>JARQOC010000006.1:357001936-358308822 GCA_033576535.1 Allobates femoralis
GCCCTGACTGCCGATACAGCTGGACTGAGCCCTCAAATCGAAATAGTCCTGCCAAATCCAGGATGATTGGGAGCTATGAGGAAGATATCTAATATGATATATAACAAAATTTCATACATTCACATGAACTACTGGTTTATGCACACAAATTACCTAGACAGATATGCTTCTACATAGCTACTGAAAATGTTGTTATAGCCTAATGAAGTAAAAACCTGACTTATAAGAAGTAAAATAGACAATATTCAGAATTTGAGATTGGTGTCCCTAATAATGTTAGCTTCCGCAGTTTGCATGTGCATAGTCCATATGTTGCTCAGTGTGCAATCTGTTTGTTGCATTGTTTGGTAAATGGTTTTAAAATTGCCTGTTTTTATATCTTCCAGCTGCTTACATAAAGGTTTATCTACTAGAGAATGGACTATGTGTTGCTAAGAAGAAAACAAAAATTGCCCGGAAATCAGTAGACCCATTATACAATCAGGTTCTTGTATTTTCAGAGAGCCCGCAAGGAAAAGTATTACAGGTAAGGATAAGAAACCCTTTCTTTCAAAATATTTATATTGCTATTACCGTACTTATTCTTATAAATAAGATAGAATAAAAGGCAACATATTAATTTAAAAAAATATGATAGTAGATATGAAATGAGCAATTTTCTGTGCAGAGTAAAGTTTGTCAGATCAGTTAGCGGAATCTGTCCCATCACCAGGTCAGTAGTCTCTGGCTGCTGAATGGAAGGATTGTGAATGTTTTACCTTCCAGGATCTCTGGTGCGGATTATGACTAGCTATACCTGGTGTGACGCTCTTCTGGGCCTCATGCAGTTGATTTGCGGTGTCTAGTAAAAAAGTTATCCACTTAAAGTCACAAGATTCAATACAAATACACCCTTAAAATGAAGTGACCCATAAGAAGTTTATGTAACTGTAACTTTGTGATGTAATGCTTGCAACCATCAATGTGATATTTAAGAAAAAGACTATAGAGAGGTTTTCCCATCCCATTGATGATTGACTAACTTCCGAGACAGCTACTGATATTAAGATCCATGCACTTTTAGTCACCTAATTGTGCAGGGAACAAATGCTGTTCCTGTATACCAGTCCTGCACCCCCTCTATTCTAATGATTGCAATAAAGAAAAGAACCAGAAGCATGTCTGATTGACCGGGATCAGGGAAATAACAAATGACTCAAATTGAGTGCAAAATCTTTGTTATACAAAAATGGGAAAAACAGACAGACAAGTTTAAAATCATTTAAAAATGTGTGTAATAGCACTAACACCTGAGACTATGTCCCCCTATAGACCTCATATAGTTAATATGAAAGAATACCCAACCGGATTACCTCTAGTTAATCAAGGACACAATAGATAAGAACACAGTGTTCAGGTAATCCACTCTAATTTCTAAAAAATTGTGCATAATCATAAGGTACACCAATTGCTATACAACCACTGGACGTAGTGCTAGAGACACAATTTACACATATATTGTGTGTTAAAGCTGTGCTTTTCTAAGGCTAGGGTCACACATAAGCTCTTGGTCTTTTTATTGGCTTCATTTTTGCCTTTTTTTTTCTAAGTCCAAAAACTGATAGAAAAACGGATTGGATGTAATAAACACCCTATCCGTTTTTTTCTGCACCTAAAAACATTGCTATGTCCGTTTTTGAGCCAAAAACGTTGCTAGCAACGTTTTTGGGTCCGTTTTTTAAAAGAAAAATTTTTTTAACATGGGCCCTATGGAAAAACGGATCCGTTTTTTTGGGTGCCTTAAAAACGGATCTGTTTTTTTGAGAATTTTGGTCAAAAAATGACTAAGTCCAAAAACGTTCAAGGGTACAGGAGGCTCAAAAAGCACCCAAAAAAAAAACGGATTGGTCATGGAAATCACTTCCAAAAATGGATTTCTATGTGTGACCCCAGCCTAACCTGAAAGGAAGAAAAGCAGACTGAAAGCATAAAGATAAGACACATAAATGTCCCTATGTCGGTCTCACAAACCCGATTGCACAGGCTAGAAAGGATACTTGTGAGCAGCCTAATGGTATTGAACAGACATGATCAAATCACAGCCTCATCCTGTGAAGGGGCTTACAATAGGTAGCACAATTAAGTTATGATTAGCAAAGGTAAAAATCATTGCATGACAAATTTTGGGATTTAGTAGGCGCAGACCCAAACACTGTTGATAATAGAATGGTCCATATCAAAAACCTGTATGTAAAAGGTTAATAGTCACCATTGTCCTGTAGGAGAGAAGAGGGGTGCATAGCAGAATGCCCTGACACCCAGAACGTGTGTCAGGGCATTCTGCTATGCACCCCCTCTTCTGTCCTATAGATGGGATTTGATTATGTCTATTCAATACCATTCGGCTGCTCACAAGTATCCTTTCTAGCCTGTGCAACCGGGTTTGTGAGACCGACACATGTATATGAGACCGACATATTCACAATTTTTTAGAAATTAGAGTGGATTACCTAAACACTGTGTTCTTATCCATTGTGTCCTTGATTAACTAGAGATAACCTGGTTGGGTATTCTTTCATATTAACTATAGGAGGACTATAGGGGGACATTGTCTCAGGTGTTAGTGCTAATACGCACATTTTTAAGTGATTTTAAACTTGTCAGTCTGTCTGTTTTTCACATTTTTGTATTATAAAGATTTTGCACTTAATTTGAGTCATTAGTTATTTCCCTGATCCCGGTCAATCATACATGCTTCTGGTTCTTTTCTTTATTGATGACTCTGTTTAAAGCATGTGACTGGTGGATCACGTAATAGTGCAACTCACAAAACACTTTTATTTCTATATTCTAAGGATTGGCGAAGCAGACCCCAATGCTAAAATACATTACTTTTTGAAGTGGAAAAAACTTCCCTCTTTTAAAGATAAATAGCTAAAGAGGTTTTCACTACTAATGTGATCACCTTTCTTTTGTCATAAGTCTACCTAACAGTTTCCTAATACGTCGGCTACCTACTCTACTCTTGTAAGCGTATCTCTAAGAGGCTTCTAAATACCTTTATTTTTGTTGTACATTTGATGTTCTCGGCTGCAGACTGTATTCGGACAAAGTTAGTGGTGTACATTATTGGTGAGGGCTGAGGATAGTGAAGTGTGATCTAAACATGCCTGCCCAGTCACTCACAGAGAAACAAAGGGGGGAGAGGGATGCGCAAACTGAGAAGCACCTGGTGGTCCAGTGGGCTAGGGAGAGAAAGGGGGTGGATAGGCACTCACCTCCTACAGTTGTGCACCCCTGCACAACCCCAGCTGATTGCTCTGAGGTAAGGACCTTGCTGCTGCCGTTCCATATGGCTCTTCCTGGATCTGGTCACGTGATCACAGGGGTGTGGTCGTATTATGTTATCACAGGTCCTTTGCTTGCTTCTCAGATGATTAAGATAGCCCAGAGGGGCTCCTGTCGCTACTCTCAGACTGGATGTGGATATGGAAAGAGAACAAAGTGGTTTAATAGTGGAGTACAAGAAATCATAAAGGTTTGCCACCTTATAATCATTAATTTTGTCCTGAGTCCTTCCCTGGACTTAGCACTTCTACAGACTGTTTTGTTCTTTCTCCACGTCACTCACAGAGACAGTGATGTGACCTGCTCAGTTAGTCTAAATACGGTCTCCAGACTGATGCTACAAAATAAAAAGGTATTTATGAGCCTCTAAAGGTACCGTCACACACTGCAATATTGCTAGGCAATTTCACTGGCAATTTGCTGGTTGCAGTGAAATCATGGACACATTGTTCCATTTGTACACAGCAACAAAATAGAACAATGTGTCCATAATTTCACTGCAACCAGCAAATTGCCAGTGAAATTGCCTAGCAATATTGCCGCATGTGAGGTATCTTTAGAGATAAGATTACAGGATGAGAGCATTTAGCAGAAGTATAATAGGAAACAATTAAGTATGAATTATTAGGACAAAAGAAAAGGGATAATATTAGTAGTGGAAAACCTCTTTAAGGAAATGGAGTAAATAAAAGGTAGTTATTAGTAGTGTATTACTGACAACGCCAAGAATATTGTAGGGTTTCATGTTATTGCAAATTGATGGGGTCTACATTCACTAATTAGTACGACTATGTACTGCTGATATTTAGTATCTGAATAAATGACCATTTTATTAACAAGGTAGATTGATCATGAACTTCACATATCCATATTAGATATTAAATACCAAAGAAAGGGACTGCAGCGCTCCTTAATATTCTTTAGAATCCGCCTTTATTGGGCCATCGGGTGTAGTTGCGACGTAGTTGCAACGTTTCGGGATCAATCACCCTTTTTCTAACAAGATTGATCCCGAAATGTCGCAACTACACCTGATGGCCCAATAAAGGTTGATTCTAAAGACTATTAAGGAGTGCTGCAGTCCCTTTCTTTGGTATTGAATTAACAGCGGATGGGAGAGGAGCTTGGACTGATTTTGCCCCCTGCTCCACTAGCCGTGCTGCTCTTTTTAACCATATTAGATATTAACTATTTTAATTTTACATCTTAAACAGGTGGAGTAAAACCATGGCTTTAGAAATGTCAAAGCAAGTCCATTTTTTTAAGTATATTATCTACATCTACAAGTTTAAATATACAATGGCTGAATAGGTATAAATTATAGGTATACAAATAGTTGTTAAAATAAGACTGCACTTGTGCATCTCCTAAACTAGGCCTGAAAGTCACATAAAGCCAATAAGGATATATAGAAAGAGTAACACTTTTCCTCTATGATAAAAAGAACTGATCTTTGCAGAATGCATACTTAATACTTTGGCTTAGTGACAATGCTATGCAAGATACGTCTCAGTATCTGTGCACTTAACAGCAAAGCTGACTAAAAGCCATGTCCTTACTCTTCAAGTACTGTATAATTTAATGTGAAACTACATCCCCAAGAAAGCAATTAGTCACTCACATCCTATTCCAGCTCTTTTTAGAGTTGATTTAACATCATTGTGACTGTTGGCACAGCAGCCGATCTATACACAGCTTTTTACAGGTTTAATAGATCTGTCCTCAGGAGAAGATACATGGGAATTATCTTCTTTGGCATTCTTAAAGTCCCCTAAAATAAGCTCATGGAATAGCCTCAACATTAAACAGTAATTATTATTATTATTATATTATTATTATTATTATTATTATAGCGCCATTTATTCCATGGCGCTTTACATGTGAAAAAGGGCATACATAGACAAGTACAATAAGCATGAGCAATACAAGGCACACACAAGTACAGAAGGAGAGAGTACACTGCCTGCAATGACTCAGTCTACAAGGATTGGTGAGGATACACTAGGAGAGGTTGAGCTCGTCGTCCAGCAGTTCCGTAGCCTGAGGATCATTGTAGGTTGTAGACTTGTAGGAAGAGATGGGTTTTCAGGTTCCTTTTGAAGGTTTCCATGGTGGGCGATAGTCTGATGTGTTGGTGCAGAGAGTTCCAGAGTATGGGGGAAGCATGGGAGAAATCTTGTATGCTGTTGTGGGAAGAAGAGATGAGTGGGGAGTAGAAAAGGAGATCTTGAGAGGATCGCAGATTGCGTGTAGGTAAGTACCGGGAGACCATGTCACAGATGTATGGAGGAGACAGGTTGTGCATGGCTTCTTATGTCATAGTTAGGGTTTTGAATTGGAGCCTATCGCAAAATAGACACGAATGTGTTATGTTGAGTGGAATAGATCCCAAATCACAAGCTGATCTAAAACACAGAGAAATTAGTGCAAAAAACAATGGAGATTTAGTATTCAAAATTAACTGCGACTTAAGGTGGCCACATCCATTATATTTAATCAGGAACAGTTGAGCATCTAATGTGCATGGGAGCCTCCCGCCACCTTTATGCTGTCAAAGGAAAATAGGATCAGGCATGTTGAATATCCGTACCCTACCTTTTCATACTTTTACATATAGGCTACCATCAAAAGTGTCTGGCAGTAGCCTTATCCACTTCCCCAATCATCATGTTTATGTATTCCTTATTGCTCGTTGAATCTTATTGCACCTCTGTATTTATTATTACAGGTCATGAAATGTCATAGTACCAAAAGCACTGTTATATAATGATGATATATGTGTTGTTTTACAGGTGATGGTTTGGGGAAATTATGGAAGAATGGAAAGAAAGCATTTTATGGGAGTTGCCAGAATACTTCTAGAAGAATTGGATTTATCAAGCATGGTTATTGGCTGGTACAAGTTATTCCCAACCTCGTCAATGGTTGATCCATCTACAGGTCCTCTACTTCGTCAAGCGTCACAACTGTCCCTGGAAAGCACTGTAGGACCATGTTGCGAGAGATCTTAATAGTAAAGAAAATGACTTCTTGACTTGTTTTTTATAACCCACTACAAAGGTTTTGTTTGGATTTCTGACCTCAAACATCTTGCATGTTTGACCAATTTTTGGAAGCTGAGAGCAACCAAACAACCGGCTGAGAAGATAAAGTGTGGTTTCCCTTCGTGTATGAAAGTAACCTTAGGTGACTTTCCAAGGTCTACAATCGTACAGTTACCTCTAATCTCACGTCTGATGTCTTGTATATCCCCCAAATCTGAAAGTGATAATTGTTAAAAGTTGCAGTATCTTTTATTCTAGAGAAAGGTATTTTCATAACTTTCTACTAAGAACTTTTTAAACATTCCTAGAACAAAGTGTATGGTACCTGGAAGAA
Source organism: Allobates femoralis (assembly GCA_033576535.1). Classification (NCBI taxonomy): domain Eukaryota; kingdom Metazoa; phylum Chordata; class Amphibia; order Anura; family Aromobatidae; genus Allobates; species Allobates femoralis. The sequence goes on from JARQOC010000006.1 coordinate 357,008,642, forward strand.
ATGACTATAAAAAATGTCAAGAAAGAACTGCAACTTTTCATTGGGGATCATATTTTATTTATTGTGTAACAGAAATATCTTTGTGATTTGAAAACTGTGCCAATCTACCAGGAAGTGTCTTTTACTACTTGGCCAATGCAGTTGATAAATCATATTGAGAATGAAATATATATAATTGAATTAGAATAGGTGACGATGTAGGTAGTATATATATACATATAATTTGATCAGGGAAGCACTTTTTTTTTCTTAAAGTGCTAATAACCAATATAAATTTAAGCCATTGTATACCAGCATATAGTTTAATTACATAGTTTGTCATTATTTTCAAACTCTTGTACATTTTCAGCATGATTTTAGTGGAATGAAAAAAAAATGTATTTTCGAGATTAATATATTTTGAACTGTTTTCCGGCTCATAAAACTGAAAGAATACAAAATGGACAAACAATTTCAAGCTAATCAAGTTTGTTCTTAACGATGCTAATGGCTAGCAAAAACTAAGATATTATACAATTATATATTTTAAAGCAGGAAATTAGCAAATAATTAGCAAAACAGAATTTTGGAAACTAATGTCGTTTCTGTGAAAAATCATGGTAGCTTAGTATAAATACCTATGTTAAAACCTCACATCCAAGAGGTAATTAGCACATACATAAAAAAAATCTAGTATTGCATGACATCATTTGATATAGAAAAAAAGGTAATAAAAAATCTTCCAAGCCTAAGAAGCAATTAGAAATGCATAGAGAATTCTGTATTTTTGCATATGTGTTGCTGCTGGTCCCAATACCAAAATAATGAAGGTCAGTGTTCTTGAAAGAAGATAATGCTAATATATGAGTGCACTCATATATTTCAGGTGAATGTCATTTTATTGACTACATATTGTGCGTTTTACTATTTTTGTCATGCATACTGAGCACTTTTTTGCAATCATATGCATAAATAACCATTAAGGTTAGCATGTTGCAGTCCATAGAGTGGAGGCACTCGCCATTTTGTTCCACTTTACTCCAAATACTTCTGTACAGTGCGTGTCAATATCTTCTATTTTTTTAATGTAATTATGCATAACATAAGCATTGATAATGAGTTTAAGAGAAACTGTGAATGCCAACCCATAGTCCATGAGTGAATCAATCTTTGCATATTTACTTGTAGCTTGTCTGCCATTTGGGTACATTATGGGGGTCAAGTTTAGCCATGAGGTTCACACTTGAAAATAGAGGAGAATATTAGGTGAATCAGTTTGCCCTTTGTATCCAACTTGGCGGTCGATTGTAGGATCTATTATTGGAGGGATTGATTTGCTCATTTTAGTTATTTTAAAGATATCATATTCAGAAATGTTATTTTTGTAATGTAAGTAGAATTTGTAGATTCAGAGGTTAGCATTTGATATATACAGAGCTTATACTTCTTTATATGTAGAAGCAATATACATGTTCAGATTTGGGTGTCAACAAGTCTGTTATCGGTAGAGAAGACTTTGAGTCAATTTTAGGTTATAATCATTAGAGTCAAAGCATAAAATATTTTGCCCATGTCAGTGTTTTTTCGGTGCAAGGTCAGATATTTAGGCAACCACTGAAAGTAGTCCAGGTCTTCAGCTTTACTGTCTACTCCACTACTGTAACGTTTCAAAGTTGGCCACACAATTTTAGCCAAAATCATACACAAAATACAGTTGTACCATGGTTGTAGAACAATTGTCTTGGCCATGGTATTTCTCCATATCTGGCAACCAAAAATAATAAGAACTAAACTCTGGAGTTATTCTAACTGAGTTGACGCCTCAAAGCCATGTACGTGTTTGCATGTAGTGAACTAATGCTATCTTGTTTCATAAAAATAATGTCTTATGTCATATATATTTTAATGTAATATATAAAAATGTTGTTTAAAGAAATGCTTTAAAAGCTAAGGGTGCCATCAGTTTAAAAGTCTGATAGATTTTTTTTCAAGGTTTCCAATTAATAGCTACTGTAACAGATTGACAATAGATCAATATCTAGTGGCAAGAACAAAATGGTGTTGTATCCTTGTTGAGTGATATTGATTACCTACCAAATAAGGCAAGTCAATTACCCACAGAGCTAGGTCTCTTTAATTTACCAACTTTCAATGTTAAGAACATCACTGATGCTATTGTCACTTATATAAAGAAAGCCCATGGTAAGCTCACTAAAGTCTATAGAGAAGCTATGGCCCTATGGTGAAATCCAAAAATGAGACACAGTATATTACAATATGAGCTAAAAATATGATTTAAAATATGCTAATGTACCTTCATTGTGTAAGCTTAAATGTTTCTCCATGAAGTCCTTTTCAATACGACCATTATTAGTATTGATAGTAATCTCCATACAACCTTCTGAACCGCAAGCCAGATAGCTACACTATGGTATGTCACATTCTTCCTCTGTCCTGTACGCAAATGCAGTCTTAAATTAAAAGAAAATTGGAATATTACAAGGGAAACCCTTTGCCATATTTCGAAGATTGGGATTAGAAGTGGAGGTGGTCATTAGAACATAAGACACAACTAATTATGAAAGAAATTTCTTTAGGAACAGTTCACAAATAGCACCTAAAATAGGGTCCTACGTATTACATTTACAATTAGATGGGTATCTAAACTGTACTCCAATTTTTCAAATATTTTTGCTATGATGTAAATGTGTCAGATCTAAAATATTATTTATAAATGTGTACTTTTGTTTTATGATTACTGAAGGAACTCATATAAAAGATTAAGTAGGAGGAATAGGAATAAAAGTATTTTTGTCTAAACAATTTTACGAAAGTGCTCAGCCAAAAATAGAGTTTAAGAGACAACTGTAGTAATAGCCTAACTAGGATATGTTTGATTCCACCATTGGATTTTTTTTATACTTTCATCTATCTAAATACTTTATTTTTATTCCTTCTATCTCAACTGGACAACTTTCACTCTTAGTGCAGCTGTCCCATTAATCACTTGATACTGAAACCCCAATAATATCAACTAAACATGAAATGTAATATTATATGTGCAATACTTGGCATCATTACAAAAGATGCTCTTTCTTATGTACATATCAGAAGGGAAATCTGAGCAGCGTAGTTCTTCTTTGACTTTTTTTTATACTTGTAGAGTTTATTGAGAGGGCTTATCCCATTTAAATAAGTGATTCATCTTGTAACATCATTCTCTCGCAGGAGTTTTATAAAATAGTCAATGGGCCTGATTCATTATTGCATTTGTGCCTATTTTTGGACTAGTTTTTGCAGGATTCAAGGCTGTTTCTTGTTTTGCACTAAATTATTCTTTTAAGTTGCACTTATGTTGAAGTCTACTTGTTCGCTACCTTTTTCCTATTTCTAAATGTTTGCGTCCAATTCTTTGTTTGTAACTTTCTAAATAGTCTCAACACTTTTGTGCGCATGTATTCTATTCCACTCCCACTGGAGTCATTTTTTTTTTTTGCACACCAAAAATGTTTGCACAAATGTTACAGTCACATGTATAATTTTAATGGATTGTCTTTTTGCATTTGAAAGGTCCAAAAAAGGCAAAAATAGCACTTTTCTTATTTTGGCAAAATTCTTCAACCTGCATGCACTACTTTGAACGACTTAATGATAAGTGATACGAAAAAGTTAAGTGACTGCAAATAATGAATCGGCTCCAAATCATCTGTGGATCATCACAAACGTTTAATTGCCATATTTTTATTTTGGAGTTAAAGCTGTTATGCTTTAAATATAATGTTAAAAGTGTTGAACAAAAGTGTAAATGGCCTCTTATGATTCCACTTGTTAATTCCACACTTAAAAAGACTCAGTCAGCACACATCAACTGTCCAAACCAAGAGTAGGCACTTGGTGCACCCTTAAGGCCCCTGTTACGTCACGGGTTTAGAGTCGTTCCAGTGACATCGTTAGGACATCGTTGCGTGTAACACCAAGATTCAACAACAATAAGTTGTTGGATCAGTGATCGCAGGTTTGAGAACATGTTCTCAAACATCACGATCAACGATCCGCCAAACTGCTATATGGTTGTGTGTGACACAGCGATAATGATGTCGTTTACGACTTCGCCCATTCACAGCAATGAGCAGGGATCGTTTGTGGGGTTTGCGAATGATACCTGCTCACAACATCATTGGTGAGTTGTCCACAATATTTAGACGTGTGACATCTCACCAACGATGTCAAAATGATGTCGGAAACAACCGCGCTCCCATGAGATTGTTGCGGACATCGTTCCAACGTCGTGCCGTGTAACGGTACCTTTAGTGTGACCAAATGTTTAATTGTGCCTTCCACCTACTTGATTTCCATCTATCTCCACCATTCTCTGGCTCAATAAAGCCAGAGCTTTCAATTTGGATTGTGGAGATAGGCAGAAAACAAATAGGTGAGAAGGGGCTCATAACTTATTTGCCACACCATAATGCACCGAGTGCCTTTACTTGGGTTGAACAGTCATCCTGTGCTGACAGAGTACCTTTAAATCTGATACAATTCGTGATGATGTCATAGTATGTCATAGCTCATTGTGCATTAATACTTAATTTTTCATTTAGGATGATGGGTCATTTTGTGCCAATAACTACTAGCTGTGCAGGCTTTTATATGGCAGGACATCATGCAGTACCCACAGATGACCCATATCACATGGTTACAATCCCTATTGTTGTCATGTTTTAATTCCATTACATTAAGTCATGAAAACAGTTTGTGTGAGTTTCCCTTTAAAATACAAAGCAAAAAATATTTCAGAATTCAGATCTCGAATGACAGTAGCTGGGCATCGCCAAGTCCTTTTTTGCACTAAAAATAATTTCTAATATTGGATAGAATTTCTTCTCCACATTTACTCTTAATCTCCGACCTGAAAATACCATTGCATGTCCTATTACTTTAGAGCTAATCTTGTGGTAATCTTGTGCTTTATAAGTCCACTCGATGCCATTAAGAAGTCTTTACATTTCTGCTAGGTATTTTCCTTAGAACTTTTGTAAGCAGCAATAATGATACTTTTCCGGTACAAAAAATACCCATTACACAACACATTCAAAAGTTAATGGCTTTCTAAAATAAAGCAAGCGCACAGGTTATGTAAGGAAAGGAAGAAAATAACTTTCTTCAACACATCCTTCTCACATTCCCATAGCAGGCTCGAGCAAACTGTGACCAACTATTGTGGAACTGCAGGTCCATGCATCCACCGGGATATGCTAAGACCTGTAGTCTTACAGCCATTGAGGTGATGCCAATTGATGCGGCCGGCTCTGCATACTTAATAAAACATATTTAGGCTTAAAATTAATGGTTTCTATCTGATAGATACAATACATACATTATTTTTGCATGAAAGGTATCAGCATTTTATTGTACATTAGATTTAAATGACTTGATAACTGGCAGATAGATAATCATTGCATTAATTATCAATATTTTTCTATGTTTACATCTATGTATTTAAAACATGCACAAATATAGGTCTTTACTTAAAACAGTATATGGTAGAGTTATATATACATATATATAAAAAAAAGGTCAATTTTTGCTACTATGACATTCTACAACATATAATAGATTTCCTTATTTATAGCATTTTTGGAGCCCATTGATACATCTTAGGGTGCATCCTCACGATCTGGAGACGCAGCGTCTTTGCGCTGCGTCCAAAATGCTGCATTGTACAGCACTAGCATAGTGGAGGGGAATTCAAGAAATCCCATCCTCACTATGCGCAACCCGTATTTTCCTCACTGCTCTCCAATTGGAAAAAAATATTGTTTAAAGAGACACTTCATGCGAAAATCTGGGCCTTGACATTAATTCAAACAATACAAAAAAGGATATTTAAATAGCTCTATTTATGTCCAATTGGATAATCCATGCAGGATAAGAATAAATATTGTCAATGGAAAAAAAAGTCTACTGATTACTGAAAAAGTACATGACTTATTGGGCATGTACAAATCAAAATGTAGACAAATATAAATCATATTTAATGCCCATCTACATTGCAATATTTCACAATCGTCCATCATTCGTTTGCTAGTATAGTTCATATCCATGATATTTATTCAAAATTAAACTGGTTAACGATTGAGTATGGCCACCAGTCTACAAGTATATGTTGTCTTTTATAATTTTCTTATTCTATAAATTATATATAATGCATTTTAGATGAGTAATGCGGATTAATATGATCTGCAATTCTCGGGGAAAATATAAAAATTATTATAATGAAGAACTGGTGTAATCAGTTATAACTGTATATTTACTGGTATTTGATAGATTTGATTGGTTATACCACTTCTACAAAACTATAACTATGTGCTGGGGGATATTTTGGGGAATTTTTCTTAGGCTAGAAGTCATGCTCAGATATTTTAACCCAATCTAAATAGTTTATTGACTGGAATTCTCAATCAGTTTATGGAAATATTTTAAAAGAAACATATCCCTTTTAGCTAGTCCTGTCCTATATGCTAATCAGAACCAAGCGGACATATTATTTGTGCATTCTGTGCAGACGCACATGGGCCCAAGAAATATGGGGGCCCACTTCTACCTCTGAAACTATAAGCAGTGTCTTCTGATAGAAAAAACTATTGGACTGTAAAGGGCCCGTATACTGTTCTTGCATAGTGGTCCTCTTCTGTCTGTGTCTGCCACTGAATGAGAGTATCTGGACTTTTCAGGCACAACCTCTCTGCCCATAGTCACCGGTCCTCCATGTGTGACTGACATTAATGACGTGTCCTTCTTCATCCACACAATCAGTTAGGTTTTGCAACCACACTGCAAACTAAAGGCCAAAGCATGTAAAATTCTTCCCATTACCTTTGTTCTCTGCTCTGTCAAATATATTTTGAAGGGCGGTGGTTGTGGACAGTGAGGACACACCGATCATGGTTTATATGTGTGCATCGGTCTGGTCGGTCAGATTAGCTTACATTGTGCCAAAAGACTTTAAAGCTTTTTATTAACACTAGAAGTTCCAGAGATGGGTCATTTAATATTTCTACCTTTGGAACCTAGAGACGGGTCGAATGACCTGAAGGATTTTAGCTAACATCCTCACCGTCTTTTGTTCTGTAATTAAGGCCATTACTGTCGCACCACAGACAGAGGTTGTTGTTTTCCATTGAGTTTAGCCATTTAGTTTCTAGTTAATTCTATTCAGTTTTGACCCTCTCTCGGGACTTCAGGGGGAGCTCAAAATTTCTGCGGCTTCCAGTGTTAAAGGAACACAGGATAGTAGAACTGTTGGGGGTGATTTCAAACATGATGTGGACAGTTTATAATAGGAACCCTGGTGATAGGTTCCCTTTAAAAGGGGTTTCCACTGGATTAATAAAATTTACTCTGTTAGGTTACAAAAAAGCTCAGGAATTATTAATTAGACTCGCTTAAAAATATAGCTCCTGTATCTAGATACTGCTGTTACATATTTGTATTGTCCAGCCTGAATAATAGTAAGAATAATGCCCCTCCCCGTGTATACAAGAATGTAGATGAAGCAAATGAGCTATGTTTAACACTTGCAAATGCTGTGGATGAACAAGCTCAATAGGGTCTCACCCAGCATATAAGGAAATATTGTGAGGAAAAGTCACTCACCTTGTGGTGACGCAACCAGACATAAAAGCAAAAGACAGCTGCCGGACGGTTCACAAGCCCTAAGGCAGAGAGCAGTATATAGGAACCAGAAGAAGCGTGGATCAATCTGCGCTGCTGTATATGGATGAACAAATGCCAAAATGAAGGATCGTGGATGAAAGGTGCTTTATTCAACGTGTTTCAAAGTAAAATCCTACTTCTTCTCGACTTGGAGCATTTTCTGAAGAAGAAGTGGAGTTTCACTTCGAAGTGCATTGAATAAAGCACCTTTAATCCTCCTTCATTTTGGAGTTTCTTCATCCATCTACAACAGCGCAGATTGATCCACATTTTGTCTAGTTCCTCTAAGCTGCTACTATAAACACTAAGGTTCTTTGTGACAGGTGTGTGGACACAGGAGAGTTTCTTAAAATGGTGTTAATGGAAACATTTCTGTTTTTTTATGATCTAGCAGAGTAAATCAATATTTATATGTAGGACTACTTGTTTAAGAATAAAAATTGTTCACTTTTACATTGAAAAATATATTCAACATTGAAAAATAATGAAATGTGTTGACTTCTGTCTTCATAACTTCTGCTATTTTTTTCTATTACATGTTTTGCTCGGGGGCTTTTGAATGTGTAAAATTATTGTTTTTAACCAAAATTTGTTCAATGTATATTTCTAAAATAAGCCAAAGAGGAATTACTGTATTTTACTTTATTCAAGAGATAATATAATCGGTTTTATAATGGTAATACCACACATATATATTTAATACCCCAAACATAATTCGTGAATGGTATGAACACCAGTGAGGCACCACTATAAAGCATATGATGATCATTTTACAGTTTGTATACAGGTCTCTGGTTCAGAAGATAAAAAGGTTTTTTAAAAACCTCTCCAGCTTTTTGGAGAACAATTCGATTTCTCACTTTTCATATTCAGGTCAGCACTCACCACCACTAAACAGAACTACTTCATTACCCTCATATCCTCTTTATCCCACAACCCCACTGCCCCCCCTACTTCTCGTATCTCTGCAGAAGACTTCGCAACATACTTCATCAACAAAATCGATTAGATCAGACAAGTCTTTGCTACCCAACCATCACAACCCCTATGTATATCAGACTATTCCCCTCCCCCACTAACCCTCCTCCCTTCCATCACTGAAGGAGAACTTGCACACCTCCTCTCCAAATCACACCTCAGCACTTGTGCATCAGACCCCATCCCATCTCACTTTCTCCCCAACCTCTTCAATCTATCACTAACCTCTGGTACCTTTCCTTCTGCTTTCAAACGTGTAACAATTACACCTGTCTTGAAGAAGCCATCTATCGATACTGACCTCCACATCCAGCTACCGCCCCATATAGCTGCTCCTGTTCGCCTCCAAACGTCTTGAAAAGCATGTCCACACTGTACTCTCATCCCACCTCTCATCCAACTCTCTCTTTGACAACCTTCAATCTGCCTTCCACCCCCACCACTCTACTGAAACCACCTTAGCAAAATTACTAACAACCTACTTACCACCTATGCTAACGACCTATACTTCATCCTCCTCCTTCTAGACCTGGCCCTGCATTTCACACAGTCGACCACTGCCTCCTATTACAGGTCCTCTTTTCCATTGGAATCACTGACCTTGCCCTCTCCTGGATCTCCTCCTACCTCTCCAACTGCACATTTAGTGTCTCCCATTCCAACACTACCTCCTCACCCCATCCCCTCTCTGTTAGGGGCTCTCAAGGCTCTGTCCTGGGACCCCTTCTTTTTTCCATCTATACCCTTGGCCTAGGACAACTCATAAAGTGCCATGGATTCCAGTACCACCTATATGCTGATGACACTCAGATCTACCTCTTTGGCCCAGATGTCACCTCTCTGCTGTCCAGAATCCCAGAGTGTCTATCAGCCATATCCTCCTTCTTCTCCTCTCGCTTCCTTAAACTAAATATAGTCAAAACTGAACTCATCATCTTTCACCCACCTCGTGCACCTCCCTTACCTGATCTACTATCACAATAAATGTTATCACACTTTGCCCTGTACCTGAAGTCCGCTGCCTTGGAGTGATCCTTGAATCTGCCTTATCCTTCAGACCACATATTCAAGCTCTCACCACCTCCTGCAGCCTCCAACTCAAAAATATTTCCATAATCCATCCCTTCCTTAACCCTCAATCTACTAAACTACTGATGCATGCCCTCATCATTTCCCATCTCAACTACTGCAAGCTCCTCTGTGGCCTCCCTGCCAACAATCTTACACCTCTCCAATCTGTTCTTAACTCTGCTGCCCGACTAATCCACCTCTCTCCTCGCTGATCCTACACTTCCACCCTCTGCAAATCCCTCCACTGCACAGAAAAATGTGAGAAAATAAGTCATATGGCACAAAAAAGCATTATCTTAGCCTCTATGTGACCCATCATTAACAACCAGTGCAGTATTGTTTTTTTTTCAATGAAATTACATTTCCACTTTAAACTGCAGCCTGAGCTGCTATTATTGTGCTATTATTACAGCCTAGACTTCCCCATTAGAAAAACACCAATATGGCCATTAGTAAGGGATGAAGAATACTTTAAGCCATCACTGCAGTGTTATATTCCTTAAAGAATATCAGTGCAAGGATGGGCGACAATGATGTTATTAATTCACCATAAAATCGATGTAAAATCACACTGCGTATTCAATGTTTCCCTGTGCAGGACAAAATCATAAGCAAGTATTCTGATGTAGTCAGCTTTTTTCACATTGGTTACAAGGCCACTTGGGACTTCTTTTCTTTTAGGGAAACAAATTGCAACTATCTGTAGGCAAAGCTTAAATATGTTTGATAAAGTCATGTGTTAATCTAGTTAATTGGTGGTAAATTTAGAAAAGGAGTAATAATTTACATTTGTGGAATTATTGTGTAAGAACAATGTCATTGTTTATAACATGCTACATTTCAGACTACAGAATAGAAAGAACATTTATCCTTAAAGGTAGGACCAACTCTACTGAAGCAGCTATAAAAAAAATGTAGGTTATAGGAAGCTAAATAAATTGATGCCTTGATATCTGTGATCCAATGTATTAATTCAGAGAAATCCATGTTTTTCTTTTATATGAATGAGCTGTTCCAGGCTATGGGTGGGGGAAAATGATCAGCATGACAATCTGCCTCCTGATATTATATTAAATAGAAATTGTTACTAGTGTGTTGTGCGATGGCCGTTCTCTGCTCTCCTGATCTCACTGTAGAGCTGCTTGATTATAATTGACACATCTGCAGGTTCCTCTCAGCTTCAGCTTCTATCTCACAGGCAGACAGGGTGCAATATTGTTACAATATAGCAGAGCTGTGAGAGCTGCAGCAAATGTGTTTGGAAGAAAGCAAAGTTCAGTTCTGCTGTCCTGTGTAAGTTTAATGTCTCACACTGGTAACACCTCCTTTTATTTAAAATAAGCTCTGGAGGCAGATTCTAATGCATATTAATGTCCGGCCCCTAGCAAGAACAGCTCAATTACATAAAAGAAAAAAGTTGATTTCTCTGGAATAAGACATTGGATCACAGTTATCAAGATATCATTTTATTCAGCTTCTTATGACATACATGCACATATAGTTATCTAAGGAGCATTGATCCTACTTCAAAATAGGGAATATTAGCATATAGTCTCAACCAGTTTTAGATTGCAAAGCCCAAGAATCTTCATTTCTCTTTTCAGATACTCTTTGGCCGGCATGTGGCTAAAGTGTCATATAGATTGTAGCCACTTTCATCTCATGGGGGTGGAGTTAAAACAAAATTAGGAAGTCATCTATAAGAACCTGTTTGATGGCCATGCGGCTAATCTGGCATTGTGATTGTTTGATTTTTAATATCTTTGCCTGTTTTATTTTTATTTATTAAGAAGGTAATTCTGCATGGTTTCTGATCATCTGGCCTGTAAATGATAACTAATGATATGTGAGGATTAAAAGGCACCACATTACATTTAGAAGAATGTAACGTATATCAATGATAATTGAAATCAGTTTTAATCACCCAGATCATTAATTTTAGGGACAGTGGAAATAGTGTAAAGGAAATTAATGTGTCACTTTTGGTAATGTTAAAACAAGCTACTTCTATAGGGTGTATAGTGCGAAGCAATAATACATAATAAGGTAAAAGCATATTCATGTTTAAAATCTGTCTTAGCAAGAAACTCGAAGCAAACATAAGTTTTATTTTTTCAAAAATACCTTTCTACAGTTTCACAAGGTTTTATTTTTTATGCAATATTAACAGTGAACAGATTATGTTTTTCTGCTCAGAAATTCATTAATCCTACGATTGGGCCAGTCTACAGTCATATCTGTTGTTTCCTTCCATCATTGCCAACTGTTATATTGTATTTGATGTTGGTCCCCAAAGTTATTTTGGGGACACGTTTGGTAATGTTATAGTTATAAGGGTAGCATTTATGCCAATGGTTTAAGAAACATTTTAAGCAACAAGAATCAGCAGAATGATCATAAATCCTATCTGTATAGTGAAGTGTTGTACTATGGAGTCTAATGGTTCTATTTATGTTGTATCACCAGTCACAAGAGGTCCAGGATTGTCCCATACTTTATTCATATGCTGCCATACCAATTTTTTGGTTGACAGATACATGAATAATGATAGCGACAGCACAGTTATTTACTTATGTCATGATATACAATATTCATGCATCAGTCAGTTTGTATTGAAGAATATATGCATTGCCGTTGTTTTGACACCTCCATATATCTATTATATATTTTTTATCTTGTTATATGGACTCTTCGCGTTATGCTTAAGATACAATACACAAATTATTTCCTAGCATTGCACAGCTCAGATTGTACGACTGGTTGGGGAAAACAGATATTTAGAGTTCAGGTACCTCTGGTATACTAACTTCTTCAATGGAGGATTGTATGTTTGCTGCACTTTATCAGAATTTGAATTACTATTTAAATTAATGGTTGGGTGTATAGGAAATTTGTAAGTGTTCTGAGCTAAATTGGCAATGACTGATGAGTAGTTTGATTATCTGAAATTTATGACCATGTTGGTTAGAAAGATCCCTCAAAATAATCTGTTTACATATTGCCTATTTGCTGGGACCACAAGTGATTGTAGTGATGAGCGAGTGTAATCATTACTATTCAAAGTTCGCTATACTACGGTTTCGCGATACTCGTTACTCGGCAATTATCGCTGGTGCTCGTGAGTGATGTGTCAATCGTTATAGATCTGACACATATTGCCAGCTCCCTTCAGTATACAATGGGAGCTGGCACCTCAGGAAGAGCAGATAGAATGTTAGGCTTTCTCTGGGGGGCACAGCAAGGTGTTATATGCAGTAGAAATGTAAAAAAGTCCACCCTCCTGACCTGTCCTGGAAAGACTCATTTTATGGCCAGATGTGTGTGGGAGTCTATCACTAAGAAAAAAACCTATGAATATTTTCTATCTGTAAATTAAAGCTTGAAACTTGCCTACAGATATTTTACCATATGTCCCTCTAACTACAGCATTTAATAGCCAAACCAAGGCTAAATATTGCCTACACCCTTGCATGGTTTGAACATTCTCCCGTATTTATTTGTATTAAACAAAACACATTTTGGGATCAATAGGAACATCATAGCCTCATCTGAATATTTGAAGGTATGGAGAGATAATCACCACTTTGGTAAGAGCCAACAAGTCTGTAGTATCTATTCATATCGTTCTTTTTCTAGATAATTTTATTTTAAAACTAGGTTGTACAGTAAAATAAGGGCTAGATTTTTTCAAGATAGTATAAGGTAGTGCAAAACGCAAAAAAAAGAAATAAAATAATTACTCTCTCATACAATCATTAGATATTGTTTCATTGAAATGAAATAATTTCTCCTATTTGAACAGTAATTTAGATTTTATAAATATAGACAACTACTTTTAAATGTGTGCCTATAAGGGGGTTTATTCATTTTTGAAGTTGATGTTGAAATCTTAAAAATATTGCACCATTAATTCAAGTAAATAATAATATTGGTAAAAAAAATTCTTTGTACTTATTATGCATTTGGAGTTAAGTATCAATTCTCTAAAGAACCTTGAGCCTTGTATAGATAGATAGTAACTATCCTGATACAAGAACTGGAGTTCTGAGACAATGTGAATCATCAACAGTTATTATCGATTATGTTTCCAATAAATGTAAATCATGCTGATAAAATCTGCCGATGTTAAAGGGAACCTGTCAAGTAATTTTCCAGTACAATACTAATGTTATCCTGGAATGGGGCTTTGGCGACCCTTTCAGGATCAGTAACATTTATTGCTCTACCTTCTTCTGTTATCTGTAAACCATGGAAAATTGAGTGTTTCACACTGGCTAGTCAAGCCAAACTGATTATGCCCTGCTCTTTATGCCCAGTGATAGTAAATGACAGTGAAGATTTTTACTATAATTGATGCCAGCAGGGAGAGGTGGGTGGTATTATGGGCATGGAGCAGTGAATATTGAGTTTAGATTTACCTACACTTGACTAGCCGGCACGCGACACTGAATTCTCTGGGGCTTACAGCAAATTAACAAGAGAGCAATAACATTTACTAAACCTGAAAGGGCTGCCCAAGCCCTATTTCAGGATTAGTATTGTACTAGAAAATCACCTGACAGATTTCCTTTAATAGTGTCAAGTCCTTGATTACACTGCATATAACCAGTGTGTTTTTAAAGACGTATCAATGAGTGAAGGCATCAAGAAATAATTATCTGAATTTTTGATACTTAATCTATTGAACTTTACAAAACAGTCATCTTAAAATAGGGCGAATGTGTATTGGAAAAAATATGTTATGTGACTTAGTTTGTTAAAATGTTGATCTTCTTTTAATTTCAGAAGAAATTGTTCACCCAGGTATAAAATGTGGAGTATACTGATGAAGCCAAGTCTTACAAAAAGTGTCATAATTTAAATACAATTTAGTTTTATTGAAATGTTAAGTTATACGTGTAATTCTATTATTGTGTGTAATTCTTTTTTTTTTTTTTACTCATTTTTGTGCCTAAACAATTTAAATGTTGGATTGTACAGAAGATTTAAGATATAGAAAAATATTTGGAGGTAAAGGAAAAAAAAAATACTCAAATTTAAATGTACAGATGTGCAAAGTGGCTTAAATATTCTTACAACACAAAACTATGGAAAAAAAAATTAAAATCAGGAAAAATCTTTATGGAATTTATACCTTTCCTCCTTGAAGCCTTAATGGTAAAAGCTTGACACTAGTACATAACTAGACCTCAATATTTTGCATTATTACTGACAGTGGAAAGTGAGTAGTCTGTCAAGCCCTAATAAATATATAGAAAAAATGTATTAAAGCAGATTTGTCAGCTTAATGAATACACTGGACTCATAGCAATGAGTTTGCATTATGCTATTAGCCAATTGGCAATATTTGTTTGGCAACATGGAGTACCTATATCTGGAAAACACTGCCTTTATGCTGCTTGACTATGTAAAGGACCCTCATAAAAGTGAATATGGAGAGCTGTGCATATATCACCATCAGTCCATTCACAGTGGTGTGAGGTTGTGCCCTGTTCTGGAAATACTAAGGGGGTACCAAAGAGTCAAAATAGGTAAGGGTACCAGAGATCGAGCCTGCATGTATCAGATATTTATTGCATGTCTGTGCGATGTCCCATACATGTCTGAAATTGGCTCATCCGTTTAAGCTGACATGTCCACTTCAATTATTATAATTATAAATTTAATTAATTTACAGGTCATTGGGAACAATTTTTGTTGCCTCCTATAACTTCAACATACAATCAAAGCAAAAAATAAAAATGTGCACTAAATGTATTTTGTTACTATTTCTATTTTTGTATTTTATGTTGTAATGTATTTAATTGTATCTAGTTTATAATTTTTGGTAAACTATTTGTTTCGCCCTTGAATACGGGATAAGAAAATCTTAATGGGTTTGTCCATTTTGGGCAAAACAAGATGGTCATCTCAAAGCTGGAAGCACCAGTGTTCGGCCGGAGACAGACTATCTGAGATTCATGCATGTGAGATAGTTGCATGAGTCTCACATGACTCACTCCAAATGGCCACCACCTCTCTGGACAGGAGCGTGTCAGTTGCATGCGTTTCTATGTAGTTGACGTTCTCCGCTCCAGAGACTAGGTGGACATTCTGGGTGAGTTATGTGAGACTCATGAAAGTATCTCACATGAATCTCGCATTGTGTGTCTCTGGCCTTTAGCTGTAACCCTGAAGGGAAACAGCAGAAAGTGTTCATTTTCCCTGCAGCACTAACGCAGGGAACATCAAGTATTACAAGACGTATGATGATATCAATGAGCTTTCTTTGTAATGCATGACCAGGATAGATCCTACAAAGAGGAGGTCCTAAATCTTTTAGATGAAGGTACAAACAAAACGCCATCATCAGTTTACTCAGATTTTCCTAAAAGGGCATATATAAAAGAATGGGTTTTCTTAACCAGACAACCTTAACTAACCTTTAAAAATGTTCTAAATTAATTCTCGTGTATTGCTATTACTATCTAAAGGCAAATTGTACCTTTAAAAAGAATTTTACTATATAAATCTAAGTAATTTGAATTTGAACATTTTGTAAATATATTCAATTGTAGTAGTCATCCTTTTATCAAATCCTACTAGTAAGAGGCTCTCAGGGGTTACTAAAAAAAACTTGAAGAAATATCCGCATTGTATACTTGGAAACGTTTCTGAATTTTCTTTTATGTCTACAAATGACTTTAATCCAAAGAAAGGGAAATATAAACTACATTTCAGATCAACATATAGATGTAAAAATTCTCATGTAAACATATATTTATTTTAATAACTGTTTAGGAATTTAGACAATTATTTAGCCTTAATATATGAACCATATTTCAATTTAATTTTAACTTTTTATTAATAATTGACATTTTGTAATAAAATAGAAAAAAACTATAAATAAAAAAAAATTACACATATAGCCCTAAAAACATCAATTGATTAAAAAAGGCATGAATGGTCATTAAAACACATTCATATATTTTGCAAGAAAGTGTTAGTGAATAAAAAAGAATTTTTAGTACCATTCTTTAATATTGTCAGGTGCATGTAGCTCTAGGTTTGGCCTACAAAGTAGACAGTACTGTGCATATCAAATTATAGTATGTTTAATGTAATGTTTGGCTTGCAGTATTCTGGACATTTAGCGAAGTACTGCAATTTGTATACATGAAGAAATTATACATGATGTGCTATTTTATTGTCTGTAGATTCAATTCAGAAGCTGTGTAATGGTTGATTACATAATTTATTGTTACTCTTGGGGTAAAATGTTCATACTAGTTGCAAAAAAAATAAAGATTTTTTATAAAGGTTTTGAGTAATTTAGTTGTTCTTCGTGTCAGTGTCTCAAAGTCACCATACGATCATTATTCTAGATTGTAGCATTTGAAATAATAATAATAATCTTTATTTATATAGCGCCGACATGTTCCGTAGCACTTTACAATTCACAGGTTCATATACAAAGAGATATGAAAAAAATTATATAAAAAGTACAATAATTATAGCAAAAATAATGATGACCCTGCTTTTTAGAGATTACAATTTAACAAAGAGGTAGGTGTTTCATAAAGTACAGGTGCTTATTTACAATGATGGTCCAGCCAATGTGAGGGGAGTAGATAAGAGCTGCATGAGTGGTCAACAACCAATCTGTGTAGAGCTCTTGGGGGCTGGTGGAATTTGACAGAGTTATGTTCAGAGCAATAGTGAATATCCTATGTCTAAATCACTATGATTAGTGAGAATGATAGGCCGCCCTAAAAAGATGTGTTTTTAGGGAGCACCTGAATATGTGTAAGTTGTGGATAGTCCTAATTTCTTGGCGTAGAGCATGCCAGAGGATCGGTGCAGCTTGGGAGAAGTCTTGGAGTCAAGAATGGGAGGTTCGGATTAATGCAGATGTTAGTTTAAAATCGTTTCCAGAGCAAAGGGGACGGATGTGGTGATAGACAGAGATAAGAGTAGAGAGGTAGGTAGGTGCTGCACTGTGAAGAGCTTTGTGGGTGAGAACAAGCAATTTGAATTGGATCCTATAGTGTATAGGTTGCCAGCAGAAGCTGGAGCGGAAGCATCTGAGTAACGATTAGCTATATAGGTGATCCTGGCTGCTCCATTAAGGATGGACTGGAAAGGGGAAAGCCTACTGAGGGGGAGGCCAACTAATAAAGAATTACAGTAATCAAAGCAGGAATGGAGCAGGGCCACAGTGAGGGTTTTAGTTGTATCCATGGTGAGGAAGGGGCGATTTCTGAAAATAGGCACTCAGCCAAAGCTACACATATCATCACATGACAAGGGAGGAAAATGAATGTGAGAACACATGTAAGGAAGAGGTGAACAGATCTTAAAAGGATTGCAAAAGATTTATTTTTTCCAGAAACAGCGCCACTTTTGGTAATGGGATGAGTCTTTTATTGCAATTCAGTCTCATTCACCTTCATTTGGCTGAGTTGCAATATCAGAAAAAAAAGATCCCAATAGAATACTTCAAAAAACCTGCAATTATTTGATTATGCCACTTAGTGGATATTAGATGATTAGCTTCTAGGCTTGACTGATTTTCTTTCTATTAATTTTGACCTTGGAGCCCATGTTATCCATAACCCCTTCACCCCAAACCTGTTACACCTTCCCATCCAGGTGAATTTTTTTCAATACTAGCCAGTATCAATTGAAGTGCCAATCAATTCAATATATCAAATTCAATTCAATTCAATTCAAATATCAATTGAACTGGCCAGTATCAATTGAAGTGCACAAATGCAGTCTACCAGTATGAACGGAAATAGTCACAAAAAGATTAAATAAATCGGCACCACCAAAGGTAGAATAAAATTTCAATCTTCTTTAATCAGAACATTTTAAAAAGCAAATAAAAGCAGATTGCTTAATACCCCAGACAGGTCCATAAAAATTTCTGGTGCAGCTAAAAAAGCGCTCGTTGTCATAGGATATGACGCTTCCTTAAATTCCAAGAAATTCCACCCCACCTCCCAACCTATCCATCTGCATCAACGACTGCGCCCTCTCCCCAGTCACCCAAGCCAAGTGCCTTGGGGTAATCCTTGACTCCTCCCTATCCTTCAAGCCCCACATCGAGGCCCTCACCACATCCCTGCGGCTCCAGCTCAAGAACATCTCGTGGATCCGCTCCTTCCTCACCCACGACACCGCTAAAACACTCATTCATGCTCTTATCATCTCCCGCCTTGACTACTGCAACCTCCTTCTCAATGGCCTCCCGGCTAACTCCCTCACACCTCTCCAGTCTAACCTCAATTCCGCAGCCCGACTAATCTACCTGTCCTCCCACTACTCCCCTGTCTCCCCCCTCTGCCAAGCCCTTCACTGGCTCCTTGTCTCCAAGAGATCCCAATTCAAAACACTAACCATGGCGTACAAAGCCATACACAACCTGGCCCCACCATACATCTCTGACCTGGTCTCCCGATACCTACCCTCATGCAACCTCTGCTCCTCCCAAGAACTCCTCCTCTGCTCCTCCCTCATCACCTCTTTGCACAACCGAGTCCAGGACTTCTCCAGGGCATCTACCTTACTCTGGAACTCCCTGCCCAAACACGTCAGACACTCTCCTACCCTGAGTAGCTTCAAGTGTCACCTGAAGACTCACCTATTCCGTCAAGCCTACAACCTGCCATGAGACCCATACCTGACATTCCCCCATTCTACTGTATCCTAACCGGCCCCTGATAGACTGTGAGCCCTCGTGGACAGGGTCCCTGCCCCTCCTGTACCTGTACGTCCTGATCGCCTAGATTTAGTGTACTTGTTTTTCGTCTCCCTTATCCTCATGTAAAGCGCCATGGAACCTAATGGCACTATATAAATAAATAAATAATAATAATAATAATAATAGGATATCCTATATCGAATTTTTCCCTCTTTTTTGTCCATATGAATTTATAAGGTAATAACTCTTGAACACATCAATAGATCCCATTAATTCTGAGTTTTTTTCGTGACATATAGTACATCAAAAAAGTGGTAAATTTAGAACATGTTTTGTGTTAACAGTATATGTGAAAATATCAGAAATTTGTTGAACATTTTGTAATTTTTGCAATTTTCACATTTTGAATTTTTGTTGCCTTTAGACCAAAGAGTTAGATCAAACAAAATAGTTAATAAATAACATTCACCACATGTCTGCTTTACATCAGGACCATTTCTTTAATATAGGTTTTGGGGGTTAGAAAGTTAGAATGGCTAAAAGTTTACAAGCAATTTCTCAATTTTCCAACAAAATGTACAAAATCATTTTTTAGGGACCACATCACATTTGAAGTGACTTTGAGGGGCCTATGTGACAGAAAATTCCCAAAATTGACACCATTCCAAAAACTGCACCCTTTGAACTGCTGAAAACAACATCCAATAAATGTATTAACCCTTCAGGTGCTTCATTGGAATTAAATCAACGTGGAATGAAAAAATTTAAATTTTACTTTTCCCCACAAAAATTTAACTTTAGCACCAAATATTGCATTTTCACAAGAATAACTGGAGAAAATGCACCACACAATTTGATGTACGAGTTCACCTGAGTACGTTGGTACCCCATATGTGGTGGAAAACTACTGTTTGGGTGCACGTCAAGGCATGCAGCAAGGAGGCATGGCGGAGCTGAGGCAGCAGGGAGTCGGCTGTCAATAAAGCTGATGTAGGCTGTGATGCCTGTCTGTTGACATGACATCACAGGAAGTAGGAAAATCACTGGAGAAAAGGTTACATGACCGCTCTGACCCAGGAGAGATGGACTTAGAGCATATCAAGTAGGTAGTTGGTATCTACCTACATGTAACTATGTAGCCCAATAGTCAAAAAAAGACAGACAACCTCATTAAGCAAATCTATATAACACATAAAATCATCCAGGAACGCCTGGGATAGGAAGACTTTAGAAAGTCCAGAACCAGATGAAGAGCAAATTACTAAGTCCAGGACAGTCTCATGTTGTGCATCTATTTGAACTTTGGAAGTGACAGAACACTTAAAGCAATCAGCTTATGTGTCAGCAAAGGCAGGTGAGACAAAAGCCGCAGCAGTGGGAGTAGCATGATCAGCCAGAAACAGAAGGAATGCTGGCAACAAGTGAAGTTAGCAGAACCTCTGAAGAGCAGCAACAGGAGATTCACACAGGATGTGCAGGAGTAGACAGAGAATTTGAGATGCTACTAGGAGCAGAAAACTAGACAGAATACTCAAACAAGGGACTAGAGGCTAGGGTGGGGTTTATAAAAGCAGGAAGACAAAAGGCACATGAAGCAAAGGACACCATCTTGGAAGAGGGCAAGAATGTCCAAAATGTAATAAAAATATTCGGATTTCTGACACATATAGTCTAGATTATGTGAAGTCATTATTGGCCTTTACCCTTCTTTGGTCAGACCTTATCTGGAATAATGTGTCCAGTTCTGGGCACCACATTTTAAAAAATACATTAGCAAACTGGAGCAAGTTCAGAGAAGGGTAACCAGAATGGTGACTGGTTTGCAAACCATGTCCTATCAGGAATAGTTACAAGATTTGGGAATGTTTCGCTTGCGGAGACTTAATAGCTGTCTACATATATATCAGGGGCTGTCACACTGTAAAGGAATCAACTTTATTCTCATCTGAATTCTAATTTGAAAGACCAGAAGCAATGGGATGAAACTGAATGGGAGGAGACACAGATTAGATATTAGAAAAAACGTTTTGACAGTGAGGGTGATCAACAAGGGAACAAGGCTGCCTTGACAGGTGGTGAGTTCCCCTTCAATGTAAGTATTAAGAGGCTGGACAGACATCTGTCTGGGATGATTTATAAAATCCTGCTTTGAACAGGGAGTTGGATTAGATGTCCAAGGAGGTCCCTTTCAACTCTACCATTCTATAATTCTATGATCAATGATAAGTGAAAAGCTACAACCCCTGCTTCATTAAGAGAAACGAGAAGAGAAGCCATTTAGCACACGACCATAAATATGAAAACTTCATAGGAGTGGTCACGTGATGACCACTGGAACCAGCAAGCAAAGCCAGATTTTAACAGTAAGTGTATTACATGCTGTTAGAATTCAGCAGAACTTAATTTTATAATTAATGCTCCTAACATAAAAACAGATGCAACTCTTAATTTGTCATAAAACTTTATTAACATAGCCATGTATCACATTATTTGACAAGTTATGGATTGCTATCAGAACCGATACATATACATAACCAGAACCACTAACGGTTTAGAAATTAAGACTATAAGATTTCTTCCATGACCACACAGATAATACATCACAAATCAATGTGGAAGACACACCAAAAAAGAAAAAGAGGATAGACTGTACCCCACAACCTGGGCACAACCGAACTCTACACCACTACATAGACTGTTTCCGCAAAAAAAGTAAAATCTGACATTTTGGACAAGCGCCTCAAAGTACCAAACAATATCAGCATGGAGGAAAGAAAAGCCATAAAGTCCTTAAAATCCAACAATAATATCACCATTAAACCAGCAGATAAAGGAGATATAGTAATTATGAATATGTCAGACTACATCCAAGAAGCACACAGGCAACTCTTGGACAAAAAATACTACACCCCTTTCAGGAAGATCCCACCAAAAAATACAAAGAGGATTTAACAAAGATCATCAATGGGTTCGACTCTATGTCATCCCCTCTACTGAACCTAATACCAAACCACCCCAAAACGGGCACCTTCTACATGTTACATAAAATACATAAAGAAGGTAATCCAGGGAGACCGATCATCTCTGGTATTGGGACATTAACAGAGAATATCTCTGGCTGGTGGAGAACATTCTAAAACCCTTAGTGAGGCAAACATCCAGCTACATCCAGGACACCACGGACATTCTCTGCAAATTGTCAGCCCTGGGTCCACTTCCAGAGGACACAATATTAGCCACCATGGATGTAGAGTCCGTTTACTCCAACATTCCTCACAAAGATGGGATTGCTGCATGCAAATATTTCCTCCAACAAAACTATCTGGCCACGGAACCAGCCCTGCAATTCATCAGGTTTGTGCTCCACCACAACAACTATTTTTCCTTTGGGGACAATATATACCAACAGTGTATGGGCAGTGCCATGGGAAGCAAAATGCCACCACAGTATGCTAACCTGTTTATGGCTAAACTAGAACATGAATTTTTGGCATCTTGTACTAGCAAACCTCTAGCATACTTCCGCTATATTGATGACCTACTAATAATCTGGTCAGGCTCAAAGGATGATCTGCTTACCTCCCACAACAACTTCAACAAGTTCCACCCTACCATCAAGCTCACCCTCAACTTTTCAAAGTCACAAATACATTTTCTGGACACAACTATATACATCAAAGACAATACCATACAAACGTCTATTTACCACAGACCCACAGGACGTCCGGCATACTTGAGATGGAACAGCTTCCATCAAAGACACACAAAAAAATCAATAATCTACAGTCAAGCTCTAAGGTACATTCGGATCTGTTCAAACAATGAAGACAGAGAACTACAACTCCTATCACTGAAGAAAACATTCCTGAAACAAGGATAACATCCACTCGTAATAGATGAACAGATCCACAGAGCTGCAAGGGTCCAAAGAGGCAGCCTCCTGGATTACAAACAGAAGGAGGACAACAACAGGGTGCCTCTTGTGATCACATACAATTCTCACATGAACATACTAAGGAAAATTGACGCTGATTTTCAGCCCATATTCCACAAAGACCACGGACCAGAACTGCCACTGCTCTCCTACAAATAGCCCCCCAACCTAAGGAATCTCCTTGTCAGAAGTGTCCTCACATCACCATCACAGACGGGCACATTCCCCTGTAACAACAAGAAATGCAAGACCTGTGCCCACATATCACCAACAGATACAGTCCCTATACCCAACACAAACCAGGACTATAAGATCATGGACTTCTTTCATGTACATCCTCCAATGTGGTGTATATGATACAATGTACAAAGTGCACTACAGGAATGTATATTGGGGAAACAATTAAAAAAGCTACAAACAAGGATGAATTTACATAGACATACAATAAAAATTAAGCTGGACACGCCTGTAGGAATATACTTCCCTAAGCCTGGACATGGCATGACAGAATTAAAAGTTCTAATATTGAAAGGCCAATTAAAAAATGATAGAGAACAAAAAATCTGTGAATTTAAATTCATAAGAATGTTCTAATCCTTAACAAAAGGGCTCAATTTGACACCTGGATTCATGAGTCCTTACATAAACACAATTAATACTTCCACAAGAAGATCTACTGATATATAAACGACCACTGTTCCTCATCTACATCAATAACAAAGACTTTATTTCAATTTCCTTAGCACACCTCCATTTCCTTATGTCCTGCTGTATTTTGTATTTAAATGTCTCAGTAATTAATTTGTGATAAGTCTGATGAAGGAGCCTTGAGCTTTGAAAGCTTACAAATATAATATTTTGGGTTAGCCAATAAATGTATCGCTCCTATAATACTTTTCTCAACCTTCTTTTTGGGACTTAAAGGGATCCTATCACCCCCAAAACACCTCAAAAGCTATTAAAAGCTGTCCCTAGAGCATAGTAACACTTACCCTACACCCTTTTAGCTCCTAAATGCACCAAGTGAAATTGAAGATAAATGTTATTACAGTACCTCATTAGGGATGATAATGAGTGACTATGGTATTCATAGTCACCCTGGCAGGCTCTCCAACTTCATGATATCACGCCTCCATAGGCGTGATCTTCTAATCAGATTAAAATGCGCGCCTCCCCGCTCTCCTATGGCAGCCGGACCGCTGCAGTGTGCGGCTGGGTGACGCGAATCGCGTCATTTCCGGCGCCGGGTGACGTATGTACACCCGCGCCGCTGTTAGCTTCAAGACCCGCACTGCGCATGCGCCTCCCCGCTCTGTGCTGTCTCGGCCTGTAGTGGGGCTGGGTGACGCGAATCGCGTCATTTCCGGCGCCGGGTGACGCGCCGCTCTGTTAGCTTCAAAACGCGCACTGCGCATGCGCAGTCACCCATGCGATTCGCGTCACCCAGCCGCACACTGCAGCGGTCCGGCTGCCATAGGAGAGCGGGGAGGCGCGCATTTTAATCTGATTAGAAGATCACGCCTATGGAGGCGTGATATCATGAAGTGGGAGAGCCTGCCAGGGTGACTATGAATACCATAGTCACTCATTATCATCCCTAATTAGGTACTGTAATAACATTTATCTTCAATTTCACTTGGTGCATTTAGGAGCTAAAAGGAGTGTAGGGTAAGTGTTACTATGCTCTAGGGACAGCTTTTAATAGCTTTAGAGGTGTTTTGGGGGTGACAGGATCCCTTTAAGTATTTATAGTATATACTTTATGCAATACTATATATACAATAGTATTGCATAATGTTACAACCTCCATTATGTCATTAACAACAGTGAGGAAAAAATGGGAGTTGTTGTTAACAGATATTATCAGACTATGAACCATACAGGGACCGTAGTACTGATGAGATATAGTCAATATAACAAGTTAACAAATACATCCAGGTACATTATAGTTATGAATAGAAAATATTCCATAGATTACATACTGCAGGAACCAGCACTCATTAGTGCTGAGGCCCTGCCATTACAACTCCTGACTTGAGAACCACAAGAGAAATTGAGTTGAAAATAAACGTCTTTTTTATTTTTTATATAAATTGTGAGTAAAAAGGCACCTTATAGACGTATAACACAGACAGAATCTACAAGGCCATTACAAGGTCGATACAGGCTCAGGACATGGAATAAAAATTACCATAAAAGGCATAAATTTATGTACCAGTATCACAAGTACATACGATATTACATACATAGGATGAGGTAACCCATCTAACCATATATTCGGGTAAAACAGTACACTGTATCCCCTCAGCAATTCTACACCACATAGTATATAAAACACTTAGGGTACCTTTACACACGGCTACATTTGTAGCTTGTCACCAGGTAACTTACTGGTTGCAGTGAAATCATGGATACAAGGTTCTATCTTGTTGCTGTGTACAAATGGAATCATGTATCCATGATTTCACTGCAACCAGTAAGTTACCTGGTGACAAGCTACAAATGTAGCCGTGTGTAAAGGTACCCTCATGGATACCAATTTCCATTGAAAAGAGCATGTACATACTAGTAACATTAAAGTGCCTAAAGGGTCAGAGTGGAGTAGTCTAATTAGACCATACACCTCTCTCCTATGTCCTTATTGCACATACCCATATTAGTTGCAAGCCAGTGTAGACTGGAGACTGCCCCCACTTCCACTTAACCCAACAGCTGTTTCATGGACCGCAATGGTCCACTTCCTCAGGGAAATAGGGTCACAGGCACCATGTATCCTCCAGTAGTTCTGTAGTAGTTTAACTACTCCACTCTGACTCCTTAGGCACTTTAATTTACTGGTATGTACATGCTTTTTTTCAATGGAAATTGGTATCCATAAGTGTTTGATATACTATGTGGTGTAGAATTGCTGAGGGGATATAGTGTACTGTTTTACCCGAATTATCTAACCATATGTGTGAACTGGGTAACCTCATCCTATGTATGTAATTTCGTATGTACTTGTGATACTGGTACATAAATGTGTGCCTTTTATGGTAATTTTTATTCCATGTCCTGAGCCTGTATCGACCTTGTAATGGCCTTGTAGAGTCTGTCTGTGTTATACGTCTATAAGGTGCCTTTTTACTCACGATTTATACAAAAAATAAAAAAGACGTTTATTTTCAACTCAATTTCTCTTGTGTTTCTCAGGTACATTAAAGTTAACATCTTCTCTAATAGGAGTCATTCACTTTCTTTTTTTTCCATCTTGTTCAGATGCCATGATGACTTCACATATTCACAGTTCATCTCTCCAAACTTCTATGTTCTCTGATATTCTGCAGCACATCCCAACATGGTACCCTTAAAAATAACAGTACAATTATAATGCACTTTTTTTGTGTTTCTTATATTACAAAATTTTAATTGTACACTGTGTGCAGAATTATTATGCAAGTTGTATTTTAGAGGATTATTTTTATTATTGATCAACAACTATGTTCTCAATCAACCCAAAAGACTAATGAATATCAAAGCTTAATATTTTTTAAAGTTAGAGATGTTAGAGTTGCTGTTACTGTGCAGAATTATTAGGCAACTTAATAAAAACCAAATATATTCCCATCTCACTTGTTTATTTTCACCAGGTAAACAAATATACTTGCACAAAATTTAGAAATAAACATTTCTGAGATGCAAAAACAAAACACACAAAAAAATTAGTGACCAATATAGCCACCTTTCTTTATGATGACACTCAGCAGCCTTCCATCCATAGATTCTGTCAGTTGCTTGATCTGTTTACGATCAACATTGAGTGCAGCAGCCACCACAGCCTCCCATTGTTCCGAGAGGTGTACTGTTTTCCCTCCCTGTAGATATCACATTTTAGGAGGGACCACAGATTCTCTATGGGGTTCAGATCAGGTGAACAAGGAGGCCATGTCATTATTTTTTCTTCTTTTAGACCTTTACTGGCCAGCCACGCCATGGAGTAGTTGGATGCATGTGATGAAGCATTGTCCTGCATGAAAATCATGTTTTTCTTGAACAATACCGACTTTTTCCTGTACCAATGCTTGAAGAAGTTGTTTTCCAGAAACTGGCAGTAGGTCCAGGAGTTGAGCTTCACTCCATCCTCAACCCGAAAAGGTCCTACAAGTTCATCTTTGATGATACCAGCCCATACCAGTACCCCACCTCCACCTTGCTGGCGTCTGAGTCGGAGTGGAGCTCTCTGCCTTTTACTGATCCAGCCTCTGGCCCATCCATCTGCCCCATCAAGAGTCACTCTCATTTCATCAATCCATAAAACCTTTGAAAAATCAGTCTTAAGATATTTCTTAGCCCAGTCTTGACGTTTCTTGGTCAAAGGTGGTCGTTTTTCAGCCTTCCTTACCTTGACCATGTCCCTAAGTATAGGACACCTTGTTCTTTTTGATACTCCAGAAACGTTGCAGCTCTGAAAAAAGGCAAAACTGGTGGCAAATGGCATTTTGGCAGCTTCACGCTTGATTTTCCTCAATTCATGGGCAGTTATTTTGCGCCTTTTTTTGCCCAACACGCTTCTTGCGACCCTGTTGGCTATTTGCCATGAAGTGCTTGATTGTTCGGTGATCACGCTTCAAAGGTTTCGCAATTTCAACACTGCTGCATCCCTCTGCAAAACATCTCACAATTTTGGACTTTTCAGAGCCCGTCAAATCTCTCTTCTGACCCATTTTGCCTAAGGAAAGGCATTTGCCTAATAATTAAGCACACCTTATATAGGGTGTTGATGTCATTACACCAAACCCCTCCTCATTACACAGATGCACATCACCTGATTTACTTAATTGGTGATTGGCTCTCAAGCCTATACAGCTTGGAGTAGGACAACATGTATAAAAAGTATCATGTGATCTAAATACTCATTTGCCTAATAATTCTGCACACAGTGTAGAGCTGTTTTTAGAGCAATTTTAAGTTTTTATATTGAGTTTTGATAGATAGATAGATAGATAGATAGATAGATAGATAGATAGATAGATAGATAGATAGAAAAAATTCTCTGCAGCACTCAGTTACTACCAATGATGCAAAAATCCTTTTTTTTTCAAAAAATTCAAAAATCTTCGTTTTTTATTTTCTTGGGGTTCTTGGTACGCACATTGGCCAATGTCCGTTTGCTCATCAGCCACGACAAGGCGACCCCAGGTCTGATGACTCCTAACGCTGACATCCCTGCCCTCCTTGTCCTCCCTATCCCACTTCTAAGTGGGCGGACACCATTTCAACCTAAGACCACCTAAGACCAGTCATGGAGCCAGATTCTCCATTTGTTATACACAGAACAGAAAAAACTGCACAGCACTCATAGACACAATGTGAACTGGTGCCAGCAGGGATTCTGGGTCAAATAACTAGAAAAAATTCTCTGCAGCACTCAGTTACTGTGCAGCTTTTTCTGTTCTGTGTGTGCAGATTTTCTGTTCTGTGTGTGCAGTTTGTTCTGTTCTGTGTATAACAAATGGAGAATCTGGCTCCATGACTGCAACTTTGCACCCTCATCACCCACAGGTGGTCTTAGGTTGAGATGGTGTCCACCCACTTAGAAGTGGGATAGGGGGGACATGGAGGGCAGGGATGTCAGCGTTAGGACTCATCAGACCTGGGGTCGCCTTGTCGCGGCTGATGAGCAAACGAACATTGGCCAATGTGCGTACCAAGAACCCCAAGAAAATAAAAAACAAAGATTTTTAAGTTTTTTGAAAAAAACGTACGTTTTTAAATTTTTTCTTCAAATATATACTGCTTGTTAGCATTTTTGCATCACTGGTAGTAACTGAGTGCTGCAGAGAATTTTATTCTAGTTATTTGACCCAGAATCCCTGCTGGCACCAGTTCACATTGTGTCTGTGAGTGCTGTGCAGTTTTTTCTGTTCTCTATAGATAGATAGATAGATAGATAGATAGATAGATAGATAGATAGATGGATAGATGGATAGATCCATATATTAATAGGTAAATTATACCTCTTTTTAATCGAATTATTCAAATTTGTAATTGTGCTAATGTCTCTGTTATCAGCCAAGAGGTATATAGTCTATCCTAGGGAATGGATGTTCAAGGGACCTTTGATGGACAATTGGTAGTTCACTTGTCACTTGTTACTTAATGGTTGCTAATTGTTTTAAGTGTTTAAGTGTTTGTCATTGGTTTAAGCCTTATAAAAAATGTCTGTACTATACTGTGGCTATCAACTGATGAAGACGGTAATCTGCCAAAAGATGTTGTGAGAGCCCCATTTGTTAAATAAAGAAGCATTACCAAATGGATATTCTGGGCCTGGATGCTGGATTCATGTGCTATACCAAAAAAACACATACTCATCTCTGTACCATTGAAATCCCCTTGGTAGTGGAGGGAGATGCAGCTTACAGTGCCAGAGCATAGAGAATGAAAGACCTGCAGTGACACCACCCCTACGTGAATGGACCAGTCTGAACACCGGAGGATCATGTGGTGTTGTGCGATTACACACCGAAGGCCCACACTGTGGTTGTGCAGAGGTGCACAACCATGAAACTTGAGTGATCTCATAATCCCCCTCCCCAAAAATCCCCATTAGACCACCAGGTACACACAAGGGCACCTCTCTGCATGTTTTATTTTTCTTGCACACAGTCAAGGCACCCATTGCCAAAGGCAGCAAAACATCCCCAAAATATCTTTCGACATCAACAATATTTGACTGTAGGTACAGTGTTCTCTTCTTTGTAGGCTTCATTTGTTTATGGTAAACAGTAGAATAATGTTCTTTTTATCAAAAAGTACTGTCTTGGTCTCATCAGTCGATAAGATGCTTTTCCAGAAGGATTTTGGCATATTCACGTACACTTTGGCAAACTGCAATCTAGCTTTCTTTTTATGTCTGTGTATCAGCAGTGAGGTCCTTCTAGATCTCCTGACAAAGCATTTCATGTCATGCAAATGTTGATCGATAGTTCATGCTGACAGTGATGCACCCTGAGCCTGCAGGACAGCTTGAATTTCTTTGGAACTTGATTGGGGCTGCTTATCCACCATCCGGACTATCCTACATTACAACCTTTCATCAATTTTTCCCTGCCGTGCACGTTAGCTATAGTGCCATGGGTTGTAAATGTCTTAATTACCCTGCTCACCATGGGCAAAGGTGCATCATGATCTCTGGAGATGGACTTGTAACCTTGTGTTTACAAATATTTTGCAACAATTTTGGTTCTCAAGTCCTCACACAGTTCTCTTCTCCTCTTTCAGTTCTCCATGCTGTGTGTGGCACACACAGACAGACAATGCAAAGACTGAGTCAACATCTCCCCATTTCATCTGATTTCAGGTGTGATTTTCATATTGCCCACATCTGTTACTTACCACAGTTGGGTTTGAGCGATCATTACATGCTTGAAACAAAGTTGCTTACCAACAATTTCAGAAAGGTGCTAACAATTTTGTCTTGCCATTTTTTGGGACATTGTGTAACATTATGTCTAATTTGCCTTTTTTTCTATGATTTTTTTGGTGTTGTTTTAATACACACAAAGGAAATAAACATTTGTATGAGAAAGGAAGTGTAATTACAACAGTTTTCTTAAAGAAATTCTTCATTTTCTGGAACAATGTTAAGGGTGACAATACTTTCGGCCATGACTGTATATTAATAGTATTCTGCATATTTATTTTCAGAGTTGCAATGTGGGGAACATTTTCTTGTTTACAATCAAAATCGCTGTGTATCCCAAGCCTAAATATAAAAATGGTCCCGGACCACATTTTAGTTTGAGACCACTGGTACAGTTAGGGCCAGAAATATTTGAACAGTGACACAAGTTTTGTTATTTTAGCTGTTTTCAAAAACATGTTCAGAAATACAATTATATATATAATATGGGCTGAAAGTGCACGCTCCCAGCTGCAATATGAGAGTTTCCACATCCAAATCGGAGAAAGGGTTTAGGAATCATAGCTCTGTAATGCATAGCCTCCTCTTTTTCAAGGGACCAAAAGTAAGTGGACAATGGACTCTAAGGGCTGCAATTAACTCTGAAGGCGTCTCCCTCGTTAACCTGTAATCAATGAAGTAGTTAAAAGGTCAGGGGTGGATTCCAGGTGTGTGGTTTTACATTTGGAAGCTGTTGCTGTGACCAGACAACATGCGGTTAAAGGAACTCTCAATTGAGGTGAAGCAGAACATCCTAAGGCTGAAAAAAAAGAAAAAATTCATCAGAGAGATAGCAGACATGCTTGGAGTAGCAAAATCAACAGTTGGGTACATTCTGAGAAAAAAGGAATTGACTGGTGAGCTTGGGAACTCTAAAAGGCCTGGGCGTCCACGGATGACAACAGTGGTGGATGATCGCCGCATACTTTATTTGGTGAAGAAGAACCCGTTCACAACATCAACTGAAGTCCAGAACACTCTCAGTGAAGTAGGTGTATCTGTCTCTAAGTCAACAGTAAAAAGAAGACTGCATGACAGTAAATACAAAGGGTTCACATCTAGATGCAAATCATTCATCAATTCTAAAAATAGACAGGCCAGAGTTAAATTTGCTGAAAAACACCTCAAGAAGCCAGCTCAGTTCTGGAAAAGTATTCTA
Source organism: Allobates femoralis (assembly GCA_033576535.1). Classification (NCBI taxonomy): domain Eukaryota; kingdom Metazoa; phylum Chordata; class Amphibia; order Anura; family Aromobatidae; genus Allobates; species Allobates femoralis. The sequence goes on from JARQOC010000006.1 coordinate 357,040,608, forward strand.
TGGACAGATGAGACAAAGATCAACCTGTACCAGAATGATGGGAAGAAAAAAGTTTGGAGAAGAAAGGGAACGGCACATGATCCAAGGCACACCACATCCTCTGTAAAACATGGTGGAGGCAACGTGATGGCATGGGCATGCATGGCTTTCAATGGCACTGGGTCACTTGTGTTTATTGATGACATAACAGCAGACAAGAGTAGCCGGATGAATTCTGAAGTGTACCGGGATATACTTTCAGCCCAGATTCAGCCAAATGCTGCAAAGTTGATTGGACGGCGCTTCATAGTACAGATGGACAATGACCCCAAGCATACAGCCAAAGCTACCCAGGAGTTCATGAGTGCAAAAAAGTGTAACATTCTGCAATGGCCAAGTCAATCACCAGATCTTAACCCAATTGAGCATGCATTTCACTTGCTGAAATCCAGACTTAAGACGGAAAGACCCACAAACAAGCAAGACCTGAAGGCTGCGGCTGTAAAGGCCTGGCAAAGCATTAAGAAGGAGGAAACCCAGCGTTTGGTGATGTCCAAGGGTTCCAGACTTAAGGCAGTGATTGCCTCCAAAGGATTCGCAACAAAATATTGAAAATAAAAATATTTTGTTTGGGTTATGTTTATTTGTCCAATTACTTTTGACCTCCTAAAATGTGAAGTGTTTGTAAAGAAATGTGTACAATTCCTACATTTTCTATCAGATATTTTTGTTCAACCCTTCAAATTAAACGTTACAATCTGCACTTGAATTCTGTTGTAGAGGTTTCATTTCAAATCCAATGTGGTGGCATGCAGAGCCCAACTCGCGAAAATTGTGTCACTGTCCAAATATTTCTGGCCCTAACTGTATATATGATAGAATATACAGTGAAATATTCATAGAAACAAAGCAATCAGTGTCACCTACTTACATAATTGCCTTGGGACTGGAAGCATTGAGACATTACCTTTTATTCACCACCTGTTTGGTCCACCTGAAACAGGAAAAAAAACAGCTGCCATATTGGCACACCCAAGTGAAGGATGTGCCAATATGCCAGCCGCATGCTGATGCTCACCCATGGGTCCGGGTCTTCCTCTGCTGCCACCACCTCCTCCTTCTCTGTTGTCCCCGCTGCTGCGCCTCTTCAGAGGTGTGTGTGGACCCACCGCATGATGTGATCCCCCATGTCACGTGATCCGCCGCATCACGCAGGTCCTTTTAGTGCTTTTCTACAGTCACTTTTGTACAGTGACTGCGGCAGGTCACTGTTTGAAAGTGACTGTACGAAAATGTTGAAAGGACCTGTGTGACTACGGATCACGTAATGCGGCAGGGTCACGTGACGTGGTGAGTCCACACACATACACATATACACACACAGATACAAACACACATACATCTACACACACACATAAGCACATGGGGAAACAACTCAAAGGAGAGAGCAAATGAGGGGAGAGAAAGAGCGGGTAGGGGGACAGTGCACTGGGGGAGAGATGGCCACCATCTCAGCGCCACAGAGCCTGCCCCCATCGTGACGTCTCTGCCCTCTCCATGCGATAGCATTGGGCGTACATCTAGTTATATAATACCATCCTGTGCAGTGGGCAAATATTTATGAACACATATGATATTAACACATCACATACTTAAAGCATCACACATTTTTGTCCTTGTGCTCCAATGGAAATAAATAACTTTGAGCTTCAAAATGACTTCTTCTGAATACTGTGCATGATGCATAACATTTCTATAGTGACTACCGTACATACTGAGGATAAGACTGAAGTGACTGTAGCTTGCATTGTGTGCCATAGTAAGAATGGACTAAAATGAAGCAAATCCACGTTAGGTCCAGAAATGACTGCAGAACTAGAAGTAATATTGTGACCGGTAAATGTCTCCTCATGTTAGTATCACTGCGGAGAGTTGCAGCCAAGTCCCAGGTTATCAGTTGCCTAGCAACGTTTGATGACGGTTCAAAATGTAACAGTATGGATCGCGAACATGTGACTAATACAGATGTAAATGTGTCATGGATAACATGGGTTATGTATCATTCGTATTACTACTGCAAAGATTGGGAGAATTCCTGCAATGCAAAGAAGGCTTTTAAGATGTACAAATAATCATCAGATCTGTGCTCACTGCTTATGTCAATGCTTATTTCCATTCAAAAGATTTACAATAATGTGATGAAGGTCAGACACAAAGAAAGAATTTTAAAAAGATGTTTTCTTCTTTCAAGTTAATTACTTAAAAGGGGTTTCCAAGACATAACAATCCAGCCATAAATATACACTAAAGAAACATCTTTGCATATATTTGCTAGAGTGGCAATATTAATCTAAGGTCCCTGACCCTAATAATATGCTCACCTGCCGCTATCCTCATCGTTTATCAGTCCTGTGGTGCCATCTAGTGACTGCAACTTCTGGCTGGCAAAAATCAGAGTTAACAGACACAAACGCTCAATGTTAATCTTTGAGAGAAAAACTGAGGCTCTCATAGACATACATTGAATTGTGACTTCTGGATCACTCCGGCAAACACTTGAGCAATCCAGCAGGTCACAGCCTCCTCAAGACCAACTGTAAGGTGAAGACAGCGTCAGGTAAGTATAAGATTAGGGTCAGGGACCTTAGATTAAAAGCACCATTCCAACGGTGCAATAAAAAAAAACACTGGAATGGTGCTTAAATTATTTTGCTACTTTGTTAAGGTACCGTCACACGCAACAATGTCGCCTGGAAATCTGAAAGGCAATATGTCGCCCCAGAGCAATCGCCGTGAAATTGCTTCACGGTTGCGGCGCGTGATTGGGCAATTTCGCGGCAATAAATCACCCCTCAGCCGTCGCCTGATTCCTGAACACTGCTCAGTAATCAGCCACAATCACAATGTCGCCTGGAAATCTGAAAAGCAATATGTCGCCCCAGAGCAATCGCCGTGAAATTGCCTCACGGTTGCGGCGTGTGATTGGGCAATTTCGCGGCGATAAATCGCCCCTCAGCCATCGCCTGATTCCTGAACAGTGCTCAGTAATCAGCCACAATCGTTAAGGCGATATTTCCGTGTTGTGGCGTGTGACAGGGCGATAGTGATGAAAAGAGCGTTTTCTATGATTTCCCGTAGACGTGCCTCAGCGTGCTGGAGTCCGCGCCCCGTCTGAGATGATTGGTGTGGGCTACTATGTTCCCATTGGCTGTCACTTGACACCGCGCCATATTTGAAGAGCTGTCCGTTCAGCACCACACACATCTTCAGCTACACAACCGTCCGCAAACTCAGTGCAATTATGCGTGCCATTGAATAGTGCAAGCTATGTTGTCCGCGTGTATTAAGTTGCGCTGTGTCGAGTATAGTGCCACACATGACAGCTCAGATGTTGCCCTACACATCGTAGATGGGTGCCATAGGCCACGCACTGCAATCGCCCTATGTGTGTGATTTTGGTGATGCTGATGGGTACCTTGTACTGCTCCTACTCCGCGGATGTCTAACTTGTTAGCGTCCTCAACCTTGTTTGGCGGCGCCAGTGTGCGTGGCAACGTCATCACGTTTCTGTTTGTTCCTCCCTGCCTTCCAGGTGCCTGCCCCTCCCCTGCACATAGTAGAGGAGTCATGGCGGTTGCACAGCGCGCTGCCACATGACGTATGGCAGAACTCATAATACTGATGGACCTGCGTGACCAGCATGACTACTGGTGCCACCAGCGTCACCGCCACCCACGGCTGCGCAAGCACCACATCCTGCACTAAATCCAGCGGGCCCTGCTCCAGAAAGTGGGTGTGGAGAGGAACCGCAAATAGATCCAAAAGAAGATGGCGTACTTGAAACACAAGTCCCCCGGCCGGATTCTGGAGATTCGTGCCCAGGATGCCAGGCTGCATGGTGAGTATGAGGCAATGCCAAACACACACATGCCAGTCATCATACTCCAAACTCTACCCAACCATCATGTGGTATTGTGCCATGGCACATAGTGTGACATAAACCACCATGTGGATCTGTCACCAATGTGCATTTGCATGTTGGTCACACTGCAACATAAAGGTGCAGAATACACTCATATGTTTTGTTAATGCTGATGGCTATAGTGGTCCTTGACCTGTGTGTGGCCCAACACACAGTTGTGGCCAAAAGTATTGACACCCCTGCAATTCTGTCAAATAATACTCAGTTTGTTCCTGAAAATGATTGCAATCACAAATTCTTTGGTTAATCTTCATTTAATTTGGTCACAGCTGCAGGCATGTAATGACAGCAAAGTTGACCACAACATATTAATGCTAATTTGAAGGGACACATCACACCTGGCAGCACATATGTGCGCACTCTGACACATAGCATTTCACAACACATTGATCACAATACGGACTACATGCTGACTGCTATGTGTTTGGCCCCATGGTGGCACCACCAGATGCTTACTCTCTGATCTTGTGCTTTGTGTAAAAATCCATCCCCTGCTAATCACAGGGTGTTTTACATCCCAAATATGTGCTCACTGGTGTTGTGGTCATGTCCAAAAACAGACTGGCCCCTAACCATAGGGTCGCTCAAGACCCAAACATTTTAGGCTAGGCTTCACGCCCTAATGATATTGATACACACACAGTACGTGGTTGCCCGATGTTGTGTTCCTTTTGCAAAATCGGTGTCTTGTCAATTTTGATATTACAGATGAGGAGGACTCCCCGTCAGAAGAGGGCCAATGGTCCCCTAGACCACCCGGGACCCCCCGCCCCTCACCATCCCTGGAGGGCCCAGGAAGTCTCGCACCCCCCGGGACCTCCCTCACCTTCTCTGGCTGGACCAGGAAGTCCCACACCCCCGGGACCCCCCTCACCTTCCCTGGCTGGACCAGGAAGTCCTGCACCCCCCGGGACCCCCCCCTCACCTTCCCTGAAGGGCCCAGTAAGTCCCATACCACCCGGGACCCTACCCTCACCTTCCCTGGAGGGACCAGGAAGCCAGGTCCTCTTGCTCAATCACCCCAGCCCAGGATCATTCCCCCTCCAAAGCATCTCCAGCTCCTGGGCCACACACAGTCACATGGAGCCTGCTGGATTTGGGATTGGTGGTAAGTGTTGGCAATGGGCTCCAAGCTTTGCAATATACATGTTGGTGTGTGTCCCTGGCATCAGTATGTGAGTCATGATGTTGTTTTCTTTTCCTTTCTTTGTCAAGGGGCAAGAGCCCGCGCAGCAGGATGGGCAGTCAGCGCATCACCATCGCCGGAAGATGGAATCCGGGATGGGGCTATGCCACGTAAGTGAAATCCTGACCAATGACGTCACCCACCCACACCTACACATGTCACTGACTAATGTCCTTATTTCCCATACAGGTGTACCAACTATTGAGGAGCTGCTGCTGGCTTACAGGGAGGCACAGCAGCATATGGAACGGGCACATCAACAAGGGCAGCAACATCTTGCCTGGTTGGGTGCCATGATCCAGGCCCTCCAGGCAGCCCAGTCCGCCATGGCCCCTACTCCACCATATCCCCCACAATTATTCTTTCATGTTGTCCATGTTGGACCTTTGTTTGTTTTGCCATGTTGGCACCTTTGTTTTTTAGGTCCCGTTGGCCTTTTTTCTTATAGTATCCCACATTGGGAAAGTGGGTAGTATGGTTTGCCTATTACTGATGAAGCGACCGGTGGTAAGGCCGCGGGTGTGTGTGTATGATCTTTCTCAACAGAATCCCCATACTCAGATTTAACCGGTAGTAACATTTCTTTACTGCAAAACATGTCTATAACACAGTCAACTGATCTAGCTGCACACATGTATATATTAGAGTCTCTGGATCTTCACTTCTTCCGGGTACGCAGCAAGCAAAGAAAAAAACACAACAATGGAGATACCTTTCCCTAACTTTCCCTAAAATCACGTACCAGTCTATCACAGAAGAAGGTGTCGCTCCCACGTAGCAGGCCTGGGGTCTCACGATGACGGGTCCCGGTGCAGCGCTGAAGGTGGAAGCTCCTCAGTCTTCTTCTGTGGTCTCCTTCCGCAGGTAACAGAATCTTTCTTTGTTAGTCTCTCCCAGTCTCAGGGCACACAGAGGAGCAGAAGGGAGCCCACAGCAGCACAGAAGTCTCTCTCAGTCTCGGGGCAAACCGATGAGCAGAAGGGAGATCACAGTAGCACAGATGGCTCCCTTATGTCAGTCACAGCCCCTGCACATGTAATCCAGTGGCAATGTCCTGAATTCCGGAGGCAATGTCCTGAATTTGAGTGGGACCCTCGGTAAGACAAGGTCCTGCAGACCGGGGGTTGCAACAGCGATCCTCACGGGGTATTTCTTCCCAAGAATCCGGCTGCAAAAGAGCCCTATGTCGGGAGACACCACTCAGTCTGTCCTGACAGAGCTCTGGATCTCTAATCAACATCTCCCGCCCTTTTTCTTCCTCAGCACAAGGCTGTTTGGGGAGGGGATCAGACTGTGTAATGTTCACTGCAGTGTCCATTTGAATAACAACACAGTCAGGGCTACCCACTTCATTACATACCCCCCCACTTAAAGGTTGGCAGTCCCTGTCAACAACCGCCGGCTCCAAGGCAGTGATGAGTGTAGTTGTCACAGGGGTCGGTTGAGAAGTGGGCCATACATACTGGTCCCTGTAGAACCGTCCGGGCGGGATCCCAGCAGTGGTGCGGTCAGTGCGTCGCAAGGGTCGGTTGTTCCCCTCCTCGTCACTGTCTTTACGCCCCACTCCAGTCAGTACTCCGGGAGAGGGACTGGTCTGTGTAGGTGGGTCACCGGTCTCAGAGTCGACGTGATCTCTATGTTGAGAAATGTCCGTGACGTCAGTCATGTCAGCAGCGTCACCCCCTCCGGTCACTGTGGGAGGGGAGTCAGGCCGGGAGCGGCAGGGGCGCAACATATTTCGGTGCACAGTGCGGGTGCTGTGGCTGTCTTCACCCCGCACTCGGTATACATGTCCATTGGGGTAAGGGCGTTCGATTACCCGGTAGACTTCAGTCTCCCACTTGGCTCGAAGTTTCCCTTGAGGCTTTTTAATACGGAGCAAGACTAGCTGTCCCAACTTTAAGGGTTTCTCTTGCACGGGAAGTGGGTCAGCATGTATCTGGCCCCAGATTTGTTGACTCACCAGCCGGTGTACAGTCTCCATCTTCTGGCGGTGAGCATTTAGCCAGGAGGGGTAGTTATGGCAGACATCTTCTTCTGGGCGGAATAGGTTCAGGTCATGGACCCCTTTTCCGGGGCGGCCAAAGAGAAGAGTGTGAGGGGTGTAGCCAGTCACGGAGTGGACCTGGTTGTTGTAGGCCCATACTAGATCTGGAAGGAATTGGGGCCATCGATCTTTCTTATCTTCGGCCAAGGTGCGGATCAGCTGAAGTAGGGTCCGGTTAAAGCGTTCACATGCACCGTTCCCTTGTGGATGGTAAGGAGTGGTCCTCGACTTCTGGATCCCATACATCCGATGCAGCTCCTCGATGACTCTGCCTTCGAAACAAGCCCCCTGGTCGGAGTGTAACCTCTCCGGACACCCATAGACGTGGATGAACTGTCGACAGATGGCCTGTGCAGCCGACTCGGCCGTCTGGTCCTTGGTAGCAACAACGACGGCGAATTTTGTGAAGTGGTCCACCATGACTAGGCAGTATTGATAGCTACTGCTCGCCGTCCCGATCAGCAGATAGTCCACCATCAACAGCTCAAGAGGCCTGGAGGTTTTAATCGTCTGGACAGGTGCACGCTGTTCGGTGGACTTGTGCAGTTCACAGGTGCGACAGGTTCTGCAGACGTCTTCGACCAGCTTGCGGAGCCCTGGACAGTAGATGGACTGTTGAATCCACCGAAAGGTCTTGTCTATTCCAAAGTGACCGTTCCTTTTGTGTGCTTCGTCCACCATCTTACGAGCCAATTGGGCAGGCACCACGACTTGTGTACATTCCTCCAACATGTGGGACAGGAGAACCTTCCGATATAGTACCTCTTCTCTCAGAATTAGCCGATCCCACTGGCTGAGCAAGGTCAAGGTCCCGGTAGACAGTCGTGCCCGCGTGTCAGGGGGGGGCTTCTGCCTTTGCTTCACCCATTGTTTGAGTAGAGCCCATTCAGGGTTCTGGTCCTGGAGCCTGCACAACTCTTGGGGACACAGTGTAACCCCCACTGGAGTTCCAACTTCGCCCACAACGAACTGGCAGTAATCCATCATCTGTTGGGCAAGCCTTGCAAAGTCGGGCGTCTCGTCTCCTTCTAGTTCTTCATCCCGGTCTCTGGTAAGTAAGGGGTATGACACTCTAGACAGGCTGTCCGCATTTTGATTCTCAGCCCCAGCCCTGTATTTGATCTTGTAGTTGAACTTCGAGAGTCGAGCCATCCAACGCTGTTCCATGACTCCGAGCTTCGCATTTTGTAAGTGGGCCAACGGGTTGTTATCGGTCAGGACCAGTACTTCCGCCCCTGTGAGGTATCCTGCAAATTTCTCCGCCATAGCCCACGTTAGGGCCAACAGCTCCAGCCGGAACGAGCTATAATTGGTGGGGTTCTTCTCGCCCTCGTGTAGGGATCGACTGGCATAGGCTATGACACGTTCCTTGCCTTCTTGTACTTGTGAAAGTACTGCCCCTAGACCTTGTAGGCTGGCATCGGTATGTAGTTGGAAAGGGAGATTGTAGTCTGCATATGCCAGGACGGGGGGTGAAGTCAAGGCACCCTTTAGGGCTTGGAAGGATTCTTCCTGGCTGGGTCCCCAGCTGATGGGTCGTCCTCTGGGGCCGTTGGTGGTCCCTCGAAGCAATTCGTGCAAGGGTGCAGCAAGCCGGGCGAAGTTTCTCACGAACCGGCGGTAGTAACCGGCCAACCCCAGGAAGGCCCGGACCTCTCTGACGTTCGTAGGCTGTGGCCAGTCCCGCACGGCGGCTATTTTCTCCGAAGACGGCTGTACCCCTTCGGCCGAGATCCGGTGACCCAGGTAATTGATCTCGGGCTGCAGAAGACGGCACTTGCTGGGTTTCAACTTCAGGCCATGTTCTCTCAACCTACGAAACACACGGCCCAGCTGTTGCAGGTGTTCTTCAAATGTGGCCGAATAGACTACGATGTCGTCCAGGTAAATGAGGGTGAAGTCGAAGTTGAAGTCCCCCAGGCAGCGCTCCATCAGTCGCTGGAAGGTCCCCGGCGCGTTGTTCAGGCCAAAGGGCATCCGGTCGAACTCGTACAGGCCCATGGGTAGGATGAAAGCAGTCTTTTCTCTATCTTTCTCGTGCATAGGTACCTGCCAATAGCCGCTGGCCAGGTCCAATGACGAAAAATATTTAGCTTTCTTCAGGGCTGTCAGGGATTCTTCGATCCTTGGTAAAGGGTATGAGTCCCGGATGGTGCAAGCATTCAAACGGCGGTAGTCCACGCAGAACCTCAGGGACCCGTCTTTCTTCTTGACTATCACCACTGGTGCAGCCCAGGGGCTCTGGCTTTCTCGTACCACTCCAGCGTGTAACATGGAATTCAGGAGATTTTTCACTTCTTGGTATTGTTGGGGAGGTATTTGGCGGTACCTTTCACGGATAGGAGCGGTATCACCTGTGGGGATTTCGTGCTTGATACTGGGGTGCATCCAAAGTCGGTGTCATGCCGGGCAAAGGACGCCTGGTGCTCTTGAAGTAACTCTTCCACCTGGGACACTTCTTCGTTGGAGTATTGGGATATGTCCAACTGGCACTTTTCTCGTAGTTCTCGCCCCGCGTTGATGTCATCCGCGACAGCGGCCATGGCAGAGACCGTCACTGTCCAATCTCCCTCTGTGGACGGTGCAAACTGGAGGGGGTTCATAGGGTTCACCTCTTCGGTTAGGGCGTAAACTTGGGCGAGTTGTGTCCCAGCCTCTAGGTCAACGCTCACGTTAGCCGTGTTACCCAGCCTGACAGGAATCCTCCCCTTTCTCACAACAGCTAGCGTTCGAGCAACTAGGGGGTTCAGCTTCCCTTCCTTCGGGGTGCGCGGCTCAATCAGCACCTCCACGCCTTCGAGCTGTCTTGTGGTGCTAAGGGGTAGCGAGATAACGGTCTCCTTCTCAGCAGGTAAAGTTATCCTAGTATGGCGGGGTACGGTGATCGTGGCCAGCGGCAGTTGGTCTTCGGTCATTCGCTGGAGATTGCAGGTCCGGACCACTTGTTGGAAGGCTCGGCGGGTGGCCGTATGTGTGGTCACTTCTTGCCAGTACTTGGGCCCCCTCTTGGTAAGCAACACCAGATTCAGGTCTTTCAAGATGTTCATCCCAATAATCATGGGCGTTTCTGATCCACAGCCTTCCCTGACCACGATTATCCCTCTCTTCCCGAGATCTTGCCCACAGACTTCCGTGTTCATCCAGGCAACTCCCGTCACCGGAATGGGTAGATTATTGGCTGCTTTGATCTTGATAGTAGTATCAGGGTCACAGGCAACCCGCGGCTTCAGATACTCTTCGTAAAACTGCTCGGAGATGGTGGATACCTGAGACCCAGTATCCATTAATCCTTGCACGGCGGTCCCTTCCAATAATACTTCCAGGGTAGGGCTGTTTGATGCAAGTTTGTTCTGTGGCTGGCTCTGTTTTCCTACACTCCTCTCCTTGGCCTCCCCTGCCGAGTGAGCCTCTTTGGCAGGGGCGTCTAGTTTAAAGGTGGCCGCTGTTGTGGGGCATGACTTGCTGGTTCCGGTATATCGGCCCGTGGATGAACTTGAACGTTCTGGGGGCAACGGTTCGCTCTATGGCGGGGATCACCGCATGTCCAGCATCTTCCCATCGGCCGGCTGGGTTGTTGTCTCGCTTGCCTGTCCGCCTGTTGGTCCAGGGTGAGCTGCAACACCTGTTTCTGCAACTCTGCCACCATCTGCTTCAGTTCTTCCGTGTCACTGTTCGGGGTTCTGATACCAGTTATGGACCTGCAAGCCGCGGTATAAGTCTGGGCCTCCATGACAGGTCCTCTCGAACGTTCTATCGCTTCTTGCTTAACCTCAGCGAACGTAAGGGCCGGATTTATCCGGAGTAGATCTTGCAGTGAGCGGTTAAGGTACGGGTCTCTTAATCCAGTCACAAATTGATCTCTCAACACCAGGTCACGGGCGCCCGTACTAGCTATCTGTTCTTTTTTCCTGCAGGCTTGTTCAAGCAGTACTTGGAGGGCGTTGGCATATTGAGGGATGTCCTCCGATTCGAGTTGAGTACGCCGGAAGAACATATACCGTAATGTTCCCGCATATGTGGTCGGCCCATAGGTGTTCTCCAGCACCCGCACCAAGTCATCCAACGTACGCTGGCCCCTAACCGTCTCCAGCCTGACTGTCGTCCACGCCTCCCCCTCTAATGTTAGCATGGCCATTTCTGCTAAGGTCTTAGGATCAATGTTATACATCTCCCCCACTATCTTAAGTTGTTCGGTCCATTCAGTTACAGGATAGTTCCGTCCGTTAAACTTCCTCACCTGATTGACAATAGATGCCGGGGGAGCTGTCCGGTTATAAGTTACTACCGGGAGGAGATTCTGTTGATCACACATCCTGCCGACTACGCCAGATGAAGCGACCGGTGGTAAGGCCGCGGGTGTGTGTGTATGATCTTTCTCAACAGAATCCCCATACTCAGATTTAACCGGTAGTAACATTTCTTTACTGCAAAACATGTCTATAACACAGTCAATTGATCTAGCTGCACACATGTATATATTAGAGTCTCTGGATCTTCACTTCTTCCGGGTACGCAGCAAGCAAAGAAAAAAAACACAACAATGGAGATACCTTTCCCTAACTTTCCCTAAAATCACGTACCAGTCTATCACAGAAGAAGGTGTCGCTCCCACGTAGCAGGCCTGGGGTCTCACGATGACGGGTCCCGGTGCAGCGCTGAAGGTGGAAGCTCCTCAGTCTTCTTCTGTGGTCTCCTTCCGCAGGTAACAGAATCTTTCTTTGTTAGTCTCTCCCAGTCTCAGGGCACACAGAGGAGCAGAAGGGAGCCCACAGCAGCACAGAAGTCTCTCTCAGTCTCGGGGCAAACCGATGAGCAGAAGGGAGATCACAGTAGCACAGATGGCTCCCTTATGTCAGTCACAGCCCCTGCACATGTAATCCAGTGGCAATGTCCTGAATTCCGGAGGCAATGTCCTGAATTTGAGTGGGACCCTCGGTAAGACAAGGTCCTGCAGACCGGGGGTTGCAACAGCGATCCTCACGGGGTATTTCTTCCCAAGAATCCGGCTGCAAAAGAGCCCTATGTCGGGAGACACCACTCAGTCTGTCCTGACAGAGCTCTGGATCTCTAATCAACATCTCCCGCCCTTTTTCTTCCTCAGCACAAGGCTGTTGGGGGAGGGGATCAGACTGTGTAATGTTCACTGCAGTGTCCATTTGAATAACAACACAGTCAGGGCTACCCACTTCATTACACTAATCTGAAAAAAAAACATCTTTAAAAAAATAAAATAAATAAATGTGCTTGCAAACCAAAATACTGTCTGATCCCTTGTCTCAGCACACACAGGGACTCCTTTGGAAGGTAAAATTGTAAAACACCAACACATGGCTAATGACTTAGTGTAGGTGTGCAGTGTGACATGATAAAGACCTGACCATACTGTACCATTTCAACATGGATAAAGCCCTATTTTACATCAATGTCTCCTATATCTCACCCACATTAACAAACACACACATACAAGCATACTCGCCTATGTCGGCCAGAGAAGACTCGTAATCTCTCAATACTCACACATGTCACCTAGGGATAGGCTCCTGTCTGCTACAATGACACAACTATGTTATTGTGGACATGAGGCCTCTCCTTCTGCCACACAAACATCACCATTACACTCACAACACACTACACACACAAGCATACTGCTGAACCTGACACATGTGGACGTAGGTATGGAAAATAATAGTGAGGTTTATTAAACCAAAAGAAAAAGCCCAACACACTTGGTTTTAGATTATCAAAACAAACTGTCCAGTACGCAATGTCGTGCATTGCCTAGTAGTGTCTTGCGTCTTCGTCCTCTGCTGGATCAGACAATGGCTCCTCCCCCTCATCCCCATAATCCCACACATTGGGGGCCCTTATTTGCTGGAGTCTTCGTGGGGAACATGGAGGATCCTGATTTTGCCGACCTCTAGCCATGTGTTGTTGTTGCGCAGAGGGCACTGAAGGTGGTTTCTTGGGGATGGCAATGGAACCACCCCATCTCAGTGCCCCATCAACGCCCACTTCCAGGACCCGAATGATGGCCCTCTCGGCGATGGCACGTTGTTCCGGCTCTATGCGACACACCCACTCACTGGCCATGTGCCCGAATGAAGTGGTGGGGGTCCTCTCTCGGTCCAATAGGACAGGTTTTGCCCAGGTACTTAGCTCAGTGTTGGGTGGGGCCAGTGTGTGTTGCCTTTGTATTCCTGAGCTGGGCCCTGGGCATGGCCCCCCACCACTGGAATCAGGCACTTGCTCCACCAAAGTTGTTGAGGGTGGAGACTGGCCAGCGGGTGGGTCCTCTGCACTGGAGCCAGACTCCCGAGGGGCCTGTAAATCAAACATAGAAAAATTAAAAATTTACAAGAGTAGCAATGTACTGACATCAATTATCACAACCAACCACCCAGCACCAGATGGCGCATATCTGAGCATGCCAAACATCAAAATCAACAGTAGCATGGTTGGAAACAGATGAAGAAGTAGACCAGTGCTCTGTACTCACCTGAGGCTCCAAATTGATATGTCAAGTGCCCCAATATAACACAGCACATGCCAACAGCCACGAGCCAACACACAGTAGAAGACACAGAAGAATGGTGAAAGTACAACACGATTGTGCCTTTGACATGTCCACGAACCCACAGATCAGTGCAACCAACAAGGTGTGGACCTAAGTAGCAAAACTATAATTACGCACCTACTGTGACGTGGCTGGCTCTTGGCTCTTGGGTGAAGGTGAAGAGGTCATAATACCACAGACGTGGCTTAGGGACCTCCTCAGCTCCAGCCCCGGACTGAGCCTCAAACCACTTTTTATGCTCTTTGGTGAACATGGTGCGCAGACGCTTGATTTTTTTCCACAACCATCGGCACCGTCCAGGTCTTACTTTGGTCAAGCCGGTTTGCCAGCTCGACAAGGTGCTCGTAGGCCACAGCTCTCACCGCCTTGTTCTTATACTCCGGCGACACAACACACCACAGGCATTCATGGTCCTGGTACATGGCTAGGAGGTCACGCACAAAATCAGGACTCTCAGCCATCTGCCAAATTACAACATAGTGTGTTACCAAAACACATACATGTACATAACAGGTCACACCCTACTGTGTGTGGTCAATCCATGTCCAGCACTAGCAATGACAGGTGGTCTGGTAGATAACTTGTTTATGCAGAAGCATTAATGGCCTTCATATGTGTGCACAGATGTGACATGCTGTACATGACACGGGGCATATGTGGTTTTGGCCTGGGCCGGCAAAGTTACAAAGTTGTATCATGTTGAAAGGGCACACATGGCGTAACACACAAAATTTTGACACAGGAATGACCTCAGCACATATTTAGGGAACGATGTAGTGCTGTATGACACATTGTCATGTCAATGGAGGCAAGTATGTGTGCTACAGGGCACGGAGGGGGTTAAGAATGCGTAGCCGTCGCAAACCACACATCTACATGACACTACATGAAGCTGTACATAAGCCGCCCATACATCTTGCAAAATATGGCTCTGAAGCCTAAAATAATACATGAGAAGCACAATAGCATATACACCGACTTACCATCTGTCCAACAGAGTTCTGGGGATGAGACACTACTAGAACAATCCACATTGAAGTAGAAGCATGGGTGGCGGACCAGTTAGCTACAATTTAAAACACAACATGACCAATCACAAAGCAGCACAGGCGCCTAATCAGTAGTTGTACGTGGCAATGCCCAGGCGGCTACGTGAATTAGATGACGCAGATGCGCTGTGATTGGATGGTTACAACATAAAAAAACGCAAACGACCGAGCTACGGCACGCTTGCTGCCCAGAGTCATTAAGTAAGTACTGATGTTCACACATGATTTGTGATATGGCTGTGTATAGCGTTTGATACATCTTTGCCTTACGGATCGTTATTGTGAACTGTAGCAGATGCCCAAGTCTGGGTGTATGTAGTTTGTAATCATGATGTGTTTGATGTATCTATTGTGTGGCGCAAAATGGATGGATGGCTTTCCTTGCTACAAAACACCCTCCTCATTGATAATCCATTTTGCCTTCACCATACAGGATCATGTACCAAGGAGGCCTCTGTGTTTAGTTTAGTGGAACATATGAAATGTGGGCACATAGTACTGGCCTTTAACAGACAGAATGAAAGTATTCTGGCGATACTGAGATGTGGAGTGGCCCATGTGGCTTGGTAATGTCTGCCTGTGAAGATCCAGCCTTATCAACACCACAGGGATGTCTGTTGGACATGATGAATATGCGATTGTCAGCTGTGTGGGATGATGATTTGTCAGTAGCACATGGCTATAGTAGGTTTAGCATGTTCTTGTTTGTAATTGTTAACAAGCATCTGTCTGTGTGGTTGACCTTTTTATTTTCCTAGGCCTTGTGGTAGTACATATACATTATGGGCAGCTATATGGGGGTATGGTAATGATGTCTCAATTTGGACTATGGAGATATAGTTGTGGAGGAGGCTCATGGGTGTAGTGATAACAGGTGTTGTGGTGAGGCAGTGTAATGTTGTTTGTGACCATTCAATGTTGCAAAATATCTATGTGGGTGGCCATATGAGCAGAGTCTGCTAGGATGTGGATAACTGGCTAGGAAATGTGTAGGGAAGGAGGTAGTGGTTACTTTTGATGCCTGATAACGTGTTCTTTTGATGATAGTTTATTTTTGTTCTTTTTGCAGGGGTTGGTAGGTGAGATGATCATGGACCCTGATGGAGATGTTATCGTGGCTCTTGCCTTGGTGGAAGAGGACTTGTGGCTGGAGGATAGAGTTGAGAGGTTGTGGGCTCACAGACCACGGCGTGTGTGGGTTCAGGATTGGCTTCGGCAACGGGACAACCTGAGTCACATGCACCTGCTGCATCAGTTGGAGGATACTAGTCCGCATGATTTCAGGAACTATCTCCGTATGTCCGAGGACTCTTTCACATTCCTCTTAGAACACATTAAGCTATATTGATAGCCTGACAAGACACTTTGATACGTCGAGCAGTGCCACCTGAGGATCGTTTGGCTGTGACTTTGAGGTTCCTGGCAACAGGTTGTTCGAGGACAGACCTGCAGTACTCTGCAGCAGTGTCACGGCCACTGCTGAGCCGCCTGATACCCGAGACGTGTGAGGCCATCGTGAGTTGCCTGCTGCCATCCTACATGCAGTTACCAACAACCTCCGCTGGATGGATGTTGCCAGAGGTTTTGTCGATCGATGGCAATTTCCAAACTGCGGTTGTGCATTGGATGGTAAGCATGTGAGGATCATGCAACCCCCCAACACGGGCTCCTTGTATTTTAATTACAAAGGATATTTTAGCGTGGTCCTCATGGCCCTGGTGGATGCTCACTATGAGTTCCTGTACGTGGATGTTGGCATGAACGGCTGTGTCTCAGATGGGGGTGTGTTTGCACACTGCTCCTTGGCCCAAGACCTAAGGAGAGGTGCTCTGAACTTGCCCTCAAATGATGAGATAACCGGTCATCTCAACTCTGCGTTTGTGGGGGATGAAGCCTTACCACTTCAGGCTCATCTACTACGGCCATATCCCCAGAGGACGGTTACATCTGAGCAGCGCATTTTCAATTACCGGCTATCCCGGGCTCACCGTGTGGTTGAAATGCATTCAGGATCATGGCCAATAGATTCTGCGTGTTTCATACGCCTTTGCATATGAAACTGGAATCTACCGATGTGGTAGTGCTAGCCTGCTGTGTGCTGCATAGCTTCCTGCGTCCTAGGGATCGGTCACCATACACGTCGGCAAGTTATGTGGATTCTGTGGACCCCACAACAGGGGAGATCCGTCCCGGGGATTGGCGTGCTGTCGACCATGGTGTGGCGCCACTCCAGCCGCTGAGTCACGGTCTGAGTCAGCAGGATTCCAGGAGCAGCAGAGACGCATACTGCTCTTACGTTAATGGCCCTGGGGCAGTGGCCTGGCAGCACTAGCAGGTGTAGAGTGGCTGGTGTTGTGAGGCAGCAACATGAGGAGGAGGGTGGTTGCACCAGGACAATTATGTTTGTGCTTTGTTTATTTTAGGTGTTTAAACATTAGTTAGTTAGTTTAGATTTTTTTTGTTCTGTACTCTGAAATGTTTGGGTATGGCCATTATTTATCATCATTTTGTATTTATTTGTGTGCTGTTGACACTTCTGTTTTAAATGTTTTGTGTGTGTTGTTCGAATTCTATTTTTTGTGCACAAAAAGTCCAACTAAAAAAAAAAACTACCTGTGTCTGTCGTTACTTTTGAATACAGGGCAGGTGCACATAGCTTGATGCTGTGCACAGAGATATGTGATCCATTAAATGGTATAGATGGGTTAGTGCAGCATTGTCTGCTAATGTCCAGTACACAGGTCCAGCCCTTTGGCCCACACTGTATGCCGTGACTGTGTGTACATGTCCATTTTGATGTGTTTGGGCACATGTGAATGTGTCCATACACATGGAGAATGCAATGGTGTTTGTGGGTGATGTAGGACACTTCAGTACACACACGCAAACATGTGTGCACACACATAGTTCAGCCATGGCAGCTCTGGCATGACGTGGACCAATGCAGGCACATATGTCCACAGTGTTGTTTGTAGCTTACCGCAATCACCTACAAATGCACACCTAGCCATTCTTAGTCTAATCCACTGTACTGCACAAGACAGCTCCTGTGCGACACTTTAGCGCCTCAAAAGTGTGTTGCAGGAGCCACAATTGACGACACGAGCGTGTATTTATGAGAAACTCCGATAGACAATGGCGTCATGTATTAGCCAGATTTCCAGAGCATTCTGACCAATCGTAACGCTGTTGCGTTGTCCAATAAGCGTGTATGGGGCGCGGTGTAAAGCACTGTGGCACGCCTATCTCCTCACCGCGCTGAACATGTACACCCACATTGCCTTTGTGATGGTTGCGTGTGAACCGGAGATGGAATTAGGTAAGATTGGTTCCGCTGTAGGTGAGGCGATTTCGGGAGCGACACATCGCCTTTGCTTCAGGGCAAAATTGCAGCGTGCAACGCCGCCATTGGTGATCTGAGGTGACCATGAAAAATGTGAGCGCGCACATTAGATAGCCACACATCGCCAGCCGAGATTGCATTGTGTGAGGATACCTCTAGACTTTCAGTGACATCCCTCCCATCTTAACAAGGTCCCCTCCAGCCTCTCAAATGTATGGATAGTTAGGGATATGCTCATACTCTTGCATGTCTGCTCTTCACATGCTCATTTAGCAGCCTCCAATGTGAACAGTCTGGAACTGAGACTGATATATAGAACTTTGAGATAAAGTAGGCAGACCCATGTTAAAGGGGTTGTCCCACGAACAATGTATATTTGAATTAAAGCTCTTATAATAATAAGTTCCACAACTGAATGCGTTAAAAATGTTCCTGTGCTGATATAATCTTATGTACAGGTGCATCGCAAAGAATTAGAATATCATCAAAAAGTTAATTTTTTTCAGTAACTCAATACACCTGCACCTCCACTAACACTTCTTGCAGTGCTGTTGCATACTGAGAAATCCCCTCTTCTTATTGCAGTCTCGAGAAAAATTTGGCGCCAAGGTGTCCTGCACTAGCAGTCTCACCATAGATCTCTTTCAGGAACTTCACTAACTCTTTCAGGCTACTACGGGTGGGTTCTGGTTGTAGGCAAACAGTTCTACGGGCTTCTCCCTCTAGGCCAGTCAAAGCGATGTCCACTTCAAGGTCTGGGCTGATGTTATAAACTTTCAGGGTGCTTTGCAGCCGTGACACCCAGTCAGACAGTGGCATGTTATTACTCTCAATCTTTGGTAGCACACTAAATATGGTGCTCATTGGGAGTGTACTTGCAGGGGTTTCACCATTGCCAATAGCAGCCCCATTAACAATAGCATTCCCGCCGTTGCTGTCTGCTGCCTTCATCTTGGTGACCGTACCCTGCTCACAGCGCCACTTGAAGAGATGACTGGGGGACCACCACGGTGCAGAGTACAATTACAGTGCACAAGACGAGGTGCAAATAACAAAGGGTGAATTTATTAACAGGTGGAGAATGGGTTAGATATGGCAGGTTCAAAAAGTGTATGCAGTGGCAAAAATGTAATTTAAAACATTTTGTATTCTCTAGCTGGGCCACTCAATAGCACAGTGCCCCAACTATCGATAGTACACACGAAAATCCAAACAACAGAAAGCTATAATACTACTGTATACTCTTTTTGGGTCCCATAGCGGCAAACAGTTCATCAGATGACTCCAAACTCTGAATTCAAGCCACAGTACAGTCTGAAGACAGTGAAGCATGGTGGTGGAAGCATCATGATATGGGCATGTTTCTCTTACTATGGTGCCAGGCCTATTTACTGCATACCAGGGATCTTGGACTAGTTTGCATATATCAAACTACTTGAAGAGGTCATTTTGCCTTACACTGAAGAGTAAATGCCCTTAAAATGGGTGTCTCAACAAGACATTGACCCTAAATACACCAGTTAATGAGCAAAATCTTGGTTCCACAAATTAGAAGTGCCAGGCACTACACACTATACTATATAATAATGGCCTAATCCAGGCCCCTCATTCTGATGCCTTCAGAAACAGCTGGGACAACTGCAGTGCATGTCAAGAAGAAAGCAGCACTCACCAGATCTTCCTTGTACAGACTTTATTAGGGGTGAGGATTACAGCAGTGCAAGGGGGGGAGCAAAATGGACTACGGCTTTCCGTTTCGTGTGGTGTGCACTTCCACAGGTCCTATATAGTATACAGGAACCTGTATATTATTCAGGATCCGTGGAAGTGCACACCACACGAAACGGAAAGCCGTAGTCCGTCTTGCTCCCCCCCTTGCACTGCTGTAACCCTCACCCCTAATAAAGTCTGCACAAGGAAGATTTGGTGAATCTTGGTTCCAGTCCAACAAAATTGAGGTTATTGAGTGACCAGCCCAATCACCGGACCTTAAAAGAAACCAACCACCAGGATTCAGCCACCTGTAAATCAGTGCAGCATAACATCACTATTTGTTGTTTTTTTTTATTCCACCCCTGTGGGCTTGTCTTTCTACTGTAAGCCAAACTTTCCCCCTTCCACGGTTGAGTGTGGGGGTATATAAAAAAACAAATAGTGATGTCATGCTGCACACATCAATCACCTGCTGCACTGATTTACAGGTGGTTAAGGCTGCTTTCTCACTGTATAATTTTCACATCCGTGTGGTTTCTTGAATTTGAAGGACCACACGGACAGGCATGGATCTGTGCCAATGGATGCTAAATGATGCCCATGAGCCATTTTTTCTATGGATCTGTCCTCAGTTAGCAGAGATAGGGGTGGGAGGAGCTGTACCTTGCTTCTGAGCATGCTCAGCTCAGCAAAATGGATCTTTTTCATGGATGCATTTTTTTCACAGATCTGTACAGCTCCATTTCCATAAAGCTCCATGGTATTTGACGCGGACAGCTACAGATCCGTGTCTGGCCGTTAGTGTCATTGATTTTCAAGGAAGCCCAAAATCAAAGCTGCCTCTGATTCTGGGTGCATGAAAAAAACTGACACAAATGGATCAGTGACAACACTGACACACGCGGATTGCCACTTAGGACCAATCCGTGCCCATAGGGATACATGGGAGACCAAAACTGATCTTTGGCTATCTGTTTTAAAACGGATAGGCACTAATCAGAAATTATGCAGTGTGAAAGCAGCCTAAATCCCAGTGCTTAGTTTCCTTTAATCTGATAGAACATTTGTGGGGTGACATCAAGAATGCCATTTGAGGCAAAACCAAGGTCTGGGGGACACAGCTATCCAAACAGCAGACGCTGCATTGCAGGGTGATTTCCCCTCATCAGTGCAATGTATGGGATTCTAATCTGGCTGTATGAGAGGATAAGACAAGGTCTGAGGGAACAGCTATGCGCCTTGTGGAGAGTATTCTGCCAGCTGGCAAGGAGGATAGCTGTTCACCCAGACCTCATCTTAGCCTCTCATACAGCCAGATCAGAATTCCCACACAGTGCACTGATGAGGGGCAATCACCCCGAAATTCAGCATCTGCAGTTTGGGGTTCTGAACTGGCATAAATCTTAAATCATTATTTAAAGGCTTGTTAAAGAGTCATTTATGACTTTTACGATTGCTACCTTTATTAGGTGGCATTAGAGTTTGTCTACTTCCTCACTGAAGTGACAATTTGCATAGGCAAGACCAACAAATGCAAATAAATTGTGGCATGTAGTCAAAGCATCCTGGGCTGGAATAACACTTAACAGGTGCCAAAAGTTAGTTGACTCTAAGCAACATAGATGTGAATCAGGTCTAAAAGAACTGTAGTTATACAATAAAACATTAGGCTAGTGGTTCACAGGAAAACTAAATCCTAAAAAAAAGTATGTATTTTGGATTTGTAAACACAAATGCAGACATTATCTTTTTGAACAACCCAATCATCATTTTTTGCTATTTTCTCTAAAGTAGTTAACAATTCTATACATTTCTCTTCATGTTTTGATTTAGAATACAGTGTGCAATGTTCTCAATCCATGGAAATAGAAACAATTATTAAGATTGTGTTCTTAATCCATGTTTTTGAATACACTGCAATTATTTTGAACACAACTGGATGTGGTTGTGTGCTGTGTGGTGGATTATTGGAGTCACCTGACAGTGTATGTGGTGGTGTGTCGGATTATTGGGAGCATTTTATGGTGTATGTGGTGTGCTGGATTATTGGAAGCACCTGATTATGTATGTGATGATGTGACAGATTATTGGAAGCACCTGATAGTGTATGTTGTATTGTGCCTGATTATTGGAAGTACATGATGGTGTATGTGCTGGTGTTCCGGAATATTGAACGCACCTGATAATGCATGTAGTGGTGTGCCGTATTATTGGAAACAAATAATGGTGTATGTGTTAGTGTGCTGTGGAATATTGGAAGCACCTGGTGGCGTATGTGGTGACGTGTGGGATTATTGGAGGCACCAGATGCTGTATATGGTAGTAGTGTGTTGATTAGAAGCACCTGCTGGTGTATGTGCTGCTGTGCCAGATTATTGGAAGAGTGGCGCCCTGCTAACCACAGGTACCCATATACTCACCCGCAGAATGGATGGGTTTCCACAGCGGGTACATAGACACAGACAACACCTTCAACCCCAGCACAGTAGGGGAGCGCCACCTGCTGCCCTTTGGCATGTCCTCTGCACACCCCCCTCCATGTCCTCTGCACCCCCCCTCCATGTCCTCTGCACACTCCCTCCATGTCCTCTGCATGCCAACTCCATATCCTCTGCACACCCCCTTCTTGTCCTCTTCCTAATCTGTTCAGAATTCTTCTTGCTGGGCAAAACTTGGCTCCGCCCATCCGATTCACATGTGCGTGACATTATCACAGGTCCTGTTCTTTGGATTTTCTCCAAACCTCTCCAAACAAGCTTACTTCAACACTCTTATCACTGTGCTAGCCAACAATCCTAAACGACTCTGTGACATCTTTGACTCTTTGACATCCATTCTCTCCTCAGTCCAAGAGTACAAGCTCCAACCACCAGCCTCAGTGCCGATGATCTGGCCATATATTTTAAGGACAAAATTGACAGCATACGACAAGAAATTTCCCCACAGCCTCAGAACATCATGCTTTCTCCTCCCTCCTGCACTTCATCCAACTCACTTTCGGTCTTTGATCTGGTCACAGAGGATGAAGTCACCCGGCTTCTTGCATCTTCTCGCCCTACTACCTGTACCAGGGACCCTATTCCTTCACATCTCCTTTCATCTCTTTCTCCAGTTGTCACATCTCATCTAACTAAAATATTTAATCTTTTCCTCTCATTTGGTGTTTTCCCCTCCTTCTTCAAAAATGCCAGCATACATCCATTATTTAAAAAAACATCCCTTGACCAGAACTCTGCTGCTAACTACAGACCTGTCTCCAATCTCTCCTTCATCTCTAAACTCCTGGAACGCTTAGTCCACTCCCGTATGATCCGCTATCTCTCTGACAATTCTCTTCTTGGCCCTCTACAATCCGGCTTCTGTTCCTTACACTCTACTTAAAGTGCTCTCACTAAAGTCTCTAATGATCTACTCCCTGTTGATTCTCCAGGATTCTCCCGCTGCATTCGATACTGTGGATCACCAGCTCCTTCTCTCTATGCTCTGCTCTATTGGGGTTAAGGACACTGCTCTCTGCTGGTTCTCCTCCTAACTATCTGACCGCTCCTTCACTGTATCTTTCTCCGGCTCATCTTCCTCTCCTCTTCCCCTCACGGTTGGGGTTCCTCAGGGTTCAGTCCTAGGTTCCCTTCTCTTCTCTCTATACACTGCCCCATTGGACAAACCATGAGTAGATTTGGTTTTCAGTACCATCTCCATGCTGAATACACCCAGTTATACACCTCTTCTCCTGACATCCCCTCCACATTACTACAAAAGACCAGTGATTGTCTGTCTGCTGTCTCAAACATCATGTCTTCTCTCTACTTTAAATTGAATCTGTCAAAAACTGAATTTCTCGTGTTTCCTCCTTCTCCTAATCTTCCGAAACCTAATATTGCTATTTCTATATGTGGTTCTACCGTTACTCCTCAGCAGTACGCCCGCTGTCTTGGGGTTATATTTTACCCGGATCTCTCCTTTACTCCCCACATCCGGTAGCTCACACGCTCATGTCACCTACACCTCAAAAACATTTCTAGAATTCGACCTTTTCTTACTGTTAACTCTGCAAAGACTCTAACCGTTGCCCTTATTCATTCTCACCTGGATTACTGCAATTCTCTATTAATCGGTGTCCCTCTTACTAAACTCTCTCCTCTCCAATCCATCCTCAACGCAGCAGCCAGGATCATATTCCCCTCCCACCGCTTCACCGATGCCTTTATCCTGAAGCAGTCATTGCACTGGTTGCCAATCCGCTAAAGAGTACAATATAAAATTATCACTCTCACCCACAAAACCCTCCACAGTTCTGCACCGCCCTACATCTCCTCCCTCATCTCTGTCTATTGCCCTAGACATGCCCTCCGCTCCGCAAGTGACCTAAGACTGACACCAGCTACAATCCGAACCTCCCACTCCTGTCTCCAAGACTACTCACGAGCTACACCAATTCTCTGGAACGGATTATCAAAACAATTCAATAAATTCCCAATACCAATAGTTTTAAGTGAGCCTTGAAAACACATCTCTTTAGACTGGCCTATCACCTCACCTCACTTGTCTAACTATTCCTATCTTCCCTTTTCCAAATCTGGCCTCTCGTGTCATCTGTCTGCACCTGCAGACTGTCTGTCTGTCCCCCATGCATAATACAGCACTTTATCCGTACTTATAAAGATCCTGACCGATGACCTGCAGCGTTACATGAATCCCCTAATTATTTTATTGATGGCTGGACCATGTATGACATCATTTGTTACTGTTACCTTTTGTGCCTTCCCTATTTCCTCTAGATTGTAAGCTCTTGCGAGCAGGGACCTTACTCCTCATGGTTTTTGAATTTTTGTTACTCTGTATTGTCTCATATTGTCTGTACATGCCCCCTCCGAATTGTAAAGTGCTGCGTAATATGTTGGTGCTATATAAATAAAATTATTATTATTATTATACCCACAGAAGGAACATATTATTCTCTAGGTGGGTGTTATTTTACAATAAGACACTATCAAGGAGACTTATTTTTATTATTATTATTATTATTATTATTATTATTATTATTATTATACATATACAACAGTTACACACAGCAAATAAGATCATTATGCTGGATTTTGTATTAAATCACTAGTCGGACACTTCCCAAGCGTCTAGGACAGTGTGATCTATCGGCGAATAATGCATGTAGAGCCCAGTAGGGTGCCTTTTGCAGTTGAGAGACTGTTATTTTGTCAACTCCAATTGTTTTCAAGTGTTGCCAAGGTTTTTAGGCACAGCACCCAGTGTGCCGATTACCAGTGGGGCCACCTTCACTGGCTTGTGCCAGAGTCTTCGATTTTTAAATCCTCATATCGTGTAAGTCTTTCAAGTTGCTTTTCCATTAGTATTATTATACTAGATGGTGGCCCGATTCTAACACATCGGTTATTCTAGAATATGTGTGTAGTTGACATACTGTGACTGACAGAACTTGTTCAGCCAACGTAAGTGAACTATATATATATATATATATATATAGCAGCGCTGTGGTATATGGTGGTACATTACAGTACATGTATAGCAGCGCTATGGTATATGGCGGTACATTACAGTACATGTATAGCAGCAACATAGTATATGGCGGTACATTACAGTACATGTTTAGCAGCACTATAGTATATGGCGGTACATTACAGTACATGTATAGCGGCGCTATGTTATATGGCTGTACATTACAGTACATGTATAGCAGCACTATGGTATATGGCGATACTCCACTCCCTGCGGCCCCCCGCTCCTCCACAGTAAAAGTTAAAAAATCCTCAGTGAAGATACTCACCTGTCCGCCGGCTCGCTCCACCTCCGTCTTCTAGGTCCTACAGGCCTTCAGGACCTGTCGTTGCCTGGGAAACAGATCAGCTGATCGGTCACATGACCGCTAACTGCAGGGGGGGCAGGATGGAGCAGGGGGGCAGGTTGGTGATGTGGGGGCAGGATTGTGTTGGGGAGCAGGATTGTGTCGGGGGGCAGGACGGAGTGAGCGGGGCAGGATGGAGCCGGGAGGGGCAGGATGGAGACAGGTGAGCAGGATGGAGCCTGGGGGCGGGGCAGGATGGAGGTGGAGTGGGGGCAGGATGGAGGCAGAGGGGGGGCAGGATGGTGGCGAGCAGGGCAGGATGGAGTGAGCGGGGCAGGATGGAGCGGGAGGAGCAGGATGGAGTCGGAGGAGCAGGATGGTGGCAGGATGGTGGCAAGCGGGGCAGGATGGAGCGAGCAGGGCAGGATGGTGGCAGGGGGGCAGGATGGAGTGAGCGGGGCAGGATGGAGCGAGTGGGGCAGGATGATGGCGAGCAGGGCAGGATGGAGCGAGTGAGGCAGGATGGAGCCGGAGGAGCAGGATGGTGGCGGGGGGCAGGATGGTGGCGGGAAGGGGCAGGATGGTGGGAGCGGGGCAGGATGGAGCGAGCGAGCAAAGCAGGATGGTGGCGGGGGTGCAGGATGGTGGCGGGGGGGGCAGGATGGAGCAAGCGGGGTAGGATGGAGCCGGCGGGGCAGGATGGAGCCGGTGGGGCAGGATGGAGCGAGTGGGGCACGATAGAGCCGGAGGAGCAGGATGGAGTCGGAAGAGCAGGATGGAGTCGGAGGAGAAGCATGGAGCCGGAGGAGCAGGATGGAGCCGGAGGAGCAGGATGGTGGCGGGTGGGGGGATCAGGATGGTGGCGGGTGGGAGGCAGGATGGTGGCAAACGGGGGAGGATGGAGCGAGGGGGGCAAGATGGAGCGAGCGGGGCAGGATGGTGGTGAGCGGGGCAGGAAGGAGTGAGCGGGGCAGGATGGAGCGAGCGGGGCAGGATGGAGCTGGGGGAGCAGGATGGAGCCGGGGGAAGCAGGATGGCGGCGGAGGGGGGCAGGATGAGGGGGCAGAATGGTGGCGAGCGGGGCAGGATGGAGCCGGGGAAGCAGGATCGAGCCGGGCGTGCAATATGGGGGGGCAGGATGGTGGCGAGCAGGTCAGGATGGAGAGAGCGGGCCAGGATGGTGGCGGGGGGGCAACATGGTGGTGGGGGGGGCAGGATAGAGCGAGCGGGGCAGGATGGAACAAGCGGGGAAGGATAGAGCGAGCGGGGCAGGATGGAGCCGGAGGATCAGGATGGTGGCGGGGGGGGGGTTAGATGGGGGAGAGCAGGATGGTGGCGAGCGGGACAGGATGGAGCCGGTGGGGCAGGATGGAGCCGGCGAGGCAGGATGGAGCGAGCGGGGCAGGATGGAGCCGGCGGGGCAGGATGGAGCCAGCGGGGCATGATGGAGCCGGCAGGACAGGATGGAGCCCGCGGGGAAGGATGGAGCCGGCGGGGGGGGCAGGATGGAGCAAGCAGGGCAGGATGGAGCGAGTGGGGCAGAATGGAGCTGGCGGGGCAGGATGGAGGCGGTGGGGCAGGATGGAGCGAGTGGGGCAAGATGGATCCAGCGGGGCAGGATGGAGCCAGCGGGGGCAGGATGGTGGCGGGGGGGCAGGATAGTGGCGAGTGAGCAGGATGATGCCGTGAGTCAGGATGGTGGTGGGGGGGGCAGGATGGTGGCGGGGGGGGGGGCTTTGAGCAGGACGGTGGTGAGCGGGGCAGGATGGAGCCGGCAGGGGTGAGGCAGGATGGAGCCGGCAGGGGGGGGGGGCAGGATGGAGCCAAGAAGGAGCAGGATGGAGCCGGCGGGGGCAGCATGGTGCCACTCGGGGGGGGGGGGGGGGCAGGATGGAGGCGGCGGGGCAGGATGGAGCGAGTGGGGCAAGATGGATCCGGCAGGGCAAGATGGAGCCGGCGGGGGCAGGATGGTGGCGCTGGGGCAGGATGGTGGTGAGGGAACAGGATAGAGCCGTGAGGCAGGATGGTGGGGGGGGGCAGGATGGTGGCAGGGGGGGCTTTGGGCACGATGGTGGCGAGTGGGGCAGGATAGAGCCGGCAGGGGTGGGGCATGATGGAGCCGGCGGAGGGGCAGGATGGAGCCAGCGACGGGGGCAGGATGGAGCCGGCAGGGGGGCAGGATGGAGCCGGGGGGGGCGCAGGATGGAGCCGGTGGGGGGGGCAGCATGGTGCCAGCGGGGGGCAGGATGGATGCAAGGATACTCACCCGCCCGCCGGCTTGCTCCACCTCCGTCTTGTAGCTCCCATGGCAAGACCTGTTGTTTCCTGGGAAACCGATCTGACTCACCCAGGGCAAGGTACTCAGCTCTCAGGCTCGGTCTGGGATGTCATGGGTGGCTGCCCGAGGCCGTGGCCCTGGTAGTCAATTAATAAAAGGGGGGTGAAAATAAAGTATATACAAGTTCGTGACGCCATCTGCAGTACCTGGTGATGCTCACCAGCGCCACTACAGTCCTCCGGTGGTCGATGGTAGTGCGGCTTGGATGGTGTAGTCCTCCGCAGGCAGGACTGGACCACCGGGGCAGCGATTCTGTAAAGAAGCAGTTCATGCAAGAAAGGATGCAGCAGAGGCGATAACTCACTTCACCAGGTACTTTACTGGAAAACTTTCAATCTTCTTTACAGCCTTTCAGAAGCAATAGATGTTACACCGACAAATGGCTACAGGTGTTGCAAGTGGGATTTCTGGCTGATAGATGGATCCCACACTGTGTGCTGTTCCTGTTCCTTTCTTTCCTTTGCCTCCCAGTGACAGTGAAGTCTGATCTCTTAAAGTGATCCTGAACCCACAAACTGACCTCCCCCCCGCATCTTTAGACTTGTCCCTGCACCCCCTCTTATCATTTTTAGCCATCTCTTTTGCATAAAAAAATCGATTTTGTAAAGTAGAGAAAAGTTTATATTTACCTAGTCCTGTGTGAGTTCTCTGTTTCTGAGGAAGCCGCAATAGGCCCATCTGTCTGCTGCTCCCTTGTAATTATGCACGCCCCTCTCTGCTTGCTAAGAGCCTGGCCGCGTCATGAAAGGGGGCGGGGCTCCGGTATGACACAAATTAGCCCCGCCCCTTTCATGACGCGACCCGCCTCTTAGCAAGCAGAGAGGGGCGTACAGTACATAATTACAAGGGAGCAGCAGACAGGCACGCCTATTCCGGCTTCCTCAGAAACAGAGAACTCACACAGGACGAGGTAAATATAAACTTTTCTCTACTTTACAAAATAGATTTTTTTCTGCAAAAGGGATGGCTAGAAATGATAAGAGTGGGTGCAGGGACAGGTATAAAGATGCGGGGGGGTCAGTTTGTGGGTTCAGGATCACTTTAAAGATTAATCTGACCTCCTGCTTAGGGATGGGCGAATCTACTCGCTAGGACTCGTTACTCGGCGAGTAGTAAGGGACTCGCAGGACTCGGTACTCTGCGAGTTTCCCAGCGATTACTCGCACAGCAACGAGTCCAATGCAAATCAATATCAATCCTAGTTTTGTCAGAGACTCTGACAAAACTAGGATTGCCTTTGACTTGCATTGGTCTCATTACTGTGCAAGTAATCGCTGGGAAACTCGCAAAGTAACTGCTGTTACTTTGGGAGCCGAGTCCGGCTGTCTGCTCTGTGTGCAGGCTGCCGCAGCTCCAGGGGCCTAGAGCCCGCCTGCTCACAGAGATGATGTAGCAGAGCTGCGATTGTTCTCAGTCTGCTCATTCCCTGTGCATAGACATCTATATCTATGCACAGGGGATGTAGCAGAGAGGACATCGCGTTTTGGACTACGTCGGACGGAAGAGGATTTTTTTAATTAAAGATGGAGTCCCTAATGGCTTTTTTTTTTATTTCTAATAAAAAATTTTCTCTGTGTTGTGTTTTTTTAACCCTTTATTGGAGATTCTTAGTGGCTGGGTCAAACGTGGCCTGACATTAAGAATCTCCGGCTTAATACCTGCTTGTATAACAAAGCTGGTATTAACCCCTTTATTACCCAGCGTGCCACCCCCACCAGGGCCGCTGGAAGAGCGGGGTTCAGCGCCAGAGGATGGCGCTTCAATGAATGCGCCATCTTCTGGGGCGGCTGCGGGCTGCAATTTGCAGCGGGGGGTGCCCAGAAAGCTTGGGCATCCCTGCGCTGCGGATTCCAGCCCCCAGCTGCTTAGCTGTACCTGGCTAGACATAGAAATTCCGCGGAGCCCCACGCATTTTTTTTTTATTATTTCATGAAATTCATGAAATAATAAAAAGAAGGGCTCCCCTATATTCTTGTATCTGGTCAGGTACAAATAGGCACCTGGGGGTTGGGGGCAGCCCGTCGCTGCCTGCTGGATCCAGCTGGTTCCAGAAATACGGCGATTTCTGACAAATCCATAAAACAATGTAAATAAAAGGGACTGCATCTTTATTAACCCCTGGACCATGGGCGAGGGGTTAATAAAGATGCAGTCCCTTTTTTAGGATTGTTTTATTGATTTTTCAGAAAAAAAATTACATGGGCTTCGCCGTATTTCTGGAACCAGCCGGATCCAGCAGGCAGCGACGGGCTGCCCCCAACCCCCAGGTGCCTATTTGTACCTGGCCAGACACAAAAATATAGGGGAGCCCTTTTTTTTTTATTATTTCATGAATTTCATGAAATAATTAAAAAAAAATACGTGGGGCTCCGCGCAATTTCTATGTCTAGCCAGGTACAGCTAAGCAGCTGGGGTCTGGAATCCGCAGCGCAGGGATGCCCAAGCTTTCTGGGCACCTCCCGCTGCAAATTGCAGCCCGCAGCCGCCCCAGAAAATGGCGAGTTCATTGAAGCGCCATCCTCTGGCGCTGAACCCCGCTCTTCCAGTGGCCCTGGTGGCGGTGGCACGCTGGGTAATAAAGAGGTTAGGGCCAGCTTTGTATTATCAGCTGGCCCTAAGCCCGAAATTTATGGCGGTCATGCCAATATTAGACATGACCGCCATGAATTTCTATTAAATTGTTTTAAA
This sequence comes from Allobates femoralis, assembly GCA_033576535.1. Classification (NCBI taxonomy): domain Eukaryota; kingdom Metazoa; phylum Chordata; class Amphibia; order Anura; family Aromobatidae; genus Allobates; species Allobates femoralis. Next base: position 357,071,325 of record JARQOC010000006.1, read on the forward strand.
AAAAACACAACACAGAGAAAAAATTTTATTAGAAATAAAAAAAAAAGCCATTAGGGACTCCATCTTTAATTAAAAAAATCCTCTTCCGTCCGACGCAGTCCAAAACGCTATGTTCTCTCTGCTACATCCCCTGTGCATAGATATAGATGTCTATGCACAGGGAATGAGCAGACTGAGAACAATCTCAGCTCTGCTACATCAGGCAGCAGGCGGGCTCTAGGACCCTGGAGCTGCGGCAGCCAGCACAGAGGAGACAGCCTGACTCTTATCTGTGCGAGTTTCCCAGCTATTACTTGCACAGTAAACGAGTCCAATGCAAATCAATTGCAATCCTAGTTTTGTCAGAGTCTCTGACAAAACTAGGATTGCTTCAGGCTGAAGCTGCCGAGACACATCTGTGATTTGTAAATCGCACACTACTCGCTATTACTCGCTTCCCCATTCATTAACATTGGACTCGCTAGACTCGCAATGAGTAGCGAGTCCCGGGCTCGGACTCGCTAGAGTCAAGCAATTCTGAGTAATTTAGGACTCGCCCATCACTACTCCTGCTGTTCCTTGTTCTCATCTCCCTTATACCCGTCGGATGAGCCTTCTCTGGACCCTGCAGCGTCCTGCTACTCCTGGCTCCCCTCTTTCTGGGATCTTTGGGAGTCAGGGGCATACATGAAGATACCCCTGTTCTTCGGATTGTCTGTGAGCCTTATAGAACTCACAGGTGCGGGCTCCTGTACCCGGTTCCTTTCCTGGGGCAAACTCTCTGGTCACTCTTTTCCCCACTTAGAGTGAACTCCCGTCTTGAGTTACTTTCTCTCTTTCCTCTCTTTCTGGGATCTGTACTTTTCTTAGTTCCGCGGGCCCCTCAGCCGAGGAGACCCTCCTTGCTCCCTCCAGGCCGACTGCCTGGCTCTCTCCAACTCTTCACTCTCACCAACTACTCACTAGTTCCCGCTGGAGGTTACTATCTTCCCTTCCGGGTCCTTTCCACCTGCTGACTAGTGTGGGATGCGAGTCCTAGGGTTCCACCTACTGGCCATAGTTCCACTTGCAGTGGGGTGACTACACCGCTTTTATGGGTGTAGTACCCCTTTTGTGGCACCTACATAGTGGGGCGCCACAGATCAGCTGATCGGTTTCCCAGGCAACGACAGGTCCTCAAGCCCTATAGAAGACGGAGGTGGAGCGAGCCGGCGGACGGGTGAGTATCCTCACTGAGGATTTTTTTATTTTTAATATCACCGTGGAGGAGCCGGGGGGCCGCGGGGATCGGGGGCAGGAGGAGTGGGGGGGCCGTGGGGAGCGGGGGGCAGGAGGAGCGGGGGGCCACGGGGTGCGGAGGGGGGCAGGAGAGGCAGGAGGAGCAGAGGGGAGGCAGGAAGAGCGGGGGTGTCGTGGGGAGCGGGGGCGCAGAAGGAGTGGGGGGGCTGTGAGGAAAGCCGCTGCGGCCACCGGTATCCGGACCATGTATCCCGGTGTCGCCGGGCTGCAAATAGGCGCAGGATTCAAACTTTGAATTTGCGCGACTGTTTGCATAGTCTGCGCTCATTGGTGCCCGCCTCTGTCTGTCACGCGATTTCCGTGACAGACAGACAACATTAGACAATTATATAGTAGATTGTTATTATTATCATGCTCCAGAAGGGCATTATATGATGATTTTACAAAAACCTTGTATAAAAGAAAGTGCAAATGACCCGCCCTAGGGCCTTGGGGACTCAGTCCCGGGCATTGTAGTGTCCTTTTCATTGTTTTGTTAGTGCTTCATGGGTGACCCACTTCCAAAAAACCCCAACATAGGTCCTGGGGCAGGATGGTGGTGAGCGGGGCAGGATGGAAGCGAGCGGGGCAGGATGGAGCGAGCGGGGCAGAATGGTGGCGGGGGCAGGATGGAGGGAGCGGGGCAGGATGGAGCGAGCGGGGCAGGATGGTGGCGAGCGGGGCAGGATGGAGCGAGCGGGGCAGGATGGAGCCGGGGGAGCAGGATGGTGGCGGGGGGGCAGGATGGGGGAGGGGGCAGGATGGTGGCGAGCGGGGCAGGATGGAGCCGGGGGAGCAGGATGGAGCCGGGGAAGCAGGATGGAGCTGGGGGGGCAGGATGGTGGTGAGCGGGTCAGGATGGAGCCAGAGGAGCAGGATTGTGGCGGGAAGGGGCAGGATGGGGGTGAGCGGGGCAGGATGGAGTGAGCAGAGCAGGATGGAACCGGCGGGGCAGGATGGAGCAAGCAGGGCAGGATGGAGCTGGCGGGGCAAGATGGAGCCGGCGGGGCAGGATGGAGCGAGTGGGGCAGGATGGAGCCAGCGGGGAAGGATGGAGCCAGCGGGGCAGGATGGAGGCGGCAGGCAGGATGGAGCGAGCGGGGCAAGATGGAGCTGGCGGGGCAGGATGGAGCCTGCGAGGGCAGGATGGTGGCAGGGGGGGCAGGATGGTGGTGAGGGGCAGGATGGAGCCGTGAGGCAGGATGGTGGCAGGGGGGCAGGATGGTGGAGGGGGCTTTGGGCAAGATGGTGGCGAGCGAGGCAGGATGGAGCCAGTGGGGGGGCAGGATGGAGCCGAAGGTGGCAGGATTGAGCTGGCAGGGGTGGGCAGGATGGTGCCAGCAGGGGGAAGCAGTATGGAGCCGGCGGGGGGGCAGCATGGTGCCGGCAGGGGGGGCAGGATGGATGCGAGGATACTCACCCATCCGCCGGCTCACTCCACCTCCATCTTGTAGCTCCCATGGCAGGACCTGTTGTTGCCTGGGAAACCGATCTGACTCGCCCAGGGCAGGGTACTCAGCTCTCAGGCTCGGTCTGGGATGTCATGGGTGGCTGCCCGAGGCCGTGGCCCTGGTAGTCAATTAATAAAAGGGGGGTGAAAATAAAGTATATACAAGTTCGTGACACCACCTGCAATACCTGGTGATGCTCACCAGCGCCGCTACAGTCCTCCGGTGGTCGATGGTAGTGCGGCTTGAATGGTGTAGTCCTCCGCAGGCAGGACTGGACCACCGGGGCAGCGATTCTGTAAAGAAGCAGTTCATGCAAGAAAGGATGCAGCAGAGGCGATAACTCACTTCACCAGGTACTTTACTGGAAAACTTTCATTCATCTTTCATACAGTCTTTCAGAAGCAGTAGATGTTACACCGACAAATGGCTACGGGTGCTGCAAGTTGGATTTCTGGCTCATAGATGGATCCCTCACTGTGTGCCGTTCCTGTTCCTTTCTTTCCCTTGCCTCCCAGTGACAGTTAAGTCTGATCTCTTAAAGATTAATCTGACCTCCTGCTGTTCCTTGTTCTCCTCTCCCTTATACCCGTCGGGTGAACCTTCTCTGGATCCTGCAGCGTCCTGCTACTCCTGGCTCCCCTCTTTCTGGGATCTTTGGGAGTCAGGGGCGTACATGAAGATACCCCAGTTCTTCGGATTGTCTGTGAGCCTTATAGAACTCACAGGTGCGGGCTCCTGTACCCGGTTCCTTTCCTGGGGCAAACTCTCTGGTTACTCTTTTCCCCACTTAGAGTGAACTCCCGTCTTGAGTTACTTTCTCTCTTTCCTCTCTTTCTGGGATCTGTACTTTTCTTAGTTCCGTGGGCCCCTCAGCCGAGGAGACCCTCCTTGCACCCTCCAGGCCGACTGCCTGGCTCTCTCCAACACCTCACTCTCACCAACTACTCACTAGTTCCCCCTGGAGGTCACTATCTTCCCTCCCGGGTCCCTCCCACCTGCTGACTAGTGTGGGATGCGAGTCCTAGGGTTCCACCTACTGGCCATAGTTCCACTTGCAGTGGGGTGACTACACCGCTTTTTATGGGTGTAGTACCCCTTTTGTGGCACCTACATAGTGGGGCGCCACAGATCAGCTGATCGGTTTCCCAGGCAATGACAGGTCCTCAAGCCCTATAGAAGACGGAGGTGGAGCGAGCCGGCGGACGGGTGAGTATCCTCACTGAGGATTTTCTTATTTTATTATCACTGTGGAGGAGCGGGGGGAGGCAGGAGGAGTAGGGGGGCCGCAGGGAGCGGGGGGTCAGGAGGAGTGGGGGGGGCTGTTAGTAGAGTCACTGCGACCACCGTCATCTGGACCGTGTATCCCGGTGTCGCCGGGCTGCAAATAGGCGCGAAATTCAAACTTTGAATTCGTGCGCTTATTTGCATAGTCTGCACTCATTGGTGCCCGTCTCTGTCTGTCACGCGATTTCTGTGACAGACAGACAACATTAGACAATTATATAGTAGACTAGATGGTGGCCCGATTCTAAAGAATCGGGTAGTCTAGAATCTATATAGAGTTTATTTAGTAATAGGGGAGTGCTGTGAAATTAATTGTGTGTATACAGTCGGCTCAGTGGTTGGCACTGTATACGGTGGCTCAGTGGTATCACTGTATATGGTGGCTCAGTGGTTAGCACTGTATATGGTGGCTCAGTGGTTAGCACTGTATACGGTGGCTCAGTGGTTAGCTCTGTATACTGTGGCTCAGTGGTTAGCTCTGTATACTGTGGCTCAGTGGTTAGCAGAGTATATGGCGGCTCAGTGGTTAGCACTGTATATGGTGGCTCAGTGGTTAGCAGTGAGTGCGGTGGCTCAGTGGTTAGCAGTGAGTGCGGTGGCTCAGTGGTTAGCAGTGAGTGCGGTGGCTCAGTGGTTAGCACTGTATATGGTGGCTCAGTGGTTAGCACTGTATATGGTGGCTCAGTGGTTAGCACTGTATACGGTGGCTCAGTGGTTAGCACTGTATACGGTGGCTCAGTGGTTAGCACTGTATATGGTGGCTCAGTGGTTAGCACTGTATATGGTGGCTCAGTGGTTAGCACTGTATATGGTGGCTCAGTGGTTAGCACTGTATATGGTGGCTCAGTGGTTAGCACTGTATACGGTGGCTCAGTGGTATCACTGTATATGGTGGCTCAGTGGTTAGCACTGTATATGGTGGCTCAGTGGTTAGCACTGTATATGGCGGCTCAGTGGTTAGCAGAGTATACGGCGGCTCAGTGGTTAGCACTGTATATGGTGGCTCAGTGGTTAGCAGTGAGTGCGGTGGCTCAGTGGTTAGCAGTGAGTGGGGTGCTCAGTGGTCAGCAGTGAGTGCGGTGGCTCAGTGGTTAGCAGTGAGTGCGGTGGCTCAGTGGTCAGCAGTGAGTGGGTTGGCTCAGTGGTCAGCAGTGAGTGGGGTGGCTCAGTGGTCAGCAGTGAGTGCGGTGGTCTAGTGGTCAGCAGTGAGTGCGGTGGCTCAGTGGTCAGCAGAGAGTGCGGTGGCTCAGTGGTCAGCAGAGAGTGCGGTGGCTGAGTGGTCAGCAGAGAGTGCGGTGGCTGAGTGGTCAGCAGAGAGTGCAGCACAGGCTGGAGGGGGCAGAGGCTGGAGGGGGCAGAGGAGGGAGGAGGCAGAGGACGGAGGAGGCAGAAACTGGAGGGGTCAGAGGAGGGAGGGGTCAGAGGAGGGAGGGGTCAGGAGGGAGGGGTCAGGAGGGAGGGGTCAGAGGAGGGAGGGGTCAGAGGCTGGGGGGCAGAGGAGAGCGGAGGCTGGGGGGCACAGGAGAGCGGAGGCTGGGGGGCAGAGGAGAGCGGAGGCTGGGGGGCAGAGGAGAGCGGAGGCTGGGGGGGCAGAGGAGAGCGGAGGCTGGGGGGGCAGAGGAGAACGGAGGCTGGAGGGCTGAACACTCACTGGGCTGTCGGCGGTTCCGGAGGCCGGCCCCGGAGTGCGGGCGGGGCTAGGACTGGGAGCGGTGGCGGCGGAGGCCGCACACCGGAGTGTGGGCCGGTCCGGGCCGGTTCCCGCATGTTGGTGGGCACACACCAGGCTGTGTGCGGAGCCAGTGGCGGGATGGCGGTCCCTGATGGAGAGTGGGCGGTGAGCTGCAGGGCTGTGGGCCGGATGTGGGTGGGCGCAGACGGGGCTCTGTGCAGGGACTGTGGCGGGATAAGGGGGAGTGGTGGCGCTTTAGCGCCCACCGCGAGGCGCTGTGCCATTTTGACAGCGGCTCACGGTGAGCGCTATGCGCTCACCGCTCGTGAGTCTGGTACTTCCGGTTCCGTTCTTTGACACAGGGTGCAAGCCATCACGGAAGTTAAGCGGATTGGCGGGAAGTGGCCTTCGGGTTTTATATATAAGATATATATATAGCAGTACGATGGTATATGGTGGTAATGAGAGCACATGTATAGCAGCACTATGGTATATGGCGGTACATTACAGTACATGTATAGCAGCACTATAGTATATGGCGGTAGATTATAGTAAATGTATAGCAGCACTATAGTATATGGCGGTACATTACAGTACATGTATAGCAGCACTATGGTATATGGCTGTACATTATAGCACATGTATAGCAGCACTATGGTATATGGCAATACTGCGGTGACCGCGGTCCCCCACTCCTCCTGGCCCCCGGTCGTCCACAGTAAAAATAAAAAAATCCTCAGTGAGGATACTCACCTGTCCGGCGGCTCGCTCCACCTCGGCCTTGTAGGTCCTACAGGCCTTTAGGACCTGTAGTTGCCTGGGCAAGCGATCAGCTAAGGAGGGGAGGGGGGGGCAGGATTGTGTTGGGGGGGCAGAATGGAGCGAGTGGGGCAGGATGGAGCGAGCGGGTCAGGATGTAGCGGGAAGGGGGGACAGGATGGAGACGGCAGGGCAGGATGGAGACGGCAGGGCAGGATGGTGGTGGGGGAGGGGTAGGATGTAGGCGGCGGGGCAGGATGTTGGCGGGGGGTGAGAATGGTGATGGGGGTGCGGGATGGAGTCGGGGGGGCAGGATGGTGTTGGGGGTGTCAGGATGGTGTTGGGGGTGGCAGGATGGATAGGGGGTGGCAGGATGGATAGGGGGGGGCAGGATGGATAGGGGGGGCAGGATGGATAGGGGGGGCAGGATGGATAGGGGGGCAGGATGGATAGGGGGGGCAGGATGGAGGCGCTCCTCCTGACCCCCTCCGCTCCGCGCAGCACCCGTCCCTCTGGGCCTCCAGTCTCTGTGGGCCCCCCCCCCCCCTCCCTTCCTCTGGGGCTGCACACCCCCCGCCCCCGCTCCTTCATGGTGATAATAAAAATAAAAAAAACCTCAGTGAGGATACTTACCCTGCGGCGGCTCGCTCCACCCGTCTTGTAGGTGGCAGGACAGGACCTGTCGTTGGCTGGGAAACCGATCTGCTGGGGGTGAGTGGGCAAAGCGGGGTAAGTGGGCAGAGTGGGGGATGAGTGGGAAGAGCAGGGGTTAGTGGGCAGAGTCATTGGGCAGAGCAGGGGTGAGTGGGCATAATCAGTAGTCAGAGCAGGGTCAATAGTCAGAGCTGGGGTCTGTGGGCAGAGCTGGGGTCAGTGGGCATGGTCAGTAGCCAGAGGGGGGGGGGGTAAGTAGGCAGAGCAGGGTCAGTGGGCAGAGCGGGGGTGAGTGGGCAGAGTGGTGGGTGAATGGGCAGAGCAGGGTCAGTGAGCAGGATTGGGGCGTCAGTGGTCAGAGCAGGGTAATAGCGGGGGTCAGTGGTCAGAGCAGGGGTTAGTGGGCAGAGTGATTGGGCAGAGCAGGGGTCAGTGGGCACAGTCAGTAGGCACAGCAGGGGTTAGTGGGAAAAATCAGTGGGCAGAGCAGGGGTGAGTGGGCACAGTCAGTGAGCAGAGCAGGGGTCAGCGGGCAGAGCGGGGGTGAGTGGGCAGAGCAGGGTTTAGTGGGCATAGCAAGGGTTATTGGGCACAGTCAGTGGGCAGAGCAGGGGTCAGTGGGCAGAGTGAGTGGGCAGAGAAGGGTCAGTGGGTAGAGCATGGGTGAGTGGGCACGGTCAGTGGGCAGAGCAGGGGTCAGTGGGCATGGTGAAAGGGCAGAGCGGGGGGTGAGTGAACAGAGGGTGGTCAGTGGGCAGGGTGAGTGGTAAAAGCAGGGGCGAGTGGGCAGAGCGGGGGTGAGTGGGCAGAGCGGGAGTAAATGAGCAGAGCAGGGTCAGTAGGCAGTGTGAGGGGTGAGTGGGCAAAGCATGGTCAGTGGGCAGTGTGAGGGGTAAGTGGGTATAGCATGTTCAGTGGGCAGTGTGAGGCGTGAGTGGGCAGTGTGAGGGGTCAGTGGGCAGAGCAGGGTCAGTGTGAGGGGTGAGAGGGCAGAGCAGGGTCAGTGGGGCATGTGAGGGGTCAGTGGGCAGAGCAGGGTGAGTGGGCAGTGTGAGTGGTCAGTGAGCAGAGCAGGGTCAGTGGGGCGTGTGAGGGGTCAGTGGGCAGAGCAGGGTGAGTGGGCAGTGTGAGTGGTCAGTGAGCAGAGCAGGGTCAGTGGGCAGAGCAGGGTGAGTGGGCATTGAGGGGTCAGTGGGCAGAGCATGTTCAGTGTGCAGAGGAGGGTCAGTGGGCAGTGTGAGGGGTCAGTGGGCTGAGCAGGGCGAGTGGGCAGAGCAGGGTCAGTGAGGGGTCAGTGGGGAGAGGATGGTCAGTGGGCAGAGCAGGGTCAGTGTGAGGGGTCAGTGGGCAGTGAGGGGTGAGTGGGCAGAGCAGGATGAGTGGCCAGTGTGAGGGGTCAATGGGCCGAGCAGGGTGAGTGGGCAGAGCATGGTCAGTGGGCATAGTGGGGGTGAGTGGGCAGAGAGGGGGTGAGTGGGGGTGAGTGGGCAGAGCAGGGTGAGTGGGCAGAGTGGGTGAGGGGGCAGAGTTTGGGGGTGAGTGGGCAGAGTGGGGGTCAGTGGTCAGAGTGGGGGTGAGTGGGCAGAGCAGGGTCAGAGAGAGGGTCAGTGTGCAGAGTGGGGGTGAGGGGGCAGAGAGGGGTTCAGGGGGAAGAGTAGGGGGGTGAGTGGTCAGAGTGGGGGTGAGTGGTCAGAGTGGGGGTCAGTGGTCAGAGTGGGGGTCAGTGGTTAGAGTGGGGGGGTCAGTGGGCAGAGCAGGGACAGAGTGGGAGTCAGTGTGCAGAGTGGGGGTGAGTGGGCAGAGTTGGGGGGTGAGTGGGCAGAGTTGGGGGGTGAGTGGGCAGAGTTGGGGGGTGAGTGGGCAGAGTTGGGGGGTGAGTGGGCAGAGTTGGGGGGTGAGTGGGCAGAGTGAGGGTCAGTGGTCAGAGTGGGGGTGAGTGGGCAGAGTGAGGGTCAGTGGTCAGAGTGGGGGTGAGTGGGCAGGGTCAGAGTGTGGGTCAGTGGTCAGAGTGGGGGTGGGTGGGCAGAGCAGGGTCAGAGTGGGGGTCAGTGGTCAGAGTGGGGGTGAGTGGGCAGAGCAGGGTCAGAGTGGGGGTCAGTGGTCAGAGTGGGGGTGAGTGGGCAGAGCAGGGTCAGAGAGAGGATCAGTGTGCAGAGTGGGGGTGAGGGGGCAGAGAGGGGTCCAGGGGGAAGAGTAGGGGGGTGAGTGGGCAGAGTTTGGGGGTCAGTGGTCAGAGTGGGGGTCAGTGGTCAGAGTGGGGGTCAGTGGTCAGAGTGGGGGGTCAGTGGGCAGAGCAGGGACAGAGTGGGGGTCAGTGTGCAGAGTGGGGGTGAGGGGGGCAGAGAGGGGGTGAGGGGGGCAGAGTTGGGGGGTGAGTGGGCAGAGTTGGGGGGTGAGTGGGCAGAGTGAGGGTCAGTGGTCAGAGTGGGGGTGAGTGGGCAGAGTGAGGGTCAGTGGTCAGAGTGGGGGTGAGTGGGCAGGGTCAGAGTGTGGGTCAGTGGTCAGAGTGGGGGTGGGTGGGCAGAGCAGGGTCAGAGTGGGGGTCAGTGGTCAGAGTGGGGGTGAGTGTGCAGAGCAGGGTCAGGGTCAGAGTGGGGGTGAGTGGGCAGAGCGGGGGGTGAGGGAGCAGATCGTGGGTCAGTGTGCAGCGCAGGGGGATGAAGAGGCAGAGGAAGTTAGATCGGGACAGGACCTTTGATGACGTCACGGTCATGTGATCTGTGACTCCACCCATCATCGTGACGTCATCAAAGGTCCTCAAGCAGGATGAAGAGAGATCGCGTGTGGTTGGAGGGAGCTGTGGTAAGGGGGGGGGGGTGACCGGACAGTGGAGGGGGTCTGTGCTGAGAGGCGGGGGGTGACCGGAGAGTGGAGGGGGGCGATCGGGTAGCGGAGGGGCAGTGGTGATAGGCTGGGGGTGACCGGACAGTGGAGGGCGGCTATGGTGACAGGCAGGGGGTGATGGGGCAGCGGGGGGAAGGCAGTGGAGGATGGCTATGGTGACAGGCAGGGGGTGATGGGGCAGCGGGGGCTGTGTGCAGGGCCGGTGACGGGATAACGGCGAGTGGTGGCGCTTTAGCGCCCACTGCGAGGCGCTGTGCCATTTTGACAGCGGCTCGCGGTGGAGCGCGCGCGCTCACCGCTCGTGGGTCTGCTACTTCCGTTTCCGGTCTTTGTCACAGGAGGGAGGCCGTCACGGAAGTTGAGCGGATAGACCGGAAGTGGCCTTCGGGTTTTATATATAAGATTATTATTATTATCATGCTCCAGGAGGGCATTATATAATGATTTTACAAAAACCTTGTATAAAAGAAAGTGCAAATGAGCCGCCCCAGGGCCTTGGGGACTCGGTCCCTGGCGTTGCAGTTCACGTAGTTGATGTCACGGGCGGCCTGAGCCTGGGCCTGTGGCCCTGGTGGTCACTGAAAAAGGGGAAAAATAAAAAGTAAAAATATTCGTGACGCCACCCACGGTATCCGGTAAGGATACCGGCACTGCTGCAGACCTCCGGGGATGGTGATGAGGCAGCTAGTTGGTAACGCCCCCACATAGGTGGAGCGGGATGGAAGAATGGGGAACTCACACAGGAAGGCAGCTCTTCAGGTAGAAGTGCAGGCACACAGTCTATATCAGGGCAGGATCTGGGCCGCAATGATGGACACACACACACTGAAAGTTGTTTCTTTACCTTTTACTGATTTGATGAGCAAGGTCATATCCAGGGTACACTCCAGGTGGTTGGGTGGCAGTTCAGGATTTCCACACCCGATGAGTTATGAGTAGTGATGGGCGAGTCCTAAATTACTCAGAATCGCTTGACTCTAGCGAGTCCGAGCCCGGGACTCGCTACTCGTTGCGAGTCTAGCGAGTCCAATGTTAATGAATGGGGAAGCGAGTAATAGCGAGTAGTGTGCGATTTACAAATCGCAGATGTGTCTCGGAAGCTTCAGCCTGAAGCAATCCTAGTTTTGTCAGAGACTCTGACAAAACTAGGATTGGCATTGACTTGCATTGGACTCGTTTACTGTGCAAGTAATCGCTGGGAAACTCGCACAGTAAGGAATCCGGCTGTCTGCTCTGTACAAGCTGCCGCAGCTCCAGGGTCCTAGAGCCCGCCTGCTGCCTGATGTAGCAGAGCTGAGATTGTTCTCAGTCTGCTCATTCCCTGTGCATAAACATCAATATCTATGCACATGGATGAGCATAGAGGACATCGCGTTTTGGACTACGTCGGACGGAAGAGGATTTTTTTAATTAAAGATGGAGTCCCTAATGGCTTTTTTTTTATTTCTAATAAAAAATTTTCTCTGTGTTGTGTTTTTTTTAAAACAATTTAATAGAAATTCATGGCGGTCATGTCTAATATTGGCGTGACCGCCATAAATTTCGGGCTTAGGGCCAGCTGATAATACAAAGCTGGCCCTAACCTCTTTATTACCCAGCGTGCCACCGCCACCAGGGCCCTGGTGGCGGTGGCACGCTGGGTAATAAGAGGTTAATACCAGCTTTGTTATACAAGCTGGTATTAAGCCCGAGATTCTTAATGTCAGGCCACGTTTGACCCGGCCAATAAGAATCTCCAATAAAGGGTTAAAAAAACACAATATAGAGAAAATTTTTTTATTAGAAATAAAAAAAAAAGCCATTAGGGACTCCATCTTTAAATAAAAAAATCCTCTTCCGTCCAACGTAGTCCAAAACGCAATGTCCTCTCTGCTATATCCCCTGTACATAGATATAGATGTCTATGCACAGGGAATGAGCAGACTGAGAACAATCTCAGCTCTGCTACATCATCTCTGTGAGCAGGCTGGCTCTAGGAACCTGAAGCTGCGGCAGCCTGCACAGAGGAGACAGCTGGACTCGGCTCGCAAAGTAACAGCAGTTACTTTGCGAGTTTCCCAGCGATTACTTGCACAGTAATCAGACCAATGCAAGTCAATGGCAATCCTAGTTTTGTCAGAGTCTCTGACAAAACTAGGATTGATATTGATTTGCATTGGACTCGTTGCTGTGCGAGTAATCGCTGGAAAACTCGCAGAGTACCGAGTCCTGCGAGTCCCTTACTACTCGCCGAGTAACGAGTCCTAGCGAGTAGACTCGCCCATCCCTACTTATGAGGCCTCCTCTATGCTGTGTGAGTGTACTTTAAGTCCTGGCCTGTCTGAATCCTGACCGGACCGCCCTTGTGTTCCTCATTTGTATAGCAGGCAAGGTGAACCTTCGCTTGGGCACTGCTGTCTCCTCTGCGGTCCCTGGTTCTGTGTGATGCTGTGCTACAAGTGCTACCAGGGGACTGAAGTCTTCCTGGTCCTCCAGTGTTCTCTGCTGGGCTAACTGGACCCGTGCAGACTCGGACTCCAGCGTCCGGGTTGCTTTGGTATTTTCCTGGGGTGAACAGGTATGGTTCCTCTGCCCTACTCTCTGTTCCTCGCCTTGCCTCCGACCCTCACTCTTGGGTCCCTTACACTGGCTAGGCTTCCCTCTGGTATGGGCCTAGTGCGGTTCCGTTCAGCAGGTGTCTTCCTCAGTACTGCTCCGTACTGAAGTGCCTAACTCCTCTCCCGGGCCTGAATTTATAGGGGAGCTTGCCTGAAGTCGGCATGTAGAGCTCCTCCTTCAGGTGTTGCATGTAAGTTTACCTGATGTGGAAATCCCTCCCTTCACCAGGTGTTCCTGTCACAACCGTCCTGTAGGGGTGCCACACAAACAGTTAGTTTAGCAAGCGTCCCTCACCAGGTGTCCTTTTCATTGTTTTGTTAGTGCTTCATGGGTGACCCACTTCCAAAAAACCCCAACATAGACCCTGGGCGTGGCAATAGGGCAAGATGGACCATCATTTTCGGCCACACCAAGTGGGTTTTTTTTCGTGGTTAATTTGGTAACAGTACAAAAGATGTTTCTGGGTAAAAGCGTCGGTTCTAAAACCAACAGGGAGCACCCCTGGTGCTAACTATTTACAATAAAGTTCTGGCCACTCATTGTCCACAGCCACTTTGTCCATGTAAGGTGTATTTCTCCTAACTACTGGTTTAGCTTTTAGCTAGGCATTACTACTAAACATTCACACTTATAACAAGTTATAACTACTGCGTTAACTTCTGCTTATGTACATTAAAGCATTCTACAGTTCTGTTTACTGCTGCTGCTCTGGGTTCAGGCTTCCACTCGGCCTTGGAAACACTATGTCTAGCTGGTGAGTAGGTAGGGCAGCCTGAAGGGAACTAGCAGCTATGTCTCTAGCTCAGTGTTTCTCAACTCCAGTTCTCAGGACCCACCAACAGATCTTGTTTACAGCATTTCCTTAGTATTGCACAGATGATATTTTAATCACCTGCACTAGGGATAATTCAAACCCCTGTGCAATACTAAGGAAATCCTGAAAACACGACGTGTTGGTGGGTCCTGATGACTGGAGTTGAGAAACACTGCACTAGCTGCTGAGTCTGGTGCAGCAACCGGGTCTGAAGCTGCTGGCTATCGGTCTGGGCTTGGTATACTGCAGCCGGGGTTAAAGCTGCCGGGCTTGGTGCTGCAACCATCTCTAGCTCAAGAGTCACTGACCTTACTGGTTCTGGAATCCTCTCCAGGCTACTGGGGTAGTCGATCTCCTCGACCCCACGTGCCTGAGTCCTCCGGGTGCTGCTCGCCATGGTGCCGCTACAGTTCTCTGCTCTCCAGAACTCCTAGTCCACCGGGGGCACCTGGTCAGGGTCCTCCTATGGGCCGCTGGGGGAGTCCATCGCTTCCATCCCACATGCCGGAGCTCTATAACCGCCGCTCACCATGGCGCCTGCCGGGTCTCTCACTTCCTCTCCTGCAGCCTGCACTGTCAAGTCACACTTTTCCAGAACTCCTTCCGCCCTCCCTTTCGTGGGCAGCTCTCTTTGGTCTTGCCAATGGCCAGACTACGGGGCGAAGCTATCAAGTCTCTTAGCATGCCCTCCCAGCTCTTGGAGGATGAAAGGGGTGTAGGGCATTTTTCCCGCTGTGTGCTTGCCTGGCCCTTGATGAGGGACTGCGGCACACACCCCAACCAGCACATGGTTTCAGTTTGTTGTAGCCGCCATTACTCCGGTTTCAAAAACAAAAGTCTATCAGCACAGTCTTGTAGGCACACGAGACCCTGTGATACTGGGTCGGTAGATCCTGTTCGTGACGCCAAGTTGACACACCCCCATGGCTCTGGGATACTCAGAAACGGTCTACCGTTCTGCTACTGGGGAGTCACAGGGGGTCGAGACCTGGCTCCATGACTCTGGTGGTGTCAATAAAAATATTGGGGAATAGGGTTTTGGGGATTGTTGTCATGACGCCACCTACGGTACTCAGCTAGGGATAGCCAACACTGCAATCCGGACCTCCGGGGCAGATAATGATGCAGTCGGGTGTTGTCGCTTCCCATAGGTGGAGCTGTTCCGCAGGGCAGGTGTAAAAGTAAATGTATAGATGGTGGTGTAGTTATAGTGCATGGCCAGGGACGCCGGAATAATATGAAGACACAGCTGCTGCAGTTTCACTCATTTACTCACAGTTCTTTAGCAGCCACATCCAGCCAGGTGCTGTGTCTTACGAACAAGGGGTCCAGCCACTCCTAGGTAGATTGGAAAACACTTAACTGGCACCCCGTTCTGTGTACCTTCTCCGGATCGTCTCTCTTGTGCTGGCTCCTTCCCTCTTGCCCTGCACCTCACGCTCAGTGTTCTGCACCGATGGTCTCGGACCCTACCAGACGACATTCTCTGTGTGTCCCCTTTAGCCTTATATGTCCACCTTTGCAGTGACTGACGTGGATTTGGCTGCTACTCCTAGAGATGTAGCAGCCTCAGGTTGGCTAGCTGAGGCCTCAAGTCTCCTCTACTAGTCTGGGCCCGGTGACCCTCTGCGGCCCTGGTCCCTCCACTTGCCTGCAGCCAGCAATGGATGCAAGCCCCACGGTTGGATCTCTCACTACCCATGCCTCTGGGACTCCTTCCTTCTCTGGAGCTCTTGCCTGGCTTCTTCCCTGGGATGAGCTCCTCTGACTCCAGTCCTCTGGTTCTCAGTCTTTCCAGCTCCCTCTCTGGAGCTTGGCTCGCCTCACAGTCACTACTCCTCCTGTCTCACACTCACTGCCTCCTCTGACTGACTGAACTCCTCTCACTGAACAGACTGAACTCACTGAACTCAACCCACTTCCTGGTGTTTCCTTTTATCTACTCTCTAGTGTGCTCTGCTAAGCTCCTTCCTTCACCCACACCCTCTACCTGGTTCCCCCTCCAGCCTGGGATGGGGCCCTCCCTCAACAGGGTCCATCCAGATACCCTGGCGAGGAGTGGTGTCGTGTTGGATGCAGGTGTGTGGGTACTAGGTAGTGTCCCCTCCTTACCTGGGGTTGGGGGTACCACACCTCTGGCTAAGGTGCAGTACCTCTGTGGCGACTGGACCCTCAGGGGCGCCACATCTACAGAAAAATAAAAAAGTTATGGCTCTTGGAAGAAGGGGTGGGAAAAACTAAAGCGCAAAAATGGAAACTCATAAAAATGGAAAATGCTATAGAGGGTTAATGATTGTATGCCAGGGCGGAGGGTGCTATGACTATAATCTGGGGAGGTATTATTTCATGACTATACTCCAGGGGGAACCATTATTCTATGATTTTATTCCATGAAGGGGCATTCTTTTATGGTTATACTCTAGGAAGAGGTATTATTTTATGATTGTGCTCCAGGGTGAGGGTGTTATTTCATTATTATACTCCAGAGATGGAGGAGCATTATTCTATGATTATACTACAGAGAGGGGGGGTGTTATTCCATTATTATACTCCAGGGGAGGGTGTGTTATTATTTGATCATATTGAAGGGGAGAGAGCACTATTCTGACATGCCCCTCCAGGGTCTTAGGATACTCAGAATTGGGCTTTGAGGCTTCTTCAAGGGAGTCACATGGACCGAAACCCGGACACATGACCCTGGCGGTGGTGTCATTAAATGTTCGGTGTGGGTGGCTCTCTCGCTTAGAGAAGGTCATGTGGCGTGGAGTATTCATTAGGGAAGGGATGACTGGAACTGGGGATACTTGTTGTTTTTATGTGACGCCACCCGCAGGTTGCGGCTATAGATGGCTGCCGCTGCACGACTGTTCCTCTGGGGGCTGATGGTAGGGAGGCAGCAGTGTTGTTGAGCCCTTTACAGGTAGGGCTAACCCCCCAGGCAGTAGAGTGTACCTGAGTGAGTTAGTAGTTGTGTTTCTGGTGCTCTCGATGCTTTAAGAAAGTTCACAGACATAGTGGGGTGCAGTCTTCAGATCTTTTACTCACAGTCACTGTGCTCCAGCCCGCTGAGCACTGGGTTCTCAGAGGCAGGGATCCAGCTACTCCTGGGTAGTAGGACGGTACGCACCCCTTCTCTGTCCTTTCCTGGTCATCTCACACTGTGCTTGCTTCTCCCTCCTGCCTTGCGCCTCGCCACATAGAGCTCTGAGCCAGTAGTTGTGGAATTTTCTTAGGGATTGACCTGCAGTATCTCCCCTTAGCCCTATGGTTGCCACCTTTTCAGCAGATGTGTGCGGTTGTGGACTGTGTCACCATGGAAGTACCACAGCCTCCGGGTTGCTAGCTGAGCCTTGTCTGTCTTCTCCACTAGTCTTGGGGTTCCCAATGCCCCTGTTCTTGCGGCCTGGTCCCTCCACTTGCCTTGCACCTGACAATGGATACAAGCCCCACGGGTTGATTGCTCACTGCCCGTGCCTCTGGGACCCTCTGTTCCTCCTGGAGCCACCTGGTTCTCTTTCTTTGCTTCTTAGTCTTACCTCAGGACGAGCTCCCACTAGCTCCAGTCCTCTGGACACTTCTCTCAAGTTCTTTTCCTTCTGTGACAAGCTATCTTTCTCTAGTTTCCCTCCAACTCGACTCTCGCTATTCAGCTGTTCTCTGTTATCTAACGATCTCTCCTCTCTGCTGTTCAACTGTCTCTCCTCCTTTCTAGAACTTTCCCACTCTATTTGTACCTTTTGTCACGTGTCCCACGTCATCTACATGTGTGCTTCCTAACCTCACTACTCCCAGGTGCTCCCTCTAACTACTTCCTCTCCACTCATCCCCACTACAATGGTTCCTAGTGCGTGGCCTGGGTGTCTCAGTACCGGTCTGTACTCCTCTCACTCGAGAGTGGAATACTACATCCTAACAACGGCGCAGTACTTCTGTGGCGACAGGATCCTCAGGGGCGCCACAATTCTTTGATTATACCCCAGGGGAGCGGGCATTATGTTATAATTATAATCTAGGGAGGGGGCGTTACTCTATGATTATACTCCATGGGAAGCACTATCCCATAATTATATGGGATAGGGGGAGGGGAAATAATTTATTATCATAATCCAGGGCGGGATTGCTATTCTAAAATTATACTCCACAGCAATGGCATTATTCCATGATTATATACCAAAAAATAGGAGCTTATATTATGATTACCGTATATGAAAAGGGAGTTAATTTAATAATTTAATTATGGCGGATGTAATTTTACAACAATGGGTGAATGTAATTATAGTGCTATGTAGCTTCATACATCACCCCGTCAAGTAAAATGAAGCCCTGCCAACCCCAGAAACATAATAATATGCTTCAATTGAAATGAAATTCCTCTCTCTCCCCATTTCAAGTATGAGTATATGCAGTTATTCCAACCTTAGTAACAACTGCACTTATATTAATATGTTACCTTTAGACTAATGTAGCACCCTCTCCATCGCCCCTTATATTCCCCCCAACCCATGCCCCTGCTGAGTGACCTTACACACTATCTAGCAATTTGGTGCTACTTACACATGTGACATTCTGCGATCACAGCCAGTGTTGTAGCTAGAGTTCGATAGGTCCCAGTGCAAAGTTTGGACTTGCCTCCCCCCACCCCATATCCCCCGCATGCATGTTGTATGGGCCCTTGTAGCTTTCTAAATTCTATAAAGACTTATGAATTGCACCCTCTCCGCCTACATTATGCATTAATCTTCCACCATTCAGGTGTATATGTCCCTCATCCTGGTGTATATGTTCCCCATTCCATAATATATGGTCTATATGGGCACACCCTGATATATATGTCCTTGTCCTGATATATATGGTACATATGGTCTCTCCATCCTGCTATTTATGTCTTCATCCTCCTATATATGGGCCCATCCTGCTATATGTGGTTACCATCCTGCTATATATGGAATCCATCTTGCTATATAACGTCCCCATCCTGCTACACTGTGTGCAGAATTATTAGGCAAATGAGTATTTTGATCACATGATACTTTTTATACATGTTGTCCTACTCCAAGCTGTATAGACTTGAGAGCCAACTACCAATTAAGTAAATCAGGTGATGTGCATATCTGTAATGAGGAGGGGTGTGGTGTAATGACATCAACACCCTATGTAAGGTGTGCTTAATTATTAGGCAAATGCCTTTCCTTAGGCAAAATGGATCAGAAGAGAGATTTGACAGGCTCTGAAAAGTCCAAAATTGTGAAATGTCCTGCAGAGGGATGCAGCAGTCTTGAAATTGTCAAACTTTTGAAGCGTGATCACCAAACAATCAAGTGCTTCATGGCAAATAGCCAACAGGGTCGCAAGAAGCATGTTGGGCAAAAAAGGCGCAAAATAACTACCCATGAATTGAGGAAAACCAAGCGTGAAGCTGCCAAGATGCCATTTGCCACCAGTTTTGCCATATTTCAGAGCAGCAACGTTACTAGAGTATCAAAAAGCACAAGGTGTGCTATACTCAGGAACATGGCCAAGGTAAGGAAGGCTGAAAAACTACCACCTCTGAACAAGAAACATAAGATAAAACGTCAAGACTGGGTCAAGAAATATCTTAAGACTGATTTTTCTAAGGTTTTATGGACTGATGAAATGAGAGTGACTCTTGATGGGCCAGATGGATGGGCCAGCGGCTGGATCAGTAAAGGGCAGAGAGCTCCACTTTGACTCAGACGCCAGCAATGTGGAGGTGGGGTACTGGTATGGGCTGGTATCATCAAAGAAGAACTTGTCGGACCTTTTCGGGTTGAGTATGGAGTGAAGCAAAACTCTTGGACCTACTGGCAGTTTCTGGAAGACAACTTCTTCAAGCAGTTGTACAGGAAAAAGTTGGTATCGTTCAAGAAAAACATGATTTTCATGCAGGACAATGCTCCATCACATGCATCAAACTACTCTACAGCATGGCTGGCCAGTAAAGGTCTAAAAGAAGAAAAAATAATCATATGACTCCCTTGTTCACCTGATCTGTTCCCCATAGAGAACCTGTGGTCTATCCTAAAATGTGAGATCTACAGGGAGAGAAAACAGTACACCTCTCGGAACAGTGTCTGGGAGTCTATGGTGGCTGCTGCACGCAATGTTGATCGTAAACAGATCAAGCAACTAACAGAATCTATGGGTGGAAGGCTGAAAATAAACAAGTGAGATGGGAATATATTTGGTTTTTATTAAGTTGCCTAATAATTCTGCACAGTAATAGTTACCTGCACAAACAGATATCCTCCTAAGATAGCCAAATCTAAAAAAAAAGAAACACTCCAACTTCCAAAAATATTAAGCTTTGATATTTATGAGTCTTTTGGGTTGATTGAGAACATAGTTGTTGATCAATAATAAAAATAATCCTCTAAAATATAACTTGCCTAATAATTCTTTACACAGTGTATATATGTCCCCATCCTTGTATGCATGGTCCAAATCTTGGTACATATGGTCCATATGGATCCCATCCTGGTTTACATGGACCCCATCCTTGTATATATGATCCCAATCCTGTTTACATGGCCCCATGTTTGTATATATGATCCCCATCCTGGCTTACATAGCCCAATCCTTGTACATCCTTGTATATATGATTCCCATCCTGATTTACATGGGCCCCATCCTTGTAAATATGATCCCCATCCTGATTTATATGGGTCCCATTCTTATATATTTGATCCCCTTCCTAGTTTACATGGCCCCATCCTTGTACCGTTGTGCTCAAAAGTCAACATACCGCAGCAGATTTTTTTTTGCTTTCTTGGCCTTTTTTTCAGAGAATATGAATGATAACACAAACCACTTTTTTTCCACTGGTTAGTGGTTGGGTGAAGTCATTTATTGTAAAACTACTGTGTTTTCTCTTTTCAAATCATAATGACAATCAGAAACATCCAAATGACCCTGATCAAAAGTTTATATACCCCATTTCTTAATACTGTGTATTGCGCCCTCTAACATCAATGACAGCTTGAAGTCTTTTGTGATAGTTGTGGATGAGGTTCTTTATTTTATTAGATGTTAAAGCTGCCCATTCTTCTTGGCAAAAAGCCTCCAGTTCCTGTAAATTCCTGGGTTTTCTTGCTTGCATTGTGCACTTGAGTTCTCCGTAGAGTGGCCTAATGAGGTCAGGAGACTGAGAAACTGTCATACTGGGGGGGCCGGGGTGCCCAGAAGTAGGAGGGAGCTGGGCATAAGGAGTCAGGGGAGCCTGCTCTGGCCCCGATACTGGGGTCCCTGACTCACCTTCATCTCGAAGGTACCTCTGAAGGTGAGGAAGTTCGAGCCACCAGCCTATGTCCCTAAAGCTCTTGAGAAGCCTTAGGCCTAAGCCCCTAGCTCCACCCACGGACCATGGAGCCCAGCAACTTCCAAAGGAAAAAAAAACACAGCAACTTAAGATCAGCGTCTGCTCACACCAGGTCGCAGTCCAGAAGTGAACTGAAATCAGCAACAACAGGTGGATGACAGCTGATCCATTTAAGGCCGAGGGGTGGGGAGCAACCAGCCCAGACACGCCCCTCAGCATACCTAAGCATTCACACACACACCTGCTATTACATGCTCCGCTCATTAGCCTCATCTACGCACACTGAACAGGGAAAAAAAAAACCTTAATTTAAACCTACAGCAGCAGCACTTCCATACTACAAGGCAGTCAATACTTAACAGATACCCCCCCTTTTCTGAGAGGCCTCCGGACTCTAAACCGGACACGTCTGGCAATGGACTGAACTTCCTGAGCGATGACCTATGGAAGATATTACAGGTACAGAGCACTGGGGGGATGGCCAATTGGAGCAAAACGGGGTTAAAGATGGCCACTATTCTGAATGGACCAATAACTCCCATAGTAGGAGCTCCAGCCGCACACTTCCACCTTACGTGCTTTGACAGCACCCACACATAGTCATTCACATTCAGGTCTGGACCTGACCGTTTATTGCCATGCACGCGGTCACAGACAGAAGGTTCACTCTCAAGGGGGCAAACGGCAGAAATTGTTCCCTTTTTTGCCTCGGGGACCTTCCTCACCAAGTGCTTAGTGGGGGTTACTGCCTTCCTCCTAACACACTTCTTCAGATAATACCTGAGTTTGGCGTCGATCTGAGGTGTAGGCAGGGTTCCACTCCTATCCTTTGGTGGGTGATTAACCACCACCAATGGAGACATAGGAGCAGGCCTGACCAACATGGCAGACACAGCAGCACTCACACGCTTATCCACATGGGACATCTGCAACTGAAAAGTGGGGTTAACACGGTATGGACAGACTCTAATGAAGTGATCAGGTTGACCGCAAAAGAAACAAGACCGCCCAACCTGATGACCTGCAGATGGGTTAGTACAAGACTCCGCAGTCCCCAACTGCTTAGGAACATCAGAACCCACACGTGTAACCTCCACAGCAGGGATGGTCACCGGGGCCAGGGTCGGATCCGGTCTCTCTCTTAGGTGTCTGTCCAACCTGATAGCAAGCGCCATTGCAGCTTCCAGCATCTCTGGAGCAGTGTACTGAGTCATGGTGTCTTGTAACCGATCTGACAACCCTAGACAGAACTGACTCCTCAGAGCAGGGTTGTTCCATTGCGTGTCAGTGGCCCACCTTCTGAACTCAGAACAATACTCCTCGGCCGGTCATGCTCCCTGCCTGAGCTTAGACTCAGCAAGGGAGATGGCATCAGGGTCGCTATACACCAGGGCAAGCGCTGCAATAAACTCGTCCACCGACCGCATGGAAGAAGAATCGGTCGGCAGAGAGAAGGTCCAGGCCTGGGGATTCCCCTTAAGAAGGGAGAGTATAATCCCCATGTGCTGTTCCTCGCTCTCGAAGAACGAGGGCGCAGCCCGAAATATAATTTGCAGGCTTCTCTAAACACAAAAAATGTATCTCTCCCTCCTGAAAATCGGTCAGGGAGGGAAATATTGGGTTCTGGTACAACCAGCGTGTGAACCGCAGCCAGATACCCAACCGCTTCTCAAAGCTGATGCACCACCTGTTTTCGCAAGGTAGAAATCTCCTGAGAGAGTTCCTCCACCAGGTGCGCAAAAGCTCGAGTTGACATAGCAGCTTTGGGGAAAAAATAGTGGGTTGCTGATTATGTCACGCTGGGGGGGCCAGGGTGCCCAGAAGTAGGAGGGAGCTGGGTGTAAGGAGTCAGGGAGCGTGCTCTGGCCCTCATACTGGGGTCCCCGACTCGCCCTGATCTCGAAGGTACTTCTGAGGGTGAGGAGGTTCGAGCCGCCAGCCTAAGTCACTAAAGCTCCTGAGAAGCCCTAGGCCTAAGCCCCTACCTCCACCCATGGACCTTGGAGCCCAGCAACTTCCAAGGGAAAAAAAACACAGCAACTTCATATCAGTGCCTGCTCACACCAGGTCACAGTCCACAAGTGAACTGAAATCAGCAACAACAGGTGGATGTCAGCTGATCCATTTAAGGCCGAGGGGTGGGGAGCAACCAGCCCAGAAATGCCCCTCAGCATACCTAAGCATTCACACACACCTGCTACTACATGCTCCACTCATTAGCCTAATCTACTCACACTGAACAGGGAAAAAAAAGGCTTAATTTAAACCTACAGCAGCAGCACTTCCATACTACAAGGCAGTCAATACGTAACAGATACCCACTCCAGAAGCTTCACTTTGTTCTGCTGTAGCCAATGACAAGTCAACTTGGCCTTGTGTTTTGGATCGTTCTCATGTTGTAACATCCAATACGTCCCATAAGCCGCTTCTGGGCTGAAGAGTGCAAATTTGCCTCCAGTATTTGCTAATAATGTGCTGTATTCATCTTTCCTTCAACCTTGACCAAGTTTCCTGTGCCTTTGTAGGTCACACATCCCCACATCATCAGCGATCCACCCCCATGCTTTACAGTAGGAATGGTGTTCCTTTCATCATATGACTTGTTGACACCTCTCCAAATGTTACATTTATGGCTGTGGCCAAAAAGTTCTATTTTGATGTCATCATTCCAAAATACCTTGTTCCAGAATTTTGGAGGTTTGTCTCTTTGCTGTTTAGCATACTGTAGGTGAGGTACTTTGTGGCATTTGCACAGTAATGGCTTTCTTCTGGTGACTCGACCATGTAGCCCATTTTTCTTCAATTGCTTCCTTGTTGTGCATCTTGAAACAGCCACACCGCTAGTTTTCAAAGAGTCCAGTATTTCAGCTGATGGTATTTGTGGGTTTTTCTTTGCATCCCAAACCATTTTCCTGGTAGTTGTGGCTGAAATGTTTGTTGGTCTCCCTGATCGTGGTTTGGTTTTTACAGAGCCCCTGATTTTCCATTTGTTAATCTCAATTTGAGCACTGTTGACTGGCATTATGAATTCCTTGAATATATTTTTGTATCCCTTTTCCGGTTTATACACTTCAACTATCTTTTCCCATAGATATGTTGACAATTCTTTTTCTTTCCCCATGACTCACAATCCAGTAATGTCAAGAGTCTGTCTGGATCCCAGAAACTCACTCAGCAAATAGATCACAGGTGAGGATGTTAGCTTTAGCCATTCAAACCCCTTTGTTTCAACTTCTGTGCATGTTATCAGGCCAAAATCACCAGGATATGTGAACTTTTGATCAGGGTCATTTAGATGTTTTTGGTTGTTGTTATGATTTAAAAAGAGAAAAAAAAGTACCGGTAGTTGGACAATAAATGGCTTCACTCAACCACTAACGATGAGTGCAAAAAAATGTTTGTGTTATCATTCAAAAAAAGACCAAGAAAGCAACAAACATGCCAGGGTATGTAAACTTTTGAGCACAACTGTATATATGATCCCTATCCTGGTTTCCATGGCCCCTTACAGGCTAAGGGCCCTTTCACATCAGCGTTTTTCGTAATTCGCGGCAGATGCGGTGAAAAAACCGCATCTGCCGCGTTTGCCGCATAACCGTTCCACTTGCGGCGCGGTTGCGTTTTTTTCTATGCAAAGTATAGGCATACCTGCGGCAGGTGCGGCAAGTGCGGTTTTGCACTTGCGGCAGGTGCGGCCGCGAAAAAAAACGCAGTAAGCCGCGGTTTTTTTCGCGGCCGCACCTGCCGCAAGTGCAAAACCGCACTTGCCGCACCTGCCGCAAGTACGCCTATACTTTGCATAGAAAAAACTGCAACCGCGCCGCAAGTGGAACGGTTATGCGGCAAACGCGGCAGATGCGGTTTTTTCACCGCATCTGCCGCGAATTACGAAAAACGCTGATGTGAAAGGGCCCTTAGCCTGTAAGGGGCCATGGAAACCAGGATAGGGATCATATATACAGTTGTGCTCAAAAGTTTACATACCCTGGCATGTTTGTTGCTTTCTTGGTCTTTTTTTAGAGAATATGAATGATAACACAAACATTTTTTTGCACTCATCGTTAGTGGTTGAGTGAAGCCATTTATTGTCCAACTACTGCAACCGCGCCGCAAGTGCGGCAAACGCGGCAGATGCGGTTTTTTCACCGCATCTGCCGCGAATTACGAAAAACGCTGATGTGAAAGCACCCTAACATGGTCCACATCCTTGTATATATGTCCCTAAGGGTACCTTCACACGCCGAAATTGCGCCTAGTGATATAAGGCGATCTAACGTGCGCGTGCACGTTTTTCATGGTCGCCTCAGATCGCCGATGGCGGCATTACATGCCGCAATCTTGCCCTGAAAGTAAGGCGATGTGTCGCTCCGGAAATCGCCTCACCTACATCGGACACAATCTTGCCTCATTCCATCGCCGCTTCACATGCAGCAATTCCAAAGGCAATGTGGGCGTACATGTTCAGCACGGCGAGGAGATGTGTGTGCCACAGTGGTTTACACTGCGCGCCATACGCGCTCATTGGACAACGCAACAGCGTTATGATTGGTCAGCCTGCTTTGGAAGGCTGGCTAATACATGACGCCATTGAAGATGTGTGTGGTGCTGAACGGACAGCTCTTCAAATATGGCGCCCTGTCAACTGACAGCCAATGGGAACACAGTAGCCAACACCAATCATCGCAGACGGGGCGTGGACTACAGAACAGTTGAGGCACACCTATGGGAAACCCTAGGCAATGCTGTTTCCATCACTATCGCCCTATCACACGCCACAACACGGAAATATCACCTTCATAGTTGCGGCTGATTTCTGAGCACTGTTCAGGAATCAGGCGATGGCCGAGAGGGGTCAGAAGGCAAGGAGCAGTAAGCCGACAGGGAAGCGAGGAACTAGTGAAAGCTCGCCCCAAGATGTACCTTTACATCGGGGATCCGCACCTGTGGGATACTCCAGGACCACAGAAAACCCCGTCGCACCATGGAGACTGTAGTCACCCGGTCCCCCTGTGGGTCAAAGAGAGGGAGCCAGACACAGCCGTGTACCACTGCAGTGATCAGAGAGGGTAAACCGGAGACCGCACAGGAGAAGAGACAGACATCAGAGTCAGGAAGAGAGAGGAGGCAAGTCTGGCTGCATGCAGACTGGGCTTCAATCATTACAGAGGAACAGAGGAGGCCTTATACCCACTTGTTGTGGGGACCCACTGTGCAACCTGGTCACCTGTCAGTGCCCTGGACGTCTTTACCTGCGTACCATAAGTAAAAGGTAAAAGAGACTGCTGCAGTGTGCATGTGTCATTCCTCTCCGGTGCCCCTAGTAGGGTACCTTTACACGCGGCTACATTTCTAGGGTGGCTACAGGTAACTTACTGGTTGCAGTGAAATCATGGAGACAAGGTTCTATCTTGTTGCTGTGTACAAATGGAATAATCTCTCCATGATTTCACTGCAACCAGTAAGTTACCTGTAGCCACCCTAGAAATGTAGCCGCGTGTAAAGGTACCCATAGACTGCTCCAACAATCCCTATCCCATCTACAAGCTGCCCCTTCACACTATGCTGCCCGGAGGTCCAGCCCTGCCTGTAGGGGACTTTGTCAACTTGCCGCATTACTATCTACCTCCGGCGGACTGTGGCAGTGCCGGTGACACATCACCAGAAACTACAGGTGGAATCACGACATCTTGTATATAGCATCCCCTGTAAATATTCCCTCTTCAAAGAAGTCCCCCAGGACACATGATCAGGCGCAGCCACCACTCCCCGTGACATAGTTAACCCCTTGGAGCCTGATACCTGAGTACCCCACAGCCTGGGGCTCGACATATGCCGCTACTGTGAGGCAATGTCACAGTGATTGCGACATATCGCCTTTGTGATTGCCAGGCGAGATTGCGGCATGTGAAGGTACCTTAACACATAATTAAAACAAAAACATTCTACTCACCTTCCCTGTGCTCCCACATCACCTCGTCTCCTCTGCATCCACTGCACGATGGTGGTAGATGGCATACTAAGGCAGATGATATCACAGTCATAAGTCGTACTGCTGACTTCAGCTGCTGACACTGTTTGGATGGCAGCGTGAATCACAGTGCAGGGGGGCTAGAGACATGGTACTTACCTTCACTGAATACAGCATACATGCTGCATTCAGTGGTGCTTTCACTGTGGAAAGCACCAGGGGGTGACAGGTTCTCTTTAACATACTGAAGTAACGTGAAGTAACGTGAAGTAACCATGAAAACACATGTTTTATAACACAATACAACTCAGAGTTGTGCATGAAACCATAATAATGTCATGTGAATGAGCTCTTAGACTCCTTTTTACTTCTTATCTCATTTAGTCTGTTTTTATTGCACCTCCTAATTTTCATAAAGAACTTTTGCCTCAAACCTATAAGCAATATTATTACACATACTACACGTGAGCAGAAAATGGAACCACTAATTGGTTGTTTTATAATTACACACGTGCTCATTCATTCTTCAGCTCAGTTACCTTGGTGATAGGTGAAGCAGATAGAAGGTATGAAAAGGCATGCAGAGCACTAGTCATCACAGACAGAAGTGTTAGTCACTTTATATTATTCCACATGACCTTGACAAATATCACATGAACACGATATTCAGTACATCAACCGCAGAACTAGTTGCTCTGAAGTCATATCCTAAACCTTCCCAATCTAATGCTTTATGTGCAGGATTATAAGCCACATTCTTCCCAGCAATGATCTGTGGCCCTTCTGGTATTGCATCAACTGTTAGAATGACCTACAGCCTGCGTATAAAATTCTCTTTAAACATTTCTTTAATATGACATTTATGTAAAAACGTGACTATCCAAATTTGAGAGCTTAGTCCCAGAAGTTAGGTCTTTATCCCGGTTTCTCCTCACCAGCATCGTAGCTTCAGATGTCTTCATCTGGCGCCTCCAATCTTGAACTGACAATCTCTACATTTGCAGGCAAGAGATAAATTCCAGAGCCATAGGATCTGATGGTGTCACTAGGTGACCTTTGTAGTATACTTGAAGCTACTATGTATTGTACAGAGCAGTGTATTTCTAAATCGATGTATTCTAGAGGGTGAATAAAATACATTTTTTTTACTTCTATAGAATTACTAAAAAATAAAAAAATTAACTAATGAAAATGACTCGCCCCAACGGGGGCCATTGGGTACTCGGAACTGGGCCCTCTCGGTGTTGTCGGGGCTGTGGGATGTCTTGTGGCATGACCTGGTCTGTGGTCCCCTCGTCGGGCGATCAGTAAAAAGGGGAGTTTGAAAAAGGGATGAAAAGAAAAATAAAAGTAAAATAAAAGAGTTTTGTGTTGTGACGCCACCCGTGGAAGGTGGCTGGTAGAGCCGCTGCTGCAGTCGGGACCTCTTGGGATAATGGAGGGTAGCAGCTATGATGGTTTAGCTCTCCACGGGAGGAGCAGATCCCCAGGGCAACCGTAAAGTCTATGGAGGTGATATGTTCATTGGGGGTGCAGGACTAAGTGTACAGAATAACAGACAGACACAGGGGTGACAGTCTCCTTTACCTTTACTGAAGAAAGTAGCAGGATTGTCCAGGGCACTGTCCACAAATGGTGTTAGGAGGTCCAGAGCCTGGAAGCAAGTCGAGGTTCTCCACACCTGGCAAGTTCTGAGGCCTCCCTACTGCGCTGCCCTCGGTGGGCCCTGGATGCTTGAAGCTATGCTGTGACCCTCTCCTCTCTCGTTCCGTTCCTGGCCCATATGACAGGCGGCTTGAGCCATTTTTACGTTACTCTCTTCTGACTGCGTCTCCCTGAGCTCTCTGGTGCTGCTGTGTCTCCTGGCCTTGTGGTGGGCGAGCGACTTGGAATCACCCGCCATCCGGTGTTGGTTGCTGGGCATAAAGTCCCTCACGACCTCGATCTCCGGTGTCCATTCCTGCGCTTGGTGCTGGGGCGAGCTGGCACTGGTTCCACTTCCCACACCTACTTCTCCACTCCCTCAGACCCTCACCTACGGGTCCCTCACACTGGCTAGTCAGTATCCTCGAATGAGCCTGACACCGCTCCAGTCCTCAAGATGTTTTACACAGTCCTCCTCGGAACTGAACTGCCTAACCCCGCCCCCAGACCAGAATTTATAGGGGACCTCCCTGAACTCGGGTTTTAGAGCTCCCCCTTCTGGCCTAGAGTTGGGAAGGTGTTGTGTGAGTGTTTCACCTGGTGTGGGTACCTTCCCTTGCTTCCAAGCACAGCATTGTGGCAACCGGAGCCAGGGGCGCCACAAAAATTATAAGGCATTTTTAAAAAAATACATATTAAACATCACAAATCAGCAAATGTAATTGATATATTTGGTTTCCCTGTAATTGTAATGACCCGCACAATAGCAATCTGATTATTTATGGTGAATGGTGTACAAACATTGATTATTTTTCTCTGTTAAACCTTTTAAAACAATGTACCGTATATACTCGCGTATAAGCCGAGTTTTTCAGCCCAAATTTTGGGCTGAAAAGTCCCCCCTCGGCTTATATGCGAGTATATACGGTAATCTACCGTATGTGCAGCAGCAGCCGCCGGAGGTATACAGGCCCCCCCCCATCAAGCTCCACGGACCCCCCCCCCCTTTGCGCGGCAGCCTGTAAGGGAAAATTATACTTATCAGTGTCCCGCGCTGTCCCGCCGCTGCCGACATCACGATTCCGGGCTTCATTCCGCGTCTTCCGCACTTCCTGTGGTCGCGGGAATGACGTCATTGCCCGCGACCGCCGGAAGCTGGAAGTCGCAGATTGAAGCCGGGATCGTGTGTCGGCAAGCGGCGGGACAGCGCGGGACACTGATAAGTATAATTTTCCCTTACAGGCTGCCGCGCAAAGGGGGGGGGGTCCGTGGAGCTTGATGGGGGGGCCTGTATACCTCCGGGGCTGCTGCTGTATAGAGCCCCTGGGGCTGCTGCTGTATAGAGCCCCTGGGGCTGCTGCTGTATAGAGCCCCTGGGGCTGCTGCTGTATACAGCCCCTGGGGCTGCTGCTGTATACAGCCCCTGGGGCTGCTGCTGTATAGAGCCCCTGGGGCTGCTGCTGTATACAGCCCCTGGGGCTGCTGGATACTACCACTGGGGCTGTATATACCTCTGGGGCTGCTGTATACTACCACTGGGGCTGCTGTATACTACCACTGGGGCTATATTTACCTGTGGGGCTGCTGTATACTACCACTGGGGCTGTATATACCTGTGGGGCTGCTGTATACTACCACTGGGGCTATATTTACCTGTGGGGCTGCTGTATACTACCACTGGGGCTATATTTACCTGTGGGGCTGCTGTATACTACCACTGGGGCTATATTTACCTGTGGGGCTGCTGTATACTACCACTGGGGCTGTATATACCTGTGGGGCTGCTGTATACTACCACTGGGGCTATATTTACCTGTGGGGCTGCTGTATACTACCACTGGGGCTGTATATACCTGTGGGGCTGCTGTATACTACCACTGGGGCTCTATATACCTGTGGGGCTGCTGTATACTACCACTGGGGCTGTATATACCTCTGGGGCTGCTGTATGCTACACTGGGGCTGTATATACCTCTGGGGCTGCTGTATACTACCACTGGGGCTGTATATACCTCTGGGGCTGCTGTATACTACCACTGGGGCTGTATATACCTCTGGGGCTGCTGTATACTACCACTGGGGCTGTATATACCTCTGGGGCTGCTGTATACTACCACTGGGGCTGCTGTATATACCTCTGGGGCTGCTGTATACCACACTGCTGGGGGCTGTATACCTGTGCTGGGGTCCACCCTCGGCTTATACACGAGTCAATAGGTTTTTCCAGATTTTTGGGGCAAAAGTAGGGGGGTCGGCTTATACACGGGTCGGCTTATACACGAGTATATACGGTAATAAAAATGTAGCACTAAAGTAACATTGTGTTCAGACATAGCTTAAATGCTGTTTTTTTCTGTATGTTTTCTGCAGTTGTGTGCGCCACAAGACACAATAACAATCTTCTCTGGTTATTGCTGCTTTTCTTTCATTCATTTTCTCCCATATTTGATGCGTTTTTGATGCAGATATGAATCTGTTTTTTCAATACTACAGAAAAACTTTGATTCTGCGCTTAAAACTGGTGTTTTTTTTTGCCTGCATTATTTTAAGCTTATGTGGAGCCTAAAAAAATATATAAAAAATGTGTTACTTTTTTTAAATGCAGAATCAAAGCTTTTCTCTACTATAAAAACCACTTGCGATATCACACGAGACATAGCAAGTGTGACGAGCAATCTCGTCAC
Source organism: Allobates femoralis (assembly GCA_033576535.1). Taxonomy (NCBI): domain Eukaryota; kingdom Metazoa; phylum Chordata; class Amphibia; order Anura; family Aromobatidae; genus Allobates; species Allobates femoralis. Next base: position 357,102,290 of record JARQOC010000006.1, read on the forward strand.
TGAGGTTAACTCACGTCACAGCTGTGTGACCTAAGATAACCTCAGTGAAGTCACTGCTCATGCCGTGCAGTGCCTGCTCCTCCAGAATATAGGGGAGGCAGGCACTGACCGTACCCCCGTATGCTGGGAGGTTGAGACTTTGAGGGCCATCCATGGAACTTCAATACACTTTGCTTTCTTTTTGATGGGAATTAAATTGGCTAAAGGGGGTGTCTTGTCTTTCTCTTTTTCTTCACTATTGTTCTCTTGTTTTGCAGACTCACTTTACAGGAGGACTATGTTGAAATCAGTGGATTACATCGAAATCCTTGGAATTCCTCAGAATTTTATTGTTATTTTTACATTTTGGGACTTTTTCTATGGTGTTTTCAAAAACAAAGAGGGAATGTGTGGGAGAGTTTATGTACAAATAAAATATTTTGAGTTGTCTTTGTGTAATTGACAGGGTTAGTAATGTCGGGTATCTGATTGACACCTTGACATTACTAACTTCTGGGCTTGATGCCAGCTTACATTACACAGCTGACATCAACTCCAAAAACCATTACCCCATTTGCAAATGCCCAGTGTAGCAGGAAGAGCCAGGGCAATTCCAATCTCAGCCTCTTATGTATATACCGTAACGTAGTCTCAGCCTCCTATGTATACACCATGTTCCAAATAATTATGCAAATTGGAAAACTGGGTGCTCCATAATATCAAGTAGGCCACAGTTTTCAAGTAACATGTGAAAGAAAAAGGATCTCTCTGTGCCGAAAAGCAAAAAATAGTGCAATGTCTTGGACAAGGGATAAAAACATTAGATATTGCACGAAAACCTAAAGGGAACCTGACCTCTACAAATGACCCCACAGCCTGTTTTAACATGTCCCTGCACCATAGTAATCCATTTGTAACCATCCCTTTCTGTCCCTAAAGCGCTATGTGAAAGTTTATAAAAGTATAGTTTATTCACCTCTTATTCTGCAGCTTCACATTACATGTGAAGCCGCAAAAGGCGGCCTTGTCGCCGGCATGTTAATCATGCACGCCCACATGGGCGTGCTATAGAGCAGAGACTGTGGTTGTGCTGACAGGGGGCAGTAGAGGCGATATGACGAAAATCACATCATATTGCCTGTACCGCCCCCTTGCAGCACAAGAAATGTCTCTGCTGTATAGCACGCCCATGTGGGCGTGCATAATTAACACGCCAGCAGCGGGGAGAGCCACACAAGCCCGCCTTTTGCGGCTTCACATGTAATGTGAAGCTGCAGAATAAGAGGTGAATAAACTACTTTTAAAAACTTTCACATAGCGCTTTAGGGACAGAAAGGGATGGTTACAAATGGATTACTATGGTGCAGGTGCGGCGCCCCTGCGTCCAGGAGGCCACAAAGGGAACTGCAGCCAGGCAGGTAGGACAACAGTTGAACACCAACACCCTCACAGCCCATACAACCCATGTACAGTAGAGGGCAGCACCCAACCCGGAGCCTAGGAACTCTATGCAAGCGAGGGGTGGTGGGTTTAGAGAAGTGGGTTGGGCACACACGTAGTCAGGTGACAAACAGTAGAAATAGTGAAGGGGAGGAGGAAGGAGTCAGTAGGCCGAGGTAGGCTGAGCTGTAAAGACTGGATCACACTTCCTGGCAAAGTGGGGTGTAGGAGCGCAGAATCTGATCAGAGCCAGTGTGAGCCGCAGAGAGAAAGCATGTCCGAAGCCAGTACCTCCAGGAGTGTGAAAGAAGGGAGGGACAGTGACATTGGTCCCTAGAACTACAGCCGAGACGACAGACTGCAGGCGGAGTAGCCCTCCTATGACACTGGAAGACACAGTAGAGAGAACCTAGTAGAGTCTCACATGGGAGGACTGCTGGAGCTAGGCTTAGTAGAGTGGCGGCTCTAGAGGGGACCGTAGTTTCGTCCGGCATCCTCAGACAACCGACGGGGGACCACAGCTACATGTTAGGGTCCCTACCCCAAAGGACAGGCAGCTCAGTGACAACCAGGAGGACCCACAGGGGCCCGAGTCTTCGCCATACTGTCCGGAGTCACACACAACCAAGTGAACGACAGAGAACGCAGTAACAGCCTGGGAAGGACACAGAGAAAGAGTGAGGGGTCACAGAGAGGAGAGACCTGGCTGCAGAGAGTAAAGGGAACCCAGAGGGGAGAGTGAGCCCACGTACTGAGACTTGAATTGTAAGAATTGTACTGAACTGTAACTTGAGCTTAAGAACTTGAGAAGTAAACACGGTGAACCCTGAATCCAACTCTCTTGTCTGTCTCTGCCTGAGCGCTAATCCTTCCATACAGGTTTGCAGCAGCTTCCCACCTGCAGAGCCACAGTGTGCAAGCTCCAACACTGAAGGAGGATTCCTGCAGCATCTGGACAGTAAGTGAATTGCACTCAGCACCAGGCCTGCACACTACACAATAGACTTTAACCATCACTGCCCCAGGGAATACAGTTCTGCCCACGGGAACTATTCCATCTACGCTGCCATTACATCATCCCCGGAGGTTCTGCAGCAGCGGTGGCCCCATTACTGGCCGCACACAGTGGGTGGCGTCATGACTGACAATCCCCTGTAAATATCCTCTTATTATTGCCAGGGCCCGGGACATGGTCCGGACCAGGACCGCCCGTGACTTCCCCCGTAGCAGACCCGGTCCGGTACCGAGTACCCCTGTCCCAGTGGGCTCTACACAGGGACAGGTTAAAACAGGCTGGGGGGTCATTTGTAGAGGTCAGGTTCCCTTTAAGTGTGATCATCGTACTGTGAAGAGATTTGTGGCTGATTCTGAGCACAGACATGTTCATTCAGATAAAGGCAGAATGAGGAAGGTTTCTGCCAGGCACTTTCATCGGATTAAGAGAACAGCTGCTAAAAAGGCCTTATAAACCAGCAAACAGATATTTGAAGCTGTTGGTGCCTCTGGAGTCCCTCGAACCTCAAGGTGTAGGATCCTTCAAAGGCTTGCTGTGGTGCATAAACCTACTATTCAGCCACCCCTAAACAGTGCTCACAAGCAGAAACGGTTGAAGTGGGCCCAGATATATATGAAGGCTAATTTTCAAACAGTCTTGTTTACTGATGAGTGCCGAGAAACCCTGGATGGTCCAGATAGATGGAGCAGTGGATGGTTGGTGGATGGCCACCATGTTCCAGCAAGACTGCGACGTCAGCAAGGAGGTGGAGGAGTCATGTTTTGGGCTGTAATCATTAGGAAACAGCTGGTAGGCCCCTTTAAGGTTCCTGAAGGGGTGAAAATGACCTGTGCAAAGTATATAGAGTTTTTGACTGAGAACTTTCTTCCATGGTGCAAAAAGCAAAAATGTGCCTTCAAGAGCAATATCATCTTCATGCATGACAATGCTGCAAAGAATACCTCTGAGTCATTGGCTGCTATGGGCATAAAAGGAGATAAACTCATGGTGTGGCCACCATCTTCCCCTGACCTGAACCCTATAGAGAACCTTTGGAGTATAATCAGGCAAAAGATCTATGAGGGTGGGAGGCAGTTCACATCAAAACAGCGGCTCTGGGAGGCTATTCTGACATAACGCAAAAAAATACAAGCAGAAACTCTCAAGAAACTCACAAGTTCAATGGATGCAAGAATTGTGAAGGTGATATCAAAGTAGGGTTCCTATGTTAATGTGGCGCCCCGCAACGAGTGCGTCACAAGAGGGTATTGCAGCCATAACTGCAGCCGCAATATTCTCTGACTCAGCAATGATCCGGTTAACATAGAGATCCAACCCTACATGCAACACCTAGAACAGGGGACCAATCATAGGTCCTGGGGGGTGGAGTGTTAGGGTAGTGTAGCAGAACACACAATAATCTAGACAGAGAAAAGAATAGTCTAGAACTCGGAGAAGAAGGGTCTAAGACTAGAGCTTGGAGAGGAGCGGGGGCTCCGCACCCCGTGCGGGCCCCTGGGCTTTCACCGGTCGGGTGTCAGCACCTGAGGCCTTAACCACCGGGATTGGGCATTATCTACACGGGTTCCCAAAAGACTCCCGTGCCCACAACTCACAGCCGGTTCACTGGTACCGAAGCTGGCAGCAGTTCACCTCTGCCACGCGAACCAGAAGAGTGGAGGACCAGCTCTACAGGAGCACCCCACCACCAGCCAACTTTCAGTCGTCTAACCAGCGGTGTACCCACTGAGGGATCCAAGGCTCCCCAAAACATCCAGAACGTACATCATGGATAGGGCATTGAAGCAGCCTCCCCGTACCCGACCTAGTATTCCTGGGCGACACTGGCAACTAAGTAGGTAGAATGGAGGAACACTGCGGATCTCTAAGGGACACCATCACTGCTGAGTCCACCTGGTCTACTACTCAACCACTGTATGCCATGTACTGCCTGCTGGTTACAGTAAAGACCCGTTGCAGAGACTTTCTGTGTCCGTGCTTCCTTATGAACTGTCCGTTGCACTAAAAGGTAACCTCAGCTGCCGCACAACATCTTGAGCAGCTCCAGCCTCCGGGGATCACCGCTCAGCCTGTGGGGAGCGTAACATCTTGCTGCTATCCATCCCCCGGGGGCTCCGCAGCGTCGGTAGCCCTTACCGAATCTACTCATAGGTGGCGTCACGAATAAATTAAAACCCCTTTAATCTGCTCCACCAAGAATGTCTTCACTTTTGATCTGCACTACACCGGGCCCCACTACCGGCAGGCGCGGTCCACCCGTGACAAGGAGGAAGGAAGCATCGCCTGACTAAACCGGAGTCCCGGCCGCGGTGAGTCATTAATATGTACCGTATATACTCGTGTATAAGCCGAGTTTTTCAGCCCAAAAAATGGGCTGAAAAGTCCCCCCCTCGGCTTATACACGGGTCAATACGGTAATCCTATGGTGGGAGGGGGCGCGGGGGGTGGGGGGGCGCTGCGCAGTATTTCTTACCTTGTCCCCCATTCTGCAGTGCTTTCCGGTGTCCTCCGTGCTCCGTTCCCGGTCTGCTGGGCCTTGTGGTTCCTCCTGGTTCCTCATCCTTCGGTTCTATCATGGGGGCTGCCATCTTGGTGTCTTCTCTCCGCCCCCGGCCAGTGATGTCAGAGCAGGCCGCGCTGTGATTGGCTAGCACCCGTGACATGTGATCACGGGTGCTAGCCAATCACAGCGCGGCCTGCTCTGACATCACTGGCCGGGGGCGGAGAGAACAAGCAAGATGGCAGCCCCCATGATAGAACCGAAGGATGAGGAACCAGGAGGAACCACAAGGCCCAGCAGACCGGGAACGGAGCACGGAGGACACCGGAAAGCACTGCAGAACGGGGGACAAGGTAGGAAGCTGTGTATGTGTGTGTGTATGTGTATATATGTGTATGTGTGTGTGTGTGTGTGTGTATATATGTGTGTATGTATGGGTATGTGTATGTAAGTAGGCTGGCTGCCAATATAAGCCATACCTGTGGGGCTGCTGTATATACTTCTGGGGCTGCTGGATACTTCCACTGGGGCTGTATATACCTCTATGGCTACTGTATACTACCACTGGGGCTGTATATACCTCTGGGGCTACTGGATACTACCACTGGGGCTGTATATACCTGTGGGGCTGCTGGATATACTTCTGGGGCTGCTGGATACTTCCACTGGGGCTGTATATACCTCTATGGCTACTGTATACTACCACTGGGGCTGTATATACCTCTGGGGCTACTGGATACTACCACTGGGGCTGTATATACCTGTGGGGCTGCTGGATACTACCACTGGGGCTGTATATACCTCTGGGGCTGCTGGATACTACCACTGGGGCTGTATATACCTCTGGGGCTACTGGATACTACCACTGGGGCTGTATATACCTCTATGGCTACTGTATACTACCACTGGGGCTGTATATACTTCTGGGGCTGCTGGATACTACCACTGGGGCTGTATATACCTCTATGGCTACTGTATACTACCACTGGGGCTGTATATACCTCTGGGGCTACTGGATACTACCACTGGGGCTGTATATACCTCTGGGGCTGCTGGATACTACCACTGGGGCTGTATATACCTCTGGGGCTACTGGATACTACCACTGGGGCTGTATATACCTCTATGGCTACTGTATACTACCACTGGGGCTGTATATACCTCTGGGGCTACTGGATACTACCACTGGGGCTGTATATACTTCTGGGGCTGCTGGATACTGCCACTGGGGCTGGATACTACCACTGGGGCTGTATACCTGTGCTGGGGTCCACCCTCGGCTTATACACGAGTCAATAGGTTTTCCCAGATTTTGGGGGCAAAAGTAGGGGGGTCGGCTTATACACGGGTCGGCTTATACACGAGTATATACGGTAACTTGGCCTGTTAGGATGTTTTGGAGTTAGATAGCTTTTTATTCCAGTGAATGTGACCTGTTAATGCTGAAAATTCAACAAATGAGCATTTTCAGTTCTTTAAAACATATCAAATGTTTAGAAACTCTACTGTGCCTAATAATTTGGAACAGTGCATTTAGAGTTTTTTAATTTTGAAGATTATACATTGGGAGGTTTCTTCAATAAAATTCGATGTATACTCTAACGGGTGATGACTTTTATTACACTGACTGTCATTTGCACCGATCATTTAGGGAAATCAGAGAAAAAGAACATTTGCATAAAAATTTGGAACATGGTGTATATTCAGCAGTCTCAGCCTCCTATGGATATATACACCAGTCTCAGCTTCCTATGTACAAGTGCATCTCAATAAATTAGAATATCATCAAAAAGTTAATTTATTTCAGTAATTACATACATAAAGTGAAAAGCATATATTATATAGAGTCATTACAGTGATCTACTTCAAGTGTTTATTTATGTTAATGTTGATGATTATGGCTTACAGCCAATGAAAACTCAATATTCATTATCTCAGAAAATTAGAATATTATATAAGGCCAACTGAAATAATAAATTTTAAATAATAAATGTTGGCCTACTGAAAAGTATGTACAGAAAATGCACTCAATACTTGGTTGAGGCTCCTTTTGCATGAATTACTGCATCAATGTGGCGTGACATGGAGGCGATCAGCCTGTGGCATTGCTGTAGTGTTATGGAAGCCCAGGTTGCTTTGATAACAGCCTTCAGCTCATCTGCATTGTTGGGTCTCATCTTCCTCTTGACAGTACCCAATAGATTCTCCATGGGGTTTAGGTCAGGCGAGTTTGCAGGCCAATCAAGCACAGTGATAATGTGATTAGTAAACCAGGTATTGGTACTTTTGGCAGTGTGGACAGGTGCTAAGTCCTTCTGGGAAATTAAATCTCCATCTCCAAAAGCTTGTTGGCAGAGGAAGGCATGAAGTGCTCTAACGTTTCATAGTAGGCGGCAGTACTGACTTTGGTCTTGATAAAACACAGTGAACCTACACCAGCAGATGACAGGGCTCCCCAAACTATCACTGATTGTGGAAACTTTACAGTAGACCTCAAGCAGCTTGGATTGTGGCCTCTGCACTCTTCCTCCAGACTCTGGGACCTTGATTTCCAAATGAAGTATAAAATCTACTTTCATCTGAAAACAATACCTTGGACCACTGAGCAACAGTGCAGTTTTTGTTCTCCTTGGCTTAGGTAAGATGCTTCTTGCGTTGTCTATTGCTCATGAGTGGCTTGAAACAAAGAATGTAACAGTTGTAGCCCTTTTCTTGGATACGTCTGTGTGTGGGGGCTCTTGAAGCACTGACTCCAGTAGCAGTCCACTCCTCGTGAATCTCCCCAAAATTTTGGAATGGCCTTTTCTTAATACTGTCAAGGCTGCGGTTATCCCAGTTGCTTGTGCACCTTTTTCTACTATGCATTTTCCTTCCTTTAATATGCTTTGATACAGCACTCTGTGAGCAGCCTACGTCTTTAGCAATGACCTTTTGTGGCTTACCCTCCTTGTGGAGTGTGTTAATGACTGCCTTCTGAATATACGTCAGGTCAGCAGTCTTCTCCATGATTGTGTAGGCTTCTGAACCAGACTAAGGGACCATTTTAAATGCTTAGTTAGGCTGGCTTCACACCATGGCCAGACCCGATCCGGGGCTGTTAGGGGTGACCCTGACATCCCCGGACCGGATCTGGACACGGAACCGGAGTGCCAAATTTGCCCTCCGGTCAGGTGTGCAGCCGGATGCTGCAGAGCTCAGCTGTCCTCTGTGAAGTGGTGCTGAACCGCTTCACAGGGGACAGCTCCCTGGTGCTGAAATTCAGCATAGCTCACTCTGAACTTCAGCCGCAAGTGTCCGGTTCCTAGATCCTCCTGGATTGGGGCAATCCGTGCCCATGGATTCCCATGTTAGGGAGTGCAGGATTGCCCCGGATCCGGGAGAATCCAATTTGGGGATATTTTTCTCCCCAGACACAAAAATGCTGCATGTTCCGTTTTTGGGTCCGGCAAGTAAAATCTGATTTCTCCCAGACACATGGAAACCAGATGGCAGAGAGCTGCCATTCGGCTCCATCCAGCCCCATAGGATACTATGGGGCCAAAATCCGGTCCGGGGCTGTCTGGTTTACACAGGACAGCCCCGGATCGGATTGTGACGTGGTGTGAAACTGGCCTCAGCCTTTGCAGGTGTTTCGTGTTAATTATTCTAATTTTCTGAGATAATTAATTTCAGGTTTTATTGGCTGTAAGATATAATCATCAACATTAACAGCAATAACAACTTGCAAAAGATCACTCTGTTTGTAATGACTCTATATATGTGTTTCACTTTATGTATTAAATTAGGAAATAAATTAGCTTTTTGATATTCTAATTTATTGATATGCACTTGTATGTACCGCAGTCTGAGCTTTCTATGTATATACTTCAGTCTCAGCCTGCTATATGATGTGTCCTACATCATGTGAATACAGCAGACTTTTTTTATTCTGTGTGTTGTATACAGCATGATATAGAATGGTGCTATATTTACATAGTATACACTACCGTTGAAAAGTTTGGGTTCAGTTAGAAATTTCCTTATTTTTCAAAGAAAAGCGCATATTTTTCAATGGAGCTAACATTAAATAATCAGAAATATACTGTGTACATTGCTAATGTGGTAAATGACTATTCTAGCTGCAAACATCTGGTTTCTAATGCAATATCTACATAGGTGTATAGAGGCCCATTTCCAACAACCACCACTCCAGTGTTTTAATAGTACATTGTGTTTGCTGTGTAAGAAGACTAAGGCTGGCTTCACACTGCGGTCGGATAGGTCAGATCAGGTCAGGTTTTGTGTGTCAAAACCAGGAGTGACTCCAAAACCTAGAACAGGTGTCAATCTTTCAATTATACTTTTTCTCTGCAAGTTCCTCTCCTGTTTTTGAAACACAAAACCTGACCTGATCTGACCTGACCTGACCGCAGTGTGAAGCCAGCCTAATGGATGTTTTGAAAACCCTAGAAAACCCTTGAACAAGTACTCTATATAATATATGTTTCACTTTATGTATTCAATTAGGAAATAAATTAACTTTTTGATATTCTAATTTATTAAGATGCCCTTGTATATACAGCAGTCTGAGCCTCCTATGTATATATTTCAGTCTCAGCTCCTATATGATGTTTCCTATATGATGTATATACAGCAGTTATTCTATGTGGTGTATACAGCATAGTAGTAGAATGGTGCTATGTTTACATAGTATATAATGTACAGTTGTGTATATATTTTTTAGAGATGTTTATATAGTAAAGTGCTGGCCATATGACGCAGAATCCACGTTATATACACCGAGATAAACTGTATCTAAACAACTCCACTCTATATTATTTAGCTTTTTGTGTTACAACAAGTGGAGTGAATAACAAGTGGGGTATGCAAGAGGGTGGAGCTGTGGTCCTGCACTCTCATTAAGATTGCAAAATAATCTTAAGGCGGGCGTAGGACCACAAGTCCACCCTCTTACATACTTGCATCGTTAATCATGGTCATTCTCAGCCATGGGGAGGACCTGAAAAATACCCAAACAGGCACTAATACATAAAAGAATTGCACATTTTATAACTGCACATATTATTCTTGTGAACTCTTTTCCTTTAGGTCGTTCTGGCCCCGGTCCCACTAGGTTGGGAACCTGAAGCTTAGAAAGTCCAAGTCCATACACCTCTCCCACTTCACCTAGTGGGGTTGCAGTACTTGAAACAGTTCTACTGCCCAAATAACTCACACAGGGCAGTCCTTCTGTGAGTACAACCCATGTTTACACCAAAGACCTGACCAGTAGATCGAGTCATTCATTCCCCCTGCCCTACCCATCAACAAACCATAGGGACAGAGTCCAGCAAAGATTGGGCAGAGACAAACAGAATTGTACACAGTCCTTTAAGTCCATTTGGGCACAGTCCTTTTAAGGGTTTTTGGGCACAGTCGTTTAAAGGCTAACCGACAGTCCAGCCCAGAGGCTACAGTTCTATAATCCAGCAGGGGAGTCCGCAACGGGTGCAAAACTTAAAAACAAATTCAGGCTTTACCGGCCACAAGGGCAAATAAATAACCTCCTAAACTCCCCCACACTGGCCTCTTCCAGCCACCAGTGTGCTGCAAGTTGGCCTCTACTTCTCCTGCCAGAGGCAGGGGCAATTCTTCAAAAGAGGGGTCTTGAAACTTGCCCCCTTCCAGTTTAAAGCCCAACAAAGTAGATGCCTACAATTTTTGCTTTATCTTTAGGCATCCTTCTTCTTCCTATTGGCGAGTTTTCTCATCCACTAAAGGTGTGAGGCAAAACCAGACGCCGCACATTCATGGCCAATCAGGATTTCTCATCTGGTACGCCTCTTCCTCTGGATCCAGAGTTCGGTCGAGGCCCTCCTCTGCAGAGGCTCATTCCAAGTACATAAACATTCCCCGATTTCCTGCAACCACCACTATGCCATGGGGTGACCTTGCTCGGGGCAACACTGGCCAGGGCCATTCTTCCATGGCTAGCTGAAACATCTGGGTGTCTCTCTCCATCAGCGTGGACCTGTTCTGGATTCTATAGGGGGGTCGCTCCTTCAGAGCTATCAGCTTCTCTTGTCCACTATTGGCATTCCAGCTGCTTGTCCACGGCTTCTTGTTCCCATTCCTCTGATTTGCTGGTAGTAGGGCTGGGCAGGTTATCCCCCACTGCATACCACACCTTCCTACATCTAAGCTTACAGAAGGATACTTTCTCCCCAGTGTCATCCTTTGCAATAAGCCTGTACCTTTTTCTGATTAAAATCCATTATGCGGTCAGAGGTGCACAGCCTTTGGAACTCGTCCTGTTTAGGACTGTTTAACCACTCCTGGGCCAGAGTATCCACCTGCATTCTCTCTTCCACCACAGAAACGTCTTTCTCCTGGGCAGCCCTTGCTAAGTAGTGGTAGGGTGCATGACATCACCTACCTCCTCTGCTGACTCAGGCTACTCCTCCTCTACCTCTGTATTGACAGGCTGTAGGGTAGGTCCACAGAACCAACATCCTGGCCTCTAGACACTCTGGCTGGCATAGTGAAGATTCCTCTTTCGGCGGGTTCTTCCGCCTGGGTATTAGCAACGCACATCCGGTCCAAGTGTATATCTAGAGCTTGCGGCAAACTAACCCCACGGTGAGGAGAGCGATCACAGTTTAGCACACACATTCCGGCAGGGGTAGTTTCCCCTCTGGCTGGTCCTGGAGGTGTTGAGCAGACACCACCCTGAAGTGGTCAGCTGGATCAAGCATTCCAAGCCTGACTTAGCTCTGGAATGTTATGTTTTAGTAGTCTTCCACACAGCTGATGCAGGAGACCCCATGCTGCTATATTTCTCTTCCAAAATGGCGTGGACCAGCATGGTGACATGTGCTTCCTGCGCAGATGGTGCCCCCTCTTCTGGCACCAGGGCACTATTGTGTCACTCGTCAATCTTGCTGGCTGCGCCCACAGCAACACCTTACTCTGTACTAACTAGGCTGTGTCTCTTCAGGTGCTGCACCACCCACTCTGGACCAGACCTTCATCTTCCACAGGACTCCCCTCTTTTGTGTTCCTCCCATCTTAGGCCGTACCTTGAACATTGTGCCTCCTCTCTTCAATGCTGATACTTTTCCAGGTTAGGCAAGTTTTCATGCTCAGTCACTGTCCACTCCCACAATGGGCTTGATCACTTCCTCTCAGGCCCCATGTTGCCACCACACCTCCATCCGACATTTTTGGAGTAATTCTTCCTGCATCACAGCCCATTTTTTTAATATGAATATACAGCCTTACTTCAGTCCACTTTATTTCAGGCACTCTTGCTGCACTAAATATTACTACTTTCCTGTTTTCGTGCAAAGTGGTCGCACCCTGCTTTCAATGCCACTTGAAGCGGTGGGACCCGGGGAGAAGTCACAGTTGAGGGGCTCACTTTTCTCACTCCAAGATACTGCCGATATCATTAATGTGTATGTGTGAACCCAGTTACATTGGTTAGGCACTGACTCACCGTCAGCCCGTGGACTCCGGTTTAGACAGGCTGTAGCTCCTTCCTCCTTGTCACGGGTGGGCCGCGCCTGCCGGTAGTGGGGCCCGGTTGAGTGCAGATCTAAAGTTGAAGACGTCTTGTAGGAACAGATTAAAGGGGTTTAATTTATTTGTGACGCCACCTATAAGTAGTTTCGGTAATCGTTACCGACGCTGCGGAACCTCCGGGGGATGGACAGCAGCAAGATAGAACGCTCCCCACAGGCTAAGCGGTGATCCCCGGAGGCTGGAGCTGCTTAAGATGTTGTGCGGCAGCTGCGGTTACCTTGTAGTGCGGACGGTCAGTTCATAAGGAAGCACGGACACAGAAAGTCTCTGCAACGGGTCTTTACTGTAACCAGCAGGCAGTACATGGTATACAGTTCATGGGTAGTGGACCGGGTGGACTCAGCAGTGATAGTGTCCCTCAGAGATCCGCAAGTGTTCCTCCATTCTAGCTAAGTGATTTGCCATTGTCGCCCAGGAATACCAGATCGGGTACGGGGAGGCTGCTTCAATGCCCTATCCAATATGTACGTTGTGGATGTTTTGGGGAGCCTTGGATCCCTCGGTGGGTACACCGCTGGTTAGACGACTGGAAGTTGGCTGGTGGTGGGGTGCTCCTGTGAAGCTGCTCCTCCACGCTTCTGGTTCGCGTAGCAAAGGTGAACTGCTGCCAGCTTCGGTACCAGTGAACCGGCTGTGAGTTTTGGGCACGGGATATTCTGGAACCCGTGGTTAATGATGCCCGATCCCGGTTGTTGAGGCCTCAGGTGCTGACACCCGACCGGTGACGGCCCGGGGGCTGCACGGGGTGCGGAGCCCCCGCTCCTACTCCAAGTTCTAGACTTCTCAGGTCAAGTTCTAGACTCCTTCTTCTTGACTAAGGGTCTGTTCTTCCTACACACTTCCCTAACACTCCGCCCACCAGGACCCTAGGTTGGCCCTCTGTTCTAGGTGATGCATGCAGGGTTGGATCTCAAAGTTAACTAGATCACTGCTGTGTCAGAGAATATTGCGGCTGCATTTATGGCTGCAATACCCTCTTGTGACACACTCGTTGCGGGGCGCCACACTCCCCCTTGGTTTAATACGCTTGTCCCCAAGCGTCACACTACCTACATTACAGAGTTTTTTTTTATATTTTATAACAGGTAATACACTTTTATTAATGACAGGTCATTATATTGCATAAAAGTGAAACAGTAGAATAAACAGGTTAACACATTGCGCGGACCCGGCGGGCGGTCGGCTGTCCTTAGGTAAAAGTTCAGGCTGTAGCCGCCAAGTCGCGGTGTTATTTGCAAACAGGAAGAAGTCTCTTGGCAAGAAGTTCAATCAACAATGTCACTTATGGAGGGCAGGGTTCCGGACTCGTATAGCGAACCACCCGTCACAGCATATATGTCGCTCATAGGTTACAATGTCCCCTCTATATAAGTCTCGGTTAGGATGCCCTCGCGGTAGGTGGACTCCACATCACGGCGCCCCACGAATACTTCAGTACTCACACCCTCCTCCCTTACGAATCCCCACCCGGTGGATAAGTTAAAGGTGCTCACCCGTCCGGTTTTACGGAACTCATCAGGCAATGGAGGTTGGCGGCGGGCTTCAGCGCGGGCCTGCATGTTGGCGCGCAGCCGAGCGTGCCACTCCTCCCTTCGGATGCGACGTACCTCTTCGTCGGAGTGGTGCGGCGTGTGGATACAGTCACTACGGCGTGATGGTTGTTGAACAGCTCGAGCTTGGTGGGCAGTCTGGAGCAGAGCCCGGTTTAACGGAACCGGAGAAGATGTTGCTGCGGCGGCACCCGACCAGTGTACCCGAGCAGATCGCCCGGCAGAAGGATCCTTGGTGTCTCCCCAGGCGAACCCGGTGTAGAGGTCCTCAGCTGGGCTGTAAGTCTCGTCGTCATCATCCTCGATCTCTCCCTCTATGACTACGTCGGGCTGCTCGGCTGACGGAAATGATGGAACGGAATCCTCTGGGTCGATGAGTGGCTGTGCTGCAAAGTTCTCCTCGAGGTCGTCTTGCAGGGCTTCCAGGCTGCCTGCCTCTTCTTCTGTAGCAGCGGGAAGTGGTGTTTCAATCCCGGTCACCAGGTAGGCCTCGGTAGTTGCAGAGGAGGTCTCCGGTTCAGGGGAGAAACAGGCAACAGTCTCGGCAGTGTGGAAACTAGTCGCGGGTTCCGCAAATGGATCCAGGTAAATGTCGATTTCTTCAGTGGAGCGTATTGGAAGCTCCGGCTCAGGAAGGGGGTCGGCTGCGATTTCAATCGCTGGAACGAGCTGAGCTGTGGCCTCCACTGGAATGATACAGTCTATGGGCTCCGGTGACGAAGCAGGATAGGTGGTGGGCGACGGTGAGGCGGTTGAGAAGCTGGCGACGTCGTCTGGGCCGGGAGAAGCTGTACCCGGTCGGCTCTGCTGCATCGCATGATGGAGTCTTCTGCCTAGGGTCGCACTCCAGCTGCGAATCGTCCACTCCACAGTCTCAAGTAACCGCACCCGGAGGTCTTGTAGAGCCTCTAGCCAAAAGTCGGGGCTGCCGTCTACGATAAGGGCAGGACCCGGACCCGGTTGACTTATGGCTGCTCTGGCCTCCGCCTCGACCTCCCGCATTAGGTCTTGGAGTCTCGTGCTGGCCATTCTCTTCTTTGGAGGGAACCACACCCGTTCACCCGGTAATCGTTCTGGTAGGAGCTGGTGAAGAAAGTTGTCTGCGTCGACACTCCCATTTCCTCTGGGCTTTTGTAGTCCAATGGTGGGAAAAGTCTTTTGGGGTCCGCCCCCATGGTTGATTCGAGCAATCAGGGCGGACAAAGAGTTTGGCGCCTTTGCCTTTAGCCCTCCCACGATGAGGGGCGGTGGCTCACCCCTGGGCTTGCACGTGGCGGATTCTCATGGCGGGAACGCCATCTTGGGCGCCATCTTGGCCCACGGTGAAAAGGCGGGAAAGTTCTTTTAGGGACGAACAAAGTCCAAATTGTAGACATTAAAGTCATTTTTAAGCACATTATACCCGTTAGGTAGCGGGCCTGCTCGTATCCTGTTTTGTGACGCCATTTTCTGACTCACCGTCAGCCCGTGGACTCCGGTTTAGACAGGCTGTAGCTCCTTCCTCCTTGTCACGGGTGGGCCGCGCCTGCCGGTAGTGGGGCCCGGTTGAGTGCAGATCAAAAGTTGAAGACGTCTTGTAGGAAAGATTAAAGGGGTTTAATTTATTCGTGACGCCACCTATGAGTAGTTTCGGTAATCGTTACCGACGCTGCGGAACCTCCGGGGGATGGACAGCAGCAAGATGGAACGCTCCCCACAGGCTGAGCGGTGATCCCCGGAGGCTGGAGCTGCTTAAGATGTTGTGCGGCAGCTGCGGTTACCTTGTAGTGCGGACGGTCAGTTTATAGGGAAGCACGACACAGAAAGTCTCTGCAACGGGTCTTTACTGTAACCAGCAGGCAATACATGTATACAGTTCACGGGTAGTGGACCGGGTGGACTCAGCAGTGATAGTGTCCCTCAGAGATCCGCAAGTGTTCCTCCATTCTAGCTAAATGATTTCCATTGTCGCCCAGGAATACCAGATCGGGTACGGGGAGGCTGCTTGAATGCCCTATCCAATATGTACGTTGTGGATGCTTTTGGGGAGCCTTGGATCCCTCGGTGGGTACACCGCTGGTTAGACAACTGGAAGTTGGCTGGTGGTGGGGTGCTCCTGTGAAGCTGCTCCTCCACGCTTCTGGTTCGCGTAGCAGAGGTGAACTGCTGCCAGCTTCGGTACCAGTGAACCGGCTGTGAGTTTTGGGCACGGGATATTCTGGAACCCGTGGTTAATGATGCCCGATCCCGGTTGTTGAGGCCTCAGGTGCTGACACCCGACCGGTGACAGCCCGGGGGCTGCACGGGGTGCGGAGCCCCCGCTCCTACTCCAAGTTCTAGACTTCTCAGGTCAAGTTCTAGACTCCTTCTTCTTGACTAAGGGTCTGTTCTTCCTACACACTTCCCTAACACTCGCCCACCAGGACCCTGGGTTGGCCCCCTGTTCTAGGTGATGCATGCAGGGTTGCATCTCAAAGTTAACTAGATCACTGCTGTGTCAGAGAATATTGCGGCTGCATTTATGCTGCAATACCCTCTTGTGACGCACTCGTTGCGGGGCGCCACAGCACCTTCAGGCCAGAAGCCTCTGACATACTTTTTCCAATGCACATGGTGCGGTACTGCTACAGTTATCTCCAGAAAGAGTCCACAAAAAGGGGCAAAACTTTAGCTTGTTTACATAGGTTATCTTAAAATGCAGGTTTGAACAGAGTACCAATTTTCTCTGGTCCCCCCTTCCTCCATGGTTGCTCACTACTGTGAGATGAGCAGGATGCAGGGTGAGCTGGATGCGGGGTGAGCGGGCTGCAGGGTGCAACAAGAGCGGGCTAAGAAGGGAGAGCGGGCTGAGTGGGGAAAACGGGTTAAGAGGGGTGAGCGGGCTGAGAGGGCAGAAAGTTGAGAGCGGGCAGAAGGGGGAGAGTGGGCTGAGAGGGGAGAGCGGGGAGAGGGGCTGAGGGGCGAGAGTGAGCAGAATGGGTCTGAGCAGGGAGAGCAGGCAGAGCTGGCAGAGTGGAAAGAGTAGGGAAAGCGGGTTAAGAGGTGTGAGCAGGCTGAGCGGGCAGAAAGTTGAGAGCGGGCTGAGAGGGGAGAGTGGGGAAAGCGGGCTGTGGGGGAAGAGTGGGCAGAATGGGCTGAGCAGGGAAAGCGGGCAGAGCTGGGAGAGTGGGCTTAGTGGCGAAAGTGGGGAGAGCGGGCTGCAGACTGTGCAATATAGGACCTGTGATGAGGTCATGGTTATGTGATCAGTCAAGTGCACCTGGCTGATCATAACACCGTGACATCACCACAGGTCCTGTCAGGTCAGTTGGAGTGCGGTTACTTCTTCATGTTTGGTGTGTGTGATGGGGATGTCCGGGGACAGAAGCAGGTGCATAGTATGCGATGTTGGCTTCCTGGCAGTTGCGGGTGTCCGCCACAACACCACTAGCGGTATTGTCCAAGAGGCCAATACCATTAGCAGGCCCATATTTTCACACCCATCACTTGGATGTGCAAATATGGCGGGTGCTTCAGAAGTGGAGTGCGTGTGATAGTAGGACATCGTGACGGAAGTTGATGACAGATGGGACAGCGTAATTATGTAAGGTGATTACATAGTCATGTAACTTGAATCTTTTGGGCCCTGACACAAACTATTCAAGAAAGCCCCAATTATATCACATTTTTAACAGTATTGTCCTTCTCATTTGGGTCAAAGGAATGTTTTGGCCTCCCTAGGTTACAGTGCGTGGCTGTGACTGCAACCGCTATACCCACTATAGTTACACCCCTGATATTACTTTCATATGGGTTTAGGCAATAAAACATTTCTATTTTGTACTTCTTTAAATAGACTGGTAACACTGAGGATGGTGATCAGAATAGAGGGCATAAATCCTTTATTAAGTTATACCCAGGCTCTTCTGTGAGACATATATTGGATTTCTTACTTCTCTGATCTTTGCCATCAATCTCCTCTACCCATTAGCGACTTTTTATACGCTTCTATGTCACATCTCATCTACTCATTTTGCCTATTAATAATTTAACATTTCCATTATCAGAGCTAAACCTCATGTAAATGTTCAGTACATGCAAAATGTAGCAACTTTTGCCTTTGAAAGATTATTATCCCTTACCAACCATTAGAAGAGTTCTCTCCCCGTTGTAATAATTACCCTACATGTTCTCTTTCAGGGGCAGACTAAAGCATTAGGGCAATGCCTGAGGTTTCCATGGTCAGAGGGGCCCATCACCAATGTTTCAGTTAGGACACTCATATTAAAGTGTAGCATCTGTAAAGAGAAAGGCAAGTGCTACTTAAATATGTTTAAATAACCCCAATCAAGTCTATCATAGCTATAGTGGCTGGTATTGAGCTCTTGTCTGTCTGTCCCTGTGACAAAGTAATTAAGGCATACTTTTTGTTGAAAATAACTTATCATAAGGTCTAAATAAAGAGAAACATGTCTATGTAACCGTATAGCGGATATACAGTCATATGAAAAAGTTTGGGCACCCCTCTTAATCTTACTCTTTTTTTTTGTTTAAAATTGTTTTTTTGCAACAGCTATTTCAGTGTGATATATGTAATAACTGATGGACACAGTAATATTTCAGGATTGAAATGAGGTTTATTGTACTAACCGAAAGTGTGAAATATGCATTAAAATTGACAGGTGCAAATGTATGGGCACCTCAACAGAAAAGTGACATTAATATTTTGTAGATCCACCTTTTGCAAAAATAACAGCCTCTAGCCGCTTCCTGTAGCTGTTAATGAGTATCTGGATCCTGGATGAAGGTATTTTTGACCATTCTTCTTTACAAAACAATTCCAGTTCAGTTAAGTTTGATGGTCGCCGAGCATGGACAGCCCGCTTCAAAACATCCCACAGATGTTCAATGATATTCAGGTCTGGGGACTGGGATCGGCATTTCAGAACATTGCAATTGTTCCTCTGCATGAATGCCTGAGTAGATTTGGAGTGGTGTTATGGATCATTGTCTTGCTGAAAAATCCATCCGCGGCGTAACTTCAACTTTGACACTGAATCTTGAACATTATTCTCAAGAATCTGCTGATACTGAATGGAATCCATGCGACCCTCAACTTTATCAGGATTCCTGGTGCTGTCATTGCCCACACAGCCCCAAAGCATGATGGACACACCCCCAAATTTGACACTGGGTAGCAAGTGATTTTCTTGGAATGCTGTGTTTTTGTGGCGCCATGCCTAACGCCTTCTTGTATGACCAAACAACTCAATCTTTGTTTCATCAGTCCATAGGACCTTCTTCCAAAATGAAACTGGCTTGTCCAAATGTGCTTTTGCATACCTCAGGCGACTCTGTTTGTGGCGTGCATTCAGAAACGGCTTCTTTCGCATCACTCTCCCATACAGCTTCTCCTTGTGCAGTGTGCGCTGTATTGTTGACCGATGCAAAGTGACACCATCTGCAGCAAGATGATGCTGCAGGTCTTTGGAGGTGGTCTGTGGATTGTTCTTGGCTGTTCTCACCGTTCTTCGTCTCTGCCTTTCTGATATTTTTGTTGGCCTGCCACTTCTGGCCTTTACAAGAACTGTCCCTGTGGTCTTCCATTTCCTTACTATGTTCCTCACAGTGGAAACTGACAGGTTAAATCTCTG
Source organism: Allobates femoralis (assembly GCA_033576535.1). Classification (NCBI taxonomy): domain Eukaryota; kingdom Metazoa; phylum Chordata; class Amphibia; order Anura; family Aromobatidae; genus Allobates; species Allobates femoralis. The sequence continues at coordinate 357,121,949 of JARQOC010000006.1, forward strand.
AGACAACTTTTTGTATCCTATCCCTGAACAACTATGTTGAACAATCTTTTTTTTCAGATCATTTGAGAGCTGTTTTGAGGAACCCATGATGCCACTCCTCAGAGAAGATGCAACTAGGAGAACAACTTGCAAGTGGACACCTGAAATAGCTTTTTTCATGATTGGATACACCGGGCTATGAAGTACAAAGCTCAATGAGGTTACCATTAGTTAGGAGTATTCAAATCATGAAAATCAGAAGGGTGCCCATACTTGGCACCTGTCAAATTTTGAAATAATGCATATTTCACATTTTTGGTTAGTACAATAAACCTCATTTCAAACCTGAAATATTACTGTGTCCATCAGTTATTACATATATCACACTGAAATAGCTGTTGCAAAAAAAACATTTTAAAGAAAAAAAAAGAGTAAGATTAAGAGGGGAATGGTGCCCAAACCTTTTCATATGACTGTATAAAAAAAGCAACATGGAATACTCACCAGATCATTGCCAGGGTTTAGAGATCTCCTTCCTCACCAAAGCATATATAGTGGGTGGAGGCAATGAATGTACTTCAGCGTATGGAAGAACTAAAGGGCCCGTTACACACTACGATATCGTTAACAATATCAATGGTACGTCACGACTTTTGGGGCAGAGCAACGACGTCGTAATGACGTTGTTGCTTGTGACACGTAGATACGACCAACGATAAGTCGGCTGATTGTTGATCGCAGGTTTATGAACAGGACCATAAATCAGTCATTGATCGTACTGTTGATCTGCTGCATCGTCGTGTGTGACACCGTGATAACGATCTCTTTACGACTTCGCCTATTCAGAACTGAAGCACATAGGTGACACAAACGACCGCAAGTATCGTTCACTTGTCGCAGAATCGTTGCTGTGTCGTTCTCAATATCTGTACGAGTGACAACTCACCGACGATAATTGAACGTCGTTCTAGTGATCCAGGTCAAGTTGGATCGTTGGTCGGATCGCTGAGACATTGAAGCGTGTAAGGGTGTTTGATAACAGTTCTGATTCTAGGTGGTTTGTGACTTGGTACCACTGGATCTCATCACTTTCAGACATGGTTGTCTCAACAATTATCACTATTTAACTAATAGTAACTGTTGATGAGGTATGGAGTTTGTGACATTTTATTCTTACCTTTTTTACTTTTTATTCCCCTTTTATATTTCCTCTTATTCTTTTCTGTTTTCTTTTTTTTTTCTATTTCTTCTAATTCTTAGTGCTTTTTGCATATGGTTATGTATCGCCCTCAGGGCCATGGGTTACTCAGGACCGTTCCTTAATCTCTGCTTACAGGGGAATGTCACGGTGGTGGCCGTGGACCGATTCCGTGGCCCTTGAGGAACCGCAATTAAAAAGGTAAAAAACAAAAATACAAATAAGAGTTTGTCAGTGACGCCACCTGTGGGATGCAGCCGGATATGACCACCGCTGCTTATCTCAGCTTCAAGAGATGATGTTGGGATGCATCAGGATGATAAACCCTCCACAGGTAGGGCTAGGATTATCCGTGAGCTGGTGATAATAATTGTTATTGGTGTTGATGGAGATGCAGGAATTAGCTCAAACAATGATGTGGAGACACAAGAGTAACAGTCTTTTCTTTACCTTAAATGGTGGAACCAGGGGCGTAACTAGAACTGGCAGGGCCCCATAGCAAACTTTTGAATGGGGCCCCCTCCAAGACACGCCCCCAATGACACGTCCCCTTCAAGACACACACCCTTACCGATAATGCATACAGGAGTCACATTAAGTGCCAAAATTAGAAATAAAGTAACAAAATTGTTCCTAATCCTGGGGGGGGCGCCTGTATACTGTATGACTCGTGTATATGCCGAGGGAGGGGACTTTTCAGCACATTTTTTGTGCTGAAAAAGTCAGCTTATACACGAGTATATACGGTATATTAAACTATTAGAAACAGATATTTCGGCAAAATAACAGCTACACAAGCCCTTCCTTACAAGGCCACTATGGTGTGATACAACCCCATTAACCACCAGAAGAAGTTCTTATCCACTCCAACGCGCTGCGCTGTGCTGTGGCTGTGGGGCAGGCACAGCCAAGCTGATGATCAGCCCCTGAACCGTGAACCAGTTCAGTGTGACTTCACTTGTCTTCTCTCTCTTCTCTTTCTTCTCTCTCCCTCTCTCTTTCTTCTTCTCTTCTCTCTTCTCCTCTCTCCTCTCCTCTCCTTCCTCGTGACTGTCGGCCTCCAGGAAGTAACTACACTTCCAGGTCAGTGGGGGACAGAGGCAGGCTGCAGAACATTCCCTAAGGAGGTAACAGGCTGGCCAGGGGGCGGAGACCAACTCCGCACAGAGAACACACAGGCTACAGTGACAGTCTGGCGGCGGCAGCCCCTTCGATCTGTGTGCGGCCGCGGCGCCTGCGGCCGCTTTGAATGGGAGCAGCGATGCGTCGCGGCGGCATCCACCTCGCCGGAAGGCCCCGTCGGACGAGGGGGGGGCCCCGTCGGGCGCGGGCGCCCCCCGCCAGGCCCCCATTCCCCCACCTGACGGCCACACAAGGTATCGCAGCTGACCGGATAGCAGCGTAGCGGCGCTGGGTCCGAGCCCCCCACAAGCGCCAGGCCCCAAAGCGACCGCTACATCTGCTATGCCGGTAGTTACGCCCCTGGGTGGAACTCAGGTAGTACCGGGTACTGTTTTCTAAATTCACGGGGTCCAGAGCTTGGAGGTAATTTTAGGCTTTCCACGCCAGGCCAGTTCTTAGGCTTTCCTTTTAGATTGTGTCCGTTGGGCCCTGGCTGCATAAAGCAATGCTGTGACCCTCTCTGTTCTGTACTAGCTGTAGGACAAGCAGCGTGAACCCTTCTCTTGGCTGTATTTCTACTTAGCTCTCCTGGGCTCTGTAGTGCGGCTGTGTCTCTTTAGCTTTACAGTGAACGGGGCGGTGTATAACTATCCGTTCTCTGGATTTGGCCGCTGGGTGTATAATCCCTTACAATCTCGGTCTCTAGTGGACTATTAATACTTCCATGTTAATAGCAGCATATCAATAATTACAATTGTAGGATGTAGTTTTTTCTTTAACAGAAACCAAAACAATTTGGAAATAAAAGGGCAAAATGTTTGCAGTCACGCTATTATTTACGCAGGCGTAAGAGAATAATATGATGTTGATGATAATTTGAAATATAAATCACCTACTAATTGCAAATTATTTTTTTTTTTTTTTTGCACAAACATGGTATCTCTAATTATACCATTCACTACAATAGGATCTAACTGTGTACAGGACTATAAATATATCTGCTCATCAGATGTGATGGAAATGATTTATAGAGAGATCATTATTTTTTTTTTAGCCAAACAGCACCCCCTTGTGTTCAGTGTTAATATAGCAACAATTGGGGATTTAAGAGTATTAATGGAAATAACAATGTTTGATGCATCACTCCAATTAATTCTAATGATTGGTATTTTTAAATGTTCCTTCCTTAGTGATTAGTTTCCTATTCGTATGTAAGAGAACAAGAGCGGTGTTGTACTCCCGGTTGGATCCGGATTCTGTGTAGCTCGTGAATGTCACTAAATGCCGCATCGTCATACACCTGCAGCTCATGATGACTGGTAATCCTATATGTCAGTCCCAGCAGGATAGGGAATAACATACAATGACCTGAATTCATAAATATTAAAGCAAAAGTGAAATATATGATAACATTGAAGTAAATGGCATCAGGGATTCCCTTAGGAAGCATACTGTAATATTGCACATAGTGACATAAGGCCATGGGATGTGACTGGCAGTGATTGACAGCTAAAACTTCTAAAGGTTAAAAAAGCTCCATGACAAAAGTGCAAAGTGGATCTAATTATACATAGGCTTGGTGTAGGTGTATACATTACCAAGAGCTGTATGTGTGGTATTAAACAAAAGCTTCTCAAGACAGATTGCATTTATATTCTACTATATACACTTCAGGAAGGAACCTCCACTGACATATCTTTGAAGAACTGTAAAAATGCATAGTCTGATGTTAAAACACATAAATTCTCCAGAGGTTTCTGACGGTCTTCCACTGACAATCTCCTCATAACAGAACTAGCCACAGTGCTGTAAGGAGGTGGACAGACAGTCACAGAGCTCCCTAAAGACACCAATTGCACTACTGTATTATCTTGTGAACTGTGTCCTGCATCATCTATTATAATAAAACCCTAAGGCTACTTCCGTCAGGATGTAACGGTATGCTACGTCACATCCTGGCTGAAGTAGCCTCTACACCCACTGTGGGTGTTCTAATATGGCCGCCCGCATACATACACATACACACACACACACCCACACACACATACACATACACACACACTCCGTTATACTTACCACCGGCCCTGCGTCTTCCCCGCTGCCTGGATCCTCAGTTCTCCGTTCCGCCGACATGTCGCCGCCCCCCGGAGGACTGGATCCAATATGGCGTCTGGGAATACTCACAAGACTTCCCGGACGCCATCTTGGACAAAGTATGTCGCCGCCCCCGGAGGACTGGATTCAATATGTGTGTGTGTCCGTCCACCGCTGACCACTTTGCCCACCGCTGACCACTCTGCCCACCGCTGACCACTCTGCCCACCGCTGACCACTCTGTCCACAATACTGCTGCGCTGACCACTCCGCCCACTGCGCTGCTGCGCTGACCACTCTGCCCACCGCGCTACTGCGCTGACCACTCTGCCCACCGCACTGCGCTGACCACTCTGCCCACCGCACTCACTGCTAACCACTGAGACATCGTACAGTGCTAAACACTGAGCGACCATACTTTGCTAACCACTGAGCCACCGTGCAGTGCTAACCAATGAGCCACCACGCAGTGCTAACCACTGAGCCACCGCACAGTGCTAACCACTGAGCCACCGCGCAATGCTAACCAATGAGCCACCGCGCAGTGCTAACCACTCAGCCACCGTTTACTCTGCTAACCACTGAGCCCCTGTATACTCTGCTAACCACTGAGCTGCCGTACAGTGCTCCATCCTCCCTCACCCCGCGCTGCTTTGTCCTCCATCCTCCTCCTCCCACTGCTCTGTGCTCTGTCCTCCCCCTGCCTGTGCCATTCCATCCTCCTCCACCGCTTCCTCCTCCTTCCTTTGTCCTCCTCCCCTCCGCCACTCCATTCTCCTTCCTCTCCCTGCCTGTGCTGCTCCATCCTCCCCCACCCCACCACTTCGTCCTCTGTCCTCCTCCCCCCACCGCTCTGTGCTCCACCCTCCCCCTGCTGCTCTGTCCTCCCTCTTCCTGTGCCGCTTCATCCTCCCCCACACCACCGCTTCCTCCTCCTTCCTTTATCCTCCTACCCCCGCCATTCCATCCTCCGTCCTCCCCCTGCCTGTGCTGCTCTGGCTTCCTCCACCCCGCCGCTTCGTCCTCCGTCCTCCTCCCCTCTGCCGCTCTGTGCTCCATCCTCCCCCTGTCTGTGCCACTCCATCCTCCCCCACCCCACCACTTCCTCCTCCACCCCACCACTTCCTCCTCCTTTCTTTGTCCTCCTCCCCTCTGCCACTCCATCCTCCGTCCTCCCCCTGCCTGTGCTGCTCCATCCTCCCCTACCCGCTGCTTTGTCCTCTGTCCTCCTCCCCCCTGCCGCTCTGTGCTCCGTCCTCCCCCTGCCTGTGCCGCTCCATCCTGCCCCACCCCACCACTTCTTCCTCCTTCCTTTGTCTTCCTCCTCTCCGCTACTCCATCCTCCGTCCTCCCCCTGCCTGTGCTGTTCCAGCCTCCCCCACCCCGCCGCTTCGTCCTCCATCCTCCTCTCCCCCGCTGCTCTGTGCTCCGTCCTTCCCCTGCCGCTCTGTCCTCCCCCTGCCGCTCTGTCCTCCCCCTGCCGCTCCGTCCTCCCCTGCCTGTGCTGCTCCTCCTCCCCCACCCTGCCGCTTCATTCTACATCCTCCTCCTCCCCCGCCGCTCTGTGCTTCGTCCTCCCCCTGCGGCTCCGTCCTCTCCCTGCCTGTGCCACTCCATCCTCCCCCACCCCACCGCTTCCTCCTCCTTCCTTTGTCCTCCTCACCTCCCCCACTCTATCCTCCGTCCTCCCCCTGCCTGTGCTACTCCGTCCTCCCCCACCCCGCCGCTTTGTCCTCCGTCCTCCTCCCCCCTGCCGCTCTATGCTCCATCCTTCCCCTGCCGTTCCTTCCTCCCTCTGCCTGTGCCGCTCCATCCTCCCACATCCCGCCACTACCTCCTCTGTCCTCCAGCCTCCTCCCCCCTGCTGCTCTGTCCTCCCTCCTCCCCCTGCCACACCGTCTGTTCCCCGCCGCTCCTTCTTCAAAGTTCCTCCCAATTCCGCCCTCACTGCCTTTCCCATGCAATCTCTATTTCTATATTCTAGTATACCCGATGCGTTAGAATCGGGCCACCATCTAGTTGTAAATAATGTACAACATGGTAACTTAATGTGTTATAATGTTCACATGTGTAATGTATAGCACTTTTGTTTGGCTTGCCAGACTATAGGGCAAGTACCAATTGTTAAGCTTTGGTTCTAGTTCTAGCCCACAATGAGAGGGGTTACCATCTAGGAAAATTGAAGGCTCCTGTAGGACTTGAGAGCGGGCCCCATTTATGACTAGAATGGATTTTTGGTCTGAGAGGTCGTCAAGGCCACATGCAGTGGGTGACTTGTGGTGACTAACAAAAAAAGACTGGTAAGGCATAGTATGACCCTAGAGTGTTGACTGAGACACAAATTGAAAAACATTATCGAAGCTAGAGACCACTCATCGAACCAGGTGGCCCTGAAAACAGAGTTACGGGACATTAGCAACAAGGCCCCAAGCAAGCCTAAAATGTGTCCGGTCAAGATGGATTTGTATGGGATTGAAGTCAGATTTCCCAGGTGCATCTGCCTGGACCACTATCAGGGCCTGACTAGCCTTTGGTCCGCTCCAGGGCCGTGGGGTACCTGGTTCCGGGCGTTGATTTACTGGGGTATTTCACAGGCGGCCTGTGCCCGGACCCATGGGCACTTGTGGTTGCTCAAAAAGGGGTTAAAAATGAAAATAAAAGATAAAGTTTGTGACACCACCCACGGTATCCGGTAATGGTACCCTCCCCGTAGGTGGAGCAGGATCCCCAGGACAGTGATGAGATGAATAGAGAACTCACACAAAGAGGCGGCTCGTCAGGTGGAGATGCAGGCTGACAGTCTATGTTAAGGGCAGGATCAGGGGCCGTAATAACACACACACGCTGGAAGTTGTTTCTGTACCTTTTACTGATGATGATTTGGGTAACATCCATGGTACTGTCCAGGTGGTTAGGTGGCAGTTCAGGATTTCCACACCCGATGAGTTGTGATGCCTCCTTGTTTTGTGTGTGTGCACTTAAGTCCTGGCCTGTCTGAAACCTGACCCTGACCTCTCCTGTGTCCCTCACTTGTATTGCAGGCTGTTCGAACCTTCTAATGGACACTGCTACTCCTCTGCGGTCCCTGGCTCTGTTAGTAGCTGTGCTGCAAGTGCTACCAGGAAACTGAAGTGTCCCTGGTCTTCTGATATTCTCTGCTGGGCTAACTGGACCCTTGCAGACTCGGACTCCGGTCTTCGGGTTGCTATGGTTGCTTTCCTGGGGTGAACCGGTATGGTTTCTATGCCCCACTCTGTCTCTGATACGCCTTGCCTCCAACCCTCACTCGTGGGTCCCTTACACTGGCTAGGATTCCCCCTGCTACGGGCCTAGTGCGGCTTCGTTCACCAGATGTCTTTCTCAGTACTGCTCCATACTGAACTGCCTAACTCCTCCCCCGGGCCTGAATTTATAGGACACATTGCCTGAAGTTGGCAAGTAGCGCTCCCCCTTCAGGTCTGGGGTGGAAGGTGTTGCATGTAAGTTTACCTGATGTGGAAATCCCTCCCTGCACCAGGTGTTCCTGTGGCAACCGAACCGTAGGGGTGCCACACCTTACTCCTGTAAGGGGCCCGATCTTTTATCCTCTATTCATCGGGCCCGGTGCAGGGAGCGAGGCCGTTCACCTTACCACAGTTCAGGGCCAAATGGGCCCTGTGTGCAGAGACCAATCAGATTACTGAGATGTGTTGACACAGACATACATAGTTTGCACAGTGCCTACCCACCATCTTCAATAACCCTCCCTTCAAAGGAGCAGGCGCAGCACTGACCAGCTGGCAGCGTCAGGAGGAGAGACTGTGGGCAGGTGGGTGGCAAAATCGGCTACATTATGTCTAATGTGGCGCCCCTGCACATATCAACTGACATAGACCCAACCCAGAGCCTGGGACTCTAGGCAGGCAAGGGGTAGTAGGGCCAGTTATAAGTGGGTGAAGCGTAGTCATGGTAACAGACCAGTATATAAGGGAGAAACATGAAGTAGTTAGCCAGTAGGCAAGTGCCGAGCAGCCAAGACCGGACTAGTATCATCGGGTCTGGGAAGACGGTAGCGCTGACCAATTTCTGACAGAACAGCCTCTCCTGACGTATCTGGGAAGTAACACGGGTAGAGAAGAGCCCTGTGATCCCTTGTAAGATAGGGACACTTAAGGCTAGGCTGAAACCAGAGTGTTATCTCTGAGGGGGACTGAAGAGTCACACCGGCTCCCCAGACAAACTGATGGGGAACATAGATTCCAGGTCCGTGTTCCCACTACAGGGTTGGGGGCACATCAGCAACCAGGAGGACCCGGCTTGCCATCCATGCACTTAGGGGGAAGCCATATTAAGGGACCGAGCTGTCGCGCCGCTATCCACCTAACAGAAGAGAGAGAGAGAGAAATCAGCCTGAAAGGACACATAGAAAGAGTGAGGGGTCTCAGAGTGACAACCTGGCTGCAGAGGGTTCAAGTGTACTGGAGTAAACTGAGTAAAGCTGTTAAGAACTGAATTGTACCATGCACTGTGTGACTTGGAAGACTTGGAAAGTAAACCCGGTGAACCCTGCTTCAGTGTCCGTGTCTGATTCCAGGTTTAAGGAACTGTCTATCCACCATTTTACCCTGTCAGGAGCTGTCCCGACCCACGGCGGACTCATCCACCGGGCTGCAGCATCCATCCATCCTCCTGACAGAAGTACACTGCAGCGGTGGTCCCCTCACTGACCACAACCCGTGGGTGGTGTCACGACTGACTAATCCCTGTAAATAATCCCCTATTTATTGTGTCAACCCAGGACACGGTCCGGACCAGGACCGCCGTGATATCCCCAGCAGTACCCCGGTACCGAGTACCCCGTCCCAGTGGGCTCCACACTTACCTATGGGGATAGGGAGCAACCAGCAGTATCAGATCTGGGGGGAAGGAGCATGCCTCCCTGTGGCTCCTGCAGAGCTCAGCTCACTCCCATTCTATGTGCCCCTGAGGCCTCTTATTAATGGATCTAACTCGCAGCACTGCAAAAGCTGCCATATTACATCAAGCACAGCTCCTGGCCCCGGGGACTCCCGATCATCCTGTGGGGAGCATCCCATCTTGCTGCCGTACATCCCCCGGAGGCCCAAGCAGCACCGGTGAAATCACCGGAATTCTCGCAGGTGGCGTCACGACAACTAAGAATTAACCCCTATCCGTTCAACAACACCCCTTTTGATCTGGACCACCGGGCCCCACAGCCGCAGGCGCGGAACCGTGACAGGAGAAGCAACGCCTGCGACGTGAAGACCCTGCTATGGTGAGTCATATATATCTATCTATCCTATTCATCTATCTATCTTTCTATCTATCCTATCATCTATCAATCTCATGTAGCGCATACATTTTTGAAGTATCAAAAACGAATGCGCTATAAAATAACTCACATGTCACTCTTGTTGTCTGTTACAACACTGAAACCGTTAATATTTCCATTGTAACAGACAGCAAAAACGTTATGTGAACCTAGCCATAGCCCTCCAAGTATTAAATTGCCCCCACAGAGACCTCCAAATATTATAATGGGTTCCATATAGTATAATTAGCTTCATAATGCACCCCCATAGTCCTCCACATTATATATCGCACACCAAAATTCCTTCATATAAAATAATGCACCCCCACAGTCCTCCATATAGTATAATGCACCCCCATGGTCCTCTATATAGATAATGCCGACAGTCCTCCATATAGTATAATGCACCCCACAGTCCTTTTTATAGTATAATACACCCCCATAGTCCTACATATATTACAATGCTCCCCAATAGTCCTTCATATTTTATAATGCACCCCATAGTCCTCCATATAGTATAATGCAGTCCCCATAGTCCTCCATATAGTATAATGCACCCCCATAGTCCAACATATAGTATAATGCACCCTCATCATCCTACATATAGTATAATGCACCCCAATAGTCCTCCATATGGTATAAGGCACCCCAAACTCCTTCATATAATATAATGTACCCCAAACACCTCCATAGTATTGTGCACCCCCAAAATCCATCATATAGTATAATGCATCCCAAATTCCTGCATATAGTATAATACACCCCCAAAGTCCTTATATATTATTATGCACATCACATAGTGCTCAATAATATCCCACTGCTGTACTCACTGTTTAAAAAAAAAAGTCAATACTCACGTCTCTCCTCGGTCTTCACTTGCTGCTCTTTGTCTCCTCTCCTCAGTGTTCTCCTGCCCTCTATCAGTCTTAGCACGGTGGGGCGCTCAGTGATGATGTCATTGCTCGCAGCGACAGGGGACCCAGGAGATTGCGGTTGCGGCGGCCGGGACATTAGCTGTGGGAGCAGCATTCGCGGGGGTCGTGTTAACCACTGGGCACCCCCGCGGATGCCGCCCCTATGGTAGGCGTGTCCCTGAGCATGTCGCAGACAACATCACCCGTTCTTTGAGAAACTCTGTGTGTGACAGGGTGCATATTACCCCTGATACATGGATGAGCAAACATAGCCAGGGGTGTTACATCCCACTCACTGGGCACGGGGTGACTCTGGTGGCTGCAGAGCTAGGCAGTGAATGGGCTAGTCCACCAAGTCTTGAAATCCCCAGGACATTTCTAATAAACCTCTACATGTACCTCTTCATCTACTGCTTCTGCCTCCTCAGCCTCCTCTAGGGCCTCCAGCTGTGCTCTTGACCTCACCCTTAATGTTCCAATAGTCCAGACAGAATCCCCCCACCTCCATACTGCACTGTCAGAGGTCACCGCCATCAGGCAGTGTTGAAATTAAAATGCCTTGGAGATGTAAGTCACACAGCTGAAGAGTTGTGCACAGCTATGCAGGCCGAGTTCAGCAATAGCTGTCTCCACTAAACCTGGAGCCAGGGAAGGCTGTTTGCGATAACAGTGTGAACCTTGGTTGTGGCCCTACACTGGGGCAAACTTAACACGTGCATTGCATGGCTCATGTCCTCAACTTGGTTGTCCAGCGATTCCTACACCACTTTCTCAGCCTGGATGAGCTGCTGCACAAGGCATAGTCGCTTTGTGCTCACTTCCGCTATTCTCACCCCACGGGGCTCATTGACTAGCATCGCTACAGAGTCTATCAGACAACTGTTCAAGCGTTTAATACGCGATGTGCCAAAACAGTGGAATTCCACTCTGCACATGTTGTAGTGACTGTGGCAGCAGCAACAAGCGCTGGTGCAGTATGTAATGACGCATACAGTGACTCAAAGTGAGCCAAATGTGATGCAAATGACAATTGCAGAGTGGGTAGAATTCAAGGATTTATGCACCTTTCTGCACAGTTTTGAAATAAATACTAAGATGAGCATCACTATTCCGGTCATATACATGCTGGAGCAAACTTTGAAAAGTCTGCGGGATGAAGTGGTGGAAGGAAGAGGAAGAGGAGGATGCGGAAAGCATAACAATATCTCTAATATCCTGACTATACTCACACAGCCTAGAAAGATGTCATTACCATATGGTCACTTAATGGGGTTTTGCTGTTCTGGTACTTAGGGGCTTTGCAAATGGTGTCCGTAAACTATTTTAGGAAAATCTGTGCTCTAAAAATCTAAAAATAACATGTCGCTCCTTCCCTCCCGAGCCCTGCCATGCGCTCAAACAGTGGTTTTCTACCACATATCAGTATCATCATACTCAGGACAAATTTCCCAACAAATCTTGTGGTCCATTTTATCCCGCTGCCTTGGTAAAAATGAAAAAATTAAGCCTAAAAGACCATTTTTGTGGAAAAAAATAATTTTTTTCATTTTCAACATTATAAAATTCTGTGAAGCACCTGGGGGTTCAAAGTGATCACCATACACCTAGATACAATCCTTGGGGGGGTCTAGTTTCCAGAATAGGGTCACTTGTGGGAGAATTCTATTATTTAGGTACATCAAGGGCTCTCTCGCAGACATTTCCATTTAAATCTGAGCTTTAAAATGTCACTCCTTCCCTTCCGAGCCCTGTTGTGCACCCAAACAGTGGTTTTCCACCACATGTAGGGTATCATCATACTCAGGAGAAATTACACAACAAATTTTGGGGTACATTTTTTCCTGTTGACCTTGTGAAAATGAAAAAACTGGCCCTAAAACAACATTTTTGCGTGAAAAAAAAGAACTTTTTCATTTTCACAGCTCAATGTATTAAGCACATGGGAGTTCAAAGTAGTCACCACGCATCTAGATAAATTCCTTGGGTACCTCTAGTTTCCAACATGGGGTCACTTATGGTGGGTTTCCACTATTTAGGCACATTAGGGGTTCTAGAAACGCAACATGGTGTCAGCTAATGATTCCAGCTAATTTTCCGTTCAAAATGTCAAAAGATATTTCCCTTCCGAGCCCAAGCAGTAGTTTCCAACCAAATAAGGGGTATCGGCGGACTATGGAGAAATTGGCCAACACATTTTAGGGTCCATTTTCTCCTGTTACCCTTGTGAATATGCAATATTTGAGGCTAAAGTAACATTTTTGTTATAAAAATTTACATTTTTGTTTTTAACTTCAACATTGCTTTGGTTCCAGTGACGCACCTGAAGGGTTAATTCACTTTTTAAATTTGGTTTTGAGCAGTCTGAGTCATCGCACAGTGACATTGCTGAGCAAGACAAGGCGTATGGCACCACTGTCATGCGCCACCCCCCTGTGGTGTCCGGCTGATGTCAGCTGTCAGCCGTCAGCCAGCATGTATCACTATGCAAGGACCTGACGGGTCTCTGCGCAGTGATGCATTTCAGCTCGATGTGCATCCTTGGATGCTCATCCAACTGATGCAGGTGGGTCGGCAGGCCTCTGTACTCCCGGGCCCTGTCGTGGTCACAACCCCTGCAATCTTTGCTACCCTGTATCTATCTATGTATCTGTCTATGTACAGTGGGTACAAAAAGTATTCAGACCCCTTTACATTTTTCACTATTTGTTTCATTGCAGCTATTTGGTAAATTCAAAAAAATTATTTTTTTTTCTCATTACTGTACACTCTGCAGCCCATCTTGACTTAAAAAAACAAAAATGTAGAAATTTTTGCAAATTTATTAAAAAAGAAAAACTGAATTATCGCATGGTCATAAGTATTCAGACCCTTTGCTCAGTATTGAGTAGAAGCATCCTTTTCAGCTAGTACAGCCATGAGTCTTCTTGGGAATGATGCAACAAGTTTTTCACACCTGGATTTGGAGATCCTCCGCCATTCTTCCTTGCAGATCCTCTCCAGTTCCATCAGGTTGGATGGTGAATGTTGGTGGACAGCCATTTTCAGGTCTCTCCAGAGATGCTCAATTGGGTTTAGGTCAGGGCTCTGGCTGGACCAGTCAAGAATGGTCACAGAGTTGTTCTGAAGTCACTCTCTTGGTATTTTTTTTTTACATATTTTATTGATTTTAAATAACATACAGTGTTAAATAACATTTTCAGAATTAAAGTCTATACTCCACATTGGTATATTAGCATAAAAAAATTTCCATAACAAAACATTGTGGTAGATTAAACCGTATCTTATTTTAAGTCCCCTCCCCCCATTAACTCCCCTATCCCCCTCTCTGCATCTAATAATACATACTTTTATGGTATTGGAGTGTTGCCTCCAATCCTTTCCAATATACCATCGAGTGGTCTCAAACTGACCCTTAAGCTGACTTCTTATCTCCTCAGGCATTGTCGGGAGAAGCACCGACCAGGTATTCAGGAATTTCCCCACCAGTTTCTCTTTATCAGTCAGTGTATTCAGCCAGTCCATACGAAAAAGAAACATCATCTTGGTTTGTATCAGTGCCTTGGTCGGTGATTCTGGACTTAGCCATTGTTGTAAAATACTTTTCCTAACTGCTGATGCCCACATTATTAGCATGGCTTTTATTTTTTTTGGGAACGTGTCTGAGTTGTCATCTAGGATGTTAAAGATTGCCCACTGTGGGGTCAGCGGCAACCGTACTCCACATGTCCTCTGAATTTCATCATGTGTTGACCTCCAGAGACTATTTATTTTCCTACACTCCCACAGATGGTGTAGAATATCTGTGTTTTCCATGCTACATTTTGTACATCTGAACAGCTCCAGTGTAGACATTTTGGTTTTAATGAGAGGTGTAATGTATGCTCTATGCAATATTAACATGGCCATATCTGTTTCGCTACTAGACCCAATAAATTTGTCTTTGTTTGTCAGTGGTGCTCACTATGTCTTCGACCGTTACATTCTCAAGTTCTGTTGCCCATTTTGCTGGTCCCATTGCCTTCCCCTCCCACGACCACTCTCGTCTTAATAATGTATAAATACAACTAGTCGTCACCGATCTCGTCATAGCATTTCTGAAAAAGCCATTTATCTTATTTCCCCTGAGTCCTGTCTGTCTGGTTTGCCTTTTTGAGCTAAGCTTCTCGCCTGTAGGAATAGGAATGGTCTATTCGTAAAGATAGGGAAACAGAGTTTTGCTGTGTTATAATTTAGTATGGAAAATTTATTGTCCATCAAATCTATTGCCATTGTGCAACCCTGCCTCGCCAACTCTGCATAAATTGGGGTGTGTCTTCCTCCCAGAAATTCTGGGTTATCCAGAAATGGCATAAATGGTGACGCCCCAGTTCCGACTCCGCATAATTTACTGGATTTCCTCCAAGCCTTTATTGTTTGCCATGTAGTCGGAAAGTGGTCTATGTTGGCAGGAAGCTTTTCATTACTTAAATGCATCAGTGCAGTCAATGAGACAGACGGATTTAGGGCCTGGTCCAGTTCCACATTAGTGTAATGTGACGTCCCACTCATCCAGTCCGTAATGTATCTTAAGTTTGCTGCCAAGTTATACCGTCCTATATCTGAGAAGTTTATGCCTCCATCTTCCCTTCGAGCTTGCAGCTTCGTCAGTCCTATTCTTGATCTCTTACCCGTACCCCAGATAAACATCCTGAAAGCTTTATTTAGTGTGTGCTATGTTAAACAGTAAGGGTACCTTTACACACGGCTACATTTGTAGCTTGTCACTAGGTAACTTACTGGTTGCAGTGAAATCATGGATACATGGTTCTATCTTGTTGCTGTGTACAAATGGAATCATGTATCCATGATTTCACTGCAACCAGTAAGTTACCTGGTGACAAGCTACAAATGTAGCCGTGTGTAAAGGTACCCTAAGGGTGACAGAGGGCAACCCTGTCTTGTGCCTCTTTGGATTCAGAAAGATGCTGTAAAGGTACCATTTATGGCCAGCCTGGACACCGGCCACTGTAAATGCTCTTAATAGCATTATAAAACCATGGTCCAAATTCTCTCAGAGCCAAGATCTCAAATAAGTAATCCCATGACACTCGATCAAATGCTTTATCAGCGTACAGGCTGGCCACCAATGCTCGCCCACCCCCTCCGATCCTTCCATATGAGATTACTCCCAGCGCTGTACGTATATTATATGTGATAGATTTACCGTGGACGAAGTCAATTTGTTGGGGTGAAATAATTGAGGGGAGTATCTTTTGAACTCTGTTTGCTAATAATTTTGTAAGTTTTTTAAAGTCCGAGTTTAGCACTGAAATCGGTCTATAACCTTCTACTTTTAATGAGTCTTTACCTGGTTTCGGGAGCAATATTATATCTGCATCTTTGAACCCGTCTGGAGCACGCCCCCCCTCCACCAGCTGGTTAAAAATATCACACAAGTGTGAGCTAACCATTCCCCCCATAAGTCTGTAGTATTCATTACTATACCCATCTGGGCCAGGTGCCTTCGAGGTTTTCAATGTACTAATGGTCTGCATTACCTCTGCCATTGTCATCCTGCAGTTAAGCAAACTTCTCTGTTCCTCCGTCAGTCTGGGTACTGTCTTGGGTGTCAGAAAATCAGAGATAGCATCCGCTTCCTTCGGTTCTGCACTGTACAGTGTCTTGAAGAATGTCTTAAACTCCCCATTAGTTCCCTCATCTCTAGTCTGGGCAACACCATGTTTATTTAGGATTTTATGAACTCTAGTCGCTTTACGATATGGTCTTGTGAGCGATGCCAGTAGTTTACCTGGTTTGTTTCCTTCCCCATCTAAAGTATTTTTGTCCCTGGAAGTCCACATTGTAGGCAGCCCTTTCACGAGCCAAGACTTCCGCAGCCTCCTTTGTCTCTAGATATTTCTTTTTTGTGAGTGGCGTATTGTTGGTTTTAAATTGTTTGTATGCCTCTGTGAGCAATGCTTGTGATTCCAAAATTCTTTGCATTAGATTTTTCTTTTTATTGCTCACATATGATATTGATGCGCAGTGGCGAAATTCAGACCTGGCCACCCCCCCCACGTACACACGTGGGTCGGATGCTTGTGTCCCGTCTAACGTTCAAAGTTCTATAAAGACTCACAAATTGACCCCTCTATGTATTAATGTCCCTCACCCTGCTATAGATGGTCCTCCTCCTGGAATATGGCCCTTATCCTGGTATATATGTTCCCCTTTCTGGTATATATGGTCTTTCCTCCTCCCACCATGATAGGCGTCCAATTATTATAACTCCCATATTCCTCCACTCCAAAACCCAGTGTCACCCCACATGTTAGCCTATTCCAGCAGTGGAGTTTTCTGCTCTCCTCTGTCCCCCGCTCTTCACCTCTGTGCCCCACTCTCCACCTCCTCCTGTGTCCTCCTCTGTCCCCCATTCTCTTGTGTCCCACGCTCTCCTCCTCCTCTGTCCCCCATTCTTCTTTATCTCTCGCTCTCTTCCTCCTGTGTCCCCCGCTTTCCTCCTCCTGTGTCCTCCATTTTCCTGTGTCCCCCACTCTCCTTCTACTCTGTCCCCTGTTCTCCTGTGATCCCCACTCTCTTGCTCCTGTGTCCCCGCTCTCCTGTGTCCCTCGCTCTCCTCCTCCTCCTTTTTCCTCCGTTCTCCTGTGTCTCCCGCTCTCCTCCTTCTCTGTCCCCGTTCTCCTGTGTCCCCTGCTCTCTTCCTCCTCTGTCCCCTGCTCTCCTCCTCCTCTGTCCCCCGCTCTCCTTCTACTGTGTCCCTCGCTCTCCTCCTCCTCTGTCCTCCATTCTCCTGTGTCCCCCACTCTCCTCCTCCTCTGTCCCCAGTTCTCCTGTAATCCCCACTCTCTTCCTCCTGTGTCCCCGCTCTCCTGTTTCCCCCGCTCTCCTTCTCCTCTGTCCCCTTTTTCTGCCTCCCCCGCTTTCCCCCTCCTGTGTCCCCCGGCGCTTTCCTCCTCTCACCTCTCTTCTTCTCTTCTGCGAGTATTCAGCAACAGTGTGTCCTCACTTTCTGGATGAGCGGCCAGGACTAGACACACGGCGGGAGACTGAGGAGGCTGCCGCCAGACTCTCCGGACCTCCAGAATCTTACGGCTCTGTCCTGAGATGCAGCACGTGACGAAGCAGCCGCGGGACTTTCGAAGCTGCCGCGCCTTCCTGTCCTCCGGCAGCCGGAATCAACCGCCTGGGGACCGGCCTGGCAGAGCGCTATGCAGAGACATGGATGTGCATCCTAGGGATGCACATCCATGTAAAGCAGTCGCAGGGGTTGGCAGGCGCCAGGCCCCTAAACATCCGGGCCTGGTCGCACTTGCGACCTCTGCAACTGTGGGTGGTACTCCACTGTATGTATGGTCCTCTTCCTGGAATATACCTTTATCATGGTATGTATGGTCCTACATTATAGAAAATTGCAGCCTCACAGTCCTCCATAAAGTATAATGCAGCGTCCCTGCCCTCCATATAGTATAAAGCTGCATCACAGCCCTTTATATAATATAATGCAGCCTCACAGCCCTTCACATAATATAATGCAGTGTCCCAGCCTTCCATATAGTATAAAGCTGCATCACAGCCCTTTATATAATATAATGCAGCCTCACAGCCCTTCACATAATATAATGCAGCGTTACAGCCCTTCATATAGTATAATGCAATAATGCAGCCTCATAACCCTCCATATAGTATACATCCTCTCAACACACATACACACACAGGGACACAGACACGCACACAGGGACACAGACACGCACACAGGGACACAGGGACACGCACACAGGGACACAGGGACATGCACACAGGGACACGCACACACACAGGGACACGCACACAGGGACACAGACACGCACACAGGGACACAGATACACACACAGGGACACAGACACGCACACAGGGATACAGACACGCACACAGGGACACAGACACGCACATAGGGACACGCACACAGGGACACAGACACACACACAGGGACACAGACACGCACACAGGGACACAGACACGCACACAGGGACACAGACACAGGGACACAGACACGCACACAGAGACACAGACACGCACACAGAGACACAGACACGCACACAGGGACACAAACGCGCACACAGGGACACGGGCACGCACACAGGGACACGGACACATGGACACGGACACAGCGGCACCGTACACTAACGGCATCTGAGGCAAGGAGATGACTGCAGTGCCGCTGTTCTGGCCAAACACATGCCACGAGCCGTCTGGGCAGCCAATCACAGGCCAGTAGCTGAGGTTATGCGCCGACTGGCCTGTGATTGGCCAGGACAGTGGCAGGGGCAGAGAGAGAACGGTGCTGCTGGACTTTATACATCTGGCGGCTATGATCAGCCGCCTGGGGACATGGATGTGCGTTAGTGATGGGCGAATCCTAAATTACTCGGAATCGCTTGACTCTAGCGAGTCCGAGCCCAGGACTCGCTACTCGTTGCGAGTCTAGCGAGTCCAATGTTAATGAATGGGGAAGCGAGTAATAGCGAGTAGTGTGAGATTTACAAATCGCAGATGTGTCTCGGAAGCTTCAGCCTGAAGCAATCCTAGTTTTGCCATTTATTTGCATTGGACTCGTTTACTTTGCAAGTAATCGCTGGGAAACTCGCACAGATAAGAGTCCTGTCTGCTCTGTGTGCTGGCTGCCACAGCTCCAGGGTCCTAGAACCCGCCTGCTGCCTGATGTAGCAGAGCTGAGATTGTTCTCAGTCTGCTCATTCCCTGTGCATAGACATCTATATCTATGCACAGGGATGAGCAGAGAGGACATCGCGTTTTGGACTGCGTCGGACGGAAGAGGATTTTTTTAATTAAAGATGGAGTCCCTAATGGCTTTTTTTTTATTTCTAATAAAAAATTTTCTCTGTGTTGTGTTTTTTTTAAAACAATTTAATAGAAATTCATGGCGGTCATGTCTAATATTGGCGTGACCGCCATAAATTTCGGGCTTAGGGCCAGCTGATAATACAAAGCTGGCCCTAACCTCTTTATTACCCAGCGTGCCACCGCCACCAGGGCCGCTGGAAGAGCGGGGTTCAGCGCCAGAGGATGGCGCTTCAATGAATTAAATTATTTCATGAAATTCTGAGATTCTGACTCTGACTCTGAGACTCTGACTCTGAGACTCTGACTCTGAGACTCTGACTCTGAAATTCATGAAATAATAAAAAAAAAAATGCGTGGGGCTCCGCGCAATTTCTATGTCTAGATAGGTACAGCTATGCAGCTGGGGGCTGGAATCCGCAGCGCAGGGATGCCCATGCTTTCTGGGCACCCCCCGCTGCAAATTGCAGCCCGCAGCCGCCCCAGAAGATGGCGCGTTCATTGAAGTGACATCCTCTGGCGCTGAACCCCGCTCTTCCAGCGGCCCTGGTGGCGGTGGCACGCTGGGTACTAAAGGGGTTAAAACCAGCTTTGTTATACAAGCTGGCATTAAGCCCGAGATTCTTAATGTCAGGCCACGTTTGACCCAGCCACTAAGAATCTCCAATAAAGGGTTAAAAAAAAACACAGAGAAAATTTTTTATTTGAAATAAAAAAAAAAAGCCATTAGGGACTCCATCTTTAATTAAAAAATCCTCTTCCGTCCGACGTAGTCCAAAACATGATGTCCTCTCTGCTACATCCCCTGTGCATAGATATAGATGTCTATGCACAGGGAATGAGCAGACTGAGAACAATCTCAGCTCTGCTACATCATGTCTGTGAGCAGGCGGGCTCTAGGACCCTGGAGCTGCACAGAGAAGACAGCTGGACTCGGCTCGCAATGTAACAGCAGTTAATTTGCGAGTTTCCCTGCTATCACTGGCACAGTAGCCGAGTCTAATGCAAACAATGGCAATTCTAGTTTTGTCAGCTTTTGCCATTGATTTGCATTGGACTCGTGCGAGTAAACGCTGGGAAACTCGCAGAGTACCGAGTCCTGCGAGTCCCTTACTACTCGCCGAGTAACGAGTCCTAGCGAGTAGATTCGCCCATCCCTAATGTGCGTCCTTAGGGATACACATCCATGTAAAGCGGATGCAGCCAGGGGTCGACAGGCCCCTGTACCTTCTGGCCTGGACGCAGCTGCGACCGTGGATGTTACGCCACTGGGAAGGGTGCACACAGTATAGGGGGTACAGTATGTGGGGTGGGCATACACAGTATGGTGAGGGGGCACAAAGTATATGGGGAGGGCACAGAATAGGGGGCACACAGTATAGTGGGAGGGGGCACACAATTTATGGGGGTACAGTATATGGAGAGGGAACACAGTATATGGGGCAGGGGCACAGAACACTGTGTCTGACCTGTTACAGGATCTGCAAGTCCCTCCTGGTGATCAGCTTGCAGCGGTTGGCCCCCAGCACCCGCACCTGCTCCTCTGTGCACACCACCGTGGTGATGTCCAGCCGATTCAGCTGAAACTCCTGCAGCAGACATATTAGCTCCTGCCTGTCTGCTCCAACATCCGGCACTCACTGCCGCCGCTGGGAGCCGGGCTGTACTTGTCCAGCAGACAGCAGCTCTCAGCAGCACTACAGGAGGAGCGGAGGCGTGGACACGGCCCTGCTCTCGGCTGGAGGCAACAAGCAGCTGCCACTGCTGCCTCATAGAGTCAGAGCCAGAGTGCAGAAGCGGCCAGGACCGCCACCTCCCCTCCAACACACTGGCCATGCAGTCACATGGATGTGCGTCCTTGGAGACGCACATCCATGTGAAGCGGGGGCCCGGCGCTGGTATCAGCCCCTTATACCCCGGGGCCCCGTCGCAACCGCGACCGCGATTGGTACGCCACTGTTGACGCACCCCAGGGCTCGGGTACTCCGCTCTCGGGCGTTTTCAGTCTCTTGGGATGTCACGGGTGGCTTGCCCGAGGCTGTGGCCCTGGGGGTCAACTGAAATTGGTGGGGGTTATTTACAAGGGATTATGTACAAGGTTTGTCTTCGTGACACCACCTGCTGTGTCTGGTGATGTTCACCAGCACCGCCACAGTCCTCCCGGTGGTCGGTGGTATTGCGGCTTAGATGGATTGGTCCCCGCAGGCGGGACTGGACCACCGGGGCAGTGATGCTGTAAGGCAAACAGTTTATATGGAAAGGATGCACCAGAGTCGGGACTTCACTTCACCGGGTAACTTTACTGGAAAACTTTCATCAGCATTACAGTTCAGCAGTTAGTCAGATGGTATATTGGCAAATGCTCCAGGTGCTGCAATTGGGATTTGTGGCAGTCAATGGAACCCTCCTTATGTTCCTTTTCTTGTTCCTTTCTCCCTTTTGCCTCTCAGTGTCAATGAAGCCTGTCTCCTAAAGACGATCAGACCTCCAGCTCCTTCTCTCTGTGTTCACCCTCCTTTGCGGTCTCCAGGACAACCTTCTGTTAAGCTGTAAGCAGCGTCCTGCAATTCCTAGCTTCTCTGGCTCCCTTTTAGCTTTGACTCGCTCAGAAGACTGGGGCTGTATTTGTAATATCCCTGCACATCGGATTCTCTGTGAGCCTTAAAGGATCTCACAGTTACGGGCTCCAGTACCCGTGTTCTCTCCTGAACTGGCTCTTTTCCTGAGCTACTGTTCCTTCCCTCTGGTTCTGGGATCTTTGCTTGGTCCGGGCCCCTCAGCCGAGGAGACCCTTCTTGCTTCCTCTCAGGCTGGCTGCCTGTCTTCAACTCTACTCCATCTTCTCCCAACTCCACTCTCTGACTGACTCTTACTGACTGAGCTTTGGTTCCCTGTAGAGGTCGTTAAGACCCTCCCCGGGTCCCTCCCACCCACTATTCTAGTGTGTGGGTGCTGCTCTAGGGTTCCATCTAGTGACCATAGTTCCAATTGCAGTGAAGTACTACACCGCTTTTATGGGTGCAGTACCCCTTTTGTGGCTCCTACGTAGTGGGGTGCCACAATATGATATGGCCTCTCATTACCGCTTTGGAGGTATCCCAAAAAAGATGGGGTGTTACTATATGTTCTATATTATTGTTTTTATAGTTGTTCCATTCTAAATAGAGAAAGTTTTTAAAGTCTTCATTTTGATATAGGTACGAGGGGAACCTCTATCTCTTATTAAAATTGATGGGCTGTCTCAGTCGAATATGCATAGTGATCGGTGCGTGGTCAGAGATATATATGTCTAAAATTTTTGTTCGTTGGACAGAAGATATTAGAGGCAGAACTCACCAGCCAGTAATCTACCCTGGCGTGGGAATTTGGGCATGTGAGTAATGTGAGAAGTCTCTCTCCAATGGGTGCTGTGCCCTCCAAGCATCCACCAGATCCAAACCGTCTGACATGGATCTCTTTTGGTATTTTATCCGTGTGCTTAGGGTCATAGTCCTGTTGGAAGGAGAACCTTGGCCAAGTCTGAGGTCCAGAGCACTCTGGAAGAGGTTTTCATCCAGGATATCTCTGGACTTGGCCGCATTCATGTTTCCTTCAATTGCAACCAGTTGTACTGTCCCTGGAGCTGAAAAACACCCCCATAGCATGATGCTGCCACCACCATGTTTCACTGTTGGGATTGTATTGGGCAGGTGATAAGAATTGCCTAGTTTTCTCCAAACATACTGCTTATAATTATCACCCAATAATTTTATCTTTGTCTCATCAGACCAGAGAATCTTATTTCTCATAGTCTGGGAGTCCTTCATGTGTTTTTTGCAAACTCTATGCAGTCTTTCATAGGTCTTGCACTGAGGAGAGTCTTCCGTTGGGCCACTCTGCCATAAAGGCCCAACTGGTGGAGGGCTGAAGTGATAGTTGACTTTGTGGAACTTTCTCCCATCTCCCTACTGAATCTCTGGAGCTCAGTCACAGTGATATTAGGGTTCTTCTTTACCTGTCTCACCACGGCTCTTCTCCCACAATTGCTCAGTTTGGCTGAACGGCAAGGTCTAGGAAGTCTTCTGGTGGTCCCAAACGTCTTCCATTTAAGGATTATGGAAGCCACTGTGCTCCTAGGTACCTTGAAGAACAAGGAGAGGAAGTGTGCACAATTATATTTCATTTATTATCACAAGTGAACTGGCTTCAAAATTGTATAAAGATGTAAACAGACAATGCTTGGGGAAAAGTGCATACAGTAGTGGCGTAACAGTACAGATGAACCAATTACAGTACACAATACAAATCACAGTGGATAGTATTATAGACAACCTATTTCACAGCAAGGTTCAGGAATACATAATACCATATATTATAAAGTGCAAGTGCAACTCATCAAAAAACCTGAATCCCTACTGCCCAAGGTAGAGTCTAAAGTGGACCAAGATGGTGGCCCCAGTAAAAATGTGCACCAAGGCATATCACCACACTGATTGCGCAGAGCCTCTAGGCAGTGGAGGATCCCCCGAGTCCAGACCCCAACGTACATTTCGTAATAGATCTGTAGGTTACTTCATCAGGGGGGTAAGACCGTCATACCCACGCCAGGCTTATATACACATATCAGCAGTAATGCTGATAACTGCCATCTGTGTGGCGTCCGGCCGCATCGAACTCACAATGCCCCCGCTGGAAGTGCACACGCATCACCGCCGTGACGCGCACATCCGGGAGCCAGAACGTGTTGCCATGGCTCCCGGGCATGCGCGCCCGCAGTTAGAGACGCCTTGCCCACCAGAGAGGGAGGGAGGGAAGCCCCGGGCATCCTAAGAGCAGGTGCTTAACCCCTGCTATGCCCAAAAGGATGGACCATGTAAATAGAGCCCCAGAGAGCACATAGATGAATGCAATGAAACATCCATATAATAACAAGACACGGAGAGGACAATTGTTAGCAACCATAGTAATACAATTAGAATGGATCAAAGATAATGACATATAAAAAGGGGGTGCAAAACACTGTCTCAGTCCTAATAATGTCAAAATGCACAGGACTTCCAAGATGCTGTAATTGATGGCAAGGCCAAACTGGAGGTACGACGGACAAAAAAGCCAGGATATGGAGACGGTCCAAAGAAACTATAAAGAAAAATAGACACATTAAATAATATGCCAAAATAGGGTATACGTAACAGAGAAATCAGAGGAACAGATATTACAAAAACGGAGCAAAACTCAGGGTCTCATTCAAACCCCTGGGCACCATTGTACCCATGGTTATGATCTATCTTGTTTCATGTTGGGCTAGGATCCTCTTGACATCACCACCGCGGGTACCAACATGGACAACGTCAATCCCCCTGATTTTCAGGGAGACTGGGTCACATCCATGGTGTGTCCTGAAATGACGGGGCAATGTTTTTAAAGTTGAGGGATTCTTTCTGTCTGGGCCACAGCAATGCCGTTCACATGTTCCCTCACCCTTTTACATAACTCTCTAGATGTTAAACCAACATATATCAACCCGCACCCGCAAGTGGCATAATATACCACATAGCGGGTGCTGCAGTTGATATATGGTTGGATAGTATAGGTTTTAGTACCATCAGATGACAAAAATGAGGTAGAGCGAACGACATGGCTGCACGCCAGACAGTGTCCACACTGAAAGCAGCCCCTCAAGGATCTACCAGATCCGAACAAAGGAGAAATAAAAGGAACATAATGGCTCCTAACAAGCACATTACGCAGATTTGGTGCCCTGCGAGAGGTCATGAGCGGAAATTCAGACAAAGAGTCCCTCAGATGCGGATCGGATTGTAGAACCGGCCAGTGACGCTGCAAAATAGACCGCATAGTTTCCCACTCCATAGTTTCCCACGTGTTAATATACTGTACCATGCTAATCAAGGATTTCCCCCCTGAACCCACCCAGACACGTGAAGAAGTTCAGCCCTCGGGTATGTTTGGCCCTGAGATATGCCTTTATGATACTCCGATTGCGGTAACCCCTTTCCCGGAAACGTGATGCCAAATCGCCTGCTTGCTCCTCGAATATAGCATCAGAGGAGCATATGCGTTTGATGCGAAGGAATTGACCGGTAGGGACAGCACGAATTGTAGACAAATTATGGGCAGCCTTAGCATGTAAAATGGCATTAACGGATGTGGGTTTCCGAAAAACGTCTGTCACAATCATGCGATCAGACCCCACTGAGATAGAGATATCCAAAAACTCTATCTTGGTCATATCACACTTGTAAGTTAATTTGATGTTAAAAGGGTTAATGCCCAGTCTGCCCATAAAATAGTCGAGCTGCTCCGCAGTGCCCTGCCACAAAAACAATAAATCATCAATATAGCGGTACCAGCACTGCACATGGGCGCAGTCCGCAGCGCCCTCGCCGCCAAAAAGCCACCTCTCCCAATAACCAAGGAAGAGGTTGGCGTACGAGGGCGCGCAGGCTGCGCCCATCACAGTGCCCCGCCCCTGTAGATAAAATCTATCTTTAAAAATAAAGAAATTGTGAGTCAGGGCAAATCGGAGCAACTCCAGTATTAGGTCACTCATCGCGGCATCCCTACCGGTTGCCTTCAAGAAAAATCCAACAGCCTCCAGGCCATCATTATGGCGGATGCATGTATAGAAGGACTCAATATGTCAATGCGCACAAGGAGATCCGTTGTGTCTCGTCATATGAGGGAAGGGTCTCAACCAATGGTTTCAAGTAAAAATCTATAAATTTACAAATGGGTTCACACAACCCCCCTATGCCGGACACAATCGGACGTCCCGGCGGAGTCACGGGATCCTTGTGGATCTTAGGTAATAAATAAATAGTAGGAATTTTCGGATAGCGTACCGTTAGTCCCTCTACGGTCTTTTTGTCAATAATACCTCATTTACATGCATCTGCCAGGATGGACTGGAGTTGTCCCGAGAAAGAGGCTACAGGATCGGAATCAAGTCTCAAATAAGTATCACAATCTCGTAATTGGCGAAACGCCTCCCGTTCGTATAAAGTAGAGGGCCAGATCACAACATTACCCCCCTTGTCTGCCTGCTTTATCACCACATCCTTAATATTCTCCAATTCTTTAAGGGCAGTTCTTTGTGACGACGTGAGATTATCACGCCGTCTTCTAGTCGACACCTTAGAAAAATCATCTATTACCAATTTGGAAAAGATGTCGACTGCAGGACAGACAGACAAGGGGGGAAAATGCAGCGATCTGGGTCTAGTATAAGGAGGGAACTCACCTGATGAAGATGGGGAATCCCCAATGGCAAGATCCTCAAGATTTTCAAGGGCTTCAGTCTCACGTATCTCAAGGTCGTCAGAGGAGGAAATCCGTTTACTATGTAATTTTTTGAAAACCAGTTTGCGGGCAAACAGATACAGGTCTTTTAAGGCTGTAAAAGGATGGAAGTAGTTAGAAGGCGAGAATGACAACCCACAAGACACAACATCTATCTGTGTGTCAGAATCTTTAATACGAGACAAATTAATCACCTGTAATGCCCTGTCACCTTTATTCAGAGGATTTTTGGGAGGATTTTTAGGTAATTGCACCTTTGATTTAAAGCGTGTGACTACGCCGATGCTGGAGAGGTCAGAATCTGACTCCGTGCCAGAAGGAGTTGATGCTCCTGACACTACTTTGGGAGCTGGTTGACCCGTGGGGCACATTTTTTCTGGGGCCACCATCTTGGTCCGCTTTAGACTCTAACTTAGGCAGTAGGGAATTAGGTTTTTTGATGAGTTGCACTCGCACTTTATAATGTATGGTATTATGTATTCCTGAACCTTGCTGGGAAATAGGTTGTCTATGATACTATCCACTGTGATTTGTATTGTGTACTGTAATTGGTTCATCTGTACTGTTACGCCACTACTGTATGCACTTTTCCCCAAGCATTGTCTGTTTACATCTTTATACCATTTTGAAGCCAGTTCACTTGTGATAATAAATAAAATATAATTGTGCACACTTCCTCTCCTTGTTCTTCTATTTATATTCTCTGTCCGGAGTTAAAATTGGTTATTGTGAGCTAACACTCACTACCAATGTAATATGGGTCGAATGGAATTAATTCTAATCCTAGGTACCTTGAGTATTGCAGAAATTCTTTTGTAACCTTGGCCAGATCTGTGACTTGCCATAATTCTGTTTCTGAGCTTCTTGGGCAGTTCCTTTGACCTCATAATTCTCATTTGGTCTGACATGCACTGTGAGATGTGAGGTCTTATATAGACAGGTGTATGCCATTCCAAATCAAGTCCTATCAGTTTACTTAAACACAGATGAACTTCAATGAAGGAGTAGAACCATCTTAAAGTGATCCATGTTACTTCCAAAATGCCTCCTAAGCTTGCAAAACATGTTCCTGCAGCATCCCATCACTAATCTCACACTCCTTTTGTCTCCTAAAAGCATCCTGTGAAAGTGCATAAAAGCGTTTTAATACTCACTCATTAGTGATTATAATTAGCAGTGACTATATTCTTTAGTCACCAAGGCGGGCTGTTTTGCAGCTCCAGGATCCACCCTGTCTCTGTGTGTTCTGCTGTGATGTGCAGGCATTGCCCTCCCCCCTCTCTATCACTCACAGAATGCAAATCATTAGTCCTGCCTTCAGTTTCAGTTTCACAGCAGCACAGACAGAGAGAGGGCTGGATCCTGGAGCTGCAAAATAACACCCCCTGGTAACTAAAGAATATGGCCCCTGCTAATTATAATCACTAATGAGTATTAAAACGTTTTTCTCCACTTTCACAGGATGCTTTTAGGAGACAAAAGAAGTGTGAGATTAGTGATAGGATGGTGCTGGGACATGTTTTGATAGCTCAGGAGGCATTTTGGAGGTGACAGGATCCCTTTAAGGAGGATCACAAGGAAATGGACAGTATGTGACTTAAATATGAGTGTCTGAGCAAAGGGTCTGAATAATTATGACCATGTGATATTTCAGTTTATCTTTTTTAATAAATTTGCAAACATTTCTACATTTGGTTTTTTTTTCAGTCAAGATGGGGTGCAGATTGTATATTAATTAACTTTTTTGAATTTACCAAATGGCTGCAATGAAACAGAGTGAAAAATTTAAAGGGGTCTAAATACTTTCTATACCCACTATATAGAGTATGTGTTCTGTGTTGTATAGACAGAGAGGATGTGTCCTGTGTGGTGTAGTATATAGAGGATGTGTCCTGTGTGGTGTAGTATATAGAGAATATGTCCTACGTGCTGTAGACAGTATATAGAAGATGTGTCTTGTGTGGTGTAGTATATAGATGTGTCTTGTGTGGTGTTGTATATAGAAGATGCGTCCTGTGTGATATTGTATATAGAGGATGTGTCCTGTGTGGTATAGACAGTATATAGAAGATATGTCCCATGTGGTGTAGTATAAAGAGGATGTGTCCCTTGTGGTGTAGTATATGCAGAATTTTCCTGTGTGGCATAGACAGTATATAGAAGATGTGTCCCATCTGGTGTAGTATATAGAGGATGTGTCCTGTGTGGTGTAGTATATAGAAGATGCATCCTCTGTGGTGTTGTATATAGAGGATGTGTCCTGTGTGGTATAGACAGCATATAGAGGATGTGTCCTGTGTGGTGTAGTAGAGGATGTGTCCCGAGTGGTGTAGTATATAGAGAATGTTTCCTGTGTGGTGTAGACAGTATATAGAAGATGTGTCCCATCTGGTGTAGTATATAGACGATGTGTCCTGTGTGGTGTAGTATATAGAGAATATGTCCTACGTGGTGTAGACAGTATATAGAAGATGTGTCCTGTGTGGTGTAGTATATAGATGTGTCTTGTGTGGTGTTGTATATAGAAGATGCGTCCTGTGTGATGTTGTATATAGAGGATGTGTCCTGTGTGGTATAGACAGTATATAGAAGATATGTCCCATGTGGTGTAGTATATAGAGGATGTGTCCCTTGTGGTGTAGTATATACAGAATTTTCCTGTGTGGCATAGACAGTATATAGAAGATGTGCCCCATCTGGTGTAGTATATAGAGGATGTGTCCTGTGTGGTGTAGTATATAGAAGATACATCCTCTGTGGTATTGTATATAGAGGATGTGTCCTGTGTCGTATAGACAGCATATAGAGGATGTGTCCCGAGTGGTGTAGTATATAGAGAATGTTTCCTGTGTGGTGTAGACAGTATATAGAAGATGTGTCCCATCTGGTGTAGTATATAGAGGATGTGTCCTGTGTGGTGTATTATATAGAGGATGTGTCCAGTGTGGTATAGTATATAACAAATGTTTCCTGTATGGTGTAGTATATGTCATCTGTCGACAATTCTACTGCTGCATGTGACATCATATTGCAGAGTAGCTCCTTCTTTTCCCATCTGCTATGTTGACGAATCATCACTGCCAACATTTTGCAGATTGACAGCCAGCAGACCGCTGTCTGACTGTGGGGATCTGACATTCAATCAAGCAAGACTTTTAGGCAGTGACACTCGTCAGACGCTTCATGAATAGGTGTGTATCTCTTCATGACTCAGGAGCATCTGACTCAGCACGCCACCACATCAAAACTGGCATGAATAATGCCAGTCTTGATGAATCGGGCCATCCTGTATTATATGACAGGAAGATATTTGCAGTTTTATTGTAGAATTGGTGTTCTTGCATTATTTCTTTATTGCTGATATAGCAGCTTTTGGGGCCCGAGAATGATTGTCTCTGTTGGATCCAAGGTAGTCCAGTCTGCCGCTGGTCACAAACCACTATTGTAAACCACTCTAATATATTCAATATGTCTGGGAGGACTTTTACCAGATTGAATTGAAGAGGACATGTTCACTGAAGTGATCATAAAGTGGACGAATTGTCTTACCAAAAAAATCTATTACAATTAAATATTCTTCGTATTTAGTTTGCAATGTAAAAAGATGATTTACATTTGTAATATATTTGCCTAAGTGGATAAAATTACTACAATTCATAAATATGCAAATAATTACATTTTCTATATTTAAAATGACCTCCAGGCGCTGCCTCTTTAAGTCAAATTTTATCCTGTAATTGCTGTGATTCTCCCTTAAACTAACACATTCCTTATATTTCTAATGCATCTGGATGAAATAATTGGCTGTGTTATGGCTAATAGAGCTAACAGACGGCCAATTTTGACTATATACAAGTTCTTCCCTCTATTTTCTCCTAACTCACAAACTGACTTTATTGCCATTCAAATTATTAACACATTCAGTAAATTCTTGTAGATTACCATCCCAGACTAATTGTCACTTCAGTGAGGAAGTGAAAAACTCTAATGCCACCCAATAAGGGTAGCAATCCTTGTAGTCAAAATCCTACTAGCATCCCAAACTAGGAATATACCATCAATAAACTGTAAAAAAACAAAACAAAAACAATTTGATGTTACAAATGGATTAGGCATTTTTGAGTTTCAAATTACCCCAAAAAATATTTGCATAAAATAGGGCCGTTGGCTTACCCATTGCGGTACCAGCTGGGTATGGGTAAAGGGAACATTGAAGGTATAAGCCGTAGTGGTCGTGACAAAGACGTAGGGCATGAGTAGAATGGCTGGAGCAGGTAAGGGCAGGATGCAACTAGGAACTGGTCAGGCAGGGCCTGGTTTCTGAGCTGCTGAGGCTATATGGATAGGGTTTAAGAGAGGATACGGTATCCGCTGACTGGAGGTTTTACAGCAATTGATGCCCAAGCTCCTCTTTCCGCAGCTCAAGTAGCTGCTATTTCAGAAAAGTTACAGATGGTTCTTTGGTCCCATGTCCTGCTATGTGGCTATCATTTTATACATTTTCTTTACAACCAATTATCACATGCCCTTTTTGCTGTATCTCCTGTACATACAGCAAACATAGATAAAAAACTAATAGATGAGTCAGGAGGAGGAGCCCACAGAAAATGACTAGGGCAGTTGCTTGAGTCTATCTTATGAATTTTTTCCTTGTGAACCAGACAAAAACCAACCATTTGCAATTCCAGAATCCATAGCCATTCAGAATTTGGGCTACTTCACTACCGTTCAGAACCTTTTCAGGAATGTGGCATGGTCTTTGCCAGGCTAAGTATTAAGACTGTGATCTGTCTCTGTCTTTGTTCCCTTTGAATATTTGAATAGGGCACCAAGTCAAAAAAGTGAGACCAATACCAACCCACTAACCCCTTTAACCTTCCTTTTATGTTAATAGAAGTAAAAAGTAGAAAGAAATCCTAGTCTATGAATGCCTGAGTGTTATGGGTATTGTGGAGCCCCACATAGTCAGGCGTCACAGTGGGATATTGCACAGGTGTAGTTTCCCCAGCTGCAAGTGGACCCTAAGTTGATGTGTGGGCCCCATTCCTGCACTCCCACATTCGAATAGGTGTGGGAGGTCACCCGGGAGGGAGATATATTCACCTCTAGGGGAACAAAGGAGGTCAGTCAGTAGGACAGAATAGTCAGACAATGGACGTCTGAGAGAGCAGAGTAGTCGGAGGAGGAGGAGGGAGAAAGAGTGTGGAACGAGGTGGAAGGCTTTAACCGGAAGGCTTTACTCTGATCCGGAGGAAAGGAGAAAGAGGGTCTTGAGGGGATCCTGAAAGAGGGCACCCGATGTTCGGAGTCTGGGCCATAGAGAGAAAGGGGGAACCCCAGTGTGGAGCAACCATACTTCAGGGGATTCTCCAGTCCACCACGGGAACGCCGGGCCCGAGGATCCGGCAAAGGTCTATCTTTACAGTCGGCAACCAGCTGCTGTGGTCCGTTTATCGCCACAGCACCCTGCCAGACGGAGCGGTCTGCCTGCTTCCTCACCACGAGGGAGGGGACCACCAAATCTACCTAAACGGAGCCATTGGGTATAGACTCATTCTAGGCGGGGAAGAAAGGACACGGGTTCGTCAACTAAGGTTTACCACGGGTCCCACCATTCCACCTGGGATCCACTTGCAGCCACCCATAGAGCTACCTGTTACTTTAAGAACTGTTGCTGAACTGTGGACTCTGTATTTGCTACTGAACGTTTATAGTAAAGTACCCGGGAGAAAGTGACTTTGCCTGTGTATGGTTATCTCCATCAACTTGTTTCCTTACAGGATCGCTGCCCCGGAGGACCAGCTCCACCTGTAGGGAGCTTTGCCATCTCAGCCGCATTACCATCGACCTCCGGAGGACTGTGGCGGCACTGGTGACCCATCACCAGATATTACAGGTGGCATCACATGACAAACTCTAATCGCCTGTACATACACCCCTTTTTGAAGTGTCACCCAGGCCACGGGCTCAGGCACTGCCACCTGTGACATTCCCCGTGAGAACAACCACCGAGCCTGATACCCGAGTACCCCAGAGCCTGGGGCTCGACAGTATCAGCCTTGGAGAGTATTTGGTCCATGGAGATGTTTTTACAAAATATATTATTACATAGCTCTCAACTGTCCCAGATAGAGCAGAACTGTTCTGATTTGAGGAGTCAGACCTGCTCTCCCAGATCTTCTGCTCACTTTGTTCGCTCGGCATCTTCTCTTTATCGCTTCATGGCACCTCCTTTTTGGGACTTTTGTTTCTACCCTGCATATACAATTAATTAAATAAACATTTTCTTCTGTTTTCCCCAGTAATTGAACTATAACCTTTATCTATGCAGGCTCTGACTAATGCCATGGCCTTCAATGACTTGCATAGGAGAATTTGGTATGCTTGAGCTTCATTAGAGGGAGTGAACCCACAGGCAGATTATACAGGTATATGGAGATATATCTGTACACAGCAGTGTATTTCTATGTCTCTGTGTTCCAGAGGTGAGGAAAAAGTCAGATGTTTTTTGTTCCTATAAACCACTATAAAATATTGAAAATCAATTGCTTGAGATCTGATCTCCCAGAAATCAACACTGATCCTACATCATTACAGACAACGGATGAACTACGAGCCACATACTCTGCAAACATAACTGGTAATATTTGGAAGCTGCATTGCAGGCTCTAAGCCTACAAGCAACGCCAGAACCTCATCTACTACTCTTCCTCTGTTTTAACTGGTATGCTGTTACTTTTTCCCTGACTGAAATCCCGTGTATCATACTTCAAATTCACTAAATGCATATTCAAATGACTGTGCTCTTCACACATACCCCTATCCTTCCATCTTATTCTGTGTTTTTCACCTGCTTTTATGCAGTCCAAATGTTCCTATGAGCTCCAATGTCTTAATTTCCCCCTGCTGTGTGGTGTTCTCCTCCGCCTTCCTCCACTCTATACATACCTGTTCCATTTTGTGGGCATTTCAATGGTATAAATTGAGTGAAGCAGGTCTCATATTGACCTTAGTCTGATATGACATCATTTAAAGCGACATCTTTAAAGTGACATCTTTAAAGTGACATCAGAAATATACCAGAAATAGTCCTGAAATTGTTCAGAAGGTAAAGAGTAATCACTGTCTTCTAATTTTACTTGCCTTTCTTTTCTCACCCTGCTCTTTTACCATACACACATTCGCCCTCACTGTTTTTTGCTCCTCTAATCCTCACTCTTCTTTGCTATCCCCAAACCCCAGCACCTTCTAACCAAATAACTATCTCCCCCTCCCTCTTACCCTCGCACCTCACTTCATCGGCCCTCTCCTACTAAAATATAATACAAGCCGGTCACTCTCCTTCACCCACCTGCTTCCCCTTTCTCTGCTTCTTCTCACTGCTGGTAATATATCCCCCAATACTGGCCCCTCCATCTCATATGTCCCACTAATCCTCATCCCTTTCTTTCTCAAACTAAGATAAACTATTGCAATCCCTCACACGTAAAACCTGTGCCACTGACCCCAACCCCCTTGCTTTCTCTCTATGGAGCACTTTGGAATGCCCACTCCGTCTGCAACAAGCTCCACATGATCCATGACCTCTTTACCTCCCGCAACCTCTCCTTCCTGGCCCTCACTGAGACATGGCTGATTCCCCATGATACGGCCTCCCCTGTTGCACTGAGCTATGGAGGCCTCTACTTTACTCACACCTCTCGCCCTGACAACAAACAAAGCGGAGGAGTGGGTTTTCTTCTTTGTACAAACTGCTCCTTCAACCCAACCCAACCCCAACCGCCTCTTATCCTCCCTTCTTTCAAGGATCACTCTGTCAGCATTTACTCTCCCTCTAACCTCCAAATAGCCATCATATACCGACCACCGGGCTCAGCCACTGCCTTCATTGACCAATTCTCCACCTGGCTCCTTCACTTTCTCTCTGCTGACATCCCCACCATCATCATGGGTGACTTTAATATCCCTACTGACACCTGCCAGCCAGCAGCCTCCAAACTCCTTTCACTTACCTCATCCTTTGGACTAACCCATTGCTCCTCCAGAGCCACCCACACAGATGGACATACACTGGACCTCATCTTCACCCACCTCTGCTCCCTATCCAATCTCACAACCTCCCCTCTCCCCCATCTGACCCCCAGCTACTTACTTTCTCATCCTTATCCTCCTCCCTGCCCCCATGTCGAGCCCCTAGCATATCCTCGCAGAAACCTCGCACACCTAGACATTCACAGATTCTTCTACCTCTCTATTCCATATCTTCACTCCTCGACACGGACAGTGCCACCGCTTTCTGTAATGCCACCCTCACATCAGCCATAGACTCAGTCGCCCCTTTCATGTATGGCAAAGGGTAACGAATCAACAGGCAATTCTGGCACAACAATCTCACAAAAAACTTTGACAAGTAACCAGGGTTGCGGAGCGGCGCTGGAAGAAAACACACCTGCCAGACACCTTCACTGCATTCAAACAAGCAACACTCATGTTCAAATCAGCCCTTACGTCTGCTAAACAGACCTACTTCACAAACCTTGTATCTTCCTTACACTACAACCCCAAACAACTGTTCAGCACATTTAACTCTCCCCTCTTCCCACGACTGCCTCCCTAAGATCAACCAAACAAGGTAAATCTTTAATGTTCCACCACCCCAACCACTCCATATACCAGACCTATGCCCTTCCCTCACAACCTCCCTGTCCAACATCACTGAAGGAGAGCTTACTCATCTCCTCTCTAAATCACACCTCATCACCTGTGAACTTGACCCCATCCCTTCCCACCTCCTCCCCAACCTCACTAACACACTCATTCCAGCCCTAACCCATCTCTTCAACCTATTTTTATCTTCTGGTACCTTCCCCTCTGCTTTCAAGCATGCCACCATCACACCATCCTCAAAAAGCTAAACCTTGACCTGACTGCTATGCTCAGCTATCGCCTCATATCGCTGCTCCCATTTGCTTCCAAACTTCTTGAGCAGCATGCTCAACTTTACTCCAACCTTTCATCTAACTCTCTCCTTAAGACCTCCAATCTGGCTTCCACCCCCACCACTACACCGAAACTGCCCTGACTAAAATTACTAACGGCCAAAACTAATAGACATTTCTCCATCCTCCTCCTTCTAAACCTGTCCTCCTGTCTTCGAAACAGTCGATCACTGCCTACTGTTACAGATTCTTTCTTCCCTTGGCATCAAAGAGCTTGCCATCTCCTCGATCGCCTCTTACCTTTCCTACCACACATTTCATACTTCCACATTACCTCCTCATCTAGACCTCTCTCTGTTAGAGTCCCACAAGGCTCTGTCCTGGGGCCCCTACATTTCTCCATCTATACCCTTGGCCTAGGACAACTCATAAAGTCCCATGACTTCCAGTACCACCTATATGCTGACAACACTCAGATCTACCTCTCTGGCCCAGATGTCACCTCTCTGCTGTCCAGAATTCCAGAGTGTCTGTCAGCCATATTCTCCTTCTTCACCTCTTGCTCCCTACAACTCAATGTAGACAAAACCGAAGTCATAATTTTTCCTCCATCTCATGTATCTTTCCTACCCGATCTATCTATTACGGTAAAGAACGTAACACTCTCTCCCGCACCTGAAATCCGCTGCCTCGGAGTAACTCTCAACTCTACCCTGTCCTTCAAACCGCACATTCAAACTCTCGCCACCTCTTGTCGCCTCCAGCTCAAAAATATTTCCAAAATTTAGTCCTTTTCACAGTCTATTAAAAACTCTTGTATACGCCCTCATCATCTCCTGCCTCGATTACTGCAACCTCCTCCTCTGTGGCCTCCCCACTAACTGTCTTGCACCACTCCAGTCTGTCCTCAACTCTGCTACACGACTAATCCACCTCTCTCCTCGCTACTCCTCTGTTTCTCCCCTCTACAAATCTCTTCTCTGGCTCCCAGTTCCACAACAATCCAGTTTAAGCTACTAACACTGACCTACAAAGCCATCCATAACCTATCCCCTCCTTAAATCTCCAAACTAATTTCCCAATATCTTCTTTCACGTAATCTTAGGTCCTAGTAGAAACTTGATTCCAGCTCACCCAGTTGCTCTATGCTCATCCACCTGGAGCTCAGACACCGGCTTTGCCCTGGCCTCACATCTAGAACAATAGAAAAATTGGATCCTGGCTCAACAGGACTGCATTTTTCTTTTCTTTTTTTTTTTTTTCTTCAAAAGAAAGTAAAGTGCATACAAAAGAAAAATATGCATGGTCGACATGACCCAGTCGACGCGTTTTGACTGCACTAAGCAGTCTTACTCATGACTTACTACATGAGTAAGACTGCTTAGTGCAGTCAAAAAACGTCGTCTCGGCCATGTCGACCATGTAAATGTTTGCTTTTGTATGCACTTCACTTTCTTTTGAAAAATAAAATAAAAATCCAGTCCTGTTGAGCTGGGCTCCAATTTTTCTATTAATCTTTGATCCTCTCAAGACCTCCTACTTTCCTCCACACTTATTCATTCCTCACACAACCGCCTCCAAGATTTCTCCCGAATATCCCCCATCTTCTGGAATTCTGCACCCCAACACGTCCGATTATCCACCACACTCGGATCCTTCAGACAGAACCTGAAAACCCATCTTTTCAGGAAAGCTTACAGCCTGCAATGATCATTCTGACATCTCACCACCAACAGAGATGCCGCCTCACTAACACCTGAGCTGCCGCACACCCGACCTTCTTCTCCTTCTCATTATCCTGTGAATGTAAGTCGCAAGGACAGGCTCTCTCCCCTCTGTACCAGTCTATCATTGTTAATTTGTTTACTGTAAACTATATCTATAATTTTGTATGTAACCCCTTCTCATGTACAGCACCATGGAATTAATGGTGCTATATAAATAATAATAATAATAATACAAGCAAGTAATACTGATACATAGAGATACATTGCATATAGAAGTATATTTCCATGCCCCTGTATTGTAGAGGGAAATAAACGAAAGATTTTGTTTTCTTCAGTAAAATTACAAAATAATGAGACACAATTACAATAAAGTATTTTAATCCAAAGAGTTTTTACCAGCTATTGCACCCAAAGGTCTATGATCCAAAGCTCTGTAATTTCATAAGGAGTTTTAATATTTCTTTAAGAAAAGCACATACAACGCGTTTCGACAGTATAAAATGTCTTCTCCCAGAAAATAAAGTAATTTTAAATGCGCTTAAAAAAATTGCAGATCACAAACATATTGCTGTCCATTATCCGCACAACACACAGATCAGATTATTTATAGTGCCTGCTAAATGGTCTAAATAATGGCACGATTTATTTTTTATCAATTAAACCCATAAAAAAGTAATAAAAATAATAATAATTAATATATTTATTTACTTATATAGTGCCATTAATTCCACTTTACATACATCAACATCACTGTCCCCATTAGGGTTCACAATCTAAGGTCCCTGTCAGTATGTCTTTTGGATTGTTAAATGAAACACTGAGGTCATGTTCACATGGAACATAAATGGTTCTTTTACTGCTTTTTTTCTTCACATTTTGTGCAGGGGTCCACACGACACAATAATAATCTTCTCTGGATGTTGTGTGTTTGATGAGTTTCTTGTTTGCATTTTCTCCCTTAGGCTAGGGTCACACTTGGGAGCCTGCATCCGTTTACATGATGCATTAACGGATCCAGTTTTTCCCCATGCCATTTTTGAGGCATTTTTAGCGCATGCGTTAACGTATGGTACATATATCTACTATGCATTAACAGATGCGTTTCCCATAGGGTCCTATGTTAAAAAAAGGATGCGTTTTTGAAAATGCACCTAAAAGCGTTGCAGACCATGTTTTTACTGCATTTGGAAAAACGCAATCCGTTAAATGGATTGCACATTAGAAATGCGTTTTTTCCGTTGGAGTATATAGGTGCTTCAACGGATCAATTTTTCAACATTTCACCATGTTAAAAACTGGATCCAGTTACTGGATGCATGACGCAAGTGTGGCCCAGGCCTAATATGATGTTTTTGGTGCAGATGTGAAGCAATGTTTTAAACATTTTATATTTAGTACAGAAAAGCTTTCATTCTGCGCTTAGAAATTCAACGTTAATTCTAGTGTAAGGCTAGGGTCAGATTAACGTTTTACAGGAGGTTTTCTGTGTTTTTTCCTGCGGATTTCTTGCAGATTTGGTGCGGTTTTTGAGTTTTTTGGCTGCATTTTTGCTACGGATTTGGTTGCTGCATTTCCTTCATTAGTAGTATTCCTGTGTGTGCAGCAGACCAAGTGTGGGGAGAAAAAAAGCTACCATACTGAGATAAATATCAGTTTTATAAGCGAATGTGCATTTATCTGGGTGAGTGTACACTGTGTGCAGAATTATTAGGCAAGTTGTATTGTAGAGGATTATTTTTATTATTGATCAACAACTATGTTCTCAATCAACCCAAAAGACTAATGAATAACAAAGCTTAATATTTTTGGAAGTTGGAGTGTTTTTTTTTTAGATTTGGCTATCTTAGAAGGATATTTGTTTGTGCAGGTAACAATTACTGTGCAGAATTATTAGGCAACTTAATAAAAAACCAAATCTATTCCCATCTCACTTGTTTATTTTCACCAGGTAAACTAATAAAACTGCACAAAATTTAGAAAAAAAAACATTTCTGAGATGCAAAAACAAAACACACAAAAAATGAGTGACCAATATAGCCACCTTTCTTTATGATGACACTCAGCAGCCTTCCATCCATAGATTCTGTCAGTTGCTTGATCTGATTGCGATCAACATTGCGTGCAGCAGCCACCACAGCCTCCCAGACACTGTTCTGAGAGGTGTACTGTTTTCCCTCCCTGTAGATCTCACATTTTAGGAGGGACCACAGGTTCTCTATGGGGTTCAAATGAACAAGGGGGCCATGTCATTATTTTTCCTTCTTTTAGACTTTTACTGGCCACCCACGCTGTGGAGTAGTTGGGTGCATGTGATGGAGCATTGTCCTGCATGAAAATCATGTTTTTCTTAAACAACACCGACTTCTTCCTGTACCACTGCTTGAAGAAGTTGTCTTCCAGAAACTGGCAATACATCCGGGAGTTGAGCTTCACTCCATCCTCAACCCGAAAAGGTCCTACAAGTACAAGGTTTGATGATACCAGCCCATACCAATACCCCACCTCCACCTTGCTGGCATCCGAATCGGAGTGGAGCTCTCTGCCCTTTACTGATCCAGCCTCTGGCCCATCCATCTGGCCCATCAAGAGTCACTCATATTTCATCACTCCATAAAACCTTTGAAAAATCAGTCTTAAGATATGTCTTGGCCCAGTATTGACGTTTTATCTTTTGTTTCTTGTTCAAAAGTGGTAGTTTTTCAGCCTTCCTTACATTGGCCATGTCCCTGAGTATAGCACACCTTGTGCTTTTTGATACTCCAGTAACGTTGCAGCTCTGAAATATGGCAAAACTGGTGGCAAATGGCATCTTGGCAGCTTCACGCTTTAGTTTCCTCAATTCATGGGCAGTTATTTTGCGCCTTTTTTGCCCAACCCTGTTGGCTATTTTGCATGAAACTCTTGATTGTTCGGTGATCATGCTTCAAAAGTTTGGCAATTTCAAGACTGCTGCATCCCTCTGCAAGACATCTCACAATTTTGGACTTTTCAGAGCCCATCAAATCTTTCTTCTGACCCATTTTGCCCAAGGAAAGGCATTTTCCTAATAATTAAGCACACCTTCTATAGGGTGTTGATGTCATTACACCACACCCCTCCTCATTACAGAGATGGACATCACCTGATTTACTTAATTGGTAGTTAGCTGTCAAGCCTATACAGCTTGGAGTAGGACAACATGTATAAAAAGTATCATGTGATCAAAATACTCATTTGCCTAATAATTCTGCGCACAGTGTATATATCCAATTATTATTATTATATTGTTGAAAATGGCCACTCTTAGATATGCCTTTCTCCTCTTTTTTTTCCCTTTACTTTAGGGGTTCAGTAGAGCATCATGGGAGCGCTCCCCATCCCTCTACAGTTCTGTACCCCCCTCCCTGCACAGATATAATACAGTATGAGCTCTCCCCACCCCTCTACAGTACTGTACCTCCCTCCCTGCACAGATACAGGACAGTACGAGCTCTCCCACCCCTCTATAGCACTGTACCTCCCTCCCTGCACAGATACAGGACAGTACGAGCTCTCCCCATCCCTCTACAGTAGTGTACCTCCCTTTCTGCGCAGATATAGTACACTACTAGTAATACTCACCACTTCTAGTGACACACCCACCAGGGTCGTGGGGTTCTCGGAATCGAGTCGGGCAGTTCTCTGGAAGGTCACGGGGCTGTGACCCGGCTCCATGGCCCTGGCGGTGGGTGACGTTTTTATATGGGATTTAATATGACGCCACCAGTGGGTTTCGGCAATTGAGGATGGATAGCCGACACTGCAGTCATATCCTCTGGGGCTGTTGGTAATGCAGCTAGATGTTCTACTCTCCCTGGGTAGAGTGGGAAGCCCCAAGGCAGTTGAAACCAGTTTGTATAGGTAATAGGGAATGGTGGAGTGCAGGACTGAGACCACGACAAATGACTGGAGGACACAACAAGGTGCAGTCTTTAAGTTTTACTCACAGTTCAGGCAAGCCTCCAGGTGTTTCCAGCTACCAGTGGGGTGCTGTGCCCAATGGGTCATGGTTCCAAACAATTGTCAGATAATTCGAGGACACTCCACCATTATCCCCCTTCTAGTGTTCCTTCCTGGGTTGTCTCTCTGTGCTGGCTCTCGCCCTCCTGCCCAGCACCCCACACTCAGTGTCCCAAAGCTAGCAACCTCAGGTCCTGTCGGGCGAAGTACCCTAGTCCCCTTGACCCTATGTGGCTGCCTTTTCAACAAATAAGTGTGGCTTGGGCTGCTGCAATTGAAGTCACTGCAGCCCCCGGTTAGCTAGATGAGTCCTTCTGTCACTCCACTAATCTAGGGCCAGTCCCCTTTTCTTCGGCCCGGTCCCTCCACCCGACTCTGGTCACTGTCGGCCTGGATACAGGTGCCACGGGTGGATTCCTCATTTACCGTGTCTGTGGAACCCCTTCTGTCCCTCTGGAATCCTTCACTGGCTCCGCAATCGAATTTCTCTTTCCATGGCCCTGGGATGAGCTCCAACCGGCTCCTGTACTGAGGGCAGCTCTATCCAATCGTCCTCTCATGTCAGACTCCTGACGCCGACTCCCCCTCGACTTCCTCTTTCCCTCCTTTTTTCTCTCTACGTCTCCCAGACATCAGTCATGTCCTCTACGCCCTTAGTTGTCCCTCCTTCCTCACTACTTCCTAGTGTGTTCCCATAGCTGCTTCCTCCACTTGCACCCTTTACCCAGTTCCCCTCCAGCCTGGGATGGGGCCCTCCCTCCACAGGGTCCGCCCGAATCCCAGGACCTGGGTTGGTGAGGTGTTGGATGCTGGTGAGTGGATACCGGTGGTGTCCCTTCCTTACCCAAGAGTGGGGTACCACACCTCT
This sequence comes from Allobates femoralis, assembly GCA_033576535.1. Classification (NCBI taxonomy): domain Eukaryota; kingdom Metazoa; phylum Chordata; class Amphibia; order Anura; family Aromobatidae; genus Allobates; species Allobates femoralis. The sequence continues at coordinate 357,164,216 of JARQOC010000006.1, forward strand.
GGCTGAGGTGCAGTACCTCTGTGGCGACTGGACCCTCGGTTGTGCCACACAAGCACATGCACATAAGCCATCAGTTGTGGTCTATTCCTCATTTTTGGGTTCCGGGCCTTTGTGCGTTCACTGCTCTCTGAATATGGAGCCTCCATACTTGATACTGTACATGTGTGATGCCGCTACTAAACCAACTTTAGGTTCTGCAACTGATTAACTTCCTGCACATATGTATATGGTATATACCATACAACTGCATTTCATTGCAGAATTGTAAGAATTTTATATGAATTCAGTAGATATTTTTGGGTTATGGAACGAATCATCTGCATTTCAATTATTTCTTATATGAAAATTTGCTTTGATATACGAGTGATTAGGATTATAAACACATTCCCAGAACCAATTATGCTTTCAATCCAAGCTTCCACTGTATAGCAAATTGTAAAAGTCTTAAAAAATAAGGCTCAACCCTGTAAATATTGTGTCTTTGCATAAACTTTATATATTTGTCAATAACCGATTAAAAACTTATGAAATACTGATAATTGTACTTCAGTAACCATAGAAACATCTGAGTAAAGCCACGTTCACATGTTGAGTCTCTGGTGAGGTCTCTGGCCCCCTTCACACCACGGTTTTTCCCTGATCAGGTTCGATCAGGTTTCTGTATCAAAACCAGGAGTGTCTCCAAAACTCACAACAGGTGTCAATCTTTCAATTACACTTTTTCTCTGCAAGTTCCTCTCCTGGTTCCTCTCCTGGCTTTGACACACAAACCTGATCGAACCTGAACCGTGGTGTTAAGGGGGCCTTAAACTCAGTATTTGTAAGACAAAACCAGGAGTGGGTGATAAATACAGAAGTGGTGACGTCTTTCCATTAGGTCACGTTCACATGTCCAGTATTTGGTGAATTTTTACCTCAGTATTTGGTGAATTTTTTACCTCAGTATTTGGTGAGTTTTTTACCTCAGTATTTATAAGCTAAAACCAGGAGTGGGAGATAAATACAGAAATGGTGACATGTTTCTATTAAGGTTGCCTTCAGACTTGCAGATGCATCTGCAGCGTTTTGCAGATGCATCTGCAAGCATCTGCATGCAGACCGCGGCCCCTATGTTTATAATGGAGCGCACGGCGGTCTGCAGATGCTTGCAGATCGCCGTGCGCTCTCATTGCCCGCCATTAGTGATCTGTGCGGAGGCAGATGCCTGCGTACAGATCATACACTCTCCCCGCACCAGAGACGCGACATGCTGCGTCCCGGGTGCGGACGCGGGACACCGGAAGGAGCAGATATGGTCCGTATCCGCACCCGAACGCAGCAAACGCTGCCAAACGCAGGCACTATGCGTTCCTATGTTAAACATAGGAACGCAGTGCGCATGCGTTTGACTGCGTATGGGAACGCAGCATACGCTGCGGCGCCAAACGCTAATGTGAAGGCAGCCTTAAGCTAGGGCCACACTGACGGTTTTAGCCTATTGGAACGCAATCCGGGTAAAACTTAGAAGTTTTCCCAGAAGCACTATGCGGTTCGGGAGAACACTGCCCCTAGTTACCCGATGTGTACCATGGTTACCCAGCCACACACAAAGCTGCGTGGACTGCGCTTTAGCTGAGCGCACATAAAATGTTGCAGACAATGACAGGTGCAGTCCGGCCGCAAATTGGCGCGGGATTTGAACCACGCACGCTACCATCAGGAGATCCGTGGTGCTAGCTGCTGCTCTCCCGACGGTAGCCACGGTCATCTCCTCCACATGGAGGTCAGTGGCGACGCAGCTGGGAGATGACCGTCACTAGCCGGTCATCTCCAGGCTGCGCGCAGCGGAAGTACCCTGACTGGCGCTAGCGATTTTGCTCACTGTGACTCGCAGCAGCGACCAGGCCCCCTCTGTGAGATCACTGATCGTGTCAGAATGGGGGTACCGTCACACTTGGCGACACTCCAGCAATTACTACAACAATACAACCTGGTAGGGAATCCTGACGGTAGCTGCGGGTCATCTCCTGCTGCACGGAGGTCAGCGGCGACACAGCTGGGAGATGACCGGCGCTAGCTGCTCATCTCCCGGTTGCTCAAAGCGGAAGTACCCCGACCGCCATATTGGAACACCCAAGTTATGGGTATTCTGATGTGGCGGCCGGAATTCAAATCCCCCGCCAAGCCGCACGGGACAACAACCAACGACCTCAATACTATGCCCTAGAGCAGGGATCTCAAACTCGGTTGGGTTGGTGGGCCGCACGTAGAAAAAATTGATATCGGGGGGCCGCATTGCTTGCAGGCTGCCCACTGTCCGCTTATCCCGAGCGCACAGGGAAATGCTGCTTGCAGCGTTTCCCTGTGCGCTCTGGATAAGAGCACACTATGCAGGCTGCTGTATGAACTGGTTACCACGATACACATCAGGTAACCAGGGACAGCGTCTGCTAAAAGCGGGCGCATACACGCACCTGCGCTTCTCTGTCAAAGCCTAAGTATTTAGCACAGAAGCGCTAAATACTGAGAGCGCAGGTGTGTGGACAAGCCCATATATACACACCCACACATTTACACACACTCACATACATACACACATACACATACACACTCACACATTGACACACTTACATAGGGCCATATTTGGAGTTCCTGCTGCCCTAGGCACTTTCAGCGGTCACATTCCCCCCAGGCTTCTATCTTCGGCTGTAACAGCGCCTTACCTGACTCCACTCTTCTCATTCCGGCAGCTTCTTCCTCTGTGGCTCGCAGTCTTCTGCTTGCCGGCAGCAGCCGGCACCAGCTAGAACCCAGCGGCCGACACCAGCCTGCACCCAGCAGCCGGCACCAGCCGCCGGCAATGTGCCGCTCAGGCGGCGCAGGTATACACTCACACATATACATACACTCACACAGATATACACACTCACATACAAATATACATGCACACACATATACACTCACACATATACACACACATATACACACTCACTCAGAAATATTCACACACACATACACACACATATATACACACACACACACTCGCATATATACACAAATACTCACACATATACACATACAGACTCACTCATATATACACACACACACTCACTCACATATACACACAAATACACTCACACATATACACATACACACTCACTCACATATACACACAAATACACACACACACTCACATAAACACACAAATACACACACACACTCACTCACATATACACACATATACACACTCACTCAGAAATATTCACACACACATACATATATACACAAATACTCACACATATACACATACAGACTCACTCATATATACACACACACACTCACTCACATATACACACAAATACACTCACACATATACACATACACACTCACTCACATATACACACAAATACTCACACATATACACATACAGACTCACTCATATATACACACAAATACACACTCACATATACACACAAATACACACATATACACACTCACTCACATATACACACAAATACTCACACATATACACACTCACTCACATATACACACAAATACTGAAACATATACACACTCACTCACATATACACACAAATACACACATATACACACTCACTCACATATACACACAAATACACAGACATATACACATACACACTCACATATACACACAAATACTCACACATATACACACTCACTCACATATACACACAAATACTAACACATATACACACTCACTCACATATACACACAAATACACACACATATGCACACTCACTCACATATACACACACTCTCTCTCTCTCTAACACTCACTTATACACACCTGATCAGGGGCTGGCTGGCTGAAATTAATCCGGGAGGTGGCATGACCCTGTCAGCCCTGAGGTGGCAGGTGAGGGGCCGGGGGGGGGGTCTTTTTGCTGGCCGTGTGAGGAGGGGGGGCTGGGGCGATGTGCTGACAGCTCTGGCCGGGTGAGGAGCGGGGGGCGGGACGGCTGTCAGCTCCGGCGCTCACTCAACGCTGTACTCCCGCTCTGTGAGAGGGCAGCAGCTGCGGCCGCACACTGAGAGCCCGGCCAGCCCACTTCATTAATGCCCCGGGCTCATTATACATGGAGCCTTTACTGTGACTTCCGGCTCAAACAAGCGCTTTCGCGCTTGTACATTCATGAAAGCAGGCGGCCAGCGGACCAATCAGAAGCCTCCTGTGACGTCACAGGAGGCTTCTGATTGGTCCGCCAGCCGCCTGCTTGTGTGAATGTACAGGCGCGAAGGCGCTTGTTTGAGCCAGCGGTACCCGGAAGTCACAGTAAAGTGGTACCGCGGCGGCTCCATGTATAATGGCCCGGGGCATGCTTTTTTGTTTCATGGTGCCCCAGGCCACTGGGGAGCGTGGCGGGCCGAGTTTGAGACCCTGCCCTAGAGAGACAGGGTCCCAACAACCGCCATATCGTTGCTGCATCGCTGGTGAGATCTGACTGTTTGACATTTCACCAGCGACCACATAGTGATGCTCCAGCAATCCCTACCAGGTCGTATCGTTGTCGGGATCGTTGGAGCGTCGCCAAGTGTGACGGTACCTTACAGATCGCTCATTAAATTATTCTTAAATCTTTATACATAAACTGCATACCGTATATACTCGTGTATAAGCCGACCCGTGTATAAGCCGACCCCCCTACTTTTGCCCCCAAAACCTGGGAAAATCTATTGACTCGTGTATAAGCCGAGGGTGGACCCTAGCACAAGTATACAGCCCCAGCAGTGTGGTATACACCAGTCCCAGAGGTAGATACAGCAGCCCCAGTGGTAGTATACACGCAGCCCAGTAGTATATACAGCCCCAGTGGTAGTATATACAGCCCCAGTGGTAGTATACAGGGCCCAGAGGTATATAGCAGCCCCAGCGGTAGTATACAGGGCCCCAGAGGTATATAGCAGCCCCAGCGGTAGTATACAGGGCCCCAGAGGTATATAGCAGCCCCAGTGGTAGTATACAGGGCCCCAGAGGTATATAGCAGCCCCAGTGGTAGTATACAGTGCCCCAGAGGTATATAGCAGCCCCAGTGGTAGTATACAGTGCCCCAGAGGTATATAGCAGCCCCAGTGGTAGTATACAGGGCCCCAGAGGTATATAGCAGCCCCAGTGGTAGTATACAGTGCCCCAGAGGTATATAGCAGCCCCAGCGGTAGTATACAGTGCCCCAGAGGTATATAGCAGCCCCAGCGGTAGTATACAGTGCCCCAGAGGTATATAGCAGCCCCAGCGGTAGTATACAGTGCCCCAGAGGTATATAGCAGCCCCAGCGGTAGTATACAGGCAGCCCCAGTAATGCAGGCCCCCCCCCAGTGTCTCTCCGGTCACCTGTAAAGCAAGCTATACTTATCAGTGTCCCGCTCGCACCCGCCGCTGCCGACATCCGCGATCCTCCATCTTCATGCGACTCCTCTTCCTGTTTCCTGTGCGCGTCGCCGGAATGACGTCATTGCCGGCGACGCGCACAGAAACAGGAAGAGGAGTCGCATGAAGATGGAGGATCGTGGATGTCGGCAGCGGCGGGTGCGAGCGGGACACTGATAAGTATAGCTTGCTTTACAGGTGACCGGAGAGACCCTGGGGGGGCCCTGCATTACTGGGGATGCGGGGGCTGCTGTATACCGATGTATACATCGGTATGTACCGATGTATACATCGGTATACAGCACTGACTCGCGTATAAGCCGAGGGGGGTACTTTTCAGCCCAATTTTTGGGCTGAAAAACTCGGCTTATACGCGAGTATATACGGTATATTCTAGAATACTCGATGCTTTAGAATTGGACCACCATCTAGTATATATATATATATATACACACTGTGTGCAGAATTATTAGGCAAATGAAGGAGGAGAAAGGCGTATCTAAGAGTGGCCATTTTGAACATTATAATAATAATTGGATATATACACTGTGTGCAGAATTATTAGGCAAATGAGTATTTTGATCACATGATACTTTTTATACATGTTGTCCTACTCCAAGCTGTATAGGCTTGAGAGCCAACTACCGATTAAGTAAATCAGGTGATGTGCATCTGTGGCGCCCCTGCGACCAGGAGGCCACATAGGGAACTGCAGCCAGGTAAGACAGGAAGACAGTTTACACAACACCCTCACAGACATCCCACTCACCACTAGAGGGCGGCACGCAACCCGGAGGCCGGGACTCTAGGCGGGCAAGGGGTGGTGGGTTTAGAGAACAGTGGATGGGACAGCAAGCAGGTCAGGTGATAGATGGTAGAAATAGAGAAGAGGAGGAGGAAGGAGTCAGTAGGCCGAGGTACGCTGAGCAGTAAAGTACAGGAGCACACGTCCTGGAGGAGTGGGGTGCATGGAGCGCAGAATCCGAAGAGCCAGTGCAGCCACGGAGAGAAAGCCCATCCGGAGCCAGCACCCCAGGAGTGTGAGGAAAGAGAGGACCAGCAGCACTGGGTCCTAGAAACACAGCTGAGATGGTCAACTGCAGGCGGAGTAGCATTCTGTATGGAACCTGATTCACACGGTTAGAAGGGAGCCTGATAGAGCCTCGAAGAGAAGGACTATTGGAGTCTAGGCTAGTAGCAGAGTGTCGGCTCTGAAGGGGACCGACGATTCACCCGGTTTCCCCAGGATTCACGATGAGGAACTCTAACTCCAGGTTGGAGTTCTTACCCCAAAGGACAGGCAGCTCAGTGGCGACCACGAGGACTCACAGGGTCCGAGCTACCGCTAAACTGTCCGTAGACACGCACACAGTGAGAGAGAAAGAGAGAGTAAAGCCTGGAAAGGACAGAGAAAGAGTGAGGGGTCACAGAGAGGAACAACCTGGCTGCAGGGAGTAGAGAGGAATCCGGAGGGGAAAGCTTGTAACCCGTGTAAGAACTGTAACTGAACTGTTGTACTGAAGAACTGCAAAGTAAACACGGTGAACCCTGCCTCTGACTCCCTTGCATGATTCTCGATCGCCTGTGCATGATTCCCTCCAACAGGACTGCAGAGAGATCCCACCTGGAGAGCCACAGCCTGTCAGCTCTAGGCACCGAAGGAAGGAAGGCTGCAGCAGCAGGACAGTAAGTGAACTGCACCTACCACAAGCCTACACCATTGACTTTAACATCACTGCCCTGGGGAACCAAGTTCTACCCGCGGAGAACTATTCCATCTACAGCTGCTTTAACATCATCCCCGGAGGTTCTGCAGCAGCAGTGGTCCTATTATTGACCACAAGTCGTGGGTGGCGTCACGACAAACATTTATCCCCTGTAAATATTCCCCTTTTACTTGCCAGGGCCCAGGACACGGTCCGGACCAGGACCTCCGTGACATTCCCCAGTAGCAAACCCGGTCCGGTACCGAGTAATCCGTCCCAGTGGGCTCGACATATCTCTGTAATGAGGAGGGGTGTGGTCTAATGACATCAACACCCTATATTAGGTGTGCTTAATTATTAGGCAACATCCTTTCCTTTGGCAAAATGGGTCAGAAGAGAGATTTGACAGGCTCTGAAAAGTCCAAAATTGTGGGATGTCTTGCAGAGGGATGCAGCAGTCTTGAAATGGCCAAACTTTTAAAGCATGATCACCGAACAATCAAGTTTCATGGCAAAAAGCCAACAGGGTCGCAAGAAGCGTGTTGGGCAAAAAATGCGCAAAATAACTTACCATGAATTTAGGAAAATCAAGCGTGAAGCTGAAAAGATGCTATTTGCCACCACTTTTGCCATATTTCAGAGCTGCAACGTTACTGGACTATCAAAAAGCACAAGGTGTGCCATACTCAGGGACATGGCAAGGTAAGGAAGGCTGAAAAACGACCACCTTTGAGCAAGAAACAAGATAAAATGTCAAGACTGGGCCAAGATATATCTTTAGGCTACGTTCACACATTGCGTATTTTGCCGCGTTTTTTTACGCGCGCTTTTCAAAATACGCAATGTGCCTTTTGTCTGCCTGCAAAGTGAATGGGAAATTCACTTTGCAGTGCAGACATTGCGTAAAAATACGCAGTGCGTTTTCCGGGAGAAAGCGCAGCTCCGTAAACAATTGATATGTCAATTGTTTACGCAGCTACTTCTGCGTATTCTCCCAGAGGGGAGGAAGAATTCTGCTTCCTCCTCCCCTCTTTGACAGCTGTGGCCGCCCATTAGATTTCACAGTGTATTAATATACACTGCGAAATCTAAATTAAACAAAAGCAAGTGAATGAAAAATAAAAAAGAATGAATACTTCACCTCTCCGACGCCTTTTCCCGCTGTCTGGTCTCCAGTTCTAAGTGAGATCTCTTCTGACAAGACCTGTGGTGATATCAGAGGGGCGTTCCCGGGCACTCGCGGTCATGTGATACATATCACATGACCGCGAACAACTAATCAGCGCTGGGAACGCCCCGGGAACGCCCCCCTCTGACGTCACCACAGGTCTTCTCAGTATATCTCTCACTTGGAACCGGAGACCGGAGAGCGGCAGAAGGCACCAGACAGCGGGAGAAGGCACCGGACAGGTGAAGTATTCATTCTTTTTTATTTTACATACATTTGCCTCTGTTTAATTTAGATTTCACAGTGTATATTAATACACTGTGAAATCTAATGGGGCTGTCACAGAGGGGAGGAGGAAGCAGGATTTTTCCTCCCCTCTGTGACATCACTGCGCTTCCTGGAGTAAAGAAAGCGCAGTGTGTGAAAGCCCCTGCGTATTTTGTTGCGCTTTTTTGCGCGGCCGAAAAACGCGGCAAAAAGCGCGCGGCAAAAAAGCGCAGCAAAATACGCAAATGTGTGAACGTAGCCTTAGACTGATTTTTCAAAGGTTTTATGAACTGATGGAATGAGAGTGACTCTTGATGGGCCAGATGGATGGGCCAGAGGCTGGATCAGTAAAGGGTAGAGAGCTCAACTCTGACGCCAGCAAGATGGAGGTGGGGTACTGGTATGGGCTGGTATCATCAAAGATGAACTTGTGGGACCTTTTCGGGTTGAGGATGGAGTAATGCTCAACTCTCAGACCTACTGCCAGTTTCTGGAAGACAACTTCTTCAAGCAGTGGTACAGGAAGAAGTCGATATTGTTCAAGAAAAACATGATTTTCATGCAGGACAATGCTCCATCACATGCATCCAACTACTCCACAGCATGGCTGGCCAGTAAAGGTCTAAAAGAAGAAAAAATAATGACATGGCCCCCTTGTTCACCTGATCTGAACCCCATAGAGAACCTGTGGTCCCTCCTAAAATATGAGATCTACAAGAAGCGGAAACAGTACACCTCTCGGAACAGTGTCGAAACACAAAGATAAGACTCAAGTTGCCTAGCAAGTTTGGTACCAGTGAGGAGAGACAGGGCCGGCAGCTTAGCTAAAGCGGCAGCGGGGCCACACACACAGCGCAGGAGTAGGAAGCCAAGGACCCGGCCAAGGTGGGAGCAACCCGGCCCCGGTACAGACTCCGTGGACAATATCTACTGAATACCATCTGCAGTAAAGACTTGGAAAACTGAGTCTGTGTAATCCTTGCGCTCGAGCCCTACTCTCCCTCACAAACTGTTATCATCTCTACCACTACCCCTACCCTGCATCTTCCATAGACTATCATCATCACTGCCTCGGGGAACCAGGCTCTGACCGTGGAGAGCTGTTGCATCACCGGCTGCCAAACATCATCCCCGCAGGTTCTGCAGCAGCGGTGGTCACCCTGACCACATACCACGGGTGGCGTCATGACTATATTCCCTGTAAATAACCCCCAAACACATTACTTGTGGGCCCGGGACACAGTCCAGACCAAGACCACCGTGATTCCCCGTGATACCCCGGTCCGGTACCGAGTCCCAGTGGGCTCCACAAATTGGCATCTATGAACAGGATCTACCATGCCCGGTTTGTGTACCGTGATTTGTGAGAAAAACTGTTTTGAAACTGCCGCTATTACAGAGCACGCGGCAAACAAAATTTAAACTGCGCCACAAGGACTGTATTTTTGAATTGCCACCATTACAAAGCGCGACGTGCGGGAAGCAAAGGGGGCGTGTCATTGTGGGCGGTACTCTGTAAAGCGCTCTGACGTCATCCGGAGGGGAAGAGAATCCCTGTCGCACAGCGAAACGTTTAATAGACATCCTGACGGAAGCGGAAGACCAGGAGGGTCGAAATTAACTAAATGCGGAGCAAGGAGTAGCACGCATCATGCCGCTCCTGATGCCATACACTCTGGGAGGAATGTGGCTTCCACAATATTCAGGTGAGCCCAATATCCTCAATGACTTTGTTATGAAAATCAAAGCGTACTACGTTATGTACCCCCTAACAGAAGCCCAGCGTGTCGGTATGATTATTGGACAGTTAACCGGCAATGTACAGCGGGAAGTTGCGTCCTGGCCGGACACAGACAAAGATACTGTAGAGCATCTTGTGGCTGGACTGAAAGCAGCATTTGAGTCCAGTGCTGACACCCGGGCTAAAATGAGGTTCTTTGGATGTCAACAAAAGCCTAAGAAGAGTGCAAGAGACTATTCCTTAAACTTGCAGGAAGAGCTCAAAGCACTTAAACTAGCAGAACCTGCCTTAGCCCCGGGAGCTGACAAAATGCTAATCGATCAGTTCATAGAGGGCCTCCTATCCCCTTCTGAAATAGGATAGTTGAGTATGATGATCATCCAGAATCCCGGAATGACTTTTGCCGAGTTAAAAGATAGAGCCATCCGTCTTCAGCAGATAGAGAAGCCCAGGGATATAAACTTTATTCAAGTCCCTACAGCAGCACCTCAGCGGCCAGGAGCATCAGCGACATCTGCCATGTGAGAGACTGTTGCTGAACACAGAGAGCCTATCTCTAATGAGGCCCTCAACCAAAAGATAGATGTCCTGACAGACACTGTTCTTTCCATGGCTAAAGTCATCAAGGAGCTGTGTGGATCCAAGCCTGCACCCAAGATCGAGTTGGCGAACAGTAAATAGGATGGCCCGTGGATGAGGCCCAGGAAGTAACAAGCGACGCGAGGATGACCCAGATGATCAGCCGGATGGATAGCCCATCTGCCGCCGTTGCAAGGAGCCAGGTCACTTTGCCCGGGAATGTGCTTTAAACGAGGATCTCCTGGGAAGGCTGGTCGCTCCTCAGGTATGAACTCCCAAGGTCTTTCAGACTGGTATGACAAGTTCGTGGGAGGACGTCCATTCATCCCTATCGTGTTGGATGGCATTCCCTTCAGCACCTTGTTGGATACCAGGTCCCAGATAACATCAATTCCATATGTTCTCTACAAAAGGTACTGGGCTGATTCAGACATTAATAGTGGTCCATCTAACATTGCATTGAACTTATGGGCTAGCAATGGTGAACTAATACCACAGGTTGGGTTCAGAGAAATGACCATTCAGATTGGGAAGGTAGAATTGAAGATCCAGGGTATTATAATTGTAGATGTTGACTGGCAAGAACGTGAACCAGTAAGGTTACTAGGAATGAATGTGATTGAAAATTGTTTTTCCGAGGTAATTACTGTCTTACAGCAGATCGCCGAGACTGCCAGAGTCAGGCAACAGAGACTCCTGCAAAAGGAAATAAAAGCACTGATGCTAAAGCAACAGGTAGAAATATCAGGAGGTGAAATTGGCAGTGTAAGGGTAAGTGACCCGATACCCATTTGTAATACCTCCCAATACTGAAATGTTGGTCTGGTGTAGAGCCACAATAGGCATTAAAGGGCGAGACTATCAAGCCCTGGTAGAACCCGTGTACTCAGACAGTAGGCCCACTATACTGACGGCCAGAGGAGTAGTTGAGATACACCGGGGAAGAGTGCCATTATGCCTTCTAAATTGTGGGGAAGATGAGGCCACCGTACCGAAGTATGCTACTAAGGCTAAATTATTTACGGTTGATAACAATGCCATCACAGCCGTTGAGCCCTTGAACCCGTCAAGTCAGGCAGATGACAATGGGTCAGGGGAAAAGCTGGAGGATTGGTGCCAAAAACTACACGTGGGTACCAGTTCTACACCTTCCCATCAAAAGCATGGAGTATACCGGGTAGTAAAAGAATATGAGCAGATATTCAGCAAACATCCATTAGAATTTGGGCAAATTAAAGGGGTAGAGTACACTATACCCACAGGTAAACATCAGCCTATAAAAGAGAGGTATAGACCATTACCACCAGCTCACTATCAAACCACCAAAGACATGCTTAAAGAGATGAAAACTGCAGGTGTAATAAGAGACAGTTGTAGCCGCTGGGCAGCGCCTTTAGTGTTGGTTAGAAAGAAGGACAGGACCATGAGACTGTGCGTAGACTACCGGCAGATCAACCGCATTACACACAAGGATGCATACCCGTTACCTAGGATTGAGAAGTCATTAGCCACATTAAAATCTGCTAACTACTTTTCTACCCTAGATCTGACTAGTGGGTATTGGCAAGTTCCTGTGGCAGAGGCTGACAAGGAGAAGACAGCGTTTACCACGCTGATGGGCCTCTGTGAGTTGAATTGTATGCCGTTTGCACTCTGCAATGCACCCGATACCTTCCAACGCGTGATGGAGAGCTGCCTAGGCCATAAGAACTTTGAAACTGTCCTCCTGTACCTGGATGACGTCATAGTCTACTCCAAGACATATGAACAACATCTACAAGACCTGGCAGAAGTGTTTAAATCCTTGTCCGGATACGGCATGAAGATTACGCCATCCAATTGCCACCTTCTTAAGCCAAAGGTGCAGTACCTAGGACATGTCGTGAGTTCAGAGGGAGTAGCACCGGATCCTGATAAAGTCACAGTGATAAGGGATTGGCCAAGACCCACCAATGTGAAAGAGGTGAGGCAATTCTTGGGACTGGTAGGCTATTACAGAAGACTTATCAGATGGTCCACGAAGTTAGCAGCTTCAGTACAAGACATCCTGGTAGGACAGTCAAAAAGGTTTTCAACCCGTAATTCCCCTTTCCTGTGCAGTGACAAGAGGGAAGAGTCCTTCAAAAAGCTAAAGTGGGCACTGACAAAAGAGATCCTGGCCTATCCAGATTACCATCAATCCTTCATTCTGTACACGGATGCCAGCAACGTGGGACTGGGAGCAGTACTGTCACAGAAGCTAGGAGGCAAAGAGAGAGGTATTGCCTTTGCAAGCAGGAAACTCCGGCCTACAGAAGAAACCCTGAGAATTACACTTCCTTCAAGTTAGAACTACTGGCAGTAGTTTGGGCTGTAACTGAGCGTTTCAAACACTACCTGGCAGCTGCAGAATTTACCTTCTACACTGATAACAACCCATTGACCCACCTGGATTCAGCAAAATTAGATGCCTTGGAGCAGCGATGGATAGCCCGGCTGTCTAACTACAATTTTGTCATCAAATATAGGGCAGGCCACAAGAACGGGAATGCAGATGCTTTATCTCGGATGCCACACCTGAAAGACGTGAGAGAGGAACTGGAGAAGCTGGAAGAAATTGAGCTACCGGCCTTTCGCCATTTTAAGATAGAAAAGCATCAACCCGGCATCTACCAAAAACAACAGGAGGCAAATCTCAACCTGTTAGTGCACCATGGATGGGCTGACACCCAGGATAGCGATCCAGCTGTGAAGCTAGTGAAAGAACTGCTTACACAACAAGGTGCGTACCCTAATCAGAACGCTCCAGCTGAGACCCAACAATTCTGGAAAGAGAGAAGCAAGTTGTTCCTATATCAAGGGATGCTGTGCAGAAGGCACACCAACCCTAAAACACAAGAGTTGGTCTGGCAGATTATCGTACCCAAGAGAGACGTCAAAATGGTCTTAGAAGCCTACCACGACGGTGCAGGTCATTTTGGATGGAAGAAGTTGGAAGTGCTCTTAAGAGAGAGATTCTACTGGGTTGGCATGAGGAAATCAATTGAAGATTGGTGTAGAAAATGTGGCCCGTGAAACCTCAGAAGAAAGGATCAATAGAGTCAGAGAGCCCCACTCCAGTCCATAGTAACCAAGCAACCACTTGAGTTAGTTGCGTTAGACCACGTCAAGTTATCACCAAGCTGGTCAGGCTATATCTATGCCTTAACCATCGTGGACCATTACTCCCACTTCTTAGTGGTGGTACCAGTCAAGGACCTGACAGCGAAGACAGCTGCAAAAGCATTTCAGACACATTTCTGTAGAACTCATTGCTACTCGGAACAAGTCCTTGCAGATCAAGGTCCAGCTTTTGAGTCAGAGATTTTCCAGGAATTCTGCAACATGTACGGCTGTAAGAAGATCCGCACGACCGCCTATCATCCCCAAACCAATGGATAATGCAAAAAGATGAACCATATTGTAATTGACCTGTTGAAAACCTTACCAGAGTCAGAGAGAAATCAATGGCTAGGGAAATTACCCGATTTGGTAGACTTGTACAACCATGTCCCGGTGGGTTCTACAAACTGCACCCCAGCCTACCTTATGCGAGCAAGGCCCGGTAAGCTGCCAATTGATTTAGATATGGGAATTCTGAAGCCAGATGCGAAAGTTGAAGAATCCAATTGGGATACCCTACGTCAACAGCAGTATCGCCAAGTACAAGAGTGTGTAGAGAAAAGTCTCCAGCAAGCTAGAGAAAGACAAGAGAGAACCTTTAACCGACATGCTCTAGCAACCCCATTACAACCTGGAGAGCAAATTCTCAAGAGAAAGAGACGCACCAACAAATTGGATAATCAGTGGGAAACCACCCCATATACAGTCTTACCATCAAATTTAGACAATGCTAAAGTGTGTCTAATCAGCAAAGACGAAGGAAGAACGTCAGCAGTTGTGTCAAGATACCATCTTAAATCATGTCCTGAAACCCTGAAGACACCAGAAGTAACCTTACCCGTACAAGTCCAACCTGTCAGGAAAGAAGAGGATGTGTTCCATAACGTTTTAGGAGATTTCCCCAAAACATGGCCAAATTACTATGGAGTAGTTGTAGTTCCCATGCTTAACCACCAATGGTAGAACCAACGCCAGAACCCATACCATAAGAAGTCCCAAGACATGAAGAACTGAAAGTTGAGCCTGAAGAGGAAGAACCAATTCCTGGTCCCAGTGAGCTTGCCAGTCCTACTGTCAGATCTCCATCCTTAGTAGTAGCAGATACTCCAAGTAGGTACACGTCCACTCACACCATTATGCTAAGTACACCCAGTAAACCAGCACTACGCAGATCACAGTGTAGTACCCAGGGTCAGATACCGGTTAGGTACAGAGATTAAAGTGTGGAATTAAATATAAAATGTAAATATGTTGTTATAAAGTTTAATAGAACCTGGTAAAGTGTAAATGTACAAAAAGGGTGAGAGTAGCATGGTGTTAGGTGGCAGCCACAGAGAGTAAGAACTTGGCCTCTTATGCGGTGACCCAAGGGCTTAAGAGCCTACTGCACTTAAACCAGAGACACCCATAGACACTTGTGTATAATAGTTTGCAACGTTAAAAGCCCAGTACCTACAGAGACTATACTGTATGAACTACATACATAATCTTGAACTTTTCTTCATTTTTATTAACTACGGACCATACTTAACACGGAACTGGTTGTAGTAAAGACTACGTGTATATAGTTACCAGCCCAGAGGTAATAGACTAAAACCCCCGGAAGGAATGATTTGTTTTTAACTTTTTGGACACTTTTTGAGCATCAGTGATTTTTGTAATTTTTTGTTTTTTAAGACTCTGTAAATATTGTTATGTTAACTGTTTGTTTGTTTTTCTGCAGTCCTGGAGTACTGTTATTTACTAAGGTGGAATGTGGCACCCCAGGGGTTAATGTGCCACAGTAACAACACTAAGGGTTAATTTACCACACAACCCACAACACTACACTAGCGCCTCCAGGCCAGAAGGGGGAGCTAAAGCTTCTTCCCTATATATTCTGGGTGGAGAGGAAGTGACAGTTAGTTCAGTTCCTGAGAGGATTGAGGGAAAGGACCTGGGTGTAAAAGGGCTGCGTTAGGCTCACCCCACGGTCCACTGTCCAGCTCCAGACCAGCCAGGGTCTGAGGAATAGGAGAAGCAGAGGAACACACCTGGGACACGGAGTTACCCTAAACTCATCCCGGAAAAGCGCAAAGACCAGATACTAGATTCCCAATTGTGCCTGACACAAGCAGCACAGAAAACACCAGATAAGTGAAGATTATATATCTTCACTGTACCACAGCGAAGCAACACCGCGGGCTCAGAAACGCAAAGATAAGACTCAAGTTGCCTAGCAAGCTTGGTACCAGTGAGGAGAGACAGGGCCGGCAGCCTAGCTAAAGTGGCAGCAGGGCCACATACACAGCGCAGGAGTAGGAAGCCAAGGACCAGGCCGGGGTGGGAGCAACCCGGCCCCGGTACAGACTCTGTGGACAATATCTACTGAATACCATCTGCAGTAAAGACTTGGAAAACTACAAAACCGTGAGTCTGTGTAATCCTTGCGCTCGAGCCCTACTCTCCCTCACAAACTGTTATCATCTCTACCACTACCCCTACCCTGCATCCTCAATAGACTATCATCATCACTGCCCCGGGGAACCAGGCTCTGCCTGTGGAGAGCCGTTACATTACCGGCTGCCAAACATCATCCCCGCAGGTTCTGCAGCAGTGGTGGTCACCCTGACCACATACCACGGGTGGCGTCACAACTATATCCCCTGTAAATAACCCCCAAACACATTACTTGTGGGCCCGGAACATTGTCCGGACCAAGACCACCATGATTCCCTGTGATACCCCTGTCCGGTACCGAGTACCCCGTCTCAGTGGGCTCTACATGTATATATACAGGGGTTGGACAAAATAATGGAAACACAGGGAAAAATCAACAAAATTTAGTTTAATATGGTGTAGGTCCACCTTTTGCGGGGATTACAGACTCAATTCTCCGAGGTATTGATTCATACAAGGTGATATCATTGGCCCAGCGGATCTCCACGAAATAGCACCCCAGATCATCACAGAACTTCCACCATGTTTTATGGTTGGGAGAAGGCAGTCTGGATGGAATGCTTCTTTTGGCTGTCTCCAAACGTACACTCGGCCGGAGGTCGGAAAATGGGGTAAGGCTGTGGTCACAGTTGCCATGCGTTTTTTTTAATGATTTTACAAAACTCATGCCTTTTTTCATGTCAGCATGAGTTTTGTAAGGTGTGTGATGGCTCCCTGCGTTTTTGGGTGCGTTTTTGAATCTGCACCTAAAAATAGTGCTTGTAGTATTTTTTTGAGCGTTTTGAAAAACGCATGCGTTTTTATAACATGGGTTCCTATGGGAAACGCATGCAAAAACGCATGTACAATTAGTACCTTTTAGTGCCATTCAAAAACGCATGCGTTTCCCATAGGAGCCCATGTTAAAAAAAACGCATGCGTTTCCGGGTTCTGTAGGTGTTTCATTGAGCTCAGCAGTGATTTTCGGAGCCGTGCTCTTGCGATCCTCTCTTACAATTTGCTTTAGAGTCCAACGGTCTCTCACAGTCAGCTTCGTCTTTCGCCCGGACCTGTGCTTTGCTGCGGACACTTTTCTTTCAAATGCAGTCATTACTTTGGAGGCAGTACCTCTTGACACGTCAAGCATTCGGGCACTTTCTGTTACACTAGCGCCTGCCATACGAGCACCAACAATTTGGCCTTTTTGGAAATCCAAAAGGTCTGCTATTGGTATCAGGTTCTCATCAATGTTCTTACAATTCAGCAAGACAAACAGTTATTTTACATACAAATATCACTTAACACAAATAATCAACTAGAAAACATTAACATATGTCACGGATTATATGTTTATTACATGTTCGAAGATTATGATGCCAAAACGTTAGGTGTTTCCATTGTTTTGTCCAACCCCTATAAATATATATATATATATGTTTTCTGAGTGGAAAAACTCTAGGGCCGTACTTTTAGCCGTCCTGACCCCAAATTCAGGTCCTCTCGGTACTCTGTACTTCAGTCTATAATTTGCTTTTCTCTTTATTAGGGATCACATTATCCACAATTTCTCGGTCTCTGCTTGCTTGAGGGACACTCTAGCCAGACCTTAGGTCTGTCTCTGTCACATGCTGGGCCCTACCTGATGTTCTGACAGGAATCTGTCACTGTCCATGCACTAAACCCCTCACACTCTTAACCACTACTGTCCCTATTATCACAATTTACATTACACTTTACATATCATCACAGCACCACCGATGTCTTCAAGAGGGAATGTAGGCAGTATGTCCACCTCCTTACATTTTCATTAAATCTAAAAAGATAAAATCAATAATCAGTAGTGTTTATCAGAGAATCAGAGATAGATTAGCCATTGTTCATGTACTATAGCATGTGTATGTATACAAAGTTTAAAAAAAAAAAAGAATTACCGTAGTAGTAATTTCACCATGTGCAAAAACACACTATGTACTGTAAATGGCAGGCTTGCAATTCATTACATATCCAAATACGTGTATATATGCACATATACAGTACAATACACATCTAAAGCACAATGCAAATACAGTATGATTCTTTGCATTCAAGAGGTGAGTGGTAGGTTAGGTGGGGAGCGGTTTAAGATGAGGTGTGTTTTGGTGGGGTAGCAGGTTTGATGCATATAGTGGACATACATACACACACATACAGTTTACAACTAAGAACAGGTAGTTCTGGGGCGGACCTACCGTGGTGCAGCTGGTTCAGCTGCACCAGGGCCCCGACAGGCTAGGGGCCCCTCAAGCCTGCAGGGGGGCCCCCAGCTGACCCCCGTGACCCTGTGTCAGAGGAAAGGAGGTTAACTGAGAGAGGCTCCCTGCTTCTCTTGGCTGATACCGCCCCTCCTCTTCTCTGCCGCCCCGGCTCCCAGGACTGCAATGCGCAGCTCGGCGCAGGTAGGAGCCGCATCAACTACAGCACAACCTCGCCGACATCCGCTAAACCTCCCCCCGCTCCTCGCCGACATCCGCTAGCAAACTTACCCCCCGCTCCTTGCCGACATTCGCTAGCAATGCCTTGAAACCAGGTGACCGATCTGGGGCGATTTGCACACATCGCCACATGTAACCGGCCGCCGGCGATCTGACAGGCGATTGGAGCCATAAGTTCCCATTGTCCTGCATCGCCGCTGGGGTTTTGAGACACCCCAGCGGCGATGCCGCCTGTCAGATTGCCAGTGCAGCGCTGTAGGTGTCACCCCATGTAAATGGGTGACGGCGACGCTGGCGGGGCGCCTAAAACGTGCGCGCCCCGCGCTAGTCGCCACCAACATCTACAGCACCGTCGCCAGGTGTGACGGTACCTTTAGGGGTCTCCTTCCTTTGTTGTGTACAGATGTACTTGTACCTGTGGTATATTATGGGTAGGTTTTCTATATAGGATTTTTGCAGAGGAGACACAGCATGTGCAGGAGAGACAGTGCATAGGGGAAAAAGACAGCACAAGATGGGTTAGATAGCACACAGAGCGGACAGACAGCACAAGAGGAGGATAGACAGTGCACGGGGGGGTTATATTTACAGGGATAAATTTTGTTTTTAGCTAATGGTGAATAAATAAAAAAAATTGCCAATAAAAATGCTTGCCACCCGGACATATAACATGTTTAATAGCTCTATATAGAGAAGTGGGGGCTATCATATTACATAGGGAGAAGTAGGGGCCATCATACTATATATAGCTAGAAGTGGGGGCCATCATACTAAATATAGGAAGTTGTGGGGACCATCATACAGTATATAGCAGGGGTTGGGAACGTATGGCTCGTGAGCCGGATGTGGCTCTTTTGATGGCTGCATCTGGCTCACAGCCAAATCTATATAAAAAAGTTTTACCCGCCACACAGCTGTATCCCGCCTTTTTCGGTTGTCTGCCGCCAGTGTATGGTGTTCCGGGTGCCGTGCTCTGTCCCTGCTGCCATGCGGGATAAGCCAGGAGGCCAGCAGCTGCGGCCCAATCAGAGGCCAGCAGCTGCGGCCCAATCAGAGGCGCATGATGTCAAATGCGGGAATCTGATTGGCTAGCCTTTGCTGGCATCTGACTGGACCACGGCTGCTGGCTTCTGATTGGCAATTTATGGGTACAACAGAAGGGACAGAGCGGCACCCAGAACACCATACAGCACGGACTGTGGAGGATCAGTGAGTGTGTGGTGTGTGTGGTTTGTTTGGGTTTTTTTTTTTGCAGGTACAGGCACCATGGTGGGGGCTGCAAAGGGCTGCATGGGGATGATGGGGGTACCATATTGGGGGCTGCAAGGGGATAATGGGGGTACTGCAAGGGGATGATGGGGGTACCATATTGGAGGCTGCAAAGGGATGATGTGGGTACCATATTGGGGGCCGCAAGGGGATATGGGGATACTGCAAGGGGATGATGGGGGTACCACATTGGGGGCTGCAAGGGGATGATGGGGGTACCATATTGGGGGCTACAGGGGGATAATGGGTACCATATTGGGGACTGCAAGGGGATGATTGGGTACCATATTGGGGGCTGCAAGGGGATGATGGGGATACCATATTGGGGGCTACAAGGGGATAATGGGGTACCATATTGGGGGCTGCAAGGGGATGATGCGGGTACCATAGTGGGGGCTGCAAAGGGATGATGTGGATACCATATTGGGGGCTGCAAGGGGATGATAGGGATACTGCAAGGGAATGATGGGGGTACCATATTGGGGGCTGCAAGGGGATTATGGGTAGGGGGGTACCATTATATTGGGGGCTACAGGGGGATGATGGGGTACCATATTGGGGGCTGCAAGGGGATGATGGGCACCATATTGGGGGCTGCAAGGGGATGATGGGGATACCATACTGGGGTCTGCAAGGGGATGATGGAGATACCATAATTGAGGGCTGCAATTTCTTGATAGGATTCAAAATTTGTCTGATTGTGCTGGTTTGTGTTGACAACTACTGTACGGTTATGTTCATTTATTTTTGTTCAACAATAAATGTGTATTATTCTTCATGGAACAATAAGACACCTGAAAATAAGTGCATCTTTAGGAGCAAAAATTAAGATAAGACACTGTCTTATTTTCAGGGAAAACAGGGTAGCTGCATGGAGAAGCAGCATGGAGAAGCATGGACAAATGGAAGTGTTACTAAGAGCCCAATGGTAAGAAGTACTTTATCATCATTGGTAGCAACAGCATGACAACATTACTAAAAAGAATTCAGATACTTATTGTACTTTAAAAGTGTTGGTCTTACATAAAATGCACACATTTACATGTATTTAGATTTAAACATATTGTATGGCTCTCACAGAATTTAAAAAAAATGTAAACTCAAAATTTGTTTTTTACAGCACAATTAAAACAACTGATCTATTCAAATTTCCCTCCCCCCGAGATGAAACCCATTAAACTGTAAAATAACAAAATTTGTGTGGTATATGTCAGAGAGATAATTTTTCCAATATAGCATAGAGAATGAAACAACTTCATATCCATAAAGATTAGTGTAATACAATAAATCCAGCACAATCTACACCTTAAGCTTTCCCAATGTCCGCTTTAGATCTTCCATGCATGAGATACCAGTTTGAAATTTTAAATGGGAAAATTGTTGTCTTTATCTCTTCAGCTGACAGTTTAGAGGTAATGAACCCCTTCCATGTTTCAAAAACGTTTCTGCCAGGAGATCTTTGTTTCTCTCTGCTTCCAGCCTCTCAATTTGCATAACTTTCTTCATCTCCTGTATCACATCATTGATGTTAGGGTTACGTTTGCTCAGCCAGTCGCGCAGTATTAACCTTTTTGTTATCATCACCACCACGTGAACAACCTTTGCTGATTTTCCCTCCCAATCTGCAGTTTGATCAAAATCTGTATTAGGAATTTCTTGTTAATTTTTCATATGTTGCTATAAAGCAGTGGCGTAACTTCAGGCCCAGGGGCCCCGATGCGAAAGCTCCAACGGGGCCCCCAATAATTGCAAATCTTTAATAGTAGTAGTCTTTTTCTATGAGCCAAAGGGACTTTTGGGTCCCCCCTAGGCTGCAGGGCCTGGGTGCGATCGCAACCCCTGCACCTATTGTAGTTACGCCCCTGCTATAAAGTATAAATGAATGTGCAGGGTGCAGATTTTCTCTCTCCCTTCTCTTTGCAGGACTTGCTGTGCTATGAACCAAAGTGGACAGTAGATGTCAGCAAAGTATAACATGGGCCTGACCTGTATTAGACATCTCACAATTGTGCACCTAGATGGGTGGAAAGGGTGTCTGTGCTCATTATGTGGCTGGTAGGGCCAGAACCGATCATCCCTGACTCCTGCTCAGCATCTGCCCACTTCTACTGGTTGTTATCTATTTTGCACAGCACACTTGGCGGTCAGTGGAGTAATTTGAATCTGATGGACCTCTGCCCTTCCCTTCTGCATGTTGGTCAGATGCATTGGCACTTGTAGTATTCTAAATCCTATAAATATATATGAGGTGCCAACTTCTTTTCAATATGGAGTAATATCCCCCATCGGGACTAATGTCCCCCATCCTAGTCACCTTCAAGATATTAATGTCCCTGTTCTAGTATATATGTCCCCCATAAAGTACAAAAAGCACTTATCAGCTCTCCTGAAGGTCCTTAATATTTCATGGATCCATAAATGATGTTGAATACTTGGACAAAACATAGTTGAATCTATCAATCCCCATAAACTGTGCAAAAAAATCACATTTTATTTAAACTTCATTAAAGCAACGTGCAAAATAGTGTTAAATAATATCTAAAAATATGAATGACGCGTTTTGAACAAATTCGTTTTTCACAATAGCCAATGTCCACCATCCTAGTATGTATGTCCCCCATTCTGTTATATGTTCCCCTCCATACCCCAACCTGGCAAATATGTCCCCCCATCCTAGTATGTTTATTCCCTATTCTGGTATATACAGGCATGTTCCCCATTCGGGGGTATACTGTATATGTCCAAATCCTTGTATATAAGTTCTCCATTTTAGTAAATAAGTACCCCATCCTGATATATGTCTCCCATCCTAGGTCCCATTCTGCTTAATATGTCCCCCATCTTTGTATATATGTCCCCATACTTTGTATATATGTCCCCATCCTGTTATGTATATCCTCTTCCTGGGCTCATCCTAGTATATATGTTCCCCATCCTAATATATATGTCCTCATCATGGGCTTATCCTGATACACCTGACTCCCATCCTGGTTAATATGTCCCCATCCTGGCATATATGTCCATATCCTGAGCCCAATTTTTGCCAAATATGTCCCCTATCCTGGTATATACGGTATATCCTTATTACGGATCCATTCCTGGTATATATAATCCCCATTCTGATTCCAACAAATACAACAAATAAAAAAAACAAACATTCTACTCATCTTCTCTGGGTCCCACATTGTGCGGTGTCCTCCTCTGTAGTTTGCGCAGTGGCTGGCATCTGACATCACCTGCCCAGTATGGCAACACGGCATTATCATGCGCCCCCAGTCAAGCCAAAGTCAGCTGATGGCCTCTATTCGGCTGACAGCGTGTATTGCAGTGCATGGACACAACAGGTCTCCTTGCAGCATGCAGCTCTGCTGGATGTGGGTATTAAAGTAGGCGTTAAGGTTGGCGGGCCCCTGTACCACTGGGCTGGGTTGCAACTTCTCCAATTGAGATAGTTACATCCCTGATGGCATTAACTGCTTTTATTGGAGATAGCTCTAACTAGAGCTTTATTTCACTGCTGGTGTGATACTTTAAAATGGTATTCCCTTCTCCAAGATTCTATCCCATTATGTAGTAGGTGTAATAATAATAATAATAATAATAGCAAATACCTTCAATTAGAAATGTAGTATAGTTCTCCTGAGTCAACTTTTTAGTGGGATTTACATAAACTCACCCAATTTTGGCCTATGAGCCCCAGGAAATCGGGGCAGTTGGCAACTATGAGTATGTGCAGGTTCACAACTATAATGTGTTCAGTGTTGCAGATATGTTTGTGTGGCGCCCCTGCGGGTATTAGCCACAGTATAAGATCATAATAGTTGCACTCACATAGAAAGCCATGCCACTGCACTACCACCTTTGGCCAGTAGGGGGAGCTCCAGAGACACCAGAGACTTCCCTAGAGATAAAACACTGGTCTGAGGTAGATTTTCAGACAGTTGGAGCCAGGAGCTCAGAGTGACAGGAGCTGCATTGAGTTCCTGAGGACTGACTGACAATTTTCTAGGGCCAAGCCATCGGTCTGAGGAGGAGAAAACTGATAAGAGGAACACTTTCAGAATCGGGTAGCATCATTATCTACCCCAGATAAAAAGCGCAGATACGGATACCGGATCCGTGGCTGCATTAGTTATATACAATACAGCAACCGGACAACGTGAGGTAACAACAAGCTTACAGGGCCAGACACAGCAACATACTAAGAGTTCAGCAGTACTCCCGGAGGGGGTAAGCAGAGAGAGACAAAGGACTTAAGTTGCCTGTTGAGTGGGACCCAGAGAGGACAGATTTGGGCCGGCAGCCAGTTCACACACGGCAGCAGGGCCACACAGACAGCGCAAGCAGGAGGTAAAGGACCCGGCGCAGGGCCTGAGCAACTGAACCCCTATTGCAGACTCCGAAGACGGGACTTGTTGTATTGTAGTTTGGTTGAAAGTAAACCAGTTAAACTTCATCTGTGCCTCAGCCTCTGATTTAACAGCTACCATCTATCCAGGATTGGGACCATCACCGCTGAGAGAAGTTGCTGTGAATCAAGTAAGTGTCTGTGCCCTTAACATCTCCTCAGCAGACTTCCATCTTCATCTATCATTAACTTTAACATCACCTGTCCAGGGGACCCTACAGCCCTACCCGGAAAAGGGCTATACCATCTCAGCTGTCTCTCATCATCATCCCCTGGCCAGTACAAGGCAGCGGTGGCCATATATAGCCACATTATTCCGGGTGGCGTCACGATAATAACATCTACAAACTTTATAAACTATATAAACTTCTAAATCCCCTGTAAATACCCCCCTTTAGGAGTGTGTCAGCCTGGGGCCACGGCCTGGGTCCAGCCACCAGTGACTCCCCCAAGGAAAGGGACCCTGCGTCGGGTATCCCGGTCCCCTAAGCTGGGCGGCACATTTGGGCTGTGGATTCCAAGGGGGTCCAAAAGGTCACTATGATAGACTTATATTAGTAGGAGAACCACAATCTTCTGATTACACGAAAGAGTATGTGAACCCAAAGTAACCTGTGTTACACCTGCTGCGATATCATCTACCCAACAGATCGGAGTACGACAGCCTCGGCATACTCATCCAACCAGTGTTCCTGCGCTATCTGCCAGCGTGCACTCTCTTGTCCCAGGCTCACTTCCCCAGCATCTGGCTTGCAGACCTTTGGATATGCACTTTGGCCCCATGTGCAACATGTCTCTTTCCCTTGCCCCCACATGGGGTACTTGCCATGTGGCACGCTGGAGCCTACGTCACACTGGCGTTTTTTTTTTTATCTGTGTCGTCATATGTCCTGCCTTTATAAATCTGTAAGTTCTTGGGTAACATGTTTATGCCCTGATGAAGTAGCAGACCATTACGAAACGCATTGGCCCTAATAGAGTTCTGGAAATCCATCTGAACCTGTGCATTCTGGTGGCAGCGCAGACCTGAAGTCCCACTTCTTCTTTTAATCCCAGTTTTACCACAAGGGCATTTGCAGCAGCCTTTGTATGCCTTCAAAGTTGGTTGTGGTTCTCACAACCACATAGGGTGAGTCAAACCTATTGTATTTGTTTAGTGTATCTCTTGGATAAAACCCTATGTGCGCTTCCACCTCTTTTTAAATTTCCTCTCACAGCAGTTAGTGTGGGGGGAGAGCACTGTGAGATAAAATCTGGAAGTATTTGTAATGATATATAACTCAGCTACAGCTTTCTCTTTCTACACAGAATCTTCAGAGATCTGTGGAGAAGGGCCTGGTCTTTTCTCCCCTGCAGGACACTGCCAGCTTCTAATGGGCCAACATCATACAGGGGAAGAAGTGCAAGTTACCAGAGAAAAATTTCTGGCAACATCTGGATGAACATGAATTATAGCCTAAACCTTACAAGATAACATTTTCACAAAGGAGAAGAAAAATAAAAAAAGTTTTCAGCTCTGCAGTTACTATTCGATGATGTGGTCAGTGTAAAGCACTCAAAACTGGTGAATGGTCCAATTTAAGTATTTAAAAAAGTGGCAATACAAGCATACCATATAATACTAGAGAAAGAAATCTAATGAAATGCTGTATTAGAATTAATATGCATCTACGGTGATCTCTTGGAAACCCCAATTCTCACAGGATTAATATTATTATTTATTTATACAACACCATTTATTCCATGGTGCTGTACATGAGAAAGGGTTACATACAAAACAAGTTAAAAATATAAGGAACAAACTAACAGTGACAGACTGGTACAGAGGGGAGAGAGGACCCTGCCCTTCTTCTAACCCTCAATGGGGAGGGAGACAGTAGGTTGGGTCAGCTCCGATGGTGGTGGAGTGCCAGGTCCGGAGGTGGTGGAACGCCAGGTCCAGAGGTGGTGGAGCGCCAGGTCCAGAGGTGGTGGAGCGCCAGGTCCGTTGGTGGTGGAGCGCCAGTTCTGGTGGTGGTGGAGCACCAGGGCAGGTAAACTGTTCTGAAGAGATGGGTTTTGAGGTTCCACTTGAAAGTTTCAAGTGTAGGGGATAGTCGGACGTTTTCGGGTGCAGAATTCCAGAGCATGGAGGATGTCTTGCAGGTGGTTGGATGAGGAACGTGCAAGGGTGGAAGAAAGATTGAGTTCTTGGGAATCTCACGGATAAATATTTTATAATGTTAATAACAAGTTGCCTGCCCTGTCCTAATTTATATAGACCAAGTGCCGGCAATGAAAAGTAGACACCAGACACACAGAGTCAGATGTACACCCTTCCTTGGTCAGTTCCAAGCTCCAAGTATGGTTTATTATAAGAGACATGAGGTTTTGTTCAGTAAGGGGCTCGGCCAGCCCTACTTAGATGTATTCATTGGTCAGTGGGTTAGTCTATGGGCGGATTCATGAGGTCATCAGGGGGTGTGGTCTTGATCAAGTATGTCCAGGTAATGTGGCATTCTGTGATTGGTCAGTCTTCTCTGGACTCCAGCTTCGGTGATTTGTCAGTGTTCCCTGGACTCCAGCTTCGGTGATTGGTCAGTCTTCTTTGGACTTCATCTTGCTCTCAGAGAGCATGTTGTGATGTGTCCGGAAATGGCAACCATGTTCAAATCACAACTTATACAATGTAAAATAATACACTCTATAGATCGTTTCTCCCATGCCCTTATGTCTTAAGGTTAATTAAGTATTTCATCCTATGGCTCTCCTCAACAGGGAAGATCGAAGATTACGAGTTGGATGATATTGGGAGATTAGTTCACAGATACAGTTGTGGCCAAAAGTACTGACACCCCTGTAATTCTGTCAGATAATACTCAGTTTCTTCCTGAAAATGATTGCAATCACACATTCTTTGGTATTATTATCTTCATTTAATTTGTCTTCAATGAAAAAACACAAAAAGAATTGTCCTAAAGCCAAATAGGATATAAATCCACACCAAACATAAAAAAGGGGGTGGACAAAAGTATTGGCACTGTTAGAAAAATCATGTGATGCTTCTCTAATTTGTGTAATTAACAGCACAAGTAACTTACCTGTGGCACCTAACAGGTGTTGGCAATAATGAAATCACACTTGCAGCCAGTTGACATAGATTAACGTTGACTCAACCTCTGTCCTGCGTCCTTGTGTGTACCACATTGAGCATGGAGAAAAGAAAAAAGACCAAAGAACTGTCTGAGGACTTGAGAAACCAAATTGTGAGGAAGCATGAGCAATCTCAAGGCTACAAGTCCATCTCCAAAGACCTGAATGTTCCTGTGTCTACCGTGCGCAGTGTCATCAAGAAGTTTAAAGTCCATGGCACTGTGGCTAACCTCCCTAGATGTGGACGAAAAAGAAAAATTGACGAGAGATTTCAACGCAAGATTGTGCGGATGGTAGATAAAGAACCTCGACTAACATCCAAACAAGTTCTAGCTGCCCTGCAGTCCGAGGGTACCACAGTGTCAACCCATACTATCCGTCGGCGTCTGAATGAAAAGGACTGTATGGTAGGATACCAGGAAGACCCCACTTCTTACCCCGAGACATAAAAAAGCCAGGCTGGAGTTTACCAAAACTTACCTGAGAAAGCCTACAACATTTTGGAAGAATGTTCTCTGGTCAGATGAGACAAAAGTAGAGCTTTTTGGGCAAAGGCATCAACATAGAGTTTACAGGAGAAAAAAAGAGGCATTCAAAGAAAAGAACACGGCCCTACAGTCAAACATGGCGGAGGTTCCTTGATGTTTTGGGGTTGCTTTGCTGCCACTGGCACTGGACTGCTTAACCATGTGCATGGCATTATGAAGTCTAAAGACTACCAACAAATTTTGCAGCATAATGTAGGGCCCAGTGTGAGAAAGCTGGGTCTCCCTCAGAGGTCATGGGTCTTCCAGCAGGACAATGACCCAAAACACACTTCAAAAAGCACTAGAAAATGGTTTGAGAGAAAGCACTGGAGACTTCTAAGGTGGCCAGCAATGAGTCCAGACGTGAATCCCATAGAACACCTGTGGAGAGATCTAAAAATGGCAGTTTGGAGAAGGCACCCTTCAAATATCAGGGACCTTGAGCAGTTTGCCAAAGAAGAATGGTCTAAAATTCCAGCAGAGCATTGTAAGAAACTCATTGATGACTACCGGAAGCGGTTGATCGCAGTTATTTTGGCTAAAGGTTGTGCAACCAAGTATTAGGCTGAGGGTGCCAATACTTTTGTCTGGCCCATTTTTGGAGTTTTGTGTGAAATGATCAATGTTTTGCTTTTTGCTTCATTCTCTTTTGTGTTTTTTTCATTTAAGACAAATTAAATGAAGATAATAATACCAAAGAATTGTGATTGCAATCATTTTCAGGAAGAAACTGAGTATTATCTGACAGAATTGCAGGGGTGTCAATACTTTTGGACACAATTGTATATGGGGGAGACAGATTGTAGACGGCTTTTTAAGTCAATGTTAGTAGTTTGAATTGAGAATATAATGTGGCGGTCTTTTAGGAGCGCTGGGGCAACTGAGCACAGATTAAAGCACTCAGTGAGCATATTTACCAACCTTTATTGCCCTTTACTTCCCACTACGTGTTTCAACAGGGTGCCTGTCTTCATCAGGTGACTCCACCTGATGAAGACAAGCACTCTGTTGAAAAGCGTAGTGGGAAGTAAAGGGTAATAAAGGTTGGTAAATACGCTCACTGAGTGGTTTAATCTGTGCCTAGTTGCCCCAGCACTCCTTAAAGACTGCCACATTGTATTCTCTAATGCCTTCCCTCGCTGAGGGACTGGCGGCAGGAGCAGCTCTGGGCTATTCAAAACCTATCTGAAGGACCTGGCATTTCCCGGGTAATAGTAAACAGCGCTCAATGACCTAGCCTTACAGTTCCAGCAAAGTGGATGATGTTCATAGAAATTTTATGTCCACTGGTCTTTTTTTTTTGTTGCATAAACTATGATGCATTTTTGAATATGCAATATGTCAATTTCTCTTTCAAGCCGGTCGCATTTTGGGTCCAGTTTTTCATCATAGATCTGCATTAGATGCGGAAAATCTACAGATAAAAAGACTCAGAATTTAATGAATCTCTATGGGATGCATGCGTTTGCTTGCTTGGCCTACAGATGGCACTGCGTTCACATAGGAATACATGCATGCTTTGTGTGCTTATGGAGAGTAGTATACAAAACAAGCTCTCTCATACGCACAAAAAATGCAACAAGATGCATTTTTTGTGCGTCCGGGAGACCGTGGCTTGTACGCATGCAACCGTGACCGCAAGCGACGGTAGGCAGAAGCAGGCACAATGCATAACCATAGGGATTCTCCACGCAAGCGGCGCCGCACGCGTTCGGCCGGCTCTATACGCAGCGTTGTAAGAAGGCTTCTATTTGTGCAGAAAAACATTGCACTCTTATTGGAAACTTGCACTTAAAGGGAAGATTAGATAATACTGATATCCTGCAGATATAAGGTTAATTGGCAGGTTAATAGGGTTATGAAGGTGACCAGCCACTGTACGGAGTGAGGTACCAGGGATGAACATTATTTTTCCCGGGAGCCACTAACTTTCAGTAATGAAGGCATACAACCATTGCTCACAGCACTGAAAATTGTGACTGTAAGCACACCCCGGCACTAAGTGATGCCCTGCAAAACCAGCTTTCAGTCAGTGCTGGTGGTGACAGGTTCCTCTTAAGGGCTCGCTCACATGAGCTTATAACACGGACGGGTGCTATCTGATATATGATGTTTTATTGGATAGCACTCTGACTAGTGTTATTCTATGAGGCAGTGCAGATCTGCATTTCGGGATAAGAAAAAAGCACAGCATGCTGCAAAGTGGCAGCACAAATCGGATGGTGCACACCCTTTGAAGTCTATAGAAGCGTAGAAATTTTCAAGACTGTGCTCAGATGGCATCTGAGTGTAGTCTGATTTCCCATAGAATGGAGAAATTTTTTTCTCCACCTTCTCACCTTTGCAACAATTCTCTCACATAAGATAATCAGATCCCACTGCCCAGATCAGAGTGGCATTGACATAATTGATCACATTCTCTTGCAATCTATGGTTGTGTGACCGCAGCCTAAGGGTACCTTTACACGTTGCAATATTGCATGCAATTTCACTTGCAACTTACTGGTTGCAGTGAAATCATGGACACATTGTTCTATTTTGTTGCCCTGTACAAATGTAACAATGTGTCCATGATTTCACTGCAACCAGTAAGTTGCAAGTGAAATTGCATGCAATACTGTGACGTGTAAAGGTACCCTAAGGTGTAATCACACATCATCCATTCCCCCAAGGCCGATCTGAATAATGCATACAAACAGCTTTTATTACACTTACCTGGGGGGCAGTTTGATCCTATGGGTATCACAGGCCTCTCTACGGTGCCTCCTTTTTCCTCTGAGGGTAAAGTATTGTACTACGCAGGTACAGGGAAAGATCAAAGAATGTTCGCACAAGCGCACTACGTGGGCATTCTTTGACCTTTCCCCACGCCTGTGTAGTACAATACTTACTTACAATAAAGCAGGGCAGAGCGAAGTATGCGTGCGCAAGAGTGCTATGGAGGAGACTGAAGAAGAAAGGAGGCGGCAAACAGAGACCAGAGACACCCATCGGACTGGACCGCCACTTAGGTAAGTATAATAAAAGCTGTTTTTTTTAACATTATACAGATTGGCCTGGGGACTTACTATTGCATCTCAATGAATTAGAATATCATCAAAAAGTTAATTTATTTCAGTAATTCAGTACAAAAAGCGAAACGTATATGTTGTATAGAGTCATTACAAACACAGTGATCTATTTCAAGTGTTTTTTTCTGTTAATGTTAATGATTATGTCTTACAGCCAATGAAAACCCGAAGCTCATTATCTCAAAAAATGAAAGTTGGAAGGATGAAGTGTTAAAAAATGTACTGCCGTATTCCACGAGACATCAAAGGGTGAATATAATATTAATGTATTAGTCAACGAGCTTGGGGCTTCCAGAAACGCCCTGAAGCATGGCAATATGATATGGATTCATTGAGATGCACTAGTATATACAGTACAACATTTCAGAATGATGTACCGTATATAAGGTCTTACTTATATGCACAAAAACTGGTGACAGGTTCATTTTAAGACAAACAGCACTCTGCCCCATAAAGTTTAATATAACTACTCACACATTCATTTTTTAACAGATATGTGTATCAGTTCCCATAAATTCAGTGCATGGTCCTTTTGTCATGGTTTTGTGGATCAGAATTGGCCATTCAAATCTATGGAGATCTATCCAAAAAAAAATAATGAAAAATATTTTTATGTGAACTTTTAACATTTTACATCAGTTTCACCTCTGACCTTTTACATTTTTTAACATGGTCCATTGATAAATGACAATGGAAAAGAAAGGTCAGATAGTCCACCTCCTTCAGTTTAAAAAAACAGCTGCAAAACTGATGAGATGGGAGAAAAATGATCAGCTTTTAATGAACAAAGAAATAGAAATAGATGTGTGAATGCAGCCATAATTTTCCATTGAAATACGTATTGTGCCCTATCTGTGGTCATTTTTTGCTGAAAGAGTAATACCAAACTAGGATAATATTTCTGATAAAAACAACTTTATTGTACAAAATACTGTATATAAAAGGATCCGAACAGACAATGACATGAAAGAATCCCACACAACAATTTATCATGAGTTTACAGCATCCTATGAGCCTAATTAGCCCTATGGCGAACCCTGCCTGTCAATGGAGCTAGATCACCTTAGACAATTGGGTGCCCCCATTCCACGGTGGCTAGCCCTATTACCACACTGGTATAAACCAAAGACAAAGTAAGGAGGGTAACTATTGAGCCCAACTTAACTCAAGGTACAAGTGCTGCAGTTCATTGGTAGTTTGAGATTCAATTACCGTATTTTCCGCACTATAAGGCCTTATAGTGCAGTGCGCCTTATATACGGATTTTTCCCATGTGCTAAGGGGGTGCCATTTGCCTGCAAATATTTGGCACCCCCCAGAAAATAAGGCATACCTTTGTGCCGCCATCCCCCTTTGTCCGGTGCCTGCCTGGCATCGCTGTGCAGGGGCGCGATCACCAGCCGCTGTCCCCGCCATCCATGCTGGTGCCGGTGCCTGCCTCGCATCACGTGCGGGGACGCGATCACCAGCCGCTGTCCCCGCCATCCATGCTGGTGCCGGTGCCTGCCTCGCATCACGTGCGGGGACGCGATCACCAGCCGCCGTCCCCGCTGTCCGGTGTCTGGTGCCGCCGCTGTTTTGCGCGCGCTCACAGCCCAGGAGCCCAGGAGCCCATCAGCCAATCACAGCTCCGCCCAGGAGCCTTGAGCCAATCCGAGGCCAGCTGACGTCAGCCCATAGCCTCTGATTGGCTGAGGGCTCCAGCGCTGTGATTGGCTGTGGGCTCCAGCGCTGTGATTGGCTGTGGGCTCCAGCGCTGTGATTGGCTGTGGGCTCCAGCGCTGTGATTTGCTGAGGGCTCCAGCGCTGAGAGTGCCTTGCCACACAGTACAGTAAGCAAAAGTACCAGTATAAAAAGTAAAAATCAGTTTGTGTGTGTGTCTGAGTGTGTATGTGTGTGTGTGTGTGTGTCTGAGTGTGTATGTGTGTGTATGTGTGTGTGTCTGAGTGTGTGTGTGTGTGTCTGACTGTGTGGGGTGCTGGAGGGTAATGGGAGGCTACACAGGGATACTGGAGGGTGGTGGGGAGCTACAGAGGGATGCTGGAGGGTGATGGGAGGCTACACAGGGATACTGGAGGGTGATGGGGTGCTACAGAGGGATGCTGGAGGGTGATGGGAGGCTACACAGGGATACTGGAGGGTGATGGGGTGCTACAGAGGGATGCTGGAGGGTGATTGGAGGCTACACAGGGATACTGGAGGGTGATGGGAGGCTACACAGGGATGCTGGAGGGTGATGGGAGGCTACAGAGGGATGCTGGAGGGTGATGGGAGGCTACACAGGGATACTGGAGTCTGAGCTTTTTTTTTTTTATGGTAATATGGTGCGCCTTATAATCCGGTGCGCCTTATATATGGACCAAGACGGCTTAAAAGTCATTTTTTGAGGGTGCGCCTTATAGTGCGAAAAATACGGTAGATTAAAATCCTCTCCGCAAACTTGACGCATTTCACCCCTAGTGATACCATGTTTCCCCGAAAGTAAGATCCTTTCTTACATTAATTTTACCTCGGAAAGTCGCACCCTGTCTTACTTTCGGGGGGGGGGAGTCTTACATTAGCCCAAAAAAATTATGACAATTTTTTTTTTAACAAAAAAATTAACATTTATTAACATGCTGAACAATATGGTAGTCATCACCAAACAGTAGAATAAAACAAATGTATCAAGAATATCTTGTTCATCCCACATACAGTAATCCCACTGCAGCCTCCCATAACAGTGCCGTATCCCACTGCAGCCTCCCATAACAGTACTGCAGTGTACCGTACACACAGACACACACAGACCCATACACACACACCCATACGGTACCCATACACACACACCCATAACCATAGGTACACATACAGTACACACACACACACACATGGTTATAAAGTACGCACGTTTCCTTACTTTTTTTTTCTCTGGGTCACTTTCGTTTTCCTCTGCGGTGCAGCTGTGGGAGCGCTTCTGCTGCAGGGGACGCTGGGCCAATCAGCAGCGAGCCGGGACTGTAGTGACGTTGGGGCTGGCGGCCAATCACAGCTCGAGCTGCTGGGCCATTCAGCACTCGAGCTGATGGGCAATCAGCAGCGAGCCGGGGACAGCAGTGACGTCGGGGCTGGACACACCGGGGGACACACCGGGGGACAGCGGCGGCCCAAGCATATGGTACTAAGGGAGGCCTTATATTCCCCAGCACCCCCCTAGGTGGCCTTAATTCGGGGGGCCTTACATTAGCAGACCCCCTGTTCCCCTACCCTGTCTTACTTTCGGGGGGTCTTACTATCGAGGAAACACGGTAGGAGGGGTATTTTCATCCTGCCTGTCTTACATTCATTTGAATACCCCTATTGACAACAATTTTATTAATTTTCTAGTACGCACTAGACTATTTTGCCCTAAAAATACTGTGTCTGACTCTGAAACCTGTTAGCGGTGTCATCCACAAGCATATATAACCAATCCATGAGGTATTTCCCTTCATTTGTATCCTTTGTAAGGTATTGGGTCCTTGGCTTGTTTGCATATACTCATATTGTTGTCTTTTCAGGCAAAAAAGACTTCTCCCTATACTTCTGATAAGCCCCTCTTATCACTAGGGGTGAAACACATCAAGTTCGCAGAGAGAATTTTAATGTAATTGAATCTCACTCTACCAATGAACTACAGCACTTGTACCTTGAGTTAAGTTGGGCTCAATTGTTACCCTCCTTACTTTGTCGTTGGTTTATACCAGGGTGGTAATAGGGCTAGCCACCGTGGAATGGGGGCACCTGCCTATTGTCTACGGTGATTACCTCCATTGACAGGTAGGGTTCGCCATAGGGCTAATTAGGTCTAATGCTCGTTAATTCTCATGATTAATTGTTGTGTTGGTTTCTTCCTGTCATTGTCTGTTCGGAATCCTTTTTATAATATGTACAATAAAGTTGTTTTTATCAGAAAAATTACCGTAATACTCGTGTATAAGCCGACCCCCCTACTTTGCCACAAAACCTGGGAAAACCTATTGACCGTGTATAGGAGGGTGGACTCCAGCACAGGTATACAGCCCCAGCAGTGTGGTATACGGCAGGCCCAGAGGTAATAAATGACAGGCCCAGAGTTATATAATGCAGCAGCCCCTGGAGGTAATGAATGCAGCAGCCCCCAGAGGTATATAGCGAGCCAGAGGTATAATGCAGAGCCCCAGAGGTATATACAGGCAGGCCCCAGAGGTATTTAAAGCAGCAGCCCCAGAGGTATATAATGCAGCAGCCAGAGTAGTTACAGGCAGGCCCCAGAGGTATTAATTCAGCAGCCCCCAGAGAGTATTAATGCAGCAGCCCCCAGAGGTATAATGCCAGCAGCCCAGAGGTTATATAATGCCAGCCCCAAGGTGTTATACAGTCAGCCCCAGAGGTGTTAATGCAGCGAGCCCCAGAGGTGTATAATGCTGGCAGCCCCCATGGGTGTTATATACAGCAGCCCCCAGCAGGTAGAACAGGCAGCCCCCAGCGGGTTTAATGCAGGCAGCCTCTAGAGTTTATATACAGGCCAGCCCCAAGGTATATACAGCAGCCCCAGAGGTTTAATGCAGGCAGCCCCCAGAGGTGTATAATGCAAGAGCCCCCAAGGTGTATATACAGGCAGCCCAGGTGTTATTACAGGCAGCCCCCAGAGGTGTATTACAGGCAGCCCCCCAGGAGTCGTAATGCAGGCAGCCCCAGAGGTGTATAATGATGGCAGCCCCAGTAGGTTATATACACGGCAGGCCCAGAGTGTATATACGGCTAGGCCCCAGGGTGGGATATCAGGCACGGCCCCAGAGGTGTTTATCAGGCAGCCCCCAGAGTGTCTCAGCAGCCCCCAGAGGTATATACAGGCAGCCCCAGGGGTGTATAATGCGGCAGCCCCAAGGTGTTATACGCAGCCCCCAGGTATATTACAGGCAGCCCCCAGAGGGACTATAATCAGGCAGCCCAAAGTTATATACAGGCAAGCCCCAGAGGTGTATAATGCAGGCAGCCCACGAGGTTTATTACAAAGGAGCCCCCAAGAGTGGAAAATGAAGAGCAGCCCCCGATGATGATAAGGCAGCGCCAAGAGGTGTATATGCAGGCAGCCCCAGAGTGTATATGCAGGCAGCCCACAAGGTATACTACAGGACGCCCCAGATGGTGTAAATGCAGGCACCCCCAGAGGTGTATTACGGCAAGCCCCAGAGGTGTATACAAATGCAGCATCCCCAGAGGTGTAATATACAGCAGCCCAGAGGTGTATACAGGCAGCCCCCAAGGTGTATAAGGCAGCCCCCAGAGGTATATACAGGCAGCCCCCAGAGGTGTATAATGCAGGCAGCCCCCAGAGGTGTATATACAGGCAGGCCCCAGAGGTGTATATACAGGCAGGCCCCAGAGGTGTATATACAGGCAGGCCCAGAGGTGTATACAGGCAGCCCCCAGAGGTGTATACAGGCAGCCCCCAGAGGTGTATACAGGCAGCCCCCAGAGGTATATACAGGCAGCCCCCAGAGGTGTATAATGCAGGCAGGCCCCAGAGGTGTATATACAGGCAGGCCCCAGAGGTGTATATACAGGCAGGCCCCAGAGGTGTATACAGGCAGCCCCCAGAGGTGTATACAGGCAGCCCCCAGAGGTGTATAATGCAGGCAGCCCCCAGAGGTGTATATACAGGCAGGCCCCCAGTGGGGTATACAGCAGGCCCCCAGTGGCACTCGCCCCCCCACACTGTGCAGAGCCCCCCCTCCCGATGCATTATCTTACCATCCAGCCGCGTCTTCATCACCGCCGGTCCTCCCGTCCATCCTGGTGCGCTGCGTTCCCGGTCTCATGTGACCCGGCGGTCGCAGTCGGATGACGTCATCGCGCCGGGTCACGTGAGAGCTGAACACAGCGCGAGAGGATGGACGGGAGGACGGTGATGAAGACGCGGCTGGATGGTAACATAATGCATCGGGGAGGGGGGGCTCTGCACAGTGTGGGGGGGCGAGTGCCATTGGGGGCCTGCTGTATATGGGGGCCTGCTGTATACCCCACTGGGGACCTGTGAACATCTGGGGGCTGTATGCACGGCTCCCCCTGCCGCTGTGATGGGCGGGGGGAGCCGTGCATATCTAATGAGCGGCCCCACGTGACGGGCCGCTCTGTCAGGAGCCTCCCCACGCCTCCTCCAGCCTCCCCAGCACCCGGACACAGCCCCCACACAGCACATACTGTATAGACCCGTGGATAAGCCGAGGGGGGGACTTTTCAGCCCAACTTTTGGGCTGAAAAACTCGGCTTATACACGAGTATATACGGTATCCTTGGTTGGTCTCACTCTTTCAGCAACCTTTACACTAGTACTAATTATATTTTTTACTCTGAAAAACCTGTTGTCATATAAATGTGGAGCCCACTGGGACGGGTACTCGGTACCGGACCAGGGTACGGCTGGGGAAATCATGGCGGTCTTGGTCCGGACCGTGTCCCGGGTTCTCACAAGTAAGAGGGGTATTTACAGGGATAATTTGTCGTGACGCCACCCACAAGTTGTGGTCAGTAATAGGACCACCGCTGCAGTGCAGCTCTGCCAGGAGGATGGAAGGATGGATGGGCTGCAGCTAGATGGATGAGCCCGCCGCGGGTCGGGCTGCTCCTGGCAAGGTAAAAGGTATGTAAAGCGAAGTTCAGTATACCTGGAATCGGACACGGAAACTGAAGCAGGGTTCACCGGGTTTACTCTCAAGTTCTTCAATTCAACAGTTCACAGCAATTCACAGCACAGTTCAATTCACAACTCAGTTAACTCCGGACATTTGAACCCTCTGCAGCCAGGCTGTTGCTCTGAGACCCCTCACTCCTTCTATATGTCCTTTCAGGCTGGTTCTCTCTGTCTCTGTTCTTTCTGCGGATTGTATGGCGGCAGCTTGGCCCCTTGTATGTAGCTTCCCCCTATGTGTGTGGGCGGTAAGCTGGGTCCTCTTCGTTGCTGCTGAGCCTCCAACCCTGTAGTAGGAACACGGATCTGGAATCTATGTTCCCCGCCGGGTTGTCTGGGGAGCCGGTGTATGACTTCAGTCCCCCTCAGAGCCGACACTCTGGTGTTTGCCTAGCCTGCAGTAACCCCGTTTCCCAAAGGCTTACCAGGCTCCTTCTAACCCGTATGACTTCCAGTTACAATCAGAGAATCTATCCCGCCTGTAGTTGATCGGTGCTGCCGTGTTCTTCGGACCCGGTGATACCGGTCCGGTCTCGGTCCTCACACTCCCCTGGGATGGCTATGGACGAGCTTTTTCTCCATGGATCTGTGTCTCTGTGGATTCTGCATCTCCAGGTAGCCCAATCTCTCCGGGATGTGTCACTTTCTACTGGTCTTTACCTCTCGGCTCACTCTGGCCTACTAACTCCTTCCTCCTCTTTTCCTCTAAACCCCACCACCCCTTTCCCGCCTAGAGTCCCGGGCTCCGGGTTGGGTGCTGTGCTCCTGTGGGTGTGTGTGCTGTGAGGGGTTTGATGCACAAGCTGTCTACCTTCTGCCTGGCTGCAGTTCCCTATGTGGCCACCCTGGTCATAGGGGCACCACATAAACATGAGTTTACAAAATTCCATTAGTCACAGAAGCGTGAAACGTGCACTTTCAAGAGCACTCATAGATGTCACAACATTCTGCATGTACTAAAATGAGAGCAGAATATTACGGTAAAACTGAAATGCATTTCTGCTGTCATTACTAGATTCAAGGGTTGTGCAAGAATAGTGCTGGATGTCCAACTCCTGAATTTACTCCTGCCTTGAATGTCCATCCAGCTATCCGTGAACCCTCCCAGAAACCGCACTGTTGTTTTTCAAACAAAGGACAATTTGGTGAACTGACTTCTGCCATTTTTTTTAGAATGATGATTCCTATATTGCCCCATTCACCTGTGAGTATAAAACACGTACGTTACAAACTGGTACCGTCAGTGTGTTACAAGTGTTTTAAAGCTATCACAAAGCTTCGCCTATATTTTCTATGTTACAAAGATACCGTACACAGATGACATCTGCATGATGAATGTGTTTTTCACATAGACTTGTATTGGTCTTTGTCATCAGTGCTCCTGGATAAAAGTGACCAGCAGAATTTTTATTTATAATTTAGATTTGATTGGTAAAGAAATTGGTATTAAGGCCATGGTCACGTGATTAGTATTTGGTTAGTATTTCACATCAGTATTTGTAAGGCCAGGGCCACACTTGCGTCTGCAATCCTTCTACTGCATCCAGTTTTTTCATTTTGAGATGTTGAAAAACGCATGCATTAACGCACCCATAGACTCCAATGCAAAAAATGCATTGTAAAAGTGTGCAAAAGTGCAATGCGGTTAACGCATTGAATTTTGAGAAATCCATTTTTTATATGGTCTGCAGCGTATTTTGGTGCTTTGTCAAAAACACATTCGTTTTTTAACATATAGGTAACATGCGGTACAAATGGCTCAAAAATGACAACTTAAAAAACTGGATCCAGTAACGCATCCAGTCAAACGAATGCAGGCTCCCAAGTGTGGCCCTAGCCTATGCCAAAATCAGGAGTGGAACAATCAGAGGAAAAGTATAATAGAAACACGTTCTGCATTTTTCACCCACTCCTGATTTTGGCTTACAAATACTGATGTGAAATACTGACCAAATACTGATCAGGTGAATGTAGCCTAAGATACAAATCTGTAAGTTCTGTAAGATGTCGGCTACCACAGAACAGTTTTGCCAAGCCAAGGGGTAAAATGCATGTATACACATTGTATGCAAAGTATGCAACAGAGTAAACTTTGGTATTTCTTTGCTCACACAGATTTTTTAAGTGTATTTCTGTACGTGTAAGAAGATGGACATACTGCAATGATTCCTCCTTGAAGACACCAATATTGTTAAAATATGTAATGTGCGACATGCGTTATTTGTGATAGAGTGTATTTTGTTTGACCGTAAGGAAAAACAGAGTTTATGTTTAGAACTAGCCCATAGTGGGAGAGGGCTAGCGTCAGGAAACAGTGACGAGTTTCTGTCATCATGGCAGATAGGGTAAAGCTTGCAGTAGTGAGGAAGCTAAGGTCTGACTAGAAAGCAGGGCCACGTGATGGAGTTGTCCTTGACAGGAGAGGAAACCAAAGTAGGAGATATTGTGACCCTGGATACAGAAAAAGAGTTTTAGTTGACTGAAAGACAGAACAGTGGACAAAGTAGAAGATAGTATGAACCTGAATACAGAAAAAGAGTGAGTTGACCAAATGACAGTGGCTGAGCTGAGAAGACGCCTAGCACTACTGAATTTATAACTCAGAGAGGTAACTGGCCAGGATGGAATAGTAGGTAAGACGAAGACAGTGTCCTTGGCAGGAGTTCCCAAAACGTCAGAGATAGGGAAGCTAAGTCCAGCCATATTGACCAAACAATTCCTTTATGGCAGGAGTTCCCAAAACATCAGAGCTAGAGAAACTAAGTCCAGCCATATTGGTAAAGCAATTCCTTTATGAGGAAGAATGCTGTAATGGGACAAAATGCCGGATTGCCAGCGCTGCCACCAGGAATCACCAGGAAACAAAGAGTTAACTGGGCAGATGTTTCTTTATTCTATCCTACGCGTTTCAGAGCCTCTATCCGAGCTCCTTCCTCAAGGAAGGAACGTTTACAGGTTGACTTTATGAGGAAGAAGACGTTGATCTGTGAGTTAAGAATAGGATTCTCACTAACTGGACTGTAGAACTGAGCTGCGTTGTTTTGAAGAAACCGTGGCTGGGATGAAGAAGTAGAAAGATTGTGTTTAGAGAAGTAATCGACTGTGAATGACAATGTTCAGTATTGAAAAGGAAATGTCCATGAAGCTATGCACCGTTATTTGCTGTATATACTTCCTACCAAGTTATTATAAGGTAAAGAGTTTATTTTAGAATAGTGGTCTCCTCCATTGAACCGTCTTCCATCTGGTCCTGGCCAGTTAAAGACATCAGCCGAATGACTGGCCAGCCGAATTACATCATGCGGCTTGAAAGGGTGTACTGACTCAGTAGCACGTACCCAGCCAGAACTCCTAACTTCATGTAACGTGCCAGGATGTAAGAGATTATTATATCGCCTACGACTACCACCCCAGTGTCTTGGTATAGTTAGTGTAGTCGACAGGATTGAGCTTTCTATCAAATCGAGATAATGCAAGGAAAGTTTAAGTTGTATGGAGGATGGCAACTGTTACGTGTTCTAAAATGGCGCAGAGCATGAACTCTTAGTTGGCAATTGGCGCAGAGTTGGAAGAAGTTCCGCACAATGTGGGTGCTGAAGACACAAAAGGGCATGAAGATCCATCCAGCCCACCAGAGGTTACACCTAGCAAAGGGAGTTTTGGGTCTGTGAGTGCCTGCCCACAGTGTGAGTTATCTGCCCCAGTAAGGCAAAGAGAAAGAAGTAGGCCTGGCCAGTGCAATGTGGTGGAAGAAAACAGGCAGAGGCGTTGATCAAATGGAATGATAATCTGATAATCCAAAGGAGACTGCACCCAATGAGAGGCAGATCTGTGACGCAGAATGCTGAGTGGAGAGAAGGCCAGCGCTATTAGTGTGCAAGAGGTAAGGTGCGAGGAGTACTGCGAGGAGACAGGGACTGGGAGTGTAGTGGCAAGTGAACACCCTAGGCATTGTGTGTCATCCTAAGGAGTACTCATACACAATCACTGTTGGAGGGTGATGGTGTTAATAGAGGAAGTGGTAAGACCAGGTACCTTGGCAGAGATCATCAGGACCCCTGAACAGGCATCCGCATTGCAGGCTGAGCTTCAAATGTTAAACTGGTTTATAGCCCGTGGGAGGGCAAAGCAACTAGAAGCTTATAGACCCAGTTGTTGGTGGGTTCCTCACCGACCACAAAACAAATCCTGAACCCGAGAAAGGTCTGAACCCAAGAGACCCCCAAGAGAGAGAGCCCCATGATATCATGGTGAAGTGGATTGCAAGCGTTATCTGGGGTAAGAAGAGGAAGCAGAGGAACAGTGAATGAAACAGAGCTGGAAGCTGGAGAGGCCAAGTTGTGCTTGTTGTGCCTGATGATCGGGACAGTTCTAAGTTCTTGAAGACCAAGGTTTAGTGGGTCTAAGATCCATGTATCTGGGACTCCCCCATGTATGTAGTAGCCATGGATGACTGTTTTACCTCGCCTCCGTTTTGTAGCACATCACCGAGGAAGATTGATGAACATTGCAACCGCAAGAGGGTTACATGCCTTTTGCCGACTGGGCCAGGATGGGTTCAGGATGGGTTCAGGATGGACTGTGCCCTTAAAGGACTGTATCCTTGTCCTATGGGCTGATAGGGGAAAATGGACTGTGCACTTGATGTAAGGGCTTAACCTTATGGGTATGGACTGTGCGGTGTTGTTGGCTTGAGGACCTATGCTAGAAGGGGCAAAATCAATCTGAGGGACTGTTGCCAGGTAAGAGACAAAACTTGACTTAGATACTTGCGGTTGTGTATTGCTTGGTATCTTCCAGGTTTCCAGATGTTCCAGGATGACTATCATTAAAGCAGGAGGAAATGTAAGAAGAAGGGCACACTGGCACATTTCTTCCTTGAAGACACCAGTATTGTCAAGATGTGCAATATATATAGTGACATGTATTATTTGTGATAAGAGTGTATATTGCTTGACAGTAGGGAGAGACAGAGTTAATGTTTATGACGACCTCAGAGGTTGGGCTAGGGTGAGGGAACATTGATGGTTTCCTGTCAGGAGGGCAGATAGGGCCCAGCTTGCAGAAGGGACGGACCTACAATTTGACTAGAGAACAGAGCTGCATGACACGGGTGTCGCTGATGTGAAATGAGACCGAGATATTATTATTTATTTATATAGCGCCATTAGGTTCCATGACGCTTTACATGAGGATAAGGGAGACAAGAACAAGCACACTAAATCTAGGCGATCAGGACGTACAGGTACAGGAGGGGCAGGGACCCTGTCCACGAGGGCTCACAGTCTACGAGGGGCGGGTTGGAATACAGTAGGATGGGGGAATGTCAAGTATGGGGCGGTCGCCTGGTTCTCATGGCAGGTTGTAGGCTTGACGGAATAGGTGAGTCTTCAGGTGACACTTGAAGCTTCTCAGGGTAGGCGAGTGTCTGACGTGTTCAGGCAGGGAGTTCCAGAGTAAGGCAGATGCCCGGGAGAAGTCCTGGACTCGATTGTGCGAAGAGGTGATGAGGGGGGAGCAGAGGAGGAGTTCTTGGGAGGAGCGGAGGTTGCGTGAGGGTAGGTATCGGGAGACCAGGTCGGAGATGTATGGTGGGGCCAGGTTGTGTATGGCTTTATATACGAGATAGAAGATAGCATGATCATAAATAAAGAAAAATAGTGAGAGTTGCCCGAAAGACAGAATGGTTGAGAGGATCTAGGTCCTGGGTCAGGATGCCCATCAGTATGTATCCCAAGTTTATAACTCAGAGAGGTAACAGGCAAGGGAAGAGCAATATGTGAGGCAAAGGGTGTGATACCGGCGGGAGTTCCCAAAGTGTCAGAGCTAAAGAAGCTATGTGCAGCCATATTGGCCACATAGTACCTTTAAGAAGAAGAAGACGCAAAACCATGGGTTGAGAATAGGACTCTAACTTGATTGTAGTACTGAGCTGGATTTGTTTTGAAGGAACCAAGCTGTTATGTTTGGAGAATAGACTATAATAGACTATGAATGACAACGTTCCGTATTGAAAAAGAAATGTTAATAAAGATTTGCACCCGCTATCTACTATATGTACATCCTACAAAGTTATGATCAAGTGAAGAGTTTATTTTGGAAGAAAGTTTAATGAAGGAGACCACCATTCTATCTGGTAATGAACAGCCAAAGTCAATGGCATCATGCAGCCTGCAATAGCATATTACCCCAGTATACAGCCAGCCAGGGCCCCCAACTTCATGTAACGTGTTGGGATGTAAGAGACAACTACCTAGCCCCCAAAAAAACATAAAAAAAACTGCCAGC
Source organism: Allobates femoralis (assembly GCA_033576535.1). Taxonomy (NCBI): domain Eukaryota; kingdom Metazoa; phylum Chordata; class Amphibia; order Anura; family Aromobatidae; genus Allobates; species Allobates femoralis. The sequence continues at coordinate 357,208,477 of JARQOC010000006.1, forward strand.
ATTTTTTTAACATGTGTTTTAATGGCTTTTGTTTAACATGGTTTTTTATAATGTTTCTCCAAGTACTATAAAATAGGATATGGAAAGAAAAAAAAATGGTAACACACAACTTAAAAATGTCAGCACATCCCCCCCACCCCCACGGTTTAATACATTGCTTTAATAATTCATTTTAGACTATAAAATAACATCATTCCACAGAAAAACATTTAAAGATGGTCAAAATCAATAACGGGTGGAAGGGTGATCAATGAGTGGAACAGGCTGCCGCAAGAGGTGATGAATTCCCCTTCAATGGAAGTCTTCATAAAGATGCTGGACAGATATCTGGCTGGGATGATTTCTGTTTTGAGCAGGGGGTTGGACCAGATGACCAGGTTCCGTCTATCTTTACTTTTCTATGATTGTATGATTCTACAGGAGAATTAAAGCCCATGCTGGAAAACTGTGACAGAGAAAGAAATTGAAAACTTTGGTGCACCTCTCATTGAGGCTGAAGGCACACTAACCGTGTGCCTCGCGCGATTGCAAGGCGAGGGAGACTCGCATTGCACTCGGACCAGTATCATTAAATAATACTAGTCACATTAGCTTGAGTTCCTCGCATTACACTCGCATTGTGAGAGAAATGCGAGTTCAAACGCAGCATGCTGCAATTGAACACGATTTCCTCGCGTGAGTGGCCATGCAAAGTATATGGGTGCGAGTCAAGCTCGCACCTATACAGCACACTGTGCGATAGTTGCACGCGTGTGCTTAAAAAATGGCTTCAAACTCTGCGTCTGTCAAAGCCGCAGAGTTTGAATTTACCGGTTTCCTGGTACAGTAACAAATCATCTTTTACCGCTGTGACAGCAGCGGTGAAAGATGATTATTAAAAACCCAGCTGCTGTTACCATTTTGTAAATCGCTGGGTTTGGCTGCTGATTAACCCCATCTGCAGCCTCTGTGCGGCATGTCAGCACAGAGGCTTCAGATGCGGCTAATAAGCCGGATTATACAGGGTTAACCTGATGTTAGTGTGGTGCCAGCTTGTGTCCAGGGAGTATCCACACTTCCTGGACACATGCCGACATCACACAGTGGCTCAGTAGGGGTTAATTTATGCTGTAAGTAAAAGCCGGCAATTATCGGTAATATGTCATTTACTTAAAATGACAAGTGGCTCCTGAAGTCAGGAGCTGTCCAAGGTACTGAAGTACGCTATTAGTGTACTGTACATGCCAGGCGGCTCCTGAAGTCAGAAGCTGTCCGAGGTACTGTACGCTATTAGCATACAGTACATACCGGGGGAGCTCCTGAAGTACGCTAATAGCATACAGTACCTCGGACAGCTCCTGACTTCAGGAGCCGTCCAGCATGTACTGTACACTAATAGCGTACTTCAGGAGCCGCCCGGCATGTACTGTACGCTAATAGCGTACAGTACCTTGGACAGCTCCTGAACTCAGGAATCGCCCGGCATTTTCAGTAAATTACATATTACTGATAATTGCCGACTTTTAGTTAAAGCATCTATTAATCCCTGTAGACCCAGTGTGTGATGTTAGCATGTGTACAGGGAGTGTGGACACTCCCTAGACACAAGTTGGCACCACATTAACATCAGGTTAACCCTGCATAATCAAGCTCATTAGCCGCATCAGCAGCTAAACCCCGCGATTTACAAAATGGGCACAGCAGCTGGGTTTTTAATAATGATCTTTCACCACTGCTGTCACAACAGTGAAAAATGATTTGTTACTCTATCGGGAACAGCTGCGGAGATTAAATTCACCGGTAAATGCTGTCCGCGGACCTGAAGTTTGCTTCAGGACCGCACTGACACGCACCACACTCACATGCATACAGCCATGCACACTCACCCACACACACCACATTCGCACCACACTCACAAAAAACACGCACTACACTCGCATCACTGTCATGCATCAAACACGCTCCGTGTTTGATGCATGACAGTGTGCCTCCAGCCTTACTCCAATAAATTCCAATCTATTTTCGTTATTCTTTCCTTTTGTCTAACAACTAGATGATCTTAAGCATAAGGCCCTGCAATGACCTGACAAAACTATTAGGGTATGTGCACAACAGTAGTTTTGTGGGCTGTTTTTTAGCGTTTTCCATCGGCGGTTTCCGCTGAGTTTTATGTTAATTTATGTTAATCCTAGACACCGGTTGGATTAACATGCTAGTCAATGGCTTTTAGAAAACGCTGTGTACATTACAAAGTTTTTTTCTTCTCCTTTCCTCTTTTTCCACCGATTTTCCACTGGTTTTCAAAGATAGAGCAAGTGACTTCTTTTGAGCGTTTTTCCAGCGGATCTAGCTTAGAAGTGCACCAAAAACCAGTCTGGGAATCGCTAAGAAAAACGCGGGGAAATCGTCCAAGAACACGCTGTACAAACGCTAATAAACCGATCACAAATCGTTAGCAAAACGCTAACAAAACGAGGGACACTGCTGAGGTCAGAAAACTCAGTTTCTGCCATTCTCCACCGGTTCCCGGCCAGTCTGCAAAGATGCAAAAATGACTGATGTGCACATACCCTTATAATTAATACTGAAAGTTGAGGTAAAACTATAGGGTAAATCTATATCTTGCCATAGTTGCCTTTTGATGCATGCACAAGATGTGCCAAATGTAACCCCCAAAAAATGTCTGTTTTCTTCTAGACACAGAGCCCTATTTGTCCATGGGCTATATCTGGTTTTGCAACGTAGCCCCAATGGTCAAAGGTCTGGTGCTATTTCTGAAAATGTGCAGCCAAATGTCTAATCTCAAACATTCCCTATAATTTTTCTGGCATCTGACAGCAGACAGCTCCTGTGTATCGATACCTCTAGTGCATTTGGTAGCATTTTTGCAGTCACATTCTTTAATACAACCCCCCTTCCCTAAAGCTACTTTAAAATTATATTTTTCATTTGTGCTGATTTTCATCTCTGGTTCTTCACTTTATCAGCAAATGAATCCTAAAGATCTCAGCCAAGTTTTCACTAATAAGAAATCCACAATTATATTGCATATGTGGTACACTGGGGCACATGTAGTAAAGTGTCAGCCGGCAAACTGTCCATGTTGCTAGGGAACAGACGGCAGTCTATGTCTGCTGCACATTTATAATATATACAATAAATTTTTTCATCAAAATGTGGCTTGGGGATTTCAAAAAGGCCGTGAAACTAAGCAGCAAACTTTTAACTCCGCAACTGCAAGAATGAAAACTAGAAAACAATATACTCTCATCTCCCAGTGTCTCGTCCGCTGCCAGTGTCTGGATCAGGGGTGGGCAACTCCAGGTCTCAAGGGCCGATTTCCTTAGAATTTGACAGTTGGTAATTTACAATTATTTAAATTACCAACTGTAAAATTCTAAGGAAATCTTAAAAACCTGGACTGTGTGCGGCCCTTGAGGGCTGGAGTTGCCTCCCCTGGTCTGGATAATCGGGAATCCTTTCATTCTGTTACCGCTGCAGCCAATCACATGGGATAAGATGTCATCATAGGAGGTCCAGTTGCACAGTGGCATCATTGCAAGATGCACTAGGGGAGGTAACTAACCTGGCATTAAAAGGGGAGACCTTTCATCCATCTAAATAATCTAGTGGTCACTGTTGAACCTTTTCTAACTTTCCTATCTTTTTTAGAATGTGGAGCCCAAAACTGGATCTCATATTCAAGATGTGGTTTTACAAGTGATGCATAGAGGGATAATAATAGATCGGAATTATAAGATTTCTCTCTTTTTATACACCCTAATATCTTATTTCATTCTGATCCAAAAATACCAAGTTGCCAAGAATACACTAATTTCTTACACAATTCTCATTAGCTTGTATTGGTTTGAACTGTGGAAGCTAGATACAAAGGAAACATTATACAGTACAAAGAAATGGAAGTCATTTAGTACTTGCAGATCTTCTTCACAAGGTTACATGCAAAGGACACACATAAAGCATGAAAGTCCTTGCATAACAGTCAGACAGACCTTCTACAAGGTCAATAGGAACCCTAAGAGCAGTGCAATACGAGTTCATACGCAGATATCAAACACATGATGCCAATATGTCCAAGTCATGCTTTAAATAGATTTCCTCCTGACTCTGAAATGGTTTGTGTAGCGCTGACTCTCAGGTGAAAAAAAGCTGTCAGGAGAAGAGAAGCCGGTGTTATCACGAGTGCAAAGAGAAATTTCATCTATTTTGAAAGAGATCGAATTGTAATAAACTGGGTTAGTGTGGCAGCTCAGTGCCTCATGATGCGATATCGCAGGACTGTCACAAAAAGGGGAGCGGTAGCACATACATGTGCAAAAAGACCCAGCTCTTGAGGTTGCATTCGAAGACCTGCGTCTCCCTCTGTCTGGATCATCTTGCATCAGAGGTATGAGGTTTATCTGGCTTGTCCTATCTCCTATGGGAAGATAAATGGAACTCCGACTGCGGGCATCCATCTTAGACCGTAGAGAGATACTATTCTGTGCTCTCCGTAGAGAAGCCCTCTCTTCTGCATCTCGTCTTTCATCTTCAGAGTTCATGGTCAAGAAGCGGAGGACAACCAAGTTGAGGAATGCTCCAATTACTGTCAGCCCCACTAGGATATACATAAAACTAAAAGCAACATATGGGGGTTTCTTCTGCAAGGCTTCATTTTTCTGAAGAGCCACAAAGTCCCCAAACCCAATGGTTGTGAGGGTAATAAAACAATAATAGTAAGAGTGGAAAAATGTCCAACCTTCAAAGTATGAAAAGGCGGCAGCCCCAATGCCCAATGTACCAATGCAAGAAAGGAAGCCAACTAACACCATATTCTCCATGGATACCTCAGTCTTCCTCATGCGGAAACATTTTTTTAGCTTTTTTAATAAGAATTTAACAAATGTGTTCATGCGTTCTCCCAGACTCTGGAACATGACAAGGGTGAGAGGAATCCCGAGGACAGCATAGAACATGCAGAAGACTTTTCCAGCATCAGTTCCCGGGGCAGCGTGACCGTATCCTGTACAAAAAAACAAAACAAAAAACAAATGTTAAATAGAGAATATTCTAACAAGATTCACAGTTATCTGAAACTAGAGACAAAAACTGTTTGTGTGGCTCATAAGATCTACCTAAATGCTTCTGCAATGCTAGACACAACCTATGCACATAAGTGGCGCTGTTTGGGGAGGATAGACTTTTAATGTTTAAAGGGAACCTGTCACCTCGATTTAAGCCCCTACACTATCACTAGCTGTCCCTACACCTTCCTAGCTGCTACCTATCTATCCCTCTGTGAGCTAACGGGGCCCTATAAAAATAGAGAAAAATAACTTATAACTTACAGAAGTCCCTGAGGCTGGGGACTGGAAAGGCGTCCCCAGGCTCCATTCTCCCCTCCTCGATCCGGCAGCGCATTATTCTTTATTCATCGCTGCCTCCTCTATTCGGAATCTCCCGCCCTCTGTATAGCCAGTATGCAACGGCCGCTACATCACATTCGGCGCGGTGCATTATGGGCCTTATCACGTGATTGGCCCGGCTTCAATAAGCGCATTGCGCGGAGCCGGGCTGATCACGTGATCAGCCGCTCCCAGCCACTCGCAACAGAAGTACCCTCACCGGCGCTAGCAATGTCACTCAGTGTGACGTGCAGCAGCGACCAGGCCCCCGCTCTGAGATTGGTGATCGTTGTGATCAGTAAGGTGCCGTCACACTTGACGACGATCCAGCGATCCCAACAACGATACGACCTGTAGGTATCGCTGGAGTGTCACCAAGTGTGACAGTACGTTATTGATCGCTGGTGAGGTGTCACATGTGCACATGTATTGAACGAAGCTGCGTTGCTGATTGGTCGCTAGTGCCCGGTATTGCGATATTGTCGCAGAATTTAAACCCCACTCACAGCGCGAGCAATAACATTTAATGATAAAGTATATATTTTACCCGGAAAATCCTGTGCATTCATTGCATTATTCTTACATCTTCATAAATAAACTACATACATATTCTAGAATACGCGATGCGTTAGAATCGGGCCAACAGCTAGTGAGTATATAAGTGGTTATTCTCAGTAATGGAAAATCCATTTGTGACAAGGAAAGTATGTTTGACCTTGTGTTGTTGTACCTTCCCCAGCTTTGTTATTAGTCTGGTGACTATTAAGATCCCTTTAAAAGAGGTTTTCCCATTTACGGTAGCTTTAAAGTGTAAATGTGATTTTATTATAAAAAAGAAAACATACTACACTGGTTGTTAATGATGGGTCACATAGAGGCTAAGATAATGCTTTCTTTGAGCCATATGACTTATTTTCTCACATTTTTCTGTGTTCTTTTAAAAATTGCATCTTATGGCTGTTTGGGAGTGGCCAGTAGCTGATAAAAGTGAGCAGTGCAATGTGACAGCAGAGTAAGGGTTAATAGATCTTGACTGAGCTGTGTGGAGCCAGATGACAAATCAGAAGCTTGTGCAAAGGAAAGAGTTTACACAGAGCCTGATACTCTGACATTGTTTAGCAACTCTGCTGCAATCTGAAGTAATCGGATACATTGTTTCATCACCAGCTGCAATCAGCAATGTAGGCCACACCCCCTTTCCCTTATATGGTTACTTGCTCCTATTCAGTGTGAAGATGGATCTGACTGATAATGAACAAATGCATGTTTCACACACAGTCTAGTGGGGAGACCTTGTGGAAAGTTTATGAATGGTTTTCAACCAGAATTTTCTAATGAAGTATACATGAAAGTTTATTAAAAAATACTTGCTCTACATTATTATTAAAAATGTAAACGGTAGTTATGCTTTAAAGGTACCGTCACACGCGGCAATATTGCTAGCAATTTCACAGGCAATTTGCTGCTTGCTGTGAAATCATGGACACATTGTTCCATTTGTACACGGCAACAAATTAGAACAATGTGTCCATGATTTCACTGCAACCAGCATATTGCCAGTGAAATTGCAACCAATATTGCCAAGTGTGATGGTACCTTAAGGGTATCTCATCAAGATAAGTCTGATTTGAGCCATTCAGAACAGGTCCTAGTTGAGAAGAAACAAAAGGCCATTTATTTTTCCTGCATACCGTATATACTCGCGTATAAGCCGAGTTTTTCAGCCCAAAAATTGGGCTGAAAAGTCCCCCCCTCGGCTTATACGCGAGTCACTGTATACTGTATACAATGTATACAGTATACAGCCGCCCGCCCCCATCAGTATACAGGTTCCCCCTTGCTGCACAATCCTGTAAAGGAATACATTAGTATACTTATCGCTGCCGCTGTCCCGCCGCAGACATCGCGCTCCTCCGTCTTCATCCGTCTTCTTCCGTCTTCCTCCGGTGGGCGCAGGCAATGACGTCATTGTCTGCATGCCAGAGGAGGAAGCCGGAAGACGCTGGATGAAGATGGAGGAGCGCGATGTCGGCGGCGGGACAGCGGCAGGGATAAGTATACTAATGTATTCCTTTACAGGATTGTGCAGCAAGGGGGGGCCTGTATACTGATGGGGGGGGAGTTGTATATACCTCTGGGGCTGTATATACCTCTGGGGCAGCTGTATACTACCACTTGGGCTGCTGTATACTACCACTGGGGCTGCTGTATACACCTCTGGGGCTGCTGTATACTACCACTGGGGCTGCTGTATATAACTCTGGGGCTGTATATACTTCTGGGGCTGCTGTATACTACCTCTGGGGCTGCTGTATACTACCTCTGGGGCTGCTGTATACTACCACTGGGGCTGCTGTATACTACCACTGGGGCTGCTGTATACTACCACTGGGGCTGCTGTATATACCTCTGGGGCTTCTGTATACTAACCACTGGGGCTGCTGCTGTATATACCACTGGGGCTGCTGCTGTATACTACCACTGGGGCTGCTGCTGTATATACCACTGGGGAGGCTGCTGTATACCACACTGCTGGGGGCTGTATACCTGTGCTGGGGTCCACCCTCGGATTATACACGAGTCAATAGGTTTTCCCAGGTTTTGGGGGCAAAAGTAGGGGGGTCGGCTTATACACGGGTCGGCTTATACACGAGTATATACGGTAATTGAAGTACATGATGACCAAATAAATGGATTCATGTAATACAGAGGAGGGGAACCTCAGGCCCCAGGGCCGAATGCGGCCCTCAATGACTTTTTTGCAGTCCCCAGGCAGATTCCTGTGGACCGCAGTGCTCAGGTTGGCAGACGCGTTTTGCCGACTAACTGCCTGTTTAATCCAGATCTCCAGTGATTTCTATGCCCTGGCCTCAGCCTCCCTAGTGATGTATATATTTCAGCCTCTTCTATGATGTCTAGGGCTCTAGCAAGCCTGGAAAAGCAGTTGAGAAGCAACATGACCAATATCACCGACGCCAGAGAGAACCAGCTTCAACCACCACAGTAGGGGTGAGTTGATTGTTTAACCAAATATAGCGGGTAATTTTCAAGTTGATAATTTTGTACGTCCCCCGAAGGATTGTAGAAATTTCCAAATGGCCCACAGCAGAAAAGTGGTTCCACGCCCCTGATGTAATACATAAAAAGGCTCCAGCTACTCTTCCTTATCAACTCTCCAGTTTGGCTCTTATACCTTCCTCCGAGGTTTTGGATTCTAAAATGGCATATGGCAAGGGAGAATCTTTTGTAGTCATCTTCTGACTATAATACAATGTCCCAAATGGGAGCCCTCTTCTTTCAAGCTACTGTGACCTAAAGAAATGGAGCGGCCCTTTCACTTTTATGAAGCTGGTAATGTTTTATAACAGATTGAATGAAATTTTAATAAAAGGCACAATCTGTCAGGTAACATTTCAGAAATACAGTAACGTGCTCATAGAAGCTCAAAATACACTGACTACACAGAAATAGAACTTACTGCTGGCACGGAAGCCACTATCTAATGTGTGAACACTGAGCTACACACATTGATGCCACATGCCCCCCGCAGACTGAACATCTGATGAGACCTCAGTGCAGGAGCACACGTTGCAGCTATTTCTGGAGCTTTAGTAGGTAGGTGTGAAACCAGTTTCTAATAGATAGAGCACCATGGTGATCACAGAGAATCTGATAAACTGCTTCCTCTGTATTTTTTTATAGTAAAAGTCTGATCTCTTTTCATACACAGTCAGTCTGTATATAGCGACAGCAACACAATGATTTTACAAGCAAATCTCAACTTTCCTAGCAGTCTATTACTATTGTTATTGCGGGAAGAGTATAAATAGCCCTGTAATAAGCGGTGTCATTCAATAGACGTTGAGTGGTGCTTTAAATCCAAGTGTCCTGACCCTGTCTTAGGGTACCTTTACACGCCGCTACTGGCGGGTGGATACAACCAGCTACTTCACGTGCACGAGCACGCACAAACGGTTGCAAACGGTAATCGCACCTCCTTTACACGCCGCAACAAGGTGCCCTACAGTAGGTTACATCTATCTCTAGATACAATGCCGGGTGTCTCAAGTTACCTTCTGCCGAGCACCTTACCTCATTTACACACCGCTACAACAAGCTAATATGCTCGGACCTGGTGCAGCAGGGACAACACATAGGCGTGCCACAATTGTGGATTACGAGCCGTCCGTACACTGATAGGACAAAGTAATAACATCATGATTGGCCAGGCAGTGCAGGAGGCTGTTTAATACATGACGCTCGAGCAATTGTGTAGTGTGACTGGTCAGCTCCTTAAATATACCTCCCTATGCAGCGACTACCAATCGTAATGCAGGAGCTTCCTCCAATGATCACTGATGGGGCGCGGTAACCCGGAGCCTGTGTCACGCCCCAGCTACATACCAGGTACATAGCATGGTGTAGAAACAACCCTTCTGTTCCTTCTTTACACGCCGATACAGGTCGCTACAATCGGCTATGTAGCCACCTGTTTCAGGGCAGTGCTCGGAAACAGGTGCAGCTACTGCTGAGTGGCTACAACCGTCTTCACACGCCGCTACTATGGGGTACATTGCCGATGCAAGATACATTTCTCGCAAGTAGCTGGTTGTATCCACCCGCCAGTAGCGGCGTGTAAAGGTACCCTTATACTCACCTTCCGGCAGCTTCATCTTCCTTCGCCACTGTTCTGGTCGGTCTCCAGCAATTTGTGACCTCCCCAGTAGCTTCAGGATTTGTTGGAGCATGCCTGAGGTCACAACTCAATACATCGCTGCGGGAGCCTCGTTTTGGCTCTTGTAGAGATGCAATTGGAGCTTGTGATGTAACTTCTGGCCAGTCAGAAGTTACAGTCATAAGGTGGCATCAATAAAAGGTGAAACCACCGGAATGTAAGTATATGACAGGGGGCTTAAAGCGAATTTGTAAGGTCAGAAATCCATATGTAACTGATATTTTATAATTCATTCCGTCTGTCAATCACAGTGAGTGAATTCTTGCTTCTTTGCTGCCCACTCACCAAGGAATGAATACTCATGCATCACTGCACTGCTCTCCTCTGGTCTGTATGCTGTGTATTGCCGCCTCTCTAGGCGATGGGACTCATTGTAGAGGAGAAAAGAGGAGGGAGGAGTTGTGTGCTCTTAGCAGCGCAGATCTGATATCTTCATTGTCTGTATCTGAGGCATCTGTGTAGTGTGTGCTCTGAGATATTTCTTTGTGTTTATATGAACATTTGATCAGCAGATATACACAATACATGTATGCAGGAAAATAAATGTTCATATAAACAAATCTCTCACAGGCACCACAGGCTAGTGATGTTACTACAAGAGTTGTAGTAATCCACCCCCCCCCTCTCAACCCCCCTCCCAACAGCCAGCAGAAACCTGAGATGGAGTGTAACTTCATCAGAGGGGAGAGACAGAATGCCAGCTTGGATAGGCATGGATATTTAAATAACATTTACATACTGTGACTCTCAAGAGTCAGGTCAACTACTTTTACAGCTGTTTGCTGTGTATGCATGTGCCTTAATAAAAAGAACTACAAAGAATACATTAATGATTTTTGCATATTCTTAAAGGTCTGCCTGAGCACTATTCAAGGGTACTATTAGTATCATACTGAAAAATGACCTGACAGAGTCCCTTTAAATTTAAAGTGCCTCTCCAGCTGGAGTGATGCTTTAGAAGAAGCATGCCTGTTAAATGGACTCCGTCAGCAGGTTTTTGCTATGTAATCTGAAAGCAGCATAATGTAGTGACATAGATCTTAATTCCAGTGATGTATCACTAAGGCCACGTGCACACACTGAGTATTTGATGAGTTTTTTACCTCAGGATTTGTAGACAAAACCAGGAGTGTAGCAATCAGAGGAAAAGTCTAATAGAAACACCTGCACCACTTCTGTGTTTAATCATTCACTCCTGGTTTTGTCTACAAATCCTGAGGTAAAAAACTCACCAAATACTGAACGTGTGCACATGGCCTTAAGGTACCTTTACACGCCGCTACAGAAGGTTAGAAACAACTGAATGTCTCACGTGCATGAGCACGCACCAACGGTTGCAAACGGTACCCGATACCGCCTTTACACGCCGCTACAAGGTTCTCTACAGAAGGTTTAAGCTATCCCTGGAGGCACCGCCGGGTGCCACAAGTTACCTTCTGTAGAGCACCGTCCCTCATTTACACGCCGCTACAGAAGGTAATATGGGAGGACCTGGGGCAGCAGGGACAACACATAGGCGTGCCAGAGTTGTGGATTACGAGACGCTCGTACGATGATTGGACAATGCAATAGTATCATGATTGGCCAGCCAGCGCAGGAAGGCTGGCTAATACATGATGCTATTGCAATTGTGTAGTGTGACTGGTCAGCTCCTTAAATATGCCGCCCTATGCAGCGACAACCAATCGTAACGCAGGAGCTTCCACCAATGATCGCTGAAGGTGGGCGGTTTCCCGGAGGCTGTGTCACGCCCCAGGGAGTTAACTAGGTGGCGAAAAAAACCTTACCGTACCTTATTTAGACGCCGCTACCATCGTGTTGAAATCAACCTGTTTTAGAGCACTGCTCTGAAACAGGTGCCGAAAGTGACGGGTGGCAACAAGCTAGTTTACACGCCGCTACCTCGGGTTGATTTGACGGTGCAAGATACATTTGTCTCCGAAACCCGGTTGTTTTCAACCTTCTGTAGCGGCGTGTAAAGGTACCTTTACTGTTTCCTCTGTTGTAGATGTAGCTGTGCTTTGATTGCTGAGCTGTGAATAAGCCTGCCCACACCACTGATTTGCAGCTTCCTATGTACACTGTGCATTTTGAGCAAGTTGCCAATCAGTGGTGAGGGTGAGGTTACACAGATTACTTGGACTGCCACACAGGAGACCTAGTCCTGAAGTGATAATCTACTGATAAAACACTGTATTTAAACTAAAACACAAAGACTAATACATTACTCATTTCTGGAATCAGGCTTTATGCCCTCAAATTATGCTGCTCTCATATTGAATAGCAAAATCCTACAGACAAATTCCCTTTAATTAATTAGTTGCACCTTACAAATGCTTGCACCTCCAAGAGAAATGGTACTTCAGTGGAGAAAATTAGTGGCCTGAACTCTGCTGAATTTACCAGAAGATGTAAAACAAAAAGGAAAAGGGGCGCAAATGTGTAGGATCCCCTTATTAAAAACATCTATGTGGCGTGGGTAGGTGGCCACTAACCTTATCGGGTTGTGCAATTCCTTCACAACCCGGTTTAACAGCCTCCGCCGCCGGTGGTATATGCAATGCCTCTCCGCTCTCCTGTTCAAGGCAGATTGTTTGTGCTGTTCCTGAGCTGCTCCAGCCGCCAGTCGCTCAAAAAGGGAGTAGTTTTCATGCAAAAAATAGTAATGGCGGTCTAATTAGGAGCGCTCTAAGGAACAAGCAGACATGTAAGATGTTTTCATAAATGTCAAACCTTTTATTAACTTCTTAGCTCCCCTCACAGCTCCACTACGTGTTTCAACTGCATACAAACAGTCTTCATCAGGTGGTTTGACATTTATGAAAACATCTTACATGTCTGCTTGTTCCTTATGGTGGGGTTACACGTAGCGATATCGTCCCGATATCGCATACAACGCCGCGGGAGCGCGCATTTTGGGAGCACTTTTCCCGATATCGCATCGCCGGTTTACACGCTGCGATATCGGGAAACAACGTCCCTCCGATGTGTACGCCCACCAACCCAGTAACGACCATTTAACATGGGAGTTAATGGGTGAGGTGCGAGTACGCATCGGAGTTGGGCTGTCACACGCTGCGATGCCGGTACAACGGCCTTGCGATATCGGGGAGTTGAATAGCTCTGCTATTCAACTCCGATATCGTTTTGGCATCGTTCCAGCATCGCGTTGGATGCTAAAACAGTACAACGCGCACACGATATCGGGTCCAACTCGCGACCCACGTGACTTTTGGTCGGAGTTGGGTCGGAGTTGGACGCCGATATCGCGGCGTGTAAACCCACCATTAGAGCGCTCCTAATTAGACCGCCATTACTATTTTTTGCAGGAATTAACCAGAAGGGCCTAGCGATGCTCTGATCCACCCCTTTAATATTGATATTCCAGTAACCAAAGTGGCCAATTTGGCTGGGTTCAGGCTTGCACTGGAAGTTCAGACACAGATTTTATCATATTTGCAGGAAAAAATATGGAGACATGTTTTTTCCATTATAATAAAGGACACCACTGAACGCCATTGGTATCAGGACAGCATCATTTTTGGTTTTTGCTCCTATGAATGAACAAAGAAATTGAAATGTTTAGTGCAAATGTGAACCTAATCTTATACAGTTGTGAGGTTTTCAGACCATATCTGCTGTCGTTTTTGTTGTAAATCTAGTTTTTTCCATCGGCCATCTTGCTTGCTGTCCTGCTGCATCCACTATGCTCTCAATAAGTATGCAGTCCTCAGCCTCTATGTTCCTGCCCAGTCTTTGCCTCTTGCCCATTTAAGCAGCCTCAGACGTTCCATCAGTGCTTCTGAATCCTGCTTCCAAGCCTGTCTGAAGTCTGCCTCCTGAAGCCTTGTGGACATTGCATTTCAGCTGTTCTCTTCTTGGATCTCTGGAGCCGTGTATACACAGGAACCCTCCTGTCTTGCCACTGACATTTACAAGGGAAGTAAAGGCCCCGTTACACCTTTCAACATCGTTCCCGACATGGTTCAAAAGTGACGTCTGGAACGATGATGGGACGACATCGTTACGTCGTTGCGTGTAAATGCACGATTCAACAATTGTGCAGGAAAACCTGTCAACTTCAACTTAAGCAACCTGCGGCATCATTCTGTGTGACACCGCAATAGTGATGTCATGGCCGCCTTCACCCATTCACAGCAATGAACAGGGATGGTTGGCGGTGTTTGCGAGCGATCCCTGCTCACAACATCGTTGGTGAGTTGTCCATGATATCCAGACGTGTAACAGCTCACCAGCGATGTTGAACAGCTGTGGAAAAAATCAGTGCGCTCCTGAGATCGCAAACAACATCTTTGTTAAGTTGTACCGTGTAACGGTAGTTTAAGAGAAACTTAACACCTAATTCTTATGCTGGACTTTATTCCTGCCTTGCTGTGTTTTCAGCCTCTACATCTCTACATCTGCAACTGTGTTTCACCCTGCTAACTCATAGTGTTTAAAAAAAAACACCCAAAATATATGATGAAGATTTTTACATTTTATTGAAACAAATCTTAAACTGAAACAAATACATACAAAAATACACAAAAAGGTTAAAAAGTCAGAAATATGGCCCAGATATACACCAAGGGTTTCAAAGCTCCTCTAGCTGACCTAAAAGGGCCCTAACAATGACCCTTCCTGACAGCGGAGTTGGCATTGTCATTTATAATGGTACCCCCGCACCCCAGTGGCTAACCCTCACAACGTCCCTAAGCAAATCCCTTCACAAAAGATTAGGGGCCTGCTGAATAAATCTAAATCACCGACAGTGATCAATTTCCTGGAACAAATATCTTTATATAGACCGTCTGTACCTGAGGTTAGGGGGCACAGTTTGCCATATCCAAGACTATTAATATTAATCACCTAGAAAGTCCCAGGTGAGGAGCCTTAAACCACAACAATCTGAAAAATCTTTTCAACCGATCATCGGAGTATAATAGAAACCCTGTGTCACAAGTCCTACGGTAATCATTTTTACTCAGCTTAGCTGGCGGGGTTTCCTATTCAGGATTGATATCCTCAAACTCCATACGATGATTCTTCCCACAAATTGCCTCTAAGCATTTCGCCAGAAAGGCTCATCAGGAGGCAAGAGATTAGCCGTGGGTGTGGTAATGGTAAATCTTCATACATATTCTCCGGGTTTGGATCTATTACCTTACTTAAAGGGACGCTGTCAGGTCATTTTTCAGTATGATACTAATATTACCCTTAAATAGTGCCTGGGCAAACCTTTTAAAAACATGTAAAATCATTATTGTACCGTTGTAGTTTCCATGTTATCACCATTGTCAGACCCTGCAGAGAGCTGCTGCATTAGTCCTGTCCCATTATAAGCAGAGAGGATTAGTCCTGTCCTGTGTAAACTATCATGTAATTATGCAAGCCTTCTCAGCAGCTCTCTCTTCCCTTCTCCCTTTGCTAACAGTGCAGTGTCAGGTTTCACTTACAGGTCTGTTCAGTTAATATCACCACGGAGGGAGAGCTACTGCCGATCTCCCTGATCTAGACTCTGTTTCCCTTAGCAGTTATCCCTGCTGTGACAGTTTTTGTGTTGTAGTTCACCTCTTGTGATGTTGCACACAGAGAGCACAGAGGAGAATATAGTCCCCCCACTAATCTCCTGTGCTGTGATGTGATATTCATGTATGGGGAGTGGACAGCATAGCACTAAGTGGATCATTCACTGTGAGTGACAGATGTAATGAATCTCTTTATTTTAAATTACAGAAGATAGGAGGGGAATATAATTAAAAGAAATACTAGTGAGAGTTTAGAGGGAGAAATTAGAAAATCATAGCAGTTACATGTGGATTTTTGACCTGACAGTGTTCCTTTATATGGAGAGGCTCTAAGATAATCAAGCAAAGAATAAACCAAATTAATCATCAGATAAATACACTGTGTGCAGAATTATTAGGGAAATGAGTATTTTGATCACATAATACTTTCTATACATGTTGTCCTACTCCAAGCTGTATAGGCTTGAGAGCCAACTACCAATTAAGTAGTAAATCAGGTGATGTGCATCTCTGTAATGAGGAGGGGTATGATGTAATGACATCAACACCCTTCCTTTTCTTTGGAAAAATGGGTCAGAAGAGAGATTTGACGGGCTCTGAAAAGTCTAAAACAGTGAGATGTCTTGCAGAGGGATGCAGCAGTCTTGAAATTGCCAAACTTTTGAAGCGTGATCACCGAACAATCAAGCGTTTCATGGCAAATAGCCAACAGGGTCGCAAGAAGCGTGTTGGGCAAAAAGGCGCAAAATAACGACCATAAATTGAGGAAAATCAAGCGTGAAGCTGCCAATATGCCATTTGCCACCAGTTTTGCCATATTTCAGAGCTGCAACGTTACTCGAGTATCAAAAAGCACAAGGTGTGCCATACTCAGGGACATGGCCAAGGTAAGGAAGGCTGAAAAACGTCCACTTTTGCACAAGAAACATAAGATAAAACAAGACAGGGCCAAGAAATATCTTAAGGCTGATTTTTCAAAGGTTTTATGGACTGATGAAATGAGAGTGACTCTTGATGGGCTAGAGGCTGGATCAGTAAAGGGCAGAGAGCTCCACTCCGACTCAAACGCCAGCAAGGTGGAGGTGGGAGTACTGGTATGGGCTGGTATCATCAAAGATGAACTTGTGGGACCTTTTCAGGTTGAGGATGGAGTGAAGCTCATCTCCCGGATCTAGTGCCAGTTTCTGGAAGACAACTTCTTCAAGTAGTGGTACAGGAAGAAGTTGGTATCGTTCAAGAAAAACATGATTTTCATGCAGGACAATGTATTATCACATGCATCCAACTACTCCACAGCGTGGCTGGCCAGTAAAGGTCTAAAACAAGAAAAAATAATGACATGGCCCCCTTGTTCACCTGATCTGAACCCCATATAGAACCTGTGGTCCCTCATAAAATGTGAGATCTACAGGGAGGGAAAACAGTACACCTCTCGGAACAATGAGAGGTTGTGGTGGCTGCTGCACGCAATGTTGATCGTAAACAGATCAAGCAACTGACAGAATCTATGGATGGAAGGCTGTTGAGTGTCATCATAAAGAAAGGTGGCTATATTGGTCACTAATTTTTTGGGGTTTTGTTTTTGCATGTCAGAAATGTTTTTTTTCTAAATTTTGTGCAGTTATATTGGTTTACCTTGTGAAAATAAATAAGTGAGATGGGAATATATTTGGTTTATATTAAGTTGCCTAATAATTCTGCACAGTAATAGTTGCCTGCATAAACAGATATCCTCCTAAAATAGCCAAATCAAAAAAAAAACACTCCAACTTTCAAAAATATTAAGCTTTGATATTTATGAGCCTTTTGAGTTCATTGAGAACATAGTTGTTGATCAATAATAAAAATAATCCTTCAAAATACAACTTGCCTAATAATTCTGTACACAGTGTACAGGGATTCTTATAATCCTTATGTTCGAGCTATATATGTTAACTTTCTTCATATTGCCCATATCAACTTCCACCTTTCACACAGTATTCCATAGTATTCTGAACATAACTATAACCAAGGAAAAGTGGCATATATTAAAGACAAAGTACTTCATACAAAGAACACAATCTATTTGATCCTATATGGCTCCTCGATCTATGTTTCTTATTGCTCTAAACAAGTTTAGTGTGAGAGTAAGTTGAACCCAATAGTAAATTAGACAAAAACAAATGAGCCATGCACACAGTGAACACGTCTGTATGACAGTGTTCACACCACCAAAAGACTGAATCACATAAAACAATCAAACAATACTCTGTTGTAAAAAAACACAGTAAAAAGAAAGTGCTGGTGAAAAAATAGTAAAATACAGGGTATTTAGTTGATACGTTTTTTGCAAAAAATGTATACTAAGCCGCTCTATCACTTCAAGGTAATCCGTATCAGAGCAGTCTTTATCTGATGTATTTAAAACCTGACCATGTGTATTGGCACCTAAATGAGGAGGATCCAGACAGGTCCAATGTCTGACTTGGACTGAATGCAGATGACGGCTTTTTATGTGCAGGGCTCAAGGGGAGGGGTGGGAGACAAGAAACAATTTAGACAAAAACAAATGAGGCATGCACACAGTGAACATGTCTGTATGACAGTGTTCACACCACCAAAAGACTGAATCACATAAAACAGTCAAACAACATGTAAAAATACTCTGTTGTAAAAAAAAAAATAATAAAAAAATAAATAAAATAAAATAGTAAATTAGTTAAGGTTATAACAAACCACATGTATTTCTCCCAAAACTGGATCTAACGCAATTAAGATCAAAACCCATAATATCAGGACCATGCAAATGTAAAAGAATCATAATTCAGTTCTCCTACTCAGTCCCACAATGAGAAGATAGTTCTGGCATCCTTCAAGGTAAGAAAAGCCAAATGGTTTGACTCCCAGGCCAGGTGAACACCAATTAGTGTCCACTTCCTTTATATATGGAGGACATCACAATTACTTTTTATTCAATCAGAAGTACTTCCACCAGCTCAGGGGGACCGTGATGGGTAGCTCCTGTGCACCCACTTACGCAAATCTCCTCCTGAGCTGGTGGGAGGAAAGTGTCATCTTTTTTGATGAACCTAAATGGTGGCATAACCACATTACCAGTTGGTAACGGTATATAGACGACATGTTCGTGATTTGGATAGGTTCCAGGAATGAGTTTGACACCTTTGCCAGGGAATTAAATAAGAATGAATTTAAGCTATCGTTTACTTCTGAGGCCAATGAGAAAAAACTTTCCTTTTTAGATCTAGAGATCTCAATTGATGAAATGGGAGGTCTTAACACATGTTTACAGGAAACCAACGTCAACAAATGAGTTATTGTTTTTGTAAAGTCATCACTCCCTACTTTTATTAAGAGGAATACCGAAGGGGCAATATCTTCGTGCACACAGAAATTGCTCAAATGACATCTCGACATCTCATTAAGAAAACAAGCATCAACACTGAGACAAAGATTCAGAGATAGGGGTTATCTCGAATACACTCTAAACAAGGCATTTGATAATGCCTTAAATAAAGATAGATCTATATTGTTGGTGTCAGGAAAAAAGGAGGAGGAACTGTTTCCAAAGATAAGAGTTATAGGAACTTATGATGACCAGACTGATAGGGTCTTTGGCATTTTGAGAAAATATTGGGACATCTTGAGACCTGATCAGGACATGGGAGCTGAAGTACCGGAGCAATCAAAAATCACGTTCCATGGAGGAAGATCCTTACAGGATCGCATTGTACACAGCTTCTACAATAGACCAAAACAGGAGGGGTACATGGTTAGATTGCAGACTATGTAGAACTTTCAGATGTGGCAATTGCAAGTTGTGCAAATGGGTGGTACCAGGCAAGTCTTTTACCAGCACCACCACTAGGAAGACATACTTCACTAGAGATTTTGCAAATTGTCAGACACGAAGTGTGATTTATATGTCTACATGTGGTTGCCCTTTAAATTACATAGGGAAAATTAAAAGGGAACCGAGAAGACACATTGGGGAGCACTTGTGGAATATGCACAAACAGATACCCCGATTGTGCACCATGTGTGGGAAGCACACAATGGAAGTGAAGAGGCAGTATCTTTCTGTGTCCTAGAAACTGTTGGAGAAACTGTCCGTAAAGGAGATTGTGATACAAAGATCCTACAATACGAGGCACAGTGGAATTTTAGGATGGAATCAACAGCCCCTACTGGGTTAAATAAAAGATTGACTTTTGGTTGCTTCATCTAGGAAGTGTTCTTTATCAATTTTTTGTTTTTAGTTATTTTGGGCCTGAACAGAAAAGAGTAGTAGCACACATATCTCTATGATTTGGGCTATGTATTTTCGTGGTTAACCGGTTGATTCACTGGGCTTATCTTGACCACCTTATCTTTAGATTATCTATATATAACTGTGAAATGGATGATCTAGATTCTAGGTTCTAAAAAAAATGTTGATAATTAGAAAAGTAATCCTGGTAATTTGTACCAGTATAGACCTTTAATGCTTGGACATGTAATTTCTTTCATTCTGCGATATAAATATTAAACCATACTATTTTAGCCTAGAAGGATTTGCAGAGGAACACCACTCATATTCTATTAAATATACAGGTTCAAAAGGTACTTTTTCATCAGCACATTCATGTTACCTTTTTGATGCCTCATTCTGATTAATGGCATCTGGAATTGTTTTTAGCCATTTAGTCTCCTAAGCGCCGATCACATGATCGCGATGTCTGTTGAGTGATCGAGGATCATGTGACCACATTAGCTGTGCGCGTCATATCCTGGAACACGGAATGTACATTACATCCGGTGATGGGAAGAGCATGTTACGTCTGAGGAGACATATGGTTACGTGAAGGCAAAGGAAATTGCCAATATCACATGATCGCAAGTCACTGACGACGCGGGTTACACGTCATTTCCAGTGATGTGACATCCCTTGGGGCAGGTATGATAATAATCAATGTTGAACCTGTGGAGAAAACAAATGGGCCATGCGTCGGCGTTCATCCTAACAACATTTGACCCAGAACGGTCTTTAACTGCAAACATATATATAAAGGAAGTGGATACTAATTGGTATTCACTCGGTCTGGGAGCTATACCATTTGGCTTTTCTTACCTTGGAGGATACCAGCACTATCTCCCCATTGTGAGACTGGGTAGAAGAACTGATTTATGATTCTTTTACATTTGCATGGTCCTGATATTATAGGATATTAGTTATATTCAGAATACTCTGGCATACTGTGTGAAAGGTGGAATTTGATATGGGCAATACGAAGAGAGTTGACATATATAGCTCAAATTTAAGGATTATAAGCATGACTGTATCTAATGGTTAATTTGGTTTATTCTTTGTTTGATTATCTTAGTGCCTCTCCATTTAAGTAAGATGATATATATGCAGGTTCACCATTACCACACGACTAATCTCTTGCCTCCTGATGAGCCTTTCTTGCGAAACATGTAGATCCGATTTATGGGAAGAGTCATTGTATGGAGTTTGAGGATATCAATCCGGAATAGGAAACCCCGTCAGCTAAACTGAGTAAAAATCATTATCGTAAGACTTGTGACAAAGGGGTTTCTATTATGCTCTGATGATTGGTTGAAAAAGATTTCTTGGATTTTTGTGGATTAAGGCTCCTCACCTGGGACTTTCTGGGTGATTGATATTAATAATCTTGAATATGGCAAACTGCGCCCCCTAACCTCAGGTACAGACGGTCCATATGAACACATTTGTTCCAGGAAATTGTGGGTGATTTAGATTTATTCAGCAGTTCCCTAATCTTTTGTGAAGGTATTTGCTTAGGGACGATATGAGGGTTAGCCACTGGGGTGCGGGGGTAGCATTATCAATGAGGGTGCAACCTCCGCTGTCAGGAAGGGTCATTGTTAGGGCCTTTTAGGTCAGGTAGAGGAGCTTTGTAACCCTTTTTGTGTATTTTTATATGTATTTGTTTGGGTTTTAAGATTTGTAACTTTCAATAAAATGTAAAAATATTTTTATCATATATTTTGGGTGGTTTTTCTTTAAATACTATGAGTTAGCTAATGAACCCCATGTATTAAGAATTCACTATGAGTGTTTCACCCTGTTCCAGTTTGTGCAATCACTTGTATGAAGTAATACAAGACCCTTTTTTAATTAAGCCTGTCTTTTGTGTTCCCTTGCACTAATGCATTCAACTCTATAAATACAGTATTCCATACGTAACAACAGTCCAGTTTCCCAACTACTGAATTAAAGGTAAACCGTCACCCCCCCCCCCCCCGGGCCTATTAAACTAAAATAGCCACCTTCGTCAGCGCCTATGCTGCATTTTGTGAAGGTGGCTCTTATCCCCCTCCAAAATACACCCGCGCCGCTCTGCGGGCTTCAAGCACCGCACTGCGCATGCGGCGTGGGTGTACTGACGTCACCCGAAACCAGAAATTATGCGATTCGCATCATTACAGCCCCATTACAGCCTCGCCAGCACTGAGGAGCACTGGGAGGCGCTGATATCATTATTCCTTGCAGATCACGCCTATTAAGGCGTGCTATCATGACGAAATGGGCCCGCCTGGGTGACTAAAGGATAGCCACTGTACTCATTACCATCACTAATGAGTAAGTGCTATAACGTTTTTCTTCACTTTTACAGGATGCATTTATTAGCAAAAAGGAGTGTGGGATTAGTGATGGGATGCTGCAGGGACATGTTTTAATAGCTTAGGAGGCGATTTGGGGGTGACAGGATCCCTTTAAAAACCTGATTTTGCCTGATTTGAAAAAAAAACCCGCAAGTGTTAAACCAGCAACACTGGTGCAGTAGTGCAGCAACACGCTCCAAGTGTCAGTGTGGGTGCACACATTGTGGCTTCAGGCTCACTCTGATACCTGCCTGCTCTTGGCTTCCCGTTGGACACCTTCAGTAAAGAGGAAGGGTGAATGAGCAGACAGCATGCCTCTATATCACTAGGCCTCTCCTCACTGAAGCAATGGTTAGGACACCTATTTTCATCTCTTGATAACTTTGAAAAGCTGAAGGTGTTAAAGAAACACTCAAAAGACTGAACCTGTGTGCAGCAAGTGCATATGTTCATTCGTTTAGTGTTTAATTAGCACTTTTTAAAGCGTTTTATGAGGTAGATCTGCCTCTGGTAGATGTCATGTGCACATGCTCATAGTGTGATGTCAGTAAGGGGCACGATCACGAAAAGTGCCTAGGGCATCATGAGGGCCAAATACAGCCTTGGCTGAGTGAACCTTATAAATGTGCTCCTACTATGTACAGTTTAATTTTTGTTTATGAAAAAGCAAAGAGCATTGGTTTGATCCTGGGCAGGGAAGGACAAAATAGAGTATACAGACATCACAGCATGGCATCACAACTAATTCTTTATTTGAGGAAAAATACTTTTTACAAGCAGGCAGAGAAGTGTTTTACCTCATATAAAGAATTACCGTATTTTTCGCTTTATAAGACGCACCTGTTTATAAGACGCACCCCCAATTTTGGTAAAAAAAAAAGAGAAAAAAAATAATTTTTAATGTTAAATGGGGTCCGTCTTATAATGCCAGTGTCCGTCTAACAAATCATATAGGGTTTATATCCCACATAGCCCCCTCATCCTATTACATGGTCCTTCATCCTATGATATAGCCCCCCATCCTAGAATTAGCCCCCTTAATCTGGATATGGCACCCTTATATTGGATATAGCCCCCTTGTGCTGGCACACGTCCCCCAGTGATGGCAGATGTCCCCCATTGATGGCACACGTCCCCCAGTGCTGGCACGCAACCCCCGAGCTGGCGCACAACCCCCAGACCTGGCACACATCCCCTAATGCAGGCACACGTCCCCTTTTGCAGGCACACGTCCCCTATTGCAGGCACACGTACCCCATAGATGGCACACGTCCCCCATGAATGGCACACGTCCCCATGGATGGCACATGTCCCCTATTGCGGGCACATGTCCCCTATTGCAGGCACACGTCCCCTAGTGCAGGCACACGTCCCCTATTGAAGGTACACGTCCCCTATTAAAGGCACATGTCCCCTATTGAAGGCACACGTCCCCTATTGAAGCCACACATCCCCCATGGATGGCACACGTCCCCCATGGATGGCACATGTCCCCTATTGCAGGCACACGTCCCCCATTGATGGCACACATCCCCCATGGATGGCACACGTCCCCCATGGATGGCACACGTCCCCGATTACAGGTACACATCCCCTAGTGCAGGCACACGTCCCCTATTGAAGGTACACGTCCCCTATTAAAGGCACATGTCCCCTATTGAAGGCACACGTCCCCTATTGAAGCCACACGTCCCCCATGGATGGCACACGTCCCCCATGGATGGCACACGTCCCCCATTGATGGCACACGTCCCCCACTGATGGCACATGTCCCCTTGTGCTGGCACACGTCCCCCATGGATGGCACACGTCCCCCATGGATGGCACACGTCCCCCATTGATGGCACACGTCCCCCATTGATGGCACACGTCCCCCATTGCAGGCACACGTCCCCTTGTGATGGCACACGTCCCCGTGTGCTGGCACACGTCCCCTATTGATGGGACACGTACCCTATTACAGACACATGTATATTCCCATGTCCGCCGCCCCACATAATACACCCACCCCCTCCATATGCTGAGCCCCAAACCCCCCCCCCCGGGCATACAGCGATGACATCATCGCCCGATCACATGAGCGGAAGAAGCCAAGCACCATGGAGACCGGGAGTCAGCGGTGACGCTGTGAGCTTGTCGCTTATCGCCAGAGGGTGAGGAAGGAGGCTTTTTTTATTTTATTTGCTGCTGGCCAGCGTGGGGGGCATATTAATGACTGGGGGAGTGCAGGGCGAGGGACCATCTTCTTAATGGAGGGGGAAGCAGCATATTACAGGGGGGGGGGCAGCATATGGAGGGGGTGGGTGTATTATGTGGAGCGGCGGTATGCAGGACATGGGGGGCATATGGAGGGGCTGCAGAGAGAGCGGGAGATCTCTTGCTCCCGCTCTTTTAATATGCACTGCTCCCCCCGTCCGTCTCTCAGTGCAACTTCAGCACTGAGAGGTGGACAGCGGCAGTGCATATTAAATGAGCGGGAGCAGGAGATCTCCCCGCTCTCTCTGCAGCCCCGCAGCCAGCCCACTCCAGCCCCGGACATGCTGCAGAGCTGCCCCCCAGCCTCCCCTGCAGTGTATAATCCGTATTCGGATTATAAGACGCACCCCCCACTTTCCCCAAAAATTTTGGGGAACAAAAGTGCGTCTTATAAACCGAAAAATACGGTATATGTGATCATGTGTTGTAATGTCTGTATATTCTCTTTCCTCCCTCCCCTGCCCAAGAGATGTGGTATGATCAGACCGTGTTCAATGCACGGTCAGAAATAACAATTAAACTCTACATAGTAGGGACACATTTATAAGATAACAGTATCTCAGCACAGGAACATTTTTTTAAACACATCCAATTGGGGAAATGACTATTATTCAAAGATCTATTGATTAAAATGAACTTTATTTGTGGGAAAAAATCTTTTAAATCAACGGTGGAGTTAGACTGGCTCCCTTGCTCCATGGGGTGGTTCACCCGGACCAAGCGGGCTTTATTATGGGGAGGGAAGCTCGGGACAATACAATCAAGGCGATCAACTTGGTCCACCGGACTCGGTACGGGGGGATCCCCTCACTCCTTCTCTTTATCGATGCTGAAAAAGCATTTGATAGAGTAAATTGGACTTTTATGAGGGAGACTCTCCTGCACCTGGGTCTGTAGTCCAACATGATGCTCTGGATTATGTCTCTCTACTCAATCCCATCGGTCAGAGTCCGGGTGAACAGCTTCCTTTCAGAGCCTTTTGATATACAAAATGGCACTCGTCAGGGATGCCCACTCTCGCCCCTGATCTTTGTCCTTACAATTGAACCATTCCTCCGAAGGATTCGGGCTAACCCTGACATATCTGAGATCTCAACTAATGGTACCACTTACAAAGTGGCATCCTTTGCAGACAATCTCTTATTGTTCCTTACCAAACCCAATATCTCACTCCCCAACTTACTGGCAGAATTCCATACTTTCTCATGACTCTCGAATTTTAAGATAAACTTTTCAAAATCGGAAGTTTTAAATATTAACGTGCCTCAATCGGTTACTACTACCTTACAATCGGCCTTTAGCTTCAAATGGAGCAAACAACTGATATGTTACCTGGGCTGACCACAAACCTATATAGTCCCTATATACAAGCAACTTCCCGGCTCTCCTCTTTTCGATCCGGGACAATTGTGACAGGTGGACTAAAATCTAATTTTCCTGGTTTGGATGATGTCAGGTATTCAGGATGAATGTTCTCCCTCAGATTCTCTACATGCTACAGGCGTTGCCGATACAAATCCCATTGGCCTTTTTCAAAACGATTTCCTCTATCCAACATGTTTTTATATGGGCAGGTAAAGCGGTTAGTCAGTCGCTTGACTTTACACAGACCAAAGACAAGATGGATGTGTGGGCCTTCCAAATTTTAAATACTACCACCTTGCGACTCATTTTGAAAGGATGGTAAACTTGTGCAGGAACTCAGCCAACAAGACAAGGGTTCACATTGAGTAGAGTTTGTGCCCGATCCCTGTAGACAAGCTGCCTTGGCTGCTGACCTCTGCCCTGACCAGTCTCCAGTCTCATCCTACATTGCGTGCTACGGTAAAATACTGTAATATCATATGGGCCAGGCCCTTCATGATACCCTCCTGCTCCAAGCTGACGCCAATATTGAGCCACCCGAATTTTACCCCTCCCCTTCGAGATGATGTGTTCCGAGGCTGGGTTGAAGCGGGAAGAGACAGGGTCAAATCACTTGGCAAGGGAAATTACTGGCCTTCACTGCCTACTCTTAGAACATGGAACAACCCAACCCCCCTGGGAAAGTGTCCCAACTAGACTGTGTGTGAAGCAGACATATGTTCATTCTCAGTAAGATCCGTCTTCACACTCAATACGGCCACATAACCATATAAGGGTAAGGGGCCCACACCGTGTGCGAGCTCCTGACTGCGGCTGATGAGGTGACAGTGTATCAGATTAACTCCGGCTACAGCACAGTGCTACGCAATGTCAGAATCACTTCAAACTCCTCTGCCCTTTCCTTAGCACAAGCTTCTCTGATCTGTCATCTGGCTCCTTCTTTGCTGGCTCTCCACACAGTTTAGGATCTCTCTTGCCCTTTCTCTGCTCCCTATAAGCTGCTGGCCACACCCACACAGCACTAATATGCAGTTTTTAAAAGCGCACAAAAAAAGTTGAGAAAATAAATTATATGGCGCAAAAAAGCATTATCATGGCTGATATGTAACCCATCATTAATAACCAATGAAGTATTTGTTTTTGTTTTTAATGAAATGACATTTACTCTTTAAAAATTAGATAAAGATAACACAAGTAAGCATAAAATGCAGTTTATAAATGAAAGTCTTCATTATTAAGGGAAAAAGAAATCCAAACATACAGAGCCCTGTGTAAAAAAGTTATTTCCCCACGCTTAAAACATAAATTAACTGAGGTTTATCACATCTTTGGAAAGGGATTTATAATATTTTTTTGGAAGCACAGGCCTGATTACTGCCACACCTGTTCTCAAGCAAGAAATCATTTAAATAGGACCTGCCTGAAAACGGAAGTAGACCAGAAGATCCTAAAAAGCCATGCCATGATCCAAAGAAATTTAGATAAAAAACAATTGCGATCTATCAGACTGTAAATAGTTATGAAACCATTTCTTAAGCATTAGTAGTCCAGCGAACCACAGTAACAGTCATTATCCACATATGGCAAAAACAAGGAACAGTAGTGAACCTTCCCAGGAGTGGTTGATCTACAAAACATACCCCGAGAGCACAGCAACGACTCATCCAAGTGGTCACAGAGTACCCCACAACAACATCCAAAGAACTGCAGGTCTCACTCACAGTAGTTAAGGTCCGTGTTCATGACTCCACTGTAAAAAAAGAGACTAGGCAAAAATGTCCTACATGGCAGTGTTCCAAGATGAAAACCACTGCTGAGCAAAAAGAACATAAAGGCTTATCCCAGTTTTGCCTGAAAACATCTTTATGATCCCCAAGACGTTTGGAAGAATACTCTGTGGATTGACAATACAAAAGTTGAACGTTTTGGAGGTGTACGTCTGATTACATTTGGCGTAGAAGTAACACAGCATTTTAGAAAAGGAACATCATACCAACAGTAAAATAAGGTGGTGGTGTGATGGTCTGGGATGTTTTGCTGCTTCAGGACCTGGAAGACTTGCTGTGGTAAATGGAACTATGAATTCTGCGGTATATCAAAAAAATCCTGAAGAAGAATGTCCTGCCAACTGTTTGTGACCTCAAGCTGAAGCACACTTGAGCTATGCAGCAGAACAATGATCCAAAATACACCAGCAAGTCCACCTCTGAATGGCTTAATTAAAACAAAATTAAGACTTTGAAGTGGCCTACACAAAGTCTTGATCTTAATCCAATTGAGATGGTGTGGCATGACCTTAGAAAGGCAGTTCATGCTCAGAAAACCTCCAATTTGACTGAATTACAACAATTCTGCATAGATGAGTGGGCCAAAATTCTTCCATAGTGTTGCAAATGATTCATTCCCAGTTATCGCAAACATTTGATTATAGTTGTTACTGCTAATGGTGGCCTAACCAGTTTTCAAGTTTAGAGGGCAATCACTGTTTCACACAGAGCCCTTTAGGTGTGGATTTCTTTTTCCCTTAATAATAAAGAACTTCATTTAAAAACTGCATTTTGTGCTTGTGTTATGTTTGTCTAATATTTTAATTTGGTAATCTGCAACTTTTACGTGTGGGAATCACGCAAAAGAATAAGAAATCAGGAAGGAGGCAAATGCTTTTTCACGCTACTGTACATTATATTATGAGCAATAACATTCCCCTATTATAAATTATTTATTTTCAATCATTTACCATACATTAGGGACAAAGGAATTCCTCACATAATGACAGCCTACAAAACAAGTAATTTAATATATTTTTGTGCCTCATTTATAGTCATGCAACATACGTTTGTGCAACACAAACATTTATATAGTACATGATCAATTAATGTGCACCATGGATGTACACTCTTTAAAACCCTGAAAAAAACATATCTTGTAACAGGGTCATCCAAAACCACAAAGCAGGTCCAGAAAGAAATACGAAAAAATCGTGCAAACTATAACAAACCTGAAAAATGTAGATCCCCAAGTGCTTTTGTAGCCATTTTAGACATCTGTAAATGACCATTATCTTTTGACTATTGGTTCTTTTTTCATAGAATATGTCACATGTTGACTGCTTTGCAGTCCATGTGAAATGCTGTTGTGATTTAAATCAGGCCCTGTATACTACCACTGGGGCTGTATACTACCACTGGGGCTGTATACTACTACTGGGGCTGTATGTATACTACCACTGGGGCTATATACTACCACTGGGGCTGTATACTACCACTGGGGCTGTATACTACTACTGGGGCTGTATGTATACTACCACTGGGGCTATATACTACCACTGGGGCTGTATACTACCACTGGGGCTGTATACTACTACTGGGGCTGTATGTATACTACCACTGGGGCTATATACTACCACTGGGGCTGTATACTACTACTGGGGCTGTATATACCACTGGGGCTGCTGTATACTACCACTGGGGCTGAATATACCACTGGGGCTGCTGTATACTACCACTGGGGCTGTATACTACCACTGGGGCTGTATATACTACTGGGGCTGCGTGTATACTACCACTGGGGCTGTATATACTACTGGGGCTGCGTGTATACTACCACTGGGGCTGCTGCTGTATACTACCACTGGGGCTGCTGTATATACCTCTGGGGCTGCTGTATACTACCACTGGGGCTGCTGCTGTATATACCACTGGGGCTGCTGCTGTAACACTGCTGGGGCCTGTATATACCACTGGGGAGGCTGCTGTATACCACATTGCTGGGGGCTGTATACCTGTGCTGGAGTCCACCCTCGGCTTATACGCGAGTCAATAAGTTTTCCCAGTTTTTGGGGGCAAAAGTAGGGGGGTCGGCTTATACACGGGTTGGCTTATACACGAGTATATACGGTAATTTCCTTTGGCACATTCTGTGTTAATGTGCAGATTCTGCAGTACTGCTTTGTGTGGCTCTGCATTTGTAAGTGGGGGGTTGGCACATCACTTAGTTATCCACTCCCTCAGCCTTTAAGTAGTTCCACTTCCTACCTCCAGGTGTCACTGATAGAGTTTAATCTCTACATGGACCTCGAGTGGTGAATACATGTGAGTATCTTGCTGGTTCTTGCTGCTGTTACATTCCCTGTAGGAGTTGCTATGTTTTCCCTGTCCATGACTGGAGGAAGGGGCTCTTAGCCTAGGGCTTACCAGGAGCACAGAGCAAGGGTGGGACCCAGAAATCTTCACCTTCATAGGTACCTCTGGGAGCAGGGTATCCTAGGGACCCCAGTCTAAGGGTCAGACTAGCTCGCCTGAACGTCTTTTGCCCATCTTATCATCTTGCTTCCTGATTCCCTACTGGTATATCATCCCTTGTGACAGGACAAAGCAGCTGCTGAGTGAAGAAAAACATTGATCATTCATGTTGTTTTTTTTCATAATTGACACATTGTATAGATGAAATCCTGTTAATATACGGTCACATCTGGTCACAGATCATGGAAGAATAAAAATAACAAATCAGGCAAAAAAGAGGATTCAGGCGGCACGCACCGGTTTTTCTGAAGTATTCTTTTATTCCTTGATAGGGTTACATGTGCAGGGAGGGAAGGGGGGTGTCGGCTGTTTCACGCTGTGTGTGCTTCAACAGGTCCAAGTGCACACAGCGTGAAACAGCTGACTGTCGTCCGACTCTGCACCCCCCTTCCCTCCCAGCACATGTAACCCTATGAAGGAATAAAAGAATACTTCAGAAAAACCGGTGAGTGCCGCCTGAATCCTCTTTTTTGCCTGCATTACAGACTTATGCTTAGGCAGAGCAACACTGGTACACACCTGCTGTAATTCCAATAGAGGAGCTGATTAGCCTTGCTGGACTTTGTGCCCCGGTTTTCACCCTTTCTTGCACAAAATAACAAATCCCTAATTGTTATCATGTTATTTTTCATGTACTCTATCTAGATACAGAATATGACTGCAGTCAATACTATGAATTGAAGTTCTCCAACAAAAGTCTTGGGAGGACATTATTCACTTCATGAATGGTCCATAATCCTACTTATAGGCCATCATAAATGTTTTTTATTTGTTTTTAAATAGCTGTTGTTGTTGGGTTTCAATAAAGGATGTCAAATATTTATAAAATTGTGGGTTGTGCTTGCCTGATGTGCAATTTCTTTCCCAATTTACAATGGCCCATAATCCTCATCACTTCGAGCCATAACCATCCTGAGGTGTTGGAGAATGCATTGTTGAGCGTATGTGAGACATGGCTTAGCCTTAGAGAAATATTACAGAGCGCTCTGCCTATGCCCAGTATGTGGAGCCATGACAAAGAGTCTTCACATGAAAGAGAACGTGGCTGAGTGCTAATTACCATTCTCCCGGACGCAGAATTACTCTAAGTGCCATCGTCTGGCTTTCTTATAAGTACTCGGTGTGAGTGCCAAGCAGAGGAGATAAGTGGCCTGTGTTTAGAGGAAATTATCTCTGCTTTTAACCTCCTATTACTTAAAATGCAAATGGGAAAACATTTCCTATAAATCTCTCACAGAGCATTTCTATTTAATGCATAATGAATGCCGTTGTTAAATATTACTGAAATAAGTGAGCAGAGCTTCATTTATTATTTACAGACAACTTTGTTCCCAGTCAACATTTCTGAGGGTGCGCAAATCCTGGGATTAAGAGAGAAGATGAAGGTGGAAGTGGTAAATGGAGAGAAAATAAATATTAACAGTGACCATGGCTTACAGTTATCTCTCATCTGATCAAACTTGTGGACCACCACCAGCTTTCTCCGCCATGCCAGGCATCTAGAGGGTATCATAGTCAGGGCCGGCGTTAGGGGGGGCAGACTGGGCAGTTGCCTAGGGCCCCCACTCTCTTAGGGGCCCCCAAAGGAGCTGAACTGAAAATAGCAATAAAACAGTAAAAAAAAATAAAAAAAATACACATATTTGGTATCGCTGCGTTCGTAAGAATCTAAGCTATCCATATACGAAGTAAATTAATCCAATTGGTAAATGGCGTAACGGAAAAAAAATTTAAACGCCAGAATTGTGTTTTTTGGGCCACCACGTTGTTACAATACAATGCAATAAAAGGCGATCAAAATGTTGTATTTGACTCAAAATGGGATCTGTAAAAATGTCAGCTCAGGGCACATAAAGTAATCCTCACATAGCCCTGTATATTCAAAAATTAAAACATCATGGGTCTTGGAAAATGGCAAATAAAGCAAATGTATTTTAAATATTATTATTATTTTTTTTTTTTTACAAATTTCTGGGGTTTTTTATGATTGAAATAAAAATGCTCAGTATCTTCTTATTTTGACCTAGATAATCAACTTATTAAGTCACTTTTACCATATAGTTAACATGATGAATAAAAAGTTGTGGAATTGCACTTTTTTTGCACTTTTATTTGCAATTTCAAAGCACTTGGAACTTCTTTCTCATTCTCCAGTACATTATGTGGTAGAATGAATGATGTCATTCAAAAGTACAACTCATCCCGCAAAAAACAAGCCCTCGTACGGCTATGTGGAAGGAAGAATAAAAAAGTTCTCGCTCTTGGAAGAAGCGGAGGGAAAAATAAAAACGAAAAATCGCTCAGTGATAAAAGTTATAAAATCCTTGTAATTGCCGTATAATAGCAGCAGGAGCGCCCCCCGCAGGCTTCAATCTTCACATGTTCATGATGGGAGTAATTAGAGTTTGGGGACCTCCTTAATTCCTACATTTGTAGCCAGTTATCAAGCAGAACTTACAAGGCTTTAAAGGGGATGTCCAAGATTAATAAAACTTTACTACATTCTTTCAAAAACAGCGCCACCCCTGTGTACAGGTGGCATGTGGTATTACAGCACAGGCCCATTCCCTTCAATTAAGATGAGGTGCAATATCACATACAACCTGTAGACAGGGGTGGCGCTGTTTTTGAAAGAAATCAGTCATGTTTATAGAACTCCTTTAAGATCAATATTTCCACTAGTGACCCCAGAACAACAGGATGGGGCTTAATTCAAATGTATTTTTTTTATAATATGAAGAATATAGCAGAATTTTGTTAAAGATGACATTTAAGTAGATGATCCTATGGAAACATTCCTCTTACTGACTCTCCAGTTTGTAAAACCTATTTACAGTAATTAAACACTTGTAGGTAATTTTTAATCAATATAAGGAGTCCTGTGTTCACAATCCCATTCTCTTTGTCAAAGTATAATGGTGGTTTACACACACCAATCATTGTATCCAATATCTGAACCAATCTCTGGTTGCAGTGAAATCATGGACAGATTGCTCCATGTTGTACACAGCCACAAAATGGAACTATGTGTCCATGATTTCACTGCAACCAGAGATCTGTTCAGATATTGGATACAATGATTGGTGTGTGTAAACCCACCATTAGAGGTTAGAAAGAGCGACTCTCACTGGAGGAGCCGTCCTGTATGACACAGACAATGATGGGAATGGATGTGTGTGTCTATGTGTGTGTGTGTGCTCTGTGTATACGTGTAATATATAGTGTTTGCGTCACATACTGTGTGTGTATATGTGTGTGTGCTCGGTGTATAGGTGTAATATATAGTGCTTGTGTCACATACCGTGTGTTGTGTGTATGTAACATCCTAATTTATAAATCCCAGCAGCACAGATTGGAGTTCCTAGGTGTAAACAGGTCAGCAATCGCCCAACAAACGAGCAAAATGCGACTCATCATCGGGTGATTGGATATTTATGGAGGAACAAAAATCCTTGCTCTCGGCAACACTGCAGAAGTGCTGCTGACAACATGATACTGTAGAAGACAGATTGCTCTACCGGTGATTGTTCCGTGCCATCATTCTTCATCATCCTGTTAAAAAGTCCAGAAACAAGCGCTGAATGACTTGAATTTTATAAATCGCACTCATTTACCAGTCTGAATGCGGCGCTTGTACATGTAACCTAAATGTCTGAGTGTGACGGTGCAATATGTGAGCATTTAGGGCCCCACTTTAACCTTTTGCCCAGGGCCCCACTTTGCCTAAAACCGCCCTGGTCATAGTATCAGTTACAACTAAGGTCCTAGTGCCTAAAGAGTACTAAAGCCCCTTGCACTAACTAAAGCACTTTCAGAGATTTTGCATTATAGACTGAAGACCTAACAATCCATGTGCTCATTGGTTTATACTGTTTTGTGGAGTAAAGGGATAATTCTCTGTTCATACACTACAGCTTTTTGCTGCAGCTTTCCAGAGCTTATGACAGAGCTCTTGAGTAGCACTATTCTTGCCATCAAAACAACAGAAATATCTATAAATTGTTGACGTATTGTAATAAATAGTCAACAGGGTCCATCAATCACGATGCATCCACCAAAACATCATAGCTGCAGTTTACAATAAAAGTCAGCTTTGTATGAAGATGTACCTGCTGAATGCTGCAACTACATAGTACAACATTGGTCTCTGTAATATAAAGCTGGTACCTCACCCAACGCATGATGTCTGGGCATTTGAAACCTAAACATCCATTGCTGGCAGATAAACCAACTTCAGAGGTGTCTGGCTGCAGCTTACTCTCCTCTCCGCATTAACATCTGATGTATGATTTTTGGCCAAATGGTTATTAACAAAATGATAATTTCACCAACAACTATGTAATGTCTAATGACACTAATAGCCTTGTTCATACTGTGCCTTTTTGCTCCGTTTATGGTGATCTGTTTTGGTGCATTCTCTGCCGTTAAAGCGGATCCTCTTTTTTTGCAAGAAAAAGCATCACACATGGTTTGTGTTGCTTTATTGCTGTTATTTTGTGCTGTGCTTTTCCTTTTTCAAACCAAAAATGCATCACTACTCCATAAGGGGTTAAATAAGGTAACAAAACTACAAGATTAAGATTACCATTTTGTTTCTCCCACTGAGAGCAATCAACCATAAACACACACACACAAACAAACCTCGTTCATCCAATTTATTTATTACCTTCCCCAAGTTCCCGTCTACGGTATCCAGCGATGGGTTACTTCCAGGTATTGAGTAGCAACAGATCAGCTGAATAAGTCACATGGCTAGGTCCTTTTGAGTTCTCGCAGGTCCTGTTTCCTGGTGCCGAGAAGGAACACAACGCAGGATCATGCCGCGGGATCGCAGGGGAGGGTCTGAAATTGAATGAACGAGTGTTTGTGGAGTTGAAACCGCACTAAAAAAGCATCACAAACGGACTGTGTGAATACCAATCCATTTGTGATGCTTTTTGTTATTACAATGGAGTCAATGGAGAAAGCGCAGCAGCAAAATGGAGCAATAATTTACATGTGCACTATTTTCTGGATGTGTTTTTTGCACAGCCAAAAGCCCTGATGTTACAATACCATTTTGAAGATCATATTCACTTTGCTGGCAAATGCAATGACTGATCCGATTTTGGTGCCATATTAAAAAAAGCAAAAAAAAAACCGAAGCATCAAAAACGCTGCAAAAACGACCAGTGTGCACATAACCTGCGTTTTGTGAGGATCCGTTTTTGGTGCAAAACTGCTGTCTACCGGTGATCTCTTCTCATCCCGGCCTCTAGGACCCAGCACCACCATGTGATCTGGTGACGTCACTCGGTTACATGGTGCTTTTTAAAGTCCTGCACAGTGTCCTACAGTGTCGGTGAAAGAAGCGATCACCGGGGGAACGCTGCAAGGTGAGTAAAAAGTGCAGGAAGAAAAGAGCAAAGAATTGACATGGTGCAAAGCGCATCTGTAAAATGACAGACCATGCGAATGCAGTTCTGCAAAAGCCATTGAATTTGCTGGGATGCGTTACGGCGCTGCGTTTCACTGCATTTACGCTAAAGTCTGTCAAATTTTGGCTCAAAGACAAAAGTTCTAAGCAGGGGACCCCTATAAAATGTCCATTGACCCTTTTAGGCATATGAGTGTGTTTTTTTATGACATAACTACTTTAAAAGGATGTATCATGTCCTTTTTTTGTTTTAATACTGCCCCCAATGTTATTTAGATCATGCACGGTGCATCACGAACCTGGTTAAAAGAAAAATCCATCTACTTATATAATCCGCAGTTGGGAATTCGGGCGTTGTCGCCGAATCCCAACATGCTTTGCGCGGGACTGCGAGTGATGACGCGCAGCGTCATCACGAGCCGCAGACCCGCACTACACTTGAAAAAAAAAAAAAATATGCTCACCTCTCCCCGAGCCCCCGCCGTCTCCCTCCAGGCTTCCTCCAGGATTCCGGTCGCTGCCGGTGGCTGCCGCAGGCTCCGAGTGTCTGCAGACCTCTTCTACTGCACTCCAGGACCTGTGGTGATGTCACAATCACGTGACACCAGCTTACTCCATGGTAACCTGGTGTCACGTGACTGTGACATCACCACAGGTCCTGAACTCCACTAGGACAGTGCGATCCCTCAGGCACAAGTGACAACAGCCAGGGGGAGCGCCAGGAGAAAACCGGCCGCCGCCACCATCACCCGATGCCTTCCTCAATGACTCGGCCCGCCGCGGCCGCCGCCACCATCACCCAACGCCTTCCTCAATGACGCAGCCCGCCGCAGCGGATCACGGTAGGATGGCGCCGCCGCCGCACTAGCATTGTATCCTGCACGCCCCCCCATGCCCTGCAGACTCATAACAACCCGCTCCTCCACCCTCCGCTACTCAAGTAAGGTTACAGGTGCGCCGGCCCGCACCTCTGCCCCCACATCTGCCCCTGCTTTACCCACACTCAACCACACTCCTCACTCCTCTTAACCCCCTATCTCCTCACTCACCCACACTGCCCCTCCTCACTCCTCTTACCCCCCCACTATCTCCTCACTCCCCACACTATGCCCTCAGTCCCCACACTGCCCCTGCTCACTCCTCTTACCCCCCCACTATCTCCTCACTCCCCACACTATGCCCTCAGTCCCCACACTGCCCCTGCTCACTCCTCTTACCCCCCCCCATGCCCTCACTCCCCACACTGCCCCTGTTCACTCCTCTTACCCCCCCTATCTCCTCACTCCCCACACTATGCCCTCAGTCCCCACACTGCCCCTGCTCACTCCTCTTACCCCCCCTATCTCCTCACTCCCCACACTGCCCCTGCTTCCCCCCCCAATCACCCACACTGCCCCTGCTCATGCCCCCACTCTGTACCTGCTTACCCCTCTTACCTCCCCCACATGCCCCCACTCACCCACACCTCACTCACTCTGCTACCCACAGCGCCGCCTCTGGACTCTGCTGCCCACAGCGCCGCCTCTGGACTCTGCTGCCCACAGCGCCGCCTCTGGACTCTGCTGCCCACAGCGCCGCCTCTGGACTCTGCTGCCCACAGCGCCGCCTCTGGACTCTGCTGCCCACAGCGCCGCCTCTGGACTCTGCTGCCCACAGCGCCGCCTCTGGACTCTGCTGCCCACAGCGCCGCCTCTGGACTCTGCTGCCCACAGCGCCGCCTCTGGACTCTGCTGCCCACAGCGCCGCCTCTGGACTCTGCTGCCCACAGAGCCGCCTCTGGACTCTGCTGCCCACAGACCCACCTGTATACACACAATTCATTTCACCGCGCTACCGATGCAATTGCATCGGGCCTTTTTACTAGTGTATTTATCATAAAAAGCACTTTAGAAGCTTAGCTTTTTGCATTAGGTTGCTTCACAAACAGTCATGGGGTGGATACTTCAGATGGAATCAGTTGCACTTCTGTTATGTAGGTTTTTTAAATGTAGTTCCAGCCCCCTACAGGCTGATATATTGACATCGATCAGAGATGGTCCTCTGGTGGTGAAGGACCCATGATGATGGCATGACCATGTGACTGTGATGGGCGGTGCTAAGCATGCCTAAAGTAAAAGACCCTTTGGGCTTAGCTCTGCCCATTATGGTCACATGGTTGTCATATCACCACAGATCCTGCAGGTCCTGAAGTGATGACAATCAATTACAATGCAGGGGGCATGACGAAATTAAAATAATATCATGCATGAACTTGAGTGAATATATAACCTTAGGGCTGTAGGTCTAGAGGGGATGATAAAGCAACAGGCGCAGACCTAAGTGTAGAGATATTAAACTTGTGTGCAATAATATAGGCAAGTGCACTCACCTATGGTATATCTTTGTAAAAAAAAGGACATTG
Source organism: Allobates femoralis (assembly GCA_033576535.1). NCBI lineage: Eukaryota > Metazoa > Chordata > Amphibia > Anura > Aromobatidae > Allobates > Allobates femoralis. The sequence goes on from JARQOC010000006.1 coordinate 357,246,490, forward strand.
ATCACTGAGGATCTGGTAAGGGTCCGTCGGTATGCTGCTCCAGTCCAGGGAAACAGATCACTCATCTGTGAGTAAGCTTCAGAGGTAATTACCCGGGCAGGTGTGCACTCCCGCAATAGGGACCATAGAATAGGCTTCAGTTTCTGTTACTTCTCAGGTTTATTCATAAAAATCAAATTACATTTTATAAGTGGTCATAAACTTGTAAATAACTCATGAAAGAATACATTTATGTTAAAACCAAGCACACCATGTTTTTTCTTATGAAGTTCTCAATAAGCTTGATGTGTCACATGACCCTCTTCCCTTTGAAAAAAAATAAAATTGGATTCAAAATGGCCGCCTTTAAAAATGGCCACCGTGGTCACCACCCATCTGGAAAAGTTTTCTCCCTTCCATATACTAATGTGCCACAAACAGGAAATTGATATCACAACCATTCTCATTTTATTTAGGTGCATCCATATAAATGGCCCACCCTGTACAGTGATGATATTAAATGAAATCTTGAAGGAAAAGTCTCTTGAAAAATCTCCCAGGAAAATGCAATCAGCAGTGCAGACTTTAAAGCTCAATTGACAGTATAGATGCTGTAAAAAAAAATCAATGGCAAGTCGTCCAACCAGGGGATATTAAGTCAAAGTCTACAGACAAAAATTTTTTTCAAAAATGCGCAGGTGCATATTGTCTGACAGTAAAGTGAATGTAAAATTCACTTTGCTGTTCAGACAGCGCGTATTTTCGCGCTGCACCTTTCTGGGAGAAAGCGTCGGCGTGAAAAGAATTGACATGTCAATTCTTTACGCAGCAGCGCCGGCGCTTTTTCCTATAAGGGCGGACACTGCTGCATTTGACGTCACAGAGGGGAGGAAGAATCCTGCCTCCTCCTCCCATCTGTGACCGCCCATTAGATTTCGCAGTGTATTAATATGCACTGCAAAATCAAAGTTAAATAAAGACAAATGGATTAAAAATAAAAAAGAATGAAATACTTACCTGTCTGACGCCTTTTCCCTGTGTCCGATGCTGAGGGCAGGCGATGTGTGTTCTGCCAGGACCTGCCGTGATGTCAGAGGGGCATTTCTGGCGCTGATTGGCCGCTTGCGGTCATGTGATACATATCACATGACCGCGAGAGCAATGGAGCAAAATGGAGCAATGGAGCAAAATGTAACATAAGAGAGTGTGTTATTTTCGGGGAAACACGGCATCTGCGGGCATCAATAATGCACAGTGCGCATGCTCAGAAGCCCTCAGTCTGACCTCACAAGTAATAGCACTGCGCAGGTCCGGAAACGACATGGCCCAGCTGTGTCATACCCGGAAGATCACACATGGGAAGACTATGAGAAAATGTAAGTGTATAAATGCTTTTTTCACCTTTCACATTACACTATGAGCTCAGACAAGGATGATTAGACTAATGGCCACTTTACACGTCACAACGTCGGTCCGATATTGGATCCAACGCCGCGGGAGCGCGCTTTTTCTGGGCAGAATTCCAAGATCGCATAGGAGATGTTACACAGCGCGATATCGGCAGGCAACGGCACTATGATGTGTACGCCCCCTTGTACGGCCGACCCAGGAATGACTATTTAACATGGAGAGGATAGGGGAAGTTGTACTCCACATCGTAGTTGGGCTTTTACACAGCCCGATCCAGCCACAACGCCCATCCAATATTGGGCCGTTGGAGAGCAGGCTCATTTGATGCCCGATATCGGTTTGACATCGTTCGTGCATCGTATTGGACATTTACACCATACAACGCACGAACGATATCGGGTCCAACGCACGAACCACGTGACTTTTGGTCGGAGTTGGACGCCGATATCGGGACGTGTAAAGTGGCCATAATATTATAAAGCTACAGATACAGACAGTGATAGCTAGGGGGGAATAAACCACCTGACAGGTTCTCATTAAAGGTGCCAACAATTTTGTTGTCTATAGCCATCTTATCCTTCTTCTCTGCTCGCTTCCTTAAGCTGAACATGGACAAAACCGAGTTCATAGTCTTCCCCCCAAGACGCTCCCCCTCACTACCTGACCTATCCATCGTCGTCAATGACTGCTCTCTCTCTCCAGTCCCCCATGCCAAGTGCCTCGGGGTTATCCTTGACTCTTCCCTCTCCTTCAAGCCCCACATCCAGGCCCTCGCCACCTCCTGCCGACTCCAGCTCAAAAACATCTATAGGATTCGCACTTTCCTTGACCACGACACTGCTAAAACCCTTATTCATGCTCTCATCATCTCCCGCCTCGATTACTGCAACCTCCTGCTCACCGGCCTCCCCAATACCTTCCTTGCACCTCTCCAATCTATCTTGAACTCCGCTGCCCGCCTAATCCATCTGTCTCCCCGCTACTCCCCTGTCTCCCCCCTCTGCCAAGCCCTTTATTGGCTCCCTACTTCCAAGAGATCCTGGTTTAAAACATTAACCATGACATACAAAGCCATTCACAACCTGTCCCCTCCATACATCTCTGACATGGTCTCCCAATACCTAACCTCACGCAACCTGCGATCCTCCCAAGAGCTTCTCCTCTACTCCCCCCTCATCTCCTCTTCGCACAACCGCATACAGGATTTCTCCCGTGCTTCACCTAGACTCTGGAACTCACTGCCCCAACACATCAGACATTCTCCTACCCTGGGAACCTTCAAAAGAAACCTGAAGACCCACCTGTTCCGCCAAGCCTACCACCTGCAATAAGACCCGGTCCACCACACCGCCTCATGACTGGAATTTCCCCCTCCCACTGTATCCCCACCCGCCCCTCGTAGACTGTGAGCCTTTGTGGACAGGATTTCTCCCCTCTTGTTTCTGTACAACCAAATTGTCAACATTTATTGTTACTTGTATTGTTACTATGTTACTTGTCCTAGTCTGCCCCTTTTAGCATGTAAAGCGCCATGGAGTATAATGGCGCTATATAAATAAATAATAATAATAATATAACTATGTTATTTATGACTGTTTGAATATGAACCTCTGAATTGCAAAGCGTGACAAAACATGTTGGCATTATATAAAGATTATTATTATTATTATTGCATCTATATTACATATACATTAGGTTTAGGCAATAAAATGTTTGGTGGGATTGCTTCTTCAAGATGTTCAGTGTCTGGCCTCTAGTAATATTCTGCCTGTATTCACTATGCACAGAATTAAAAGCCAAGTACCTTGAGAGAGAAATAAATAAATCTGCTGTTCCAGGTATGGAAAGGGGACAAATGTACAGCGTAGCTCCTACATCATATTCTCGGGCAGCTTAGGCTGGCTTCACACCATGGTTTTTCGGGTTCGGGGCTGTCCAGTGTTTTTGTGCTGGATCCGGTAGAAAATTGTGCAGTGAAGCTGGTCACAGTGTTGAAATTGCAGCCGTGGAGGTCTCCAGGTGCTAAATTCAGTGGCGGCTGCTTTTAACAGCCGCTGATCTTTCAGCACCATGGGTCCAGGAATCGGCACAATTTTCTGCCGGATACGGTGCGATCCGGCACCCATAGACTCCCATGCTATGGGCGCCGGATCCAGGTGTATCCAGTTTTGTCTGATTTTTGCATCGGACACAAAAAATGCTGCAGACTTCGGTTTTGTGTCCGATGCAAAAATCGGACAAAACCGGATCCTTCTGGAAAGGCCCCAAACCGGATGGCAAATAACAGCCATCCAGCTCCATAGGGATGCATGGGGGGCAAATTCGGATCAGGGGCTGTCCCAAAAAAGTGTAGTGTGAAGCCGGCCTTACAGAAAAAAAAAAATCTCTCTCTAAATATTAACATTTCCCCAGAGAAACCAAAGCCTGATGCCAATGGTATAAACAGAATTAGTGAGTGGAAACTTGGCGCTTTCCAGTAAAAGCATGAAAATAAAAATGATATCTGGAATCGCATCCACTCTAAATTTAGCTCGTGGCCGAGCCAATTTGTCTACGCGTACAGAATATTTCTTCTGGCCTTACATGTTTTACAGCCCAAACACTACCGATTCCAGCACGAGAGGCTTTGCTGACATTCTACAATGTTGTCTGCTTCGATTGCTACTGATAACCCCTTAAATGTCGTTGACAATCTCTGTTGATGCATTATCATTACAGAGCTGGGAGCCTGGTTAGAGGACCCCACAACTGCCACAACTGTTCCACAGATTGACCTCATTCTTTACCTATATACTTGTACTTGAGTATATGCAACAATCAAATGGGGGAAACTAAAAAAAAATCATGAATATTCAAATTACGCGGTTTCCACCTCATTAACCCCTTGACGACCATGGGCATATCTATATGTCCTTGACTGTGTTCCCTCCCTCTGATGCGAGCTCACACGCTGAGCTCACATCATCCCCCACACGTCAGCTGACCTGATCCGATCAGCACTCTTAACCCTTTGGATTGCACTGTCAATAATGACAGCATGATCCAAAGCACCTTGGCAGGGATAGTGCTGTTCCCCGCCGGCATCAGTGGCCCTGTGATGTGATCATGTGGCCTTGATGCGTTGCCGTGATAGCCCGGGTTAGCCGATGATCCCGGATGCTGTCATGAATCATTTCCTGCTGACGATGCCTGAACTGCATCACCGGCAGAAAGGGATCATTTGTGCTATGCAGAGGGATGCTGAAGCAAAAGCTCTGAACACAAGCCATTGGACAGTGTTGTCCAGTGTAATGCTGAGGTGCCTAATGGGCCATGAAAAATAAAGAAAAAAAAAGTTTAATAAAAAAAACACTAGTTCAAATCACCCCCCTTTGGCCCCATTGAAAATATAACTATTAAAAAAAATACATATTTGGTATCACCACATTCAGAAATGCCCAATCTATCAAACTAGAGAATCAATTAATCAGATATGAAAACTGCATAACGGAAAAAAAAGTCCAAACATAAAATTACATTTTTTTGGTCCTAGCAACAAATGCAATACCCGGTAATATAAACAGTGCATCTACCTAAAAATGATGACATTAGAAATGTCAAAATGGAAAAAGTAAGCCGTCACACAACCCCAGATCCCGAAAAATGAGAACAAGACAGGTAACGGGAAATGGCACCAGAAGTGCAATTCTTTTTCTTTAAAAAAGTCAGAATTTTTTTTTACCACTTAGATAACAGTAAAAGTATACATGCTTGGTATGTACAAGCTCCTGCCGACCAGAGCCACCGACACATCAGTTTTACCAAATATGTAATTGCACTTTTTTTGCAATTTTGCCCAGGGATGAAGGGGTTATAAAAATATTGGATGTTCACCAATCTATTATGCTGTGGGCCCATGATGAATTTTTGACAATGTGAATTTTTGCTCAGTCAAAAATGCAACATTTTATAGTTCCAGCAAAGAGGATGGGATTTATAGAAATCTCCTGAACACTGTACTTTCTTAGGGTGCTTTCACATTAGCGTTCCCCTCCGCAGCGTTCTGCGGAGGGGAGCCGCAATGTAAGCGCAGCACCGCAAGTCCCTATCTTTAGAATGGGAGCGCACGGTGCTGCGCTTGACTGCGCATGAACGTGCCCTCTCATTCACTCCCATATGTGATCTGTACGCAGGCGGATGCCTGCGTGCAAATCACCCAGTCTCGTCCGCACAAGAAATGCAACATGTTGCATTTCTTGTGCGGACGAGACTGGGTGATTTGTACGCAGGCATCCGCCTGCGTACAGATCACATATGGGAGTGAATGAGAGCGCACGGTCGTGCGCAGTCAAAAGCACCGTGCGCTCCCATTCTAAAGATAGGGACTTGCGGTGCTGTGCTTACATTGCGGCTCCCCTCCGCAGGACGCTGCGGAGGGGAACGCTAATGTGAAAGTAGCCTTACTCAGCATAAATTGACCTGCAGTGCCTGTTTTAAACCACAACATGTCAATTCCTCATGTAGCTATGCTGACTTTTATGTTCACATTTTATCAATAGACTTAAATTCTGTAGGCAAAGGACCCAAAAAATGCATTTAATCTGCACATGACTGGTTCAATAAAGATGTCAAAGCCAAAGACCAGGAATGACATACTAAAAATACAAAAACAGCAGTATCAAAAACATTATGAGCACTTCCGGTTCCGGCTCTGTAGCGATGGCAGCCTAGGAGACGAGCTCCGGAGACAGGGCCAGATATCCGACGCAATCACCGGGCCATTCGACCTGCAGGCACTCCCCAGCAATGGAGGGGACACATAAAGCGGCGGGGACCCTGGACCGCTATATATTGCGGAGCTCAGGGCGCGAGGAGATGGCGGGCCCGCAGAACATGCGGCGAGGCGGGCAACAGGCCAAGATGGCGGCCCCGGGAGAAGATAGCTCCCAGCCGGCGGCCAGGGCCGGTTTTAGGCAAAGTGGGGCCCTAGGCAAAAGGTTAAAGTGGGGCCCTAAATGCTCACATATTGCACCGTCACTTTCAGACATTTAGGTTACATGTACAAGCGCCGAATTCAGACTGGTGAATGAGTGCGATCTATAATATTCAAGTCATTCAGCGCTTGTTTCCAGACTTTTTACACAGGATGATGAAGAATGATGGGTGCAGAGCAATCACCGGAAGAGTAATCTGTCCTCTACAGATTCATGCTATCGGCAGCTCTTCTGCAGTGTTGCCGAGAACGAGGATTTTTGTTCCTCCATAAATATCCAATCACCTGATGATGAGCCGCAGTTTGCTCATTTGTTGGGTGATTGCCGACCTGTTTACACCTAGGAACTTGCATCTGTGCTGCTGGGATTTATAAATGTAGATGTTACACGCAACACCGGTATGTGACGCAAACACTATATATTACACCGAGCTCACACACATAGACACACACGGTATGTGACACAAACACTATATATTACACGTATACACCAAGCACACACATAGACACACACATCCATTCCCATCATTGTCTGTGTCACACAGCCCGGCTCCTCCAGGGAGGGTCGCTCTTTCTAACCTCTCATCCTCTGACAAAGAGATGGGGATTGTGAACACAGGACTCCTTATATTGATTATACATTACCTACAAGTGTTTAATGAAATAGGATTTACACACTGGAGAGACAGTAAGAGGAATGATTCCATAGGATCATCTACTTAAATGTCATCTTTAACAAAATTCTGCTATATTCTTCATATTATAAAAAAAATACATTTGAAATAAGCCCCATCCTGTTGTTCTGGGGTCACTAGTGGAAATATTGATCTTAAAGGAGTTATCCAGAATTCTATAAACATGACTGATTTCTTTCATAAACAGCGCCACCCCTGTCTACAGCTTGTATGTGATATTGCACCTCATCCTAATTGAAGGGAATGGGCCTGTGCTGTAATACCACATGCCACCTGTACACAGGGGTGGCGCTGTTTTTGAAAGAATGTAGTAAAGTTTTATTAATCCTGGACATCCCCTTTAATGTGTTGTAAGTTCTGCTTGATAACTGGCTACAAATGTAGGAATTAAGGAGATCCCCAAACTCTAATTACTCCCATCATGAACATGTGAAGACTGAAGCCTGTGGGGGGCGCTCCTGCTGCTATTATACGGCAATTACAAGGATTTTATAACTTTTATCACTGAGCGATTTTTCGTTTTTATTTTTCCCTCCGCTTCTTCCAAGAGCCAGAACGTTTTTATTCTTCCTTCCACATCGCCGCACGAGGGCTTGTTTTTTGCGGGATGAGTTGTACTTTTGATTGACATCATTCATTCTGCCACAAAATGTACTGGAGAATGAGAAAGAAGTTCCAAGTGCTTTGAAATTGCAAATAAAAGTGCAAAAAAAGTGCAATTCCACAATTTTTTGAGTTTTTTATTCATCATGTTAACTATATGGTAAAAGTGACTTGATAAGTTGATTATCTAGGCCAGAATAAGAAGATACTGAACATTTTTATTTCAATCATAAAAAACCCCATAAATTTGTAAAAAAAAAAAATAATAATATTTAAAATCCATTTGCTTTATTCGCCATTTTCCAAGACCCATGATGTTTTAATTTTTGAAGATACAGGGCTATGTGAGGGCTTACTTTATGTGCCCTGAGCTGACATTTTTACTGATCCCATTTTGAGTCAGATACAACATTTTTGCTTGCCTTTTATTGCATTGTATTGTAACAATGTGGTGGCCCAAAAAACACAATTCTGGCGTTTTAATTTTTTTCCCGTTACACCATTTACCAATTGGATTAATTTACTTCGTATATGGATAGCTTAGAGTCTTACGAACGCAGCGATACCAAATATGTGTATTTTTAATTTTTTTTTTACTGTTTTATTGCTATTTTCAGTTCAGCTCCTTTGGGGGCCCCTAAGAGAGTGGGGGCCCTAGGCAACTGCCTAGTCTGCCCCCCCCTAACGCCGGCCCTGCCGGCGGCGCACAATTCCAGCCGTGATGGACCCAATCCCGGGCGCAACACCGCAACCTCAGATGAGAGTGAGGAGAAGGGGCACGATACCCAGAGGGGAGACTCACAGGAGGATGCAGCACAAGGCGCAGAAACAGCGGAGGTACAGGGAATTGGCGGGAACTATGATGCTGCACCTGGGGAGTCTCAGGAAGGTGATGCAGACGGGCAGAGAGACTTATCTGACAAGGGCCACATAGATGTTGCACGACTGGCCAGGGAAATAGACCCATATACAGTTAGGGCCAGAAATATTTGGACAGTGACACAATTTTGGCGAGTTGGGCTCTGCATTCCACCACATTGGATTTGAAATGAAACCTCTACAACAGAATTCAAGTGCAGATTGTAACGTTTAATTTGAAGGGTTGAACAAAAATATCTGATAGAAAATGTAGGAATTGTACACATTTCTTTACAAACACTCCACATTTTAGGAGGTCAAAAGTAATTGGACAAATAAACATAACCCAAACTAAATATTTTTATTTTCAATATTTTGTTGCGAATCCTTTGGAGGCAATCACTGCCTTAAGTCTGGAACCCATGGACATCACCAAACGCTGGGTTTCCTCCTTCTTAATGCTTTGCTAGGCCTTTACAGCCGCAGCCTTCAGGTCTTGCTTGTTTGTGGGTCTTTCCGTCTTAAGTCTGGATTTGAGCAAGTGAAATGCATGCTCAATTGGGTTAAGATCTGGTGATTGACTTGGCCATTGCAGAATGTTCCACTTTTTAGCACTCATGAACTCCTGGGTAGCTTTGGCTGTATGCTTGGGGTCATTGTCCATCTGTACTATGAAGCGCCGTCCAATCAACTTTGCAGCATTTGGCTGAATCTGGGCTGAAAGTATATCCCGGTACACTTCAGAATTCATCTGGCTACTCTTGTCTGCTGTTATGTCATCAATAAACACAAGTGACCCAGTGCCATTGAAAGCCATGCATGCCCATGCCATCACGTTGCCTCCACCATGTTTTACAGAAGATGTGGTGTGCCTTGGATCATGTGCCGTTCCCTTTCTTCTCCAAATTTTCTTCTTCCCATCATTCTGGTACAGGTTGATCTTTGTCTCATCTGTCCATAGAATACTTTTCCAGAACTGAGCTGGCTTCTTGAGGTGTTTTTCAGCAAATTTAACTCTGGCCTGTCTATTTTTGGAATTGATGAATGGTTTGCATCTAGATGTGAACCCTTTGTATTTACTGTCATGGAGTCTTCTCTTTACTGTTGACTTAGAGACAGATACACCTACTTCACTGAGAGCGTTCTGGACTTCAGTTGATGTTGTGAACAGGTTCTTCTTCACCAAATAAAGTATGCGGCGATCATCCACCACTGTTGTCATCCGTGGACGCCCAGGCCTTTTAGAGTTCCCAAGCTCACCAGTCAATTCCTTTTTTCTCAGAATGTACCCAACTGTTGATTTTGCTACTCCAAGCATGTCTGCTATCTCTCTGATGGATTTTTTCTTTTTTTTCAGCCTCAGGATGTTCTGCTTCACCTCAATTGAGAGTTCCTTTGACCGCATATGTCTGGTCACAGCAACAGCTTCCAAATGCAAAACCACACACCTGGAATCCACCCCTGACCTTTTAACTACTTCATTGATTACAGGTTAACGAGGGAGACGCCTTCAGAGTTAATTGCAGCCCTTAGAGTCCATTGTCCAATTACTTTTGGTCCCTTGAAAAAGAGGAGGCTATGCATTACAGAGCTATGATTCCTAAACCCTTTCTCCAATTTGGATGTGGAAACTCTCATATTGCAGCTGGGAGTGTGCACTTTCAGCCCATATTATATATATAATTGTATTTCTGAACATGTTTTTGTAAACAGCTAAAATAACAAAACTTGTGTCACTGTCCAAATATTTCTGGCCCTAACTGTATAGTAGCCGACATTAAACTAGCCCTAAGGGACACTGTAGAAGAAGCTGTATCTGGGCTAAGGCAAACCACTGAGTAACATGGAGAGCGGTTACAAGAGGCAGAGCAGCGATTAGCTGAAGCTGAGGATAAAATCTTGATCATGGAAAGACACATAGCTGCCCTTCAAAAACACTCAGCATACACTGAGGAAAAACTGGATGACCTGGAGAACCGCTCCAGGAGAAATAATCTCAGGATGGTAGGTCTGCCGGAGGCCATCTTGCCTGGCCAGCTGGACTCAATATGGGAGATAGACCTCCCGAAGGCACTGGGTCAGAGACGGCAATGCAGGGTAGAAAGAGCACACAGCACCCCCCAAAGACCCAGGAGAAGGCCCACGACAGGGCATTGCTAAATTTCTAGACTATAAGGACAAAGAAGCCCTGCTTAGGGAATACAGAGCCAGACGGCTACCCTGGTGGTGCAAGGCCACAAGGTCAAACTGTACGAGGACTACTCGGCGGAAGTAGCCCGCAAGAGGAAAGCTTTTAGCCCGGCCTGCACTATATTATACAAGAGAAACATCAGATTCCAGCTAGAATTCCCGGCAGTGTTGCGGTTCAGAGATGCTCAGTGTGACCTGCAATCATTCGTGAACTGTAAAGCGGCCATGAAGTTTCTCCAACAGACGTCTATGCCCCCTCAAGGGTCACAGACATCACCAACTACAGAGGACTCACAGCAGACCCCACCATGGCAGACGTATGCTGAGAAAGCGGCGGCCGCTCAGGAAGGAAAAAATAGGGCTCACAACGTGGATAGAGGTAAAGGATCTCGGATGACAGACGCAGGAAGTAAAGGGAAGCCACGTATCCTTTAACGACAAGAGACAACCGTCAGGGGCAACTGGAGAACAACGGATGAAGGGGGGGGGGTTTACTTGAACTTAAACTCGCCTCACGAGTACTTTATCCCCTCGAGGAGAGAAGATTACGTACACCGGTTTATCATGACAGTTGTTATTACCACCTCATGGACTGGGGAGTTTAACTAGAACGAGAAAGGGGAGAAAACAATCTCCTTCTCTGACGGGTGTTTTTTTTTTTTTTTTTATTATTATTATTATTACTACTATCTTCTTCTCCCTATTCTCCTTTCCCTATATTCCCATTGTCTTCAGGTTGAACTGATGGGACGAGTCGAACGTCCAGAAGGTCTGAGATTGCACCATGGAGAAAAGAAGGCGGGGAAACGTGGAACAGTGACTAATCGAAAGTTATGAGGTTGCCTTTATGTGATGCTGCAGGAGAGAGTGTTATTTTAATGGGGAGATGCCCGTCTCCGTTTCGTTGGGGGGAAGGCCGGGGATTGAAGGGCATATGTCATTTTCCGTGACTATACGGCGCGGTGAACGGCTGTCATGTTCAGTAAGAGGGAAGTCATTTGGTGGGTTATATATCCAAGGAGGAGAGGGGGAGAAGAAAGGGCCTCCTTGAGTGTTGGGGAATTGGGGTTTGTTAAGGTTTTAAATATTCACACTCATTGTTATTTGATGATGCTACTGTTTACTACCAGCACGAATCTATGGAACCCACTTATATGTTCTACAAAGTTGGCGACGCAGCGGAGACAGAGTCACCACACCTTGGGAATTATAAAAGGCAATGGGAACGTAGGGACAAAGTAACATAAGTGATGCTCCGAATAATATCTTGGAATGTAAAGGGGCTCAGGTCTCCCAACAAGCGGCATATGATGTTACGTCACCTAAAGAGGCTGAAGGCTGACGTTGCTTTACTTCAGGAGACGCATCTCCAGGCCCATGAGCTGAAATACATGCAGACGTTATGGGTGGGGGCAGCTTGGGCATCGGGGGCCAGAGATAGAAAGGCGGGGGTATTGATATTACTCAATAAACATATCGCCCACACACTGATTTCAGTGTCCCAAGACCAGGAGGGGAGAAGACTCCATGTGGTGCTGCAACTGAGAGATCATCAACTCAGTCTGTACAACATCTATGCTCCTAACACTTCTAGAACCCAATTTTTCTCCGACTTATCCACTATAGTGTTGGGGGATAATGAAGCTAACATCCTGGTGGGAGGAGACTTTAACGACGTGGTGATGGAGGACCTAGACCGAAAAAGGGGAAGCACGGGAGACACCTTACCTATACTACCGACTAGAAACAAGGGAGCCCTGGCGGAACTGTTGGAGACGTTAGGATTGATAGATGTGTGGAGAATGCTTCATCCGCAAGAGGCAGATTACACTCACTTCTCTCACCCGCATAGCTCTTGGTCACGAATTGACCTGTTCTTGTCATCTGAGCAGTTGTGGCGGAGGACAGAAGATGCAACAATCGAGAACATGGTCATTTAAGACCATAACCAGATCTGTATAGATCTGATGGAGACTCATCAGCACGGAGTAGACTTTCTGTGGAGATTCCCCACATACCTAGCAAATAATGGAGAATTTAAGGCCAAACTTAAAGAGTGGTGGGCTGACTTTTCGTCTGACAATGCTGCACATAAAGACGACCACCGCTTGTTCTGGGAGACAGGAAAGGCAGTAATGAGAGGTCTTGTACTAGCCCACACCTCCAAACAAAAGAAGATCTTGAGGGAGCGATACACCTCAGCCAGTGAAAAGGTGTCAGCCACTTACAGGCTGTATAAGCGATCACATCATCCCAACGACAAGCAAGCATGGGTTGATGCAAAAAATTATTTTGAGATTTGGGCTAGTAGAAGGGAAGAGATGGTAAGAGGCCAACTCGAGACTGACTTCAATAGGTTTGGGGACAAGGCAGGCCGGTTGCTAGCTAATCTGGCAAAGGGGCGGAGGCTCCCCAATCCAATAAGGGCCTTAAGAGAAAAAGGGGAAACATCACGACGAACCCCAAGGAGATAAACTCTATACTAGAGGATTATTACAGAAAGTTTTATAGTGCCCCAGACGGGATGGTTCAGGGAGGAGCGGAATGGCTAGATGAGGTTCCTCTCACCACTGTCACGGAGGCGGATCTAGATGATTTGAACAGACCCGTCACGGAAGCAGAGGTGGACCGGGCGATTAGAAACCTGGGTAATGGCAAAGCTCCGGGCCCGGATGGGTTTACAGGGGAATTTTACAAAATCCTGAGGGAAGAAGTGACTCCGACGTTGACTGGCCTTTTCAACAGTATACTTTCGGGAGAACCTATCTCTGAGGCCATGAATGTGGCGTATATTAAACTACTCCCTAAGGGGGATAAGGGGGGTGAGGATCCGGCAAACTACAGGCCCATATCACTTATTAACCTCGATCTCAAATTATTGTCTAAACTGTTGGCGGATAGATTGGCCGGGGTGATGCCAGACTTAATAGAACAACACCAAATGGGATTTATCAAGGGCAGGTCGGCGGTCACTAATGTACGGAAGGCGCTACTTGCCCTGGACGCAGTACGAAGTGGGGGTAATGAGGGTAGGGGAGACCCAGCCACGGTCACATTGGACGCTGAAAAAGCATTTGATAATGTCAGGTGGCCGTGGCTGGGTCTGGTTCTTGATCGCATCGGCATACAAGGGAATTTTCGCCAATACCTTCAGTCCCTCTACTCCAATCCGACGGCGAGGGTCCATACACCGGGCTTTATATCTCCAAAATTTCCGCTACAGAAAGGCACTAGACAGGGCTGCCCTCTATCGCCACTTCTGTTCAATTTGGCCCTGGAACCCCTAGCACGATATATAAATAACTTAAGCCCCTTGGAGGGAATCTCAATTGGGAAGCTGAAAATGAAGTCGGCACTTTTTGCGGACGGCATAATTTTGTTTATGAACAACCCGGTACGAGACCTTCCCGCTCTCCTCAACGATATAGAAAAATATGGTGCCTTCTCGGGTTTCAAATTGAATAGACGCAAATGCGAACTTCTGAGAATAAGAGAGAAGGGAGATAGGTATGGGACGATCAAAGAATTAGGTATCCCAGTAGCATCTTCTTCCATTAAATATCTAGGGTTGATGCTAGGCAGGACGTCTGGGCAAATATATGCCCTTAACTACGCCCCACTCTTTGATAAAATTGAGAGAGAACTAAAAAGATGAGCGGACCTTCCATTATCACTACTAGGCCGTTGCCATCTGGTAAAAATGATTAGTTTTGCTCGACTCCTCTACCCCCTACAAACCCTCCCCCTGCTGTTGAAACGGTCGGATATAAACAGACTAAACAGAGCTTTCGCTAGATTTCTCTGGAAGGGTAAGAAGGCTAGACTGAGATAGGGAGCGCTAGCACGGGCAAGAGACATAGGAGGGATAAATTTCCCTGACATCAGAGGCTACAATTTGGCCTGCCTACTCAGACACGTGGTGGAATGGATCAAGCAGTCTGAGAGATACTCTGATAGACAGCTAGAATCGGCATACTGTGCTCCTTGGGACAGATGCTCACTATTGCACACGTCTCTGTCTGGTTTGCCAACCCACATAAAATCCTCGGCAGTGTTTCGGGACACAATCATGGCGTGGAAGGCGGTCAGAAAGAAATGCGGATTAGCATGGAAGGTGTCCAAATACCTCAACCCGTGGGCCTTCGCAGACGTCCGGATGGGGCGGGAAAACGCCCAAGATGGGCGATCTACTGATGATGGAGGAGAGTAGATGGATGACAAGGGAGGAGACGCTAGAGACCTTTGACTTGGGGAGTACGCAGGCACTCCAATATCTACAAATTAAACACCATGTGATGGAGAATCTCAGAGACGTATCCAGTGAAATAAGACGGAATACTTGTGATAGGCTGATAGAACTGGATACCTCTTAGCTTACGATATCAGTGATATATGGGGCTATGAGAGAGACTTTACTTCCGAGAGGAATGACGACACCCTTCGCAAAGTGGTGCAAATTTTTAGGCCAGGAGATGGTGGAAGACAGTATACTGGCGGGATGGGACAAAGTAAGACACAATGTGCTGAACGAGCAGTGGCGTGACACCCAGTTCCGCATTATACACGGTCTGATTTATGGCTTTACTCTTCCTCCATCAGCAATTAATCCAGATAGGAAAACTAGCTGTCCTAAATGCGGCCAAGTCAGGACAGATATGATACACGGACTTTGGAGTTGCTGTGAGGTCCAGGAATTCTGGATTATGATCAGAGAATTGTGCGCACAAATGAGCAAATGTACATTCGATCTTGATCCAAAAATGTGGCTCTTCCAGGATCTCACAGTATCATAAAGAGGGGGAACGAATCTACGACTGGCCCATGTTTTGATTCTGCTGGCGAAACATTTGCTACTTTCTTATTGGCTTAGGGCGGATCTACCAGGGAGAGCAGAAGTAGTGGCAGGATTGAAAAAGGCTCTAGAAACAGACAGGAGGGAAACGTTGAGAGATAAAGAAAACATGACAAGAAATTTCATGGGTAAGTGGAGAGGTTTTATAGAGACACAATTGTCTGATGGGGAGATACAGCAGGTAATATAGCCGTTTAGAGGGACGTCGTGGTATCTGCTAGAAGACATTGGGCGTTCTCTGGGAAAACTGGGCTCGTAAGGGGCTTCGCTGTCTCATTGCAATCTCATTAAATGTCAACTCAGGAAGGAAATGTCCAGAAGGGGGGGAAGGGTCGTATCTTTGAAGTGGGAGTACGTACAGTAGCACATCTTGTTTAGTTATCTATTCTTTGTATATTCACAAATCATATAATGTTCAACCTGAAAGTAAGTATGTAAAAGTATGGAAATTGTTTAATAAAAATGAAGTTTAAAAAAAAAAACAAAAAAAAAACATTATAAAAAAAGCACTCAAATGTAAAGGAAGAAAACGCAAGTATCATAATTTACTTAATAGGTGTGGAAAATCTACAACATCAAAAACTTGCCCAATACTCACCATTATTATAGAACATTGCCTTAACGTCAAATAAAACCACAAGTTTACCATGGAAAAAAAACTTTATATAGCTCCATTAAGGGAAAAATTGAAAAAAAATTAGCTTCAGAACATGGAAACATGAGCCAATTTGTTTTGTCTTATTTATACAAACTTCCAAACTTTTTAAAAGTATACAAATTTGATAGGTCGGTAATCATACTGACTCGGAGAATCATATTGCACAATGAACACTGTAAAAAAATAAAAAAACATGGATGAAATTGCATTTTTTCACAATTTTATCATACAATATTCTCCTTCCTTTTACAATACATTATATGGTATGTTGAATGGTCTCTTTTAAGACTACAACACATACACCATAAAAAAAAATACAAGCTGTAGTGACCCAGAGTTTGCCATGTGTTGTCTTATAATGTTGTGTATTATCTCCTACACTTTAGCTCTGATGGTACCTTTACACACGGCTACATTTGTAGCTTGTCACCAGGTAACTTACTGGTTGCAGTGAAATCATGGATACATGATTCCATTTGTACACAGCAACAAGATAGAACCATGTATCCATGATTTCACTGCAACCAGTAAGTTACCTGGTGACAAGCTACAAATGTAGCGGTGTACCTTTAACACACCGCTACAACAGGATGGATACAACCCGCTACAGGCTACGATTGTAGCTTGCGTCGTCAATATAGCCCGTAGTAGCGGCGTGTGAAGACGGTAGGAGGCAGCCGGCAACAGATACATCTGTTTCCGAGCACTGCTCTAAAACAGGTGGCTACAAAGCCGATTGCAGCGAGCTGTATCGGCGTGTAAATAAGCTACAGAAGGGATGTCTATACACCAGGCGATGTACCTGGTATGTAGCTGGGGCGTGACACAGGCTCCGGGATACCGCGCCCCTTCAGCGATCATTGGAGGAAGCTCCTGCATGACGATTGGTAGTCACTGCATAGGGAGGCATATTTAAGGAGCTGACCAGTCACACTACACAATTGCTCGAGCGTCATGTATTAAACAGCCTCCTGCGATGCCTGCCCAATCATCATGTTATTGCTTTGTCCTATCGGCATACGGACGTCTCGTACTCCACAATTGTGGCACGCCTATGTGCTGTCCCTGCTGCACCAGGTCCGCCCATATTAACTTGTTGTAGCGGTGTGTAAATGAGGTAAGGTAAGCTACAGATGGCTACTTGAGACACCCGGCGATGTATCTAGCTGTAGATGTAACGTAGCGTAGCGCACCTTGTGGCGGCGTGTAAAGGTGGTGCGTTTCCCGTTTGTAACCGTTTGGCCGTGCTCGTGCACGTGAAGTAGCGGGTTGTATCCATCCTGTTGTAGCGGCGTGTAAAGGTACCCTGAGAGTGGTAGTATGTCGAATCCCACACTGCCCTCTGCTGGCATTTCTGAAAACTACAATTTCCTTAGCAACACTTAGGAATTTTCGGGCAGTTGAGTGTATGATGTTGGAGACGCAATAGTGAGAATGCGAGCACTGTGTGTTTGGGAGAAATGACAACACCTGTTCGCTCCTGTCCTGTAATGATTACTAGTGGTAAAGAATACAAAGGCCGCACTTTATACAGAGAACTTTCTTGAAAAGGCAGAGTTTATGCTACAGTGTGCTTCCCAAGCCAAAGTAAGACTGTACATAGCAAAAGCTGAAAAACCAACCAAACCAAAGCTAATTAAGATCCACACTACTAAGAAACACTCCAAGCTAGAGAAAAGGGAGTGTTCATTAAATATACACTGTTAACTTTGCATTTAATATGGAGTAAAACTTCTTAATTGTTGAAGAAACCTATGGTGTCCGTGTTTCTTATCAGACTACAACCACCTCTGCTACTACACCACAGCTGGACTAAAGGGGGTGTCACACGCGTCAATGTTGTCAGTGAGATGATTGCTGGCGACATTGACGGCTGATCGCTGGTGAGCTGTCACACAAGCAGACTCACCAGCGATCATTGGACCAGAGACATCGTGGAAACGATTTAAATATCGTTTCCACGATGTCTTGCTCCCGCTGCCAGCCTGCTGGAAGCGGGAGCAGGCTGGTCTCCAAGGTAAACTGCGGGTATCTAGGCAGCGCGCGCTGCCTAGATACCCGATGTGTACCTTAGTTACCAGCCTCCTCCGCTCACCGGCTGGTATCTAAGGTACACAGCGGGTAACTAGGGACCCTAGTTACCCGCTGTGTACCTTAGATACCAGCCGGTGAGCGGAGGAGGCTGGTAACTAAGGTACACGTCGGGTATCTAGGCAGCGCGCGCTGCCTAGATACCCGCAGTTTACCTTGGATACCAGCTCCCAGCGCTTGTGAGAGGTGCTGGGAGCTGGAATATCGCTACTCCCGGTGTCAAACGCAGCGATGCTGCGTGTCCACCGGGCGACCATCGCCAGGTTTTAGGACAGATTCTAAAACCTGGCGATCATCAACCAGCGATTTATCGCTGGTTGATTCAGTATGTCACACGCGTCAATATCGCTGCAACGTCACGTGCAGCCGGAATCGTGCAGGCGATATTGACGCGTGTGACATACCCTTAAGAAACTAGCCTCAGCGATCCCCATAGTTATCTTCCTCTTATTACATTTGCCCCCCACCATGACGGATTCAGCTCCGATTTCCCAGGCCCTGCAAACCTAATGGAGGTTTCAGCAAATCTCTCACACAGCTATGTCGACAATCAAATAAAAAATGTGAAAAAAACTAACAAAACAATAATAAATACTGCCAGTGGAGGAAAATGGCTACAGGGATTGTTGTCCAATGAAAAAGATTATCACCTATACATGTGAGAAATAATAACTTGCTAATCTATGCAAGTGCAACTGCTGGGACCACGAATGGGTTGGCAGATCAAGAATTTTTATCTTCGACCGGTGACTTTCTTCCTAGTTATAAAATGGAGCATCAGGTCAGATGCCCATCTGTCGTTATATTCATTCTCTATAGGGCTGCTGG
The DNA here is from genome assembly GCA_033576535.1 of Allobates femoralis. NCBI lineage: Eukaryota > Metazoa > Chordata > Amphibia > Anura > Aromobatidae > Allobates > Allobates femoralis. The sequence continues at coordinate 357,265,626 of JARQOC010000006.1, forward strand.
AAAAAACGAGCACAGTGCTTGACAGCCCCATAGAGAATTAATGAAGCAATGGTCAAGCATATGCACTGCTGCTCTATTCTAAAGGGGATAAAAGTCCTTGTTTTACCAATTGGTGCGGCTCCCTATAGCTGGACCTCCACCGATCAGCAATTGGAATTGGTAATAACTTGTTTTCACCAGACAACACCATGATTTTGGCTTGGCTGCTTTTCTACTCGAAGGGTACCGTTACACATTGCATGCAATTTCACTTGCAACTTACTGGTTGCAGGGAAATCATGGACACATTGTTACATTTGTTCACGGCAACAAAATGGAACAATGTGTCCATGATTTCACTGCAACCAGTAAGTTGCAAGTGAAATTGCATGCAATGTTGCGATGTGTAAAGGTACCCTTACAGAGACCAGACATTCTTTAAAAATTTTCACATTTTACTATAATTTTTTTGCTCAATGGATATAAGGAAAGCCGTTGATTCAAAATGTTATTACTGATTTTTCATACTCTAATGATATTTGTTATTAGAGCCTCTCAGCATCATATACAAAAATTTATAGAGGATGAAATAAGTATTGAACAAGTCACCAAGTAAATATGTTTCTAAAAGTGCTCTTGACATGAATCTCTCAACAAAAGTCAGTAACAACCCCTCCAATCCACCCAGACAAAGAAACCAATCCATAGAGGTCCATAAATATAGTGATGTGCAATAATGAGAAAAGACAGGGAAAAACTATTGAACACATGAGGAAAGAGAGGTTCAAAAAGCCATGGAAAACCAAAATAACAGCTGAAATCTCTCAGTAATTAGAAAGTAATCCTGCCACTTAGTGAATAGTAATATTAGCTGGATTCACTGATGGCCTATAAAAAGGTGTCTCACTACCAAGGTGATACACAAGAAACATCTCATGATGGGTAAAACTAGTGAGCTATTTCAATACATTCACCTTATTGTTGGAAAACATATTGATGGCATTGGTTATAGAAGAATTTCTAAACTACTGAATCTTCCAGTGAGCATTGTTGGGGCTATCATCCAGAATTGGAAATAACATAATTTTCCTATAAACCAGCCACAACCAGGTGCCCCTGCAAGATTTTAGACAAATGACTGAAAAGAATTAGGGCCGCCTTACACACACCAACTTATCTGTCCAACTTCTGACCAACTTGCTGGTTGCAGTGAAATCATGGACACATTGCTCCATTTTGTGGCTGTGTACAAATGTAACAATGTGTCCATGATTTCACTGCAACCAGCAAGTTGGTCAGAAGTTGGACAGATAAGCTGGTGTGTGTAAAGTGGCCCTCAGAAGAGTCGAACAATTGCCAAGGACCACCTGTGGAGAGCTACAGAAAGACCTGGAATCACCATGTACAATTGTTCGAAAGATCCGCTCATTGAGTCCTAGGGATGCAGTGAGTGACAGCTCAGATGCCCAATAGATTGCAGGGGTGTATTGAGCTGTCAGAATTGTTCAACATCCCAATCAAAGTCTTTGCTAATTCCAGATGTCACCTTTCACAGTGATTGCCTGGCTATTTGGCTGGACGGCAATGGTTAGACGATTATCACTAGTAGATGACAATGTGGAGTGTGTGTCTCATGTTTTGCTGTTCTGATCTCTTGCTGCCTGACCTTGCCTTTATCTATGCGTTTGCCTAGCCCCTTTACCTCTATCCTCACTATTTTTATCTGACTACTGTGACCTGTTGAATTTTTGTCCTGACTCTGTGCCTGTCTCATACACTCTCGGTATTTGGTTCCGGAATTCTTGATTCCTCTGTATTACAACTTGCAGTGGGTAGTTGCAATAGCCAACGTCACAAGCAGTAATTTACTCCACCTCCATGGCCTTTTTGCACTCTCACCACACAAAACTGTATTGCTGAACAAAAAGCGCAATCAACACCTAGACAAGCCTGTGACATACTGTGAGAATAAAGTCTGGTCAGAGACCTAAATTGAGCTCTCTAGATATCATATTACGCACTGTGTTTGTAGGCCAAAAGACACTCCGTATCACCCCAAACACACCATACCAACAGTGAACTTTGGAGGAGAGCATCATAGTGTGATGGTGGGTTTACACGCCGCGATATCGCGTCCAACTCCGACCCAACTCCGACAAAAGTCACGTGGTTCGGGAGTTGGACCCGATATCGTTCCTGCATCGTACTGTTTGAAGGTACAATACGATGCAGGAACGATGGTAATCCGATATCGGGGGTCGAATGAGCGGGCTATTCAACCGCCCGATATCGGATGCCTGTTGGAGCCGGATCGTTGCGTGTAAACATCCAACTACGATGTGTACTCGCACCTCACCCATTAACTCCATGTTAAATGGTCGTTGCTGGTTGGTGGGCGTACACATCGTAGGGACGTGGTTTCCCGATATCGCAGCGTGTAAACCGCCGATGCAATATCGGGAAAAGTGCTCAAAAATGAGCACTCCCGCGCCATTGTATAGCGATATCGCCCCGATATCGCGGCGTGTAAACCCACCATGAGGCTGTTTTTTGGCATACAGCACTGGCAAACTTCTCATGGTTGAAGAAAGTATGAATGGACAAATACTGAGACATTCTCCATAAAAATCTGCTGCCGTCTACCAGGATGATAAAGATGAAACAAGAATGGAAATTTCAGCAAGACAATGATCAGAGAAAGAAAATAAAGCTGCTACAATGATCCTGCTAATTACTTGATCTGAATCCAACAGAAAATGTAAGGGAGAAATTATAGCTCAGAGTTCATAGAGGAAGCCCACAGAACGATCAGAACATGAAGAATGGGCCAAAATCACACCTGAGAAATGCATGCCACTAGTTTCTTTATACAGAAGTCGTCTTGAAGCTGTCACTTCATACAAAAGCCTTTGTTGCTGATATTTCAATATTTTTTCTCTGTGTCACTTCTCATTAATAAACATCAATAAATTTATAGACATACATAATTTTTGATTTTTTTTGCCTGTGTGGATTGAATGGGTTGTTATCGATATCTGGTGATATAGGGCCCTTAGAATATATGTACTTTAAAAATCTGCGACTTCGTCTATATTTCACCAGCTGTATTAGCTATGTTATTAATTTCTTGTAATTATAGATCGCACCATGGAAAATCCACAAAGAAAGAATGCAGTGGAGGATACGGCAAGGTTAAATATATAGGATTTATCAGAAGTGACAGAGCAGTTGAAGAGGAAAGTGAATGCATACATCATACAGCTCAGTGGTGCCAGTTTCTGACTGTAAACGCCCTACGCAAGACTTCATAGTGCAGCTAGAGCGGAGATACTGGAACATGGAGAAACAAAAATAAATGAGATTTAATATTTAATATAATCTCCAGACTACCTAATGGATTGTATTTTTATGTACTCTGTTTGCCAGGCCATGTCCAGGTAACTACAGTATTTACCATAAATGTCTGATAGATGAGGAGGTTTCACCTCTGGTACTAACATCTGTCTCCAGATCAAGGGTTCAATTGTCCCTACATTTAGCCTCATCAATGCCTTGGTTATAGCAATATCTGCCCTTTTGGGCACAATAAACACTGTGTTCCAGCACTAGGTACAATACAATATTTGTCATAATAGTCCTATGTAGCTTTAAGTCGTGAAAATAAAAGACTACGTATAATTTGGGGTACGTTTTTTTTACAAGTCCCTATTATCTCCTGCTTGTTTCTCTATGTGACTTAAATGGCTTGTCTGTGCAAAATAATAGTTTGCCTTGGAGACTGTATATGTTAGACATAACCAGCTCAGTCGTACTGCTAATGGCACCCACTCAGATTCAGTTCTATCACTGTTCATCTATAAGTTGGACCCCTGCAGACGGTGATCGGCTGCAGTGGTCATGTGACTTGAACAGAACATTATCAAACATTCTATTATGATACGCTGCTCAAACTCACCTAACCACTGCAGCCAATCACAAGTGGCAGCGGTCCAGGGGTTGGTGGAATGGCGACATCACCGTGAGTCAACCAGAGCTATATCTAGGTGGGTACCAGTAGGTGAATATTACTGAGTTTATATTTTAGTTATCCAGTCCCCTGAACAACATATATGTGTGGCACCCCTGCAGGGGATTGCCACAAGTTACACTGGTGCAAGGAAGGACTGACACCTTGGTTTGCTCAGCACACACTATCTACCACTCCAGACCTGAAGGGGGAGCTCTACTGGCTGGATTATGTCAGTTCCCCTTTAAGAAGATCCAGGCTGAGAGAAGGAGACAGTTAGTCCCAGGAGACAGTTTCAGTTAGTTCGTGTGAGGAGAGGAGAAGGGAGGAGGAAGAGCTGTTGGTCTCTGGAGAGAGATACAGGCCAGGACCAGGGACGACTATCTGCTGTGCACACCCCAGGGAAGGGGCCGGAGGCAAGTAGAGGAGACAGGGAACAGGAAAAAGGATCTAATTATATACCCCTTTAGCACAACCAGACACTGGAGTCCGATACTGCCAGCCTGCAGAGCCGCAGCAGGATGCCCAGTAAACTCAGGAGGAGTTCAGCCCTGAGGAGATAGAGAAAAAGACATTAAACTGACCAAGCACAGGACCAGGGGCCGCAGGAGGAACAGGGACCCCGCAGGAGGACCTCATTGTCAGTTTAAGATAACAGAGAAGTGGTGGGTTCAGGCTCAGGCAGGACTCACCCCACAACGCAGAGCACAGAGACAGAGGAGGCCTCATAACTTTCCAAGGTGATAGTCCCAAATTGCATTGGGGACCTGGTTACTACTCTGGACTGTACCTGTTATGTCACCACCAGTAAAAGGTACCGAAACAACCATCCCTCGGTGTCTGTGTGCTGTTTAACGGCTGCAATTCACCTTTGTGCCAGAAAAGACCTCATCACTGCCCTTCCTCACCATCATCCTTCATCACTGCCCTCCCTCACCATCTTCCTTCATTACTGCCCTGATCTGTACCACACTTTGCTGCCCCAACCATCACCTAAGTGGCCGGCTTACAGTGCCGGTACCGAATTACCGGAAACTACAGGTGGCGTCACAATCTCCTGTAAATAATCCCTTTATCCCCCTTCAAATGATCCCCAGGGCACGGCACCGGGATCCGTCCACCCATGTAACCCTACTCAGCAGACCGGTGGCCGAGTACCCCCCCAAGCCTGGCCTCGTCATATGGCTTTATTGAAAATCACTAAGGGCCACTTTACACACACCAACTTATCTGTCCAACTTCTGACCAACTCACTGGTTGCAGTGAAATCATGGACACATTGCTCCATTTTGTGACTGTGTACAATGGAACAATGTGTCCATGATTTCACTGCAACCAGAAGTTGGTCAGAAGTTGGACAGATAAGTTGGTGTGTGTAAAGTGGCCATAATACATTGCAATGGACAATCAATTATTCTGTTAAAGACTCAGACATGTTAAAAATCATATATATTTCTGCTATTATCACCCAATTATAGAGAACACTTTATTGTGTGCAGTAATAAGATGTCTATCTGCTAAATACATTGCAGTAATTAACTTTGAGCCACACAGTCTATAGAAAGAAGGAGTAGGACAAGAAGGAAGAGTTTACGTCCTGCAGAGCAGAGGTTAACACAACCAAGCAATGCCACACACAACCAGTGGACAGGTGTATACTAAACAGCTTAAGTGGATTGACTCGTAATACATACGGTATGTTAAAAATATAAAAAAAATTGTTCTTTACGTCACAAAAACAACCGAGTAAAGTTATAACCTAAATTACAATGGCATCCCCTAGTTTAAATTGTTTAGCAGTGTGCATTGTCCACTCCATAAGTCAAGTGCTGGTGGTCACGGATACTTAGCCTCTCATCACCTTTAGACCCTCGGTTCTATTCTTAGCATAGTGATCCTCTGTTCACTGAACAGCAACCTATACAAATTGCTCTTAGCCTGGTATATATCAGCTTCTAGCAAAGCTAGAATGACTTTGTGGGTCTGCAAGAATCCAATGGGTGGATTTACCTCTAAATCTTTTTAGAGGATGTGCTCCTCTACATCAAGATGCAACTGTATCAGCAAGCTCAATGGGTCTGGTCACACATCAAAATTTATATTCCACTTCGGAACTCTTTCCAAAATGCATCTATGAAATAATGCTTTAAGAGACCATATATTGTGTGTGCGTGTGTGTGTATCTCTAAGATTCCCTTCACATGTACATGTTTCTGGTACACGAGGCATCCATTTTTTTCACAAATACCACATACACGCATTATAACATATGGTGATCTTCACACGTCTGGGCTTTCACATGAGACCTATCCGTTTTTTTCCAGCAGCATGGATGACAAGGGCCAATATAAGTCTACGGATCCATAAAACATGTATAGCACATGGATGCTATCTGTGTACCGTCCGTGTGCCATCACAAAGTATAGGAGACATGGGCGTACCCAGCCTGGGGCGGGGGGGGCTACTGCCCCCCCTAGAAGCAGGGGCGCACCTAGTTTTATCAGATGCCGGCTGGTGCTTGCATTGGCCCTGACAACATACGGTACTGTCTCCCGTCGGTGCTGCTTCATGCTGGGGGAAGGAAGGTGCATCAATGATTATAGGTGTGCGGTGGCTTTTACCTTCCGGGTTCAACAATGTGGGGAGGAGGCGTGTCCTGCAGGAGAAGAACATTGGCCAATGAATGCTGTGACATCAGCCTGATAGAAGAGCTGATTGGCCAGGGCTCTTCTCCTCCTGCATGGCGCGTCTTTAAATAGAACAAGTGAGAGAGAACACAGAGGAGCAGTCACCTGTACTGGAAGAGATAAGAGGAGAATCAGCTCCAGTCCATCAGGTGACAGATCTGCTGCTGGGCAATCCTGGCAGATAGAGTGGAGGAGGAGCTGGGACCCAGCTGCAGTAGGCAGGTGAAGCTGCACACTAGTCCTCCCTGCACCACAGAGGAGTGTGTCTGTGTGTGGCATGTGTCTGTGTGAGGCATGTGTCTGTGTGTGGCCTTGTTTCTGTGAGTGGCATGTGTCTGTGTGTGGCATGTGTCTGTGTGTGGCATGTGTCTGTGAGTGGCTTGTGTCTGTGATGGCATGTGTTGTGTGTGCATGTGTCTGTGTGTGGCATGTGTCTGTGTATGACATGTGTCTGTGTGTGGCATCTGTCTCTGTGTGTGTGTGGCATGTATCTGTGTGTGTGGCATGTTGTGAGTGGCTTGTGTCTGTGTGGCATGTGTCTGTGTGTGGCATTGTCTGTGTGTGGAATGTGTCTGTGTGTGACATGTGTCTGTGTGTGGCATGTGTCTGTGTATGACATGTGTCTGTGTGTGACGTGTCTGTGTGTGGCATGTATCTGTGTGTGTGGCATGTATCTGTGTGTGTGTGGCTTGTCTGTGTCTGTGTGTGGAATGTATCTGTGTTTGGCATGTGTCTGTGTGTGACATGTGTCTGTGTGTGTGGCATGTGTCGGTGTGTGTGAAATGTGTCTGTGTGTGGCATGTGTCTGTGTGTGGCATGGGTCTGTGTTTGGCTTGTGTCGTGTGTGACATGTGTCTGTGTGTGGCATGTGTCTCTGTGTGGCATGTATCTGTGTGTGGCATGTGTCTGTGTGTGTGGCATGTGTCTGTGTGTGTGGGTGCATGTGTCTGTGTGTGTGTGGCATGTGTGTGGCTTGTCTGTGTGTGTGGCATGTGTCTGTGTGTGTGACATGTGTGTGTGGCTTGTCTGTGTGTGTGACATGTGTCTGTGTGTGACATGTGTCTGTGTGTGACATGTGTCTGGGTGTGGCATGTCTGGGTGTGGCATGTGTCTGTGTGTGTGGTATGTATCTGTGTGTGTGGCATGTGTGTGTGGCTTTTCTGTGTGTGTGTGTGTGCATGTGTCTGTGTGTGGCAGGTGTGTGGCATGTATGTGTGTGGCATGTGTCTGTGTGTGCATGTGCTGTGTGTGGGCATGTGTCTGTGTGTGACATGTGTCTGTGTGTGTGGCATGTGTCTGTGTGTGGCATGTGTCTGTAGTGTGTGGCATGTGTGTTTGGCTTGTCTGTGGTGTGGCATGTGTCTGTGTGTGTGGGATGTGTCTGTGTGTGGCATGTGTCTGTGTGTGTGGCATGTGTGTGTGGCTTGTCTGTGTGTGTGGCATGTGCCTGTGTATGTGGCTTGTGTCTGTGTGTGGCATTTGTTGTGTTGCTTGTGTGTCTGTGTGTGGATTGTGTGTGGATTGTGTATGTGTGGCTTGTGTCTCTGTGTCTGTGGCTTGTGTCTGTGTGTGTGGCTTATGTCTGTGTGTGTGGCATTTGTCTGTGTCTTGCATGTGTGTCTGTGTGTGTGCTTGTGTGGATTGTGTGTGTTGCTTGTGTCTGTGTTGGCTTGGTCTGTAGCTTATGTCTCTGTTTGCGTCCTGTATGTGGCATGCCTTTGTGTGTCTTATGGCTTTTGTCTGTGTGTGTGTATGGCTTTTGTCTGTGTATGTGTGTGTGTGGCTTGTGTCTCTATGTCAAAAATATGTATGATATGCATGTGTTGTCCTGTATAGGTTCCCTTTAAAAGGTGTCAGCATTCCTTCTGTTGTTTCCACCTATTTTTGAAATTCCTGCCTCCTGTAGTACTCTGACACGCCGGCCGCAACGTCATGTCTGGTCCAGTGAATTGTGGGGCCTTATGACGTGTAAGGGCAGCTCTAATATGTGCAAGGCACATGCGCCGGAGCCGGGTCAAACACGTGATCTGCCCCCACAATGCATCGGGCTGGATATGACGTTCCGGCCAGCATGTCAGAGTACCACAGGAGGCGGGAACGACCATAGCTTGCCCCCTCCTAGTTTTGATCCTGGGTACGCCCATGATAGGAGAAGCTTTGTAATTTCATTCGTTCTTTATTCATCCCGGAAAAACACAGATGGCACACTGATGACACAGTGATGGAATACATTGAAGACACTGTTACCAGGACAAATATTTGATTTGATTTCAAATAGCATTTGTGCGTGTCGGGTCTCTATTTACATTTTTTTTAATTATTCATGCTTATATATATTTTTTATTGTTGTAATTCTGTTTATTTTCTATGTTGACAGACACGCAAAGTTTTATATAAAGCTCAGTTTCCTGTTCCATGGATTTGACAAGCCATTCGTCAATGTTAACGTAGTCAGGTGCTTATTTCTATGGCAGTAACTATGTTTCCAATGGATGCTGTCTTTTCAGCAAATTTGCAGAAATCAATAGTACAAGTGAATATAAGAAACTTTGTGATATATCTTATTAGAGAAATGCGGCCTATTCTACACTTTTCTTTACTAGTTACTAAAGGTCCCTTAAGTTCTATCATGTGACAGGAGCCCTGGCAAGGACTGAATGCTTTACCTCGTGCTTGTATCAAGAGGCTGCAAATGTGCAGTTCCAGCATTAAAATAAGCGGGTGACGTCTGCAGCTGGCATCAGCGTGAGTAATGTCTTCCTAAGCTGACACATGTAAACAGTTTTTGGCTGTGTGCACAAGGTGCTGAAAGTGTTTGTAGTGTCCTCGACGTAAAAGCACTTACGGTAGCTTGGTTTGTACATGCTCATTAAAGCCGCCCACATTTAATTTACAGATGGTTATGTCAGCCACTCATAAAGGTGCTGTTGTGACGCTCAGGAGCAATGATAGTCATGGGGCACATTGCCACTGCCATGTCCCACTAACAATCCCATCAGCTATGTCCTGAATAGGGATTGTCAAAGCTTCACACAAGGTCATAGATATAGAAACAGGGATCGGTTCATACCTACATGTAAGAATAGAGTAGCCACCCACCTCTGATGTAAATGGAAATATGTTTCTTTGATATACATAAATTAAAAGAGAAAGGAAGCGCACATAGAGTAATACCGCTATTATACAGGTCCCTCAGACCCCAAATGGTTAAACTCACCTGATGTAGTTGTGAGTGTCACAACTACAATAAAAGCACACAGGAGGTCGCTGCAGGCTCCCAGCTGAGAATTGAAGAATCCAGAAAACAGTGATAAGAGCTGGAATCAAATGCCGCGCTGACCACAAGGATAAAAACAGAGTAAATCATCCACTCCGTTTATTCTGCCTACACGTGTTTCGTGGCACAAAGCCACTTCCTCAGGGCATCCCTGAGGAAGTGGCTTTGTGCCACGAAACACGTGTAGGCAGAATAAACGGAGTGGATGATTTACTCTGTTTTTATCCTTGTGGTCAGCGCGCATTTGATTCCAGCTCTTTATCACTGTTTTCTGGATTCTTTGATATACAAACATACAGGCCTGCGAAGCCTAAAACAGTAGGATACTTACATAATAAAGTGATATTGTATGATGTGTCCCAATGTAACATTTGTAGCAGGGACCTACAATGTGTCATTTATTATACCAGTGTCTTCATATGGGGTATAAGGATTTGTGGCATCCTCAGGCACAAGAGTCCCAATGTGACCACTATCGCTATCCCTTTAGTTATACTCCTATATATTACATCTGACCCTCAGCTCTTATTCTCTCCTGTTCAGTAACATTACCTTATCTGATAGTGAGGTTTTCTGGTTTATAATTGCAGTTTATTTAAGATATTTTTGTGTTTATAAGCTGTTCATCTGCCTCCAATTTATGTTCATAAAGAATTGCATATCTAATATTCTAATAATTGCATATCTAATATTCTTTATTATTAGTCAACCAAAAATGCTTTAAAGGGAACCTGTCAGCTTGTTTATGCCCTCTCCAGCTATCACTGTCTGTACCTGTAGCTTTATAATACTATTCTAATCATCCCTGTCTGACCTCATAGTGTAATGTGAAAGGTGAAAAAAAAAAGCATTTATACACTTACATTTCAGTCTACACCTTGGAGGAGGGACTGTCTGGCAGGTTAATAGTTAACTCACTATTAACTTGCATGGCTAAAGGACCTGTGTGATGTAACGATCATGTGACTATAGTGGGCGGAGCTAAGCCAGCAAACTTATTATGTTCTATGGGGACTTAGCGCCGCCTATTGTAGTCACATGGTTATGACATTACATCAGGTCTCCCAACATGTTGTAACATAAGGCTGAAATGGTAACTATTAATTTGCCAGATAGACTACAATCTCCATGATGTAGACTGTGCCTCATTTACATGAGAAAATGTAAGTGTATAAATACTTTTTTTCACCTTTCACATTACACTCTGAGCTCAGACAGGGATGATTAGAATAATACTATGAAGCAGCAGGTGCAGCCAGTGATACCTGGAAGGGCATTAACTAGCTGACAGGTTCCCTTTAATTAGAAGTGCTGAAAATCTCAATAATCCACTAATTTTAGTTAATTTGCACTATTTCCACAAACAGAAATCTTTTCACATATTCTTTTTTACTTTTTTTTGATGCGCACCCAGTTACACCAAGGTAACTTACTATATTTTGTCAGGCTGCTTGACTTGACCCATTTCTCTATAGAATGCATTAGATATTAGTGTGGGATAACACCAAAAAAAAACAAAAAATAAAAATTGAATACCGTATTTTCCGGTGTATAAGACGACTGGGCGTATAAGACAACCCACAACGTTTCCAGTTAAAATATAGAATTTGGAATATACTCGCCGTATAAGACTACCCTCTTCTACAGTATAATCCCCACTATGACCCCCACACAGCCCTCCATACAGTATAATGGACCCACATATAGAATAATGACCCCTACATCTCTTCACACTGTATTATAGCCCCCAAACAGCCCTATAAAGTATAAAGGCTTCCTCATATCCCTTCAAGTATTATCATGCTCCCACAGAGCCTTCCATATATTATAATTGCTTCCATATAGTATAATTGTCTCCATAAATTATAATGCATCATCATAGTGCTCCATATAGTATAATGCACCCCCATAGTCCTCCATATATTATAATGCACTCCCCATAGTCCTCCATATAGTATAATGCACGCCATAGTCCTCTAGATGATATAATGCACCCCATAGTTCTCCATTTAATGTAATGCATCCCCCCATAGTCCTCCAAGTACTATAAATACAGAGAGGGTAATATGCCAGCGCTGGAGAGGGTGAGAAGGGTGAGTGACACAGAGGGGGACATACCAGCTCCAGATGGGGGATTTAAGAGAGACAAAGAAGGGGATGTGCCAATGTCAAGGGGAGGGGGGTAGGTGACATGGAGAGAGGGTCGTGCCAGTGGTGGTGGGGGAGTACAGCCCCCATCAACCCCCAATATTCCTCTGCAGCCACACACACACACAGTCAGACATACACACACAGTCAGACACAGACACACACAAGCACACACACAGTCCGACACAGACACACATACAGTAAGACACATACACACACACAGTAAAGACACACAGTACACACACACACAGTAATGGTACCTTTACACGCGGCAACATTTCTAGGGTGTCAACAGGTAACTTACTGGCTGCAGTGAAATCATGGAGACATGGTTCTATCTTGTTGCTGTATACAAATGGAATCATGTCTCCATGATTTCACTGCAGCCAATAAGTTACCTGTTGACACCCTAGAAATGTTGCCGTGTGTAAAGGTACCATAAGACACACACACACAGTCAGACACAGACACACACAGTAAGACACAGATACACAGTCAGACACAGACACACACAGTAAGACACAGACACGCACAGTAAGACACAGACACGCACAGTAAGACACAGATACACACACACACAGTCAGACATACACACAGTCAGACACACATATACACAGTGCCACTGCGGTGTCACCGGACCCTGCCAGAGCTTACCGTTGCCACCGCCACCGCTGCTGTACGTAGCCGGGCACCGTAGATGTACGATAATAAACCATCAGCCAATCAGGCGGCTGCTGGCGTCTGATTGGCCCTGGCATTACCGTACATCCACACTGAGCGGCGCAGATTACCTCCGTACAGAAGATGTACGGTAATGCCGCGGCCAATCACACACCAGCAGCCGCCTGATTGGCTGATAGCTTATTATCGTACATCTATGGCGCCCGGCGGCTACGTACACGGCGGCGGTGGCAGCAGGAAGCTCCGTAGGACATGGACAGGTGAGTATAATTTTTTTTTTTTTTGCCTGCCACAGCTCATTTTCAGGGGCCTTATATTAAGCACGGCGTGCCCCTTGCAGATGCCGGCATTTCTTTTTCCCAGTAGGTGGCGCCCTTTACCCGGCGTATAAGACGACCCCTGACTTGGGAGAAGATTTTTAGGGGTTAAAAAGTCGTCTTATAAGCCGGAATATACAGTATATCATGGCCATAAATATTTTGTTATTTTAAGACTTACAAAAAACTCATATAAATAATACAATTAAAATGAAGGTACTGCATAAAATGCAGGGACGAAAGAATGAATAGTAAAGCCATCACTGATTATAGAAAACCATACAGATAACTTAAGGTACAAATGGGACAGTCTAAATATTCAAAGGTAAAATCCTAAAGTAAATCTTAGGGTACTGTTACCCCCAAAATGCCTCCTAAGCTATCCAAACATGTCCCTGCAGCAACCCATCACTAATCCCACACTCATTTTTGCTCAGAAAAGCATCCTGTAAAAGTGTAGAAAAACGTTTTATAACTTACTCATTAGTGATGATAATGAGCTGGAGCTATATTCTTTAGTCCCTAAGGCGGGCCATCTTCATCCTAATATCATGCCTTAATAGGCATGATCTTCAATGCATACTGTAATCAGCGCCTACCAGCTCTCCTGGGCGCTGCCTGGCCTGCAATGGGGCCACTCTGCAGGCTTCAAGCACCACACTGCGCATGCGGCGTGGGTGTACTGACGTCACCCGATGCCGGAAATGACGCGATTCGCGTCATTACAGCCCCATTGCAGCCCAGGAGAGCTGGGAGGCGCTGATTACAATATGCATTGAAGATCACGCCTATTAAGGCGTGATATTAGGACGAAGATGGCCAGCCTTAGGGGCTAAAGAATATAGCCCCAGCTCATTATCATCACTAATGAGTAAGTTATAAAACGTTTTTCTACACTTTTACAGGATGCTTTTCTGAGCAAAAAGGAGTGTGGAATTAGTAATGGGATGCGGCAGGGACATGTTTGGATAGCTTAGGAGGCGTTTTGGGGGTGACAGGATCCTTTTTTTAATCATACTGGAAACACATGGACACACTGATCAAACACACTGACACCAATACAATTTTTCACATATGTGTTTTATATGGAAGGAGGAATCAGGCTACTTATGGAATTGGATTAGTAGCAAATTGCTCATAAGCCATTAGAGTTAGGCCCAGTACACATGTGCATATAAAACAGGTAACTACACCATTCCACCAGCAAAGATGTACAGACAATTGGTTGAGGTGCTATCTATTTGGGTACCTGAGTACCAGGCTGGCTCAAACTGATTTCAGAATGGCTAGCTAACGTTTTTTCAGTTGCGACGTCCTAATTGTTCACCAATGGCATGTGCTGAAGTATAGTCATGAAGCATGTTCATTTCAATGTGGCGCCCCTGCGGTTTGGCTGCCACAGATGGTGTTTCTCTTACATCAATTGTAATACCATGTCTGGGGAGAATTGGAGCACTTACTGCTGGAAGCATGAAGCATCCAACACAATCCAAATGTCAATCAGAAAGCTGAGAACTGAAAAGGCCCCAACGGGCAGGTCCCAGTTTCTGGTTAGAGGGAGGAGTTAGGATAGTAGGCTAGAGGTAAGCAAGAGTCTGAGAGACAGCTCAGGGGAACCAGTTGCTACAGGGTTCCAGGCCCTAGGTTGCTGGGTTTTCATGGCCCAGTAACAGAAACTGGAGGTTGGTGGGTTTTATGCCTAGTACTTGCACTCCAGTTGGACTCTTCAAGGCACAGCCTCATTTGGATCAGGGACCTGCAGTAAAGAGACTGAGATTACCTAAAGGATTTGCGTTGCCTGTCTGGCTAAAAGTTACCCACAGCAACAGAAGGGGAGTAAAGGGAGAACTTGCAAGCACTAGAAAGCTTAGCTAGAAGAAGTCAGCAGGTAGGCCACTATATCTCACGCAGCAGGACTACAGTTCTTCCCAAACTGGCTGGACCACAAGCCTGGAGGTGCATGTAACCTCGACTTGTTGCAATATTTTCAGTAAAAAGGTAAATAGCAAAGTGACTGTGTTGTGTGCCTCCTTTCCTCCTGCACCATCACTCTCACTAAGGCTGTGGTCACAGTTGCCATGCGTTTTTTTAAGTGATTTAACAAAACTCATGCTTTTTTTCATGTCAGCATGAGTTTTGTAAGGTGTGTGATGGCTCCCTGCGTTTTTGGGTGCGTTTTTGAATCTGCACCTAAAAATAGTGCTTGTAGTATTTTTTGAAGCGTTTTGAAAAACGCATGCGTTTTTGTAGAAAACGCATGCGTTGTTATAACATGGGTTCCTATGGAAAACGCATGCAAAAACGCATGTACAGTTAGTACCTTTTAGTGCCATTCAAAAACGCATGCGTTTCCCATAGGAGCCCATGTTAAAAAAACGCATGCGTTTCCGGAAAAACGCATGCGTTTTTTTAACATGGGCTCCTATGGGAAACGCATGCGTTTTTGAATGGCACTAAAAGGTACTAACTGTACATGCGTTTTTGCATGCGTTTTCCATAGGAACCCATGTTATAAAAACGCATGCGTTTTCTACAAAAACGCATGCGTTTTTGGATATGCTCCAAAAACGCATGGGACAGTCACACATGCTTTTTGGCTATTTGGGCATGCGTTTTTTAACATGGGGGCCTATGGGTGCGTTTTTTACATGCGTTTTTGAAAACGCAGGTCTCCAAAAATGCATGTGAAAAGTGGTACTGTGACCACAGCCTAATACCACAATCATCATCTTCACCCCTGGAAGCCAGCCCGGGTTGGGAAGGGTCTAACATCTACACTCCTACACCACCTATCTCCCAGGGAACATCTGCAGTGCTGGCCATCTACATGCTGGAAATCCCAACTGGTGTCACAAACGTATTATTTTTCTTTTATTTTTTTCCATTTTTATTCTCCCCTTTTTCGATGTGAGCCAGGGCCAGAGCACTGGGCACAGCCACCATGATCCTGACCACTGGCTTAGCTGCTGGGTACCACAGCCCTTTGTGCTCCACATTAACATTTTAGAAAAGATTAATAGAATGGCTCAACTAAAAAAGGACCCCTATCTGTTAATCTATATAAATGTATGATTACTGAGATCCTCACGATCACTTAAAAAGGGATCCCTCGACTTTGTTGAGGTGCAGTTTAAATGCAGATACAGTTCGCAATTCCTGCTGCCGCTCCACCTAATGTTCATGGAACTGATGTAAACACCCAGGCATTATAATAGGTGATGAATTGGACTTAAAAACCTGCTAATTCTCAAAGACAGGTTACAAATGAAATGAAAATGAGGTGATTGTTTTTTAATGGCAACCGATCTACTTTCTGTCTGCGTCAGTTTGCATACATGGGTGCGCTGCATTTGCTGAGCTCCCATCATGACCCAGTTTCGATGCCAACTTCATGTGCTTGAACGTGACCGCGTATTTGTCACTATTGTAGATTCTGTCATCTAAAATCACTTCTGCGAAGTCTTTGCATGAAAAAAGCAAGCACGAATAATAAATATAACCTCCAGACTTGATTCTAGATTCTAGTGTGACTCACCATTTTATCACAGGGCCAACTAATGCATCTGGCTGCTGACAAAGGGCCTTTCGTTAATGTGGTGTCATGTTCTCATATTCGTACTTGATATTAGCTAACATCATAGTATGTGACATGCATACCGTTCTACAGGCTGATGCCCTATTAAGAAGATCATATACAAGTGGGCTAGGAGAAGAAATCTCAGCTCATTCGTTTGCCTTAAACTGGGGTCAGAGACGTCATGCAGATTAATCATGCCAGAAAACCCATTTGTTTATTACAGGACTGAAACTACATATGCAGCAATTCCTTAAATCTTGTTCCTTATCACATAGATGGGATAAGATAGAAGTGGGTAACTGACACTATTATTGCAACTGGTAGAGATCTCAGACCGCGCATATACTTTCTTCTGACATGTTATAGAGGAGCCAATGGCTTGTCCTCAATTGCCCTATGTGATGCTGCATGGAAAATTAAGTATTAGGCTGGGGTCACAGTTGACATGCATTTTTTTTAGTGCCTTTTAAAAACGCATGCTTTTTTACATGCGTTTTTCATGTCAGCATGAGTTTTTTAAGGTCTCTGATGGCTCCCTGCGTTTTTGGCTGCGTTTTTGAATCTGCACATAAAAATAGTGCTTGTAGTATTTTTTTGAGCGTTTTGAAAAACGCATGCGTTTTTGTAGAAAACGCATGCGTTTTTATAACATGGGTTCCTATGGAAAACGCATGCAAAAACGCATGTACAGTTAGCACCTTTTAGTGCCATTCAAAAACGCATGCGTTTCCCATAGGAGCCCATGTTAAAAAAACGCATGCGTTTCCGGAAAAACGCATGCGTTTTTTTAACATGGGCTCCTATGGGAAACGCATGCGTTTTTGAATGGCACTAAAAGGTGCTAACTGTACATGCGTTTTTGCATGCGTTTTCCATAGGAACCCATGTTATAAAAACGCATGCGTTTTCTACAAAAACGCATGCGTTTTTTTACAAAAACGCATGCGTTTTTGGATATGCTCCAAAAACGCATGGGACAATCACACATGCTTTTTGGCTATTAGGGCATGCATTTTTTAACATGGGGGCCTATGGGTGCGTTTTTTACATGCGTTTTTGAAAACGCAGGTCTCCAAAAAAGCATGTGAAAAATGGTACTGTGACCCCAGCCTAACACAACGTCCGCTGAAATCATTAGCCATCCATGTAAAACATAGACCAGCCAGATCATCCAGATGTAAAGCCAATGGCTGGATATTCCCCATTTGTTTACAGCCAGAATACAGCATGGCGGCAGAGGCCAACAACATAAAAACCGGTCACTGTTTTGTTTGGATAACTAACAGAATTCTCTAATATTGTCTTATTACTGGTCTCAATGGGATTAGTTGATGATTTCATTTGTATGATTATTTATCAACAACAAATGTTGGGGTAAAACAGAGTTTGGGCATTGCTAATCCTATGTTCCACCAGAGTATATAAGCTGCTACCATTGAATTCCTATTTACATAAACATATATGGTCAACATAGTGTGAATTTGTACAAGGCATATAAACCTCTGTCAAAAGCTACTGCATAATTTTTGCCACCATTCATATAGCGAATACAAGGGAAGAAGCATTGGCATAATACGCCAGAGACCTGAACAACATACCATGAACACTCCTCTTCATTAAAAATAAAACACCCAGGGGCATGGCCTGATCATGGCTGGGTAAAGTCGCGGGAGCTCTGCAGACCCAGGGCTGTAACACGGCTTATTAGATCACCGTCTCACTCGGTATGTCTGGGAGAAAGAAGCTCGAGCCCTCCTCCTCCAGCACACCATCGGCGGAGACAATGGGCCGCACCTCCGGGATCCCCAGGCTATTGGCAACGCCGGAGGCACTGTTGGTAAGGGGACTGTAATGGCGTCGGGCGCACTGCAGAAGACTCCGCCCCCTTCCCCACTGCAGCAGAGGAGCCCGCGCTCTCAACGGAGCACAGCGGCGGCTTCTAGAACAGCCACATATCACAGGGGTACTCCAGAGTCATCCCTGAGAACCGAGGGAGGCAAGCGGGAGAGCCCTAGTGGAGACACAACCTCCATGAAGAAGAGGGGTGAGTTATGGGGACCCCAGCAGATGGGAATAATGGCGCCCACATCTTCTCCCCCACCCATGGCGCAAAGTCCTGTTTCGGAGTAGGGCGCTGATACAGGCTCTGCATCCAAACAAGATCTGGAGGCAGCAGTAAAGGCCCTAGAGGCTTCTCAAGACAGTGTACTGGGAGTAATGGCTAAGGATATTGACACTCTCAAGGAGAAGACAACTGAGACAGAGGGTCCTGTCACTAGGCTGGAGGCCAGAATTGCTGATTTAGAGAAGGAATCGGCCAGATCACATTCACACATTACTGCTCTGACTCTGCAGGCCGACGACCAGGAGAACAGGGAGAGGCAGAATAATGTTACACCTCAAGGGTCTCTCTGAGTTGATTACCTGAAAATCTCTTGCATACTACCCTTGATATGGTCACTAAAAGACCCCCGGGTTCTCCGTACAAAATCGATAGAATACATAGAGTCTTCCGGGCTTGGGCAGTGGATGCTGCTAACCCACGTGATATCTTATGTCGGCTACACAATTTTACTGATAAGGATAACATCATTCAGGCCGCGTGGTTGTTTGGTGATATTGCATTTGAGGATACCCACGCCCGCCTGTTCCCAGACCTCTCCAGCAGAACATTGGAGCTCACAATCTAAATATCCTATCGGTATGTCTTTGCAATGTGGGAGGAAACCGGAGTGCCCGGAGGAAACCCATGCAGACACGGGGAGAAAATACAAACTCCTTGCAGATGTTGTCCTTAAGTGTCCTTGGTGGGAAATGAACCCAGGACCTCAGGACCTCAGTGCTGCAGAGGCTGCAGTGCTAACCACTTGAGCCACCATGTCGCCCAAATAGAACAGAGTTTTACTCGGCTTCGGCTACACACTTTGCAGTGGGTGAGAATGGGCTTGACTGCTGACCTCCTTGACCACCCAACTATTGCCCTACTTTATATGCCTGCGGTCATAAATTTATACGCTCGATGTTGATACCCATCGACTCGATCCTTGCTCCAACACTCAGCCACCCGGAATTTGCCCCAAGCACTACAGACCCTATTTTTAGAAAATGGATCGAGTCAGGGTGGAGAGCTGGGGACGAGAAAACCTTGGCCAACTTTGGAGGATCTGACTTCCATGTCTGACCCTAGTCCGCTCGGATTTTGAAGGTCATTACAACTAAATCACTTCTTTCACAGCCTCCCCCCCAAGAGTGAATATCGTAAGTCTAAAATGATGTTTGAAAGCCTGTGTCAAGGTTCGGGATTTTGCAGACATGCACTTTCTAAGTCCTACGCTCTGTTGACTACGCCACCTGACCTGCAACCTCCTAACTTCATGCTACAGTGGGAAACTGACTTGGGATTAAACCTTACTACGGAACAGAGAGCTGGGATTTTCACCCTGACTCATGCCTCTTCGATTAGTTTGCGCTTTCAAGAGGCAAATAAAATATTTCCTACAACTGACCCAAGGTGTTGGAGGTGTGGCGAGGCGGAAGGCACATTTCTACATATCTTCTGGGAATGTAGAGTCCTAGGTCCATTTTGGACTGAAATATGTAGTGCAATCCGCTCAGTCACGTCTTATAGGGGTGATCTGGATCCGGCGCTATTCTTGCTCTACCACGACGAGATGCCCATTAAGAAGTACAAACATTCCCTGTTGAGATTTTTGGTGATGGCGGCCAGAGCCTGTGTTCCTCTGTTTTGGAGACAGACGACATGCCCGCCAATGTCGCTGTGGATAGTAAAAGTTAATGACTTCATGCATTTGGAGGATCTGACTTCATCGCTTCATGATTCCTATTGACTTCATGCAACCGTATTCAAAGGCTAACGTGGTGTATATCAAGGCCGCAATTGTGTTTATCCTTTTTTTAGAGATCAACTGCACTTTTGCCTTCAATGCTATCAACAACAACAGTGCACATTACTGCTGTAGCCAGTCATTCATTGAGCTAGGTGGCTTCTGCCATCTACATAAGCAGACCCGTTGAGCTCAGAAATTGGCTGCAGCAGTAATATGTACTGTATTCATGATGTCGCTGCTATGGCCAAAATATAGAGACCAGAGGAGCAGCAGGGAGTCGGTGCTAGACCGGAGGAATATGAATACCATCTGTTTGTGTGTTTTTTAAGAATACAATCAGTTGGGGACCCCTTTTTAGCAAGTAGAAAACCCCTTTAAAAGGCTGTACTATACTGCTTTTTCCTGCTGCTTCATATCCAGGTCACTCCATTCCATCCTTCATAGCATTCAGTGAAGGTTGCGTCTTATGGTCAGGATGTTGATGGATAATAAAATGCAGCAATAACTGTTTTATGGGTGTCACGGAGTATATTGGAAGGAAATTATATTTTCAGCAATTCCAACAATATTTTGTATGACCAAAAATAGGTCTGCAGTTACCCTCTGACATCTCCACATAGTAATAGACAGCGGCGAGAAGAATGACTTGTCTACAGCACTGAGCCATTCTAAGGTTATGTCAAGTACAAAAAGAAATTAAGCAGATGGGACCTACAAAGATATTTTGGGAGCAAGAAAAAAAAATGGATGAGAAATTCAGAACACGTGATTTTTTCAGTAAAATATTACCCTAATTAGTTGTGTGTGCACATAGAATAGGAGAGATGAGATTACCGTACTTCTTGCAGGTCAGTATTCACAGCTGAGGCTTTAAATGAAATAGGGCAACATTAAAGGCTTATTTACACTTACAAATTATTGTCATAAATCCCCCGTTTTTGAACAATCAGAAGGTTAATTGGCTAGTGTTAATGAAGAAAAAGAATTTTAAAACCAAAGCTGATAATTACTTGAACACTATCAACACTATCAAAATAATCATCATCAGGGAAATGAGTCGTTAATGTGGTTACTAACTTCCCCCATACAAAAAGCTATGGTAGATATTGGCCAATACTGCAGTAAATGGCCAAGAGAACCATCTGGCCTGCTGGATTTCCAAGGAGCGATCCTTTTGTCCAGCTATACAGGGTGTGCCATCAATATGGACACACCTAAATAAAATGGAATGGTTGGTGTTATCAACCTCCTGTTTGTGGCACATTAGTATATGGGAGGGGGAAAACTTTTTCAGATGGGTGGTGACCATGGTGGCATTTTTCAATTCGGCCATTTTGGATTTTATTTTTTTCAATGGGAAGAGGGTAATGTGATACATCAAACTTATTGAGAATTTAATAAGAAAAACAATGGGGTGCTTGGTTTTAACGAAACTTTATTCTTCCATGAGTTATTTCAATTTGATATCACCATTCATTCCCATTTTATTTAGGCGTATCCATATAAATGACCCACCCGGGCAATTGGGCCATTTATATGCTTAGTGCTTACACCTAAATAAAATGGGAATGGTGATATCAACTTGAAATCAAGGAAGAATAAGGTTACGTTAAAAGCAATCACATCATTGTTTTTGTTATGAAACACTCAATAAGTTAGATGTGTCACATGACCTTCTTCCCATTGAAAAAAATAAAGTTTGATCCAAAATGGCTGACTTCAAAATGGCCATCAAGGTCACTACTCATCTGGAAAAGTTTTCCCCCTCCCATATACTAATGTGTCACAAACAGGAAGTTGGTATCACCAACCATTCCCATTTTATTTAGGTGCATCCATATAAATGGCCCACCCTGTACATACAGATAACTGTCAATCAGACTAGGACCGCCCATTGGACATCTAAAGCCTAAAATGAGCTGAGGGTTCAGTAAATAGTTAGTAATATTTGTAGGAAAAGATTCAGTATATCAGCCATTTCATTACATCCCCTGAAACATGGTGCCTGGAGATTGGACTGGTTCTCTTTCAGGCTTGTGAACAATGTTCACTCAGAAATATGCCTGGCATTTACATATTAGACCTTTAGATTTTGCTAAATACTATAAATTAATGAATGCATTTTATCAAGAGCGAGGAACGAAGTTGTCCTGCTCCACATCTCAATCCACTCCGCCACATTACTTCCACCCCCATAAATACCAACTTTTCTTCTGTATACAACAATAACCGTACAAAACCAAGTCAGTAAGTGCACGTAAGTGGATGGCCTCTTTATGCAAATTTCAAAAACATAATGGTGACACATGGCCCATACCAATTATCTTAAAACCCAACTACCGTATCTTACATATAAAAATAAAGACAACCTGTGTGGGTAAACAAGGCCGTGATGCTTTATTATGAGTTAAATAAATTACAATGAATAACCATCTCGTGTAAAATGAACCATTTGACCAAGATAAAAACCAGCTTAAGGCCCCTTTCACATCAGCAGTAATCACTGATCGCGGCAGTTGCGGTGAAAAAAACGCCGCGATTACCGCCTAACGGCCGCACTTGCGGCAAGCCCCATGCAATATCTATGGGGCTTGCGGTAAGTGTGCAGCAGGTGCGGCAAGTGCGGTTTCGGCACTTGCGGCAGATGCGGCCGCGAGAAAACCACGGCTGACCACGTTTTTTTCGCGGCCGCATCTGCAGCAAGTGCCGAAACCGCAACTGTACCGCACTTGCCGCACCTGCCGCAAGCCCCATAGACGTTGCATAGGGCTTGCCGCAGGTGAACCACAAGTGCGGCCGTTATGCTGTAATCGCGGCAGTTGCGTTTTTTTCACCGCAACTGCCGTGATCAGCGATTACCGCTGATGTGAAAGGGGCCTATCTCAAATTTATACTTTAAATGACCGATCCAAACAGTCTTGCTGTAGATCATTCCCACTAATAAAGCATCACGACAAGGCGTTGCCATCCTCCAGGGACGGGTGGGCGGGTGTTCTTCTCTTCACAGCTCCAGCTGACAATGGATGCAGCTGATCTCGGGTGCTCCTTAAATACATTTTGAACTACCCGCTCATAAAGAGCTTGACCAATCACTGGGCTGCCAGGTATTTTACCTCATACCTGCAGCCAATCACCATCTAGGAACAAAGATATCTCAGAGAGCAGGTCACTATGGAAATAGCTCCAATTTTGCCCAGAGATAATCTAAAAATAAACCTGCCTACCTACAGCCAATAAAAACTCTAAAATCCCAATCCCTGTAGGACCTGTGTAACCATAGGGACTCCCATACTAAAATAATATGGTTGTCCTGACATTATTATCCAATTTACAAGGAAACACTCATGTCCCATCAGTTACTCATTGTCTCCCCCTCACGTTGTCTATATATGTGCATTTCCAATCTCAATAGGATAAAAAAGCAATGGAAGACCACGTTTCGCATGTTCAGCATTTGTAAGCCAAAAAGTGGAACAACCAGTGGAAACGTCTAATAGAATCACGGTCACCACTTCTGTATTTATCATCTATTCCTGGTTTTGGCTACAAATACTGAGGTAAAAACTCACCCAATACTGAGGTAAAAAAAATCATTAAATACTGAGGTAAACAACTCACCAAACACTGAGGTAAAAAAAAACTCACCAAATACTTAGGTAAAAACTCACCAAACACTGAGGTAAAAACTCACCAAATACTAAAGTAAAAACTCACCAAACACTTAGGTAAAAAACTCACCAAATACTAAAGTAAAAACTCACCCAATACTGAAGTAAAAAAAACTCACCAAATACTGAGGTAAACACTCACCAAACACTGAGGTAAAAACTCACCAAATACTGAAGTTAAAATTCACCAAATAGTGAGGTAAAAAACTCGCCAAACACTGAGGTAAAAAAAACTCGCCAAACACTGAGGTAAAATACTTAAACCAAGTACTGAAGTAAAAAAAACTCACCAAATACTAAGGCTGGCTTCACATTTGCGTTTGTGTCTGCATGCTGATGGCATGCAGACACAAACGCAGTGCAAAGCAGTGCCATTTTGATGTGTCCGCAGCGGAGAATGTCCGCCTGCGGACACATCACTGTGCAGCCCAGCAGCCAATCAGCGGTGTCCGGGGGCGGAGATCAGCGCCGGAGATCTCCGCCTCCCGGCCACCGGTAAGCTCCAGGACATGTCGGCGGGGAGAAACAGCTGATTTGACAGCTGTTTGAATCTCCCGCGCCGACAACGAGAGGAGATGTCGGTGCGGGAAGATTCAAACAGCTGTCAAATCAGCTGTTTCTCCCCGCCGACATCGCTAGCAGATTACCGGCGGCGGGGAGGAGGAGATCAGCAGAGGCTCAGCTGATCTCCCGGTGGCCGTCGTTGAGCTCCTGTGACATCACCGGCGGCCACCGGGAGAGATTTCAATGGGTCCGCAGCGTTCTCCTGCGCTGTCAAGCGCTGAACACTGCGGACCCATTGAAGACAATGCATGTTTTGTGCGCTTGGGGACGCTTGCTGATTTTCCAAGGTCCCCGAGCACACAAAAAATGCAACTGGCTGCGTCCCGGGTGCGGACGCTGGACACCGGAAGGAGGAGATATCGTCCGCATCCGCACCCGAACGCAGCAAACGCAAGCACTATGCGTTCCTATGTTAAACATAGGAACGCAGTGTGCATGCGTTTGACTGCGTATGGGAACGCAGCATAAGCTGCGTTCACATACGC
The DNA here is from genome assembly GCA_033576535.1 of Allobates femoralis. NCBI lineage: Eukaryota > Metazoa > Chordata > Amphibia > Anura > Aromobatidae > Allobates > Allobates femoralis. The sequence goes on from JARQOC010000006.1 coordinate 357,290,863, forward strand.
AGATGTGAAGGCACCCTAAGGTAAAAACTCACCAAATACTGAGGTAAATAACTCACCAAATACTGAGGTAAATAACTCACCAAATACTGAGGTAAAAACTCACCAAATACGTCCAAAACGCTGCGTATCCTGATCGTGAGGATGCACCCTGAATACTGAGGTAAAAAACTCACCAAATACTGAGGTAAAAAAACTCACCATATACTGAAGTAAAAAACTCACCAAATACTCAACGTGTGAATGTGGCCTAAGGGTGCGTGCACACGGTCCGGAGAAGCTGCATGTTGGACGCAACTCCTCCGGACCTGAGTGAAGCCACGGATGGCCGCAGGGAGACCGCAGCCGCCCTGTACTCACCATGTGCGGTGGGTGCAGGGCGGCTTCTCCCTGCAGTCACCCGATGGGAGCCGCTTCCGACTCCGCAGCATGAAATGAACATGTGGAGGAGGAGCGGCCTCCCGGCAACCCGCACCGCAGCTCCAAACACGCTGTGTACACTGATCGTGTGCACGCACCCTAAGGCTGCATTCTCACAGTCAGGAGGAGCTGCGTGTTGGACACGGCTCCTCCGGACCTGAGTGAAGCCGCAGGGAGACCGCAGCCTCCTTGTACTCACCGTGTGCGGTGGGATGCAGGAAGTTCACTGGCAGCGCGCACAGCGCATGCCCGGGAGCAGGGGGCACTACGCAGGCACGGGATTCTAGGAGACAAGGAAGAGAGGCAGCATACGGAGAGCAGCCTGGAGAAAGACGCTTGAAAAGCCCGCCTCCCTGTCTTGGGTCAAGTTTGGCATAGATTTTATAAAAGTCTTTATTTCAGTGAATCAAGGGAGCATAAATACTATAGCCACCTTCTCAGAATGCAGCCTTAGTGCTGCAGAAGGTGGCTATTTTATCTTTAGAGGGGGGGGGAGTGACAGGTTCGCTTTAAACATGTTGACTAAAACTAAATCATATTATTCTTCATATTATCTGTACAATCCTATTATTCATACATATACATCCTGCATCCTTTATATGACATATATGGACAGCCCGCACCTTCTATAAAGGACGACATCGCCGAACGAGCCCGCCCCCAGCGCCACACACCTCAACACCATTGTGAAAGCGGTGATGGCACAATGGGGGCAAACTGTGTGGTGCTGGGGTCGGGCTCGTGCGGTGATGTTGACCTTTATAGCAGGTGCAGGCTGTACATATACAGTATATCATAGAAAGGCTGCTGGATGTATATACAGTTGAGGCCAAAAGTATTGAGACCCTGCAATTCTGTCAGATAATACTCAGTTTCTTCCTGAAAATGATTGCAATCACAAAATCTTTGGTATTATTATCTTCATTTAATTTGTCTTCAATGAAAAAACATAAAAGAGAATGAAGCAAAAAGCAAAACATTGATCATTTCACACAAAACTCCAAAAATGGGCCAGACAAAAGTATTGGCACCCTCAGCCTAAGGGTGCTTTCACATCTGCGTTTTTCGTAATTCGCGGCAGATGCGGTGAAAAAACCGCATCTGCCGCGTTTACCGCATAACCGTTCCACTTGCGGCGCGGTTGCGGTTTTTTCTATGCAATGTATAGGGGGACTTGCGGCAGGTGCGGCAAGTGCGGTTTTGCACTTGCGGCAGGTGCGGCCGCGAAAAAAACCGCGGCTTACTGCGGTTTTTTTCGCGGCCGCACCTGCCGCAAGTGCAAAACCGCACTTGCCGCATCTGCCGCAAGTCCCCCTATACATTGCATAGAAAAAACCGCAACCGCGCCGCAAGTGGAACGGTTATGCGGTAAACGCGGCAGATGCGGTTTTTTCACCGCATCTGCCGCGAATTACGAAAAACGCAGATGTGAAAGCACCCTAATACTTGGTTGCACAACCTTTAGCCAAAATAACTGCGATCAACCGCTTCCGGTAACCATCAATGAGTTTCTTACAATGCTCTGCTGGAATTTTAGACCATTCTTCTTTGGAAAACTGCTCCAGGTCCCTGATATTTATTATTATTATTTATTTATATAGCGCCATAATATTCCATGGCGCTTTACATGTTAAGAGGGCAGACTAGGACAAGTAACATAGTAACAATACAAGTAACAATGGCTGTGGACAATTCTAACGTACAGATACAATAGGGGAGAAGATCCTGTCCGCGAGGGCTCACAGTCTATGAGGGGTGGGTGGGGATACAGTAGGAGGGGGAGGTGTCGGTCGTAAGGCGGTGCGATGGACTGGGTCTCATTGCAGGTTGTAGGCTTTGCGGAAGAGGTGGGTTTTCAGGCCTCTTTTGAAGGTTCCCAGGGTAGGCGAATGCTTGAAGTGGTGGGGCAGCGAATTCCAGAGTATGGGTGATGTACGGGAGAAGTCCTGTATGCGGCTGTGTGAAGAGGAGATGAAGGGGGAGTAGAGGAGGAGTTCTTGGGAGGATCGCAGGTTGCATAAGGGTAGGTATTGGGAGACCATGTCAGAGATGTATGGAGGAGACAGGTTGTGGATGGCTTTGTATGTCATGGTTAGTGTTTTAAACCGGGATCTCTGGGAAGCAGGGAGCCAGTGAAGGATTGGATGGATGGATTAGGCGGGCAGTGGAGTTCAGGATAGATTGGATAGATGAAACTGAGGTAGCGGAGAGGCCGGTGAGCAGGAGGTTTCAGTAGTCAAGACGGGAGATGATGAGAGTGTGAATAAGGGTTTTAGCGGTGTCGTGGTCAAGGAAAGTGCGGATCCGAGAGATGTTTTTGAGCTGGAGTTGGCAGGAGGTGGCGAGGGCTTGGATGTGGGGCTTGAAGGAAAGGGAAGAATCAAGGATAACCCGAGGCACTTGGCGTGGGGGACTAGGGAGAGAGAGCGGTCGTTGACGACAATGGATAGGTCAGGTAGTGAGGGTGAGCGGCTTGGGGGAAGACGATGAATTCAGTTTTGTCCATGTTCAGCTTAAGGAAGCGAGCAGAGAAGGAGGAGTTAGCGGACAGGCACTGCAGAATTTTGGATAGTAGGGAGGTGATAGATAGGTAGATTTGGGTGTCTTCAGCGTAGAGGTGGTTACTGGAGGCCATGGGACTCAATGAGTTTCCCTAGGCCGAGAGTGTAGATTGAGAAGAGTAATGGTCCTAGCACTAAGCCCTGGGGGACCCCGACAGATAGGGGGTAGGCCGAGGAGGATGTGTGGGAGTGGGTGACGCTGAAGGTCCGGTCCGTTAAGTATGAGGAAATCCAGGAGAGGGCAAGGTCCGTGATGCCAAGAGATTCAAGGATCTGAAGTAGAAGGGAGTGGTCAACAGTGTCGAAGGCGGTGGACAGGTCAAGGAGGAGGAGGACAGAGTAGTGGCGCTTGCTTTTGGCAGTCAGTAGGTCATTGATAACTTTGGTCAGTGCTATTTCCGTGGAGTGGAGTGGTCTGAAGCCGGAATGCAGGTGGTCGAAGAGGGAGCAGGAGGAGAGGTGAGAGGACAGCTCAGAGTGGACGTGCTGTTCAAGTAGTTTAGAGGCGAAGGGGAGGAGAGATATAGGGCGGTAGTTGGAGACAGCCGTGGGGTCAAGGGAGGGTTTTTTGAGGATGGGTGTGATCAAGGCATGTTTGAAGGCTGAGGGGAAGGTGCCAGTGGTGAGTGATAGGTTGAAAAGATGAGTCAGGGCTGGGATGGGATGATAACAGAGGAGAGGTTGGGAATGAGGTGGGATGGGAGCGGGTCATGGGCACTAGTGGTGAGGTGTGATTTTGACAGGAGGCAGGAGAGCTGGTCTTCAGTTATGGGGGGGGAAGCAGTTGATGGAAGGAGAGGGCAGTATAGGCGAGAGAGGAGGCTGTGGGGACAATGGATCAAAGCTGCCTCTGATTCTGTCAATCTTTTCTTTGAAGTAGGAGGCAAAGTCTTCAGCAGAGATAAGGGGAGATGGAGGGGGAGCGGGCAGGCAGAGTAGGGAATTGAAGGTTTTTAAAAGTTGTTTGGGATTGTGGGCCAGGGAGGTTATTAGGGATGAGTAGAAGGTTTGTTTGGCGGTAGCAGAAGCATTCTTGAAGGCGATGAGGGACTGTTTGAACAGTGCAAAGTGCTCAGCGGAATGTGATTTTTTCCATCGCCTCTCGGCCACCCTGGATGCTCGTCTCAGGTTTTTAGTGAGGGCGGTGTGCCAGGGTTGCCTGTTACTGCGTGGAGCGTGGTGTGTGAGGGGTGCGGCTAGGTCGAGGGCCTTGGTTAGCGTGGTGTTGTAGAGGGTGGTGGCAGTGTCTGTGTCGCGTATGGATGTTATGTTGGTGAGAGGGAGGAGGGATTCAGAGAGTGAGTGTAGATCAATGTATTTTAGATTTCTGGGGGGTGATCGAGTTTGCGGAGAGGAGGTGGCGTAGTAGGGGAGGAGAGGGAGGAGAAGGTCAGCAGATTGTGGTCAGAGATGGGGAGGGATGAGTTTGTGAGGTTAGTAAGGGACAAAGACAGGAAAAGATGAGGTCCAGCGTGTGGCCACCTTTGTGGGTGGTGGAGGAGGACCATTGAGAGAGCCCGAAGGAGGAGGTCAGGGAAAGAAGTTGAAAGGCGGATAGGCGGGCGGTGTCGATGTGGATATTGAAGTCACCCATAATGATGGTGGGGATATCAGGAGAGAGGAAGTAAAGTAGCCAGGTGAAGTGGTCAAGGAAGGTGGAGATAGATCCAGGGGGGCGGTAGATGACGGCCAGCTGGAGGTTACAGGTGGGAGAAGATGCGGACAGAGTGGGCTTCGAAAGAGGGAAGAGCAGCAGAGGGGGGTAGTGAAATAGGGGCAAAGGAGCAGGTGTCGGACAGGAGTATGCTGACACCTCCGCCATGTTTGTTAGAGGGGCGGGGGGTGTGGGAAAGACTGAAACCGCCATAGGATAGGGCAGCAGGGGAGGCTGTGTCGGAGGGGGTGAGCCAGGTCTCTGTGATGCCAAGAAATGAGAGTTTATTAGAAATAAAGAGTTTGTGGATGTGTGTGAGCTTATTACAGACTGAGCGGGCGTTCCAGAGTGCGCCTCGCAGGGAGATTGGAGGAGTAGGGGCTGGGAGGATGCGTCTAAGGTTGGTGAGGTTGCGAGGGAAGGTGATGGTGAGGTTACGAGGGTTGGTGGTGGGTTGTGGGGGTGGGGTGTAGGTGACTGTGGGAATGTGGTGGGGGGAACCGGGATTAGGGGAAATGTTGCCAGCGAGTACGAGGAGCAGGGAGAGGGTTAGCAGGTGAGAGCAGGAGAGTTTTGAAGGGTGCGTTCTCCAAACTGCCATTTTTAGATCTCTCCACAGGTGTTCTATGGGATTCAGGTCTGGACTCATTGCTGGCCACCTTAGAAGTCTCCAGTGCTTTCTCTCAAACCATTTTCTAGTGCTTTTTGAAGTGTGTTTTGGGTCATTGTACTGCTGGAAGACCCATGACCTCTGAGGGAGACCCAGCTTTCTCACACTGGGCCCTACATTATGCTGCAAAATTTGTTGGTAGTCTTCAGACTTCATAATGCCATGCACATGGTTAAGCAGTCCAGTGCCAGTGGCAGCAAAGCAACCCCAAAACATCAAGGAACCTCCGCCATGTTTGACTGTAGGGGCCGTGTTCTTTTCTTTGAATGCCTCTTTTTTTCTCCTGTAAACTCTATGTTGATGCCTTTGCCCAAAAAGCTCTACTTTTGTCTCATCTGACCAGAGAACATTCTTCCAAAATGTTGTAGGCTTTCTCAGGTAAGTTTTGGTAAACTCCAGCCTGGCTTTTTTTATGTCTCGGGGTAAGAAGTGGGGTCTTCCTGGTATCCTACCATACAGTCCCTTTTCATTCAGACGTCGACGGATAGTACGGGTTGACACTGTGGTACCCTCGGACTGCAGGGCAGCTGGAACTTGTTTGGATGTTAGTCGAGATTCTTTATCTACCATCCGCACAATCTTGCGTTGAAATCTCTCGTCAATTTTTCTTTTTCGTCCACATCTAGGGAGGTTAGCCACAGTGCCATGGACTTTAAACTTCTTGATGACACTGCGCACGGTAGACACAGGAACATTCAGGTCTTTGGAGATGGATTGTAGCCTTGAGATTGCTCATGCTTCCTCACAATTTGGTTTCTCAAGTCCTCAGACAGTTCTTTGGTCTTTTTTCTTTTCTCCATGCTCAATGTGGTACACACAAGGACGCAGGACAGAGGTTGAGTCAACTTTAATCCATGTCAACTGGCTGCAAGTGTGATTTAGTTATTGCCAACACCTGTTGATGCCTTTGCCCAAAAAGCTCTACTTTTGTCTCATCTGACCAGAGAACATTCTTCCAAAACATTGTAGGCTTCCTTAGGTATGTTTTGGCAAACTCCAGCCTGGCTTTTTTATGTCTCAGGGTAACAAGTGGAGTCTTCCTTGGTATCCTACCATACAGTCCCTCTTCATTCAGACGCCGACGGATAGTACGGTTTAACACTGTTGTACCCTCGGACTGCAGGGCAGCTTGAACTTGTTTGGATATTAGAATTTAGAATCGGTCACAGCACTTCCTGGAACACGGGGCTATGTATGTAAGCCCATCTCAGGGCGCCCGTCCACTCCACAGAGTCTGCATCCGGATATTAGACACATACCATATTTGAAGGACAGCGCCTCAGACAAAGGTGGTGATGAAAAAAAGTTTCTCCTTTATTCCATGGTCATACCCAGCAGCGACGTTTCGACCAGCAAAGTGGTCTTTATCAAGCTCGATCTTGATAAAGACCACTTTGCTGGTCGAAACGTCACTGCTGTGTATGACCATGGAATAAAGGAGAAACTTTGTTTGGATGTTAGTCGAGGTTCTTTATCCACCATCCGCACAATCTTGCGTTGAAATCTCTCAATTTTTCTTTTCCGTCCACATCTAGGGAGGTTAGCCACAGTGCCATGGGCTTTAAACTTCTTGATGACACTGCGCACAGTAGACACAGGAACATTCACGTCTTTGGAGATGGACTTGTAGCCTTGAGATTGCTCATGCTTCCTCACAATTTGGTTTCTCAAGTCCTCAGACAGTTCTTTAGTCTTCTTTCTTTTCTCCATGCTCAATGTGGTACACACAAGGACACAGGACAGAGGTTGAGTCAACTTTAATCCATGTCAACTGGCTGCAAGTGTGATTTAGTTATTGCCAACACCTGTTAGGTGCCACAGGTAAGTTACAGGTGCTGTTAATTACACAAATTAGAGAAGCATCACATGATTTTTCTAACAGTGCCAATACTTTTGTCCACCCCCTTTTTTATGTTTGGTGTGGAATTACATCCAATTTGGCTTCAGGACAATTCTTTTTGTGTTTTTTCATTGAACACAAATTAAATGAAAATAATAATACCAAAGAGTTTGTGATTGCAATCAATTTCAGGAAGAAACTGAGTATTATCTGTCAGAATTGCAGGGGTGTCAATAGTTTTGGCCAGAATTGTATATATATATATATATATATATATATATATATATATATATATATATACAATAATATATAATCCCCGTAAACATAATCTCCCCTGTGCGCTTTCTCCTCCCCCCGTACATTCTCCATTCTTCCGGCGGTGCAGTCCCTCTCCTCCCGTCCACTACCCCCACACTCCTGGTTTGGTCTCTCTCCCACCGGTGCGGTCTGCTCTCACCCTGGTGCACTCTGCTCTCCCCCCAATGCAGTCTGCTCTTCTCCAGCTTCAGTCTGCTCTCCCTTCAGTGCAATGTGCTCTCCCCACCATTCTCACTGCTCTCCTTCCCCCCGGTGTGCTCTGCCCTCACGCCGTTGCGCTCTGCTCTCCATCTGGTGTGGTCTGCTCTCACCCCCTTTCGGTCTGCTCTTCCACCCCAGTGCACTCTACTCTCCCCCTGGTGTGCTCTGCTCTCCCCTCGATGCGCTCTCCATCAGTGTACTGTGCCCATGTGCGCGGGCGGCATGCATTCCACTGTGGAACACATATAGGAGGGATAGTTCCTCCTCCTAAATGCGTTCCACAGTGGAACGCAAATAAGAGGTAGTATTAAATGCCGTGGTGAGGTGAGGATGGGGTGGGCTTAGTGAATACACATGTGGGCACCATGTTAAAACACCCAGTCTGCTATTGCACATGACAGGGTAAACAAACATGGCGCTAGCGTGCGCAGTAACGCCACCGTCATATTTGTTCAACCTGTCATGCGCAGTAGCTGTGTGGGTGTGCAAGGCAATTATGTTAGTACAGTAGTTAACATTCCAACAAGAGATAAAAAGAACAGTGTCATAATGCAATAAAAATGTATGTTAAAAAAATGCACTAAAAAAACATAACAAAAGAATGCAAGTAACCTAATTTACATACCGTGTTTCCCCGATAGTAAGACCCCCCCGAAAGTAAGACAGGGTGGGGGGGGACGGGGGGTCTGCTAATGTAAGACCCCCCCCGAATGTAAGGCAGGGTAGGGGGGAGGGGGGGTCTTACTATCGGGGAAACACGTGGGGGGTTTACATACATACATACACACGTACAGACACATATATACACATATATACACACCATACACACCACACACACATAGCACCGCTTCTTACCGGGTCCGGTGTGGGGTCCCCGATGGTCCTGTGCCGTCCTCTGTGCTCCGGTCCGGTCCCCGGGATGATCCGCTGCCGTCCGCCATGTTCCGGTGCCGGTCCTAGGCTCCATGGTCCCTGCTCTTCCGGAATTCAGGCCTAGCTCCGCCCAGGTCATAGTGTGGGCCAATCAGCATAGCGGCGCTGACGTCAGAGGCAAGCGCCCGATGACGCTTGCTTGAGCGCCGCTATGCTGATTGGCCCACACTATGACCTGGGCGGAGCTAGGCCTGAACTCCGGAAGAGCAGGGACCATGGAGCCTAGGACCGGCACCGGAACACGGCGGACGGCAGCGGATCATCTCGGGGACCGGACCGGAGCACAGAGGACGGCACAGGACCATCAGGGACCCCACACCGGACCCGGTAAGAAGCGGTGCTATGTGTGTGTGTGGTGTGTGTGGTGTGTATGGTGTGTATATATGTGTATGCATGTGTCTGTATGTGTTGGAATGTGTGGATGGATGGCTGCAGTGTGTGGATGGATGGATGGATGGTGGGGCCTCCAATGTAAGGCCCCCCCCGAAAGTAAGACAGGGGGCCACTTTTGGCCACAAAAAGAATGTAAGACCCTGTCTTACTTTCGGGGAAACACGGTACTAGGTGCAGAAGTACTGCAACATCAAAACTCACCAAATACTCATCGTGATAATGTAGCCTAATATGTAGTCTGTATGCAGACAACTTGTGTACATGATAAGTTTAAAAAGCATTTTTTTTATTATTATTACTAGTATATTTCCATAAATCCCATAGATCTCACAATTGTCATTTGTATGGATTCTTTAAATGGCCGTCAGGCCCCTTTTTTTTCAGACCTCCATCAACGTGTACGAGGATGACCATTTTATGTCGTCAGTGGTTGATACCTTTAAATGGCTAACTGAAAAGATGGTAAGTGAAGCAAGCTTTCAGGACACTATGGCCACTTCATCAGGCTGATAATGACACAAATCCTATTACAGATTCTCTCTTCCATTGGTATCACTGACCTTGCCCTCTCCTGGATCTCTTCCTACCTTTGCAACCGCACATTTAGTATCTCGCACTTCAACACTACCTCCTCACCCCATCCCCTCTCTATTGGAGTCCCTCAAGGCTCTGTCCTAGGACCCCTTATTTTTCCATCTATACCCATGGTCTACAACAACTCATAAAGTCCCATGGATTCCAGTACCACCTGTATACTGATGACACTCAGATCTACAGCTCTGGCCCAGACGTCACCTCTCTGCTGTCCAGAATCCCAGAGTGACTATCAGCCATATCCTCCTTCTTCTCCTCTCGCTTTCTTAAACTAAATGTAGACAAAACTGAACTCATCATCTTTCATCCATCTTGCGCACCTCCCTTACTTGATCTATTTATCACAATAAATTATATCACACTTTGCCCTGTACCTGAAGTCCGCTGCCTCGGAGTGATCCTTAACTCTGCCTTATCCTACAGACCACACAGCCAAGCTCTCGCCACCTCCTGCTGCCTCCAACTCGAAAATATTTCCAAACTCTGTCCCTTCCTCAACTTTCAATCTACTAAACTACTAGTGAACGTCCTCATCATCTCCCACCTTGACTACTGCTACCTCCTCCTCTGTGGCCTCCTTGCTAACACTCTTGCACCTCTCCAATCCATCTTTAGCTCTGCTGCCCGACTAATCCACCTCTTTCCTCGCTGCTCCTCCATTTCTATCCTCTGCAAATCCCTCCACTGGCTCCCAATTCCCAACGTATCCAATTCAAACTATTAACACTGACTTGCAAAGCCGTCCACAATCTGTTCCACTCATTTATCTCTGAACTATTCTCCCGATATTATCCAACTCGTAATCTTCAATCCTCCCAAGACCTCCTCTTTCCTCCACAATTGTACGGTCCTCATCTAACCGCCTGCAAGACTTCGCCCGAGCATCCCCCTTCCTCTGGGATTCTGCACCTCAAAACATCCGACTTTCCCCTGCACTCGGAGCTTTCAAGCGGAACCTGAAAACCCATCTCTTCAGAACAGCCTACAGCCTTCAATGACCATGGTACCATCTCACCACCACTGGACCTGGCGCTCCACCACCACTGCACCCAGTGCTCCACCACCATTGGACCCGGCGCTTCACCACCACCTGAGCAGACCCAACTTACTGTTCCCCTTCCCATTGCCTGTAGAATCTAAGCGTGCAAGGGCAGGGTCCTCTCTCCCCTCTGTACCAGTCTGTCACTGTTAGTTTGTTCATTGTATTTTTAACTTTTTTGTATGTAATCCCTTCTCATGTACACCACCATGGATTCAATGGTGCTCTAAAAAGCAGGGTTACATGATGTAGTAAATACGACAGGTGAGTGACGTAAAGCAGAGTCAGGCTAGGGAGGGGGAGAGCAGCTGGGAAGGTAAAGTCAAAATTATAAGATAAGAGGAACCGATTGTATTATTGTTCTATGATTAGTGGCCTGTGGAGACCTGAAGATTCCTCAGTGAGTGTAGAAAGCCATAAATTGATGTGAGACAGTTCACATAAGAAGTGTCAAAAGTTCATTGTTCTCTAATTGGAGTCTGTTGGAGATGTGATATCCCCAAATGCCTTTTCATTTTATATAAAAGCGCATGAATCCATGTGAGACATTTAATCCTGTTTTGAATGTGTTTGAGGTCGTTATCAATTTGTATTCCCAAATTCTTCTCTCTTTCTGAGATTTGAGGTTGCTTTTTAAATTGAGCAGACTAATATCAGATTTCACTGTGGTCAGGGCTGCAAAAATGCTTTGCTACAGGTAGATCCATACGCTTTTCTTTTATTGAGTGGCGATGAGAATTAATTCTTGTTCTGTATTTTTGCCCTGTCTCCCCTACGTACCTGCCACCTGTTGGACATTTGGTACATATAATTAAATACACCATATTGCTTGTGATGCAACTATTTATTTATATAGCACCATTATATTCCATGGCGCTTACATAGATGGACAGGTTTTGCACCTGTTCTGGTTGCAGGGAAAGGTTCCTGTTGCTATTGGAGAGGACAGGGCGCTTCTGACAATGATGTTTTTTACATTCGGAGGTTGTCTAAATCACAAGAGTGGGGGATCCGGAAATATTGATTTTAGTCGAGCATGTTTTTGTAGGAGTGGTTGCAGTTTCTGTGCAGCTCCTCTTAGAACCTCCAGACTTGGATTATAGGTGACTACGAGAGGAACTCTGTTGTTTTTTCGCTAGTTTTGTAATGTAGAAGATGATTCCTTGATGTTCTGGTGACTCTTGTAATCTGGTTCTCAATTGCTCTTGGATAGTAGCCCTAGGTCAAAAAGGTCTTTCTGAGGTCCTCAAGGTGATTGTCTTTATCTGTAGGGTTGGAACATATCTGATTGTATCTGGTGGCATGGCTGTACACAATAGAGTTTTTTTGTGTTTTGGATGAAAACTAAATTGGGGTAGACAAGGGCGCAATGGGTCGAATCTCCCAAGTAAACTGAAAAGATTAATACTTCAAACTGCTCACCTTATCCAGTTGTGAGACCCACAACTGGTATCAACGCTTAGTTATCAGCTGCCGCAGGACCCCCACTCGAGGTGGCAAATAAGTATCAATATAGACGGATAGGTACGGTCCACGCTGCTGTGTACAAAATAACAAGTTGAAGTGATGGGCGTGGAATAAAGGCACCGATCACTTCAACTAGGATTTCTTGTCATTTTGTACTCAGCAGCGCGGGCCTTACCTATTCGTTCATATTGGATGAAAACTGCCCCATCAGAGATATGTTGGACGGTCAATTGGCTTCCGGTACATAGATATCTCTATTTCATTGTTCTGTAGCTTAATGATGGTGCAGAGAAAGCTGATTTCAGTGCAGGAGTAGTTGAGTGTTAAGTTGGTGGTGGGATGAAACTGATTAAAGTTTTAATGGAACGTCTTCAGCTATTGTACAGACTCTGTCCAGATGATTAAAATGTCATCAATATAATGGTAGTAGGCCAGAGGCCTGATAGGACGGGAGGATAGAAAGTCACCTTCAAGCTTAGCCATGAAAAGATTTGCATATTGTGGTGCCATTTTGCTTCCCATTGCTGTGCCAGTCTCCTGTAAATATATGTTGTCGTCAAAAGTACTTGTGTGTGAGGATGAATTTTGTAAGCTCCACCACAGAGTCAGCATCAATCTCTGTGTTTTCCAGGAAGGTTTTGCAGGCATTAAATCCATCCTGGTGTGGGACGTTGCTGTACCGAGATTCCACATACATGGTGGCGAGGATGGTTCCTTCTGATAGAGGACCTATTGTTGACAGTTTATTCAATACGTCAATTGTGTCCTGAATGTAGCTGTATCACTACAAATTAATTTTAGTTATCACCTTTATAGTATACAATAAAATTATGTGACAACTAAATGTGTGTGTTATACATAATAAACCCAACACATATAAAATTCTTTTTTGCATCAATATGGCTTACCATGTATTACTGATACACATTAATCTTCTTGAAGAATGGTTTGAAGAGCCCAAGCAGTGGCAGCATCAAATTTTCATAATGACGCTCCCTGCCATAATTGCCGCTTGTCTATATGAGTTATGCACTGTTTTGGGGCCTGATTCATTTATAATTTGAATAAAATCAATTATTCTTGCAATAATCTCCGGAAGCTGGACCAATTCTTTCTATTTTCCAAACCAGCAATATCAGGACGCAGGCCCGTGCATGCCGGATCTCTTACTTGGTGAGCTGGACATTTTGTTATTTGGATAGACTCTCATTTTGTCCTACTAAAGCTCTGGATAAAATTGACCTGTGCAGTAATATGGAGGATTACTTCAGGAGACTACACCTAAGGGAATATTACAGCGACAAAGGGAACCCCGAACCTAACTGGACTGAAGGAAGGGGGATCTTGATAACCAAGAAAAGGTCAGACTGAACACCTAAATCTGATCATAACTCCCATTTGGAGACACTTTTAGATATTTGGTAAAATCCACTATTTTAGATACACACAAGGATCAACCATTAAACGCCAATGCCCAGGAGAGAAGGGCCATACAGTCTTTAAAAACCAATAAAGAAATCATCATTAAACCTGCAGACAAGGGTGGTGCAATAGTCATTATGAAAAAAATCTGACTACCTGAAGTAAGCAAACAGACAACTGATGGACACGTTACTACAAGAAATTGTGAAATTGGAGTCTGACTCCACACAGGACTATCACAAGGAATTAAACATGCCAGTTTCTTTTCTACCTGACACATCCTTAAGGGCACTTTTAAATGCCGCAACCGCGGCGAGAAATCTGAACGGCAATCTGTAGCCCGTCATCATCGCCGTGAAATTGCCTCGAAATTGCGGCGTGTAATTGGGGAATTTAGCGGCGATAAAAAAGGTTGCGCCTGATTCCGATTTCACAGCACTACTCCAAAATCAGAGGCAATCATGAAGGCGAAATTCCCGGCTTTTGGCGTGTGAACAAGCGATAGGAATGGAATCTGCGTCGCCTGCTGATTTCCCGGAGGCGTGCCTCAGCGTGCTGAATACCGCGCCCGGTCCGCGATGCTTGGTGGTGGCTACTGTGTTTCCATTGGCTGTCCCTTCACAGGGCGCCATATTTGAAGAGCTGTCACTTCAGCACCACACACATCTTCACCTAAACAACCATCCACTACATCAGTACAATTACGCGCGCATTCTATAGCGCAATCTATGCTGGGCGTGTGTATTGGAAGTTTCACTGTGTCCACCATACTGCCACACATGACAGTACAGATGTTGGTCTACACATTGCACATGGGTGCCATGGGCAGCGCACTGCAATCGTTTGTGAATTTGGTGATGCTGTGATGACATCATGCTGTTTGTTTTCGTTCCTCCCTGCCTGCCAGGTGCCTGCCCTCCCCTGCACATAGGAGAACAGTCATGGCCGCCGCACAGTGCGCTGCCACATGGGGTCTGGCGGAGCTAATGCTCCTCATAGATTTGTGTGACCCCCAGGATTACTGGTGTGAGCAGCGTCACCAGCACCCACGGCTGCGCAAACGCAACATACTGAGGTGGATACAGCGGGCCCTGCTCCACAAACTGGGGGTGGAGAGGACCTGCAAGCAGATCCAGAAGAAGATCTCAGACCTGAAGCACAAGTGCCAAGAGCGCATTGTCGATCTTCGTGCCAGGATTGCTAGGCTGCGTGGTGAGTATGAGGCAATGCCAAACACACACATGGCAAGCTAAATACTCCAAATACTACACAAACATCATGTGGTATTGTGCCATGCCACATAATGTGGCCTAAGCCACCATGTGGAGCTGTCACCAGAGTGCATCTGCATGTTGGTCACACTGCAACATGAAGGTGTATGAATCACTCATTTGACATCCAAATGGTGACGGCTATAGTGGTCCTTCACCTGTGTGGTTGCAAAAATAGTTGTGTCCTGACTGCAAAGGTGACAACATATTAATGCAATGTTCCACAACCACATGACACCTTGCAGCACATATGTGTGACCTGTGACACATACAATTTTGCAACACAATGATCACAATACAGAACACTGAATAAAATCTCAACGCTATGTGTTGGCCCCCATGGTGCGAACTCCTGTTGCTTTCTGGCTGCTCCTGTGTTCAAAACTCAAACACCTACCATGCTAAGCCAAGGGTTAGGTAACATTCAAAATATGTGGCCACTGTTGTCGGACTCATGTCCCAAACCAGAGTGGGGCCTCCCCAGAGTCTATGCGCCGGCCATAACCTTAGACTGTATCATTCACGCCGTTATGACATTCTAACACACACACAAGGTGTATTCCCTATGTTGTGTGCCTTTTCTCAAATTGCTCTGTAATCATGTTTCATATTACAGATGACGAGGACTCTGTGTCTGGGGACGCTCAACAGTCCCCAATGGCACCCGGGACACCACCACCACCTGCCCCGGAGGGCCCAGCCAGTCCCTCCCCACCCGGGACTCCAGCAGCCCCAGCCCCGGAGGGTCCAGCCAGTCCCTCCCCACCCGGGAGTCCAGCAGCCCCAGCCCCAGAGGGCCCAGCCAGTCTCTCACCACCCGGGACTCCAGCAGCCCCAGCCTCGGAGGACACTGCCAGTCCCTCACCACCCGGGACTCCACCAGGCCCGGCCCCAGAGGGCTCAGCCACTCTATCAACACCAGGGCCACAAGCCTTGGCTGCAGGCAGCCCTGGACCCCTGGGAGCACAAAGCCCCATCCTGTGGCCACACACCCCCAGCCCAGGAGTAACACCCCCCAGCATCTCCAGCTCCCGGCCAAGACCTGGTATGATGTGGTCCCCACACCCTCACCTTGAGCCGGCAGGTGCTGCGTATGGTGGTAAGTGTCTGCTAAGGCCTACAAGATTTACAATGTACTTACTGTTGTGTGCTCCAGACACCAGTATGTGAGTAGTCATGTTTTTTCTTGTTTCTTTTGCCTGAAGGAGAACGAGCACGTGCTGCCGACTGGGCTGTCAGCCCATCCCCATCTCCACAACATGACACCCGGGATGGTGATGTGCTGCGTACGTATGATCAATTACAATTCCATCAAATAGCCACCTACACATACCCAGGTAACTCACTAATGTTCTTCTTTCCCTTACAGTTGTACCAACTATTGAGGAGCTGCTGCTGGCTCACCAGGAGGCACAGCAGCACATGGAGAGGGCACACCATGAAGGGCAGCAACACCTTGCCCGCTTGGGTGCCATGATCCACGCCCTCCAGAAAGCCCAGTGCCACATGGGCCCAAATCCATCACCCCCCACCCAATAATGGGACCACACTCCCCTAACCATTGTTGTCCATGTTGGACCATTGTTTTGTCCCCTGTTGCCATGTTGGCACTTTTTTTTAAAGGCCACGTTGGCCTTTTTAAACAGTGTCCCACATTGAGAAAGTGGGTAGTCTGTCATGGCTACTCCTAAGCTCACCAAGGCTTTTGTATTGTGATGGCAATATTTTCTCAACATGCTGTTGGGTAATAAAAATCTGCCCAGCTACATCCTGTGTCATCCCTTGTTGCAACACACACATGTTAAAGTTTGTGCAGTGAATTTTCACCAATCACACTGGGCCACGGTTTAGCTACAGCTATATGGTGTGACATTGTATACATGTCACCATACTGGACCATTACAACCGCCATGCCCCTAATATGACATCAATGTCTCCTATATGACACCCACATTACCCAACACACACACATACTGGTGTACGTGACACAGATATGGACATAATGGTGGTCAAATTAAGAATTTATTTTTTTTTAATGTTTTTTTTTTTAAAAAGTGTCAGAAAATTACAAGTGGCACACCTGCCAATATTAAACAAAAAGGCTGCTGTTGCCAAGGTTGTGCATTGGCTAGTAGTTCTTTTGTTTTTCCTCCTCCTCTGCTAGATCAGACAATGGGGCCTCCCCCTCCTCATACACCCAGTGGCCTTGTGATCTTCCTGCTCTGCTGGGATGTCTCCTTGGGGGAGGTGGAGTATCACGATTTTGCCACCTCCTCACCATGCGTCTTGGGGGTGCAGTGGGCCCTGGAGTTGTCTTCCGGGGGAGTGTCCACGACGCCCCCCATCGCAGGGACCCATCCATGCCTGCGATGTTCCGCTGCTCTGGCTCCATGCGGGCCAGCATCTCGCTGGCGATGTACCCGAACCCAGAGCCGGGGGTCCTCTGCCAATCAAGGAGGACCCGTTTTGCCCAGGTACCCAGCTCCATGTTGGGTGGGGCTGGTGATCTTCTACGTCTGATCTCAGAGCTGGGACCTGGGCCCGGTCCCCCACCACTGGTCTCGGGCACTGGCTCTCCCGCATATGTTGAGGGGAGAGCCTCGCCAGCTGCTGGCTCCTCATAACTGGAGCCAGTTGCCCGAGGGGCCTGAAAAACAAACACAAAAAAAAAACATCAGCCACATGTTGCAATGTAATTGAAGCTAATACCACAACCAAACACCCCATGCAACATAGAGGCAAGCTCACCAAGGCTAACACCAAAAGCCACAGGAGCAGAGTTGAGAGAAGAAAAAGCCTAACAAGTAGACAAGTGCAGTATACTCACATGAGGGTCCACATTGATATGTAAAGTGCCCACAAATAACACAACACAATCTGTAATAACAACACTACAAAACAGATAGAAAAGAACAGTGAACAGGATTGGTGGTTGAAAAGAACAATGGTGACTACCACATGTGCAGCAAACCCCACATCAGTGCAAACAACATGCTGGGTAGATCGTGCACACAAACACAATGACCCTCCTCCTGCGACGGGGCAAGGTCTTGGGCTGTGACCACAGCTGGTTTCGGGCGGCGCCTGATGCCCCGTGTTCCACGAGGCCCCTCCTGGCCCAGGGTGAAGGTGAGGAGGTCATAGTACCAGAGCGTGGGCCTGCGGAACTTCTCAGCTCCATCCCCGGACCGGGCCTCCATCCACTTTTTGTGGGTCTTATTGAACACGGTGCGTAGGCTTTTGATCTTCTCCGCAACCAGCGCCACTGTCCAGATCTTTTGTGGTTGGAGCCGGTTAGACAGCTCCACCAGTGGCACTAGGCCACAGCCCTCGCTGCCTGGTCGTGATACGCAGGCTGTGACACCCAACACAGGCATTCCTGTGCCTGGTAGATGGTGAGGAGCTGTGTCACAAAATCTTGATACTCAGCCATTTGTGAAAATGTAAAAAAAAAAGTGTCATGCAAACAAACACATCGCCATCACAGCTGACACCCTACTCTGTGTGTCAATGGCCATGTTCAGCAATACAAATTAAATGTGTTCTGGTAGGATGCTTGGCTACGGCAAATCCTTATTGGGCTTAATATGTGTCCATACATGGGGCAGGCAGGACATGAGTGGTCATATATGTATTTAGGGCCACTGCAGGGAAATATGTGAAGGTCTCTCATTACAAATGGCACACATGGCCTTAGTAACTACATTAAAACACACCCTCATCTGTTCCACACATATTTTGCAATACACATTGTGCAGTAGTACACATGTTCCTGCCAAGGATCTCCCTGAACATTATGTGGGCTACAGGACACAGAGTGTAGTTACGATGCGTACACGTCGCTAAATACACTTCTACAAGACGATACATGAAGCTATACATAATGCGCACAAACATCAGCCAACATATGGGTCTGCAGCACACAGAAAATAACGACCAGGAGTGCCCAATAGCATGTGCCCCCACTTACTGTCTGTCCAACAGAGAACTTGTGAAAGAGACACTACTAGCACAATGCACATTCCAGTCAGAGCAGGGGTGGCGTCCCAGCACGTGCTTATTTAAACACAACCTGACCAATGAAACAAGCGCAATGGCGCTTAATCATTGGTCGCACCTGCGTACGCCTAGGTGGCTACGTCGATTACAGGACGCCACTGCGTTCTGATTGGTTGGTTAACATATAAAAACCGCACAAGACTGAGGTTGGTCACGCTTGCTGCCCAGAGTCATTAAGTAAGTACTGATGTGCGATCATCAACTGTGATATGGCTGTGTTGCGTTTAATGCACCTTAGCATTAGGAGTCGCTATTGTGTACTGTAGGTAACGCCCAAGTGGTGGGGTATGTTTGTACTCGTCAAGTTTGACTCACTATTTTCCATTGTGTCCAGGCAAATGGATGCATGAGTGTTTTCCCAACCCAAACCATATCCTCTTTGAAACGCCATTTTGCCTTTGCCATACAGGATCATGTTTGCAGGATGCATGTGTCTTTAGTTGTGGGGAGCATCAGAATTGAGGACACATAGTACTGTCGTGGACCACACACAATGGGACGTTTAAGGACAAGATCAGATGTGGAGTGGGGCGTGTGGCTTCTGAGAATTTCTGGCTCTGGACATCCTGCATTCACAACACATCAGGGAAGTCACTTGGACATGATGGGTATCAATAGTCTGCTTCGTGGCGTGATATTTTGAGCATGAGACACAAAGGCTGGGATACGTGTATAATGAAACTGTATAGATGCGTTAGCAAAAAATCTTTAATTAATGTGACCTATGTGTAGGGCCATGCCTTGTGGTCACACGTGAACATTATGGCCACGTATATGGGCTTAGTCTCATGATGTGCTGCATTTGACAAGGGAGATGTATTGTATAGGAGGGCCAGGGGTGTACAGTGACCAGGTTTGGGTATGAGCCAGTGCAATGCTGGGTTTGGCCCTGGAATGGGGATATATATGTATGTGTGTGGGCTGCTGTTCACAGTTGGGTATGCTGTGGTAAAGTGGGCAGGAGATGTATAGGGAAGGAGGTGTTTTGTGTAGATGATGTGTCATGAATTGTTCTTGTACTGATGTTTCTTTTTCTCACTTTTTGCAGGGTTTGGTACGTGAGATGATGTTTGACCCTGATGGAGATGCTATCGTGGCTCTTGCCTTGGTGGAAAAGCAAATGTGGCTTGAGGATAGATATGAGAGGTTGCGGGCTCGCAGACTACGGCGTGTGTGGGCTCGGGATCGGCTTCGCTGCAGGGACACCCAGAGCCACAAGCAGCTGGTGCGTGAGTTGGAGGATTGCAGTCCGCATGATTTCAGGAACTATCTCCATATGTCTGAGGTCTCTTTCACATTCCTGTTGGAACGCGTAAGGCCATTGATAGCCTGTTAGGACACTGTGATGCGTCGAGCTGTGCCACCTGAGGAACGTTGGGCAGTAACTTTGTGGTTCCTGGCTACAGGTCAGTCAAGGACAGGCCTGCAATACACTTCAGTGTATCACTGTCCCTGCTGAGCCGCCTGATCCCGTGACATGTGAAGCCATCTGGAGTAGTCTGCTGCCATCCTATATGCAGTTTCCAACAACACCCGCTGAATGGATGGATGTAGCCTGAGGGTTTGAGGACCGCTGGCAATTTCCAAACTGTGGCGAGGCATTGGATGGTAAACACGTGAGGATCACTAAACCCCCAAACTCTGGGTCTTTGTATTACAATTACAAAGGATAGTTTTAGTGTTGTCCTCATTGCCCTGGTGGATGCGAACTATGTGCTCCTCTACGTGGACGTTGGAATGAACGGGCGTATCTCAGATGGGGGTGTGTTCGCACACTGCTCCTTGGCCCAAGACCTAAGGACAGGTGGGCTGAACTTGCCCTCAAATGAAGAGACAACCCATCATCTCAACTTTGCGTTTGTGGGGGATGAAGCCTTCCCACTTCAGGCACACCTACTACGGCCATATCCCCAGAGGACCCTTACTTCTGAGCAGCGCCTTTTCAATTACCGGGAGTTACCGGCCCGCCGTGTGGTTGAAAATGCGTTCGGGATCGTGGCCAATACATTCCGGGTTTTTCATTCACGTCTGCATATGAAACTGGAATCTATTGATGTGGTAGTGCTGGCCTGCTGTGTACTGCATAATTTCCTGCGTCATAGGGATCGGTCATCATACACGCCGGCAAGTTATATGGATTCAGTGGACCCCACAACAGGGGAGGTCCGTCGAGGGGATTGGCGTGCTACCGACCATGGTGTGGCGCCACTCCAGCCGCTGAGCCAGGGTCGGACTCAGCAGGATGCCAGGAACAGTAGAGACGCATACTGCTCCTATTTTAATGGCCCTGGGGCAGTGGCCAGCAGCACCAGCAGGTGTAGGGTGGCTGGTGCTGTGAGGCTTCAACATGATGAGGAGGGTGGAGTCACCAGGGTAGCAGCACCATGAGGATTTGGGTTGGCTTTTTGTGTGTGCACATTCTTTAGTTAGCTAGTGTTTTTTTTTTTATTTCAAACTTTTACATGTTTATTGTTTTACATTATTTCTCATCGTGTTGCATTTCTTTGCGTGATGTTAACACTTCTGTTGTCTGTTATTTTGTGTGTGTTGTTTTGTGCACAAAAATATAAAGTGAAAAAAATGGGATCCAAAAACGTACCTGTGTGTGTCGTTATTTTGGGATACAGGGCAGTTGCACATAGCTTTATGCTGTGCAATGAGGTATGTGACCCGTCAAAAGCTCTTGATGGGTCCTTGAAACATTGTGTGGTAATATGCCGTACACAGATGCAGCCCTTTGGCCCACAGTGTATGGCACAACTGTGTGTACATATCCATTGTGATGTGTTGTAGCCACAGGGGCACGTGTCCACACACATTCAGCAAGCAATGGTGATTGTGGGGGAAGTAGGTACAGTCCATTACACACAAACATGTGTACACACACATAGTTCAGAGGTGCCATGGCAGCTGTGCCATGGCATGGACCAATATAGCCACATATGGGCAAAGTATTGTGTGTATGTTCCCACCTGCAGCTACAGACGCACACATAGCAAACCATTGTGTAGTGTAAGCCACTGTCCTGCTCAAAACCGCTCCTGTGTGACGCCTGAGCGGCTCGAAAGTGTCTCACAGCAGCCACTTGTCACGACACGAGCGTGTATTCCTTACAGACTCCGCGACAATGGCGTCACGTATTAGCCAGCCTTCCAGCGCAGGGTGGCCAATCAGGTCACTATTGCGTTGTCCAATGAGCGTGTTTGGGGGGCAGTGTAAAACAATTTGGCACGCCTATGTTTTCACTGCGCTGAACAGGTACGCCCACATTCCTTTGGGGATTGCGGCGTGTGAAGTGGCGACGGGAGTCTATCGGATGTTACCCGCTGTTGGTGTGGCAACTTCCGGGGAGACACGTTGCCTTAGGTTGAGGGCAAAATTGCGGCATGTAAAAGCGCCTTCGGCGCTCTTAGGCAGCCTTAAAATATGTGCACGCGCACATTAGATTGCCTTCTATCGCCGCCAAAAGTTATGGTGTGTAAATGTACCCTAAAGGTACCTTTACACGACGCCACAGGAAGGAAGAAACTGCCGGGCATCGGGGACAATTGTGCCTGTTGCCATGAAATCACTACAAAATGGCGGCGTGTAAATCGGGAAATTCCTTCCTGTGTCCTGCAGATACCTGTTTCTGAGCCGTGCTCAAAAACAGGAAGGCACAATTCCTTTGGTGGTGGCGTGTAAACGGGGCACAGGCAAGGTATTTAAGTGGCCTACGAAATCCCACGCCCCATCAGCGATCATTGGTGGAGGCTCCTGTGTTACGATTGGTTGTCCCTTCACAGGGCGCCATATTTAAAGAGCTATCCATTCACAGTTCACAATTGCAATGGCGTCATGTATTAGCCAGCCTTCCTGCGCAGGCTGGCCAATCATGATGCTATTGCGTTGTCCAATCACCGTACGAGTGTCACGTTATATACAACTCTGTCACGCCTATGTACTTGTGGCGCGAAATATGTACGCCCATATTCCTTTGTGGTAGTGGCGTGTATCCACCGTTAAAAACGTGCACGTGCACGTGCAATGGATACCTGTTGCTACCCGCAGTGGCGGCGTGTAAAGGTACCCTAAGAGTTGATGACCTAATACCAGAAAGTCCAAGAACAAGCACATTCTACATGCTTCCCAAAATTCACAAATCAGGAAATCCAGGAAGACCAATCATTTCATGTGTGGGCACCCTCACTGAACACATTACTGGGTAAATAGAGGGTGTTCTCAAGCCGCTGGTAAAAGAGACACCCAGCTACATTTAGGACACAGCTGACCTATTGAATAAACTGTCAGCAATAGGTCCTCTACCAGAAGGAACCATCCTCACCACCATGGATGTGGAATCTCGGTACAGTAACATCCACACCGAGGATGGAGTAAATGCATGAAAAACCTTCCTGGAAAACACAGGGATTGATGCTGACTCTGTGGTGAAGCTTACAAAATTCATCCTCACACACAACTACTTTACATTTGATGGCAACATATATTTACAGGAGACTGGCACAGCGATGGGAAGCAAAATGGCACCACAATATGCAAATCTTTTCATGGCCAAGATTGAAGGTGACTTTTTATCCTCCTGTCCTATCAGGCCTCTGGCCTACTACTGTTATATTGATTACATTTTAATCATCTGGACAGAGTCTGAGCAACAGCTGAAGACGTTCCATTAACACTTTAATCAGTTTCATCCCACCATCACCTTATCACTCAACTACTCCTGCACTGAAATCAGCTTTCTGGACACCATCATAAAGCTACAGAACAATGAAATAGAGACATCCTTGTACCGGAAGCCAATTGACCGTCCAGCATATCTCACATGGGACAGTTTTCATCCAAAACACATAAAAATCTCTATTGTGTACAGCCAGGCCATCAGATACAATCGGATATGTTCTAACCCTACAAATAGAGACCATCACCTTGAAAACATCAGAAAGACCTTTTTGAACCAGGGCTACCATCCAAGAACAATCGAGAACCAGATTACAAGAGTCACCAGAATATCAAAGAATCATCTCCTACATTATAAAACTAGAGAAGAAAACAACAGAGTTCCTCTCCTAGTCACCTACAATATAAGTCTGGAGGTGCTAAGAGGAGCTGCACGGAAACTGCAACCACTCCTACAAAAAGATGTCCGACTAAAAAAGAGAATTTTGTTTACGTACCGTAAATTCTTTTTTCTTTAGTCATCAATGGGAGACCCAGACAATGGGGTTTAGGGCTCTGCCCTCCGGAGGTCACACTAGGTACTACAAGTTTGTAGACACCGCCTCCTCCGCTTATAAACCCCCACCGTAGGAGACATCCTCAGTTTAGTCCATAAGCTGCGAGGAGAAATTAAACCACACCCGAAACATCGGGAAGAATGCCGTGCACAGACGGTTCAACAACCCGGCAAACACTGTCTCAACAGAGAACAGAACAAGTGCAAAATATGCAACGGAACAACTGGGTGGGTGCTGGGTCTCCCATTGATGACTAAAGAAAAAAGAATTTACGGTACGTAAACAAAATTCTCTTTTTTCTGGTCGTCATAATGGGAGACCCAGACAATGGGGATGTCCTAAAGCAATACCCCAGGGCGGGAAGAGTTCCTCAACAAGACGGATAACACATGGTTCCCTCTAAAGGTGGGCAACCGCCGCCTGGAGAACCCGCCTGCCCAAACTCGCATCCGCAGAGGAATGGGCATGCACCATATAGTGCTTAGAGAAAGTGTGCAGGCTGGACCAAGTGGCCGCCTGACACACCTGTAGAGCAGAAGCTCGATGTCGCAAGGCCCAGGAGGCACCTACAGCTCTCGTAGAGTGTGCCTTCAAACCCACCGGGAGAGGCAAACCAGAAGACCGGTATGCCTCCTGAATGGGAGCCTTGATCCATCTGGCCAAGGTCGACTTCGAAGCCGCGGCCCCTTTACAGCGACCCATCGTGAGGACAAATAAAGAATCCGAACTCCTAAAGGAGGCGGTCCTGGACACATAAATGCGTACAGCTCTCACGAGATCCAGAGTATGGAGGTCGCGCTCAACCTGATGAACGGGAGCGGGGCAAAATGATGGGAGAACAATCTCCTGGTTTAGGTGAAACGTTGAAACCACCTTCGGCAGAAATTCAGGCCGTGGACGCAACACCACCTTGTCTTGGTGAACCACCAGAAAAGGAGACTTGCACGAAAGTGCAGCCAATTCTGAGACCCGTCTCAGAGACGTAATCGCCACCAGAAAGACCACCTTCTGGGACAGACGAGAGAGAGAGACTTCTCTCAGTGGCTCAAACGGCGGTTTCTGCAGTGTCGCCAGGACCATGTTGAGGTCCCAAGGATCCAGAGGTCGTCTATAGGGCGGAACCACCCGAGACACCCCCTGCAGAAATTGACGTACCTTCGGGAGGAGCGCCAAGCGCCTGTCAAACAGCACTGAAAGTGCTGATACTTGACCTTTCAGAGAGCCAAGGGATAATCCCAACTCCAACCCCGACTGTAGGAAGGCCAACAATGTCGGGATAGACAAAGGCCACGGTGAGCGGCCACCAGAGGCACACCAGGTAAAAAAGATTTTCCACGTTCTGTGGTATATCTTCCTGGAAACAGGTTTCCTCGCCCGATTCATAGTGGCAACCACTGTAGGGGAGAAACCTCTGGATGTTAGCAGCCAGGCCTCAAGAGCCATGCAGTCAATCTGAGGGCCCTGGAATTGAGATGGAAGAACGGGCCTTGCGCGAGTAGATCTGCGCGTTCTGGAAGAGCCCACCGGTGTCCGCCTGACAGTTGCCACAGGTCCGGGTACCAAGACCTCCTGGGCCAATCTGGAGCCACTAGAATGGCCACTCTGCATTCTGTCCTGATCTTCCACAGGACCCTGGGAATCAGAGCCAGAGGCGGAAACACATATGGCCGCTGAAAGCTGGACCAGCTCAGGATCAGGGCATCCGCCCCCAGAGACTGGGGATCCCAAGATCTCGCCATGTATTGGGGCACCTGATGATTCAGCCGTGAGGCCATCAGATCCACGTCCGGAGTGCCCCATCTGCTGCAGATGTCCCGGAAGACGTCTGGATGTAGGGACCACTCTCCGGCGTCCATCCCCTGTCGGCTCAGATAGTCGGCCTCCCAGTTCTCGACCCCTGGGATGTGAACTGCGGAGATCAGGCAGCCGTTTTCCTCCACCCAGAGTAGAATGCGGTGGACTTCGGCGAGGGCCTGAGCACTTCTGGTCCCTCCCTGATGATATATGTAGACGACGGCCGTCGCATTGTCGGACTGTACCCGAATGGGTTGTCCTGACAGGAATTTCTGAAACGCCAGTAGCGCCAGAAAAACCGCCTTGATCTCCAGCACGTTGATCTGCAACGCCGACTCCGACTGAGTCCAGAGGCCTTGAGCCCTGTGGTGTAAGAACACCGCGCCCCAGCCCTTCAGACTGGCGTCTGTGGTCACCACTAACCATGACGGTTTTAGGAAGGACCGGCCCCGTGACAGGTGATGTGGCTGGAGCCACCACTGTAGAGAGTCCCTGGTTGGTTGTGACAGCGTCACCAGCCGATTCAGAGAGATCGTCCTCTTGTCCCATCTGCGAAGAATCTCCAGCTGGAGAGGACGGAGGCGAAACTGTGCGAACGGCACCGCCTCTATCGCCGCTACCATGCGACCCACCAGTCTCATCAATACCCGTAGGGATGACTGTGGCGACAGGAGGACATTCTGCACTCCTGATTGGATCGCAAGCTGCTTGGCTTGAGGTAGGGACACCAGGGCCGAGTCCGTGTGGAAGTCCATGCCCAGATATGTCAATGACTGGGTCGGAACCAGGGTCGACTTTTGAATGTTGATAAGCCACCCGAACCGTTCCAGAGACTTCATGGTCACCTCCAGGCTCACCCGACAAAGGTCTTCCGATGGCGCCCTGACCAACAGGTCGTCCAAATAGGGTATGACGGCGTGTCCCTGCGCCTGCAGGAGAGCCATCATGGAGGCCATCACCTTTGTGAACACCCGTGGTGCCGAGGCTAGCCCGAATGGCAGTGCCACAAATTGGAAGTGCTCTTCCCCCACTGCGAATCTCAACCAGCGCTGATGAGCTGGTGCAATGGGAACGTGAAGGTAAGCGTCCCTGATATCGATGGACGCTAGGAAGTCTCCCTGTGACACAGTCGCGATCACTGAGCGCAGGGATTCCATGCGGAACTTCCGAACCAACACGTGACGGTTGAACAACTTGAGGTCCAAAACCGGGCGAAAGGAGCCGTCCTTCTTTGGGACAATAAAGAGGTTGGAGTAAAAACCCCTGAACCTCTCTTCCGTGGGCACAGGGACCACCACTCCGTCTCTGCGGAGCCCCTCCAACACCAGGTGAAAAGCCTGAGCCTTTTCTGGAGATGGAATCGACCGATGGAATCGGGATACCGGTTTTGACGTAAGCTCTATCCTGTACCCTCGCGAGATCACGTCTCGAACCCACTGATCTTGAATGTGAAGAAGCCACTTGTCCTGAAAGCAAGACAGGCGGCCCCCCACCTGTGGGGAGGCAGGATGAGAGAGCGAGTCATGTCGAGGCGGGCTTGGGGGTGGCAGCCGCTGCCCCCGCCGGCTTCTTCTGACGACTCTTGGAACGCCACTGAGTAGCAGGCTTGCCCCGTCGGTCTGAGCGAGTGGACGTCGTTGATGACTGTGAACCGGAGCGAAAGGACCACTGCTTAGGGTTCCTTTTCACGGTGTACCGTGGCTTAGGCTTATTCTGCGGGATCTTAGACTCAGCAGAATCCTTTATCAATTTGTCCAGTTCGGTGCCAAAAAGCCTGTCACCAGCGAACGGAAGATTTTGTAAAATCTTCTTAGATGTGGCATCTGAGTCCCAAAGACGCAGCCACAACAGCCTGCGGATCGCAATTGCATTGGCCGAGGCCACAGCAGAGCGAGTGGCAGTTTCCAAAGATGCCGTCCTGGCATAGTCCGCATAGGCCCTTGCTCTCTCAGTGAGCGCCAGGACCTCTGGACTGGACCTAGCTAGATCAGTGATACCATCCAAACAGATAGTGATCGCTTGTAGGGTCCAGACTGCGGCAAAATTAGGGGCAAACGAAGACCCCACAGCCTCATAGGAAGACTTGGCGAGTTGCTCGACCTGTCTATCAGTAGCGTCCTTCAATGAGGAGCTATCAGAGGCAGAAAACAAGGAGCGCGCAGCAATCCTAGTCATGGAAGCATCCACCTTGGGAGACTGCGACCATTCCTGGAGCGCCTCCTGAGGAAAGGGAAAGCGATTGTCCTTAGTTTTACGGACATAACGCCGCCCAGGATGCAACCTGGGAGCTTTAATCACCCTTCCGAAATTAGTGTGGTCCATGAAGGAGCCACTTGGTCTAGCCTCTGGCCGCAGCCATTGATAGACCTCCTTGGGGTGTACAGTCACCTCCTCAGGAGGAGTGACAAGACGCAATGTCTCATTGATGGAGGACACCAGATCCTCCACCCCATCTGGAGGTTCAGACATAGACCCGAGAGTAGAACCCCCATCATCTTCCTCACCATCAGAGGAACGCTCCTCCTCAGAGAGAGTCTGGAGCTCAGGAGAAGCCTCACGAGCTCGCTTAGGGGGTCTTACAGCAGAAGTAAGAGACACCCGGGGGTAACTAGGAGGAGTAGCTGGGTTCTCCAGTCTCCTATGCAGTGCCTCCAGGGTTTGCGACATGGAGGACATCTGGGACAGCAGAGATTCATTGATCTTATTCTGCGTTTCCCATGGCCCTGGGATCACCTGAACCTCAGGGTATAATCCCGGATTTGCAGACTCAGTAGTAGCAGACCGGGCCTCTGGGCGTCCGCAGTTATTGCAGGACCCCTCCACCAGTGTCCCGTTGCATGTAATACAGGCAATGGAGACCACCGCCGCCTTAGCAGCATGCTTCCCAACTGAGGACATCTCCACAGTGAGGGGAATATAAGCCAAAGTTCACAAACAAACCGGGAATCCCGGTGGCTTACCGACCGCAGTAAAGCGGTAGGAGGAAGCGGTGTGTGTGTGTGACCTCCGCGAGTTCCGGTCTCCCTTGTAAGTGCAGACACGCGCTGCCGTCAGATCCCAGCCGGGAAGTGAGGGAGAAGATGGCCGCCGACAGTGAAGATGTGGGCGGAGCCTGGAACACGCGGGAAGAACACACAACACGCCCAGCGGTGATGTCACCACAAGGGCTGCCTCCTCCTCCTCCAGGCTGCCTCAGCAATGGAGGTGCCGGAGCCCGCAGCGCGGGAAAAGAGTGTGAATATCACCACACACACACTCAGACTGCATGTACACACAAAACACCCGCAGTCTACAGCCTCAGCCCCTGTGAGCCACAGGGCGGTCAGCCAGGGAGACCCCAGCACAGGGTCACCGCCAGAACCGCGGACCCGAGGGTAACCGCGCGGTCTGAGTGTCATGACACCACAGTGACAGACACTACCCCCAGGCACACAGGAGACACACCAGGTGCCTCAGTGCCGGTCCGGTCTGTAAGCACCTTTAGGGAGGCCTCGGACGGGGGTACAGCACCAGTCCGGAATGTAAGCACCATTTAGGGAGGCCTCGGACTGGGCTGGCTCCGTCCGGTCTGTGAGCACCATTTAGGGAGGCCTCGGACGGAGCGGAGCTGTGCAAGGCTCCAGGCTCCCCCTTACCAGAGCCTCCATGGAGGGATGGAAAGGAAAGAGCGCGACAGCGTACCGGGAGAACACTGAAGTGTCCAGGCTAAAAGCCCTCCGGTACCTCCACCAGCGTGTTCCGCAGAGGGTGAGCGGGGAGGCTGTCGGGGTCCCGAGCGGGACCATTTTACCTTGTCTTCATACGCCATCACGTAAGCTGTGAGAATGCAGTGAAGTGCAAGCAAAGCGTGATCCTCCGAGCACACTAAGTTTAAAACTGAGGATGTCTCCTACGGTGGGGGTTTATAAGCGGAGGAGGCGGTGTCTACAAACTTGTAGTACCTAGTGTGACCTCCGGAGGGCAGAGCCCTAAACCCCATTGTCTGGGTCTCCCATTATGACGACCAGAAAATCAATATTTCCCGACCCCCACTCTTGTGTTTTAGACAACCTCCGAATCTAAAAAACATCATTGTGAGAAGCGCCCTGTCCTCTCCAACTGCAACGGAAACTTTCCCTGCAACCAGAACAGGTGCAAAACCTGTCCATCTTTAATGACAATGGACAAGATAAATATTCCTGGGACAGATCAGGACAAGATCCCAGGTAACTTCAGTTGCATCACAAGCAACGTGGTGTATTTAATTACATGTACCAAATATCCAACAGGTGGCATGTACAATACAGACCAATAGTTTGGACACACCTTCTCATTCAAAGAGTTTTCTTTATTTTCATGACTATGAAAATTGTAGATTCACACTGAAGGCATCAAAACTATGAATTAACACATGTGGAATAATATACTTAACGAAAAAGTGTGAAACAACTGAAAATATGTCTTATATTCTAGGTCAGTGATGGCGAACCTATGGCACGCGTGCCACAGAGGGCACGCAGCGCCCTCTCTGGTGGCACGCGGCCTCGCTGCTGCACTACCGCTTTGAACTGCTGGTGCAATCGCGCCAGCAGTTCAAAGATGTGTCGAAGCGGAGGAGACATTTCTCCTCGCTCCGACACTGTCTGCAAGCCCCGCCCACCGGATCATGTGACTGCGGTCATGTGACATGCTCAGCGTCACGTGACCGCAGTCAGCGCGAGAAGAACCGCAGATATGAGAGGAGCAGCCGGCGGTGGAAACAGGAATAGTGAGGTGAGTATGTAACTTTTTTTTTTTTTTAATCAGGAGGAAGCATTTGCTACAAGGATGGGGGCTATACCAGGATGGGGGCTGTACAAGGATGGGGGCTATACCAGGATGGGGGCTGTACAAGGATGGGGGCTATACCAGATGGGGGCTGTACAAGGATGGGGGCTATACCAGAATGGGGGCTATACCAGGATGGGGGCTGTACAAGGATGGGGGCTATACCAGAATGGGGGCTATACCAGAATGGGGCTATACCAGGATGGGGGCTGTACAAGGATGGGGGCTATACCAGGATGGGGGCTGTACAAGGATGGGGGCTATACCAGGATGGGGGCTATACCAGTATGGGGGCTATACCAGGATGGGGGCTGTACAAGGATGGGGGCTATACCAGAATGGGGGCTATACCAGAATGGGGGCTATACCAGGATGGGGGCTGTACAAGGATGGGGGCTATACCAGGATGGGGGCTGTACAAGGATGGGGGCTATACCAGGATGGGGGCTATACCAGTATGGGGGCTATACCAGGATGGGGGCTGTACAAGGATGGGGCTATACCAGGATGGGGGCTATACCAGGATGGGGGCTATACCAGAATGGGGGCTATACCAGGATGGGGGCTATACCAGAATGGGGGCTATACCAGGATGGGGGCTATACCAGGATGGGGGCTGTACAAGGATGGGGGCTATACAGGATGGGGGCTATACCAGAATGGGGGCTATACCAGGATGGGGGCTATACCAGGATGGGGGCTGTACAAGGATGGGGGCTGTACCAGGATGGGGGCTATACAGGATGGGGGCTATACCAGGATGGGGGCTGTACAAGGATGGGGGCTATACCAGGATGGGGGCTGTACAAGGATGGGGGCTTATACCAGGATGGGGGCTGTACAAGGATGGGGGCTATACCAGGATGGGGCTGTACAAGGATGGGGGCTATACCAGGATGGGGGCTATACCAGGATGGGGGCTATACCAGGATGGGGGCTATACCAGAATGGGGGCTATACCAGGATGGGGGCTGTACCAGGATGGGGGCTATACCAGGATGGGGCTATACAAGGATGGGGGCTATACCAGGATGGGGGCTATACAAGGATGGGGGCTATACCAGAATGGGGGCTATACCAGGATGGGGGCTATACAAGGATGGGGGCTATACCAGAATGGGGGCTATACCAGGATGGGGGCTATACCAGAATGGGGGCTATACCAGGATGGGGGTTATACCAGGATGGGGGCTGTACCAGGATGGGGGCTATACCAGGATGGGGGCTATACCAGGATGGGGGCTATACCAGAATGGGGGCTATACCAGGATGGGGGCTATACAAGAATGGAGGCTATACCAGGATGGGGGTTATACCAGGATGGGGGCTGTACCAGGATGGGGGCTGTACCAGGATAGGGGCTATACCAGGATGGGGGTTGTACCAGGATGGGGGCTGTACCAGGATGGGGGCTGTACCAGGATGGGGGCTATACCAGGATGGGGGCTATACCAGGATTGGGGTTGTACCAGGATGGGGGCTGTACCAGGATGGGGGCTATACCAGGATGGGGGCTATACAAGGATGGGGGCTATACCAGGATGGGGGCTATACCAGGATGGGGGCTATACAAGGATGGGGGCTATACCAGGATGGGGGCTATACCAGGATGGGGGCTATACCAGAATGGGGGCTATACCAGAATGGGGCTATACCAGGATGGGGGTTATACCAGGATGGGGGTTGTACCAGGATGGGGGCTGTACCAGGATGGGGGCTATACAAGGATGGGGGCTATACCAGGATGGGGGCTATACCAGAATGGGGGTTATACCAGGATGGGGGCTATACCAGAATGGGGGCTATACCAGGATGGGGGTTATACCAGGATGGGGGCTGTACCAGGATGGGGGCTATACAAGGATGGGGGCTATACCAGAATGGGGGCTATACAAGGATGGGGGCTATACCAGAATGGGGGCTATACAAGGATGGGGGCTATACCAGGATGGGGGCTATACAAGGATGGGGGCTATACAAGGATGGGGGCTATGCAAGGATGGGGGCTATACCAGAATGGGGGCTATACAAGGATGGGGGCTATACCAGAATGGGGGCTATACCAGGATGGGGGCTATACAAGGATGGGGGCTATACCAGAATGGGGGCTATACCAGGATGGGGGCTATACAAGGATGGGGGCTATACCAGAATGGGGGCTATACCAGGATGGGGGCTATACCAGGATTGGGGCTATACAAGATGGGGCATTTGCTACAAGGATGGGGACTACACAAGATGGGGCATTTGCTATAAGGATTGGGGCTATACAAGATGGGGCATTTGCTACAAGGATGGGGGCTATACAAGATGGGGCATTTGCTACAAGGATGGGGGCTACACAAGATGAAGCATTTACTATAAGGATTGGGGCTATACAAGATGGGGCATTTGCTACAAGGATGGGGGCTACACAAGATGGGGCATTTACTACAAGAATGGGGGCTACACAAGATGGGGCATTTACTACAAGGATGGGGGCATTATAAGGAGGGGGCATTACAAGGAGGGGGCATGATGGGGCTCTTATTACAAGTAGGCGGCATGATGGAGCATTTATTACAAGGAGGGGGCATGATGGGGCATTACTAGAAGGAGGAGGCATGATGCGGCATTACTACAAGGAGGAGGCATGATGGGGCATTACTACAAGGAGGAGGCATGATGGGGCATTACTACAAGGAAGAGGCATGATCGGGCATTACTACAAGGAGGAGGCATGATCGGGCATTACTACAAGGAGGAGACATGATGGGGCATTTCTGCAATGAGGGGGCATGATGGGGCACTACTGTAAGGGGACAAGGATCGGGCATTACTGCAAGGGGACAAGGATGAGGCATTACTGGAGGGGGACAAGGATCGGGCATTACTGGAAGGGGACAAGGATGATGCATTACTGAAAGGGGACAAGGATGGGGCATTTCTACAAGATGGGAGCAGAATGGGCCATTACTAAATGTGGACAAGGATGGGGCATTACTACAAGAAAGGGGGCAGAATGGAGACATTACTGCCAGGAGAGGGTCAGGATGAAGCACATATCTACAAGGAGAGAGTAAGGATGGAGAGATTACTACAGGAAGATGGTCAGGATGGAGCACATACCTAGAAGGAGAGCGTCAGAATGGAGCACGTAACTACAAGAAGACGGTCAGGATGGACTACGTACCTACAAGGAGATGGTCAGGATAGAGCACATAGCTACAAGGAGAGGGTCAGGATAGAGCACATAGCTACAATGAGAGGGTCAGGATAGAGCACATAGCTTCAAGGAGAGGGTCAGGATGGAGCACATAACTATAAGGAGAAGGTCAGGATGGAGCACATAACTAAAAGAAGAGGGTCAGGATGGAGCACATCACTAAAAGAAGAAGGTCAGGATGGAGCACATAACTACAAGGAGAGGGTCAGGATGGAGCATATAGCTACAAGGAAAGGGTCAGGATTGGGCACATAACTACTATCTATCTATCTATCTATCTATCTATCTATCTATCTATCTCTAATATTCTTCCATTTTTTTTCATACAGATCAGTCCACTTGCTGTGTCCGGAAAGGGCAGTGGGAGCAGCTCTGCTTCAATGTGAAGTTCACATGAGCTGGATGACCACTGCTGAAGAGAAGAGAACACTGCAAAGGTAAGTTTAAAATCAATTCATTGTTAAAACAATAGAACTTATCAGGGTGTCAAGACTACAAGCACTGTACAGGGAAGAGAGTTGTCAGCTGCTGACTCTTCCCCTGTGCAGTCCTTGTGACGGCCACATTTAGGATAAATTGCCCTATCGGCACTTCACTATGAAGAATTAGGTTTTAGGTTGCAGATTGGGCACTCGGTCCTGTAAAGGTTCGCCATCACTGGTCTAGGTTCTTCAAAGTAGCCACCTTTTTCTTTGATTACTGCTTTGCACACTCTTGGCATTCTCTTTATGAGCTTCAAGAGGTAGTCACCGGAAATGTTTTTCATTTCACAGGTGTGCCCTGTCATGGTTAATAAGTGGGATTTCTTGCCTTATAAATGGGGTTGGGCCATCAGTTGTGTTATGCAGAAGTCTGGTGGATACACAGCTGATAGTCCTACTGTATAGACTGTTAGAATTTGTATTATGGCAAGAAAAAAAGCAGCTGAGTAAAGAAAAACAAGTGGCCATCATTAATTTAAGAAATGAAACTTTATAACCTTTTCTCCCCTGTAAATACTCCCTTTATTATCTGCGGTTAGGGTCACAACTGCTGGGCCTCGCCACCATGAACATTAGATTCCTGGCCCAGCTAGCTGAGTATCCCAACCCTTGCGACCGTCACAGCATGCTGATCAGTACCATACACAGGTGTGAAACAAGCCTAAGTGAGGATCCGGACAGAACCCAAAAATGAAGACTGATTTGAAGAAAGTGGAGAACTCGATGGGAAGATGCAGTGAAAGGGCAGGCGAGTGTAATCTTTTATTATTTTTAATCACTTCGTAGCCCATAGTGTGTTATATCTTGTGGTCTAAAGAAACCTTAGGGCATAATAAACATCTTTTCTGGGCAGATTTGATTTTGACCGTACCTAATCTGTTGACCGAGTAAAGAAAATCTGTAGAAATGAATTAAGGAAATGTACATTTACTGACATAAAGCAAAGAAATGGTCCATCATTCAGAGGTTACAATAAGAAAGGAGTCGGCTTATTGGACTCTAAAGAAACTGTCTGTTTCCATGGTCACCTCGATATTATCCTACAAAAACATGAATATCATTTCACCCAGATTTTTATTTTAGGCTTTTTCCTTTTTGAAAATCAGAAGACTAAAAGACAATAGTGACAGGTATCAATGATATTTATGGAGGCTTAATAACACTTTTCTCACATATAAGAAGACCGTATCTCTGATAAAGGGAGTGAGGGCTCATCTGCACGTGTCTTGTTGAGGAATCTGCAGCCATGGGCCATAGAGGGTGCAGCTAAAGGAAGTCTGACTCTCAAACTGACCATATAAAAAATGCACATTGCCTTGTAGGGGATACAGC
Organism: Allobates femoralis; assembly: GCA_033576535.1. Lineage (NCBI taxonomy): Eukaryota > Metazoa > Chordata > Amphibia > Anura > Aromobatidae > Allobates > Allobates femoralis. Next base: position 357,326,555 of record JARQOC010000006.1, read on the forward strand.
CCCCAGAAGTGTTCTAATGTCCTCTTCTGTGCTGCAGAAGCTTAATTATAGCGCTGGTGTTCCAGTCCCACCCATGCCCAGCGCCTCAGAATGTCCTTTCGCCAATGTCCCTGCGCACTCCTCCCCCTACTCAGCAAGGTTACCCATGCCATTACTTCTTTGGCTGCTTGCTTGGTCCCTTGCTCTGCTGCTTTGCCACCCAAACGTATGGTAGACCCCGATTCTCCTCCGCAGCGGCCCACGTGTGATTCGGCTCCTGGCTCCTGCTGAGTTCCCAAAGCCCCAAGCCCTGCTCTTGTCTTGCTTGGGTTCCTGGCTTGTAGCCTAGAATTTGCATGTGCACACTTTCCCTCCTCTTAGAGGAGTGGTGTGCGCACCTTGATTTGGTGTCACCAGCCAATTGCTGGAAGGCATTAGGTATTTAAAGTTCCCTTTCCCTGTTGGGCGTGGCCCGAGCAACTCATTAGGTTTTTAAACCTAGTTCAGTGTATTGGTCCAGCCTGTTTCTCCGGTTAGCCTGTATCCAGTACCAGTCCTGCTTGCAACTAGTTCTGTGCCAGCCGATGTCCCACAACCTCTGTGTCCAGCCTGTGTCCTGCACCTGAAGTCCTAAGTACCTGCACCTGCAATGCCTATATTCCAGCATCTATGCCTGCACCTGATGACGTCTGTCTGATGTCTGTGCCTGATGACCTCTACCTATGCCAGAGTCAGATGATTTATGCCTGATGTCTTCTCCATGATATCCTGTGTCCAATGTTCTGTGCCTGAACCTGTGTCACGGTGTAGTAGTGAGAATGCTGATGAGGGAATGGCAGTTATGGGCAGGGTGACCAGGGAAGACTAGTCTGACCCTAGTCTAGGAACCCTGAATGGCCCTGATCCCGAAGGTATCTCTGTAGATGAGAAGGTTCAGGCCTCCAGCCTCTCCCTAAAACTCCTCCACCAGCGCTGCGCTATTCCCCCTTTACCTCCCTCCACAGAACTGGGATACAGCAACTCCAAAGGAAAGGACTTCAGCAACACAAACACACAGGTCAGCACAGCACAGTTTGAAGGCATAGAGTGAAACTCTATCAGCAGCACCACCTGGTGAAAGGAGAGGCTACTTAAAGGCCAGGGGGAGGGGAGCCCAGGTGAGTAACACATTAAACCCTCAACCAGCAGCCGAACCTCATAGTGAATGCAGTTCTGGAGGCAACACAGGAGGCCCAGGACCTTCACAACTATCAACCATGCAGCTCTTAAAGACAAACACATAAACAGCAGCATCCAGCAAGGTCAGCGCCAACTAAGTGCGTGACAACCTGTCTATACTCCTGTAGTTGTCCTAGTCCTGTTGGTGTACCTGTGCCAGCCCTGTCTGACTTTAATTCCTGGCAAGTCCCGTGTCTGTTCACCTGTCCTGCTGTCACCTAGCTCCTCCCAGTTTCCACAGTACTGTACACTGTCCTGGGAGTGGCACCTGGTGTCTCCTGGTAGGCACTTTGTCAAGCCCCGCCTACGCCAGGGTAAGCCCAGGTCCCCCATGTGGTTTAGTGGATCCACTCTTCAGGTGCTCGCAGGAGGGCACTGCCATGCCTACCACACCACACACTCCACACACACAAACACACTTTAGTAGAGCTCGCTGGGACTCATGTAAAATAGGAAAAATAAAACTGCAAACTATTGCGTGTTGCTCGCATGTTTGCAATTTTTCATGCTGTTTTATGTAAAAAAAAAACTGGTGCAAACATTGTGGTGAATTAGCTCCTAAAGGTATGCTCATACTGCAATTTTTCTACCATTTTTTCAACAGGTCCTCTTTTAAAGGGAATCTGTCATCAGGTATTTGCTATCTCATCTGACAGCAATGTAATGTAGACAAAGAAATACATAGTAACATAGTCACATAGTTTTTAAGGTTGAAGGAAGACCTTAAGTCCGTCTAGTTCAACCCATAGCCTAACATGTTGATCCAGAGGAAGGCGAAAAAAAACATGTGGTAACACTAAGCTCCACATTGGGGGAAAGAATTCCTTCCTGACTCCAGATACGGCAATCAGACTAATTCCCTGGATCAACGCCCTATCAAAGAATCTAGTATATATAACCGGTAATATTATATTTTTCAAGAAAGGCATCCAGGCCCTTCTTAAATGTTAGTAGTGACTCACTCATTACAACATCATGTGGCAGAGAGTTCCATAGTCTCACTGCTCTTACAGTAAAGAATCCGCGTCTGTGATTAGGATTAAACCTTCTTTCCTCCAGACGTAGAGGATGCCCCCTTGTCCCCGTCTCAGGCCTAAGAGTAATGAGATCATTAAAAGGGTCTCTGTACTGTCCCCTCATATATTTATACATTATTATAAGATCACCCCTAAGCCTTCGTTTTTCCAAGCTAAATAACCGCAAGATTAATAACCTGTCTTGGTATTGCAGACCCCTCAGTCCTCCAATGACTTTTGTCGCTCTTCTCTGGACCCTCTCTAGTTTTGCTACCATATATACTCGTGTATAAGCCGACCCGTGTATAAGCCGACCCCCCTACTTGGGAAAACCTATTGACTCGTGTATAAGCCGAGGGTGGACCCCAGCACAAGTATACAGCCCCGAGCAGTGTGGTATACAGCAGCCTCCCTAGTGGTAGTATACAGCAGCAGCCCCAGTGGTATATACAGCAGCAGCCCCAGTGGTAGTATACAGCAGCCCCAGAGTCATATACAGCATCCCCAGTGGTAGTATACAGCAGCCCCAGTGGTAGTATACAGCAGCCCCAGTGGTAGTATACAGCAGCCCCAGAGGTATATACAGCAGCCCCAGTGGTAGTATACAGCAGCAGCCCCATTGGTAGTATACAGTAGCAGCCCCAGTGGTATATACAGGCCACCCCCATCAGTATACAGGCCCCCCCCCTTACTGCCACAATCCTGTAAAAGATCTCTGGCGCGCAGACAATGACGTCATTGCCTGCGCCCACCGGAGGAAGCCGGATGAAGCCGGAGGAGTGCGATGGCGGCGGCGGGACAGCGGCAGGGATAAGTATACTAATGTATTCTTTTACAGGATTGCGGCAGTAAGGGGGGGGCCTGTATACTGATGGGGGGGTGACTGTATACTGTATACAGTGTATACAGTTCTCACATTAATGGATGCCTATCTACATCCAAAGGAAAGATTCATCATAACGATTTAATCATCAAGAAAATCTTTATTAAATCTATAAATTATTACAATAAAATAATTTAGAGCATTCCCTCCGGGGGAAACCACGAGAAAAACATCCAGGCTAGTCAGAATAATATCATAGTATATCATGCAACATCAATGCTTTCTGGAATCAAAGTGCAGTAACAATCCTACCACCAATTCCTAAACCAAATACACTTCCTACAATTCCCTAACAGGGGGTCACTACCACCTATTCACTCCTTATTCATATATTAGGTGCCTGTTTCTCAATCATGGGGCACTTCCCATAGGTGTACATAATTGACAGTATAACTATTTGCTCAAAGCATCAATAGTCTCTCCCCTGCAGCTAATTCAGATGTTTCACTTTGGTATAAACATTATACATGTGCATCATACCTGACTCACTAGAACGCCTGTGTGTGCTCGTGCTCCCTCCTCCCCTACAGCCGTTTCGCTTCCGCTTCTTCCTCTGTCATGGATTTTGTAAGTTTGAAAACTACTTTATTGTACTCCTATATTACTAACATAGGTCAGATAGGGAAGGCTTAGATAGTACTGTAATGGTACCTTTACACGCCGCTACTGGCGGGTGGCTACAACCAGCTACTTCACGTGCATGAGCACGCACAAACGGTTGCCAACGGTACCCGCACCACCTTTACACGCCGCAACAAGGTGCGCTACAGTAGGTTACATCTATCTCTAGATACACCGCGGGGTGTCTCAAGTTACCTTCTGCCGAGCACCTTACCTCATTTACACACCGCTACAACAAGCTAATATGGGCGGACCTGGTGCAGCAGGGACAACACATAGGCGTGCCACAATTGTGGATTACGAGACGTCCGTACGCTGATAGGACAAAGCCAGAACATCATGATTGGGCAGGCATCGCAGGAGGCTGTTTAATACATGACGCTCGAGCAATTGTGTAGTGTGACTGGTCAGCTCCTTAAATATGCCTCCCTATGCAGCGACTACCAATCGTAACGCAGGAGCTTCTACCAATGATCGCTGATGGGGCGCGGTAACCCGGAGCCTGTGTCACGCCCCGGCTACATACCAGGTACATAGGCTGGTGTCCAGACATCCCTTCTGTTGCTTCTTTACACGCCGATACAGGTCGCTACAATCGCCTGGGTAGCCACCTGTTTCAGGGCAGTGCTCGGAAACAGGTGCAGCTACTGCCGGGTGGCTACAACCGTCTTCACACGCCGCTACCATGGGGTGAATTGCCGGTGCAAGATACATTTCTTGCATGTATCCGGTTGTAGCCACCTGCCAGTAGCGGCGTGTAAAGGTATCATTAGGCTGCAGGGACAGGTATTAAGAGGTTCTGAAGGTGATTTTAGGTGACAGGTTCCCTTTAAATATAAAACGTTGTTATAAGGAATGCCTTGAACCTTACAGTAACCAACCTTGTAGCTGCTCTGTAGATTTTCAGCGGATTGTTATGGAATTACTATTCAAGCAACTTCCTTACTTTTAAAAGGTCCATTACTAAGGATTGGAGGCCAACTACCGCTAATATTCTTCACCTGTTTCACCCAGCTATAATACTTGTAAAGTACATAGAAAGCTATATCGTTTCTATAGCTAGAAGGGCTGCGATCCTAAATCATTTCATCAGCTTTCTCTTCAGAGGCTTCCTCAGGTAAAAGCCTTTTCAAACTGAAAAGCAAATTGTTATATAATTCAGCTTAAAAAGAGAGAATTTTCTTCTTCACGGTGTAACGCAACATTTATTGCATTAAATAGAAGTAGGGTATTATACAATATTATTGAGTTTTACATAGGACTGCAGGCAATTCTGTTGAAGCGTAGGTCACTATTGTTTATAAAGCAGACACATCTTCAGCTCTGCTTTATCTGAATACATGGCAGCACCAGCTCTTACCTATTGTAGTAATTACTGTAATAGCAAAATAAAAGGAGCCAGCAAATTTCCACTGCTTGCCTGCTCGGTGGGGCTCGGACTGTAGGACCACGCGCTCTATCTCTCGGTAATCCTCCTCGCTGAAATGGTATTTCTTCTTTAGGTCTGTCCTCTTTTCCTCTAAGATCCTCTTTCTGGAACTTTCAGATTCTGATTCGAGGGCATCAAAGACAGCAGCTCCGACCAAAAGATAGGAGAACATGCAGAGGATCAGAGACAGAGTCCGGATATTCTGCTTCTTCATTTTGTGTAGGAAGAGTGACAATCCGGACCTGAACATCAAACTAGACATTCGTTCACAGGGCGACCTGCGACTGATCACATCCTACATCCGGGGACGGCGCGGTCACCAGACAATCCCATAAGCCAAAGGTGGCACCTGTAGGGAGAGACACATACCGGACTGAGCTTATAGGAACAGAACATCATTCATCAGACGGACTGATTATAGGGGCTGATCCTATGTGATAATGGAGCAGAGACAAGTTTGACTTGTGAATCCAAACAATCCTATATAATGGGAACACTCAGCTCTGCTACATCAGTAGGGAAATCCTCTATTGTGTTATACATCTACCAGCTTCATCCTAAATCTGAGAATATAAATGGAAATTGAACAGAAAGCAACTCCTTGTTCTGTTGTCAGCGCTCTCTGTCCAAGCATCATATGGATGAGGATGTGTAAAAATACACAAGACACTATATCCAGCCCTCCTCTAATAATAAAAATAATAGTAATTATTATACGCTATATGCAGCCCCACATACAATAATAATTATTATTAACTACGGTATATCCAGCCCTCCACACAATAATAATATTAATTATTATACACTCTATTCAGTCATTAATACAATAATTATTATTATGCACTATATCAGGCCCCTAAACAGCAATAATAATAATAATAAACTATATCAAGCCCTTAATAATAATAATAATAATAATAATAATTTAAACTATATATCCAGCCCTCTATACAATAGTTGTTATTATTATACACTATATGGAGCCCTCCCTATACTAATAAGTATACACTATATCCAGCCTTACATACATTAATATTAATAATTTTATACACTATACCCAGTCCTCTATAAACATAATAATAATAATAATAATAATAATAATATACACTTTATCCATGCCACTATACAATAATGAATGATTTTTATACATTTTATGGAGCACTCCCTATAATAATAATATAATTATACACTATATCCAGCCTTCCATATACTACTACTACTACTACTAATAATAATAATAATAATAATATACACTATATCCAGCCTTCCATATTCTAATACTACTACTACTACTACTACTACTACTAATAATAATAATAATAATAATAATAATAATAATAATAATAATAATATACACTATATCCAGCCTTATATATACCAATAATAATATACACTATATCCAGCCTTCTATATACTACTACTACTAATAATAATAATAATAATAATATACATTATATCCAGCCTTCCATATACCAATAATAATAATAATAGGCACTATATCCAGCCTTCCATATAATAATAATAATAATAATAATAATAATAATATACACTATATCCAGCCCGCTCTACAATGGTTTCCCCCCTTAGACCCCACTATACATTTCCTAGGTAATTCCCTCTATATCTGTGCACATTGTCAGACATCTGCTGCTCTGCTGGGACCTGTAGTCCACCATCAATGAATGGTGCTATGCTATGTGCCCTCTCTACCATATTGCTATATTATTCTGCTCTCTACTGATGGGACATGGTATACAGGGCACAGGATTGTGACCTTGGCAGGTCCAACCATCAATAGTTACATGACAAACTTTAGCACAATGGTGGCCCCTGGTCCCAGCTCGGCGGTCAGGAGTCGGAGTATCCGGGTGGGCTCTCACCTCTCAGGCACACACCATCATTCTCAGGACCCTACAGGTGGTGAAGCCTCCATAGTCCTGGTGAGTGTGGGTCATACCATTCTGCCTTCCCCTCTGGGCACCTGGACGTCTTCACCTGAGCCGGCCGGGAGGGGGCGCCCCCCGCTCCTCTAGTGGAGCCGCCGCTGCCTGCTCTCCATCACTCCCAGGTGCCTTTTGAACTGGCCCGCGACAGGCTGCTGTCTCAGCACTTGAGAACACACTGCGCATGCGTACGGATTTAACTCTTGCCTGAAGGACAGGAGAGGGGTGGGGGTGCAGCATCCCCTTGGAGATGTGCCATAGCAACAGAGATAGCACAATTTAAGATTTTCTCCCACTTAGCAACATGCAGTGTATACTTACTGAGTGGAGAGCACAGGATGGAGGGCACAGGGCTGCAGGTGGGCACAGGATTGTGTCACACTGTAATAGCACAGACTGAGGGCCTGTAACAATGCTTAGCACCGTCTGGTGACAACTGCTGCCATCTCCCATAGGAAGGGCTGGCACCGCATATTAATAGACACTAAATGCTTTCATTTCTGTAGTGTTTACTTTCCAGCCTCGATACATTGCTTTCATGAAGCTTCTAGTAAAGTAGCATTACCAGTAAACATTGCATGGTGCCCCCATAGACTATGCCAGGGTACCTCACAAACAGTGACAGCCACAGTATCTCCATAAATAGTGTTTCCAGTAACAGTGCCAGTCATAGTGTTTCCTACAAGCAGTTCTGGACAGAGTATCTCCATAAACAGTTCTGGACAGAATATCTCCATAAATAGTGCCAGTAGAGTATCTCTATAAATATTGCCAGTAGAGTATCTCCATAAACAGTGCCACCAGAGTATCTCCATAAATAGTGCCACCAGAGTATCTCCATAAATAGTGCCAGTAGAGTATCTCCATAAATAGTGCCAGTAGAGTATCTCCATAAACAGTGCCAGTAGAGTATCTCCATAAACAGTGCCAGTAGAGTATCTCCATAAACAGTGCCAGTAGAGTATCTCCATAAATAGTGCCAGTAGAGTATCTCCATAAACAGTGCCAGTAGAGTATCTCCATAAACAGTGCCAGTGGAGTATCTCCATAAATAGTGCCAGTAGAGTATCTCCATAAACAGTGCCAGTAGAGTATCTCCATAAACAGTGCCAGTAGAGTATCTCCATAAACAGTGCCAGTAGAGTATCTCCATAAATAGTGCCAGTAGAGTATCTCCATAAACAGTGCCAGTAGAGTATCTCCATAAATAGTGCCAGTAGAGTATCTCCATAAACAGTGCCAGTAGAGTATCTCCATAAACAGTGCCAGTAGAGTATCTCCATAAACAGTGCCAGTAGAGTATCTCCATAAATAGTGCCAGTAGAGTATCTCCATAAACAGTGCCAGTAGAGTATCTCCATAAATAGTGCCAGTAGAGTATCTCCATAAATAGTGCCAGTAGAGTATCTCCATAAATAGTGCCAGTAGAGTATCTCCATAAACAGTGCCAGTAGAGTATCTCCATAAACAGTGCCAGTAGAGTATCTCCATAAACAGTGCCAGTAGAGTATCTCCATAAACAGTGCCAGTGGAGTATCTCCATAAACAGTGCCAGTAGAGTATCTCCATAAACAGTGCCAGTAGAGTATCTCCATAAACAGTGCCAGTAGAGTATCTCCATAAATAGTGCCAGTAGAGTATCTCCATAAACAGTGCCAGTAGAGTATCTCCATAAATAGTGCCAGTAGAGTATCTCCATAAATAGTGCCAGTAGAGTATCTCCATAAATAGTGCCAGTACAGTATCTCCATAAATAGTGCCAGTAGAGTATCTCCATAAATAGTGCCAGTAAAGTATCTCCATAAACAGTGCCAGCCAGAGTATCTCCATAAATAGTGCCAGTAGAGTATCTCCATAAATAGTGCCAGTAGAGTATCTCCATAAATAGTGCCAGTAGAGTATCTCCATAAATAGTGCCAGTAGAGTATCTCCATAAAACAGTGCCATTAGAGTATCTCCATAAATAGTGCCAGTAGAGTATCTCCATAAATAGTGCCAGTAGAGTATCTCCAAAAATAGTGCCAGTAGAGTATCTCCAAAAATAGTGCCAGTAGAGTATCTCCATAAATAGTGCCAGTAGAGTATCTCCATAAATAGTGCCAGTAGAGTATCTCCATGAATAGTGCCAGTAGAGTATCTCCATAAATAGTGCCAGTAGAGTATCTCCATGAATAGTGCCAGTAGAGTATCTCCATAAATTGGATCCGCTCCTTCCTCACCCACGACACCGCTAAAACACTCATCCATGCTCTTATCATCTCCCGCCTTGACTACTGCAACCTCCTTCTCAATGGCCTCCCGGCTAACTCCCTCACACCTCCCCAGTCTATCCTCAACTCCGCTGCCCGACTCATCTATATGTCCTCCCGCTACTCCCCTGTCTCCCCCCTCTGTCAAGCCCTTCACTGGCTCCCCGTCTCCAAGAGATCCCAATTCAAAACACTAACCATGGTGTACAAAGCCATACACAACCTGGCCCCACCATACATCTCCGACCTGGTCTCCCGATACCTACCCTCACGCAACCTCCGCTCCTCCCAAGAACTCCTCCTCTGCTTCCCCCTCATCACCTCTTCGCACAACCGAGTCCAGGACTTCTCCCGGGCATCTGCCTTACTCTGGAACTCCCTGCCCGAACACGTCAGACACTCGCCTACCCTGAGAATCTTCAAGTGTCACCTGAAGACTCACCTGTTCTGTCAAGCCTACAACCTGCCATGAGACCCAGGCGACCGCCCCATACCTGACATTCCCCCATCCTACTGTATCCTAACCCACCCCTCATAGACTGAGCCCTCGTGGACAGGGTCCCTGCCCCTCCTGTACCTGTACGTCCTAATCGCCTAGATTTAGTGTACTTGTTCTTGTCTCCCTCATCCTCATGTAAAGCGCCATGGAACCTAATGGCGCTATATAAATAAATAATAATAATAAATAGTGCCAGTAGAGTATCTCCATAAATAGTGCCAGTAGAGTATCTCCATGAATAGTGCCAGTAGAGTATCTCCATGAATAGTGCCAGTAGAGTATCTCCATGAATAGTGCCAGTAGAGTATCTCCATGAATAGTGCCAGTAGAGTATATTCACAAATAGTTCTGGACAGAGTATCTCCATAAACAGTGCCAGCCAACCAGCCAGGGTATCTCCATAAACAGTTCTGGACAGAGTATCTCCATAAATAGTGCCAGTAGAGTATCTCCATGAATAGTGCCAGTAGAGTATCTCCATGAATAGTGCCAGTAGAGTATCTCCATGAATAGTGCCAGCAGAGTATATTCACAAATAGTTCTGGACAGAGTATCTCCATAAACAGTGCCAGCCAACCAGCCAGGGTATCTCCATAAACAGTTCTGGACAGAGTATTTCCATAAATAGTGCCAGTAGAGTATCTCCATAAATAGTTCTGGACAGAGTATCTTCATAAACAGTGCCAGACAGAGTATCTCCATAAATAGTGCCAGTAGATTATCTCCGTAAAAGTGTCAGTCAGAATTCTCTCATCAACTATGCTAAAGTGCCACATAAACAGTGTCAATTGAGTGGCTCCATAAACAGAGCAAGTCAGAGTGTCTTCATAAACCATGGCAGAAAGAGAGCCAGAGAGCGTACACTTATAACAACGCCAGGGAGCGCCACTTATAAACAGCGCCAGAAATGTGATCACATAAGCAATGCCATAGTACCCTCAGTCAGTAAAGGTACCGTCACACGCCGCAATCTCGGCTGGCGATGTGTGACAATATGACGTGTGTGCTCACATTTTTCGTGTCCGCCTCAGATCGCCGATGACGTCGTCACACACCATAATTGCGCCCTGAAGCTAAGGCGATGTGTCGCTACGGAAATCTCACCTACAGAGTAACCAATCTTGCCTAATTCCATTGCCTTTTCACACGCCGCAATCTCAAAGGCAATGTGGGTGTACATGTTCTGCGCGGCGAGGAGATAGGTGTGCCACAGTGGTTTACACCGTGCCCCATACACGCACATTAGACAACTCAACAGCGTTACGATTGGTCAGCCTGCTCTGGAAGGCTGGCTAATACATGACGCCATTGTCTCTCGGAGTTTGTCACAAATTCACACTCGTGTCTTCAATTGTGGCTTCTGCAACACACTTTCCAGGCACCAAAGTGTCACACAGAAGCGGTCTTGTGCAGTACAGTGGATTACAGTAAGAATGGCTAGGTGTGCGTTTGTAGGTGATGGTGGTAAGCTACAAACAACACTATGGACATATGTACCTGCATTGGTCCACACCATGGCAGAGCTGTCATGGCTGAACTATGTGTGTGCACACATGTTTGCGTGTGTGTACTGAAGTGTACTTACATCCCCCCAAACACCATTGCATTCTCCATGTGTGTGGACATCCGCGGAGTGGGCGCAGTAGAATGTACCCAGCAGCGCCACCAAATTTACACACGTAGGGTGCTTGTAGTGCGTGGCCCATGGCACCCATGTACGATCTGAGCTGTCATGTGTGGCACTATACTCCACACAGAGCAACTTAATACACACGGACAACATAGATTGTGCTATTCAATGGCGTACGTAATTGCAATTACTTTGCGGATGGTTGTGTACCAGAAGATGTGTGTGGTGCTGAACGGACAGCTCTTCAAATATAGTGCAGTGTCAACTGACAGCCAATGGGAACAAAGAAGCCAACACCAATCATCTTAGACAGGGCGAGGAATACAGCACGCTGAGGCATGCCTACGGGGAATCACAGAAAACGCTCTTTCCATCACTGTCGCCCTGTCACATGCCAAAACACAAAAATATCGCCTTACCGATTGCGTCTGATTACTGAGCACTGTTCAGGAATCAGGCACTGGCCAATGGACGATTTATCGCCGCCAAATCGCCCAATCACATGCCGCAACTGTGAGGCAATTTAAGGCGATTTCCCTGGGGCGACACATCGCCTTTCAGATTTCCAGGCGAGATTGCGGCGTGTGACGGTACCTTAAGATTACCCTCATAAACAGTGACTGAGTGCCTCCATAAACATTGCTAATCAAAGTGTCTCCATAACCAGTGACTGTCTGAATGCCTTTTTAAACATTGCTAGCAAGTGTGATTCATTGTCAGTGTCAGGAGAGCGTCTCCATAAACAATGCTAGACAGTGTACCCACACAAACAGCACAAGACTGAGTACCCCCATTAACAGAGCCAGCAAGAGTGTCCCTATAAACAGTTCTAGTCACAGTGTTTCCATAACCTCAATGACAGCTAAGTACCTTTTTGTAGTGCTGGAATGTTGCTTTAAATGTAACCCTGCTGTCATATACTCACCTTCCTGCGACTTCACCTTTTACCAACAGCGCTCTATTCTTGTGGTGCCATCTTGTGCCTATTGTTTATTGGATATGTTTCTTCCATCATTACTATGGATCTATATTGCATGTGTTTTGAGATCTGAATTAGGATACTTTCACAGCTGTGTTTTTCAAATCAGGCAGAATTCCGCCTTTTTCAAAAAATACTGGCTCCGGCAACATTGCGTTAGTGACCAATGCATTTCCTATGGACATCCGGAAATGTGCGTTGTCTTCCGGTTGCAACTATTTTCTGACACATCCGGACAAATCTGGCACTTTAGGCATTTTTAAAACCCCATTTAGCGACTTCCGATTCCAGCGCCAGCATGTAGGTGGCGGTGTAACATTGTGCCAGTAGCTGACAAGCCATAGTCTGACTTACCCAGATCGCCGGCAGGCACCGGAACCACTGTCGGGCGCCGCTAATGTGGGAGCACCAAGGAAGCCTATGGATAGGTGGCGCCGGAGCGCAGGCGGTGAAACAGACCTGGCGATTGATCACAGAAAGGCCGTGCGGACAGGCAAGATAGTGGCGATGCAGTGGGAAAGAAGGAGAGACAAGGCGCCGCAGGAACAGCAGCAGCAGCGGAGGTGAGAGCGCTGCGGAGCAGGGGAAGACGGATCCAACCAGGGAGGAGAGAACTGGAGCTGCTTGGAGGAAGCTGTAGGGGCATATACGGAGGCCACCCCAGCTGCAGATTGCAGACTTATTGTCAGGGAGGTGGCAAAATTCCTAGCTCGAGACATTAAGGATGCAGTGAGAGAAGCTGTGAGAGATGCCTTGGATGAGCTACAGGAGGTCTTAGCTCAACATGCCTGTAGTCTCGAGTCCTTAGAAGAATGTTTATTTGAATTGGAAGACAAAATGGCCATAATGGAACAAGAATTATCATTGTCCCAAAAACAGTCCTTCTGGGTGAAAGATAAAATGGAGGACCTTGAGAAAAGGTCGAGGAGGAGTAATCTTAGGATAGTGGGCCTCCCTGAAACGATATTGTGTGGCACCTCTGCGACTAGGGCAGCCACAGGGTGAATTGCAGCCAGGTAAGGTAGAGACAGTTGACTTACAATACATCCACACAGATACACCCACCGACCCTACGCCTAGGACTCTAGGTTAGGCAAGGGGTAGCAGGGGTTAACAGTAGTGTGGGTGGAGCGTAGAACAGCACTGGACAAGTCGATGGAGAGACCAACAATAGAAAAACACAGGAACACTCAGTTAGGAGCAGAAGAAGAGTGTGAGTCAGACAGAAGAAGAACACCTAGTTGCAGACACACTTCCCAGGAGGAGAGGTTCCCTGGAGGACGCAGAATCTTGGAGGCAGAATACCCAAGAGAGAAAGCTCGCTCCATAGCTGGATGTAAGGGAAAAGACAGTTGCAACAGAGACACCTGAAGCTGAGAGCCAGTGAGAAAGAGGGAGCCTGGTGATCCCACAGCTATACCTGGGACACTGGAGGGCTAGGCCAAAGGACAGCCAGGGAGCTGGCTTTGTAGAGGTGACTGGGGAGACTCAAAGACCCTAATCACGAGACACACCGGCGTGGAGCAGGTACTCTATGATCTGCAGCCTACCTATCACCAGGAACACAGCCATCAAACTAGGGCTAGTGACCCTACAACATAGGGAAGCATCACACAAGAGCCCATGAAGGCCAGACCAAACCCGTGAGTGAGGAGACAGAGAAAGGAAAGGTCCTGAAAGGAATTGAGGAAAGCAACGCAGAGGAGCTGCCTGAGCTGCATAAGCCCAGTTACCCGGAGCAGTGTTAACTGAACTGTAACTTGAAAGAACTGTGACTGTGAAACTGTGCCTTGTAATTGCTGCTAAAAGAACTTTGAGTAAAGTACCCGGTAAGCTCACCATTGCCTAAGACCCATTCTTTCCAGCGCCGCTGACAGAGATTTCTACCTGCAAAGCCGCATCCCTGCTGTCCCTGCGTGCTGACTGGAGAAGCTGCAGCACCGAAGTAAGTGAAGCATTCAGAGTATGCAGCCCCTTACACTACACTGCCCTGGGGACACTCAGCCCTACCCGAGGAGGGCTTACCATCCACGCTGCCCTAAGTCACCGTCCCCAGCAGGAATATGGCAGTGGTGGTCCCACTGACCACATACCCCGTGGTGGCGTCATGACATAATTCCCTGTATATAATCCCTTCCTTTTTGGACTGAGCCCAGGCAACTACACCTGTTTAGACGCTTACAAGACTTAAGGAGATAATGCGAGAAACACAGGATGGATGAACTACTAGACAGAGACATGTTGGATATAAATATCTCCACTTTATATTCCATCCTGAGAGACCAACTAATTCCTTCGGGGTCGAGTAGGATTTTCAAAAAAATGGGAATCACGATTGCAGAATGAGGGGATAGAGGACACTATTATGGCGGGAAATACGCAAGAATATACCAAATGAGAGATGGAGAGATACTCACTTTTCGAGCGATTTTGGGGTTTAACGTACCGGCAAATGCTTTACACACAGACAGATGACAGGTATGCTCGAAGTGTAGGGAGGACAGATCGGACATGTATTTGGGAATGCAGGGAGGTAATATGGTCATGGAAATTGGTGAAGGACTGGGTGCAACATCTGATCCAATGTAAACTAACGAAGGATTATAAGATATGGATTTTCCATGTTCTGGGTGAATTACGTCTAGACAAAATACAAAAGAAGCTGTTACACTTAATTGCAAAACTTTTTATGAGGTTAACATTACGCCATTGGCTGGACGCGGCGGCTCCTACTGTGTCGGAACGAATTGAAGGGCGCAATGTTAGTGGAGAAGGTGGAAGCAGAAGGAGACAGGGATAGAGAAACAACCCAATTCTTTGAGAAGTGGCGAGCTTCTATAATATCTCAACTCTCCAGGGAAGAGATTCATTGGCTGGTGTATCCCTTTAGGCATACATCATGGTACAACCTAGAAGATCTAAAGGGTACGCACTGTCAACTGAGGGGTATGGGTGATAGATAGTTAAGGCACAAAACTTGAAAGAGTACATAACATTGCTGCTCTGTCCGCATATCGCTGGTGCTGGCGTTTATCTATGATGTGTGAGATTGAAAATTCTTTGTCCTATCTATTGTTGAAGGGATGCGCATGGATGCAAGTGGGAGGGGGAAGGGAAGGGGGGATTGTTTATATGTTAACCTGCTACAAAGCCACGTGTACATCAAGATCTGCCTTGTAATGTCGGGCAGAAATGAGAACAAATGGCATGATTTCAAGTTGGAGATAACTTTATTTGAAGAGGTGTTTGTTATATATTGTTGTAAAAATTAAATAAAGATGATTTGTTAAAAATCGTATTTAGCAGCGATTTTTTTTTGTCCGGCATCCGAAGCTCCTACTGAGCAGCGAAAAAAGGGATTTGACAAAAACACAGATGTGAAAGTAGCCTTCAGCCTCTTTCACACTGGCGGTTTTGAAAAAATGCGGCATATGCAGCAGATTTACCGCATTTGCCGCATCTGCGGCCTAACGGCCCCACTTGCGGCACACTTGCGGCAGGCCCCATGCATTGTCTATGTGGCTTGCGGTCAGGTGCGGCATGTGCTGTTACGGCAGATGCGGCAGTTGCGACCGCGAAAAAAAACGCTGCTGCCCGCGTTTTTTTTATGCGGCTGCATCTGCCGCAACCGGCAAAACCGCACTTAGACAATGCATAGGGCTTGCCGCAAGTGTGCCCAAGTGCGCCGTTAGGTGGCAGATGCGGTAAATCTGCCGCATTTTTTCAAAAATGACAGTGTGAAAGGGGCCTTACAGATGCAATAATTTTGGGTAACCGTTGACTTCTGTGGTGAACTCCCATCCGCCTTAATTCCTCCACCCCCATTTCATAGCAGTCTTCAATAGCCTTCCTATTGAGTCTGGGAGGTGTGTACATCTGTAGGGAGACATTCTGAGAAATAGAGGGTGGATGTAAATATCTGGTGCTTTGCTGATAAAGACTAACTGTCATATTAATTTTAATTTCTTAAATTAATCTTGCACATGAAAATAAGTAACTTTGTAGTATATCTTATCAGAGAAATCTGTTTTCTCCCCTGGACTGAGCATTTCAATTATGGAAAAATCTGTGTTCATGAAGGTAGATTAAAGTATTAGGCCACGTCACACATACAGATATTTGTGCAGATATTGTTCACAGATCTCTGGTTGCAGTGAATTATGGACACATTAATCATTTATATACAGCCAAAAATGGAGCAATGTGTCCTGATTTCACTGCAACAGAGATCTGCCAACAATATCTGCACAATATCTGTTGTGTGACGTGGCTTACTGAGATGGGAGATGACAATTGGTGGATTTTACAGTCTAAAGGCCCCGTTACATGGTGCGATGTGGCAGCGATCCAACCAACTATGTGGATCGCTGCCACATCGTGAACTGATCGCTGGTGAGCTGTCACACAGGCAGACTCACCAGCGACCAGTGGACCAGCGACATCGTGGAAAATTCTTTCCACGATGTCTAGCTCCCGCTGCCAGGCTGTGGTAAGCGGGAGCAGGCTGGTACCATGGTAAACATTGGGTATCTAGGCAGTGCACAGCGCCTAGTTACCCGATGTGTACCCTGGTTACCAGTCTTCTCCGCTTACAGGCTGGTATCCATGGTACATAGCAGGTAACTAGGGACAGCGCTGTTCCTAGTTACCCGCTGTGTACCTTGACCTTGAATACCAGCCTGTAAGCAGAGAAGGCTGGTAACCAGGGTATACACCGGGTAACTAGGCGCTGCCTAGATACCCGTTGTTTACCATGGTTACCAGCTCGTCCATTGTTGGTCTCCCACTGTCACATGCTCCGAGACCAACGATAGATTTATGGACAGGAACATAAATTCCGATGAACCATAACGACTTAGGCCGGCTTCACACTACAGTTTAATCCGATCTGGGGCTGTCCAGTATAAACCGGACAGCCCCGAACCGGATTTTGGCCCCATTGTATCAGTATCCTATGGCGCTGGATGGAGCCGGATGGTAGTTCTCTGCTATCCGGTTTCCATATGTCCGGGTGAATCTGGGAGGACTCGGATTTTTCTCCCGGACACTCGCTATTTTTCTCTTGGAGAGGAATCTGCCTGCCAGCCTAAGCAGACAGATAAGCTGATAAGAAGACTTATAGCCGCAATTCTCCTCTGGGAAATATGCAAATTGTCACTTCAGTGAGGAAGTGGACGAACTCTAGCGACACCTTTAGGAAAGGAATCCTCAAAGTCATACTCTACTCTTTAACAAGCCTTTTAGTATGACCAAGGATTTGTGTCAGATCAGAACCCCAAACTGCAGACACTGCATTTTGGGGTGACTGCCCCTTATTAGTGCAGTGTGTGGGAATTCTGATCTGGCTGTGTGAGAGGCTAAGATGAGGTCTGGGGAACTAACTATTTTTCTCATGGAGAGGAAAGGTTCATGGAGAGGTTCTGATCTGGCACAAATCCTTGGTCATATTAAAAGGCTTGTTAAAGAGTCGACTATGCATTGAGGATTGCTACCTACAGGTGGCACTAGAGTTCGTCCACTTCCTCACTGAAGTGACAATTTGCATATTTCCCAGAGGATCATTGTGTCTATAAGCTGCGTTAAACATGCGTTTTATCGGTTTTTTACGCGGTCTTTCAAGGGAAATAACGTGTCCGTTTAAAGCGATAAATAGCGATAGTACACTCGCTTCTATTCAATATTCGCATTTAGACGCGTTTTTATATGGCTATGGTAACTGCGGCGTAAAAAACGCAAGAATTGACATGTCATTTTTTTACGGCGGTTTTTTGCTCAATAACCTGCTTTAATTACGAGATTCTGAAGGCACAGTGAATGTCCATTCACTTGCTGTAACGCGCGCACATGCGTTTTTGGAGCAATCCTCGCGGGAAAACCGCAAATACGCGATGTGGACGCAGCCTAGTCTCTTTCAGCTTATCTGTGTCTTTTGCAGGCAGGATTCATCTCCTTGGGAAATACTAGTTCCAGACCTCTGATATAATATCCATTTCACTTTTTGGTATTGAATACTGAAAAAATGGATTTTTTGTATCTAATTCATTGATATGCCCATGTATTTATACAGTGACGATAGAAGACATTATTAAAGGGCAAGATTCATCATTTGTCATGGATTTGTATATCGTAGTACATAATCCTGATATTGGCTTTGAGGTATGTGCACCAAATGTCTTTGCATCCGGGTCTGCACTGAAATCTGCCTGAAAAAGCACTAAGGCTACTTTCACACTAC
The DNA here is from genome assembly GCA_033576535.1 of Allobates femoralis. Taxonomy (NCBI): domain Eukaryota; kingdom Metazoa; phylum Chordata; class Amphibia; order Anura; family Aromobatidae; genus Allobates; species Allobates femoralis. The sequence goes on from JARQOC010000006.1 coordinate 357,345,236, forward strand.
GATTTTTGTAAAATCCGATGCTGTCCGATATAAATCGGACAGCATCGGATTCTTCTGATGTCTGGAATCGGATGCCAAATAGGCATCCGATTCCGACATTTTATCTGATGCCCGCCCTCCTGTCACCTTGCTCCCTGAGCTGTCACTGTCTCTCCCCCGGTCCTCCCCTCTTGTCCCCTGTGTCTCCTCTCTGCACCCCCGGTCCTCCCCTCTTGTCCCTGTGTCTCCTCTCTGCACCCTCGGTCCTCCCCTCTTGTCCCCTATGTCCTCTCTGCACCCCCGGTCTTCCCCTCTTGGCCCCCGGTCCTCCGATGTGCTCCCCTCCTCTCCTCTTGGCCCCCGGCCCTCCAATCTTTTCTCACCTGTCTACGACTCCTGCACGGTCCCGCGTGTCACCGGTGTCTTGCTGTTCTGTGCTGACAGGACCTCTCGTGACGTCACACTCACATGACTGCCGGTTATTGGTTACTGGCAGTCATGTGATTGTGACATCACGGCAGGTCCTGTCAGCAGAGAACAGCAAGATACCGGGAGACACAGGAGACCCGGGGGCCTCGGGGATAGGTGAGCATAGATTTTTTTTTTTTTTGTAACCCCATCCTTTACGGTTAGGAGCTATTTTAGTGTACTGAGCATGCTCAGTACACTAAAATCGGGTCGAGGAGACATGAGATGTTTCCTCGGACCTGCTCCATAGGGCCCCATGTTAAATTGATCGGACCAAATCGGATGTGCACTAAATGCCATCCGATTTGGTCCGATCCGACTTTGTCCAATTTTATTTTCGGTGCAAAAATCGGTGCATGCTCTGATTTTTGCACCGATAAAAGAATCAGACAGAATCGGATCGGACCAAATCGGATGGCATTTAGTGCACATCCAATTTGGTCCGATGCCTATAGGGCTGCATGGGGCCCAAAATCGGTCCGATGCGTCCGATTTTTATCGGACAGCATCGGATTTGCAAAATCCGTAGTGTGAAACCAGCCTAACTAAAATGCTCCAATGAATAAACATGTACATGTGAAAAAATATTAAAATCTGAGAGTACTCAGTGGTTGAAACCTTTTAATGGCTAATGGAAAAGATAGTAACAAATAGCAAGCTTTTCGAGACGACTCAGGTCTCTTCTTCAGGCTGGCATAAGGCAAAATCTGAAGTCACATATTTATACACAAATGAGGGATTGGATAATGCAGTACATAAAACAATTGACGTGAAGCAGAAGATAGAATTGTCAGTATGGGAGGGGGAAGTCATCTGGGACAGTAAATATTAGAGCAGTTCATAGATTAGAATTGTGATAGTTTTATTGTCCTTTGATTGGTGATTTGGTCCTGGGTTTGAAGATACTTTAAGTGATGTAAAAAGACATAAATCCATATTACAAGCTCATTCCTGCTCTGAATATGTCAAAGGTCATCATTTGAGAGCGCTAACGGCATAGCACGATGTAGCAGACCTGGAGATCTGCGGTGAAGACATCATGTTGTGGATTTAGTTTCGGAGCTGGGTATGTTTGGGGTTAATAAATAGGTAAAAGAGGTTGTCTGTGTTATTTCAAATAAAGTATTTTTCTCTTTGTGTGTTCATTTTTACTATTCACTTTTCAGATTGGGAATGTGCGGGTCTCATAGAGGCATGACAATTAATCCAAATGCTCAGGTTAACGCTTGCGCCAGCTGCAGTCTGCAGGCTGTAGCTGTTTGCTTTACCCTAGCTGGTGATCAAAAAGTGAGGGCCCTACGTCATTTTTTTTATTAATTATTTTTTGGCTAAATAACCCTTTAGTGCCATGTGAAGGCACTAAACGGTGCAAACTGAGAATATGTAGGGGGGACATTAACCCTCCGTCACATACAATAGGCCTGACAGGCACATCTCTTTTACTTTGTCGGGAGTTTTGAAATGTTTGTATTTCAGATTTATTAGTTTTATGTTAAGTAAATGGTTTTTTTTGCACCTGATTATGTGTAGTCTCTTTTATTACATCCCTATGAAGGTCACTGATCACATTTATGGTACCTTTACACGCCGCTACTGGATGGTGGCAACAACCGGCTACTTCACGTGCACGAGCACGCACAAACGGTTGCAAACGGTAATCGCACCACCTTTACACGCCGCAACAAGGTGCGCTATGGTAGGTTACATCTATCTCTGGATACACCGCCGGGTGTCTCAAGTTACCTTCTGCAGAGCACCTTACCTCATTTACACACCGCTACAACAAGCTAATATGGGCGGACCTGGTGCAGCAGGGACAATACATAGGCGTGCCACAATTGTGGATTACGAGACGTCCGTACGCTGATAGGACAAAGCAATAACATCATGATTGGCCAGCCAGCACAGGAGGCTGACTAATACATGACGCTCGAGCAATTGTGTAGTGTGACTGGTCAGCTCCTTAAATATGCCGCCCTATACAGCAACAACCAATCGTAACGCAGGAGCTTCCTCCAATGATCGCTGAAGGGGGGTGGTTTCCCGGAGGCTGTGTCACGCCCCAGGTACATACCAGGTACATAGCATGGTGTAGAAACAACCCTTCTGTTCCTTCTTTACACGCCGATACAGGTTGCTACCATCGGCTGGGTAACCACCTGTTTTAGGGCAGTGCTCTGAAACAGGTGCCGCCACTGGCGGGTGGCTACAACCGTCTTCACACGCTGCTACCTCGGGTTGAATTGGCGGTGCAAGATACATTTCTCTCATGTATCCGGTTGTTGCCACCATCCAGTAGCGGCGTGTAAAGGTACTATTAGAGCACTGAAATTGTAAACATTAGATATTATAGGTATTTTTCTAGTCTGCGCCTGACAGTCACATTGTATGTGAACTCGTTAGAACCGATATTGTATGTGACGGAGGGTTAAATAGATGTTTGAGATCTATCTATCTATAGATCTATATGAAAAAAACGGAACAGCACCAGATATTACCAGACTTGTGCAGCGCCTTTCTCAACACTGGTCAAGTGTCCATGTAAACAATCCAAAAAAGGAAAAAGCAGCGCCAAATAGATATCAAGTGAATCTTTATTGCCAATGGCGTGGTGACGTTTCGGACCTGAGGTCCTTTCTCAACCTTGAGCTTGGCTTAAAAAAGGACCTTCGGTCCGAAACGTCGCCACGCCATTGGCAATAAAGGTTCACTTGATATCTATTTGGTGCTGCTTTTTCCTTTTTTGGATTATCTATAGATCTATCTATTCATGTATCTGTAAATCTATCTATTCTTTCTATCTCTGTTTTTCTCTCCATCTATCATCATTGATCATTTCTCTATCTTTGCACTCCTTTTACACATTAAAAATCATTCATTTCAGTGACATGCATTTTTCTATGGTACGTGTCACACAGTTGTCAGATGGACGTGTCACACAGACACATGGATGACACATACAGACACAGATTGCCATACAGAGATCAAAAACGGACTGAGTAACATGTACGTTTTTTAATGGACGTATATCTCTGGACTACGGCACCTGTCACATCTGCGTAGTGTAATTCCCGTCAGATGTCGCAGCATCTGCCCGATCTGCTGCGTAACGGCCGGCTTGTGGCGCTGATCTGGTAAGCCTCATTCATTCTCTATGGGTCTTGCGGTTGGGTGCGGCAAGTGCAGTATTGCCTGAATCCGGCACTTGCAGCATCGCAAAAAAAATGATGCTAGCAGCTGTTTTTTTGCGAAGCCGCAAGTGCTGGATCTGCTATACCGCACTTACCGCACCTGACCAGAAGCCCCACAGAGAATGAATGGGGCTTGCCGGATCGGTGCCACAAGTCAGCCGTTACGCGGAGATGCGGCGACATCTTGCCGGGAATTACAGTTTACCGCAGATGTAGAAAGGCGTCTAATACTGATGAATTGTCCTCAGAATCGCTGCTGTCCAAGGGACTGGAGTAATTCAGGATATATATCTATCTAACCACTTTATGGAGCCATACACATTTTTTGTTTTTTAGAGATTCCAATAAATCACACTTGTGGTCGTGTGGATGCATTAACACCAAACTCTCTCTCTGTGGAGGGTTCTAGCAAAAGGGTAAAGAGTCTCTTTGAATATTATACAGAAAAAAAATGAAACTGCTTTTTTCTTGGAGAGTATTTTCAAATAAGCCAAATAAGGCCTGTAGGACATAGGTGAAAGAGCCGACAGGCATGTAGATAGAAATATGTAGGGTTAGGGTCCATACACTGCAGAAAATTGCTCAAAATGATCATCCGATGTTGGCGCGTTGTTACAAATCATGGCTGCTTTCTTCCATTAACAGGACCATATGTGGTCAAAAGGTATGGAATTACAGCTCCACCCCATTCACTTCAATGGACCTGAACTACAATACCAGACAATCTAATGACATTTGTGGTATTGTTCTTGGAAAGCACCAGCCATGTTTTTCTGATTCTTGACAGCCCCTTTAAAATATGTTCCAGTTTATTACACTTCCTACTTGACTTTGTTGAGGAGTTTAACCAAGTACCGTAGTTATTGAAGGAGCTGGAGGATGCTCTAACACTCTTTTTATAGATAAGTGTCCAGGGTTATACATTTTAGGATTACAATGCCTTCAAAAGTTCCAATAATTTGGTTATGACTGATCTCTATTTTATGTATCTCCAAGATGGCATCTGGGCAGCCATTGCTCCACTGAGAGATAAAGAAGCCTTTGGAAATACTAAAGTTGTGGGCTATTCAGAACTGAATAGATCTGCACAAATCTGGAGGGAATATGGTGAGTATTAATGTAATAATCATTATGAATCTGTCTAAAATAAAAATGGACAAATTAGTTAATTATGCATGATGCAGAGGCCTGATATGGGCTGCAAAACACAATGAAGAATCCAGAAGGAATATAGATTTAATACATTTGTATTCAGAAGAGACTCGCAATATTTGATGGGAATCTTTGATTTTACGCCTGCCTACTAAGACAATGAGCTGCAGACAAAAGTGTATGTGCAGCATAGAACAACTAATGTACTTTTGAAGAGATGAAAAAATGCCTTAGTTGGTCTCACCGGCTTTCCTCCTGGGATATCATGAATCAATGTAGGACTCCCCAGAGGAACTACTACATTGCTAACAAGCAGTGGGAAATTAGGTTATAGGCTCAACAAAAACTCTATAGAGTCAGACTATAGTTCCAGAGGAAAGGAGCACTTGGATACCAGCCTCTCCTCCCCCTCCATATCAGCGCATGGATCCCAGCCAATTAAAACTTCTGACATGTCTTTATGACATAAAAAAAATTCTAGTGCTTTCCTCATTACTGGAAACTTTGAAAACTAAGCAGATGTAATGTGACATCATCTAAGAATTCAACAGGACTGATATCATCACAACATAGAAGAAAAGCAGGTTTGGTACCGTGTTAGCCAATTGAAAAAAGATGAATTGCTCTCAATGGGAGAAACAAAATAATGATCTTATAGTTGTGATACCGTTTAATGGCTAACGAAAATAAATTGATGTTTTCAAGACTTCTCACGTCTCTTCATCAGGCATGGTATGACAAAATAGATACCGGTACATTCATTCCATATGGTTTACAGTGAGGAGCTACTAGGCGCAGTGGTGTAACTAGGTTTCATGGCGCCCGGGGCAAATATCTATTTTGGCGCCCTCCCCAGAGTAGGTGAGGAGCGGGGGGGAGGGTGCTGTCAGCTTTCAGCCCCGCCACCCCTGCAGCCTTGGTTGAGGAGCAGGGAGGGGGTGCCTCCGGCGCCCCCCTCTGAGTTGCGCCCGGGGCAAAGGATCCGGCTGCACCCCCCTAGATACACCGCTGACTAGGCATCCACCTAATTTCGCTCAGCGGCTCAAACACAAACAAGCATCATATAAAGGAGAACAAAAGTGGAGCCATAACTGCTTCTTACAAATGCATACAAAAACTTATCTTATTTATAGAAATATGAGATGACATACAAACACAATGTGTTGGAAATTCAGGTGATAAAATCAAGTAGCACATAAGCACAAGGTAATCATAAATTTACAATGGTATACATGATTGAGCAGTAATCACAAAGTAAATGTCTTTTTCTCACATAAATAACATCCCTTTGGGGGAGATGTGATACATAGGCAAAATTAATTAATCCTGAGTTCACAGACTAATAGCCCACCTGCAATAGCAGGATTCCACTCGAAAGTTGCATGTACCAATTGCCTACCTGCATTAGCAGGATTGCACCCAGGTATGTATGGGAGATCGGTGCTCAAATCACGGAACAACAAGAGGTTGAATCATACCATAAAGTGCAAGTGCTGGGGAGCAAAGGAAAGGACCCCCTGTAGACTGGACTCCTAACTTCGTTTTGCTGTTTTAATTGCATATGCTTCATCATGAGGAGTAACAATGGTATGACAAAATATTAGAAGAAGCACACATATATACACAACCAGAGCAGATGTAAGGTATAATAAATGGACATTTAAATAAACAGAGATTAGGGAAAAAACTCGCAAAAAATTAGCCATGTCAAATATCCATTGCACCAGCAGGAGGCTGCCAGCCAAAAATTAGCCATGTCAAATGTCCATTGCACCAGCAGGAGGCTGCCAGCCAAAAATTAGCCATGTCAAATATCTATTGCAGCCTCCGGCTAGATGCAATGGAGATTTGACATGGCTAATTTTTGGTGAGTTTTTTTCTGAATTTTATGTCCTATTCAGTGATTTTTTGTAAAACAGAGATTAGGGAGAGAATCCTTAACGTTATTAAGACATAATAACATTAATGATTCTCTCCCTAAGCTCTGTTTGCTTATTTAAATGTCCATTTATTATTCCTTTGCATCTGCTCTGGTTGTATATATTTGTGTTTTTTTCTAATATTTTGTCATACCATGCCTGGTGAAGAGACGTGAGAAGTCTCGAAAGCCTATTTTGAAACATCAATTACTTTATTTTTGTTAACCATTAAAAGGTATCACAACTACAAGATCATCACAACATAATGACATCACTTGTCTCTACCTGTTTGCATGCTTTGGATGCCAATGATTGCCACATGACCCTCTGGACTACCAGAAAGGGGAGGGACACAACACCAACAACCAATTCAGTCATTTACTTTAAAAACACATTAATCAGTTTTGTACATTGAAATGAAGGGGTCCTTGTTATTGCATGTAATTTAGAACTATCTGGCATTTATTGGAAAAAACTGACCTGCTCTCATTGAGCCCCATCTAGGAACACCTCCTTATTGCCTTTCACACTCACCTCTTCTTTTTGTGCTTTTCTGCTTCTTCTGCTGCTCACCTTTTCTCTTTATTCTTCTTCCCTCTTTGTCAACTCTTATGACTAGATTGGAACACCCAACTTGGACAATGAAGGCTATGTATTTTGATATCTTGCTCCTTAATGCCATTGTTCTGCACATCCCTCAGGATTTGAGTAATAAGTGCATTTCTTCAGTTGTTATTTACCGTATATACTCGAGAAGCAGCGATGATGTCATCGCTGCGCCGGTCACATGACAGCAGCACAAGCAGGAAGAAGCCGGGAGACTGGAGGAGCGGCGGTCCAAGCAAGGAGTCGCTGGAAAGGTAATGTATAACATGTTTGTTATTTTAACATGTGCCGCAGCATGGGGGCCAGATACTAGGGAGGGGCCCTGTATACCACTGCTGGGGCCCTGTATACCCCTGCTGGGGGGCCCTGTATACCCCTGCTGGGGGTCCTGTATACCCCTGCTGAGGGGTGCTGTATACCACTGCTGAGGGGCACTATATACCACTGCTGAGGGGCGCTATATACCACTGACGGGAGGCTATATAACAGGATGGGGGTCTGCTGCATTTCTCACCCTAGGCTTATACTCGAGTCAATAAATTTCCCTAGTTTTGCAGGGTAAAATTAGGGGCCTCGGCTTCTACTCGGGTCGGCTTATACTCGAGTATATACGGTACCTTTCCTTAGTGATAAATGATTGTATGTCTTTTTATCTGTATACAGTGGTGTTCAAAAGTCCTGCATAGGCGTGAAGAAACTATATATTTCATACTTCTGCATCTCTACAGTGAAACTGGTGGAACATATATGTTTTTGTAATCCGTCATTGTATGCCATACTCATTTTTGAATGTCCCAAGTGTATAAATTGTTATGGTATTTGCATTTTTGATAATTATTTTTACAGCATAACCATAATTACACCAGTACAGTGAACAGGTGAACAGGTTTCTAAGTTCATTAACTTCCAATGCAAGTTCACACAGACTTAAATTTTACTTTTTAAGATTTATTATTTTTTATTTAATTCAGAGTCCTGAAAAGGGCCTTTTGAGTGCATCTTTAGCTTCTAATACTTTATTGGCCGCCTTTGCTCTTGAGCACCAACTTGCATCTCTGTGGCATTGAGTGAACAAGCTTTTGCAGATGTTCACGAGTGATGATGTGGTTCCAGGCCTGTATCAGAGCCTCAATCAACTCTCTCTTGGTCCTTGGCTGTTTTTTAGATCTCTATTGATACCTTGTGCCACAAATTTTCAATTGGATTGAGGTCCGGGGACTGGGCTGGCCAGTCAATAGTAGCCACCTTGTTCTTTTTTTTCCATTCCGTTACTGTCTTAGCTCTGTGACAAGGAGCATTATCATCCTGGAAGATATAATTCCCTGAAAACAGGTGTTGAGCAGAAGGCAGCATTTTCTTATTAAGGATGTCTATGTATTTTTTTGCATTATCCATACCCTCCACAATATGAAGCCTTCCAACACCATTGGCTGTCATACAGCCCCAGACCATTACTTTCATCGGATGTTTCACAGAGAAGCTCAAACACTCTGGCTTGTACTTTTCATGTGGAAACCTTCTCACATAATAATAATAATAATAAAACTTTATTTGTATAGCGCCAACATATTCCGCAGCGCTTTACAGTACAACGGTACATCTAAGAAAAATATACGGTACAGAAACGTAATGCAGAACAGTAGTTACATACAAGAAACATAGAATCAACTTAGGAAATACAATAAAAAAGGCAGAAAATGAAGGTGACCCTGCTCGAAGGAGCTTACAATCTAAGACGGGATGGGAACACAAAGTACAGGGGCTTATAACAATGAATATCTTACGTCTAAGTGACTACTGTTAGGGAGAAGGATAGGCCGCCCTGAAGAGGTGTGTTTTTAGGGAGCGTCTGAAGCTATGCAAGTTGTGGATGGTCCTAATTTCTTGGGGTAGAGCATTCCAGTGTTTTGGTGCAGCTCGAGAGAAGTCTTGAAGTCGGGAATGGGAGGTTCGGATTAATGCCGATGTTAGTCTGAGGTCATGTTCAGAGCGAAGGGGACGGGTGGGGTGGTAGACAGAGATGAGGGTGGAGAGGTAAGGAGGTGCCGCACCATGAATAGCTTTGTGGGTGACAACGAGCAATTTGAATTTGATCCTATAGTGAACGGGTAGCCAATGTAGTGACTGGCACAGAGCAGAAACATCTGAGTAACGGTTTGCTAGATAGGTGATCCTGGCTGCTGCATTGAGGATAGACTGGAGAGGGGAAAGCTTACTGTGGGGGAGGCCAGCTAATAAAGAATTACAGTAGTCAAGGCGGGAATGAATCAGGGCCACGGTGAGGGTTTTAGTTGTTTCCGTGGTGAGGAAAGGGCGAATTCTGGAGATATTTTTCAGGTGCAAGCAACAGGAGCGGGTGAGAGATTGTATGTATGGGGTGAAGGAGAGATCAGTGTCCATCAAAACACCGAGACAGCGAGCCTGCTGACTGGGCGTTATCGTGGTGCCGCACACCGAGAGAGAGATGTCAGGTTTAGGGAGGTTGGCAGATGGTGGGAGCAGAAGAAGTTCAGTTTTGGAAAGGTTGAGTTTCAGATAGAGAGCGGACATGATATTGGAGACTGCGGTTAGACAGTCATTGGTGTTCTTTAATACCGCAGGGGTAAGGTCAGGGGCTGAAGTGTATAGTTGTGTGTCATCAGCATAAAGATGGTACTGAAAGCCAAATCTGCTGATGGCTTGTCCGATCGGGGCTGTGTAGAGAGAGAAGAGGAGAGGACCAAGGACTGAACCCTGAGGGACCCCAATAGTGAGGGGAAGAGGGGAAGAAGTGGAGCCAGCGAATGATACACTGAAAGAGCGGTCAGAAAGATAGGAAGAGAACCAGGAGAGAGCAGTGTCCTTGATACCAATGGAGTGCAGCATAGAGAGTAGGAGCTGATGGTTGACAGTGTCAAAAGCCGCAGAGAGGTCAAGAAGGATAAGCAGAGAGTGGTCACCATTACGTTTTGCTGTCAGAAGGTCATTGGTCACTTTGATGAGGGCGGTTTCTGTAGAGTGAAGGGGGCGGAAGCCAGATTGCAATGGATCTAAAAGAGAGTGAGTGGCGAGGTAATGAGTGAGGTGGGTGTAGACCAGGCGCTCCAGGAGTTTAGAGATGAAGGGGAGATTGGAGACTGGTCTGTAGTTATTTGTGCAGGATGGGTCAAGGGACGTTTTCTTTAGTAGTGGAGTGATAATAGAGTGTTTGAAGGAGGAGGGGAAGATGCCAGTAGAGAGGGAGAGATTGAAGATTGTGGTTAAGTGACTGGTGACCACTGGAGAGAGGGTCTGTAGTAGGTGTGAGGGAATGGGGTCAGAGGTGCATGTAGTGGGACGTGAGGAAGAGAGGAGCCTGGAGACTTCTTCTTCTGTGGCTGGGTCAAAAATGGAGAGTGAGCCAGAGGGGATGTGGGGACAGATGGGAGTAGAAACACTTGAAGGTTGGGAGCTGATTTCCTGACGGATGTTTTCTATTTTCTCTGTGAAGTAAGAGGCCAGATCATCAGCACAGAGGTCAGTGATAGGAGCCTGCACTTTCGGACTGAGGAGAGAGTGAAAGGTGTCAAAAAGTTTCTTTGAGTTGTTGGCTAGTGAGGAGATCAGGGTGGTGAAGTAGGTCTGTTTGGCGAGGTGAAGGGCAGAGTTGTAGGTTTTTAGCATGAATTTATAATGGATGAAGTCTCCTGGTGAGCGAGTTTTCCTCCATAGGCGTTCGGCACTCCTCGAGCATCGCTGGAGGAATCGAGTTTGTGATGTGAGCCAGGGCTGTTTTACTCTGTGTTTGGAGGTTCTAAGGGTGAGGGGTGCTACTTGGTCCAGGGTACTTTTGAGAGTGTCATTGTAGTAATTCACAGCCAGATTGGGGCAGGAGAAGGAGGAGATTGGGGACAGTGATGAGAGAAGAGGGTCTGTGAATGTGTGAGGGTTGATGGCCTGTAGATTTCTGAATGTGTGATAGGTCGGACTATGCTGTGATGGGCGAGGGTTTGAGAGTGTGAAGGTGAGAATGTTGTGATCAGAGAGAGAAGGAGATGAGTTGTCTAAGGAGGAGGAAGAGCAGAGTCGGGTAAAGACCAGGTCAAGGGTGTTACCATCCTTATGTGTCTCAGAGGTTGAGAGTTGCGAGAGGCCAAGAGAATTGGTTAGAGCTAGGAGCTGGGATGCAGATGTGGAGTTGAGGCTGTTTATGGGAATGTTAAAGTCTCCAAGGATGAGGGTTGGTAATTCTGAGGACATGAAGTGCGGCAGCCATGCGGAGAAGTGGTCGAGGAAGTGGGTGGTTGAACCTGGGGGGCGATACACTACCGCTACTCTGAGAGGGAGGGGACGGAACAGCCTAATGGTGTGAACCTCAAAAGAAGGGAATGAGAGTGATGGAGCGGGGGGGATGACCTGGAAAGTACATTGTGGGGACAGGAGTAGGCCAACTCCACCACCACGTCTGTTTCCAGGACTCGGGGAATGAGAGAAGTGCAGACCGCCATAGGAGATAGCAGCAGGGGAGGCAGTGTCTGAGTCCTGGATCCAGGTTTCAGTAAGGGCCAAAAGGTTAAGAGAGTTACTGAGAAAGTAGTCATGGATAAAGGGAAGTTTGTTGCATGCGAACCGTGTATTCCAGAGGGCACATTTAAAAGAAGGAGATGGAGGTGTGCAGGTAATGCTAATAAGGTTGCCGGGATTTCTATGTGAGGTGTGTGGGGGGGGTTGAAGCTGGAAGAGGGTGGCCCAGGATGGGGAGAAATATCGCCTGACATAAGCAGTAGTACAAAGAGGAGGAGGGAGTAATGTTTGGCTCTATGACATTGTTTTTGTTGAGGCAAGACCGTGGAATATGATGGGCTTAGATTATTGAGTAGGGTGAAGAGAGTATGGGAGCAGGACATAGTAAAGGGAAGTAGAGAGGGGCTGATGTGGATAAAGGGTGATGGAGGGGGAATGGGGCGATAAAAGTGGATGACTAATGCACATACATATAAAAGCATTGAAATGAACGACATTTTGATGCAATGGGCTAAGTAAAATACTGAAGGGTAGTAAATGGGTAGAGTTGTTACCTTCTGGTTACCTCTGGCTTATCTCTGGTCTATCTCTGAATTCCACTTAGAAATGCCACTTTGAAATGGCACAGATGCCAAGGCACAGAATGCCTTACACCATGCTACTTATAGTTCTAGTGAGCAACAAACAATATGCCAGGTAGGGAGAGGGGAGGGGTCAGAGGAGAAGGATTCATCACACCAGGGGTCAATTAACAAATTACTGCTAAGAGGAAAGTTTGGGTCAGGACCAGCAGGAGACAGAGACAAGGGCAGGAGGAGAAAGAAAAAAGCATATTTCTAAGGTACAAAGTAGATGGGAGAATATGTTATACCATCAAAATACATTAGGGGCACACAGTCAGCTTGGATACAGTGGAGGTTAGATACGTCACTATGAAGTCTCTTTCCGTACCATCAAAATACATTAGGGGCACACAGTCAGCTTAGATACAGTGGAGGTTAGATACGTCACTATGAAGTCTCTTTCCGTACCATCAAAATACATTAGGGGCACACAGTCAGCTTGGATACAGTGGAGGTTAGATACGTCACTATGAAGTCTCTTTCCGTACCTGTGAGAGAAGAAGAAAAAAGATGTACAGTCAGGTCAGGCCATCACAGCATAATCCATCTCTGGTCTATCTCTGAATTCCACTTAGAAATGCCACTTTGAAATGGCACAGATGCCAAGGCACAGAATGCCTTACACCATGCTACTTATAGTTCTAGTGAGCAACAAACGACTTGCCATCATTTCCTAAAATGCAAAAAGTGTTTTCATTACTAAATAGCCCTTTTTCCCACTCCTCCTTCCTCCATTTTGAATATTTCAATGTCCACAGTTTTCGCCTTTGTCTTTGTATGGCTGTCATCAATGGCTTCTTTCAGGCTTTGCACCCTCTCAATCCTGCTTCCAAACATCTCTTCCTAACAGTTGATGTTGCTACCTCAGTTTTGCACTTTTCTTGAGGTGAGCTTTCGATTGGCAAGGGATGTTCTTATCAGTACTCTATCCTCCCTTTTAGTTGACTTTCTGGGCCGACCAGATCTGGGCCTGTCCTGGGTAATTACAAGCTGCTTATGTTTCTGCAAAATTCTTACGACTGTACTCTGATTACAGCCGACCTTCCTTGCGATCTGGGGGCCAGTATAACCCTCTTCATGTAGCACCACAACTCGCACACGATCCTCCGCTGACAAAAATCTGAAGGCTCCCATCATAAAGCTCTACAGTATGATTCACTAGATAGACCCACAGATAAAACAAACAAAGCAGCAGATGTGATGCAATGTGATTGGCTGCCATATCCAGCTTATGATTGGTCACAAGAACCTCATCTGTGATTGGCTAATTTTGGATCTGAAGCTGTACAATATTTAGCTGTGCTTTCAATTCCCATATTGTTGCAAAAATTTCAGGCAAAACTGCTTCAAAAGCTAAAAATATTACAGGGAGAGAATGCAAAATTGTATTGTGAACAAAACCATATATAATGTCATATTAGCATCGAAGATATTCGACAGAAATAAGGACTTTTGAACACCACTGTAAATGTAATACATTAAATAAATAAAAATAAAGTTTAAAAAAGTGAAGGTTTCCTATTGTAAGAAGGTGGAGGAATGATCAGCACAGGGAAGGAGAGATTGCCGCTGCCCCCCAGCATGACAGAGGCTGCCCCATCGTGATGTCTTTGCCCTCCCGATGTGATAGCATCAGGCCTCCATCTAGTGATGATCATATCATTGTAATCTGGTATGCATGGTTCAGTTGCTACACTGATTTATAAGTTTACTATAAAACCTAGTGCTAGATCAAGAAGTTTTGGTATCGAAAGGAGTAGCAATAACTGGGAGGCTCTGTAACTGGGAGGCTCTGGAAGGAACTTCAGCTATATAAGGGTCTGCAGAGGCTTAGTACATCAGGGTGCCTGTAGTTACAACACAGTGAGCACCAGTCAGTTGGAAAACAAATACTACCAGAACAGGAATCCAGAAAAATGGCAGAATTATTGTCCTGGAAGAGAGATTAATGGTGGGTTTACACGTCCCGATATCGCCGTCCAACTCCGACCAAAAGTCACATGGTTCGTGCGTTGGCCCCGATATCGTTCGTGCGTTGTATGGTGTAAATGTCCAATACGATGCACGAACGATGCCAAAACGATATCGGGGATCGAATGAGCGTGCTCTCCAATGGCCCGATATTGGATGGAGGTTGGAGCAGGATCGTGCTGTGTAAACGCCCAACTACGATGTGCAGTACAACGTCCCCTATACACTCCCATGTTAAATGGTCGTTCCTGGGTCGGCCTTACAAGGGGGGGCGTAGACATCGTAGAGACGTTGTATGCCGATATCGCGCTGTGTAAATCTCCGATGCGATCTTGGAAATCTGGGCAGAAAAAGCGCACTCCCGCACCGTCGGATCCAATATCGGACCGACGTTGGAGCGTGTAAACCCACCATTACTTAGTGGGAAACTAGGCAAGGCCAAAATGGGAATATACATTTGCAACATAAATTGGAAACAATAGAGAAGCAGAACTACTGGTAATCCTGAGATCACTGTTAAGGCCCAGTTACACACACACACACAGATAATTGTGCAGAGATTGTTCGCAGATCTCTGGTTGCAGTGAAACCATGGACACATTGTTATATTTGTACACAGCCACAAAATGGAACAATGTGTCCATGATTTCACTGCAACCAGAGATCTGCGAACAATCTCTTCACAATTATCTGTGTGTGTAACTGGGTCTTTAGTTGGATAAGGTCGCACTTTACAATGGTGGATTGCAAGGGGCCAACCTAATGTGGAAGATTTAGAAAAAGAATTCTATGTCTTGCCTCATAGCTACATCTAAAAAGGTGGGTGCTGCAGCTGGTGTGAATTAAGTAGCAGAGAAGGATTCTGATAAAATGGATGCATATGATGGGGAGATTGTGTTGAAGATGAAATGTCAAGTACTGCCATGCAAGCCCGGTGCCAGCACCCGGCATACCCGGGCAGATGCAAGGGCCCTGAAGCAGTGAGAGGGCCAACAGCTGTCTGTGAGCGGAAGCAGAGGAGACCCGCTCACAGATGGTGGCCCTCTCTCCCTCTCTTCTCTCCTGCTCTGTACTGATCTAGATGATCGGTACACAACAGGAGAGAAAGCTTACTGGGAGCTGAATAGAGGCTGAAGGACCTTCCAGTTCCAGTCATGTGACTGATCACATGACTGAAATCAAGATCCTAGAAGAAACTGCTTCTGCTTAACGTCTGCAGCTCCCATGCCTCCTCTCCTGCTCTGCACAGATCAAGATCATCTGAATGTAGTAATATATGAATGTGTGTGTGTCTCTGTGTGTATCTATATCTGTATGTGTGTGTATATGTATTTGTGTATATCTGTATTTGTGTATCTGTATGTGCATGTAGCAGAGCTGTGTGTGTTTGTATGTGCATGTAGCAGAGCTGTGTGTGTACATATATTGTATATATAGCAGATCTAGGTGTATAGTGTGTATGTAGTGTCCATGTGGCAGAGCTGGGTGTGTATCTGTATGTGCATGTATTGTGCATGCAGCAGAGCTGTGAGTATATGCATGTACATGTATTGTATATGTGAGCAAAGCTGTGTGTGTTTGTATGTGCATGCATTGTACATGTAGTAGAGCAGGGTATGTAGTGTCCATGTAGGAGGGCAATATACATAACAAGAGAGGGTACTATGTAATAAGGGAAGGTAATATAGATAACAAGAGAGGGCACTATGTAATAAGGGTTGGTATTATACATAACAAGACAGGGCATTATGTAATAAGGGAGGGTAATATACATAACAAGAGATGGCACTATGTAATAAGGGTTAGTATTATACATAACAAGAAAAGGCACTGTGTAATAAGGGAGGGTAATATACATAACAAGAGAGGGCTCTATGTAATCAGGAATGGTATTATACGTAACAAGAGAGGGCTCTATGTAATAAGAGAGGGTAATATGACTCGCCCCAGTGGGGGCTGTGGGGTACTTGGAGCCGGGCCCTCTCAATGTCCTCGAGCGTCTGGGGGCTGTCACGGTGGCGTGATTCGGTCCGTGGCCCCCTATTGGGGTCAGTAAAAAAGGGTAAAAAGAAAAATAAAAGTAAAATAAAAAGAGTTTGTTGTGACGCCACCCGTGGAAGGTGGCCGGTAGGGGCTAGTGCTGCGGTCCGGGACCTCTGGGGATGATGGAGTTGCAGCTGTGATGGTTTAGCTCACCATGAGAGGAGCAGGTCCCCAGGTCATCCAGAGTTGAGGTGATTAAAGGTGATGGAACGTCAGCGGGCAGAGCTGGCGGCTGGCAGGGTCAGGACAGGTCCCCTGCAGGGCCCTGCAGTCCGTGCGGTCTAGCAGTCTACCACTTCCCAGGCACAGATGGGAAATAAGAGTCTCACACACTGTCTGAGTTCCAACCCGGTTTACTTGGCTTCTGTTGTCAGGCACTTCAAGTTACAGCACAAGTACAGTGGCGGCCTGGGTAGTCCTTGGCAACCAGGATGGCTTGTCCAGTGCACCCACTATGTGTTCGTCTTCTCTTGGGCTTTCCTCTCTCTCAGTGATGCCTGTTCTCCTCCTCCCTGCACGTGCCGCCGCACACAGAGCCCTAGTACAGCAGCCACAGGCTTTCTTGGGCGACCCGCAGAGTCCCCTAGCCCTAGTACGGCTGCCTTCCCTGCGCTGTGTCGGGAGTTGGCAACAGCTCTTGGAGAACTTGTGGCCCCCGATTCTGTGGTTGGAGCCTTCCTGCCACATTCAGGGCCAGTCCCTAGTTCTCACCCTGTCCTTCCACTTAACTGCGGATTCGGGTGAACGGGTAGATCGCTCACTGCCAGGTCCCTAGGACTCCCTTCGTGTTACTGCAGTCTGTAGCCCTAGGACCGGATAGGCCTCATCGTGGTTCAGGCCTCGGGGTCTGTGCTCTCTCTGTCTTCTCTGCTCCTGTCCTCCTAAGACTAACCTCCCACTTCCCATGGTGTCTTCCCTTTGTTCTCTTCCTTTCCCTAACTGCTTCCTGCTCACTTCCCATCCACCACCTGTCTCCCCCCGCTGTCCATCAGCTGCCTGAGCCATCCCACTACCTGGGTTCACCCACTCGCTCTAGGACTGGGGTGTGTTGAGTGTGTTTGTGGGTGACTGGACTTACCGATCCCAGTTGTCGCAAACTAATAGTGGCGACCGTACTGCAGAGGCGCCACAAATATACATAACAAGTGAGGGCACTCTGTAATAAGGGGTAGTATTATACATAACAAGAGAGGGCCCTATGTAAAAAGGGAGAGTAATATACATAACAAGAGAGGGCACGATAAAATAAGGGATGGTATTATATATAACAAGAGTGGGCCCTATGTAATAAGGGAGAGTCATATACATAATAACAGAGGGCACTATGTAATAAGAAACGGTATTATAGATAACAAGAAAGGGCACATGACTAAGGAATGGTAATGACTCGCCCACTCCGGGGTCGTGAGGCACTCGGAACCGGGCTCCGTTTGCTGCAGTGGAATCACGGGGGTCGAGACCCGGCTTCTGTGACCCCGGGGGAGTCAGTTCTGGGTTAAGTGGGAATTAGGGATTGTCCGATGGGAAATAAAGTTTATTGAAGTAAAGTTCGTAATGCCACCTACGGTTCTCGGTCAAGAGGGACCGACGCTGCGGGTCAGACTTCCGGGGTTGTTGGTATTGCAGCTTGATGTCATCTCTCCCCTTTAGGTGGAGAAGTACTCTGGGGCAAATGCACTAAATTGCGATTGATTAGCAGGGCCGATTGTGACACTGGGCCTCTATGTCTCTTCTGCTGTTGCAGAATTCTGTACCCGGTTTACTCACTGAAGTTGCAGCTGGCCACCGGGCGCAATCTCTCTACCAAGTATAATCTACCTAGTCCACAAGGAACGGGATAGCTTGCCCAGGACCCTTAGTGTGCCTCTCCGTTCTCGTCTTCACTCCACCTGTGCCTCTGGGGTCTTCTCTGTTCCCTTACTCACGACTGCACACTTCCACTTGCTTCTCCTTAACTTTTCCACTCACTACTAGTGACTTACTTACTACCCCCCACCTGTTCTTCCCCTGTCCCCTTTGACTGGGCCATTCCCCCGGGTCCGCCAATGGTCCCCTAAGTCCTAGGGTGTGTTGGGTGTTTTTGGTGGGGGTCTGTGTTCGCCACCCCGTTTCCTCAAGGACTGAGACACCACACCCGTTCATTGAGTGTAGTACCTCTTCATGGTGACCAGACCGGTGGAACGCCACATTAATATTCATAATAAGAGAGGGCAGTATGTAATACCAGAGGGTAATATACATAACAAGAGAGGGCACTATGTAATAAGGGACTGTATACATAACAAGAGAGGGCACTATGTAATAAGGGAGAGTAACATACATAACAAGAGAGGGCACTATGTAATAAGGGATTGTATACATAACAAGAAAGGGCACTATGTAATAAGGGATTGTATACATAACAAGAGAGGGCACTATGTAATAAGGAAGAGTAATATACATAAGAGAGGGCACTATGAAATAAGGGAGAGTAATATACATAACACGAGAGGGCACTTGTCACACGCTTAGATGGCGCTGGCATTGTTGGATGCTGCTGTGTATGTGGTTTGTCTTTAAGAGCTGCATGGTTGACAGTTGTGAAGATCCTTGCCTCCTGTGGTGTGCTCCAGAACTGCAGTCACTATTATGTTCAATTGCTGGCTCAGGAGTTAATGTGTGACTCACCTGGAATCCCTCGCTCTGGCTTTAAATAGCCTTCCCTCTCCTCTGTCAGGTGCTGCTGATAACTATGTGCTCTAGGTCTTGGTGCTGTGCTGATGCTTAGGCTGGTTTAACATTACATTTTAGTTAAATCCGATGCTGTCCGATGAAAATAGGACAGCATCGGATCCGAACTGATCCCTGCAATCGGATATCAAATAGGCATCCGATTCCGACATTTTGCAGGATTAGTTTGGGGTCCTGTCACCTCGCTCCCCCTCCTCTTTGCCTCCTGTCATCTTGTTGTCCACCTGTTGTCCCCTGCTGTCCCCCTGTTGTCCCCCTGCTGTCCCCCTGCTGTCCCCCTGTTTTCCTCCTGCTGTCCCCCTGTTCTCCCCTCTCCTCTCCACTTCTCCCCGCTCCTCCTGTCATTCCAACATAAAAAAATCTTTATTCTCACCTGCCAGCGCTCCCCCAGCTATAGAGCTCCCAATCGGTTTTACAGACCTGCGATGATGTCATCGGGTCACGATCAGCTGATCGGGTTGTGGCATCATCCCAGGTCCTGGTTACCGAGAAGGAAGCTGATGGAGACGCCAGGGGAGCGCTGGCAGGTGAGAATAAAGATTTTTTATTTTAAACACTTGATTTTAGTTATATTTCACTTCCGCAATGTATGTATATACATTGCGGAAGTGAAATTAGGCGGCACACAATAGTTGTAGTGTACTGAGCATGTACTGAGCATGCTCAATACACTAAAATCGGGTCCGAGGAGACATCAAATGTTTCCTTGGACCCTGCTCCATAGGGCCCCATGTTAAAGTCATCGGATTGGATTTGGCATAATTGCCATCCGATTTGACTCCGATCTGATTCTCTCCGATTTTTTCAGGAGCCAAAATCGCAGCAGTCTACATTTTTGCACCATGATTCAGAATCCGATGCCTGTCCGATTTTCATCAGACAGCATCGGATTTAACTAAAACGCAATGTGAAACCAGCCTTAGCTGCTGGGCTAAAGTCTTTCCTTGGGAGAAGCTGTGATTCCTGACCCGTGGGTGGAGGTAGGGGCCCTCAGCCTAGGGCTAATCAGAAGTTTTAGGGTACAGGGTTGGCGGCTCTGAACTCCTCACCATCAGAGGTACCTCTGAAATCAGGGTGAGCCAGGGATCCCTGCATCAGGGTCAGATTAGGCTCTCCTGACCCCCTTTTGCCCAATTCACCTACCTGATACCTGTTCCCTTACCTCCCAAGCGTGACAGCACTATATAATAAGGGAGAGTAATATACATAACAAGAGAGTGCACTATATAATAAGGGACACTAATATACATAACAGGAGAAGTGTACTATGTAATAAGGGACAGTAATATACATGACAGGAGAGTGTACTATGTAATAAGGGACGGTAATGTACATAACAACAGAGGGCATTGTGTAATAAATATATAGGTTTGACTTTGTTGGAAGAAAAAGATTGGGCCCAGGTACAATTCCCTGCACAGGGGCCCCAAGCTGTCAGTGTCTGCCCCTACACTGTAGCAAGTTCACAATCCTCACATGCATGACTATGGAGATGGGAGATCACATACACAGCGATAGAAAGGAGCTGTCCGAATACTGTAAGCATGCTTTTTGACTGTATGACAAAATATATTTCCCTATATTACGTAAAATGGCTGTTTATGGTGGGTATTTACAATCATTTGAATCACACATCAATGTACCAAATCTGATACGCATATTTCTGGGGATAATATTCGTAACTAGTGTTAAGTGTATAAAGGACAGGGACACTGATGGTGGGTTTACACGCCGCGATATCGGCGTCCAACTCCGACCCAACTCCGACAAAAAGTCACGTGGGTCGCGAGTTGGACCCGATATCGCTCGCGCGTTGTACGGTTTGAGCGTACAACGCGATGCTGGAACGATACCAAAACGATATCGGAGTTGAATAGCAGAGCTATTCAACTCCCGATATCGCAAGGCCGTTGTAGCAGCATCGCTGCGTGTGACAGCCCAACTCCGATCTGTACTCGCACCTCACCCATTAACTCCCATGTTAAATGGTCGTTACTGGGTTGGTGGGCGTACACATCGGAGGGACGTTGTTTCCCGATATGCAGCGTGTAAACTGGCGATGCGATATCGGGAAAAGGGCTGAAAAAATGCGCGCTCCCGCGGCGTTGCCTCCGATATCGCCGCGATATCGGGACGTGTAACCCCACCATCACACAGGCAGCTCCTCTCTGCAGAACATGGCAATTGTTAACACCTGGCAACCTGCAAGCCTGCTATTTCTCCATGTCAGGCGTACAATGGGCAGCATGTATTTCTGAAATATAATGAAATCTAACAATAAACCTTATCTCTGTAACTGAATTAAGAAACCAATATAACATCCCCCACACAGTAATGTGATAATAAACAATCTCACGTAACACAATTAACACAAGTCAATGTACTGCACTGATACACAAAGTCGCCAGGGATCTTATTAAATCCACACATACAAGAGAGGTGTAACCATTTAATTGCTGGCTGAATCTGAACAAATCCAGATCTGCATTGAGTCTGTATATTCTCCCTGTGCTATGTGATATGACCTCCTCCCACTTAAGGTACCGTTACATGGCACGATGTTGAAACGATGTCGGCAACGATTTTGCGGGAGCGCGGTTGTTTCCGACATCGTTTCAACATCGTTGGTGAGATATCACACGTCTAGATATCGTGGACAACACACCAACGATGTAGCGAGCAGCTATCTATCATTCGCACAACCCAGCAAACGATACTTGTTCACTGCTGTGAATAGGAGAAGTCGTTACTGACATCGTTATCGCGGTGTCACACAGAACAATGATGCAGCAGGTTGAATGATCATGGATCGTCTAATTTGAGAACATGTTCTCAAATCTGCGATCAACGATCCAACGATTTATCGTAGTCGTATCTCGGTGTCACACGCAATGACGTCTTAACGATGTTGTTTCAACGACTCCAAACCCGTGACGTTTGAGTAATATCGTTAAGGATATTGTGCCATGTAATGGGGCCTTTACACATATACACACAGTGAAGAAAATAAGTATTTGATCCCTTGCTGATTTTGTAAGTTTGCCCACTGACAAAGACATGAACAGTCTATAGTTTTAAAGGTAGGTTAATTTTAACAGTGAGAAATAGAATACCAAAAATAAAATCCAGAAAATCACATTGTCTAAATTATATAGTTTTGAAGAGAGAAATAAATATTTGATCCCTCTGGCAACAGGACTTAAAGGGACACTTTCACCAAGTTTTTGCCATCTCATCTCACAGTAACATAATGTCGAGACAGAGACCCTGATTCCAGCATTGTGTCACTTACTGACCTGCTTGCTGTCACTTTGATAAAATTACTGTTTTCTCTGCTTCAGATTTAGCAGTAAATGACTATGCCGGACTAATTTATTAGTCCTGCAATGTTAATCTCAAACTGATTGAACAGTGATTTTATCAAAACTACACTGAGCAGCCCAGTAAGTGACACATCGCTGGTATCAGGATCTCTCTCTCTACATTATGCTGCTATCGGATGAGATAGAAAAACCTAGTGACAGTGTCCCTTTAATACTTGGTGGCAAGACCCTGTTGGCAAGCACAGCAGTCAGACGTTTCTTGAAGTTGAAGATGAAGTTTGGGCACATGTCAGGAGGAATTTTTGTCCACCGGGATTAAGGTCTGGAGACTGGCTAGGCCACTCCACGACCTTAATGTGCTTCTTTTTGAGACACTTCTTTGTTACCTTGGCTGTATGTTTTAGGTCATTGTTGTGCTGGAAGACCCAGCCATGACCCATTTTTAATGTCCTGGGGGAGGGAAGGAGGTTTTCACTCAGGATCCTATGGTATATGGCTCCAACCATCGTCCCATTGATGCGGTGAAGTAATCCTGTGCCCTTAGCAGAGAAACACCCCAAAACATAATGTTTCCACTACCATGCTTGACTGTGGGGATGGTGTTCTTTGGGTCATAGGCAGCATCTTCCACCAAACACGGCAAGTTGAGTTAATGCCAAAGAGCTCACTTTTTGTCTCATCTGACCACAGCACCTTCTCTCAATCACTCAATCCAAGGTATTCATTGGCAAACTTCAGATGGGCCTGCACATGTGTCTTCTTGAGCAGTGGGACTTTGCCGCACTGCAGAATTTTGATCCATTATAGCATAATGTGTTACCAATGGTTTTCTTGGTGACAGTGGACCCAGCAGCCTTGAGATCATTAACAATTTCCTCATGTGTAGTTTTGGACTGATCTTTCCCTTCATCATGATCCTGGATACCCCACGAGATGAGATTTTGCATGGAGCCCCAGATTGATGTCGATTTACACTCATTTTGTATTTCCTCCATTGTCTTACTATTGCACCAACAGTTGTCTCCTTCTCATCCAGGGTCTTAAGGCCTCTTCACACGCTAGGATCTTGTTAACGATATCATTGAAACGTCACAGATTTGTGATCGTTCAAACAATATTATTTGTGTGTCGTTGCATGTAAACAAACAATGTAAGAAGGATAAGTCGTTGGAACGGTCATCAAAAATTTGAGATCCTGACCTCAAATCTATCGTTCGTCATCCAATTAACGTTCTGGGAAGCAGCAACATTGTTCAGTGTGACACCTTTTTGAACGATGTCGTTCATAATTATCCTATTCCAAACGAAAGAGGCACCTTGTTCCATATCTGATAGCAATATTCTGCGTTGCGTCCTTTTTGGGAAGGGGTGTTCAGGACCTATTATATTATATCCAGAGAACTGATTCCCCTGACCCCACAGATAGCCCTCTTCTCCATACTCCCAGGCCCTATTACTAGCCAGAAATGGAGTCTTCTCAGATTGTGCATTTCTGCTGCACGGATGGTCATGCCGCGCCACTGGCGGACTAAGACCCCGCCGACATTGGTGGAATGGTTGGCGGTATTTTCGGATATCTACCGTATGGAGGAGTTGACGGCTGAGGCGGGGGGTAATACCACCTTCTTGACCTGCACTTGGCAGCCCTGGATTATATTTAGGGAAACTGCGGAAATGCCGAACCTGCTTAGAGGGGACTATTAGGCGGTGGCGACAATGGACCCTAGCAGCTACCTTTCCCCCTCCTCCCCCTTTCTTTTTCTCCTCCTCCTTTCTTTTTCTCCTCCTCCTTTCTTTCTTTCCTGTTTTTATCTTTCTTCTGACCTTATTTATATTTCCTACCTTTCGATCTTAAGCGGAAAAGATTCTTTCCTTCCCCCACCATGTTTCCCCTACATCTGCTTCCCTATTACCTTTATTTCCCCATCTCCCCCTTACATGTTATCGTATGGATACGGGTTATTTACAGTTTTGTGTCTTATGCACCTTTGGATTTTCTATCATGGGGAGCAGATGTTCCCCCTTTTAGATTTAAATTCGTGGGGGACAACATATTCTGCTGTTAGCAATCTGAATGAAAACTCTAACGCACACCTCTGGCAGCACACGACCTGCCTATATGGACTTTTTCATTACCGTCTGTTCTTCTATGATTGTTGCTGGCCAGAGTGGTGCATGCTGCGATATTCGACACCCTTGTAGACCCATTTGTTATTCCATTTTTTTCCTTTTTCTATGTGACAATTGTTACTTTCGTTATTGGCTTGTTGTGATTCGTTTCTCTCTTAATAAAAACTGATTCAACAATAATCATCCTATTCCTGTTGCATTTTAACATTGTTCAATCGTTCATCACCAAATAGCTGGCGTGTTGCCAAATTTAAGATCGTTAAAGATATCCTTGCGTGTGACGACGCACTAACGGTGTCGAAAGGTCCGCGGTCACGTGACACAACTAGCGATATACTTAACCTATATCCTAGTGTGTGACGGTACCTTTACTATGGTTTTGTAGCCCATTCCAACCTTGTGCAGGTCTAGGATCTTTTCCCTGATTTCCTTAGGCTGGTTTGGCTGGTTTTATACTGCAGTTTTTTCCTTGATCAAGTTCGATCAGGTTTGTGTGCCAAAACCAGGAGAGGAACCAGGAGAGGAACTTGCAGGGAAAACTATAATTGAAAGATTGACACCTGTTCTGAGTTTTGGAGGCATTCCTGGTTTTGGCACACAAACCTGATCAAACTTGATCAGGGAAAAAACTGCAATGTGAAACCAGCCTTAGGGTGCCTTCACACTGCGGCGTGATCGTCCGGGCTGTCCGGGATGACCCTGACAGCCGCGGACTGGATCAGCACACAGAACTGAAGGGCTAATTTTCCCTCCGCTCTGGTGTGCAGAGCACGGAGTCTGCAGCTGGCTGACAAGTCAGGACCGCGGCGTCGTGGTGCCTGACTTATCAGCAGTGGGAACCTGCGTGGCGGCTATAGAGGTTAGAGTCTGATTGATTAATTGAGTGTGTGGACAGGAGTCTTTAAGGCTATGTTCACACAATGCGCTTTTTTTGCGCGGGCGCTTTTACCAGCGTTTTTTACCCACGCAAAAAAACACAAAAAAAGAAGCAGTGCTGTTCACACAGCACGCTTTTTTATGGCCTGGGGGGAGGAGTGATGTCACAGAGGGAAGGAAGAATCCTAGTTCCTCCTGCCCTCTGTGGCATCTGTGACCTCCCCCATTTGATTTCGCAGTGTATTAATATACACTGCGAAATCAAATTTAAATAACGGCAAATGTATTAAAAATAATATACAATGAATACTTACCCTTTCCAATGCCTTTTCCTCCGGTACAGAGGCAAGGCGATGTATCGTCCTGCCAGGGCCTTTCATGATGTCAGAGTGACATTACGGGTGCTGATTGGCCGCTCGCGATCATGTGATATGATATGTGATAAAATACGCTGCTGCATAAAGAATTAACATGTCAATTCTTTTTACGCAGGCGCTTTTTCCCAGAAAAGCACGGCATATTTTTACACATGGTCTGTACGGCGAAGTGAATTTCCCATTCACTTTGCCGGCAGTCAAAAGGCACATTGTGCATTATTGAAACGCAAGGCGCAAAAAAGCGCGCAAAAATGCGGGATGTGTGAACGTAGCCTTATACAGGTGACAATTTAGGACAGTTGTCTTTAATGCGGGTAATGAGCTGATAATGAACATCTAACTGGTCTGTAGGAGCCAGAACTCTTAAGGGCCAGTTACACGGCACGACGTTGAAACGATGTCAGCAACGATCTCGGGGGCGCGCGGTGGTTTTTGACATCATTTCAACATCACTGGTGAGATGTCACAGTCTAGATATCATGGACAACTCACCAACAATGTTGTGAGCAGGTATCGTTCGCAAACCTTGCGAACGATCCCTGCTCATTGCTGTGAATGGGCGAAGTCGTCCACGACATCTTTATTGTGGTGTCACACAGAACGATGCAGCAGGTTGCTGGAGTTGAGATCGTCAGGTTTTCCAACATGTCAACTCCGATCCAACGATTTATCATAGCAACTTGCCAGAGTCACTTGCAACGAGGTCGCAACAACGTCGCTGAAATGCCTCCAAACCCGTGACGTATCAGCGATGTCATTGACGATGTTGTGCCATGTAACTGGGCCTTTAGGCTACATTCACACTCTGCGTTTTTGCTCTGTTTTTGCTCTGTTTTTGCTCTGTTTTTGCTGTTTTTGCTCTGTTTTTGCTCATCAGTTTTTGTAGCCAAAACCAGGAGTGGGTGAGAAATACAGAAGTGGTGTTGTGTTTCTATTAGGCTGGTTTCACACTGCAGTTTTTATCCCTGATCAGGTTTGATCAGGTTTGTGTGTCAAAACCAGGAGTGTCTCTAAAACTCAGAACAGGTGTCAATCTTTCAATTATAGTTTTTCTCTGCAAGTTCCTCTCCTGGTTCCTCTCCTGGTTTTGACACACAAACCTGATTGAACCTGATCAGGTAAAAAACTGCAGTGTGAAACCAGCCTAAGGCGGCCGTCACACGCACAGATATCGCGCAAGATATCGCTTGAACGCGGCAGATTAAACATCGCGTAAGCGATGTCTGTGCGTGTGACGGCAAGATACGACGAGCGAGATCTGATCAAATCGCAAAATCGTGATCTGAGGTCCGGACCTCAGATCTAGCGATTTACGATTTAGCGATCTGCTTCATCGTGGTGTATAACTCCACGATGAGCGATCTCCCAGCGGCAGAGCCTATGCTGGGAGATGGTAACTATGGTACACGTCGGGTAACTAAGCGACGCGCGGCGCCTAGTAACCCGATGTGTACCATAGTTACCAGCGAGATCGCGGATCCACATCGCTGGTGAGTCTGTCTGTGTGACATCTCACCAGCGATGTGAGCGATATTGTAAGCGATCGCGCGTGCACGTGATCGCTTACAATATAGTTCTAGATATCTGTGCGTGTGACGGCCGCCTTAGGCCGGCTTCACGCCCCGGCAAGATCCGATCCAAGGCTGTGATGGTGGGTTTACACACACCAATTTATCTGTTCAATATCTGAACCAATCTTTGGTTGCAGTGAAATCATGGATACATTGCTCCATGTTGTACACAGCCACAAAATGGAGCAATGTATCCATGATTTCACTGCAACCAGAGATTGGTTCAGATATTGAACAGATAAATTGGTGTGTGTAAACCCACCATCAGAGGTGAACCTGACAGCCCCGGACCAGATCTGGACACAGAACCGGAGGGCCAATTATGCCCTCCGGTCCGGTGTGCAGTTGGATGGCTCATTTGCAGCCGCAGCTGCTGATAATTCAAGATCCTGAACTGTCAGCAGGGGACAGCTGGTGGTGCTGAAGTTCAGCACCCAGTGTCCGGCTCCCGGGTGCAGCTCCGATGCAATCCGGCGCCATAGACCCCATGTTAGGAGGCGTCGGATCACACAGGACCGGGAGGATCAGCTTTTTTCCCCCGGACACAAAAATGCTGCATGCGTTGGATCGTTCATCCTAGATTTGAGATCCTGACCTCAAATCTATCGTTCGTCGTCCAATTAACGCTACTTCAGGAAGCAGCATCGTTCAGTGTGACACCTTTATGAACGATATCATTCAAAAAACTCCTATTCCTGCCGCTTTATTTCATCGCTCACTCCTTCCTCTCCTATTTAACAGTTGAGCTGCCGCATAGGATATCGTAAACGATATCCTTGTGTGTGACACCGCACTAACGATGTCGGAACGATCACGGTCACGTGATCGATCCAAGGATATCGTTTATGTAAACCCACCATTAGTTATACAATCAACAATATTCAGTGACACAGTTAATACACAGGTCTGTTACACAAGGCTTAAATCACAAAGAACGAGAAAGTAATAGTCTATATGGCTCTAAGCTCAGAAGGCCAGGTAAAGAGTTAATTACTGGCCCAACACTAAGAAAAGGAGAGTCACCTCTTCCTTGCCTAATTATTACATATGGACCATCTATCAAATAAAGTGCACAGTATAAGATATAGGATAAAAGAAAACCTCATACAAAGGCCCTATATACAACCCCTGGTAAACATTATGGTATCACCCGGCTCGGAGGATGTTCATTCAGTTGTTAAATTTTGTAGAAAAAAAGCAGATCACAGACATTGCACAAAAATAAAGTCATTTCAAATGGCAACTTTCTGCCTTGAAGAAACACTTAAGGTACTGTCACACAGGGCGACATCGCCGGCGATGGTACCAGCGATCTTATGAACGTCCAGATCGCCGTGCTATCGCTGGTGAGATGTCACACGTAGCAATATCGCCGGCAACTATGGACGATCCGACTATTCCGTAATCGCTTGAACCATACCTGAAGCGATGTCTGTTTTTCAGATCGCCGTGTCACACAGCACAACCTCACCGGCAATGTGGGCGTTCTTTTTGACGGCACATAGGAGGAAGGCGTGCCACACTGACCGCGCACCTACGACTCGGATTGGTCTTCCAAAATGCGTTCCCATTGGTCAGCCTGTCCTTGTCTGCTGTCTGCTAACGTTATGCCTTGGACTTCCATAGCATTTTGCCAGTACAGTGTGTAGTGCTGTTTTCTTGCTTCACCCCACAATGCGGTGTCGACAAAGTATGGCACAGTAAAAATTAACAAGAAGAGAACAACGGAGAGAAAGAGTACGTTTTTCCAGAAAATTGTATTTTTACTCGCAGTGCCAAAGTGAACAAAAAATACGCTTGTGTGGGGCACTATTTCGGATTATATGTGGTCCTATGGGGACAGGTTTTGGTTTGTCTTGTCCCTATCTGTATGTACACTATGGTGCCTGTCGGACATGTGTTTGAAGACATGTATGTGTTTGGTAGGCAATTTGGGCACCCTGGAAACTTCAAAGTGTCCGTGTGTGAACACAGCTCCATGTCAAAATACATTCAACTGTCCTGTGACTCACATATAGAGTATAGAGTGGGGCCAAAATGCTGGATCCAGTCTCCAGCACAATTGCAGCCACTGCTACAGCGCTACGTCCTTTGTGTCTGTGATACCTCCGTGGCTTCATTTATGTAAGGTGCTATTTACCCCATGGGTAAACCAAGCAATCACAGCGGTGTTTCACATGATATTTTTTTAATGTCATACATTTAAATTATTGGTACAATGTATGTCCTTCAAAATATGTTATCTCTGTCTACAAGACATTCATGAGCTTAAAAATGTTGAGTCCATTTCGACAACAATGTTGTTGTTTTTTTTTGGAGTGGCTTTACAGACTTACAAAAAAGTAAAACGGTTAAGGGCCGCTTTACACGTCGCAATATCACAACGCAACAGCGATAAAAAGTCACGTGGTACGGCAGTTGCAGTTGATATCGTTCGTGCATTCTGTCATGTAAATGGGCAATGCGATGCGCAAAAAATCTAACTACGATATTGCAAGAAGATTTTGCAAGCCCTTCAACCGTACGATATTGTATATGCAATGTGGCATATTCGTGCTGTGTGACAGCGCAACTACGATTTCTGGCGCAGCTTCCCCTATTCACTCCAATGTTAAATGCTCGTTCCCTGAGTTGCTCAAACTCAGCGTGGGAAAGGGGAGTACAATATCGTAGTTGCGTTGCCTGCCGATATCTCCCTGTGTGACAGCTCCTATGCGATCTTGGACAAGTGCCAAAAACGTGCGCGCTCCCGTGAAATCGTATGCAATATCGGAACGATATTGCGATGTGTAAAGGGGCCCTAAGGGCTACACCACCAAAAAAGAGAATGTGGCCCCAAATAACCCAAAATCTTGCAAGCAAGTGATTGTCATAAAAAAGATTTATCAATCAGCTTTCACCAATGTTACTTATCAAAGGAAATAATGATGTTTCAGCCACATGTAGGTGTCCCACATCTGAAAGCAAAAAACATGACGTACAAACAGTAGTTGGGCACAATATACAATGTGGCCAATCAGTAGCCAAATACTTCAAAAATTGTATTAAACAAAGCAGGAACGTAAGTAAACCCATTGAAATTCATATTGCTCAGCTGGGAACACATTTTGGCATAAAAATGAATGTGATTGCTCATCTCTGCTGACCCAACCGTAATGTCGCGACACAGAAGTACCTAGGAAATAAGTCACACAAATGTTCTGTGTGCTGTAACATAATTTTTTTTTTTTGGCCTTGCAGCAGTACATTACCAAAATTAGCATACATTAAGGAACATCCTGTTCTTTTGAAGTCAATGGACCCGACAAACATCGCTGGGTAATTCTAAACAATAGGTTCAGGACCAATGTTCCCTTCACAGGGGTCCATTAATGGAAATGAGAGATACCAAAAAAAAAAACCAACATCTGCTGGAGACACAGCAATGGACGGACACTCCTGCAGGGGTTGCAGCCTGTCAGTAGCACACACCCTGCACCAGTGGTGGGGAACGTCCGGCCCCCGGGCCGGGTCCGGCCCGCCATGTTACCTGATCCGGCCTGTGGCCACTTTGCTTTTATTTGTAGCGCGGTCCCTTTAAATCAGCAGCGGTGCGTGCCGGAATTGTCTCCGACCTGAAACATAGTCAGCGTGAGGCGTTCTGTGAAGCAGGAGCCTCTGCACTGTCCAGCTCAGCTCCCGGGAGGATTACAATCACCTCCTGCTTATCTTAAATAAACAATTCCTCCACCTCGGGAAGTCCGTGAGTAAATGTAAAGGTGTCAGATAAGTAAATAAATAAAGTGTCTGCTCTGTGATCGTCGGCTGTGCAGGGATGAAAACTGTCAGCAGTATAAGAAGGAGCTGCATCCAGAAACATAGCCAAGGGAGGGAGATAAAAATCATGTGAAGCCATGTTAAAATCATATATGTCCACATTGATTTTTATCTACCTTCATTTGGATGTGTTGCTGGATCTCTTTTTGTACCTTGTACTTTGTGTACATGTGTGTCTTATACTTCAGGCCCTGTGTACCCATGTGCCATATACCTCAGGCTCAGTGTATCTATGTTCTGTGTACCCATGAGTTGTATGACTCTGGCCCCATGTACCTGTGTGCCATATGCCTTCGTCTCAGTGTACCCATGTACTGTACGCCTCAGGCTCAGTGTACCCATGTGTCGTACACCTCAGGCTCTGTGTTCCCAAGTGCCGTATGCCTCACGCTCATTGTACCCATGTGTCGTATTCCTTGTGCTCCGTGTACCCGTGTGCCGTATGCTTCAAACTCCATGTACTCATGTGCCGTATACCACATGCTCTGTCTACCCATGTGCCATATACCTCTGGCCCTGTGTACCCACGTGCTGTGTACCCCATGCTCTGTGTACCCATGTGCTGTATACCTCACGCTCCGTGTAACCATGTGCTGTATACCTCAGGCTCTGCCTACCCTTGTGCCGTCTACCTCAGGCTCTGTCTATCCTTGTGCTGTCTACCTCAGGCTCTATCTACCCATGTGCAGTATACCTCAGTCCCCAGAAATGGGGTTAGGCTACCTTCACATTTGCGTTTGTGTCTGCATGCAGAGGGCATGCAGACACAAACGCAGTGAAAGCAGGGTCATTTTTGTTCATAATGATGTGTCCGCAGCAGAGAATTTGTGCCTGCGGACACATCACTATGGAGCCCGGCCAGCCAATCGGCACGCTCGGGAGGCGGGCCGGAGACAGAGATCAGTGGCAGAGATCTCCTCCGGGCCCCTGGTAAGCTCCGACCTTTGTCAGCGGGCAGAAACATCTGATCTGACAGCTGTTTGAATCTCCTGCGCCGACACAGAGAGGAGATGTCGTCGCGGGAACATTCAAACAGCTGTCAGATCAGCTGTTTCTCCTCACCGACACCGCCAGCAGATGTAAGTTTAGCAATGTTTTTTAAGTTAATAAATTTATACGGCCCGCGAATGATATTCTAAATTTCCAAATGGCCCTTTGCAGAGAAAAGGTTCCCCCCCCTGCCCTACACCATGTCGTGCTGTCATGCCACGGCCCCCACCCCATTGAAATAGGAGCAGTAGCTGTCTCTGCTGGCCCTGGCATCCGGCTGAACACGGCCCTGGCTTAACGGCTGTAGTGGTGCTATGCCAGGGTCATTGGCACGCCAATCACCCAGCTGAATATCTCCCGTGGTGGGGTCCACTGAATCTACATAGCTTCCTGGAGTGTATGATGCAGCATCCCTATGACGCAGAAAGTTAAGTAGCACACAACACGCCATCACTACTATATCTATAGATTCCAGTTTCATATTCAAAGGCGTATGAAACAAGCGGAATCTATTGGCCATGATCTCAAACGCATATTCAACCACACAACGTGCCCGGGATAGCCTGTAGTTGAAAATGCGATGCTCAGGGGTAATAGACCTCTGGGGATATGGCCTTAGTAGGTTGGCATGAAGTGGAGAGGCTTCATCCCCCACAAAGGCAAAGTTCAGATGTCCAGTCGTGTTATTATTTGAGGGCAAGTTTAGCCGACCCCTCCGAAGATCTTGACCAAAGGAGGTCTGGCCAAACACACCACCATCAGACATAAGACCGTTCATCCCAACATCCACGTACAGAAATTCATAGTGTGCATTGACGAGGGCCATGAGGACCACACTGAAGTACCCTTTATAGTTAAAAAAAAAAAGGACCCGGTGTTGGGGGGGGGGGTTGTGTGATCCGTATATGCTTGCCATCCAATGCCCCCCGAAGTTGGGGGAATTGCCAGCGAGATTAGAATCCATTGGCAACCTCAACCCATGCTGCGGGAGAGGATGGGAATGGCATATAGGATGTGATCAGGCTCCTCACGATGGCCTCAAACGTCTCAGGGATTAGGCGGCTCAGCAGGGGCCGAGAGACTGTTGCCGAGTACTGCAGGCATCTTGCAATGTTTTTATGTTTGGAGAGATAAAGTTTCTTGGGGCCAGCATAATTTGAAGCCAGTTTGTGAAGACAATTTTTAAGATGCAACCAAACAACCTGTTCAACATTGTTTAGTATTCTGCTAATTTAAACTCTGTTATGTTTGTGTTCGCGGGGTAATCATACTGGCTACCACCCTGATGTACATGTGGTCTGTTAAATAAACATAAGTTTGTGTAACATTTTTGTGCTAGGGCTAAAAATATCAGCTCAAACCAGAACTCGTTTTATTCACAATTACATTGCCCTTTCATTTTAACGTCTGGCCTCTGATTGTACTTGTTTGGCCAGACAGTGTAGCACACTTGCTGTTTGGCGTGCAATCTTGAAATGTCGCTCCCCTCTTGTGTTTACCCTTTTTGCCATAATTTAACCCTGGTGTAAGTTTGTGCTTTATGGATAAAGGCCCTATCATGTGTTGTTCGTGAGGTGTGTGCAGCCAACATTGATCATGTTGAAAACAAAATGTTTAGGTGTTCTGATTTTTTAATCACTTTTTTGGGGATTCTACAAAGGAACAAACAAACATTTCTAAATATGAGAAACACAACAATTTTAATTTCAACAGCAAAAAATAGGGCAAATAGCCAGTCAACTGAGTAGCCTACTAACCAACATGGCATGAGGCTGTACAAAAGTAGCCAAACAACACCAAAGGGCTGAATAACAAGTTCCACAAATCACGGCTGGTCACGGGTTACTGTAGGTTCAGACATGGCAGAGGCCTCCACAATTTGACGCAGCATGGCGGTCACTCTGGACATCTGTTGGATGGCCTGCTGATGAACCTCCCAAGCTTCGGCCAAAATGTCAGCAACATGATTAAGTGTGTTGACACGGACTCTGTCACCATGTATCGCCCTGCTCCTTGGCTGCAGCCACTACAACACACCGACTTGACTACAGATTTGAAGTTTGCCAGTCAATTTTCTCTGCCTACAGTGGGGCTAAATGTATGCTTGAGTCCTTGCATGATTGGTGAAGACATGCTGCATTCACTGCTGCCAGGAAATCACCATGCAAATAAATTACGGAATGGTGTGTTTGAAGTAAACTTACGGTTGGGTTCAGCATCCACACTTGGACTTTGACGCTGCAGCGATGGGCTCACAAACCAATATCGACGTTAGCCATAGTCCTGGCTAACGTCAATCAAAATGCTGCTGCTCAAAGTAGTAGTGCAATACATTTGTCCCTTGACAGAGACTTACCACGATGGTCGGCAGCCCCATTGTCACTGCTGGTCTGGGGTGACCATTGAGCACCAGACAGGTCTTCTGTTGGCTCACTCTGGAAAGGAGGGGTGTGTTGTACAGGGGGTGTGGGGTCTGCACTACCAGCCAGGTACGGACTTGACGGGCCCTCAGGAAAAGCAGGTGGGGGTGATGGTTGAGTTGGTGTGGATGGTCTATCAGCCGGTACTGGGCCTGGCGTGAAGGAATGCTCATCAGAACACCCATCGGCAAAAGATGCTGGCAATTGACCTCCATCAGCCACGTTGGCATCATCTCTTGCTGTTGAGGTAAACATACAGTGAGTAATATGTAGAGGCTGCTTTATGCTAGTTTCATGGACAGCTATGTGTGTTTTCCACACAATAACCTATGCCTCTCCAAGATGGCATACACATGAATGTGCACCACCTACATGGCCCTCTATGCTGCAACATGCAAGTGCATAGTGCGGCAAAAAGATGTCAGTGGTTAGATGACACATAAAAGGAGAGCAGGTGACAGCAACTATGTGTATGAGGCAAATGTTTTGTTGCTGTATGAAGCTTAGTACACACTCACCTCACAGGTTCCCAATGTTGGCCCATAGCTCTACTAGCCGGTCTCGGGCCTTGTATTTTAAATCAGCTATCTTCTTTCTTATCTGTACCGGCATCCGATGAATGCGTACTTTACGCCTGAGCTGTTGTTGAACGATGCGGACCACAGCCTTTTTGTGTCTCAGAGGGTGGTCATGATGCAAACAGCACCAGTAGTCCTTCCTGTCAAATATATCAATCATTAGCCTGAGGTCAGCCTCTCCCCAGACATGTTTACTATGGGGCCCACAATAATGTGTAAACTGAGGAGTCACCAGCACACAACGTGATGACGTCACGACGCACGTAGGTTCCGCTAAGGACGTGGGAGTCAATGCAAAAAATCCACCCACGCATGTATAGAGAAGCCGAGATGCAACGCGGCGGCATAAGACGACCCAACGGAAACGCTTCAGCGTTGCGGGCACATACAGGACTAATTCACCTACTGCCGTCCAATTAATGCATGAACTGCTTGCAATATGACGGGCAAATGTCTGGACAGACTGTTTTGTTCACATTCATTTTTTAAAGATATATACAATGCATAATCATTGGAGATGTCCAGAACGAACATAAATAGGATGTGTCACCCTCATTCACAAAATATGACATTAGAGTGCACAATACATCCAACAGGACAGTAGTAATGCAGGCACGGATACTTAAATATGGCGCCTGGCCACCAGACAGCCAATCGGAACGCATTTGTTCCAACCAATATCCCTAGACGGGGCGCAGAAAAACAAACTACCAGGAACGCCCAGGAACGCCTACGGAATCGATTCCCTGAACACAGGCATCACTAGCCTCATTGAAATTGCCGCGTCACACAGCACAAGGCATGCTTATCGCTCAAGCTACATCGCCTGATTTCCAGAAACTGTTGGGAATTCTCTGAACTCAGAACGAGAGAATTATCGCCGTTCAATCGTCCTGTTACACGCGGCGACTCACAGGCGATGTTGCCCCGTGTGACGGTACCTTAAAAGAAGTCTTGAAAAAAAATGTGCTAGCCAGTAACGGTTACTTTTGTAGACCAAGCAGGGGGAAAAATTATGGAATCACTCAATTCTGAGGAAACAATTATGGAATCATGACAAACAAACAAACAAAGCAACACTCAAATACATTACTAGTATTTTGTTGCACCACTTCTGGCTTTTCTAACAGCTTGCAGTCTCTGAGGCATGGCCTTAATATTGACAAACAGTACTCATCATCAATCTGGCTCCAACTTTCTCTGATTGCTGTTGCCAGATCAGCTTTGCAGGTTGGAGCCTTGTCATGGACCATTTTCTTCAATTTTCACCAAACATTTTCAGTTGGATTGAGATCCGGACTATTTGCAGGCCATGACATTGACCTTATGTATCGTCTTTCAAGGAATGTTTTCACAGTGTTTGCTCTATGGCAGAATGCAACTATCTTCTTCATAAATGATTTAATCATCCCCAAACATCCTTTTAATTGATGGGATAAGAAAAGTGTCCAAAATATCAATGTAAACTTGGGCATTTATTGAAGATGTAAAGACAGCCATCTCCCCAGTGGCTTTACCTGACATGCAGCCCCATATCATCAATGACTGTGGAAATTTGCATGTTCTTTTCAGGCAGTCATCTTTATAAATCTTATTGGAACGACAACAAACAAAAGTTCCAGCATCATCACCTTGCCCAATACAAATTTGCAATTCATCACTGAATATGACTTTCATCCAGTCATCCACAGTCCACAATTGCTTTTCCTTAGCCCATTGTAACCTTGTTTTTTTCTGTTTAGGTGTTACTGATGGCTTTTGTTTAGCCTTTCTGTATGTAAGTCCATTTCCTTTAGGCGTTTCTTAGAGTTGGTCACAGACATTGACTCCAGTTTCCTCCCATTCGTTCCTCTTTTGTCTTATTGTGCATTTCCTGTTTTGGAGACATATTGCTTTAAGTTTCCGGTCTTGATGCTTTGATGTCTTCTTTGGTCTACTAGTATGTTTCCCTTTAACAAGCTTCCTATGTTGTTTGTATTTGGAC
The DNA here is from genome assembly GCA_033576535.1 of Allobates femoralis. Lineage (NCBI taxonomy): Eukaryota > Metazoa > Chordata > Amphibia > Anura > Aromobatidae > Allobates > Allobates femoralis. Next base: position 357,382,465 of record JARQOC010000006.1, read on the forward strand.
CAGATTTTAGACACAGCTGTGAACAACCAACATCTTTTGCAACATTGCGTGTTGATTTACCCTGTTTTAAGAGTTTGATAATCCTCTCCTTTATTTCAATTGGCATCTCTCGTGTTGGAGCCATGATTCATGTCAGTCCACTTGGCGCAACAGCTCTCCAAGTTGTGATAACTTCTTTTTAGATGCAGACTAACGACTAGATCTTATTTGATGCAGGTGTTAGTTTTGGGAATGAAAATTTACAGGGTGTTTCCATAAATTTTACCTCAGAATCGAGTGATTCCATAATTTTCCCCCTGGTTGGTCTACAAAAGTAACCGTTACTGGTTAGCACATTTTTTTTTCAAGATTTCTTGTAGTGTTTCTTCAAGACAGAGAGTTGCCATGTGAAATGACTTTAGTTTTGTGCCATGTGTGTGATCTGCTTTTTTCTACAAAATTAAACAACTGAATGGACATCCGCCGAGCCAGGTGATTCCATAATTTTTGCCAGGGGTTGTAGTTGATACAGAATGATGTGAAAAGACTCTATGCATATTGCCAATCACTGAAAATATTTAATGGGGACTCAATCTAGACACAATCCTAAATCACGTCAGGAAATTTGAAGACATCAGTCAGGTGGTTCCTAAATAGGATACCCAGTCAGCAACACCCCATACAATAAACATCCACCCCCAAAATGGTAAGTAACAGGAGTGATGTTGAAAGTCCCATTCTGTGAATTGTCTTTGACAAATGTCCCCAGCACAGTGGCTGCACAGATCGTGTGCAAGATAACATTTAACAAAAATGCTTTATGTAGATAGGGTTGCATAAACGACTCTAGCCTCAAGCTCGCTCCTCCGTCCAGATGATACTCTGAAGATAAAAGCAGCGTCCTGCAGTAAACCTCTATCCCTGTACCAATGTTCCTTTATAACCTGGAGAATGGAATGACTTTCCCAAATCTGCCGGAGGAAGCCTTTTTGAGCTGATGGCCTTAGATAGATCTTAACATTTAATAAAAAAGTTTTATGTAGATAGGGTTACATAAACGACTCTAGCCTCAAGCTCGCTCCTCTGGCCAGATGATACTCTGAAGATAAAAGCAGTGTTTTGCGGTAAACCTCTATCTCATTACAGGTGTTCCTTTATGACATGGAGAATGGAGCGACTTTCCCCAAATCTGCTCGAGGAAGCCTTTTTGAGCTGATGGCCTTAGATAGATCTTAACATTTAACAAAAATGCTTTATGTAGATAGGGTTGCATAAATGACTCTAGCCTCAAGCTCGCTCCTTCCTCCAGATGCTACTCTGAAGATAAAAGCAGCGTTTTGCGGTAAACCTCTATCCCTGTACAGGTTTTCCTTTATGACATGGAGAATGGAGTGACTTTCCTCAAATCTGCCGGAGGAAGCCTTTTTGAGCTGATGGCCTTAGATAGATCTTAACATTTAACAAAAAACTTTATGTAGATAGGGTTGCATAAGTGACTATAGCCTCAAGCTCGCTCCTCTGGCCAGATGATACTCTGAACATAAAAGCAGAGGCTTGTGGTAAAACTCTATCCCTGTACAGGGGTTCCTTTATGACATGGAGAATGGTGTGATCTTAACATAGCATAGCAGAGCTGAAAGAGACGCTGACAGCAGAGCAAGGGTGAGTGGAGACGCTGGAGGAAAGAGCTCCAACACATCTACCCCGGAGGAGACCCATAGAGCCCACAGAGAAGGAGATGCCAAATATAGAACACAGCAGGCGGATACACCACATAACAGGTGAGCCAAAACACATGGTGTTAACAGCAAACTGTACCGAGAGGAGAATCAGAACAACGGGGTAGGGGGAACATAATGAATGTAAAGCAGGGGCCATAGAAGATATAGATGGCAAATGCATATTGCATCTGAATAAGATGAAATTTGGAGACTCTTTAATTTAAAGTTTCCTAATACTATAGACATAGACTCAAAAGGAATATAGCAAGGCTGTATAATAATACTAGCACATTACACATATATATTGTTGTAGGTTCAAGGGATGCAATAAAAAAATACCAGTATATACTCGTGTATAAGCCGACCCGTGTATAAGCCGACCCCCCTACTTTTGCCCCCAAAACCTGGGAAAACCTATTGACTCGTGTATAAGCCGAGGGTGGACCCCAGCACACGTATACAGCCCCCAGCAGTGTGGTATACAGGCCCCCCAATGGTAGTATACAGCAGCCTCCCCAGTGGCATATACAGGCCCCAATAGTATATACAGCAACCCCAGTGGTATACAGCAGCCTCCCCAGTGGTATATACAGACCCCACCAGTATATACAGCAGCCCCAGTGGTATACAGGCCCCAGCAGTATATACAGCAGCCCTGAGGGTATACAGCAGCCCCCAGGTGTTATACAGCACCCCCCAGGGGTATCCAGCAACCCCCAGGGGGTACCCAGCAGCCCCCAGGGGGTACCCAGCAGCCCCCTGGGGGTATCCAGCAGCCCCCTGGGGGTACCCAGCAGCCCCCTGGGGGTATCCAGCAGCCCCCATGGGGTACCCAGCAGCCCCCTGGGGGTACCCAGCAGCCCCTGGGGGTATCCAGCAGCCCCCAAATGCTGGCACTCTCCCCCCCTCCTTGTAAGGGCCCCCCCCCTGCTGCTTATCTTACCATCCTGGTCTTCTGCTCAGCGCCACTCCTCGGTGCTCCGTTCTTCATGTTCCGTCCTTGCTGGCTGCATCCGGGATCTCCGGCCGTCGCACGATGACGTCATATGCCTGCGACGGCCGGGGATCCCGGATGTATCTGGACGGGAGGATGAAGAATGGAGCACCGAGGAGCGGCGCTGAGCAGAAGACCGGGATGGTAAGATAAGCAGCGGGGGGGGGCCCTTACAAGGGGGGCGAGTGCCAGCATTTGGGGGCCATTTATTTAGTTATGCACTGCTTCCCCCTGTCGCTGATTGACAGGGGGAAGCAGTGCATAGATAATGAGCGGCCCCACGTGACGGGGCCGCTCATACAGCAGCCTCCCCCGCCTCCTCCAGCCTCCACAGCCCCCACCAACCGTAGTGACTCATGTATAAGCCGAGGGGGGGACTTTTCAGCCCAAATTTCGGGCTGAAAAACTCGGCTTATACACGAGTATATACGGTAAATATAGACACCACAAGTAAAACCAGAATATTGGGACACCACAGCCTCCCCAGCAAGAAAAAAAACAAGTGAGCACAAAAACACAGGGATATTTTAATCCCCCATACAACAACTTACTAATACAAATATTTTTATAAGGAAGCACCGCAAAAAAGGAGGAAATCCATATCAAGCAATACATAGCCCGACAAGAAGATAACATATAGAACAATATATAGAGGTAAGAGAAACCATCCAAGCTTAGTATACAATAACAGCCCACAGAAAGATATATATATATATATATATACATATATATATATAAACGGATTCAGCACAAACTTTAAATCAAAATTGGGTGCAATAAGTCCTGCATACGGTGTCCAACGTAATATATATAACCAAAAAAACAGGCAGCACATCCAAAAATCAAAAAAAGTGGACAAAATTTATTTGGCCCTTAGTGGTGCAACGTTTCGGCCTCACCAGAAGCCTTTGTCAAGCACAGGAAAGGTATGTTTGTATGTAGTTGGGGACGGTTTGATGATTGGATGACTGTTTTGTGCCCTCTGGAGTTGTTGTGTAATTACTGCAGCTCCAGTTGTGCACTTACAGACTGGTTCTGGGAGCCTTTGGTCCTCATTACCAGGTCCATGTCATCATAAATGTCCTGTTTGAGTGTTTTGAGGTTTCAAGGGCTGCATCTATATTGAAATAAGTGATTTTTGTGTCACTATATAGACATTAGCAGTCTTGCACTGAGGGCATAGAGATCGGAGCTTGCCAGCTCCTAAAATGGTGGAGTTGTGAAACTTTACATAGTGCGCATGCGCAATAGCGCTTTCCTGACTAGTGACGTTGAGAACACTGCGACCTGCGCAGTATGAACAGGAAGACGCCGTTATCGGCGGTGTAACATAGCGCATGTTGGTGAGTCACATCCACGTGTCCCTACATAATATGATTTTAATATTCACAAAGGTGTAGGATATAATGAGTTTATGTCCAATTAAGAGAGTACAGTAGCTCCTGTAAGGTATGGAGCCTTATAAATGCACTATATGAGCACCTTATATATATATATATAATCACTAATGATAAATTGTGTAATGGAAAACTAATAATCTTAATGTTTGCTTATTAATTGAAAGTTGCACACTTGTATGATAAAAAGCCCTTCACTATCTGTATGCACTGTGCTTGACAAAGGCTTCTGGTGAGGCCGAAACGTTGCACCACTAAGGGCCAAATAAATTTTGTCCACTTGTTGTGATTTTTGGATGTGCTGCCTGTTTTTTTGTATATATATATATATATATATATATATATAGTGATAAACTAAATATTTTTTAGGGCACCACATATGGATTCTGAGAGACATCACCCCCACTAATGGAACAGAACCCTGTCCAGAAGAATGATGAGATATTCATTGAGTTATAGAAATAACTCTCTCTCTATATATATATATATATACACATCAGGATTTTAATGTTTTAAAGCATTTTATATAAAAAACCGGTACACGGTTATAAAAACACATCTGTGATTTTATTCTAAGATTTTTTAGTATAAATATTGTTAGCTATATTGATATACAGTAGACATAACCCATTGATAAAAAGGAATTGCGCTGAGTCTACACACCCTTTCATTCAGACTCTAGCCTCAAGCTCACTCCTCCGTCCAGATGCTACTCTGAAGATAAAAGCAGGGGCTTGCAGTAAACCTCCATCCCTATACCGGTGTTCGTTTATGACATGGAAAATGGAGTGACTTTCCCCAAATCTTGGGAGGAAGCCTTTTTGATCTGATGGCCTTATGGATCTTAACATTTAACTAAAAAGCTTTATCTAGATAGGGTTGAATAAATGACTCTAGCCTTAAGCTCGCTCATCCGGCCAGATGCTACTCTGAGATAAAAGCAGGGGCTTGCGGTAAATCTCTATCCCTGTACAGGTTTCCTTTATGACATGCGGAATGGAGTGACTTTCCCCAAATCTGCCGGAGGAAGCCTTTTTGAGCTGATGGCTTTAGATAGATCTTTATATTTAACAAAAAAGCTTTAGATAAGTCCATTATCCCAGAGGTGCCGCAGTGTTGGCCCCAATAGCCGAACACCACGGGTAGCGTCACGATCACTATTCCCGAACTTTTAAGTTGATACCCAGGGTCATGGAGCTGGGTGTCGACTCCTGTGACTCTCCGGAAGCATCAAAGTCAGGCTCCGAGTATTCCACGGCCCTGGGTGTGTATCAATCTTCCTGGCGTCACAAACAGGATATTGTGCCTGTTGGCAATGGGTACTGTGTGCCATTGACTTTATTGAACTGTGTAAAAGTCGCCAATGTTATCCCATGAGGTGAGCGGGAAGCCGAAGAGGTGTGCCGTAGTGGGCGGAACCATTCAAAGGGCGCGGAGAGAAACCCTGCCCCGTGCTCTGACTTCAGCCGGCAGGACACAGGATGCCCTGATCTCGGAAATCCCCGCGCGCTCATCTCCCCGCCTGCGGAGAGGTAAACTGACCAGCCGGCAGAGTCTGAGAACCAGGCTACGTTTCACTAGGGGTAAGGAAGATGTCTGATCAGGAGGGGAGAGCAACCTGCGATGGTTGCGGTCATAGCCCCAGGCGCTGCCGCAGCCCTGGCCGCCAGCGCAGCCCAAGCCGAAGCCCCCGTCGCAGCCACGGCACTGGCGGCAGCAACAGTTATGCCATTCTTAATGCCTTATTTGCCAGGACCGACATGGTTACTGCAGCATTCAGGGGATTCAGATACCCTGAACGACTTCAAGGAAAGACTGAAATGTTTGTTTGGAGTGTATTCCATGAGAGAGGAACAGAAATTAACCATGTTAATAGGACAGTTGACTATTGTGGCCCAACGGGAGGTAAACGAGAGGAATGAATCTTAAGCCAGGTTGAAAGAAGTCTTTGACACCCGTACTGCAGCGGAGATTAAACTGAGATTTTATGGGTGCAAACAAAGGGTACAGGACAGTATACGGGACTATGCATTAAATCTCCAAGAGGCGCTGAGGGCCATGAAGCTGGTAGACCCTGACATGAGATGAAAACAAGCTGTTGACTGAACAGTTTATTGAGCGGCTTCGGTCTCACACCTAACGGACACAGTTACGTATGGTGGCCCTGCAAAACCCTGACCTGGACTTTGTGCAATTTAAAGATCGGGCCATATGAGTGCTGCGCGAACTAATTGCTAGCAGCACTGCACCCACACAGCGACTGGCTCTAACATACCACCCAGAGGTGGCGCCCTCTTCCCTTGCCACAGTAAGGGCCAGTGCACAGACTCTAGAAACTGTTACCCCTGAGGCCTTACAGTTTCAAGTGCAGAAGCTAAACAATGGCATGGCTGAGGTAGCCAAAACTGTACAGTCCATGCAGGGGCCCAATCCATCAAAGAATATACAGTTGGCCTCCATCCCAGATGACGTCCTGTGGATGCGCCAGAGGAGGTACCCGTTCACAAGAGGACGAGCCAGTGATCGCAATGATGCTACAGGACAACCCATCTGCCGCCGCTGCAACAAGGCAGGCCACATCGCAAGGTTTTGTACTTTAAACGAGCAACCAATGGGGCAGAGGGCCAACCCCAGGAATGAGACAGCCTGGCCTACAGAGCTGGCACAACAGGTATGTGGGAGTACGGCCGATCCTGCCTGTCATGCTGGATGGCATCCCCATGACCACTTTACTGGCCATCGGTTCTCAGGTGACAATGGTACCATATATCCTTTATAAGCGGTACTGGGCCAACTCTGACATTACCCATCACCCAGATGATAGTTTTATGATACATGCTAGCAATGGCCAACCTGTACCTCAAATAGGGTTCAAAGAGGTGACCATTAAAGTGGGACTTGCAGAACTAACCGCCCAGGGAATGATAATTGTTGATATTGGCCGACAAGCATACAGCCCCATGATTACTCTAGGCACTAATGTAATTGAGAATTGTCTAGGAGAAATTATTGTTTTATTACAACAGGTTGCTGAAACTGCTAACAGCGGGCAGCAGAGAGTCCTGCAGAAAGAGATAAAGGCCCTGATGCAGAGGCAGCAGGTGGAGCTGTCTGGTGGAGAAGTCAGCAGTGTAAGAATAAGTGACTTGGTCCCCATTGCGATACCCATTAAAAGTGAAATGGTAATCTGGTGTAGGGCAGCAATAAGCCTTCAGGGTCAAGATTACCAAGATTACCAGGCCCTGGTAGAGCCTGTGTATTCAGACAGTAGGCCCACTGTGCTAACAGCCAGATGGGTAGTTGATGTCTGCAAGGGGAAAGTACCTGTACGTATCTTGAACTGTGGAGAACAAGAGGTCAAACTGCCTTGGTATGCTACCATTGCTAAGCTGTAGGCTGTCAATAACAATGCCATCATGGCAGTGGAGCCCTTAAATCCGTCCGACCCCGTGGAGGACAACAGCTCAGAGGGGCAGCTGGAGGACTGGTGTCAGAAACTACACGTAGGCACTGACTCCACCCCTGCACACCAAAAGCATGGAGTTTACCAGGTAGTGCAAGAATATGAACAGGTCTTTAGTAAACATTCTTTAGACTTTCGGCAGGTAAAAGGGGTACAACATCACATCCCACTGGAGACCATCCGCCCATTAAAGAAAGATACAGGCCTTTACCGGCAGCTCACTATCAATGTGTCAAAGAGATGTTACGGGAAATGAAGGTGGCTGGAGTGATCAGAGATAGTTGTAGCCCCTGGGCAGCTCCTCTAGTCCTGGTAAAGAAGAAAGATGGTACAATGAGAATGTGTGTAGACTACAGGCAGATAAATCGCATTATACACAGGAATGCTTAACCATTACCCAAAATTAAAGAGTGATGAGCTGCATTGAGATCTACTAACTATTTTTCCACCTTAGATCTCACCAATGGTAGTGGCAGGTTCCCATGGCAGAGGCAGACAAAGAGAAGACCTCGTTCATGACACCGATGGGCCTCTGTGAGTTTAACTGCATGCCGTTTGGGCTCTTTAATGCACCAGGAACGTTCCAGAGGCTGATGGAGTGTTGCCTGGGGCATAGAAACTTTAAGACCGCATTACTGTGTCTAGATGATGTTATTGTCTACTTGAAAGACGAATGAAGACCATCTGAAGCTCCTGGCTGAGGTATTAGATGGCTTCACTATCATGCTAAACTTAGATAATGCCTCAAAGTGCCACTTACTGAACCCCAAGGTACAGTACCTAGGACACGTGGTCAGCGCTGAAGGTGTGGCACCAGACCCTGATAAAGTCACCGTAATCAGGGACTGGCCGAGGCCCACTACCATAAAGGAACGACAGTTCCTGGGGCGGTAGGCTACTAGCGGAGGTTTATCAAGGGCTTCACGAGGATTACAGCGTCTTTGCAAGACCTCCTAGTAGGCCAGTCCAAGAAGGCCAAGAACCCGAGTCCTCCATTTGAATGGGACAGCAGAGTAGAAGACTCCTTCAAACAGTTAAAGTGGGCCATTATGGGGGAATGATATCCTGGCCTACCCTGACTATGGCCAACCATTCGAGCTCTACACTGACGCGAGCAACATGGAATTGGGAGCCGTGTTATCCCAGGTGCAGAGAGGCAAAGAGAGAGTGATTGCCTAGGCCAACAGGAAGCTCTGTCCTACAGAAAGTAACCCCGACAACTATAGCTCCTTCAAGCTAGAGTTCCTTTCCATAGTCTGGGCTGTAACTGAATGCTTTAAACACTACCTGGCTTCAGCGAAGTTTACCATCTACACGGACAATAATCCGCTGACCCATCTAGAAACTGCAAAGTCGGGTGCACTGGAACAGCGATGGATGGCCCAGTTGTCCAATGACAACTTTACCATCAAGTACTGGGCATGGCACAAGAACGCTAATGCTGATGCGCTGTCCAGGATGCCCCACTTGCCAGATGCGGGAGAAGACCCAGAGGAGCTGGAAGAAATAGAGCTACCAGCATTTCACTGCAGCAGAGAATCCCAGTGTTCCCATGAGATGTCCAAGGGACAAAAACCAGTACAATACACCAGCATAGTCATCAGGGTGTATCCCTGATGAAGAGGTCGGAACGACCTTGAAATGCGCCAGAATAAAGAGCACTATTTTAAACACTATGGACATCTGTCATCTTATATACAGCAGCACGGATCGTACTGGTTTGTGTCCCTTGGATATCACGTGGCCATCTTTGAGGTGGTGAATCCAGCGGCAGCTGTCTGACACGTGGATACCGGTTGTGGGTTACACAACTTATCAAGGTGAGCAGTTAATGCACTGCATACATTCAATTACACTAAGGAGATACAACCCATTGCACCCTTGTCTATCAACTTTTAGATATTTCAGTATTCCCATGAGGTGAGAAACAAGCAGCCAGTCATGCAAGAAGCCACTGTCAATCCTTTACCCCACTACGGTTGGGCAGAGATGCAAGATAGTGACCCAGCCATCAGCCTAGTCAAAGAGTTGCTGAAGCAAGCCGACTCACGCCCTGGCCCAGATGCCCCTCCAGAGGCGCAACAGCTGTGGAAATAGAAGAGTAAGTTATTCATCTATGCGGGTAAGCTGTGCAGGTGGCATATCAACGCACAAACCTATGAATTGGTGTGGCAAATAGTGGTCCCAAAGAGAGATGTACAGATGGTTCTGGAAGCGTACCACGATGGGGCAGGGCACTTCGGGTGGAAGAAGCTGGAGGTGCTGTTACGTGAAAGATTCTACTGGATTGGCATGAGAAAGGCCATCGAGCAATGGTGCAGCGACTATGGCCCATGCAACCTGAGAAGGAAGGATCATGACAGCCAGAGAGCTCCTTTACAGCCTATTGTCACCAAGCAACCACTTGAACTTGTAGCCTTGGATCATGTGAAGTTGACCCCAAGCCGGTCAGGCTACGTCTACACCCTCACCAATGTAGATCACTGTTCTTGTTTCTTGGTAGTAGTGCCAGTAAAAGACTTAACAGCGGCAAGAGCCTTCCAAACCCATTTCTGCAGAACCCATGGCTATTCTGAACAGATTCTTACAGATCAATGTCCAGCATTCGAGACAGAGGTGCCCAGGTGTTTTGCAACTTGCACGACTGCAAGAAAATAAGAAAACACCGTACCACCCACAGACCAATGTCATGTGCGAGAAGATGAAGGTGGTGATCGACCTGTTGAAAACACTGCCACTGGAAAAGAGGAACATGTGACCAGAAAAGTTGCCAGACTTAGTGGACTTATACAATCATATTCCTGTGAATTCCACAAACTATACTCCTGCCTATCTGATAAGAGTAAGACCTGGCAAGTTGCTCATTGACCTAGACATGGGTGTGCTTACACCTGAAACAAACCCACCAGAAGCAGATTGGGATACAGAACGTCAACAGAGGTATCGTCAAGTGCAAGAGTACGTTGAGAGAAACCTGTCACAAGCAAGAGAAAGGCAAGAGAAAACCTATAACAAACGCACACCTGCAGTTCCCTTAACACCTGGAGAACAGGTCCTCAAGAGAAAGCAATGAGCCAACAAACTGGATGACCAGTGGGAGGCAGAGCCATATACTGTATTGCCTTCAAATTTTGACAACACCAAAGTATGCTTAATCAGCAAAGACGGAGGAGAGATGGCAGCGGCAGGGATCACCTAAAGAAATGCTCTGAACAACTAAGGTGCAGAGAAGATGTTCAAAATCCATCTTCACCTGTAGAGCAAAAAGAAGAAATGATACATACAGTTCTTGGAGACTTTCCTCAAACGTGGACTCGGATAAATGGAGCAATAGTAGTCCTTATGTTGACCTTTCCCCAAGTTGTCATGCAAGAACCACCTTAAGAACCACCTGAAGAACCACCAGCCGCAGCGAAACAAGAGAATCAACCCCCTACTAACGGTGAACCTATCATGCCCATGGTAAGTCTAAGAAGTCACAGAAGGTTGCCTAGTTTACCTGTGAGACATAGGCCTACTTGCAGTTCAGTCACTAGTGGGTCCACAACAGATAGATAAGACCAGGCTAGGTCATCAGTAGAAACACCTGTATTGTGAAGGTCACAGTGCAGTACCCAAGGTCAAGTACCTATTATATACAAAGATTAAGGTGTACACCAGGTTCAAATGTAAATGTTTTGTTTTCATGTAAGTATGTAAATATGCAACCATCAAGTGTACCGTGCCTACAGGACTTACTGTATGAACTCTTGAATATTCTTGAACATTTGATTTATACATGGACCAATAAACCACAGGACTGGTTGTCAGGGGCGTAACTAGAACTGGCAGGGCCCCATAGCAAACTTTTGAACGGGGCCCCCTCCAAGACACGCCCCCAATGACACTCCCCTTCAAGACACACCCCCTTACCGAATCAGTGTTAACAGTCTGACGCCACCCAGTTTACCGTATATACTCGAGTATAAGCCGACCCGTGTATAAGCCGACCCCCCTACTTTTGCCCCCAAAATCTGGGAAAATCTATTGACTCGTGTATAAGCCGAGGGTGGACCCCAGCACAGGTATACAGGCCCCCCCAGTGGTATACAGGCCTCCCCAGTGGTAGTATACAGCAGCCTCCCCAGTGGTAGTATACAGCAGCCTCCCCAGTGGTATATACAGGCCCCAACAGTATATACAGCAGCCCCAGTGGTATACAGCAGCCTCCCCAGTGGTATATACAGCAGCCCCAGTGGTATACAGCAGCCTCCCCAGTGGTATATACAGGCTCCAGCAGTATATACAGCAGCCCCAGTGGTATACAGCAGCCTCCCCAGTGGTATATACAGGCCCCAGCAGTATATACAGCAGCCCCAGTGGTATACAGCAGCCTCCCCAGTGGTATATACAGGCCCCAGCAGTATATACAGCAGCCCCAGTAGTATATACAGGCCCCAGTGGTGGTATATACAGGCTATACAGCTCCCAGCACAGGGTATACAGCTCCCAGAGTCCCAGCATAGGGTATACAGAGTCCCAGCACAGGGTATACAGAGTCCCAGCACAGGGTATACAGCTCCCAGCACAGGGTATACAGCTCCCAGAGTCCCGGCACACACAGGGTATACAGCTCCCAGAGTCCCGGCGTGCACACAGGGTATACAGCTCCCAGAGTCCCGGCGTGCACACAGGGTATATACAGCTCCCAGAGTCCCGGCGCGCACACAGGGTATACAGCTCCCAGAGTCCCGGCACACACAGGGTATACAGCTCCCAGAGTCCCGGCGTGCACACAGGATATACAGCTCCCAGAGTCCCGGCGTGCACACAGGATATACAGCTCCCAGAGTCCGGGCGCGCACACAGGGTATACAGCTCCCAGAGTCCGGCGTGCACACAGGGTATACAGCTCCCAGAGTCCCGGCGTGCACACAGGGTATACAGCTCCCAGAGTCCCGGCGTGCACACAGGGTATATACAGCTCCCAGAGTCCCGGCGTGCACACAGGGAATACAGCTCCCAGAGTCCCGGCGTGCACACAGGGTATATACAGCTCCCAGAGTCCCGGCGCGCACACAGGGTATACAGCTCCCAGAGTCCCGGCGCGCACACACAGGGTATATACAGGCCCCCTCAGTGTCCCAGCAGCACACACAGGGTATATACAGGCCCCCCCTCACAGTGTCCCAGCAGCACACACAGGGTATATACAGGCCCCCCCTCACAGTGTCCCAGCAGCACACACAGGGTATATACAGGCCCCCCCTCACAGTGTCCCTGGCAGCAGCACACACACAGGGTATATACAGGCCCCCTCAAAGTGTCCCAGCAGCACACACAGACACAGGGTATATACAGGCCCCCCCCCTCAGTGTCCCTGGCAGCAGCACACACACAGGGTATATACAGGCCCCCTCACAGTGTCCCAGCAGCACACACAGACACAGGGTATATACAGGCCCCCCCCTCACAGTGTCCCTGGCAGCAGCACACACACAGGGTATATACAGGCCCCCTCACAGTGTCCCAGCAGCACACACAGACACAGGGTATATACAGGCCCCCCCCTCAGTGTCCCTGGCAGCAGCACACACACAGGGTATATACAGGCCCCCCCATGCTGCCGGCTGCTCACTGTCAATAAATATTGTTATTAGCGGCGCCTCTCACCTCCGGGCTCAGTGCAGCAGCAGCTCCTGCTCCTTCTAATCCTGCTTGTTGTCTGCTCTGTGCTGTAAGTGACTGGTCACTCGGTCAGTAAGTTAGGACAAGTCAAGGAAGGACTCACTCGGAGCGAGGTCACAGGCCGGCCAGGGGGCGGAGATCTGCAGAGAACACATAGCGTCAGGCAGGCAGGCAGCAGGCTACAGACTGGCGGCGGCAGCCCCTTGATCTTTGTGTGCGGCGCCTGCGGCCGCTTTGAATAGGAGCGGCTGAGGCATCCACCTCGCCAGGGGGGGCCCGTCGGGCGCGGCCGCCCCCGGCCGGGCCCCCACACCTGACGGCCACACACAATGACAACAGGTATCGCAGGCGCAGCTGCCGGTATAGCAGCGGCTGCGTAGCGGCGCTGGGTCCAGGCAGGGCCGGCTCCAGGTTTCTGTGGGCCCCGGGCGAAAAGGTCTCAGTGGGCCCCCTTTAAGTACATATCGCGGACAATATATATATTGCCGCACACTTACCGCAAGCCCCATAGACAATGCATGGGGCTTGCCGCCAACGTGCAGCAAGTGCAGCCGCTAGGCGGAAATGACGCAACTGCCACATTTTTAAAAAAACTCCTATGTGAAGGCAGCCTTACAGGAACAGTGACTGCTGAAACCAGCACGAGCTGTTTCTGACAGTGAGTATATTACACATTGTTAGGAGCGGGCTAAAATGCGATTGCGTTCCCTTGCGCTTTTTAAAAATACCCTTCAAATGCAAAATGTTGCATTTTTGTGCGTCTGAGGATGCTTGGTATATACACAACCATCCTGAAGCGCACAAATAATGCAAGCAGCTCAATGGAGCCGCACTGCCATATGGTGGCACCGCAGCCAAGCGGAGTGTCTGGCCGTCCAGATCTCTCTTTCTCCTCACCTTTCTTCTTGCCGCTCCGGTCTCCTCCGGTCGCTCTGCACATATCAGCACAGTGATGACATCGTGCCCCTCCATGCTGAGCTGCAGAATGCAGACAGCGGCAGAAGAGACTCTGGAGAAGAATGCTGCCGGCAAAGGCGGCTGGGACTATAGGAGCGGAATCCGCGGGGGGCTATCACTGGTACACATACCTCGTACGCACGCGGCTCTGCTCCGTACACCTCGTACGCACGCGGCTCTGCTCCGTACACCTCGTACGCACGCGGCTCTGCTCCGTACACCTCGTACGCACGCGGCTCTGCTCCGTACACCTCGTACGCACGCGGCTCTGCTCCGTACACCTCGTACGCACGCGGCTCTGCTCCGTACACCTCGTACGCACGCGGCTCTGCTCCGTACACCTCGTACGCACGCGGCTCTGCTCCGTACACCTCGTACGCAAGCGGCTCTGCTCCGTACACCTCGTACACACTTGGCTCTGCTCCGTACACCTCGTACACACATGGCTCTGCTCCGTACACCTCGTACACACATGGCTCTGCTCCGTACACCTCGTACACACATGGCTCTGCTCCGTACACCTCGTACACACTCTGCTCCGTACACCTCGTACACGCTCGGCTCCGCTCCGTACACCTCGTACACGCTCGGCTCTGCTCCGTACACCTCGTACACGCTCGGCTCCGCTCTGTACACCTCGTACACACACGGCTCTGCTCCGTACACATCATACACACATGGCTCTGCTCCGTACACCTCGTACACACATGGCTCTGCTCCGTACACCTCGTACACACATGGCTCTGCTCCGTACACCTCGTACACACTCTGCTCCGCTCCGTACACCTCGTACACGCTCGGCTCCGCTCCGTACACCTCGTACACGCTCGGCTCTGCTCCGTACACCTCGTACACGCTCGGCTCCGCTCTGTACACCTAGTACCCACTCGGCTCCGCTCCATACACCTCGTACACACACGGCTCCGCTCCGTACACCTCGTACACACTCACCTCTGCTACATTCACACTGTAAATCCCTCCTGACCCCACACATAACCTTCACCTAATTGCCATACACCTAGTACACACTCACCTCTGCTACATTCACACTGTAAATCCCTCCTGACCACACACAAACTTCACCTTATTTGAGCATCATTCATGGTGGCCAGAACAGTCCTGGATACACTGAGGAGCTGATCATGAGACCCCTGACTCCTCCCCATCCATTGACATCATCACAGGTCCTGTAAGCACAGTGTGTGTGTGCAGCTCTGTCAGCTCCCGTGGAGGGGGGAGGAGGGAGACCTCCGGTGCTGCAGGCAGCAGGAGCCTGAAAATGACCCCCCAGCTGCCCCCTGGATATGGCTCTGGCCTCTGGCTGTGGGGGCAGTGCTCAGGGGCCCCTGAGGCTAGGGTCACACTTGCATTGTGACCCTAGCCTTATGCAAGTATAGTATGTTGCAGCGCATAGCGCTGGAGGCAGCCCATAGAAACCCGACGTTTACCATGACAACCATTTGGTTGTCATTGTAAACGTCGGGTTTCTATGGGCTCAGTTGCTGGCAGCGCACAGCGTTCAACGCTCTGCGCTGCAGCAGACAATACTTGCGTCAGGCTAGGGTCACAACACAAGTGTGACCCTAGCCCTCAGGGGCCCGGTGGGCCCCCTCCAAGCAGTCGGGCGCCGGGTGCTGACGCTGGCCCTGGGTCCGGGCCCCCCACAAGCGCCGGGCCCCAAAGCGACTGCTACGGCTGCTATGCCGGTAGTTACGCCACTGCTGGTTGTGGTAAAGACAATCTTGTATATAGTTGATCATCAGCCAACGGTGAAAGGACTAAGCGCCGTAGTGACTGCATTTTTATAATTTTCTTGTTTTTTGTAATTTTTGATTTTTAAGACTCTACACTTTTATATTGTTATATTTACTAATGTTGTTTCTCAAAAATTGTTACCTCAGTCCATGAGTACTGAATTTAACTAGGGGGGAAATGTGGCACCCCAGAGTCCGGTAGCCACAATGTCATTGCCTCCTTCGGGGGTGACATCATGCCTGGAAGCAAGAAGGGGGTCTTTACATCAGGTAAGCCACAGCATACAACACCATTCCTGACTCCAGACCAGAAGGAGGAGCTCTAACCCAGGTTCAGGGGAGCTCCCCTATAAATTCTGGCCTGGGGCGGGGTTAGTCAGTTCAGCTCATAGGAGTGCTATGAAGACGTCCTGTGGACTGGAGAAGTGTAAGGCTCGTCCCAGGACAAAGACTAGCAAGCGTGAGGGACCCATAGGAGAGGGTCTGAGGTAGGAGAAAAGTAAACCTGGGGAGTGGAGCCAGCCGACCAGTTCGCTCCAGTGCACAGCGTCAGCAGCGGACACCAGAGTGCGAAATTGTGAAGGATTCCAAGCCCAGCAGCCAAATCCGGAGGACAGGAGATTCCAAGTCTCCTGCCCACAGCACCTGGAGACACAGCAGCATTAGAGAGTTCAGGGCCTGTGCCATAGGAGTTAAGCCCAGGAAGAGCTCAAGCTGCCTGGCAAATACAGGAGAAGGACTGAGCAGCAGAGAGAGAGAGGGTCGCAACTTAGCTACAGGCAGCTCAGACCAGCACAGAGGCGCACAGCAGGGAGGCCTCAGAACTCACCGGGTGAGGGGATCCCCAACTTGCTTTCAAGCTACCCGGATTCCTAACATCGTCTGTGGCAGTACCTTGGTCTGGACCTGCTACCATCAGTAAAGGTAAAGGAGACTACAAATTGTGTGTCTGTCAGTTTTTCTGCGCCCTCAGTCCTGCACCCTAACGCCCTACCATCGCCATGGACTTTACTGGTTGCCCTGGGGAACCGCTCTACCTGTGGGGAGCGATCCACCTTATCTGCAAGCCCATCATTCCCAGAGAACCCGCACCGCAGCTTTGGTCTCAATAGCCGAACACCATGGATGACGTCATGACCACTATCCCCGTAATTTTAAGTTGATACCCAGGGTCACAGAGCCGGGTCTCGACCCCTGTGACTCCCCGGAAGCATCAAAGCCCGGTTCCGAGTACCCCACTACCCTTGGGATGCATCACTACATTTACACGTTCAGTTTTTGGTCTGTTTTTTCTCATCAGTTTTTGTAGCCAAAACCAGGAGTGGGGAATAAATACAGATGTGGTGACCATATTTGTATTATACTTTTCCTCTAATTGTTCCACTCCTGTTTTTAGCTACAAATACTGATAAGGCTGGTTTCACAATGCAGTTTTCTCCCTGATCAGGTTCCATCTGTTTTGTGTTCCAAAACCAGGAGAGGAACTTGCACAGAAAAACTATAATTGAAAGATTGACATCTGTTCTGAGTTTTGGAGACACTCCTGGTCTATGATCTTTGTACAGACACACAGTCTGCAAAAACTGAGATTTGTGAACAGCACCCTAAACTATAATAGGTATTTGTTCTATCCATGAAAATCACAGATGGAACACGAACATTAAGTACCTGCATCTAAATGAGGCCTAAAAGATTTACTTGCTACATCCCCATCTGTTACACTGCTGTAAGGGAGGTGATGACCAGTGGCGTAACTTCAGGCCCAGGGGCCCGATGCGAAAGCTCCAACGGGGCCCCCAATTATTGCAAATCTTTAATAGTATTAGTCTTTTTCTATAGGCCAAAGGGACATTTGGGGCCCCCCTAGGCTGCAGGGCCCGGGTGCGATCGCAACCCCTGCATCTGTGGTAGTTACGCCCCTGGTGATGACTATGGCCGGGGTCCCACTTGTGAGAGACATGCGAGAGACTCGCGTGGTTGCCGGCTTCCTGGACAGAAGCGTGTAGCCGCGTAGAAATATATGCAGCTGCACACTCCTGTCCAGAGAGCAGGTGATATGATGCGAGTCTCTCGCAAGAGAGACCCCGGCATTAGAATTTAACTTTGCTTTCCATTTGTTCAGTTCACCAGCACAAGTCTCCATTTCTAAAATATTCTTGGTCAACCTGTTAATAAAGGTTTAAACAGGTACAGATATATAGTGTTTGCATGTCAATGAAAATTTTCACCTGTCCTCTCACCTGAAATGGCAGAGAAATTTCCCATATGTTGTGTGACTACCAGTAAAGTAAAACAGGTTTACATTCTACAGGCAGATGTATAAAGTCTGCATCAGTCATGGTCAGGTCACTAATCCACGGGACCCGTAGTTCTTTCAGCTAAAGCCTTGCATCTGCTCATGACTGATGTGACGGCTATATTGCTGCCACTATTAATAACACTTATGTATCAAGTACAATGGACAGGAGAAATACATTTTTTTATTCAACTGTTCTATGTTTTCCAGGTTGATAAATATTGGCATAGCTTCTACAAAATGTACAATGGGGATCCATAAATAGAAATATATAGAATGGAGGTATAGAAAAATTATGATTTATTATCAAATTACATAGATGTTCACATTTTATTGATTTTGTTAGACTTTTTTGTAAGAATGTTCCTGAGAATGTCGCATAGATTTTCGACATTATTCTTTCATAATTGTGTAATAAGATTTTATGAGAGTTGGGGTGTGTGTTCACATGTTGTGTTTTTGTCACTTTTTTCTGCACAGTTTTGTCACAAAACCTGAAGGATGTCCTAGCATTAGAAAAGTAAAGGATTCCCTAGTCTCATGCATGTGCTGTGTATTTTATCCTTGCAGATTTCCATCTGTAGCATGTCAACCTTTCACTGCAGATCTTAGCCATACTAATCAGTGGGGAAAAACTCGCAGCAAAGATGCATGTAAAAAACACCGTAAAAACAAGATTATTTTTCTGCTGAAAATCCTGAATGAGTTCACAAATCCTAATAAATAAGACAGAAATACCAACAGGATGGTAAGCAAAAAAGACTTGTTTATTCCTCTTTCTCTTCACCGTGGGTGATAATATGCACAAGGTTTTTATAGTTTAAGTTTCCAGTCACATCAGGTGGGAAAGCTGTGAACATCTGGTAAACCTATAACTGATAAAGAATAAAAGAAAGAAAAGAAATGTATGAATATGTGTACATATACTGAGGTCTCTAATAGTATTGTAACAGAATAGTTTTGTTAAAAGGAACCCCTGATTAGTTTGACAACCAGGTGGAATTGAGTGTTACAGGGCACCTATTGAAATGAATTGATCCTACAAATCAAGAACTCTGGCCCTCATTCATCAAGACTGGCATAGTTCAGGCTGGTCTGGATGAGGTGTGCTGGAGTCAGAGATGCCTGATTCATTAAAGGGGTTGTCCAGTCTAAAATGATAAATTTGCAGTCATGCTATGTGACTGCAGATTTATCAATCCTCCCAGCGCCTGCACTGTCTAGGCTGTGAGGATTACAGGTTTCTAAGCCAGTAACTGACTGCAATTATTCAGTATGCATGTTCCTGTCAAGAATCAGACTAGTGAACGTGGCCTCACTCTATACAAGTGTATGGAGCAAGGCCACGCCCATTAGTCGGACACACCTGTAACATACACACTTGTACCCACTAGTCATGTAATGGCCGGGAACATGCATACCACATATTTACAGTCCATTCCTGGCTTAGAAACCGGAGATTGCTCGCAGTGCACAGTGTGTGTGCTGAGAGGATTGTTAAGTCTGCAGTCACATAAAGTGATTGCAGAATTATCATTTTAGACTGGACACAACACAACTCGTCATGCATCTGATGAGCAGGCTTCGTCAGGGCCCGTCATGCCCTGGTCCCACCCCATCTCTGCACATCTTGCAGAGCTAGCCTAAGATTGTTGCAACATCACAAAAGTTCCAACATTTTTGCAAAACTCCACATTGCACCCACCCTTTGTGGCTTTGGTGTTATTACTTTGATGAATCAGGGCCTACGGGGTTCTAAATATGGGAATATTTTCATTGAACAAACCCCTTTTTACTCAAGTAACTTGGGACATATAAAAATAACTACTTTTCAAGGTTTTGCTACTACTTATAACATATAACCTCAACAAGCAAATTAATCCTCATTTCTAGGGATAGTAGGCAAAGACGTTTTCAAAGATTTCTCAAAGGCATCCCACATTCATAAATAGGTGATAGATGTTTGATTGTTGAGGGGCCCACATGGCCTGTACAAGATTGGGTGTCCTGATTATCTGGTCCTCCTTGGGTGTTAGGACTAAATAAAGTGACATGGTCCTCTCCTCCATCACCTCCGCCTTTCTATTCATGTCTATGGGACTGACACAGATAGCGGAGTGCTGAACTTGGCTCTCTCCTCTCTGCACATATAATAGGGACCACATAAATGTGATGCTACATGATACCCAATCAAATGTTCTTAGGAGCAGCTCTAGGCAACAAATGTCCCAAGCAGAGGACATTGTTTTCTATTTAGAGGTTAAGGCAAACAATAAATTCTGCCATTATTAAACCCATCAAAATATATTCACTCTTAAAACCCCAAAGTAGGCTGAAAATAAAGCAGATATTTTAATCTAACACTAATTCTGATAACAGCTGTATACTCTCCACTGACAATTGAGACTTGTGGATCCTACACAATTATGTGGCTAGCGTTACACTTTCATGTGTGGACATGGCAGTGTGGTATGTGTGACATTTAAGTAATTTATGGACTGTATATCTAGGATGTGATAATGGGGGATTAACTGGTAGAATCATTTCTATAAACTGCTCATATATTATTGGCAACATGTTCCCAGATATAGTTTTAGCAGCAGATTGTGTCTATTTAACTTTGATGTTATTTTAGAACCTTCATAGGAGACTGTAACTATACAGGGAAGAAAAGTTTACATGTTTTAAACCTGTTGAATGCACTCCAAAAACGTTGCATGTCTTTTCTTTGTTTCAACCAGGTCCAGCCCGCGGACATGCTGGGTTTTATGAGGGGGGTATGTGGCGCCTCTGACGGTCCAGTTGCCACAGAGGCACTGCACCTTAGCCAGAGGTGTGGTACCACAATCTCAGGCAAGGAAGGGACTTTACCTGGCACCCACACACCTGCATCCATCACTACATACTCCAGGTCGGGGATTCGGATGGACCCTGTTTAGGGAGGGCCCCATCCCAGGCTGGAGGGCAAACAGGTAGAGGGTGTGGGTGGAAGAAGTGGGACAGGAGCACCAGAAAGTGGGAAGCAGACAGAAGGACGTACAGGATGGACTGATGTATAAATTCAGGCCTGGGGGCGAATTTGGCAGTTCAGTATGAAGCAGTAGTGAGGAAGACATCCTGGTGGACGGTGCCTTGCTAGCCCCGTGCCAGTGAGAGAGCCTAGCCAGCGTGAGGGACCCAAGAGTGAGGGTTGGAGGTGAGGTGAGTTAGCCAAGGGGGAGTGGAGCCATACCAGTTCACCCCCAGAAGAGCTACGTCGACAGCCTGGACACCAGAGTCCGAGACTGCATGGGTCCAGTCAGCCCAGCAGTAAAACCGGAGGCCAGGGAGATTTCAAGTCTCCTGGTGCAGCAACACTTGAGGCACAGCCACTTAGCAGAGCCCGGGACCACAGTGGATATAGCAGTGCACGCAGCAGAGCTCTCACAGCCTGCCATACAAGAGAGGACACAGGAGAGGGTCAGGGCCTAGCTTCAGACAGCCCAGGACTAAAGCACACACACAGAGCGTAAAAGGGAGGCCTCATAACTCATCAGATCTGGAGATCCCGAACTGCTTCCAGACCACCCGGACTGTACCCTGGACTTCACCTTGCTCATCACATCAGTAAAGGTACGAAAACAACAACTGTGTGTGTGTGACTGTTATTGCGGCCCCTGATCCTGCTCCCTTCATAGACTGTCCGCAACCATCATTAACTTCCACTACTGCCCCGGGGATCCCGATCCACCTACGGGGAGTGTAACCATATTGCTGCTCCACCATCACCCCTGAGGTCTGTCCCGCAGTGCCAGTAACATTACCGGAACCATAGGTGGCGTCACAAAACACTTTTATTTTATTTTTAATTGACTCTTTTCAGTGACCACCAGGACCACGGGACCGGGTAACAGGCCCCGTGACATCCCCCGTGAACCACAACGCCCTATAACCATCACAGATCAAGAGTACTGCAGACATCATATCTCTGTGTTCTCAGCCTACATGGTAACCAAGTACAGTTCTGTACAATCTGTTCCCTATTCTAAGGAAATAAATTGTATATGCCATGTTTCACAGAACAACATATCAATCTGCATGAAAAATACATGTAGAAAATCAATTCTTCCCTCCTAGCCAAATTCAATAAAGCTTTCAATATATCGACAAGTGTCATGATGCGGCTCTGATGCTCTGGTTTAGACATCAGATCTCTCAAAGTAGCAGTGAATCATCAATATGCTAAACTTAGATGGCAGATCAGAAAGCCTGGATAACACGGCTGACCATAAGAAAACCAGATTGACAGACTGAAGCCTTGCACATATAAAGTCCATATTAAATATTACATTCATTTATATTATTATCATCACTCTAACTGCCCACAGATGGCCTAAAGTAATGACTTTGTATCTGACACAACTACGGTAATAAGAAAATGTCATAATAATATTTTTATTGGCTTTGTGATCTGGGAGAATTGTGACATATTAAAAGGATTGTGCACTACTTTTATACTGAAGACCTGTCCATGGGATAGATCATCAATATACTGTAAGTTTAGAAGAGGTCCAACACTCGGCACCCTCACCTATCACTTATCACCTCCATTGTTGGCTGGATGTAACTAGTGTAATAAGCTGAATATCAAATCATTGTTCATAGGTTAGTGGCTGCTGCTGAATACCTCTCCTATTCTTTTCAATAGATGCTGAACTACAGTACAGTACAGTACCCAGTAGGAGCCAGACTAGACAGTGTACAGAGCTGGGCTGTTCTGCTCCATCCATTGTTTACATCCAGCTAATGGTGTAAGTGATTACAACTATAGGTGAGGGGGCCGAGTGTTAGACCCTGCAGCTGCATCAGGAGGGCGCCTCTTTGGAGAGTTGCAACCCAGACTCTGGAAGGGGGTTTACCTGGGCCTGGTAGGAGCCAGCTGGGGACCAGGTCGACACCGGTATACCGGAGACAAGGTAGCTAGATGCAAGGTTCATCCCTAATTACAGACCAGCAAGCTGAGGGCCCGACACACACAGGGAGTCGAAGCACCCCTAAAGCAGCCCAATATCAGTCCCACAGCTGGGTTCACGACGCCGAAAAGTGAAAGACTTTTAGGTAACAGACCCCGTGTACTAGAGACTTGGCTCAAGAGGGGTAAGAGAGAAAGAGAGTGCAACAAGACCACGAGCGCCATATTGAGGGCATCACTGTCAGACTCTGAGGAAACCTTCATAACCCACGGTTATAATACCCATTAACCCAGACTGTACTGTGTACCTGTTTCCATCTGGTGCCAGTAAAGGACCGTTTGGACTAAAGTGGTGTCTATCCTCATTTCATTCGGCGCCCGGAGGGCCACGGCATCATCACCGGAGGTGAAGACTACTACTCCCCTCATCCCTCCCCGCTGCCCTGAGGTAAAGCTCCACCTGTGGGGAGCTGTACTACCAAAGCTGCCTTTCAATCACCTCAGCGGCCGGCCGCAGCGCTGGTAACCCTATTACCAGGTACCACAGATGGCGTCACGTTATCATTCCCCATTCTTATCCCCTACCATCCCCGCCATTGAGGGTCCAGGGCATGGAACCGAGAACCGACCAGCCATGATTACCCACCGAAGTAACCCCCTGTCCAAGTATCCGAGTACCCCCTAGCCTGTTGACCGACTCACTTGCATAAGCCACCCAGCAGCACCTATATGTGGCGCCCCACCGGTCAGGACGCCACGAGGGGTACTGCACCCAAGCCAGGGTGTGGTCCTCCAGTAGTCAGAAGGTGGGGATGGTAAAGGTGAGTCCTCAACACCGCACAAACACACACACTTAGGACCCAGGAAACCCTGGGCACAAAACCCCAGGGGGAGGGCCCAGTGGAACAACAAGCATAGAGAAGTGTGGGTGGAGAACAAGAAAAAGAGGAGTTTAGTTTTCAGTTTGGAGTTAGTGCGTGGAAGTAACAGCACAGTGAATAGTGCATGGAAACAGCTAGTGTGGGAGAGCTAGGAGAAGTGAAGTCCAGAGAACCTAGTGTGGGAGTGTGGAATGTAACAGCATCAGCAGGGCACTAGGAAACTGTGATTTCGGCCTGCCTGAACAAGAGCTGGAGTGAGGCAGATGGAGTGGGGGGTGGGGGGAAACCCATGTCTGCAGGAGATTGAGGCTTGTGGTGAAAGGAAGCTGATAGCTGCCCTGCTAGAAGAGAGAGGCTGTAAAGCAGAGGTCTCAAACTCGGCTGGGTTGGTGGGCCGCACATAGAACAACATTTATAGTGGGGGGCCACATCCCTTGTAGGACTAAGTGATATTTTTAGTAATAATATAATTTGCTCAATGTAGTAAAGTACAAATCCTGATCCCCCTTCTTGCAGTAATGTCCCCATCCTGTAGAAATGTCCTTTTCTACTGATGTCCCCCATCCTGATACCCTTTTCTAGTGATGTTCCCCATCCTGATCCCTTTTTCTTGTGATGTCCCCCAGCCTGATCCCTTTTTCTAGTGATGTCCCCCATCCTGATGTCTTTTTCTAGCGATGTCCCCCATCCTGATCCCCTATTGTAATGATGTCCCCCATCCTGATCCCCTTTTCTACTGATTTCCCCCATCTGGATCCCCTTTTCTACTGATGTTCCGCATCCTGATCCCCTTTTCTAGTGATGTCCCCCATCCTGATCCCATTTTTTTTTTATGTCCCCCATCCTGATCCACTTTTGTAGTGATATCCCCTATCCTGATCCCCTTTTCTAGTGATGTCCCCCATCCTGATCTCCTTTTCTAGTGAAGGCCCCCATCCTGATCCCTTTTTCTAGTGATGTCCCCCATCCATCCTGGTCCCCTTTTGTAGGGATGTCCCCATACTGATCCCCTTTTGTAGTGATGTCCCCCATCCATCCTGGTCTCCTTTTGTAGTGATGTCCCCATACTAATCTCCTTTTGTAGTGATGTCCCCCATCCTGATCTCCTTTTGTAGTGATGTCCTCCATCCTGATCTCCTTTTCTAGTGATGTCGCCATCCTGATCCCCTTTTCTAGTGATATCCCCATCCTGATCCCCTTTAGTAGTGATGTCCGCCATCCTGATCCCCTTTAGTAGTGATCTCCCTCATCCCGGTTCCCTTTTGTAGAGATGTCCCCATCCTGATCCCCTTTTCTAGCGATATCCCCCATCCTGATCCCCTTTTCTGGTGATGTCCCCCATCCTGATCCCCTTTAGTAGTGATGTCCCCCATCTTGATCCCCTTTAGTAGTGATGTCCCTCATCCCGATCCCCTTTTCTAGTGATGTCCCCCATCCCAAACCCCTTTTCATACTGATCACCTTTTGTAGTGATGTCCCCCATCCTGTTTTACCTTCTTTTTACACACCCACATACACACTCATTCACACTCACACACACCCTCACACACAAACCCACACACACACATACTCTCTCACACACACATACACACACACACACTCTCACACATCCACACATCCTCATACACACTCTCACACTTTTCTCACTTTAATGATGCAGTGCTTCAGTGCAGGGGGCCGCCGCGGTCCCCTCTGTGCTGACTTCTGGTCTCCGCTGTGTTATAACTTCCTCCAGCCGCCGCTCAGACAAGCTCTGTTGCTCTGCAAGATCAATGCAATCTGCCAGCCAGAGGCCAGCAGCTGACGTCATATTCTGCCGTCAGCTGCGGGCCTCTCATTGGCTGGCAGCTTGCATTGATCTTGCTGAGTGGCAGAGCTTGTTAGTGCTGCGGACGGAAGTCATCACACAGCGGGGATTGCAGTGGCCCCCTGCACTGGGGCGATGCATCATTAAATTGGCCAAGGTGCCGTGGGCCGCATAGTGAAGCTCCAAGCGCCGCATGCGGCCCTTGGGCTGTGTGTTTGAGACCCCTGCTGTAAAGCATGCTAAAAACAAACAGTGGTGAGAAGCCTGGAGATTGGACTTTGATGAGACTTTTTGTGCAAGCTGTCGGCAGGGATGGCTGATCCCGGTCCTGGGAGAACTTCTGTTTTTGCTGGAAACTAGTGCAGAGCCAGTGGAAACTGTGTGGACTAGAGACCATATGCTGAGCTGACTAGGGTTCCACTACCAGAAAAGAGACTGAGGAGAGACTGGGTCCGGTGCCATCCTAATTAATAGGATCCTGACAAGCCCTGGTAAACAGTGCTCCACAGACTGTATCCCGAGGCTACAGAACTAAAGTACCGGATGTGTGAATCTGGCATCAGGGGCTGGCTGGCTACTCTAACTCCAGGTGGCAGTTTTGTTCTGCCAGCCCTTAGGTCCTTAGGTGAGGACCGGGGGGTGGGGGTTGGGGGTGCTGTCGGACTTTTTTGGTGGCCCGGATGTGGGGGTGCTGTCAGACTTTTTTGGTGAATCAGAAAAAGTACAAGGTGATTTATGCAATAAAAAATTCAAATTTATTGAAAAAACTTAAAAAATGGACTATATCAATAGTACATGTGAAAATTACAGTAATAATACCTTCAGGTTTTTAATAAAGGAATACAAAAATCGTGACAAAAATAAAAAAGAATAAATATCAGAACATTTTTACATAAAGGAGATCTGTAAATGACACCCTAAATACTAAGAAGTGATATTTTAAAGGTTACCCTATAACAACAAAATCTATGTGCCCAGACAAAAACAAAAAGTCTTTCATCTATAAAGTGAACATCTAGTTGTCACCTATCTCTCACATAGGGGTCCAATCATAGATATAACAAAATAAAAAAGGTGAAACCAAGAGGTAAAGATCAAGGAAGCTAATTACCTGGTGTACCTACAGACTCAGCTGCACTCTACATGCTCACGCCTTCTTCCAGGAGTGAATACAGCTCCCAACATCCACCATTATATAGTGTAAAGTAACCTATCCCCAGGCCAGCCACGCAGCACCTGACCTCCCCCTCACTCAGCTGACTGCCATCTGCCTCTATTAGATTTCACCACCGGACCATATAAGGACATCCGGTGTAATGGCTGCCTCCATACAGAGTTTCTGGTTGCCATGGGGACCCATAGCGGCACAAGCGCGGAGTCCTGTGCCTAGATCTGATCACCCTGTTGTGTCATCACGGGCGCCGTGGATACGAGGACAAACATCCGCCCGACCTGGCGGAAGTCGCCATCGCAATCCCGGCACCCGCGGTCATTGACACACGAATGATCCTCTCAGACGGCGCCGCTCCGCGCATGCGCACAAGATCTCCCGGAGAACTTAGTGCATTGTGGCAAAGTCAGGTGAATGGAGGAGATAGGCGCTGCTATGGATAGCGGGGTACAGGAATATTTATCCCAAATTTCTATTCTACAAAAACAAACTAAAGAATGTGCATAATTGTACTTATTGCAATGCAACTGAATATAAGCACTATAAAAATAGTACATTAAAAGTGATAATGTGCATGAATAAATATACATAGTGTAATATGATTACTGGTACCGTAAGGGATGGGAGATATGTTTCAGCCAGGTTGATGAACTCTGTTATGTGAGCTGGGGCTGATTCAGCATGTTCCTCCCTCCCTGAGGTGTGGTCAGAGAAGGTAAATGATCACCTCTGTTTTTTTTTCTTTGGTGTGAGTTTAGAGTGGAGGAGAGCAGTGTGCAGCTCTGAGCCTAAGAAGCTGATCCCCAGTTTGGTTGTTTTTCATATGGTTTATGACAGAAATAAACCTGACATTTACCCGGCAAGGCTTCCTGTGTCTACCTGGAATTGGCAGCTGTGAGTGGCTCTATCACACTTGGTGGAGAATGCGGGCATAGACCCCCAGGAAGCGCCTGGATTGACTACAAACGACCTGCATGTCCTGGGTGAAGGCAGCCACAAGCCTGCAAACACAGTCAGACGGCATGGAGGACCTGATTAAGCACTTGGTGCAGATCCAACAGCAACAGCAGCAGCAGCAACACCAACAACAGCTTGCGCAACAGGAAACCAATCAACTCTTGATTCAGCAGTTGCAGCAGCAGCGGGAGCAGCAACAGGAACTCCTGACTGAGCTCGTCCGGGCAAGGGCAGCTGGCCCGTCTCCAGGTCCAGATGAGGATTCCGGCGTCAGGAAGGCGGTAAGACGGACGCTCCAAAAGATGACCCCGGGGGATGATGTTGAAGCCTTTTTGACAAATTTTGAGAGGGTCGCAGAGCGAGAAAAGCTGCCACCGGCACAGTGGGCGGAGGTGTTGGCGCAATTTTTAACGGGAGAGCCCCAAAAAGCTTACTATGACCTGGCTTTACAGGACGCTCGTGAGTATGGGAAGCTAAAAACTGAGATTTTAGCACGTCTGGGTGTGACTATGACTGTTAGAGCTCAGCGGGTCCATCAATGGGCCTATCATGGCAACAAACCCCCTCGCTCCCAGATGTTTGACTTGCTACATCTCGTGCAAAAATGGCTGCAGCCAGAAACCTCCACACCAGCGCAAATGGTGGAGCGGGTGGTAATGGACAGATTTGTGCATGCCCTCCCAAAGCCAGTGCAAACCTGGGTTGCTCAGGGAGACCCCCAGAATGCCGATGACCTAGTGGGACTGGTGGAGAGGTACCAGGTGGTGGAGAGTACCCAAGGGAAGCCACGGGACTTGCCAACTAAATATTGGGGGCTACAAACCGCGTCCGACACCCAAAGGAAGGGTAATAGAGCCACGGGTGGAGGGAGCCCGAGGTCACAAGGGGCAAGTGGAGGCGTAACAAAATCTCCAGCTGGTCCGTTAATCTGTTGGAGGTGTCAAGGCCCTGGTCATGTAGCCGCCCGTTGTCCCCTGACTACTGAGCAAATGGACTGTAGCCTGGGTCGGCGCTCCTCATATTATGCTTACCCGGTCTGCAGCATTGACAGGGAACCCAGAGAGGGCCCGCAGGCATGTCTTGTGGAAGTGAATGGGGCCCGAGTAACAGGACTCTTGGACTCCGGAAGTTTGGTGACCCTGGTGAGGGCCACACTTCCCCATCGACTGATACCAGGAAAAAAGGTGGGTGTCCGCTGTATCCATGGAGATGCCAAGAACTACCCCATTGCTATTGTGACCATAAAAACAAACTGCGGGACTAAGTCACATGAAGTTGGGGTGGTGGAAAACTTATTGCACCCGGTGATAATCGGGCGGGACTTTACTTTGTTTTGGGACTTGTGGGAAAAGGGGGCTGTATCGAAGGGTCCTGGTGAAGGACAGTCAGCCCAGCCAGAGACAGTGCCGCTGCAGGAGGCAGATGAGTTTCCCCTGGGAGTGCTGCTTGGTGACGACGATGAGCCGGAGTCCCATGAAGCCGACTTCCCGGAGTTGATGACATCCAGCGGGAATTTTGGGACTGTTCAAATGAGGGACTTGACCCTGAAAGGGGCCTTTGAAAATGTGACTGTTATAAACGGGGTTGCCCAGGAGCCGGGGGCTGACACCAGGTTCCCTCACTTTGCAGTAAATAGAGAGTTGCTATATCGGGTTACCCAGGTGAGAGGTGAGGTAATAGAACAGCTGTTGGTTCCAGGGCCCTATAAATGCAAAGTATTAGACATGGCCCATTCTCATGTCCTGGGTGGTCACCTAGGAGTAGATAAGACCCAGGAGCGGATCCTTCGGAGGTTCTATTGGCCTGGGTGTCATCGGGAGATTGTAGACTATTGTAGGTCGTGTCCCACCTGCCAGTTGACCGCCCCCGTTGCTCACTTCCGAAGTCCGCTAGTGCCATTACCAATTATAGAAGTGCCCTTTAATCGAATTGCCATGGATCTGGTGGGCCCCCTGGTCAAGTCTGCAAGAGGCCACCAGTACATCTTGGTAGTCCTGGACTATGCGACTCGGTACCCGGAGGCGATACCTTTGAGAAATTCCTCTGCTAAAACTATAGCCCGAGAATTGGTGCACGTCTTCTCAAGAACGGGACTTCCAAAAGAGATCCTGACAGATCAAGGAACCCCCTTTATGTCCAAGATTATGAGGGAACTGTGTAAAGCACTACAGATAACCCAATTGAAAACCTCAGTGTACCATCCGCAGACAGACGGTCTCGTGGAGAGATTCAACAAAACGTTGAAGTCCATGCTGAAGAAGGTGGTCGAGAAAGACGGTCGAGACTGGGACGGTCTCCTCCCATATCTGATGTTCTCTATCAGGGAGGTTCCCCAGGCCTCAACGGGATTCTCTCCATTTGAACTCTTGTATGGTCGTCATCCTCGAGGTCTCTTGGACATAGCAAAAGAGACATGGGAAGCGGAGGTGACCCCCCACCGTAGTGTCGTGGAGCATGTCACTCAGATGCAGGCGAGAATCGCCGAGGTGATGCCCATCGTAAGAGACAATTTGCTCCGAGCGCAAGAGGCGCAAGCAAGGGTGTATAACCGCTCTGCAAGGGTGAGACAGTTCAGTCCTGGTGATCGTGTACTGGTATTGATCCCTACAGTTGAAAGTAAATTCCTCGCCAAGTGGCAAGGACCTTATGAAGTGGTCGACAAAGTGGGCGAGGTGAACTATAAAATTCACCAACCTGGAAGAAGGAAGCCTTATCAGGTATACCACGTCAACCTGCTGAAGCCATGGCGGGATAGAGACCCTATGGAAACCCCCTGTCTGGTAGGGAAGATGGAGGCCGACATCAAAGAGGTCACAGTGGCGGACACACTGTCTAGGGCTCAAAAGCAACAGTGTCAAGAGGTGCTTCATCGGAACAGGGATCTCTTCACAGACCTGCCGGGATGTACCCAGGTTGTGGAACACGACATCCTCACTGAACCACACGTGAGGGTTAACCTGAAGCCGTACCGGATCCCTGAAGCTCGTCGAGAAGTGATCTCGAAGGAGGTGACAAGAATGTTGAATCTCGGTGTTATCGAAGAATCAAAGAGTGGCTGGTCCAGTCCCATCGTACTGGTGCCGAAACCGGACGGATCATGGCGGTTTTGTAATGACTATCGCAAGTTGAACGAAGTCTCCAAGTTTGATGCCTATCCGATGCCTCGAGTCGATGAGCTCATCGAGAGGTTAGGACCAGCAAGGTACATCACCACCCTTGACCTAACAAAAGGATACTGGCAGATACCTATGTCACAGAGTGCCAAGGAGAAGACGGCCTTTTCTACACCTGATGGTTGTTTCCAGTATACACGGATGCCATTCGGGCTTCAGGGAGCCCCGGCCACCTTCCAGAGGGCCATGGACCGAATCCTAGCCCCCCATAAGAGGTACGCTGCAGCTTATTTGGACGATATAGTGATCTATACCTCGGACTGGGAAAGTCACCTGCAGAAGGTCCAGAGGGTGCTGGAGGCACTGAGAACTGCGGGGTTCACAATTAACCCGAAGAAGTGCGCCATCGGGAAGGAGGAGGCCAGGTATTTGGGTTATGTTGTCGGGAGAGGCCAGATCAAGCCACAACTAAATAAAGTGGAGGCAATCCAGAGTTGGCCACAACCCCTCTCTAAAAAGCAAGTCAGAGCCTTCCTGGGACTTGTCGGATATTACCGGCGATTCATCCCGAACTTTGCTGTGAAAGCCGCTCCCTTGACTGACCTCCTTAAGGGCACGAAGTCCTCCATGGCCAAGTGGACTTCGGAAGCTGAGACGGCTTTCCAGGACCTAAAGTCCGCTCTGTGTAACCGACCGGTCCTAATGGCACCAGATTTCAGCAGGGAGTTTGTACTCCAGGCCGACGCGTCAGAGGTCGGGCTAGGAGCTGTCCTGTCCCAGGTAGTACATGGAGAAGAACATCCAATCCTGTACCTTAGTAGAAAGTTGTCGTCCTGCGAAAAGAACTATGCTATTGTTGAGAAGGAGTGTTTGGCCATCAAATGGGCGGTGGACACTTTACGTTATTACCTCCTAGGGCGACAGTTTAGGCTGGTGTCCGATCATGCGCCCCTGACGTGGCTGAGGGACAGACGGGGAAAGAATGCCAGAGTGACCCGGTGGTTTTTGGCTCTTCAAGATTTCACTTTCCATGTTGAGCACAGGCCCGGGAAATTCCATGGGAATGCGGATGCCCTGTCTAGGTTCCCCTGTTTGGTGTCCAATGGTGCCCAAACCTCCGGCTTTGGGCAGAGGGGGGGAATGTGTAATATGATTACTGGTACCGTAAGGGATGGGAGATATGTTTCAGCCAGGTTGATGAACTCTGTTATGTGAGCTGGGGCTGATTCAGCATGTTCCTCCCTCCCTGAGGTGTGGTCAGAGAAGGTAAATGATCACCTCTGTTTTTTTTTCTTGTGTGTGAGTTTAGAGTGGAGGAGAGCAGTGTGCAGCTCTGAGCCTAAGAAGCTGATCCCCAGTTTGGTTGTTTTTCATATGGTTTATGACAGAAATAAACCTGACATTTACCCGGCAAGGCTTCCTGTGTCTACCTGGAATTGGCAGCTGTGAGTGGCTCTATCACAATAGATATTGCACTATAGGATAATTTAAGGGCTATCATAGAACAAAATAATATGTTTCAAGATACCTATATAAAAAAAGGGGGGGAAATTAACAAAGAGGAGAGGAGAGGAAGCAATATTATTCTATCTTTAGATGACGTATTCTTGCACTAAGACGACATGCTTTCCATTTCTTCTCACTTCTTCTATGTAATGAACCCCATCCTCTCATGAAACGGTATCAAACAATAAGGACATCAAAAGTATAAGACTACAGGGACAAAAAGGACATATAAGAATCATAAAACAAAACAAAAATCACACTAAATGGTGAAATCCTGTTAAAGTACTAAAACATCCTAAAAATATAAAAAAAATATAAAATCAGAGTTCTATCAGAGGGGAATTTCAGAGGAATGGGACAAAACTTATATTTTCATTTAACCCTTTAGGTTGGATTGTATTCAGCACCCAGATCCATTTCGTCTCACATTGTGCAAGGAGCTGACTCACATTGCCCCCACGCACCCCAAGTGCTATCTTATCAATCCATCTCACTCTAAAACCAGATGGATCACAATTATGGAACAGTTTAAAGTGTTTTTTTTATATAGGTATCTTGAAACATATTATTTTGTTCTATGATAGCCCTTAAATTATCCTATAGTGCAATATCTATGTATATTTATTCATGCACATTATCACTTTTAATGTACCATTTTTATAGTGCTTATATTCAGTTGCATTGCAATAAGTACAATTATGCACATTGTCACTTTCTTTAGTTTGTTTTTGTAGAATAGAAATTTGGGATAAATATTCCTGTACCCTGCTATCCATAGCAGCGCCTATCTCCTCCATTCACCTGACTTTGCCACAATGCACTAAGTTCTCCGGGAGATCTTGTGCGCATGAGCGGAGCGGCGCCGTCTGAGAGGATCATTCGTGTGTCAATTACCGCGGGTGCCGGGATTGCGATGATGACTTCCGCCCGGTCGGGAAGATGTTTGTCCTCGTATCCACGGCACCCGTGATGACACAACAGGGTGATCAGATCTAGGCGCAGGACTCCGCGCATGCGCCGCTACGGGGCCCCATGGCAACCAGAAACTCTGTATGGAGGCAGCCATTACACCGGATGTCCTTATATGGTCCGGTGGTGAAATCTAATAGAGGCAGATGGCAGTCAGCTGAGTGAGGGGGAGGTCAGGTGCTGCGTGGCTGGCCTGGGGATAGGTTACTTTACACTATATAATGGTGGATGTTGGGAGCTGTATTCACTCCTGGAAGAAGGCGTGAGCATGTAGAGTGCAGCTGAGTCTGTAGGTACACCAGGTAATTAGCTTCCTTGATCTTTACCTCTTGGTTTCACCTTTTTTATTTTGTTATATCTATGATTGGCCCCCTATGTGAGAGATAGGTGACAACTAGATGTTCACTTTATAGATGAAAGACTTTTTGTTTTTGTCTGGGCACATAGATTTTGTTGTTATAGGGTAACCTTTAAAATATCACTTCTTAGTATTTAGGGTGTCATTTACAGATCTCCTTTATGTAAAAATGTTCTGATATTTATTCTTTTTTATTTTTGTCACGATTTTTGTATTCCTTTATTAAAAACCTGAAGGTATTATTACTGTAATTTTCACATGTACTATTGATATACCGTATATACTCGTGTATAAGCCGACCCGTGTATAAGCCGACCCCCCTACTTTTGCCCCAAAAATCTGGAAAAACCTATTGACTCGTGTATAAGCCGAGGGTGGACCCCAGCACAGGTATACAGCCCCCAGCAGTGTGGTATACAGGCCTCCCCAGTGGTAGTATACAGCAGTCCCAGTGGTAGTATACAGATTCCCCAGCAGCCCCAGTGGTAGTATACAGATTCCCCAGCAGCCCCAGTGGTAGTATACAGATTCCCCAGCAGCCCCAGTGGTAGTATACAGATTCCCCAGCAGCCCCAGTGGTAGTATACAGATTCCCCAGCAGCCCCAGTGGTAGTATACAGGAGCCCCAGCAGCCCCAGTGGTAGTATACAGGAGCCCCAGCAGCCCCAGTGGTAGTATACAGGAGCCCCAGCAGCCCCAGTGGTAGTATACAGGAGCCCCAGCAGCCCCAGTGGTAGTATACAGCAGCCCCAGTGGTATACAGCAGGCCCCCAGGGGTACATATAGCAGCCCCCAGGGGGTACCCAGCAGCCCCCTGGGGGTACCAACAGCCCCCAGGGGGTACCAACAGCCCCCAGGGGGTACCCAGCAGCCCCCTGGGGGTACCCAACAGCCCCCTGGGGGTACCAACAGCCCCCAGGGGGTACCAACAGCCCCCTGGGGGTACCAACAGCCCCCAGGGGGTACCCAGCAGCCCCCTGGGGGTACCAACAGCCCCCAAAAGCTGGCACTGTCCCCCTTGTAAGGCCCCCCCCCCCCCGCTGCTTATACATTACCATCCCGGTGTTCTGATCGGCGCTGCTCCTCGGTGCTGCTTCTTCATCCTCCCGTCCTCGCTGGCTGCATCCGGGATCTCCGGCCGTCGCGCGATGACATCATATCGCTGCGACAGTCGGAGATCCCGGATGCAGCAAGCCGACGGGAGGATGAAGAAGCAGCACCGAGGAGCGGCGCCGATCAGAACACCGGGATGGTAATGTATAAGCAGCGGGGGGAACCCTTACAAGGGGGGACAGTGCCAGCTTTTGGGGGGCATATATGAACTGCTTCCCGCTGCCGCTGATTGACAGGGGGAAGCAGTGCATATATAATGAGCGGCCCCACGTGACGGGGCCGCTCATACAGCAGCCTCCCCCCGCCTCCTCCAGCCTCCACAGCCCCCACCACCGTATATGACCCGTGTATAAGCCGAGGGGGGGACTTTTCAGCCCAAATTTTGGGCTGAAAAACTCGGCTTATACACGAGTATATACGGTAGTCCATTTTTTAAGTTTTTTCAATAAATTAGAATTTTTTATTGCATAAATCACCTTGTACTTTTTCTCATTTATTAATTTCATTGGGTGAGCACTTTTCCATGAGTTAGAGGGATGATTAAATAGTTAATGAATCATCTTCTGTAAGCCTAATTTTGGTTTAGACTTTTTTGGTGGCCCGGGGGGGGGGGGGTCAGACTTTTTTGGTGGCCCGGGGGAGGGGGGAAGTTGTGCCACAGCGGCAGCCAAAAAGCGCCGCCGGCCCATTTCTGTGGGGGGGCGGCCCTAGATGAGGGCTATACAACCAGCCCAGGGGGCACTTGTCCCCACCACCTGGGCCAGTCCGCACCTGTCTGGCATTGACTGGCTAGCCATGGAATGTTTGCTGTTTTACCATAAGGGTTTTTTTGGCACCAAAGGGTTTTTTTTTCTGGACTTGCTGCAGCCACCGTGGACTATAGCCCGGTGTGAAACTACACTGGAGGTTGACGGTACCGTAGCTTTTAAGATACCCGGGTATCCCTGTGCTAAGATCCTACAGAAGGACAAATAACCTGAGGGATTTACTGGGCCACAATCGTATGGCAAATCCCTCTAACTGGTTAAGTAGAATGCAGCCTGTGGGAAATTTTAAATGTGGCCAGTGTGAACACTGCAGATATCATGTGTGCGAAAATCCATTAAAGCTTGGATCATTTCAGCACAATGTCAGAGAGTTTATATCATGTAGAACTAAGAACGTAGTCTACGTGATTTTTTGTCCATGTATAAAATTTTATATTGGAAAAACCATCCGTCCAATGTACGTATGTTTCAAAGAACATGTAAAATCAATAAAATCAAGGCATGGATCGCCCAGACTGATTAGTCATATAAGATCAGATCATCATGGGAATGCCAGAGTTTTTAATTTTTGCAGGTTTCTAAAAAGGATTTACATGCCAGCGAAGGGAGGGGATTTACACAAATTGTTGCTACAAACTGAGGCCAGGCTTATAATTAAATATAGAGCACAGTCTAATCTACGAATGAATGACAAGATAAATATGTCAGTCTTTTTGGGTTAGATTTTCATAACCAGGATTTACTTGAATTCAAAAGGTACGCTCCTCCAGCCTCCAGATGGCGATCGGTACCTCGGCCCAGTGGGTCTACTCATGGCCATTCGGCCCTGATCAAATGAAAAGAATTGTTACACTTTGGCAGATTAGACAGTTATGGAATATCAGATCAACGACTCAAATGTAAATAAATCATTTCAGCTTGCAATTATAAATCCATCATATGGATCTGTGCGAGGAAAATAAAGCTAGCAGCCAGAAAAACATCACAAGAGCACTGTCTTTTATTTTGAACCACTATTATTAAGCTTCTTCATATTAAAGAGGTTATCCAGGATTTCAAGAAATTGGTTTAAGATCAAGAGATTTTTAAAAATTAAAAAAATACACAATTGAAATGCAATCGTTAAGGCAGGGGCACATGGGCTCTCGTTAGAGCAACAGATGGCCCGACGTGCCCATTAAGGCTAGAAAGACATTATTTAGAATTAAGGCAAACAGATACATTTTTCTTGTCCATATGGACGGTTCTCCCTTGACCAGGTATCAATTCCAGGCAATATTAAAGAAGTGCTTAGTGAAGGTGGGAGCACAAACTAAGGACTATGGGACACACTCTTTTCTGATTGGTGCCACCACTAAGGCCGCTATAGCGGGTTTGTCAGAGTAGGAGGTGCAAAGAATAGGACCTTTCAACATATATAAGATCTGATTTGCTAAATTAACATATTTTGTCATCCACAGGTGAAGTTAGGCCTTCAATTTGGTTGTAAGGCCACTCATACTGGGCAGCGCACCGGGCTGAGTATCGTCCAGGTGGTAGGAACCTGGGTATTCGGGAAATCAATTTCAACGGAGAGAAATCGGAGGACTGCAATGGCCACAGCTTTTTCCGGAAGTGGTCTTTATTCTCGAGTTGGCCAGTAATTCTGGTCTTGCATGCTGGTGGTAATGACCTGTAATCCTATAAAATTGCAGAGCTTTTCACCATGATGAGGTCAGTAGTGACCGCTTCATTTTTTTCTTTCCGGAGCTTGTATTGATATGGTCAGAGATTATACCAAGAGCGGTATGGAGCGGGGTGAGAGATAGTATGGTGATACAGCGTTCCAGAAGAACAATAAATGCACAGATGTCTAAATTTGTGAGGGAAAGATTTGGCATAGTGAAATGTCATTGTCAACCGGAGGGTGACAACTCTACTTTATTAAGACCTGATGGAGTACACCTGATAGATATAGACCTTGATATCTATTTGTATGGTTTACAGGATGGGGTGGAACCAGCCTTGATGTTGATGGGTGGGGGTCAGATTCCTGTGTAGGAATACACGCGATCCTCCATGGCGGTAATGGACAGAAAGGACACAAGTTACTGTATGTGATGGCTCGCTGGATTTCTTATGTGCAAGGGACAGGGCATTCAGCAACAAGTCCTTTAAAAGGCTGTGGCAATGCACGCCTAGTGGACAGCTTAGCCACGGAAAACAGTGCAAACAACCGTGTCTCAAAGTAAAACAAAGTCCAACGGTTTATTATCAACCCTCATAAACCGCATATGGTATACAGGGCATCCATGAACAGGATAGGCACACCAGGTCAGGCTGTCCCCACTGACCGGGACAGACACCTGGCTAGTCCATACCAGCAATCACTGGCCTTTAGTCCATCAAAGGGATCGCTGGCTACAGTCTTTAGCTGGGGAATGCCTCCTCTGCAGGTTCGCAGACTCTGGTCCGGTCCAGACTCAGACCGCGTGCAAGTTTCCTGAGTCCAGGGTGATCCAGGCTCCCTAAGGCTTCCTCAGTTATTGTGGATGCTGGGAAAACACCACCCTTATTCCCCAGGCTCCTTCCTCTCCTGTGGTCAAGGACCTTTCATGACCTCACAGCCCATGTGACTGAGAGGAAGTCTGCTTGTGTTTGATCTGTCACACCCACAGGAGGATACAGGTCTGACAGCCACTCCACTGGCTTCCAACCTGCAGCCCCAACACATCTAATGCCTTGCCAGAGCTGTGGAACCACAAGTCCCAGCACCTGACACCTGTGGGGCAGTCAACCACTGCACCACAAGGCTTACGTACCTTTCTCTGGTTAATAAATATTAACAAAGCTGTGACTGACCTGGGCTGTGATTTATTTATGGGAAGGGGGAAGGCACTGTTTGGGCATATCGGGTAGCCGCAGTCTGTACCTTACAAACAATCTTACATTCAATGCACTATCCCTTTAGTTTTAAAAATATTGATGTCAGTGCACTTTTATGGGTTACAATGAATTTTCCATGTCCAACTTTTCATTCATGAAACCTACTGGTTGTCCTAATTAGCACACAAGAAACAATTATGATGTGATTAATGAGAAGCTTCAGAGTTCTCAGTTCATATAGAATGGTCCTCGAGGCACAAAAGATGACATTCAAAGTTTGGTTAACATTTAGAGATGATTCGAGATTTGTGCTTGTGTTATATTTCTCATACAGTTTACTCAGTCAACTAGATCTATGTGTCTGGGTGATTCATTATATGGAGTGGGGAGCACGATTTCACTCCTCAAACTATTTAGGAGTGCATGTAGCTCTTTCCAAAACAAGTCCAGCAATTACTTTGTTACATAGTCAGTCTGTTCCACATTTACTTAGAAATCAGAGTTCAAATTGCTATTAGAATGTCTATGGTAGAGCTGATACCTTTGTCACTCCAGCTCTATTCTCCTCCCAGAGCCGCCTTCACCTACTTGACTGACGGCTACTTTCCTAAAGTCGCACAGTATAGAGGATAAGTCGAGTAGAAGGAGGTGGCACTGGGTTGGAGAATAGAGCTGGAGTGACAGAGGCTTCAGATCTACTGTAGAAAAAACTTTTCAGCCTCATTTTCATATCAGTTCAAACACAGATTTCACAATAAATGAAGAAATAACTGGACTTATCTTTAAAATAGCTGCATGTGCATATAAATAGTTTGGGGTGAAATCCTACCGATAAATTGTCTTTAGTGTTTTTACATTATTTTATTTTGTAATTATGGCCCAACATTTTGCCAGGATGATTATCAGGACCTGCTACATTATTCCCAAGACCTAGAGATAGTACAGGACATCAGCGTCACCAAAGAAGTTTGTTGGAAACTATAGTTATTTGCAGTTGTGTAACTTGGAAGATCGTGGGCCCCTATGCCGAAGCTCCAACAGGGCCTCCATCATGGACCTTAATTATACTGGTCTTCTTATATGGGTAGAGGGATCTTTGGAGACACTCTAGACTCCAGGGCCCCAGTGTAACCGCAACTATTGCATCCACTATAGTTGTGGTCCTGGTTATTTGAATGTCCTTCAATAAAGTGCGTATTGGACAACAAAGTGGTTCATTTGATAAGCAGCGCTTCTTCCTATGACCTACGATGCTAGAGAGCGACCTAACTTTGA
Source organism: Allobates femoralis (assembly GCA_033576535.1). Taxonomy (NCBI): domain Eukaryota; kingdom Metazoa; phylum Chordata; class Amphibia; order Anura; family Aromobatidae; genus Allobates; species Allobates femoralis. Next base: position 357,422,426 of record JARQOC010000006.1, read on the forward strand.
TGATTCTAAGGCCCCAATGCAAAATCAGTAGCGCGACTCCACTACCACCACCCACAATGTGCCAATCTATAACATTGGTGTCTTCTTATGAGTCTCACAGACGCATCTTTATCAAATGTGTTAACAATATAGCACTCATAGTTTGAATTGTTATTGGAATATGGGGCTTGATTTATTATGACATTTGCATCTGTTTTTGTCAAGATTTTAGTGTTTTGCACCATATTAGTATTTCCTCCAAGTTCATCTTTCCATTTGAACCTATTCTAAGTCTTTTCTATGTGTTTGCGTGTTTTCTTTTAGTTTGCCACTTTGGGTGGAATTGAGGGTCTTCAGATGATTTTGCCTGATTCATCATTTGCGTAATTTCTAACATTAGCATAATTAGTTGCAAAGGTGCCCCAGTTTGACCCCTGGAGTGATTTTGTATATGTCATATGTCTGTTTTTCATGCAATTGTTGAGACATTTTGCAAATCAAGGAACTTTTTATGTGAAGAGGTTGCAAAAACTATGAAAGAGGAAAATAAATGAAAACATTTTAGACCTTGCGCAAAATTCATGAACCATTTTCACTATTTTGAAGTATTTGGCACAAAAAAAGTCAGCGAATAGCACAGGACAAAATAAATGAGTACTTCAGAAAATCCATAACTGATGAGGGCCCTAGATTTTCTGTTTTCATGTGTTCCCTTCTATACCATCTAGTGGTGAACATAGGTATTGCATATAAACTTGAATAAAGTTCACAAACACATTCTCTACAGTATAATAATAATATTTATTCATTTATACAGCACTGTTAATTCCATAGCACTTTACATACATTTGCAACATGCATCAAAAATCAGCTTACTGCTAGTGTGTTGAGGACTCACAGCTTGCACATACATCTGCCTGGATCCACAGACTTTTCAATACCCAACCTAGAAAAAGTGCAGCAATGCAGATATAATCATGAGACTTAAAGGGGTTGTTTGGTCTAAATCCACAAGTCTGCAGTCACTCTGTGTTTCACACAACACGCACTGTGTGCCATCAGGATTCGCAAGTGTCAGAGATGTTTATGTCGGTCACATGGCCGTGAGTATGCAGAATCCGACTAGATCAGCGCAACTTCACTCAATACACTTACATACAGCGAGGCCTTGCTCAGATCTGAATACATTTGAATACTGTGGCCCATGAACTGGGATAGAGGATCACCCATCATCCCCCACCACAAGGTCAATATGTTGCTGACATCATCACACTGCTGTTGGTAAGTGCTCCATGGAGGAGCTGAAGATCAAATGTCTAATTATCAGGAGTGGGGAGAGAGGAGGATTAGAGTGACATCCAAGGCACAATATTGGGGAGGGAGCACAGTATAGTGAGGAGCAGTGGGCCTTTTATTCAAAGGGGGCCGTGTGAGGGGAATATTATGGGTGGGATATTTTACATTTTGGGGGATATTTTGGAGAGGAGCAGTGTAAGGGGGGTGATATTGTGGAGAGGGGCACTGGGGAGATGGGTACATAATGGAGAGGCTCAGTGTATGTGGAGGGGGGATATTATGGAGTGGTTTAGTGTGTGGGAGTGACATGGAGAGGGGTGCACTCCATGGGGGTTTATGGAGAGGGGCCATGTGGGGGAATATTATGGAGAAGGACAGTGTAGGGGGATATTATAGATAGTTATATTATGCAGAGAGGCAATGTAGGGGGAACTTTATGAAGAGGGGCAGTGGAAAAGGGATATTACGGAGAGGAGCAGCTTGGGGATATATTTTGTGTAGGAAGCACAGTGAGGGTCAAATATTTATTCAGGATCGCAGCATGGGAGATATTTATTTTATGGGGCAGTATAATGATGATTTTATTTTTAAGGGCCTCATGTCGGGATGTGCTGCTGAAGACAGAGAGGAGTAAGATCTACAAAGACAAGATGTGGGTGTGAAATCTCATCATGACATCTTTACTACGTGTACACGAAAGGGACAGGAACCACTTTAATCAGGGAAGATGTTATGTATAAGATATCTCAGTACCTGGATGTAAATGCCTATTTGTGATACTGCCTGTGTCTTCATCAGTACTGTGATTCCTGTATGGTACACTGACTGATTATGGCTGGTAATAATCCCAGTGTCTCTTTGCCATTGTTAAGGACATACTGGGAAATATAGGTTCAAGCAATACATATGTGGAGCGACATGAGCTGACATGACATTAACTTTGATCGCTGCACTGCACTTGTTGCTATATACATGTACTGATGGTATATCTGATCTCTACACATGAAGCAATTTGTAATGTGCTTCATGGTTTTGTCAAAACTTAGTCTCAAATGCCTACATTTTGAGTCATTTTTAATTTTGGTGCGTTTCTTCTCCAAAAATTCTGTTTATGTTAGTGTGTTCACACTGATTTTTTGGGGAGCAGAAACTCAGCAAATACTCTTCAAATAATTCAAACCTGGATCTGGTGATGTATTAATGTACTGATGGTGATTCTGATAATCTATTCATGTAATTATGACGTGCCCGGGGGTCTATGGGGACTCGGGTATCCAGGCGTTCGCTGTAATGGGGATGTCACTGGTGGCCTGCCCGAACCCATACCCTGGGGTCACTTGTAAAAAGGGGAAAAATAAGAAAATTCGTTTTTGTGACGCCACCTGTGGTGTCTGGTGATGTCACCAGCGCTGCCGTAGGCCTCCGGGGATGATATTCGGGCAGCTGGATGGTTTAGCTCACCACAGGTGCAGCTGGGTCCCTAGGGTTGTAATGAGATGGATGGGGCCTTTGCACAGGGAGGTGGCTCTGCAGGTGGAGATGCTGGAGCAGGCGACGTTGAAAGGACACACTGAGACCTTGTGACTCTATACTGGTTCTTTACTGGAACAGGTTCAGATGGCACTTCAGGTTACAGCTCAAACAGTGCTTTAATGGGTAGCTGGCCGGGTATTCACTGGGGAGAATAAAGTCTCTTTGAGGCTCCCGTAGTGTACCTTCTTTTGTCTTTCTCTCGTCCCTTGTGTTCCTGCGCCTCCTTACTACCCTTGCGCTGCCCTGCACAGCCCGCTTGTCTACCAGGCCTGTTGGGTGCTATGAGGTACCCTTCTTCTCATTTAAGGGGCTCATCCCAGTTTGGTGTCCCTGGTGGGGCTGCACGTTCTGGACGGGGGTCGGGGCTGATATTTCGGCCCTCGACTGGCCAGTGTCGATGGCTCAGGGGTGAACTCGCCTGTACCGTTACTCGGAGTCGGCACTCTGTTGGTGGACCAGGATTCCCCCAGACCTGTCTGGTGGTCTGGCACTGGATTTCCCCCTTCTTTCCTGGGTCGCCTTTCTTTTCTTAGACGTCTTCCCTGGGAGTCCTCTCCAAAGCTCCCTCCTTGCTTCTTCCCTCAGTACAGACTACATCCAACTGTGTGACTTCCCGCTCTCACACTCCTCTGGCCTGGAACTCCTCCCACTGGGACTGGGCTCTTTCCAAAGGATTTAACAATGTAGTCCCCTGCTCTAGAGTGTGTGCAAGCAGGATGAGAGCCTCAGGTTGACATTTTCCACTCCCCTGTGACAGGAATACTGCACACTCTGTTGTGGTTGCAGTACCCCTACTGTGGCACACTGACCAGTGGGGCGCCATAAATACCCCTTTAAATTTTTTGCAGCCCTTGGGATTGGTTCAGCATGGCAATGTGGCCCTTAGACCAAAAATTATTGTGCACCCCTGATCTAGATAAAGCTAAACAAACTGCAAAAAGAGCTGCAGTGTAAAGCATGTGTGAGGTAGCAACCGGGGAACCCGCTTGCATAACGACAAAACACGTGTTTATAAGTTTAACCAATGTGTACCCGTTTATTTTTCACATATAATAACATAACCCGGGTAGTATGTTGGACACATATCACATTGATTCTAAACACTTTACATAAAGACATCATACATTACATAGAACATTGCACATATACATTCACAATAACCCGGGACCTGTAACTATCTCTCTGTCCCCATTGGAGCTCTAACACCTGCTCCCGGGGTAGCTACGGCCTCCGGCCTACTTACACATCTTACAGTACATTTATAATAAATACATGTGTTATATTTCGACGATGACCCCTCCGGGTTCATAACAGGGATTGAGCAACCTGAGTACCGGGTATGACATGTATCCCCAAGGGGCTCCTTCCTGGACGTATCTCCGCCTACGTCCCGGTCAGAGTCCACCTGGTTCAATCATGGTGTCCCCACTCTAGGAGCCCTTTTAACCCCTGCTTCTGACCTTCGTTACATACGCCTCAACGGGCCCTGTGGGTCCCAATGGCGGTACCTGCCGCCCGGCTTTAGTTACCCAGCATGATGATATAACATTACCCCGTAGTCAGGATTCCTGCCTGACCGGGCCTTACATACCATGTGTGATCCATCATTCAAACGTCCATGGATCACATACATTTCTTCCACACGCTCACAGCCCATCATTCAGGGACTGTGGCTCCTCCATGGCCCATTACAGGGACTGGCAAACCATAGTACACGGGAACCTCATCATCCGTTACCTACTAGGAGCCCTATTACCCCTGTGTCTGGCACCACAGGCACACCCACACCATTAGAGGCCGTGGTTGAGGGACAGGTACCCTCTGCAAGCAGCAGGGCAAGCCTCCCTCTCGTCCCACAGGGACGGAACGCCTCCAACTTCATCCATACTGGCTGGGTCACTTTCTCCCCACATTATTATACAATGTTCTTACATAGGTCATCATCTTACATTCAGGGCGATTGCCTAAGCCCCTACATACATCAACGGGTCCTTTACCGACTGCCTAGTCGGACCCAATAGCGGTTATGCCCACCTGGCATTAATCACACACAGCTCACTCCGTTACACGGGAACCGCTGTCTTACCGGGCACGGATCCGGGTCTCGCTACCTGTGTAACGGGTCCACCAAGCGTCCCCCAAGGGCTCCTTTCCCGGACGTGGTTCCCTCCACGCCCGGACCAGTCTCCACCGGGTTCAGCCACGGCTTCCCCACCAGGTGCTATCACAACCTCGGCCTCGGCACCGGCATGGAGCTAGCATGCTCCCTTCACCATCTCAACATGGCGGCATGGACTTGCACTCCCAGTCCCTCACACAGACCGGCTCTGCTCAGCTCTCAGGCTGGTAATCAGCCCACATCCTTTCAGGCTGATGTCTGGCTGAAAATGGATCTAATTCCTCAATCACTCAGCTGGCTGTCTCTTATCGTGCCAGCCACTCCCACATAGACACACCCCCTTAGCTGCTGATAATCAGCCTTTCACACAGCTCAGGTTAACTCCCTGTGTTCCGGGTTGTCAGCACTCAGCCCTCATTCCTTAGGGCTTCCTCAATCTCATCCCACTCTCACTGCCGCTCATTAGGCTCATGAAACCCTGTGTCTCACAGTTGGTTCACACAGCCTTATCAGTCAAACCGGCCAGTGTGCACAGGATCATACCTTGATCCTGCATGTGACGCGCCCCGGCCATGAGGATCATGCCGGCGGTGCCTCACACATGGAATATAAACAATTTTTAGCTACTTTTGCACCACTGAATCCCATACACAGTGCAACTAACGTGTTCTTTTTTTATTCTTTAGCACCACAATTGCATGGATTACTGCAATAAATCTGCCAAGTGTGAACAATACATTGTGTATAATGTATGGTATGGTGTAATAGTGACACACCCCGTGGGGTACTCGGAGACGGGTCCGTCGACATTGTCGGGGAATGGGATGTCACGGTGGCGTGACCCAGTCCGTGGCCCCAGAGCCGTCAATAAAAAGGGGAAGGTTTTTGTTGCATTTAGAGGGGTTACAAGACATGGGACCTGGGGATGATACTTGTTCTTGTGACGCCACCCGCAGGTTGCGGCTAGTGATGGCCGCCGCTGCTATACAGTTCCTCTGGGGTTGATGGCAATGCAGCAAAGTTGGTACACCCTCCACGGTAGGGCTAACCCCCGGGCAGCAGATGTTACTGGATGAGTTGGTACTGATGTTACAGTGCAGGGTTGATGGCGCAACAATTAAGCTCATAAACACATCAGGGCGCAGTCTCAGGATCTTTACTCACAGTCTGTTGTTCCGAGTTGCAACAATCATCAATGTGTAACAGCCTGCTGAGCACTGAGTTCTTGGAGTGGATCCAGTGGTGGCACTTAACTGGTACCCCTTTTCTTTGTCCTCTCACGGTCATTTCAATCTGCGCTTGCTTCGCGCTCCTGCCTTGTGCCTCACACACACAGAGACCCATGCCAATGGCCGCGGGCCATTTTAGGGCAACTTCTCTCTCAGTCCCCTTGACCGTATGTGGCCACCTTTTAGGTGGGTGTGTGCAGTCTCAGCAGCAGAACTTGGAGATATTGCAGCCTCCGGGTTGTTAGCTGAGTCTGGTTGTTCTCCACTAGTCTGGCCGGTCCTTCCACACTCAGTCAATGTGGATGCGGGCGCCCCCGGATGAATTGCTTACTACTCGGGCCCCTGGGACCCCTTCTGTCTTCGGGTGCACCCTTTCCCTCTCTCGACTCCTTTATCAGGTCTTGTCTCTCCCAGGTCTTGGGACGAGCTCCCACTTGGCTCCAGTCCCCAGGACACCTCGTTCTCATTCTTGTCCTTCTTTTGACAGGCTCTCTGACCCCCACAGACTCCTACAACTCTTGCCAGCCAACCACCAACTGTCTTCTAGATGTTTCTACTGTCCTTTTATACTCTCTGTCACATGTCCTATGTCACCAACTTGTGTCCTTCCTCACTTCACTCCCTCCTGGGTGCTCCCCTAAACTCTGTTCTCCACTCGTCCCTTCTACCTTGGTTCCTCACCTCCAGACAGGATCAGGGGCTGTGCTCTCCCTTAGGAGCAATCTCGCCCTAACCCTGACCTGGAGTGGTGTAGTGTTGGCCTGGGTGTCTGGATACCAGTCAGTGTCCACTCCTTACCTGAGAGTGGGGTACTACACCTCTGGCTGGGTGCAGTACCTCTGTGGCAGTGGCGTAGCGTGGGGGGGGGGTGCGCCCCGGGCGGCAGTGTGTGTGAGGGCGGCAGCAGGGCTGCATTTACAAGTCAGGGGAGTGCGAGCGGTTTTTTTTTTTCTTTACCTCCCTCCTCCAGGCTCCATATGAAAACTGGAGTCTTTGTGGGGGAGGGAGGGTGTCGCCGCCGGCTTGCCGCCCGGCCGCGGCGCCCGCATGTACTGTGCTCCGCTCCCGGCCGGCCCCCCAGCGCTGAGAGCGATCATCACGCTGACAGGAAGCCGCTGGGAGCTCTGCTGCTTCCTGTCCCGTGATGGCTCCAAGTGCAGTGGCGGTGCGGTGGATGCGGCTGCGGTGCTGGCGGCTCCTCCACTCAGTCGGCTCGGCCCCCCATGGACCCGGAGAGGTGAGGAAAACTCTGCAGGGGGCAGAGGAGAAGAGGACAGGGGGGCAGGAGGACATTAACAGGGGAACAGAGCAGAGGAGAAGAGGACAGGGGGGCAGAGGAGAAGAGAACGGGGGGCAGAGGAGAAGAGGACAGGGGGGCAGAGGAGAAGAGGACAGGGGGACAGAGGAGAAGAGGACAGGGGGACAGAGGAGAAGAGGACAGGGGGACAGAGGAGAAGAGGACAGGGGCACAGGGGGGGCAGAGGAGAAGAGGACAGGGGGACAGGAGGACATTAACAGGGGAACAGAGCAGAGGAGAACAGGACAGGGGGGCAGAGGACCGGGGGGCAGAAGCACAGGAACAGGGGGGCAGAGGAGAAGAGGACAGGGGGAACAGAGGAGAAGAGGACAGGGGGGCAGAGGAGAAGAGGACAGGGGGACAGGAAGACATTAACAGGGGAACAGAGCAGAGGAGAACGGGACAGGGGGGGGCAGGAGGACCGGGGGGCAGAGGAGAAGAGGACAGGGGGGGCAGAGGAGAAGAGGACAGGGGGGGCAGAAGGACAGGAACAGGGGGACAGAGGAGAAGACGAGCAGCTTGAGGGACAGAGGAGAGGAGGACGGGGGTGCAGGAGGACGGGGTCCAGGAGGAACAGAGGAGCAGCAGGACAGACAGAGGAGAGGACGACAGGGGTGGAGGAGGACGGGGATGCAGGAGGACGGGGATGCAGGAGGACAGGAGCAGCAGGAGGGACAGAGGAGGACGGTGCAGGAGGAGAGGAGGACGGGGGTGCAGGAGGGACAGAGGAGAGGAGGACGGGTGCGCAGGAGGAGTGGGGCTGTGTGTGGTGATAATGGCAGCTGTACCAGGTGTCTCTTCCTCCATGCGGCAGCCTCCACCTTCCTGTGTTGGAAGGGTGTGGCATGCTGTGAATTGTAGTTCTCCTGCCTGTTCTGGCATTACTATATGGTTTCTGGGCAGTGTGTTGGGTGCTGGGAGTTGTAGTTCTCCTGGGCGAGCTCAATGCTCTCCTGCCGCCTGTCTGTGGTTATTGTGCCTCTTCTGGGATGTCCTCAGCTCTGTCCTGTGCACTGACAGTGTACCACCATATCCTCAGTTCCGTGCTGTGCACAGACAGTGTACCACTATGTCCTCAGCTCCGTGCTGTGCACAGACACTGTACCACCATGTCCTCAGCTCCGTGCTGTGCACAGACAGTGTACCACCGTGTCCCCAGCTCCGTGCTGTGCATAGACAGTGTACGACCATGTCCCCAGCTCCGTGCTGTGCACAGTGTACCACCATGTCTTCATCTTCGTGCTGTGCACAGACAGTGTACCGTATATTGTCTGTGCATAGCACGGAGCTGAGGACATGGTGGTACACTGTGCACAGCATGGAGCTGGGAACTTGGTGGTACACTGTGCACAGCACGGAGCTGGGGACATGGTGGTACACTGTCTCCCGCCGCCTTAAAATCGGTCTGTTTCTCATCCAGGAGAGTCGGATGAGTGACATCCGTTTTTTGGTCCATTTGGCAACTGCTGTGCGAGTGTCCGACATTTCTCTCAGATTACATCCGTGTGCAATCTGTTTTTTCCTCAGCAGCTATTACTGTAGAATCATTTACAGGAACATTTTACAGTTGTCTCAGCTACAGAATGAGAATGTATCAGTGAAAAAAACAGATGCTTCTTGGATGATCCGTGTGCGGTCAGTGATTTTGTCGGACCCATAGCCTTGCATTGGTGAGTCTCGTGCGGGAATCACATACTGTCGCAGCATGTTGCACCTTTTTTCTCATCCTGAATCTGGATGAGAAAAAAGCGTCCGACACTCGCCAATCTGCTCTCAGAGATTGATTGCAATGCGAGAAAATCACACATCGCACTCATCAGGTTTCACGCCAGTGTGTCCGTACCCTAATACTAAAATCCATATAGTAATCCTACTGGTGTGGGAGAGGTTATTGGCTCCGTTAGTACACACTCATACTTCTCGTTATTAACCTTTTAATGCTCTCTGTCCCCGCACTGCAGTGTGAAAAGAGACGACAGCAAGGGCAGACACGACACAGCAGCAACGCATCAGAGCCCTGACCTCGAATAGAAGATCCTCAGATCCGTATTGTGACATAATATTAAGAATAAAGTTTTTTGCATTTTATTACACTATGAACTCCACAGTACAGCGGCAAAATTGCTTCGGCCCAGGCCCTCCTTGAGTCTTGCTTGTTGCCATACACTGGGGTTGTGCAAGTTGGCCGGTGCACAGTGACAACCCAATAGGGAGTGGCCATTTGGCCCAATACTTACCCCCAATTGCACCCCTTACTCTTTGTGTTTTGTATAGTAGTTATATTCTTGTATATAGGCAGACAGTATATACTATGTATACTCCGTTTATCAACTTCAAGGGGCGGCAAATTTTTCGACCGCCCGGGCGCACAACGTTGCTACGCCACTGCTCTGTGGCGACTGGATCGGCAGGGGCACCACAATAGTATTATTTGAACCTAAGATTACCAGTATGTCCTTACTAATGTTAGGCTTATATAGGAAAAAGGGTGGTTTGAAAGGGAATTATTTGTGATGCTACCCGTGGTTTGTGGCTATAGTAGCCACCACTGCTGCAGAACCTCTGGGGACATTGGACGGGCAGCTGAGATGTACAGGCTCCATATGGGTGGGGCGGATCCACAGGGCAGTGGATGATGCAAGGTGTAGGGTGCAGGATGGAGGGTGCACATTAACAGACAGACTCACATTTTGTTGGTTCCTCAAGTTCTTTACTGGCAAAACCGGTTCAACCACAGATGCTGTTGCTGTGAGTCCTTGTAACCTGTTAGCAACTCGGGGTTCTCCACACCCAGCAAGTTCTGAGGCTCCCTGCTGCGCTTTGTCCTATGGGTCCCTGCTGCTGCTTGAAGCTGAGCTGCAGCCCTCTCTCTCCCTCTCTCCTGTGTGTGCCTGTATGACAGGCAGCTCAAGTCCTTTATTAGCCCCACTTCACAGGCGGCTACTCCTGGCTCTTGACGCTGCTTTGCCTCTGGGCACTTGGTGTGGATGGGAACTTGGAATTCCCCACCCTCCGGTATTGGCTGCCGGGTTCTTAGGCCTTGCACAGCCTCGGACTCCAGTGTCTATTTCTTGGCGCTTACTCCTCTGGGGTGAGCTCGACACTGCTCTGCTCCCCAGACTCTCCTCGACTTCCTCAGACCCTTGCCTTAGGTCCCTCAGCTAGGCTTAGCTTTCCTGGGGAGAGTTAGCACTGCTCTAGCCCACAGGATATCTTCCTTAGTACTGCTCTGTACTGAACTAACTCTGCCCCAGATCAGAATTTATAAGGGAGCTGTCCTGAACTTGGGTTTTAGATCTCCCCCTTCAGGCCTGGAGGCAGAAAAGGTGTTGTGTGCTTTGGTTTTGCCTGATGTGGATTTCCTCTGTTGCTTTCAGGTATGACACTACCCCCCGAGGGAGATAATGACATAGTGGCATCCGAACTCTGGGGTGCCACATTACCAGCCATCATCAGAGACTGGACCATACAGGAACCACAGCACTGAGGAGACGCAGGCAGTATCACAAATAACATTTATATCTAGATACCTTACAGGTGTCATCATCTCAGATTGTAGCCGTTCCCATCCCTTTTGTCTCCATGTACTACAGACGTCATGATGAGATTTAATTCCCACAGCTTTTCTCTCTAGATTTCCCTTTTTTCCATCTTCAGGAGCATATCCTGACACGATGCTCTTAAAAATAAAAGTATCATTATATTGCACTGACATATAAATATCTCCCATACTGCACCTCAAATAAATTATTGCCCCTCACAGTGCTTCCTGCACAAAATATCCCCCCATCATAATGCCCTTTCCATACTATTCTACATATACATCTCTTTACATATTCCTCCACACAGTACTCCTCTCCTTAACATCCCCCACACACTTCCCTCTCCATAATTAGTAATATATGATATTAGTAATTTGGTTGGTTTCCATAGGAAGGAGCAAAGTTGACATTCCGAAACGCGACGAATAAAGCCACTAATTCTGATACTATTACTGTATGATCTGGTTTATCTGACGGCAGCATGGGTCTTCCACGTTTACATCCAATTGTTTTTTCCTTTGTGACCCCGTTATACATGTGGTTCCTGTGCATTCTGCAGCAGCCGGTACATGCGATGCAAACTGTTTGTGGGTCACACAACCTAGCCAGGTAAGCAGCAACAGCTTATTCGTGTATGATTTTATATGAGAATAAGACCCTATTGCGCTTCTATATCTCCAAACGTTTTCTCTGACAATCAAAAAGGTCACAAACTATATTAAAGTCTATGGATTTTTTAGAGCATACAAGGACCATAGTTGTTAAAGTTTCAAGCTTTAATATAAAATGCAGTGCATACCAGAACAGGTCTAAATAAGAAAAACAAAGCAATAAATTAATAAGCAGTAATGGACTAGAAAAGAAGAAATAACAGAAATACCTAAATGTTTCCATGTAAAGTTATTCTGCTTTCTTCCGTGTAGGAAAAAGGGTTTATAGATCAAGTTCAGATAAGGCCAACCCTCACAAGTTAACACCTCTCCTTTGTGTAGCCAATGTTTTATATGCCTGGTCCTGGGCTCAGGTTTCCAGGAGGGCCTAGATTGTATCATTAAAAGAAAAAACAGATATTGCGCCACACTGCAACTGGAGGAACTTAATACACGGTTTTACTATGTTTGCACTAACCTTTACTGGTTGTGCAACACCCCGCACAACCAGACTGATGGCTTAATGTGGATCACTGTAGTGACAAGGGCCAATATTCCCTCCTCCTCAGATACTCCGGGCCTGGTGGTCGGCTCCTTAGTTCCTCTGGAGATGGAGGTGGGCTCCTTCACTCCTCCACTCGAAGAGGCAGACTCGCTGCACTGGCTTCCGTCCCAGCTCCACACTGTGTATCAGTTGATCATTCAAGGGAGGGTCTTTATGATGTACTGCCAGGTACTGTGGATCTTAGAGCAGCTCACACACCGCACTCCCAAACAGGGAGAAGGAGATTAGCAAATAGAAAAACAAGCGGTGTCAGAGGTTTGGAGCGCTAAAGAAACCACGGGTTGGTGATTAAATTACCGATAATTTATTGCACGAACAGCAGGGGTCCAGTATGCCACAACGCGTTTCGACGCACAGATGCGTCTTTCTCAAGTGATCCACTTGAGAAAGACGCATCTGTGCGTCGAAACGCGTTGTGGCATACTGGACCCCTGCTGTTCGTGCAATAAATTATCGGTAATTTAATCACCAACCCGTGGTTTCTTTAGCGCTCCAAACCTCTGACACCGCTTGTTTTTCTATTAGATTGTATCATTGAAATAGCAGGTTAGGCTACCTTCACACTAGCGTTTGTGTCTGCATGCGGAGGGCATGCAGACGCAAATGCAGTGCAAACGCAGCTCATACTGATGTGAACGCAGCGGAGAATCTCTGCATGCGTTCACATCAGTATAGTGCCCAGCCAGCCAATCAGCGATCTCGGCGTCGTTCAGGAGGCGGCGATCAGCGGCGGAGATCCTCCTCCCGGCCGCTACTGATCTCCCGACGGTGTAGGTGCGGGAGATTTGAAGAAACAGCTAATCTGACAGCTGTTTAAATCTCCCGTGCCGACACCGAAGAGGTGATTTAGAAGCAGGAGATAAAAACAGCTGTCAGATCAGCTGTTTCTTCAAATCTACCACGCCAACACTGCCAGGAGATTAGCGGCGGCCGGAAGGAGGAGATCTCCGACTACTCCAGCTGATCTCCCGGTGACCGCCACTGATCTCCCGGGAGATCAGCGGGAGCCACCGGGAGAGATTTCAACGTGATCTGCAGCATTCTCCTGCATTGTCATGCGGAGGACACTGCGGATCCATTGACTCCCATGCATTGTTTGTGCGCTTGCGGGCACTTGCTGATAAAACAAGCTCCCGTGACTGCACAAAAAATGCAACATGTTGCGTTCGGAGGGCAGAGGAGGGTGCACAAATTATGCACATCGGAACGCAACTGCAACCGAATGCAGCCAAATGCAGGTAACATGCGTTCCCATGTTAAACATAGGAACGCAGTGTGCATGCGTTTGGCTGCGTTCGGAATGCAAATGTGAAAACAGCCTCAGTGACTGGATCATTGGCTAATAAGGGGCAAGCAAATTGCATATTAAATACTTTGTTTCTTTATTTCCACCTCCCTATAGTAAATAGGAAATATCCAGCCTGGTCACAAAGGATTCGCCAGGTTGAGGTGTCAGGAATGACACTCTTTGTAGTCCCAGTGATACCCACTTTGGTTCTGAGTTACTATACTAAGGATACATAGATATCATGGCCCTTTGTGAAAGGAAAGCATTTATCAGTTGTCTTGTTTCCTTTCAGAGGTCTAAACACAATGCATTTACCACAATGTGACTACTAGAAAGGGACAATTTTGTCCAAACTATTATTTCTCATTTTAATTGGCTGCAGTCAGGAGCCTAGTGTGGCACCTCACTGGTCAGGCGTCACAGTTGGGGTACTGCACCCATAAAAGAGTGTGCGGTTATCCCAGTCACAGTGGCAATGCAAGGTTTGTAGGAGGCTCCCACCCCGGCACTCCCACACTCGAGCCTAGGTAAATGGTTGGAGTCCAGTCCCTGGGGCGAGAGTTAGGGGAGGAAGGAGGTAGAAAAACAGGGACTTTTAGCTTGCCCCGAGAAGAAGAAGGAAAGGGAGTCCTGAGTGAGAAAAGGGGACTCCGAGAGAGGGGGCCAGGGAGAGAAAAAGGCAGCCCAGGAAAAGAGAGAGGGAACCCCCCATACTGGAGCGCCCATACTCTGGGGGGAACCCTGGTCCACCACAGGGAGCCGACTCCGAGGACGCGGTGCAGGGAGTCTAGCCCCTGAGCCGCCAATACCAGCCGTCGTGGGTCAGTCTACCGGCCCCGACACCCTGTCCATACAGCACCGCCATGCCAGGATTGCCCACCTATAGGTCAAGGCCCTCCTTAAGAGCTGGGAAGCACGAAAACTCATCAGCATCCCAATGGGCCTGGTAATAAGAGGGTAGTGCTAGGACAGGAATCAGCAGCAGGACCTGGGATAGTCAAGAGAAGGCATACCACGGGAGTCTCCGAGAGACCTTGCAGCCCGCTGTGACTACCCAGCCGGTTACCTCTTGAGAAAGACTGCTTTGCACTGTGAACTGTATTGCCACCAGAATTGTTCCAGTAAAGTACTCTGGTGGAGTGACAGAGTCTCCGTGTGTTTGTTCTTCTACTGTACTCAATCTCAAAGGCAATGTGGGCATACATGTTCAGTGTGGCGAAGAGATAGGCGTGCTGCAGTGGTTTACACCGACCCCTTACGTGCTCATTGGACAATGCAACAGCGTTCCGATTGGTCAGCCTGCTCTGGAAGGCTGGCTAATACATGACGCCATTGCCATTGTGTGGTGCTGGACGGACAGCTCATCAAATATGGCGCGGTGTCAATTGACAGCCAATGGGAACACAGTAGCCCACACTAATCAGTTCACATGGGGCGCGGACTACAGCACGCTGTGGCACGCCTATGGGAAATCATAGGTGACGCTAATTCCATCACTATCGCCCTATCACATGCCACAACACGGAAATATCACCTTCATGATTGCGGCTGATTTCAGAGCAGTGCTCAGGAATCAGGCAACAGGCGAGAGGCGATTTATCGCCGTGAAATTCCCCAATCACACGCCGCAACTGTGAGGCAATTTCACGGCGACGTATCGCCATTTAGGATTACCAGGCGATATTGTGGCGTGTGAAGGTACCTTAAGAGTTATAGAAATAGTTACACATCGAAGACCACCATATTTCTTTTTGTCTTTGCCCCAATTAATGCTTTAATATTTTCTAAAATTTTACTTGTAATTTTGAGCATGTTTCTTCCCATAGACCAGGGGTGGGGAACTCCAGGGCCGCCAACAGTGCGGGTTTTCAGGATTTCCTTAGTGTTGCACAGGTGATAATATAATCACCTGCACTGGTGATGATTCCAACCCCTGTGCAGTGCTAAGGAAATCCTGAAAACCTGCACTGTTGGCGGCTCTTGAGGCCTGGAGCTTCCCACCCCTGCTCATAGACCCACATTTTACCAACAATTGCCTCATAAATATGCCACCTATCAAAAGAACCATGACTGTGTGGCGCCCCACGATATAGGTGCCACAAAAGGGGTACTGCACCCAGAAAAGCGGTGTAGTACTCCACTGCAATTGGAACTATAGACACTAGGTGGAACCCAAGAGCTGACACCCACACACTAGGATAGTGGTGGGAGGGACCTCGGGAGGGTTCTTAGCGACTTCTAGGGGGAACGAGAAAGAGTCAGTGAGTCGGAGAGTGAGGAGAGTTGGAGAAGGGTGTGTGGAAGGAGCCAGGCAGCCAGCCTGAAGGAGCAAAGAGGGTCACCTCGGCTGAGGGGCCCCATAAGAGCAACGATCCCAGGAAACAGAGAAAAGAAAGAGAGGGAAAGAAACTCAGAAGCAGAGTTCACTCTAAGAAGGGGATTCAGTAACAGTAGAGTTTGCCCCGAAAGGAAGGAAACCGGGTACCGGAGCCCACACCTGTGAGATCCTGCAAGGCTCACAGAGAATCCGCTAAACAGGGATATTGTAAATACGGCCCTGACTCCCAAAGATCCCACGAGAGGGAAGCCAGAACCGCAGTAGGCGACTGCGGCATTCAAGGAGAAGGTTGACCCGACGGTACAAGGGAGGAGAAGAGAGTAGAGGTAGCAGGAGGTTTGATTGTCTATAAGAGATCAGACTTCACAATACTGGGAACAGAAAAGAAAAGAAAGGAACATAAAGGAGGGTTCCATCTAAGGCTAGAAATCCTAATTGCAGCCTGGAGCATTCGCCAGTATATCATCTGACTAACTGTTGAACTGTAAAGTTGAATGAAGGAGTTCAAGTAAAAGAAGTGAAGTCCCGACTCTGCTGTATCCTTTCTATATAAACTGTTTTATTACAGAATCGCTGCCACGGTGGTCCCGTCCTGCCTGCGGGGACCATTCCATCTAGGCCGCAATACCACCAACCACTGGAGGACTGTGGCGGCGCTGGTGAGCATCACCAGACTCAGCAGGTGGCGTCACGAAGACAAAACACTTTGTAAATAATCCCTTGTAAATAATTCCCCTTATTAAGCTGACCCCCAGGGCCACGGCTTCGGATGGCCACCCGTGACTTCCCGGACTGAAGAGAGCCCGAGAGCCGAGTACCCGAGCCCTGGGTGCGCGTCAACCGCTCTCCCCTGAGAAGTCAATGGTCTGATAGATGTGCTCCTTCTTTGCCTTTTTCTATAACTCCCATAGACCTCAGTGGAGAGGACGCATGAAAACAGTCAAGCACCTGGTCTGAATCTTGTGAATTCTTGACTTCTCTTTTCACAGGTGAAGGTCCCAGGTGTGGAAACAATACGGATCCTGTATTTACGATTTATAGCATATCATGTGAATACTCCATATACAGTGTTGGCCAAAAGTATTGACACCCCTGCAATTGTGTCAGATAATACTCCGTTTCTTCCTGAAAATGATTGCAATCACAAATTCTTTGGTATTATTATCTTCATTTAATTTGTCTTCAATGAAAAAACACAAATGAGAATTAAGCAAAAAGCAAAACATTGATCATTTCACACAAAACTCCAAAAATGGGCCGGACAAAAGTATTGGCACCCTCAGCCTAATACTTGGTTGCACAACCTTTAGCCAAAATAACTGCGATCAACCACTTCCGGTAACCATCAATGAGTTTCTTACAATGCTCTGCTGGAATTTTAGACCATTCTTCTTTGGCAAACTGCTCCAGGTCCCTGATATTTGAAGGGTGCCTTCTCCAAACTGCCATTGTTAGATCTCTCCACAGGTTTTCTATGGGATTCAGGTCTGGACTCATTGCTGGCCACCTTAGAAGTCTCCAGTGCTTTCTCTCAAACCATTTTCTAGTGCTTTTTGAAGTGTGTTTTGGGTCATTGTCCTGCTGGAAGACCCATGACCTCTGAGGGAGACCCAGCTTTCTCACACTGGGCCCTACATTATGCTGCAAAATGTGTTGGTAGTCTTCAGACTTCATAATGCCATGAACACGGTCAAGCAGTCCAGTGCCAGAGGCAGCAAAGCAACCCCAAAACATCAGGGAACCTCCACCATGTTTGACTGTAGGGACCGTGTTCTTTTCTTTGAATGCTTCTTTTTTTCTCCTGTAAACTCGATGTTGATGCCTTTGCCCATAAAGC
Organism: Allobates femoralis; assembly: GCA_033576535.1. Classification (NCBI taxonomy): domain Eukaryota; kingdom Metazoa; phylum Chordata; class Amphibia; order Anura; family Aromobatidae; genus Allobates; species Allobates femoralis. The sequence goes on from JARQOC010000006.1 coordinate 357,440,099, forward strand.
TCTACTTTTTGTCTCATCTGACCAGAGAACATTCTTCCAAAACGTTTTAGGCTTTCTCAGGTAAGTTTTGGCAAAGTCCAGCCTGGCTTTTTTATGTCTCGGGGTAAGAAGTGGGGTCTTCCTGGGTATCCTACCATACAGTCCCTTTTTCATTCAGACGCCGACGGATAGTACGGGTTGACACTGTGGTACCCTCGGACTGCAGGGCAGCTTGAACTTGTTTGGATGTTAGTCGTGGTTCTTTATCCACCATCCGCACAATCTTGCGTTGAAATCTCTCATCAATTTTTCTTTTCCGTCCACATCTAGGGAGGTTAGCCACAGTGCCATGGGCTTTACACTTCTTGATGACACTGCGCACGGTAGACACAGGAACATTCAGGTCTTTGGAGATGGACTTGTAGCCTTGAGATTGCTCATGCTTCCTCACAATTTGGTTTCTCAAGTCCTCAGACAGTTCTTTGGTCTTCTTTCTTTTCTCCATGCTCAATGTGGTACACACAAGGACACAGGGCAGAGGTTGAGTCAACTTTAATCCATGTCAACTGGCTGCAAGTGTGATTTAGTTATTGCCAACACCTGTGAGGCTGGTTTCACGCTGCAGTCAGGTCAGGTCAGGTCAGGTTTTGTGTTTCAAAACCAGGAGAGGAACTTGCAGAGAAAAGGTATAATTGAAAGTTTGACACCTGTTCTAGGTTTTGGAGTCACTCCTGGTTTTGAAACACAAAACCTGACCTGACCTGACCGCAGTGTGAAACCAGCCTTAGGTGTCACAGGTAAGTTACAGGTGCTGTTAATTACACAAATTAGAGAAACATCACATGAATTTTCTAAGTGTGCCAATACTTTTGTCCACCTCGTTTTTTATGTTTGGTGTGGAATTAGATCCAATTTGGCTTTAGGACAATTCCTTTTGTGTTTTTTTCATTGAAGACAACTTAAATGAAGATACCGTATATACTCGCGTATAAGCCGAGTTTTTCAGCCCAAAAATTGGGCTTAAAAGTCTCCCCTCGGCTTATACGCGAGTATATACGGGACCCCCTCACTGTTTGGCGCCCCCACCTCAGGATGGCCCCCCCGCATGCAGCGCTGCGCATATACATTACCAGCCTATCAGCTGTCACCCTCCGGTGGCGGATCGCGGCTCCCGGCTCCGGCTTCCATCTTCATCTGTGTCTTCCTGCATGTCACATGACCGGCCGGCGTCGCGATGATGTCATCGCGATGAGCCCCGGCCACAAAGCAGGAAGACAGAGATGAAGATGGAAGCCGGAGCCGGGAGCTGCGATCCGCCATCGGAGGGTGACAGCTGATAGGCTGGTAATGTATATGCGCAGCGCTGCATGCGGGGGGGGCCATCCTGAGGTGGGGGCGCCAAACAGTGAGGGGGGCCAGTGTACTACCCCTGGGGCTGCTGTGTACTACCCCTGGGGCTGCTGTGTACTACCCCTGGGGCTGCTGTGTACTACCCCTGGGGCTGCTGTGTATTACCCCTGGGGCTGCTGTGTACTACCCCTGGGGCTGCTGTGTACTACCCCTGGGGCTGCTGTGTACTACCCCTGGGGCTGCTGTGTACTACCCTGGGGCTGCTGTGTACTACCCCTGGGGCTGCTGTGTACTACCCCTGGGGCTGCTGTGTACTACCCCTGGGGCTGCTGTGTATTACCCCTGGGGCTGCTGTGTACTACCCCTGGGGCTGCTGTGTACTACCCCTGGGGCTGCTGTGTACTACCCCTGGGGCTGCTGTGTATACCCCTGGGGCTGCTGTGTATACCTCTGGGGCGGCTGCTGTAATAATGCTGGGGTCTGTATATACCACTGGGAAGGCTGCTGTATACCACTGGGGCTGTATATACCTCTGGGGCTGCTGTATACTACCTAAGGGCTGCTGTATACTACCCCTGGGGCTGCTGTATACCCCTGGGGCTGCTGTGTACCCCTGGGGCTGCTGTGTATACCCCTGGGGCTGCTGTGTATACTCCTGGGGTTGCTGTGTACACCCCTGGGGCTGCTGTATATACCTCTGGGGCTGCTGTGTACTACCTAAGGGCTGCTGTATACCACTGGGGCTGCTGTATATACTGCTGGGGCCTGCATACCACTGGGGAGGCTGCTGTATACTACCACTGGGGGGGCCTATATACCACACTGCTGGGGGCTGTATACCTGTGCTGGGGTCCACCCTCGGCTTATACACGAGTCAATAGGTTTTCCCAGATTTTGGGGGCAAAAGTAGGGGGGTCGGCTTATACACGGGTCGGCTTATACACGAGTATATACGGTAATAATGCCAAAGAATTTGTGATTGCAATAATTCTCAGGAAGAAAATAATACTCTGTGAGTATTATCTCACAGAATTGAAGGGGTGTCAATACTTTTGGCCAACACTGTACTGTATATTTATGATTAATCGGTATTCCAAAGTAATATTTCTACACAACATGGAACATTACATTTTTTACTGGTGGTCACTCACTTGCAGAATGGCCTCCTCTGAATAAATCTTCCGCATCTGGTTTTGTATAAATCCAATATTATTAAATCTAAAGACATTGGAGGAGTCTATACATGAAGTAATCATGTAAGCAAACAAATTAATTGTGTCCATTGACCCGTTAAGCTAATCAGCTCCAGAGTAATTGAAATCCCTCTTTGGGAAACTTTCTATTTGCAATAAAACTGAGCTTTATCCATATGATTAAAAAGGTGCTGCAATAATTTATTGTATTTCACATGTCTCTTTTTGTTACATGAAATTCTTTTAGGGCCGCTTTACACACACCAACTTCTGTGACCAACTTCTGAACAGATTTCTGGTTGCAGTGAAATCATGGACACATTGTTACATTTCTACACAGCCACAAAATGGAACAATGTGTCCATGATTTCACTGCAACCAGAGATCTGTTCAGAAGTTGGTCACAGAAGTTGGTGTGTGTAAAGCGGCCCTTACTCATATTGGTTTTAGGTTTTACAGGGAGAATATATTTATTTAAGTGAACCTATCATCAGGATTTTCCCTTATAAACTATGGCCACCACCAGTAAGCCCTTATATACAGCATTTCAGAATGCTGTATATAAGTCCCCAGGCCGATCTATATAACATAAAAAAATACCTTATATTATGTTCACCTACAGGGCAGTCCTGTCTGATGGGCGTCGCTGATCTTGATCCAGCTCCTCCTCTCTGCTTGCGATCGCCATCCTCCTTCTCTGTTTTGTGTGGATGATGCGTCCTACGTCATGCACACACTGTCCTCCATTGTGCTCCTGCGCAGAAGCACTTCTTTCTGCCCTCTGTATTGCAGTGCGCTCTACACGGGCATTCTTTGATCTTTCCCTGTGCCTGAGTTTTACAGTACATTGCTCTGCCCACAGCAGTGCGCAGGACTTCAATGGAGGAAACTGTGTGTGGATGAAATAGGATACGTCATCTACACAAAGCAGAGAAAGAGGATGGTGATCTCCAGCAGAGAGGAGGCACTGGATCAAGATCAGTGATGCCTATTGGACCAGACTACTCCATAGGTGAGTATAATAAAAGGTATATTTTATGTTATACAGATTAGCCTGGGGACTTATATTCAGTATTCTAGAATCTACTTCCATAATTGCCTTATCCCATCTGTCATCAACTTCCGGAATGTCCTCCTATCACGCGCATTCCCCTTCCGCTGCAGCGCCATATTTACACACCCGAGTGATGGGTATGGAAATATGCACCTGCTAGCTGTGCCACCCACAACAGAAACCCATCACACATGCCGCAAGCCTCACACCACTACAGCCCGCTGGCCTCACGCCCATGCAGCCCGCCAGCTTCACTCCCCTGCAGCCGGCCTGCCTCACTCCCCTGCAGCCCGCCGGCCTCACTTCCCTGCAGTCCGCCCACCTCACTCCCCTGCAGCCTTCCCGCCTCACTCCCCACCCCACTCCACTTTCCCATGCAGTCCGCTCCCTCTCCCACAGCCATGCAAAACACCCCCCTCACCTCTCCTGCCCTCCGCTGTTGTGCAGCCTGCCCCCTCACCCCCCGCATGTTCCATGCTCCTGTGAAGCCCGCCCCCCTCATCCCTTTACTTGCTCCACGGTCCCGTACAGCCCGCTTCCTCACCCCCCACCCGCTAAATGCTACCATGCAGACCGCACCCTCATCCCCGCTTCACGCCCTAGTGCAGTCCACCCCCTCACCCCATGCCTGCTTCACGATCCCATGCAGCCCGCCCTCCTCACCCCTCCACCCACTCCATGCTCCCGTGCAGCCAGCCTTGTCTCCCCCACCCGCTCTACGCTACTATGCAACCACACCCATACACATGCGGCCACCATTTTTGCTCACTTGCGTATGCAAAGATGGCGGCGGCATAACACATCAAACCACCCCACTGCAAGGTTACCTCCGGTTTAGAAAAAGAGCTGAGCTGCACACAGGATAAACATGCTCATTCCATTTATTGCATCACAGGGGTGTTACAGGTGGGGGTGCAAGGGAAGGAGGACCGGGTAGCCCCGATTGTACTATCGGGGCTACCCGGTCCTCCTTCCCTTGCACCCCCACCTGTAACACCCCTGTGATGCAATAAATGGAATGAGCATGTTTATGCTGTGTGCAGCTCATCTCTTTTTCTAAAACGGAAGTGACTTATTGCTTGTGTGGAGGAAGTGTGCACCAGGAACAGAGGCTCACAGTGTGTGGGACCCACATGAGAGGTCCCGGGGGATCCTGGAGGGCTGCTGACCCTGACAGAGACGCACGGAGGGAGCGGTGGTTCTGGCCTTAACCTACAAACGTAAGTGCCACTGCAAGGTTACAGTAATTACAGAATTAGTCGGAGGGGAACTTGGTGGGAGTTAATAAAGTGGATAATGAGGTGTCTCTGTCTATTTTGTGTGTAATAAAGTTTTTTTTTTTTTTCTCTTTACTGAAAGTATTGCTAATGGCTGGCTGTCATACTGTTATACTGATGGCTGACATACTGATACAGCTTGATGTCAGCTGACAAAAAAAGCTGACATCAACCCCTTTATTACCCAGTCTGCCACCACTACACGGCAGCTGGAAGCAGCAGCAGGGTAAGCGCTAGTTTTGGCGTCTCTCATGGAGGCGCCAATTCTGAAGCAGCTGCTGGCTGCAATTTTCAGCATGGAGGCCCAGAATACTTGGGCCTCACCATGCTAAGAATTACAGCTCCAGCTGTCTGGGTTAGATTGGCTAGCAATAGAGAATCCAAAAAATCTATGCCAATTTTTTTTAAAGTTATTTATTTATACTGCTAAAAAACATATAGCTCACCTGTATTTTTGATTGCCAGTTAAGGTAACACCAGGCAGCGAGGATTGGCAGCCAGTAGCTGGTTGGTTTACCTGTGCTGGCAATAGAAAATATAGCAAAGTCCTGCACATATTTTACCAGGAAATTAAACACTTTCTTAAAAAAAAAACACAAACAGGTTTTCAAATAAAAATACATTTATGAACTTGAATTGGAAGAAAGCACATGGGTGGGAGAGAGACAGTGGACAGGGGAAGAGATGACCACTGCCCTCAGAGCCACAGAACCCACACCATATCAACGTTCTCCCAATGCAATAGCATTGCACCACATCTAGTGTTGTTGACACGCCCCCCCAGGGCGGTGGGGTACTCGTAACCGGGCAACAGTTCTGCTGGGAAGTCACGTGGGTTGAGGCCCAGCTCCGTTTTCCTGGCGGTGTCAATAAAAGATCAGGGAACAGGGTTTTGGGGATAGTTGTCGTGACGCCACCCGTAGTATTCGGCCGTTGAGGGCCGATGCTGCGGTGCAGGACCTCTGGGGGTGATGGGATTGCAGCTATGGTGACATCGCTCCCACGGGTGGGGCGGTTCCCCAGGGCAGCTGGTAAAGTCTAAAGCGGTGGTAGGTTGTTGGGGGTGCAGGACTAAGGGAGCGGAATAACTGACAGACACACAGTACGTAGTCTCCTTTACCTAAACTGGTAGTTGTAGGCAGGAACCAGGGTACTGTCCACAAGTGATGTTGTGAATCCGGGTGGCCTGGAAGCAAGTCGACGATCTCCTCATCCGGTGAGTTCTGAGGCCTCACTGTTATGCTACGCTTGTCTGGCCTGGGTTGCTTGTAGCTAAGCTGTGACCCTCTTCCTGCGTTAAGTCTCTCACCCGTATGGCAGGCAGATCAAGCCCTTCCCGGGCACCACTCCTCTGGTTAATGTCACTGAGCTCTCTGGTGCTGGTTTGCCTCCTGGACTTTGTTGGGGCCGGGAAACTTGGAATCTCCCCCCTCCGGTTTTGTCTGCTGGGCCTGGAATACCCTCACAACCTCCGATGTCTATTTCTGGTGCCCTGCACTAGGGTGAGCCCAATAACTGGCTCGACTCCCCAGGCCTGCTTTTATCCTTCCTGAGGCTCTCTCTTACATGTCCCTCATGCTTGCTGTTTCTCACTCTCGACTCTACCTGGGACAAGCTCAGCACTGCTTCAGTCCACAGGTCGTCTTCACAGTCCTCCTAGGAACTGAACTGCCTAACCCCGCCCCAGGCTAGAATTTATAGGGGAGCTCCCTTGAACTTGGGTTTCAGAGCTCTCCCTTCTGGTCTGGAGTCAGGACAAGTGTTGCATGCTGTGAGCTTACCTGGTGTGGATACAACTTCTTGCTTCCAAGCACGACATTACCCCCGAGGGAGGCAATGGCATTGTGGCAACCGGACTCTGGGGTGCCACACTGTATATAAAGTTTAACTGGTGGTGGATGCAGTTTTTAGGGGAAAAATCTGATGATAGGTTCACTTTAATAAATATATTCTCTGCTTAATACCAATATGGGTATATAGATTACCTCAGAGTTAGATTCCTATATAGGGAACACTGAATTATTCAGGACACAGGAGGATGCGGAAGTGTCGCAAGCATGGAGCGAACGAGAGGTGAGTTACATCCTTTATTATTTTTGTGTGTGCGCTAGAATGGGGGGGCCATATACCAGGATTGGGGGCTATATCCATGATGGCGGGTCTTGTACCAGGATAGCAGGGCCATTTACCAGAATAAGGGGGCCATGTACCAAGTTTACAGGGCTATATCCAGGATGGGGGTCATATCCAGGATTGGGGGCCATGTAGCAGTATTGGGGGGCCATATCCAAGATGGGGGGCCATGTACCACGATGAGAGGACCATGTACCAGGATGGGGATTATAAAGCAGGATGGGAGGCCATATCTAGGATGGGGGGCTATATAACAGGATGGGGATTATAAACCAGGTCAGGGGCGGACTGGCCCACCGGAGGATCGGGAGAATTCCCGGTGGGACCCCAGATATGTCACCACGCCCCCAAGCCCCGCCCCGTACCCCCCTGGGCCCCCCGGTCCGATAATATCGCTAATCATATCGGCAGCACTGCCGATATGATTAGCGATGCCTGTGCCCCTCTGCAGCTGCAAAGCAGGGAGAGCGATCTGCCTGCTGCCGCCGCTGTGCCGTACTGACTCCTGCCGGCACGAGCGCAGGACATCAGTCTCAAGGTGATGACATCATCGCCCTGAGACTGCTTCCTGTGCGCAGCGGGAGCCGCGTGAGGAGCTGTGTTGAGGGAAACCGCCCAGGCAGCGCTGCCTGCATCTGGTGAGTATGGAGGGGGGCCCTGGTGCTGCAGGGCCCCCCAGGTGCTGCTGGGCCCCAGTTGCTCCTGGGCCCAGTGTTGCTGGGCCCCCTGGCGGCCCTGGTGGGCGGGCCCCCCCGGTGCGCTGGGCAGTGCTGGGCCCCCCCTGTGGTGCTGGGCCCCCCTGGTGCTGCTGGGCCCCCTGGTGCTGCTGGGCCCCCCCTGGTGCTGCTGGCTCCCTCGGCTGGCCCCTGGCTGTGGCCCCCCTTGTGCTGGGCCCTGTGTGCTGGGGCCCCCCAGGTGCTGCTGGGCCCCCCCTGGTGCTGCTGGCCCCCCTGGTGCTGCTGGGCCCCCCTGGTGCTGCTGGGCCCCCCGTGTGCTGGGCCCCTGTGCTGGGCCCCCCTTGTGGTGCTGGGCCCCTCCTGGTGCTGCTGGGCCCCCCAGGTGCTGCTGGGCCCCCCTGGTGCTGCTGGAGCTCCCCTGTGTGCTGGGCCCCCCTTGTGGTGCTGGCCTCCTGGGCTGCTGGGCCCCCCAGTGCTGCGGGCCCCTGGTGCTGCTGGGCTCCCTGGGTGCTGGGCCCCCTGGTGCTGCTGGGCCCCCCTGGTGCTGCTGGGCCCCCCGGTGCTGCGGGCCCCCCTGTGTGCTGGGCCCCCTGGTGCTGGGCCCCCCTGGTGCTGCTGGGCTCCCCTGCTGGTGCTGCTGGGCCCCCTCTGGTGCTGGGCCCCCCTTGTGGTGCTGGGCCTCCCTGCTGGTGCTGGGCCCCCCTTGGTGCCTCTGGTGCTGGGCCCCCCTGGTGCTGCTGGGCTCCCCTGCTGGTGCTGGGCCCCCCTGGTGCTGCTGGGCCTCCCTGCTGGTGCTGGGCCCCCCTGCTGGTGCTGGGTCCCCCTGGGGTGCTGGGCCCCCCTGTGTGCTGGGCTTCCCCTGGTGCTGGGCCCCCCTGGTGCTGCTGGGATCCCCTGCTGGGCTGGGCCCTCCTTGTGGTGCTGGGCCCCCCTGCTGGTGCTGGGCCCCCCTGCTGGTGCTGGGCTTTCCCTGGTGCTGGGCCCCCCTGGTGCTGCTGGGCTCCCCTGCTGGTGCTGGGCCCCTCCTGGTGTGCTGGGCCCCCTGCTGGTGCTGGGTCCCCCCTGCTGTGTGGCTGGCGCCCCCCTGCTGCTGGCTCCTGCTGGTGCTGGCCCCCCTGCTGGTGCTGGGCCCCCCTGCTGGTGCTGGGCTTTCCCTGGTGCTGGGCCCCCCTGGTGGTGCTGGGCTCCCCTGCTGGTCTCCCCTGCTGGTGCTGGGCTCCCCTGCTGGTGCTGGCCCTGTGGTGCTGGGCCCCCCTGTGGTGCTGGGCCCCCTGGTGCTGCCGGGCCCCCAGGGTGCCTCGGTGGTGCCGGGCCCCCCTGGTGTGCTGAGCCCCCTGGTGCTGCCGGGCCCTCAGGGTGCCTGGTGCTGCCGGGCCCCATGGGTGCCTGGTGCTGCCGGGCCCCCAGGGTGCCTTGTGCTGCCGGGCCCCTGGGTGCCTGGTGGTGCCCTGATGGTTCCGAGTCCCCCTGGCGGTGCTGGGCCCTGGTGGTGCCGGCCCCCTGGTGTGGTGCCTGGTGCTGCTGGGCCCCTGGTGGTGCCTGGTGCTGCCGGGCCCCCTGGTGCTGGTGCTGCCGGGCCCCCTGGGTGCTGGGCTGCTCGGCCCTGGGTGCTGGTGCTGCCGGGCCCCCTGGGTGCCTGGTGCTGCCGGGCCCTGGGTGCCTGGTGCTGCCGGGCCCCTGGGTGCCTGGTGCTAACGGGCCCTCTGGGTGCCTGGTGCTGCCAGGCCCCCTGGGTGCCTGGTGCTGCCGGGCCCCCTGGGTGCCTGGTGCTGCATGCGGGCTCTCCCGGGTGCCGGATGGTGCTGGGCCCCTGGTGCTGCCAGGCCCCCATGGTGCCGGGCCCCTGATGTCTGGTGCTGCCAGGCCCCTGCTGGGGCCTGGTGCTACCAGGTGCCTGATGGTGCTGCCGGGTGCCTGGTTCTGCCGGGTGTCGGAGACTGGGAGCTTCAGAGGACTAAGCTGCTGGGTGCCTGGTGCCGGACACTGGGAGCACGAGCCACAGAGGAAGAAGCTGCCTGGTGCTGGCAAGCGGGAGACCGGGAGCCGCAGAGGAAGAAGCTGCCAGGATCTGGAGTGTGGAGTCGGGTAAGGCGCTGTTACAGCCGAAGATAGCAGCCGGGGGGACAGAGTGGAATGGATGAATGGATGGATGGGGCGGCCTGGAAGAGGGGGGCAGAATGGATGGATGGGGTGGCCTGGAAGAGGGGCAGAATGGGATGGATGGGGGGGCTGGCATGGAAAAGGGGGAGAACGGGATGGATGGATGGGGAGAAGGTACATGGATGGTTGGATGGGGGAACAGTACATGAGGATGGGAATGATAGAGGAACATGGATGGATAGGGAGGAGAAGCTACATTAAACGTGGGGGGAGAAGCTACATGTATTACCTATACAAACACTGACACTGTATACAGAGTTCATGCGTATAATGTCAATGGTGATCATTACATTACCTGTACACTGACACTATATACTGAACTCCTGTGTATAATGTCACTGGTGATCACTGTATTACCTGTACGCTGAAACTATACCTGAACTCCTGTGTATGTCACTGGTTATCACTGTATTACCTGTACACTGACCCAATATACAGAATTTTTTTACATTTCTGTTAATTTATTATTATATGTGGTGGACCGTGGCATTATGTGCTTTGGTCATGACATGACAGTATTTGTCCCTTGTATATGGTATTATTCGGTCACTATGTGGTGGTAATATGAGGTCTCATGGTGTGGCAGTATTTATACCTTGTATATGGTAGTATTTGATCACTATGTAGTAGTAGTATGTGCTTTCGTCATGGTGTGACGGTATTTGTGCCTTGTATGTGGCATTATTTCGGTACTATAAGGTGGTAATATGTGATCTGGTCATGAGGTGGTATTTCTGACTTCTATCTGGTAATATTGGTCTTGGTAGAGTGGACTTTGGTCGGTCATTTGTTTATCTGATATCAATAAGTGGAAACTATTTTATTTCCAATAGATATTAAATACTTAGATACTTTAACCCCTCCCTGTCCTGTGACACAGCAGAGATGCAGAGGTTCGCCAGAGAAAGCAAGTTGAGCATTTGGTGACTTCAGTATTTATAAGACAAATCCAGGAGTGAGTGAGAAATGCATAAAAAATTACCTCTGCGTGCTTTACTCCTGGTTTTGTCTTAGGCCGGCTTCACACCACGTTTTTTCCCTGTCAGGCTATGTCCGGTGCTTTGCAGGAGGCACTGGACACAGCCTGACAGGTCCGGACAAATAGAAGCGGAGGGTTAGTATGCCCTCCGGTCCTGTTTGTAGTCAGATTCTGCAGAGCACAGTTTCAGGAGCTGTCCCCTACTGAAATGGTGCTGAACCTCTTCACAGGGGACAGCTCCTGGCTCTTGGGGCTGAAGTTGAGCAGAGCTCACACTGATCTGCAGCAGCCGGCGTCCGGGAACCTGACAGACTCTGTCAGGTCCGGCATGATTCGGCGCCCCTTAGGCTCTCATGTTAGGGGGTGCCGGATCATGTTAGGTGGTGCTGGATCGTGCTGGAACCGGGAGAATCCGGTAGGATCTGGCTTGCTTAAATTTTTCGCCCCGGACACAAAAATGATGCAAGCTCCGTTTTTGTGTCCGGGGCAAAAATAGTTTTCAGCCTGATGCTGCCGGACAGGGATAAAACCAGATGGCAAATAGCCAATAGCCAATAGCCGGCCCTGTCCAGCACCATAGGGCTGCATTATGTCAAAATCGGGTTCGGGGCTGGCTGATTCACATCTGACAGCCCCGGTCCTGATCACAACGTGGTGTGAAGTCGGCCTTACAAATACTGAGGTACAAAACTCACCAAATACTCAAAGTGCCACATTCTTCTGATGGTGCAGCTTCCACCAATAAATAAGTGATCACATTCCTAACCTGTGCACAGGGGCTGACTGGCCCAGGTGGCAGGGAGGCATTTGCCCCCCCATGCCAGTGGTTTAGTCCCAGTTTAGAGCCGTCCCCTCAGTGAGAGCGGCCGCGCGGGACCTGGGACGCAGCAGGCATGACGCGGGCATCAGCGTGCAGGTTAACTGTGACCTGGGATTGGCGCGGCGGCAGCAGGCAGCTGGCAGGCTAGTGAAGCAGTGCCAGCACCCACATGCTCTTCAGTTGGCCTCTGTAGTGGTAGCACCAATCCCTCCGCTCTTCAGTTGGCCACCGGCTAGAAAACGTCGACTGCCCCCAAGGGCAAGATCTGCCAGCCAGCCCTGCCTGTGCATCACTGATAACTTGTTTTCACCAAAAAATCCAAATTAATGCAAACTACAGTTATGATACATCACAGTAATGGTGAGCACACAGTGGTGTGCAGGAGCCACCTGTATTTTACAGTCCACGCTACACTATAATAGGTATAACGGATAACAGGTATTTGCATATAGCTGAAGAATGGGTGGGCCCGGGTGGGTGGGTCCCTGGAATCAATTTTCCTGGTGGGCCCCAGACACCCCAGTCCGCTGCTGAACCAGGTTAAGGGACATACATTACCTGGCCCCCAGGATGTGGACATTATCCCCATAAGTGTCAGCAGCATGTTCCCTCAAATAACAGTGCATTATAACCACATTTTTTGCTTCATTTTTTTCCTCTCTATTTTCCTGCTCTAAACCCTGGGTGTATCTTATGGTCCAGTGCATCTTATAGTCCAAAAAATATGTTAACTTAAAATGCCTCTACTTGGATTAAAAATCATGCCTGGGCAGATATGATCCAACTATAAAAGAAGATGGATGGACATGCCCTGGCTATAGGGTGGGGTGCTCACTCAGAGAAAAATGCACTACAAATATATCAAAAAGACTGACCAAATACCTCAAGAGGTATGAACAGGTGCCTACTGAAAACAATATAACTACAAAAATACATACACTTGCACTCTAATATGCTAAAATATGCTAATATTGGATAAGGGAACTCTGGTATTACATTACTGCTATAGGAATATTAAAAAAAAAGAAATCTTTTATACATCAGGAACCTAATTTAAAATGCCTCTACTTGGATTAAAAATCACATCTGGGCAGATAGGATTCAGCTATAAGGCTGCGTTCCCATGCAGCGTATTACCCATGTATTCCTGCATTTACGCGGCGCTTTTGGGCGCTCGTGTAAATGCAGTGCCAAACAAAGCTGGATACGCTTTCCAGCAAAAGCTATGGCTTTTGCTAAAAGGCATGCAGATGCCGTGTTTAACCGTGTATTTTTGTGCTCGCACAAAAAGAATTGACATGGCAATTTTTTGCGCTTTTTTTTGGCGTGCTTTGCCCATAGGCTACATAATACAATGGCCTCGGGAAAAGTGCGCCGGGAAAAGCGCGGCATCAGAATGCAGTTGCGCTTTTTGTGCAAGACGCGCGCAAAAAGTGCCATAGCACAACTGCGGCAAAATATGCCGTGTGTGAACGCAGCCTAAAAGAAGATCGGTGGAAAAGCCCTGGCTATTGGGCACAGTACTCATTCAGAAAGAAATGCACTACAAATTTATTAAAAAGACTGACCAAACACCTCAATAAATGTGGACAGGTACCTGCTGATAACAGAATATAGCTACAAAAATACATACAGCTGCACTCTAGAATGCTAAAATATTATAATATTGGATAAGGGAACTCTAGTATTGCATTAAGGGTATAGGAATATTTAAAAAAAAAAGAGGTACTTAGCTTATGTATAGGCCAATGCTCGTGAGCCTGATAACCACAACATGATAATATCTTATATATTGGGAACCCAGAGAGCACCTGAGACCAGATCTCAGAGAAGACCCAAGACCAGATCCCAGAGAAGACCCAGGGCCTGATCTCCGAGAAGGCCTGAGACCAGATCTGACACAATAGATTGAGAACCAAGAGGGAGAGGACGACCAGGCCCTTAGCAGAGAACCATCTGTGTGAGCTGTAGCTTCCTGCATGTATGTACAGTACCAAGCAGGGACTGGGGGAGTGCTTCATAGAACAGAGACGGTCAGCTTTCCGATGGTGCGGAATAACTCAATCGGGACTTGAAGCCCAGTGGGTGGTATTGTTAGCCCAGTTGTGACTTGTGTAAAATTTTGTGTAGCCTAAAGAGTGACAACGTTGATGGGTACAGTAGCGACACTGACATTTACTGGGTTAGGGTGTTGAGACTAAAACATAAGAGATGGTAACCGTTACTTTATAATCAACCTAGAACTATAGTGTGTATGTCGAGCCCACTGGGACGGGGTACTCGGTACCAGACCATGTTGCTACTGGGGGATGTCACGAAGGGCCTGGTCCGGATCGTTTCCCGGGCCCTGGCAAGTAAAAGGGGATTATTTACAGGGGATAATAGTTGTCGTGACGCCACGCACGGTGTGTGGTCAGTATTAGGACCACCGCTGCTGCAGAACCTCCGGGGTGATGTTAGGCAGCTTAGATGGTACTGCTCTCCGTAGGTAAAGGCAAGGTCCCCGGGGCAGTGATTGTTATAGTCTATGGTGGATGTGATAAGAGGTGGATAGTGGAGACGGGTGAAGGAACACACACTCACGTTTCTGTAGTTTCCAAAGCTTTACTGCGATGTTGTTGCAGGTTATAGTCCACGGAGTCTGTACTGGGGCCGGGTTGCTCCCACCCTGCCGGGTCCTCAGCTTCCTCGTGTTGCGCTGTGTGTGTGTGGCCCAGCTGCTGCTTCTAGCTGAGCTGCTGGCACTGTCTCACTCTCTCTCTCTCTGCTGGTACCACTTGGCTAGGCAACTTGAGTCTTCTGTGTAGTGCTGACCCATCCGTCCTGCTTTGCTCTGGTACTGTGGGGGTCTAGAAACCCCACTACTCCTGGATTCACTGTGCTGTATGTGTCAGACACAGTGTCGGATCCAGTGTCCGTTCTGTGCGCTCCTCTGGGGCGAGTGGTGATGGCACTCAAGCTCCCAGATGTGTTTCTGTCCTTTATTCTCTCCTCAGACCCTGGCTAGGCCTGGAATTGTGAGCAGACTGGAGAGAAGCCTGGCACAGCTTCTTTACAATACAGTCTCTCTCCTCTTCACAGTACTGCCTCGTACTGAACTAACTACTTCCTCATGAGCTGGAGTATATAAGGGAGCTGGTTTAGCTCCTGCTCCTGGCCCAAAGGTGCTAGTGTAGGTCAGTATGTTGTGGGGAGGGAACCCGTGTGATGTTACTGTGGCACATTAACCCCTGGGGTGCCACATGTACATAACATTGTATATATATCTTATTTGTCCAAATTGCTGTATTTTACTTGCTGTATCATCTGTTCATTTGCCATTACTTTCTCTACTCATTAGTCCAGTTTTGAAGTCATCTTCTCTTTGTTTGTGTTAAGTGAATAAACCATTGTTTGGATCATCTACCGCTGTCTCTTCATTGTCTGTGTTGTTGCATTCTCATGCCTGTTAACACACACATGTATTTGGTGAATGTGCATATTTGATTGCCTATATGTACTGAATATATGCGTGTTTGCAATAAATGTAAGTACTAAATGCAGAAATGTTTTGAGGCACCCCCGCCAATCAGATAGCTGTTCTCAAAGTAATGTGGCTAAAGCAGGGTACTGCCCCTACACCCTATTAATTTGAGTAAAGGTGGATGTGCAGTACCTCACCACTGCCACTATG
The DNA here is from genome assembly GCA_033576535.1 of Allobates femoralis. Classification (NCBI taxonomy): domain Eukaryota; kingdom Metazoa; phylum Chordata; class Amphibia; order Anura; family Aromobatidae; genus Allobates; species Allobates femoralis. The sequence continues at coordinate 357,455,394 of JARQOC010000006.1, forward strand.
CAGATAATGAAGCTGTGCTTTTCCAATACACAATACAGCATATCCGGCCTCTGATTTCAGTGGGAACACCTTATTGGTGGTGATGCCAGGTATCGTATCCCACCAAGGATAGGCCATCAATATTAATGTACCAAGCAACTCCTTTAATACGTGTCTGAGGAATATTCTGCTATGCTGAACGCACTTGGGCACAAAAATCATGAAGATTCACTCCTGACAACTTGCTTTGCAATTACCATCCACTGACATCCCAGACGTGCTTGATGGGAAACAAGTCCGGAGATGCTGTAGGCCATGGTTGCATGTTTAGATCATAAGGCTGCTCACAGTACCAGGAGCAACATATAACTGGATGTGGTGTCAAAAAACAGCTCAAAGGACACTTAGGAGAAATAGCTGTATCACTGGTTCCGCCACCAAATCAAAATATCAAAAGCTGTTAGTGTACCTGCAATGAAGACTATAGGGGTTCAGCTACCATACAATATGTCACCCCACACCATAATCCTTGGAGTAGGACTTGAGTGATGTTTCATCATGAACGTCTCGTCATTGAATTGTCTACATACTGTAGTCCCCAGATGAAGATTTCAGACTGTAATGGAGCAATGTGGAATATAGGTCTATCTTATTCAGTGTTGAGCCCCACTTTTGTCTTGGTTGGTCTGGATACTCATGTACGCTGCTCAGTAACTTTGCGTGTGCTGCCATTTTGTCTAACAACTTTCTTTTTTAACAAAGGTGACATTTCTTTTTACGTGTGCATAAAATCTAAAAGGAAATATGTTATTATACAGACCTTTCCTAATATTCTTACATTATTTCCAGCACTGTATGTTACGTGTATGTAAAGTGCTTCTAATGGTTCTGTATAACTACCCGGACACATAGAGACCTTGTGCTTTCCAGTCCACTGAAGTTTTACTCTACAGTTCTATCTCCTCAACAACCACAAATTCACCATAAATCACTTAAACAACCAACCATAAAAACACAATCAAGGAAGCCCTAAAACTAATGTTGCAAAAGACAAACTGCAGTAAACTGAGGACAATAAAACATAGATTTATATTAGTCCTCAGCTACAATCTTCTTCTACCGTGAAAGCTTCATGGAAAAAAGTGTCTCATTTTTCTTCAATATCAATTCAATTAAATACAGGCTAAGTAATTACAATTAGCGCAGGCAATTTTATATTGTAAATGTTTATGCGCAAGAATCTCTTGCATTATTCTCTCAGCATATGTAGTATAAAACCTAGAATTTAAATACCTCAAAAACATAATTTTTCCTTCTCTGGGACTTATTTCAGGTTATTTCCAAGGCTGTCACTAAAATCAATGTGACAAATAATAAAAAGCTTAAAGTAATGCACTGGCTTAATATCTACTGGTATACTGGCACAACATCGCCATTAAAGATTCCTGCTTACCATAAATGACTGCAGGTCATATAAGTAGAAATACTAAATACTCATAATGAAGTTTTACTGGACACGAGGTATATATAGGGATTGAACTAAAATGTCTTGGAGATATTGTCAATATAAAGCCATTAAAAAAGGACTTTACAGACAGTAATATTGGTAAGGTGGTCAGAAAAGTGACCAAATAGTTTAACCTTTTCATCTTTATCAGGGTACTCACATCAGGTATACCTTGATAAAAGTGATACTGCTGTAATTACAGACTAGCAATACATTTTTGACTATCTGACATGTAGGAAGAGGCCGGAATATAGACTAACACCTAACAGCAGACTCGGGGCAGAGGAGCCGTACCGGTTCACCCCAGAAAGCAACCCGGACACCGGAGTCCGAGTCTGCAGGAGAGCATCTAGCCCAGCAGAAACACCGGTTCACTGAGAAGACTCCAGTCTCCCAGACACCTGTACAGCAACCAAGAAGGGAGCCATGCACCGCAGGAGAAGTGATAGCGGTAGTCCACACAGAGTTTCCCACCAACAACACAGGTGACAGAGACACAGAGGAGGCCAGGCCTAGTTTCACACAGGTCAGAGGGTTCACCAAGGGAAAAGCAACACGGAGGCCTTATACTCACTGTGGAGATCCAGAAGTGTTTCCTGATCACCGGAGTGTGCCCTGGACAGTATTTTCAATACCACCAGTAAAGGTACAGAAACAACTTCCAGTGTGTGTGTCCGTTTCTCCAACCCTGACCCTGTCCAGCTCAAAGACTGTAGCAACGGCCCGGCTGCCTAGCCACCTTCCTGTGCAAATCCCTGTCACTTCATCACAACCCCGGGGACTCTGCTCCGCCTGTGGGGAGCTATACCATCCAGCTGCCCGTCCATCATCCCTGGAGGCCCACAGCAGCGCTGGTGCCATTACCAGAAACCACAGGTGGAGTCACGAGACATTAATCCCTTTTCCTTTATTTACAATTGACTACCAGGGCTACAGGTCCGAGCAGGCCACCAGTGACATCCCCCCAACTCCACACCTGGGTACCGAGTTCCCATAGACCCCTGGGTGAATCAGTGACAGGCCCCATGGCGTGTTGTTGGGGATGTCACGGTGGTGTAATCTGGTCCGTGGCCCTCTTCTTAGCGCTCAATAAAAGGGAAGCTTTTGTTGTTGTTTTAGGGGATTACTGGAGTTGGGATTTAGGATAATTGTCTTTGTGACGCCACCCACGGGTTGCAGCTATTGATGACCACCACTGCAATACAGTTCCTCTGGGGTTGATGGCAATGCAGCTGAGTTGGAAAGCCCTCCACGGGTAGGGCTAACCCCAGGGCAGCAGATGTTACTATGGCGAGTTGGTACTGATGTTACAGCACAGGGCTAATCGTGCAGCAATAAAGTTCACAAACACAGCGGGGTGCACTCTCAAGCTCTTTACTCACAGTTCTGTTGTTCCAGGTTACAACAATCGTCACCGTTGCAACAGCCCAGTGAGCGCTGACTTCTTGGGGAAAGGGATCCAGCCAACTCACGGGTAGCTTGGTGGCACTCTTCCGATACCCCCTCATTTTGATGTCCTCTCTTGGTCATCTCTTTCTGCGCTGACTTCGCCCTCCTGCCCTGCACCTCACACACAGAGTCCCGAGCCAGTGGCCGTGGGCCTTGTCGGGCAACTTCTCTCTCAGCCCCCTGGACCCTACATGGCCACCTTTTCGGCGGGTATGTGTGGTTATGGCTGTGTCACTTGAAGATACCGCAGCGTCCGGGTTGCTAGCTGAGATTGATCATTCTCCACTAGCCTGGGGCCGGTCCCACTCCACTGCGGCCTAGTCCCTCCACACCGCTTTGGTCAATGTGGATGCGGGTGCCCATGGGTGGATTGCTCACTACCCGGCCCCAGGGACCCCTTCTGACTTCGGGAGCGCCATTTCTTTCTTGGCTCCGTCAGGTCTTGTCTTTCCCAGCTCTTGGGACAAGCTCTCACTGGCTCCAGTCCCCAGAACGTCTCGTGCTCTCTCTTGTCCTTCTCTGAAAGACTCTCTAAACCTCACAGACTCCTGTAGCTCTTGCCAGCCACCCATCAACTGCCTTCTAGATGTTTCTACTGGTCATTTTACGTGTCACTAACAGACATCCTCCTTGACGTCAGTACTTCCTGGGTGCTCCCCTAAACTCTGTTCTCCACCCATCCCTTCTACCTTGCTTCCTCTCCTCCAGACAGGATCAAAGACTGTGCTCTCCCTTAGGAGCAATCTCACCCTAAACCTGACCCGGAGTGGTGTAGTCTTGGCTATGGGTGTCTGAACACCGGTCAGTGTCTCCTCCTTACCCAAGAATGGAGCACTACACTTCTGGCAGAGGTGCAGTACCTCTATGACGGCTAGACCCCCTGGGGCGCCACATCAGCGCTCTTCTTGATAAACCCAGAGAGGGGGAAACATATTCAGTAAAGCATGATAAGTATAACTTTTTGCTAAAATACTGTATCAGTTACAGACTGCCTGCTTAAACTCTACAGCAGTGGTCCCCAATCTTTTTTGCATCAGGGGCTGGCTTCATGCAAAACCATTTTTTTGTGTCCGGCAGGGGGTGGAGCTTTGGTCATATGGGGTGGGGCTATGAGGCAGGGGTGGAGTTTAGTACCCTGTTTCCTGACAGATGTGTTACGTCCTATTTTCAGGGGATGTCTTATTTTTCCATCCCCTTGCAGCCCCCAATTAGGTATCCCCATCATTCCCTTGCAGTCCCCATCATCCCCTTGCAGTGCACAATATCCCCATCATCCACTTGCAGCCCATAATATCTACATCATCCCCTTGCAGCCCCTAATACCGTATCCCCATCATAATGCCCTTGCAGCCCCTATCATAATCCCCTTGCAGCCCCCATCATAATCCCCTTGTAGCCCCCATCATAATCTCCTTGCAGCCCCCATCCTCCTCCTCTTGCAGCCCACACCATCCTCCTCTTGCAGCCATCACCATCCTCCTCTTCCAGCCCCCACCATCCTCCTCTTCCAGCCCCCACCATCCTGCTCTTCCAGCCCCCACCATCCTCCTCTTCCAACCTCCATCCTCCACTTCCAGCCCCCACCATCCTCTTGCAGCCCCATCCACATCTTGCAGTCCCCATCCTTCTCTTCCAGCCCCCATCCTTCTCTACCAGTCCTCATCCTCCTCTTCCAACCTCCATTCTCCTCTTCAAACCCCCAGCATCCTCTTCCAGCCCCAGTCCCCGCTTCCAGCCCCATCATCTCTATGTCACACACACACAGTTTGGTCACAGCCAGGGCCGTATTTGCCATTAGGCACCCGTAGGCACGTGCCTAGGGCGGCGCCATTCATAGGGGGCGGCGCCTCTGCGTGTTTTCTTTTTTTTTTTTTTCTTTTTTTTTTTTGCCGCCCAGTGTCGGCCGGGTCTTAAGCCCCGCCCCCTCATAATTCCCCCCCCCCTTCCCGATCCCCGTCGGCGTCGTCATCAGGCCGGCCATCTCACATAGCCTGCAGCAGCCGGAAGAGAGAAGGACTAGAGGGGGCCGGCCCGCCGCGGAGTAGAAAGTACTGAGGCGGCACTGTTTTGCAAAAGTGGCAGACTGGCAGTAGCAGCACATCGCCCCAGTCGGCGCCGCCGCGCCGGGACGACGGTGTGTGTATTGTGCCAGCGGCCAGCCTGCCAGCAGTCACCGTGCATCGGAGGAGGGCGGAGAGGGAGCAGAGCAGGACCCAGGAGGAAATCCGCAGCGGCCCGGCAGGCGGCCGGCGCACATTCCCGACAGCCAGGCAGGCAGCGGCTGGGCTCAGCCTCAAGTATGTGTGAGTCAGCGGCGCCGCTGCCCGCTGGCCGTGTGTTAATGTTGAAGTGCAGCTTGGCCAGCCCTGGGCATTGCATATAGTATAGAAACATAATGTGGCTTGTGGTAGGTGGGAGCGGCTGGGGGCCAGTTATGTGTATGTATGCAATGCTGCAGCTGCCAGCATCCCCAGCCCCAGTTATGTGTGGGCCGCTCCCATCCCCCACATTATGTATGTATGCAATGCTGCAGCACCCCCAGGCTGGGAGCGCTGCAGCATTGCATAGATACATATGTGGGGGATGGGAGCGGCCCACACATAACTGGGGCTGGGGGCCCAAGTTATGTGTGGGCCGCTCCCATCCCCCACATTATGTATGTGTGCAATGCTGCAGCGTCGCCAACCCCAGTTATGTGTGGGCCGCTCCCATCCCCCACATTATGTATGTATGCAATGCTGCAGCACCCCCAGGCTGGGAGCGCGGCAGCATTGCATAGATACATATGTGGCGGATGGGAGCGGCCCACACATAACTGGGGCTGGGGGGCCCAAGTTATGTGTGGGTCGCTCCCATCCCCCACATTATGTATGTATGCAATGCTGCAGCGTCGCCAACCCAGTTATGTGTGGGCCGCTCCCATCCCCCACATTATGTATGTATGCAATGCTGCAGCACCCCCAGGCTGGGAGCGCTGCAGCATTGCATAGATACATATGTGGCGGATGGGAGCGGCCCACACATAACTGGGGCTGGGGGCCCAAGTTATGTGTGGGCCGCTCGCTCCCATCCCCCACATATGTATCTATGCAATGCTGCAGCGTCGCCAACCCCAGTTATGTGTGGGCCGCTCCCATCCCCCACATTATGTATGTATGCAATGCTGCAGCACCCCCAGGCTGGGAGCGCTGCAGCATTGCATAGATACATATGTGGCGGATGGGAGCAGCCCACACATAACTGGGGCTGGAGGCCCAAGTTATGTGTGGGCCGCTCGCTCCCATCCCCCACATATGTATCTATGCAATGCTGCAGCGTCCCCAGCCCCAGTTATGTGTGGGCCGCTCCCATCCCCCACATTATGTATGTATGCAATGCTGCAGCACCCCCAGCCTGGGAGCGCTGCAGCATTGCATAGATACATATGTGGGGGATGGGAGCGGCCCACACATAACTGGGGCTGGAGGCCCAAGTTATGTGTGGGCCGCTCGCTCCATCCCCCACATATGTATCTATGCAATGCTGCAGCGTCCCCAGCCCCAGTTATGTGTGGGCCGCTCCCATCCCCCACATTATGTATGTATGCAATGCTGCAGCACCCCCAGGCTGGGAGCGCTGCAGCATTGCATAGATACATATGTGGGGGATGGGAGCGGCCCACACATAACTGGGGCTGGAGGCCCAAGTTATGTGTGGGCCGCTCCCATCCCCCACATTATGTATGTGTGCAATGCTGCAGCGTCGCCAACCCCAGTTATATGTGGGCCGCTCCCATCCCCCACATTATGTATGTATGCAATGCTGCAGCACCCCAGTTATGTGTGGGCCGCTCACTGGGAGCTGTCCGCGGTCCGGAACTGTTAGCAGGGGAGATCCCATAGTGCTGAGCTTCAGCACCGGCCGTCCGGCTCCCGGGTGCCAGATTTTTTCGGCTCTGGTGCGATCCAGTGCCATAGACCCCTATGTGAGGGGGCACCGGATCGCATCGGACTGGGACAATCCGGGAGGATCCGAGGTTCTCAGCATTTTTCCCATGGACACAAAAACGTTGCTTGCAACGTTTTTGTGTCCGGGAGAAAACCCTGCAACCTCCGGACACAGGGAAACCAGATGGCAGATAGCTGCCATCCGGGTCAATCTGGGCCCCATAGCAATACTAGGGGGCCGAAATCAGACCCGGGGCTGTCTGGTTCACAACATCCATGTGCAATCTGTTTTGTTTCTCAGCAGCTATTACTGTAGACTCATTTACAGGAGCATTTTACAGTGCTTTCAGCTGCAGAATGATAATGTATCAGTGAAAAAAACAAATGCCTCTGGGTCTCGGATGGTCCGTGTGCGGTCCATAATTTTGTCAGACCCATAGCCTTGCATTGGCGAGTCTCGCACGTGAATCGCAGACTGTTGCAGCATCTTGTGACTTTTTTCCCATCCAGAATCTGGCTGAGAAAAAAGCGTCTGACAGATGCCAATGTGTCTCAGACATTGATTAACATTGGTCTGACTGCAATGTGAGAGAATGACACATTGCAGTCATCCGAGTTTCACGCCAGTGTGACCGTACCCTATTAATAAAATCCATATAGTAATCCTACAATGTCTGCCGGACATGGTATGGGGAGGGTGTAAGGCTCAGTTAGTACACTCCATGCTTCTTGTTATTAACCAGTTAATGCTCTCTTGTCCACCGCACTGCAGTGTGAAAAGAGGAAGACAGCGAGACAGGCAGCGACAGCGCATCAGAGAGCCCCTGACCTCGAAATACAAGATCCTCAGATCCCGGTATTGTGACGACACATGAAGAAATATTCTTATACATTTATATTACACTATGAACTCCACAGCACTTTACATACATCATCAACACTGTCCCCACTGGGGCTCACAATGTAAACATCCTACCAGTATGTCTCATATTCTATATCACCTTTCTTTAATATCACCTTCACAAATATTGCATTTATTGAACTTGTCAGGTTTTGGATGTTTTAAGATTGCATTTGTTTGCAGGATGTCAGAATTGACTCCCAGAGCTGCTGGTATGACGGTTAATGTCTTACAGCATCTTAAATTTTTTTTTGCTTAAAGGTACTTCCAAGTTTCTCAATAGGGCTGAGATCAGGGGAGACTGGTAGCCACACCATGGTTTTCTCTACTTTTATGTTCATAGCAGCCAATTACTCAGGGCTATGCTCTGTACCATTGTCATGCATGGGGATGATTTAGTACTAAGAAAAAAAAGTGGTCAGTCTAAAAGTATATATACTTTGCCGTGGTCCTTTTCACTCCTTCATGGACCCTATGGGGGCAAACTAGCTCTCTCCACATGATTACGACCCAAAACATTACTGCCACCTCCTTGCTGATGTCACAGCCTTGTTGGGACATGGTGGTGGTCATCTAGCAACCATCCACTACTCCAACCATAATGGGAACCTCACAACTTCTTTTAGCCCCTCGTAGCTATCACTACTCTGCACCTTGCTAGCTCATCCCTAACCATCCAAAAGATGATTTAATAACTTACATATTCCTATGATTATATGCTGCAGTCTTTGTCCGTAGACTGGAATGGGCAGTCTTTGTGGCTCCATTCTCCTATACCCCCCCCACCCTCGCAGGCTCCTATCATGTCCCTCTGGACGTCATCATTCCTTCTTGCCTCGCCCCCTATTTTGAAATTCCCGCCGCCTCCTCATAGTATATGACATGACACGCAGCCGGACATAATTTCCGATCCGGTGCATTGTGGAGGCTAAGGCTAGTTTCACACTACGGATTTTTTAAATCCGATGCTGTCCGATAAAAAACGGACAGCATTGGACCGATTTTGGCCCCCATGCAGCCCTATGGGCATCGGACCGAATCGGATGTGCACTAAATGCCATCCAATTTGGTCCGATCCGATTCTGTCCGATAAAAAAATCGGACAGAATCGGATCAGACCAAATCGGATGGCATTTAGTGCACATCCGATTTGGTCCGATCAATTTATCATGGGGCCCTATGGAGCAGGGTCCGAGGATATATTGGATGTCTCCTCGGACCCGATTTTACTGTACTGAGCATGCTCAGTACAGTAAAACTGCTCCAAACTGGAAGGCAGGGGTTAAAAAAAAAAAATAAAGTTTATGCTCACCTCTCCACGAGCCCCCGCCATCTCCTGCCGTCTCCCGCAGGCTCTCGGTGTCTGCAGAGGTCTTCTACTGCAGTACAGGACCTGCGGTGATGTCACAGTCACGTGACAGCAGGTTACCATGGTGGAACCTGCTGTCACATGACTGTGACATCACCGCAGGTCCTGTACTGCAGTAGAAGACCTCTGCAGACACCAAGAGCCTGCAGGAGCTTGCGAGAGCCAGCGGGAGACGGCAGGAGACTGTGGGGGCTCGTGGGGAGGTGAGCATAAACTTTTTTTTTTTCTTTTTTTCAGCCCGGAGGCTACGATTTAATGCCGGAATCGGATGCCTGTTTGGCATCCGATTCCAGGCATCAGAAGGGAGCCGATGCTGTCCGAATTTATCGGACAGCATCGGCTCCCTTCAAAATTGTAGTGTGAAGGTAGTCTGTCTGCAAGGGGGCGTGGCACGATGGGGGTGTGGCATGATGGGGGGCGTGGCGCGGTGGGGGGCGTGGCACGATGGGGTGTGTGGTGCGAGTGGAGGGGGGGCGGCACCGCTGACAGTTCCTAGGGCGGCAGAAACTCCAAATACGGGCCTGGTCACAGCCACCACCTGCACCTACAGCATTACATCCCCTCTCTGTTCTTTTCCTCAGCTGTCTGCATAGAAGTAAGTGAGAAGCCATCAGCCAATCACAGTGCAGCAGCCAGGCCAATCACAGTGCAAAAGCCACTAGTCAATCAGGGCCCAGCTGCTGCACCGTGATTGGCCCAGCTGCTGCACTATGATTCACCGATGGCTTCTCATCTACTTCTATTCAGACAGTTGAGGAAAAGAACAGAGAGGGGACGTAATGCAGCAGGTGCGGAGGGGGGGTGACATCACTTCAGGAGCATGCAGTCCCTGTGGCCTGGTGGTTGGGGACCCCTGCTCTACAGTATATCACTCGCAATGAATTTTATACATGCCTTTTGAGTATTAATGGTGTATAACACCTTATGTCTTGTCATTATGGATTATAACTTGAAACAATAAGTACCTTTACTGTGGGGTATACACATGAGATTTTGAGTATTTATATTACTGTGGGGTATATATCTGATCAATACACGTGAGTGCAAGTTTATGGATACCTTACATATATAGCTACATATTAGTTACTGGAAGACCTCCCTGTGCATACCATTTTTTATACAAATAAATGCCCATCCCTACCCCTCGAGTTTAAGGGATAGACCCTTACAGCTCATATTTTGGCATTTTAGATATATAGTCTTCTTTTGAGTGGGTGATTATTAATATTACTTTTTGTCAGTGGCGAAACTTCAGGCTCAGGGGCCCCGATGCGAAAGTTTCAACAGGGCCCCCAATTATTGCAAATTTTTGATAGTATTAGTCTTTTCTATAGGCCAAAGGGACTTTTGGGGCCCCCCTAGGCTGCAGGGCCCGGGTGCGATCGCAACCCCTGCACCTATTGTAGTTACACTCCTGCTTTTTGTCATGACTGAAAATGTCACTGTTGCTAACGGTCTATTAGAAAGGGCTTACAGGATCAGTCATCAAGGAGCGGGGACACAAATCCAATTCCCTTTTTTAGGGTGCATAAACTCCCTCCTGCAAGGCAGGGTAACTATAGGGATATTACAGGGAAACTGTGTGTGTCCCTCCTCTTTTTCTGTGTATGTACATTATGTATTGTCTGTGTAAGGATGAACCATCCTAGGTTTTATTACTAAAATTATTAAAAGTTACATTTTAAAAGTACACCCTTTTTAAGGCACATATCATTTGAAGTGGGTCTATGTGCTTTTAGTGAGCTTTGAACAGGCACCAGAGTAGTCAAACAATAGTCTGGGTCAGCTAACAGAGATCAAGGTATACACAGGAGACATGACCACACAGCACTTCAGGTAAATGTATGACTGGCAGCAATCTGGGGAAAGCTGCTGAGTAGCGATGCACATAACTGAACTGTAAAGTTTGGGGTCCGTACCGAACACCTAGTATTGTCTGAGAACCCTGTACTACTGTACTACTGTTCATGGTCGGCTAAGAAGGCTGAAAAATAAGCAAAATGACGATTAAACAGGAGTATTATATTTACTGAATCTCAGGCGGCTGCAGGCACACCACTTCCAGGTCTATCTCATTATCTCCATCTTTATTCACTGCACTGGCTCTAAGAGCCAACACATTCGGGCCCTATTTAATATTCTTTTCCTGGCGACCTTCCTGCTCTGGTCCACTGCTCATCATAAGCAACTACCTCCTAGGCTATGCTGTAATTCCAGATCCCTTTATAGTGGTAAAGGGTCTCGGGGTTTCTCGGGGTGCTGCCTTACCAGCAGCTCAGCCTCATAGCGGATGGTCGACACCATCACACTCTCTTCCGCACATGAAATCCTCTACCTCGGAGTAATCCTGTCCTTAAAGCCACACATCCAAACTCTCGCCACCTCCTGTCGCCTCCAGCACAAAAACATTTCCAGAATCCATCCTTTCCTCAGCCCTCAATCTACTAAAACTCTTGTATATGCCCTCATCACCTCCTGCCTAGATTATTGAAACCTCCTCCTCTGTGGCCTTCCTGCTTACACTCTCCTGTCTGTCCTCAACTCTGCTGCCCGACTAATCCACCTCTCCTCGCTACTCCCCTGTTTCTCCCCTCTGCAAATCTCTTCATTGTAGTTCAAACTACTACACTGACCTACAAAGCTATTCATAACCTATCTGTTTCCTATATTTCTGAACTAATATCCTAATATCTTCCCTGATGTAATCTTCGATCCTCCCAAAACCTCCTCCTCTCCTCCTCACTCATTTGTTCTTCACCCAATCGCCTACAAGATTTCTCCGTAATATCCCCCATCCTCTGGAATTCTGCGCACCAAAACGTCCGATTATTCAACACGCTCAGATCCTTCAGATGGAACCTGAAAAATCTCTTCAGGAAAGCTTACAGCCTACAATGACCGCCTCCCCAACACTTGAGCTGCCGCCTTGCCATCAGCACAACCAGACTGGTCACCTTGCCACCACCAGAGATGCAGACCCACCACCACCAGATCTACTGCACCCCTGACCTACTGTCTGCTCTGTATTATCCTGTAAATTGTAAGCCCGCAAGGGCAGAGTTTTCTCTCCCCTCTGTACCAGTCTGTCATTGTTCATTTGTTTACTGTAAACTATATCTATATTTTACTATGTAACCCCTTCTCATGTACAGAACCATGGAATTAATGGTGCTATATAAATAAATAATAATCTGTCATTATTTTGCTGAGTTGAAATTTAGGGATTAAGAAGGGGTTGTCCAAGTAGTGTACAGCCTATAACCCATCTTTCTCGGTTCCATGCTTTGCTTCCTTCACCCCAGTTCGCTAGACTTTTATTTTGTTCCATGTCGGGCTTTGTAAGTTGCCCGGAATGCTTCCTAGTTCTATATAAGGCCTCCCAAGACACACCCCTGTGTCTTGGTATTAACCCCTTAACCCGTGGGTGATTTTCCATTCTCGTTTTTTCCTCCCCTTCTTCCAAGAGCCATACCATTTTTATTTTTCCATCAATATAGCCGTATGAGAGCTTGTTTTTGCAGGATGAATTGTACTTTTGAAGAACAACATTCATTTTACTATGTAGTGTTCTGGAAAATAGGAAAAAAATTCCAAGTGTAAGTGAGAAAGGCTGGCTTCACACCACGGCAAGATCCGATCCGGGGCTGTCATGGATGAACCTAACAGCCCCGGATCAGCACACAGAAGCAGAGGGCTAATATGCCCTCCGGTCCGGTGTGCAGCCAGACGCAGCTGCCGCTGCTGATGATTCAGGACCGCGGATAGCTCCCTGCGAGTCCTGAAATAACCTCGGCGTGCAGCCACAGGTGTCCGGTTCCCGGATCCTCCCAGACCGGGGCAATCCGGTCCCATAGGCTCCTATGTTAGGGAGCGCTAGATTGCCCCGAATCTGGGAGGATCCGATTTGGCAAGATTTTTCTCCCTGGACACAAAAATGGTGCAGGAGAATGTGTCCGGGAGAAAAATCTGATTCCTTCCGGATTCTCCCAGACATCCAAAAACTGGATGCCAAAATACATTCATCCAGCATATTCTGGCCCCATAGAGTTACTATGGGGCCGGAATCGAATCCAGGGTGTCCGGTTCACACCGGATAGCCCCGGATCAAAAAAAACGTGGTGTGAAGCCAGCCTAAGTGAAGTTGATCAAGGACAGGGTGTCAACTGGACTATTCAGTAGCAAATCCCCTGCAGCTTCTCTCTGCCCTGATCCCTTTGTCTGACAGGTTTCTCCTTATGTGAACAATTAGTCCCTGGCCAGCTTTTCAATGTTTTCTCTGAAACACTGTATATCTACAATTGCGGAGTCAGTGTCTGATTCATGTTGACCTTGGTTCAGGCAAGATGACACTGATGACACATTCCTTTTCAGTTGACCATAACCATCATAAGACTCCAAATATTCATGGTATCCATAACACAACACTGTGGTCCATTATCATGTGACACTAGAATGCCTTTGTACATTTTTTTTCTGTGTGATTTCTGCTGCTGTTGAAGCTATTCGCTAATTTTTGCTATGTAGACATGAAAGTGAACCTTTTTCTGTATTAGTGTATCATACAGATGTTCTCATACTAGTTAGCAAGAGAGCACAATTCATCCATTAAACAGCGATCCACAATGACCATCAATTACCGTAGGCTTGCCACACATGACCCAGCCTTCTAGAACTCTTTTCATACAGTGGCAACGAGTTGGATCATTTGATACAAGTTGACCTTAAGGCCCCGTTACACATAGCGATGTTCCAGCGATCCCACAAACGATCTGACCTGGCCGGGATCGCTGGAACATTGCTATGTGGTCGCTGGTCAGATACTACACAGGCAGACGTACCAGCGATGCGCCGACACTCGAAGGTCGTTGGGATCTGTCAGGTTCTCGGCCGCAGAATGGGGATCGCTGGTCGTTGCCCCTGTCACACACCTTGATGCAGCATGCCCAGCGGGAGATCACAGATCAAAAAATGGTCCAGGCCATTCATTAACAATCAGCAATCTCACAGCAGGGGGCCGCTCGCTGGAGTGTTTTAAACACAGCGATATCTCTGGCAAGGTCACTGCTACGTCACAAAACCTGTGATGCTGCGGCGATATTGTTAACAATATCGCTATGTGTAACGGGGCCTTTAGAAAGTTAGAATTATTTGGCTAATTTCTGGTGCCTTTGAGTGAAACATTTATTGGCCATATGCGCACCCACTAACTCTTGTATGTGTGGCGTCCTGCTCACACAGGTAACCACAGACTCACCTGCAGCACGGATGGGTTTCCACAGTGGGTACACAGATACAAACAATACCTCCACCCCAGCCCAGTAGGGGGAGCTCAACTTGTTGCCTTTAGGCAAGATCCCCTATAAATACTGGTGCTGGGGGCGGAGTTAGTTGGAGAGTGCAGATGCTACAAGAGGTGTGAAGACGTACTGGTGGTCGATGCCGCGTTAGGACCGAGACAGTGACCCGGAACAGCCTTCGAAGTAGTCCTGCAGGGCCCAAGAGTGGGGTCAGAAGGCAAGGAGAAAAGCAAGAACAGAGTGAGAACCGAGGAGCCAGTGTTAGGCTCACCCAAACAGCACCCAGGCATCTGCGAAGTCACTCACATGCCTATGTAATGCACCCAGAACGTTCCAGAGGCTGATGGAGTGTTGCCTGGGGCATAAGAACTTTGAATTGGTACTGCTTTACCTAGGTGACATCATAGTGTATTCTAAATCCTATGAAGAACACCTAACCCATCTAGCAGAGGTATTTGAAGCCTTGTCCAAAAACGGGATGAAGCTACAACCATCCAAATGTCACCTGTTAAAGCCGAAGGTCCAGTATCTGGGACACATAGTCAGGTCCAAAGGGGTGGCCCCAGATCCAGACAAGGTCACTGTCATCAGGGAATGGCCAAAACCAAAGACCCTGAAGGAAGTATGTCAGTTCCTGGGGTTGGTGGGATACTACTGGAGATTCGTCAAGGAGTACACGAAGAAGGCTGCTCCACTGCAAAACCTCCTAGTAGGCCAACCCAAGAATGGCAAGTCCAAAGATCCTCCCATGGAGTGGGGCAGGAACAGAAAGAGTCGTTCCAGCAGATGAAAGAAGCCCTGACAGGTGAAGAGATCCTGGCTTAACCCAACTACAATCTACCATTCTATTGTACACCGATGCCAGTAATGTGGGGTTAGGAACTGTACTCTCTCATAAGCAAGAAGGCAAAGAAAGAGTGATTGCCTATGCTAGTAGGAAGCTTCGCCCTACAGAACGGAAGCCTGACAATTACAGCTCGTTTAAGTTGGAGTTCCTGGCCTTGGTCTGGGCTGTCACAGAAAGATTTAAACACATCCTGGCATCTAACAAGTTTACTGCCTTCACGAATAATAATCCCTTGACCCACCTGGTAACTGCAAAATTGGGTGTCATGGAATAGAGATGGATGGCCAGATTATCTAATTACCAGTTTACCATCAAGTACTAGGCTGGTCATAACAACGGCAATGCAGATGCATTGTCCAGGATGCCTTACTTAACAGATATGGGAGCAGATGAGGATGAGCTGGAAGAGATAGAGCTACTTGCCTTCCATCAGTCGAGGACATCCCAATATCAACAAATCCATGCAGAACTTCCTGAGAAAGTAGTGAACCCGTTACCATACTTTGGTTGGAAGGAATCTCAAGACAGTGACCCAGCTATCAGTTTAGTAATAGGACTGATAACTCAGGAGTCCGCAAAGCTACCTTCAAATCCTGACCAGAAGCTAAACACCTGTGGAACGAAAGAAGCAAGTTGTTCATTTACCAGGAAAAGCTCTGCAGAAGGTACATCAACCCCAGAACCCATGAAATGGTCTGGCAGATCATAGTATCCAGAACAGAGATCAAAATGGTACTAAATGCCTACCACAACCAAACTGGACACTTTGGGTGGAAATAGCTGGAAATGTTGCTCAAAGACAGATTCTACTGGGTTGGCATGAGAGGATCCATAGAAAGATGGTGTATAGACTGTGGACCGTGTAGCCTATGCAGGAAAGACCAGGAGAGTAGGGATGGGCGAGTCTACTCGCTAGGACTCGGGACTCGGCGATTCTGAAGGTACTCGCAGGACTCGTTACTCGGCGAATCTCCCAGCTTGGACTCGCACAGTGACGAGTCCAATGGAATTCAATGGCAATAAGCTTGACTCTTCACAGATACCCGCTGTCAGCAGCGAGTCTGAGCGAGTCTACGATTCCGAGTCCTACGAGTCTACGATTCCGAGTCCTGTATACTGTATTCGGGAGTCGGACTCTCGAATACAGAATCTGTTATGTTCCGAGTCAGCACAGCGTGCGTGTTAGGTCAGAAAACTTGTGAAGATAGCCAATCATAGTCAGTAATGGCATAGCAAAGTTGGTTGTGTCAGGACTATGATTGGCTGCTGTCCATCGTGATGCCTATGTCATGTATGACAGGCAAGGCAGTATATAAGGCTTGTCCCCGCCATTTTGGCCACATTCCTGAGACGATCTGACCTAGTATAGGGAGAGAGAGATATATGCTGGAGCAGATCAGGGATTGTCAGTGTAGGGAAGATTCCTTATATTAACTCAAACAGCTCTTCTGAGAGCTAGGAGGAGGACAGAGTAGTGCTGTGTAGGCAGGCAGGCAGGGAGGGAAGGAAGGAGAAGTCTTACAGTGCACACAGGACGGACCTCATAGCTTAGCTTACTCACTCAGCTTTGCTAACAGCTGCAGTCAGAGGCTTAGCTGAGGTGCTGTTTCCTTTTTGTTTTTGCACCAGATCGATTTTTGTTCCTAATAACCCATAGAGCGTTATTTTTTCTGTGGCAGACCAGTGCGTTGCTGCTCTCCTACCTTTAAATAGCACGTACACCACCTTAGGGAGTGTAGTGTGCGGCTTCACTGCCAAGTGTGAGCGCGCACACTTACCCCGCCAGCAAGTGACGCATACAGCAACACCAAACCACATCTCGGTGGCTGTGCGCACTTAAAACCAATTTTTTTAGGGAGTGTAGTGTGCGGCTTCACTGCCAAGTGTGAGCGCGCACACTTACCCCGCCAGCAAGTGACGCATACAGCAACACCAAACCACATCTCGGTGGCTGTGCGCACTTAAAACCAATTTGGACTCGCACACTTTCAGAGACACATCAGCGAGTTGTAAATGTCATTATTCGCTATTACTCGGTTCCCTATTCATTAACATTGGACTCGCTGGACTCGCAACGAGTCCCGAGTCCTGCACTCGGACTCGTTAAGGTCTTGCGATTCCGAGTCTTTTAGGACTCGCCCATCTCTACAGGAGAGTCAAAGAGCACCACTCCAACTCATTGTAACAACACAAGCACTCCAAATTGTAGCGTTGGACCAAGTGAAACTGACGCCAAGCAGGACAGGCTACACTTATGCTTTGACAACAGTGGACTACTACTCCAGATTCCTGATGGTCGCACCCGTAAAAGATCTTACAGCTGCAACAGCAGCAAAGACCTTCCAAAATGTCTTCTGTAGGCCCTTAGGCTACCTATAACAAGTCTTAACAGATAGAGGTTTAGCATTTGAAGCCGATCTTCCAAGAGTTTTGTCCTCTTTATGGTTGTAAGAAGATAAGAACTACACCATATCATCCCCGATCAAATGGGTTATGTGAGAAAATGAATAACATCGTGATAGACATACTCAAGATACTGCCTCTTGAAGAGAGAAATCAATGGCCAGAAAAACTGCCTGATCTAGTAGACATGTACAATCACATTCCTGTAAGCTCTACAAACTATACAACTGCCTATCTCATGAGAGCACGTACAGGACGACTACATGTAGATTTGGAACTAGGAGTCGTTGAGCCCAAAGCAGATACTTCTAACTCTGACTGGAACACTAACTGTCTAGAACAGTACAGACAAGTCCAAGCTTGCGTTGAAGACAGTCTTGAAAAATCCAGACAACGGCAAGAGAAAAACTTCAACAAAAGAGCACCAGCAGAACCAATACTACCCGGAAGTATTGTATTAAAAAGGAAAAGAAGCAGACATAAACTGGATGACCAATGGAACCCTACACTGTTTTGAACTCAAACTTTGACAACAGCAAAGTTTGCCTCATCAACAAAATGGAGGAAAAACAACTCAAAAAGTATCTAGAGATCATTTGAAATAGTGCCCAGAAGCATGGAAGTCCCAAGACCTTCAAGATTCTCCAAAAGAAGAAGAAGCAGAATCCAGTGAACACCCAACTCCATGTCTTGAACCCAAAGAAAAAGTAATATCCGCAATACTTGGAGACTTCCCAGAAGATTGGCCTCAACATGAAGGAGCAGTGATAGTTCCAATCATCAACTTTTACCAGTCTCAAGAAACCGTCTCAAGAAGTCAGGAAGAAACACACGTTGTCAGAGAATCAGAGAATCCTGCAATTGGTGCACCTGTTAGTCCTGTAGTGAGACTAAGGCCACGCAGATGCTTACCTGAAATACCCACATTACATTCTCCTGACACAACACCTGAGATAGCCACACCCGTAGTGCGTAGATCAAGTCGTACCACACGTCGGCAACTCCCATCTAGGTATGGAAATTGGTTACAATAGGTGTAAAACTACAAAAGAAAGTAACATGTAAATAGTAGCTCTTGTAAATAGTAGTATGCAAAAGGGTGAAGAGTAGGCCAAAACAGGTCACACCAGGTACACAACACCAAAAGAGGGGTGAGTGGAGTTGGCGTAAGGAGCTGTCTAGGGAGAGCAAAATCTTGGCTAAAAGGTGACCCCAGGGCCAGGAGGCCTACAACGGTTATGACCTGTAGAGGCCCCTATAGTACCTAGGACTCCTACGCCGAGGCACCCGTAGTAAATGTTGTTGTGTATTCTGAACTTTTAAGCCTACAGAGACTTTACCTGTAAGGACTTTATCAACCTCAATTGAACTTTTGAAAAACTTTATCCCTTTTTTTTACCCGGAGCTTACAGAGACTGCACTGTAAAGACTCTTCCAAATAACTTTTCCCTTGTTTTCAAACTTAAAAGGACCATAGTCACAGGACTGGTTGTGACAATTAACTTCTTTTTCCAGCCTGCGGTGGATGGACTAGCACTGTATGGACTGTACCTGTTTTGCCATTTTTCAGTGGTTTTTGTAAATTTTTGGTTTTTGAGACTCTGTAAATATGTTACCTGTTATTATATATGTGTATGTTAACCAAAAATGTTTCTCAGTCCAGGAGTACTGACCTTAACTAGGGGGAATGTGGCGCCCTACTCACACAGGTAACCACAGACTCACCTACAGCATGGATGGGCTTCCACAGTGGGTACACAGATACAAACAACATCTTCCACCCCAGCAGAGTAGGGGGAGCTCAACTTGATGCCTTTAGGCAAGATCCCCTATAAATACTGGTGCTAGGGGCGGAGTTAGTTGGAGTGTGCAGACGCTACAAGACCTGTGAAGACGTACTGGTGGTTGGTGCCGTGTTAGGCCCGAGCCAGTGACCCGGAACAGCCTTCGAAGTAGTCCTGCAGCGCCCAAGAGTGGGGTCGGAAGACAAGGAGAACAGCAAGAACAGAGTGGGAACCAAGGAGCCAGCGTTAGGTTCACTCAAACAGCACCCCGGACACCGGAGTCCGAGTCTACTGGAGAGCACCTGGCCCAGTAGAGAATACCTGTTTACCGTGGAGATTTCAGTCTCCTGGGCATCTGCACAGTCACTCACTAGGGAGTCAGGCAATGAGGAGAGAGGA
Source organism: Allobates femoralis (assembly GCA_033576535.1). NCBI lineage: Eukaryota > Metazoa > Chordata > Amphibia > Anura > Aromobatidae > Allobates > Allobates femoralis. Next base: position 357,475,255 of record JARQOC010000006.1, read on the forward strand.
ACAGCGGTAGTCCATCGAGGGTTTCCCGATGAAAGCACAGGTGGTAGGAGAGCAGAGGAGGCCAGCCAAGTTTCGCACGGGGCTGGGGCTTCATACACACGGGAAAAGAGACAGGGGGGCCTTATACCCACTCGCTGTGGAGACCCAGAAGTGCATCCTGAACACCCAGTAGTGCTCTGGACGTTTACCTGCAACCTCACCAGTAAAAGGTAAAGAAACAATCAGTGGTGTGTGTGTCGTTTCCTTACCCGCGCCCCTGCCATCCACAGAGACTGTTCAGTTAACTAACAGCCCAGCCAAATCCCCGCTCCATCCCTCATCATCCTCACCAAACTACCCAGGGATCCAGCTCCGCCTGTGGGGAGCTTCAACACCTAGCTGCTCATCCATCATCCCTGGAGGACCCACGCAGCGCTGGTGCAGTCACCATATACCACAGGTGGCGTCACGAAAAACCTACAAACTTTTATTCCCATTTCAACTATCCCCCTTTTTAGTTGACCACGAGGGCCACGGATCTGGGCAGGCCACCAGTGACATCCCTACCGCAGCAGAGGGCCCAGATACCCGAGTACCCATACCCTGGGCTAGTCATATGATAGACCAATTTTTCAACAATAAGATATTAGACTTGTAAAAAATTTCATATCAATGTGGACGTAGTGGAGGACAAAATAGTCAAAAACTTGTCCTAATGGAGGGAGAGCAAACTCTAAGTTTGCTATAAAGAACTCATGGTTACCCGTAACATATGTGTAGTCACCTTCAGTTCTACTTATTTGTTCAGTTTTATATAATTGGTTGTTTTTTTTCTGCTGAAATCACAATTAAGGTAATTAAGCAAATTACCCACAATGCTGTAGGGGGCATGTACTTATAGCCCAGCAAGTTTTATAACGCTCTTATCACATTTAATGAACAGGCAATAAACAATCGAGATCAGACATCTTCCTAATAGCAGGAAATCTTCCACTTAGGCAAAGGCTTATCATAGTACTAATAATACAGGTAATAGTGACCATCACGCAGGAGAAGCCAGGAGATCAACCAGAATAATGAACAACTCCTTAGCAATTTATGGATTTCAGTTTATTGGGAGTAAACATGACATCCATCAAGTACACCCCAAGCTCCTGTATAAAATACTTATGGTACCCGGGGCTGCTCTTTTAATTTCCTCTTAAAACATCCACCTAATGTGCTCTAGTGGTCGCACATGCTCAGTAGTTCAATCAGTCCTTCCATATTTCCTTATACATGATGTGAAGCCAGGATGAATCAGTGCACTTAAAGCACCACTTCAGCGGGTTTAATATTTTTTTTCACCGCTGGAGTAGTGCTCTAAATGCAGGCCTCCTACCACCGTCATATACGCACTTTCCAACGGCTTCACCTTTGACAGATACTGCTGCAGTCCCACTGAGCCATGTTGTGCCTGTAACGGACCAGAAGTCATAAGTTAGGTCACAAGAGCTCAATGCATATCTATGAGAGCCAACACGAGACACCCAAAGATTTGTATTTGAAAGAGAACTCCAACGCCCTCCATGAAACACTGGAGCTGCCAGCGGGTCATTTTTCTCTGAAGTCCAACGGATCGTCGGCAATAGCAGGTGAAGCCGCTGGAAGATGAGTATCAGACTTAGCGCATGGGACTTATATTTAGAACACCACTCCAGCAGTGCAATGAAAAAAAGCACTGCAGTGGTGCTTAAAAATTGCTTTTTGTTCACCAGTGCAGTTGGGTGTTTTGTGAGGAAATTCAGTTTACGGCAGAAGGCACAATTACATATATCTAATAGCAACATTTGGAAACAAGACCATTTTTTCTTTACAATTAAAAACTCACTATGTTTTTAGTCACCTAACATAGGAAATTAACATTTGAGTGTTAAATAACACCATTAATGTTTAGGATATAGGCTAATTAATTACAAATTTATAAATCTCAGGAATCTCAGGAATTGATGCTGACTCTGTGGTGGAGCTTACAAAATTCATCCTCATGCACAACTACTTTAGATTTGATGACAACATATATTTACAGGAGAGTGGCACAGCAATGGGAAGCAAAATGGCACCACAATATGCAAATCTTTTCCTGGCCAAGATTGAAGGTGACTTTTTATCCTCTTGTCCTATCAGGCCTCTGGCCTACTACCGTTATATTGATGACATTTTAATCATCTGGACAGAGTCTGAGCAACAGCTGAAGACGTTCCATCAAAACTTTAAAGAGGACCTGCAGCATGTCTGCTGCATTTAGGAAGGGGTCCCCCTTGGCTCTGTGGGACTGCTAGCCCAATATATAGGCTTATAAAAACATACTGTAAAAATCCATGGAGGAGGGCCCTTGTGCTGCAGCACAAAAAATGTTAAAGAGAAAACACACTGTGATTTAGTGCTTTGTGCTTGCAGTTATATTTTTTATCACACTACTTAGTTGTAGAATGAATTCTATTTGTTACACCATTGAAGGCAAGAGTGGGGAGAGTAGATCCACTGGACCACAGATGGACTTGTGGCAGGTGACCCCTAGGATAGGAGCGAGGAGTAGATAGACTGGTACAGGCCGTAGCAGAGAAGTGGACACTCTTCATAGTCTTTAGCAGGCATGTCTAGCACCTGGTCGAGACGTGGTTGCTCAGAATAGTCCGTGGAAGGAAGGTACAGCCGATAGTGGAGACGTGGATGATCTGTGTAATTTGTGGTAGGCAGGTTCAGTCTGTAGTGAAGGTCTGAGGAGAGACACAGGTAAGTGGGATTGCAACAGGAGGTAACAAGGGCAATTCACCCAGGCGCTAGACGCAGGAATCGGGACCTGAACACAGCAATGTTCCTAAAGGTAGACAAACGTTGCCCAGGCACCTCCCATAAGAGGAAGGTGCTTTATATGCTCTTAGCCTCCCAACAATAGGCTTAGAGGCATAACAGGAAAAAGGTGAACTGAGCCTTTAAATATTTGAAGAGTGCAGGGTGTGTTGGTTGAGTGCGGTCCCAGAAGCCCTGCTCAGACGATTCATGCTACAGGAGGAGAAGGAAGGAAACACGAAGCTCAGGACAGCGCAGGACCACTGTGACGACCATCCGCTATGAGGCTGAGCTGCTGGTAAGGCAGCACCCGAGAAACCCCGAGACCCTTAACCCCTATATAGGGATCTGGAATTACAGCGGAGCCCAGGAGGTAGCTGCCTATTATGAGCAGCAGAGCAGGAAGGTCGCCAGGAAGGGAAAAATCAGGACCCAAAAAACGTAGTCAGGAGTCAGAGTCAAAACCGAGAGGGCAGCTAAGGTACAAAATCGTCAGGCTGTAGCAGAGTCGAAAATCCAGGCAAAGGTCAGAGTCAAAACTAAACACACACTATATCACTGGGGAACCAAGACTATATCTGGCGACCTGCAAGACAGGCTCCAATTTATTTGAAGGGCGCGGTTACCTCCCATAGGCTGGAGCTCACAGCCTGATGATCTCATCCGGACCGCCCCTAGAACCACAATTACATAATATAAGACTGGCTTCAACCTTATGTCTAGGTGCAAGCAAGAAAAAAACACATTTAAAGTGAAAATCCGCTGCAACACTAGACAGTATATGTGTGGGAAATAGCATAATGGCTGCATGTGAATAGCAGGGCTGTCTGCACAGCTAACAAAGACAAGGGAAAAAAAAAAACATGGCAGAAACTGCTTATGAATCTAAGAAAAATTTGAGAAATCTTAGCTTAAAGCAGCGGCCGCTGCGTTCAAGAGCCTGATAACCTCGTCACGGTTTTTCTCATTATATCGGGTCCTAACCGTGTGCCTCTCTCATGGTATAATGCTGTATGTGTGGGTTTATATGCCTCTATCTACAATTAAAACCAGCTGTGAGGGGTTATAATGGACATGACTACAATAAAATGGATACCAAACATGGCCACCGGGCGGGGGAAGGGAGCTCAGTCAAAAAGTCAGTACTACAATTACATAATATAAGACTGGCTTCAACCTTATGTCTAGGTGCAAGCAAGAAAAAAATGACATTTAAAGTGAAAATCCGCCCCTAGAACCAGGCCAGACGGTGATGCACAACTGGCACCAACCACCCCACTTCTGACAGAAGAACGAAGGCTGCACCTATCAGACACCTCTGCAGGGCCCACTCCTCTGCAACCAACATCACACAAAGGAGAAACACGGCGGCGTTCAGCGACAGAGGCAGACGTCGAAGGTCCATATGAGGACAAGGCCCTCCAATCACCGGCGTCATCAGCCGAAGGAATCCGGCGCCTCCCAGCGGCCGAGGCAGGAACGCCAGCCACTGAGTCCAATGGCGATGTGACACCAACATCACCCAAAGGAGAAACACGGCGGTGTTCAGCGACAGAGGCAGACGTCGAAGGAGCAAGTCCATATGAGGACAAGGCCCTCCTATCACAGGCACCATCAGCCGAAGGAATCGGGCGCCTACCAGTGGCTGAGGCAGGAACACCAGCCACCGAGTCCAATGGCGATGTGACATCCACAGGCAGGGTGATTAAGACATTACAATAAAGAATTACATACAAACAATATCTCAATGAGACTGATGGACAGCAGTCCTCAGACTTAAGGCAACTCCAAAAACAAATATTGAAAAACAGGAGAAAAGGCCAGGAGTGATAATATGCAAATATTTATTTTATCTAGTGAGTATCTGACTGCTCACAAAAACACAGCAGAATTGGATAAAAAGAGGATGAAGTACAAAAAGGGGAACAGTACTTACAATTGCACAAAGTAACAAGATAAAAGAATGGCATGCAAATCATGCAGACGTGAATCACAGTTTACATCAATGTTGATTGTTACAGATTGGGGTACAATGCAGTATGGAGTAACAGAACTCCAGCAAAAACCTGTATACCAGTGCATCATAAATTTACCATATAAAGTGCATGTGCTTCACAATAATCTAGTACTACAGGTAATGTACAAGTTGCATGAACCACAATTTCACATGTGTGCTTCTTTAAGTGACACACAACTGACTCACATGTTGCAAGGCATGGCATTCATTAAAGTGTAAATACAAACACCATACCCAAGATAAAGTGCAATGTTGCACAGATGCCCACAGTGAAAGAACCCCCGCGTTCTGAACCCCGGAGTAAGACATGTTGGAGGCATGGCATGGGAACGGACAGACCCAGAGGAGCTGTGCAATTGGCACTGGCCTCCCTGCCTAGTGGAGACCAGCCATGCGGCCAGGACAGGAAGGGTCACAGAGCCGCATGATGGACAGTGGCCTCCCTTCTCAGAGCAGGTCAGCCCTGCGGCGAGGGGCATGCCAATATTGCTGTATTTTAAAAATAATGAAAAGTTTTAATAAAAGAATATCTTTTTATTTATTTTTTTTTAAGGTCACCTGTTGTCCTCTTGAACAAATAGCCCTGTCTCTTAGCTTATCATCTCTAATAGGGTACATGGGAAAGAATCATATAAACTGGTCAATAAGGTTGCTAAAATATTTTATGTTTTGAACCTTTAGAAAGTGTCATCTAATAACTTTAGGGGGATTAGCAATCAGACTTCCCCTCCCCGCATATTTCTCTGATATAATAAGCAGGTGTCTATCTGGTCAATGAAGCATCCATTAATATTGATTAGTGCGATTAAGACCTTTTCTTGTAAAAGGTTTCCATTCAGAAATCCCCTATATAAACATCACATGATGATTTACATTAGCCTAATTACTGTCCATCAGAGCCTGTATTTCATGTGATTGACTCAATTGGTACTAATGAAGCATATATAATGAGTCTGATTGTAGCATGTTCCTGGGCAGCCAATGAGGATATGTCACGGGGTATAAAAACTTGTGTTATCCACCAAGAGAGTCAGGAGAACAGGAAACTGCTTACGGTAAGCAACATGGCGTCCTCCTCACTAGTCGCCATTGGTATACAGGATTACAACTTGAAGAGTTTTCTTTGGGTTCTTATGGAATATTGATAGGGTTGTTGGTAGAAGATGTACAAGGCTAATGCTAGATGTAGAATACTAAATCACACTTGCTTACTCCCCATCCATATTTAGAGGGACACTCTTTTTTACCTGCACTATAAGAGACAATGACTCTTGCAGTCTAATGCTGATCTAGAATTTTCTTGGACATGATCCATATTTTGAAGAGCTAACCCTACATGTTTGTCCTCTGTTATATATGTATCATTGCTGTTGATGATGCCAGGCACAATATTGTGATATCATTGACGAACTTAAGCACTCTATTACAGTTGTTTTATATTACCACTGTATGGCAGTATTACGTTGGCACTGTGTGTGATAAATATTTTATATGTCAGTATAATGGCTAACAAATGACTTCTTCTACGCAGATTACAAAAAATGATGGCTGCAAAATATTTAGCTGTCTTTCTCACCTTTATTGCCTTACACACCATTAATTGTGAAGAAACTAATATAAGGTATGTAGGAAATGTACACAGATATGATATCCTTCTGCTTAATGCGTAGAGTCACCAATAAAGTGTAGTCCCGGAGATATGAACGAATAATGTTCAGAGTGTAAAGTAAAACTGCTACAATCATGTTGAAATCAGTCGGTCATTGGTAAGAGATCATTTGTGAGATCAATAAAAGGACATAGATTCTCAGTGTGATTGGCTGACAGGAAGATCTAGATGATAGAAGGGGAAGCCTACTGACACAACAGAACAAACATGCAATGTATTTAACCAGACAGCTTCTTCCAGTCCTATATAATGTGATCTTTGACCATATAACTATAACACTTCTCTCTCTTCTAGGGAGTCAATGAGCAGTGAGGTGGAACAGCCCGTACAAAGACGATACTCAGAGGCTATTTTCGCCAGTGACTACAGCAGATCAGTTGATAACATGCTCAAAAAGAATTTTGTGGACTGGCTGTTGGCCCGAAGGGAGAAGAAAAGCGAGTATGTTGCTAAGTTTGTTTTACATAATGAATATTCCAAATCCTGTTAATTTTTCTTCACCAATAATGTTATTGCTGTATAGAACATGGGTCCATCATTATGGTGCTAGGTGTTGCTACCAAAGGTCTGGGGTTTTCTCCTATTCACACTCATTTCATGATCACGGGCACTCTCTTTCCCCCTAGTTTGTACTGCTGTTATGATTAGAGTACTTTGCATGTCCCCCACTAGCCATACTCTGAATACAGTGCATTCGTTGGATGTCAACCTCTGGGTCTCTACCCGTGTATTTGTGCCTTTAAAGAGTAAACGCCGTTTACATTTTTATTTAATAATAATTTAGAGCAATTGATTTTAATAAACTTTTAATTATACTTCATTACAAAATTCTGGTTGGTTACCATTCATAGACCTTCCACAAGGTGCCCCACTACACTGTGCGTAAATCAGACATATGTTCATTATCAGTCAGATCCATCTTCAGTGAAGACGGGGCATATATCCATATAGGGATAAAGGGAGTGGGGCCTACACTGCTGACTGCAGCTAATGAGGAAACAATGTATCAAATTACAGTACAGAGCGAAGCAATGTCAGAATGTAAACTCCTCTTTACAAGCTTCTCTGATCTGTCATCTGGCTCCATACAGCTCAGTCAAAATTTCTGTTAACCCCTTCACTGCTGGCTCCCCAAACAGCTCACAATCTCTGATATTGTCCTTTCTCCGCTATCACATTGCACTGCTGCCTATCAGCTGCTGGCCACACCCATTCAGCCTTAAAATGCAGTTTTAAAAAGAGCACAGAAAAATGTGAGAAAATAAGTCATATGGCACAAAAAAGCATTATCTTAGCTGATATGAGACTCATCATTAACAACCAGTGCAGTATTGGTTTTTTTTTTCCTATGAAATGACATTTACACTTTAGAGGGAACCTGTCAGGTAGTTTATACCCCTACAGTTATCACTGTCTGCACCTGCAGCTTCATAGTACTATTCTAACCATCCCTGTCTAAGCTCATAGTGTAATGTGAAAGGTGAAAAAAGCATTTATACTCTTACATTTTCTTATGTGAATGGGGCACAGTCTACAACTTGGAGGAGGTAGACTGTCTGGCAGGTTAATAATTAACTCACCATTAAGTTGCATGTCTAAAGGACCTGTGTGATGTCCAGATCATGTGACCATAGTGGGCAGAGCTAAGCGAGCAAACTTATATTGTCCTATGGTGACATAGCTCCGCCTATTATAGTCACATGATTGTGACATCACATCAGGTCTCCCAGCATGTTCTGACATTCAGCTGAAATGTTAACTATTAACCTGCCAGACAGTCTACAGTCTCCAAGATGTAGACTGACTGCCTCATTTACATAACAAAATGTAAGTGTATAAATGCTTTTTTTCACCTATAACATTACACTATGAGCTCAGACAGGGGGGATTAGAATAGTATTATAAAACTGCAGGAACAGACAGTGGTAGCTGGGGGCATAAACCACCTGACAGGTTCCCTTTAAAGGGTCTCTGTCAGCACAGAATGACTTTTTAAACCCAGTGCAGGAGCTTGGTGCATCATGGAGAGACCAATCATGTAAATGCAGCTTTCCACCTATGAAGACAGACATGTCAAAGAAAATGGGAAAAGTTGAGAGAGAAGGAAAACAAGCAGGTGGAAGGTGTACTTAAATGTTTGGCCACTTCATGATGTAGGAGCGCCTATACTGGATTTGAACAGTCATTCTGTGCTGACAGAGTTCCAATGCTCAAACAAATAAAATTATTACTTAAACAACACAATGTAACTCCAAGTCAATCACACTTCTTTGACATCAACCTGTCCAGTTATGAAGTAACACTGATTGTGGATCAATTTCTCCTGCTATTGTGCAAATGGAACAGATAACAGGTAGAAATGATAAGCAAGACACCCCCTACAGAGGAGCAGTTCTCTCTGGTCTCATCCTTTTTGGCTGTTGTTTTGGTCACTTTTGCATTTTGTCATTGCTCTCACCCCTAAAGGTAGCATGAGGTGATGCCTACAATCCACAGAAGTTGCTCAGGTAGCGCAGCTCATCCAGGATGGCACATCAAAGTGAGCTGTGGCAAGGTTAGCTGAGTATGTCAGCTTGATGTTCAAAGCATGGAGCACATGCCAGGAGACAGGCCAGTACACCAGTAGACGTGGAGGGGGCCGTAGGAGGGCAGCAACCCAGCAGCAGGACCGCTACTTTCTTCTTTATACAAGGTGTTACTTCATAATTGGACAGGTTGATTTCACAGAATAGTGATTGACTCAGAGTTGCATTGTGTTGTTTAAGTGTACCCTTTATTCCTTAATTTTTTTGAGCAGTGTATAAAAAAAGTCAATGTCCAAATAACTGCTGTGCCTACTTTTTCTAAAAGAAAGCTATGTTGACCCTCTGACACTCCCTGAACTGTGTCTATTCTCTTCCATAGCAATATTTCTGACTATGTCAAAAGACAAGTGGACTTCCAGATTCCAGACTTTAATATGGATACCGACTCAATAGAAGGTTTTGAAGGTAGTAAGAAATTTATGCCCTGGCTCATGAAATACAGACAGATGAACAGGTAAATTAGGGAAACGCTGTAGTATTCCTCATATTGCAAAAACAGCCTGAAAAGGCAATCTGTAATTTCCTTGATTCTATTTCGATTCCTTAGTGTCCAGAATGATGTGAATGCTGCAGTGTGTCAGCAAACCTTGGATCTACTCATGGCAATGGATTTATGCAATGCAAGGTGGGATTTATACTACTTAATTCTGTTACTGGATAATGCCGCGCACTACAGGCTCAGTTCAAGTCAATTAAGTCACTTTTGTTTTATATTTTGTGGTATTCGCTGACTTTTATTGCACTAAATTCATCAATATGGCACACACGGTTCACGAATTTTGTGCATAATCAAAAATGGCCTTAACAATTGTTGCAACTTTTTAGAGCAAAAAGACAGACATTTTGCAAAATATCGCAAAAAATTATTATAACATTTCTGATCTACATAAAATCCATACTGAGGTGGAGGGACTGGAATACATTTCAAAGAAATTGTGCAAGTTCTTAAAACACTGTACATTATGAATCAGGCGAAAATATCTGAAAATCCCAAGTCAAGCTCACAGTGGAGAACTACAAAAACGATAAAAAAACAACATGAGGCAAACACATAAAATAACCTTCCAATAAGGCACAGATAGGAGGGGGGAAAAGTGCAAAACACCAAAAAACTCAAGAAACAGTAGCAAATGTAATGAATCAGGCCCCAAATGTTCATAGGCATCATAGTATTATGTCCATGTGCTTAGAACAAATGACAGCATTAGGGCTTATTCAGATATTGTTTTTTACGTAGAAGTTTTATGTTTTTCACAGATAGCACTTGTACCTAGTGTATGTCTATGACAGTGTTCACATGTCCGATTTTTCTTTTTGCAGACTGAGTGATCCACACAAAATCACGGAGACATCTCCGATTATGATCTGAGTGTCAGTACTAAAACAAAATGCAATGTATATGGGGCTGTAAAGAATGTCATCTGAGCTGTCAATGTAGCCACTGTTAGATAAGAGAAGGTAGAGAAAAAAATTCTCATTAGAGGAAAAACTCATGAAACTCACATCAAACTCAAATGACACTCTTGAAAATTTGATAAAACTCTGAACAAACCCAACAAGACCATTGATCAAACTAGGATTGTTTTTTCTCCTATGTGAAAAAATTGAACATCATAATGAGCAGGTTATACCTTATATTATACATATTTGGAGAAAAAATGAGAGCAGCACAAGACAAATTAGAAAAAAATGTGAAAAAATATCAAAATGGTGAAAAATCTTTCCAAGCAACCGTCAATCGCGATATTCCATAAGATAATATTTGAAAAAGGTAGGCAGCGCTCTCAAATAAAGGTCAATCCTTAATTCTTTTTATTGTACCATGATGACCACAAGATTTTGGTTCAGCATGAACCTTTTTCAAGCAGAGAAAGGTTCATACTGAACCAAAACACTGCAGTCATCATGGGCCAATAAAAAAAGTAAGGAATGAACTTTATTTGAGAGTGCTGCCTACCGTTTTCAAATATTATCTTATGTCATACCATTTTTTTCACATAAGAATAAGTCACTCGTATTATAAATGCTTCACTGATATCACTTGTCATAGCTGGAATGCCTATTTATATAGGACCTGTCAGATTTGTTGACATGTCTATTGTAGTAAATTGCTGCGTTCTCCATAATAAAACATTTATTTTTCTTACAGCTCTACATAATACCGTTCCTCACTTATTAATATTAGATTCATAAATACAGTGACAACTTGGCGTTACCAATTTGAGGTTTGTCCCTACACACTGTGACACTATGTAATCAGTACTGAGAGTGTCAGATTGTGTAGGAACACACTTATGACCAAGGAAATATTTAAACCCAGTTAACAATATGTTCATAAATTTCTAGGAGGAATAGCCAAGAAATTACAGAGTTGTGAGAAGAGAAAGCTCAGAAAAGTTGAGAAATATCTATAACCTCGATTTACATTCACTCTCTAAGTCCCTTCTCCCTCTCACAGACATAGCTTCCCTACACGATACAAACATTGCTGCCACTTTATATAACACCACAATAACGGCAGCGCTCGATTTAGCCACCCTCTTCATGCATAGCACAGCTTGCACAATCAACAGGCAACTGTGGCATATTAGCTTGACTAAAGAACTGAGATGGGCCTTCAGAATTGCTGAGCAGCGATGGAAGACATCCCATTCCGCTAAGCACTTCGTGGCATACAAGCAGTCCCTCTCCAGCTTCAAGTCCGCACTCACTGCCACAAAACAAACCTATTTTGCATCACTCATATTCGCCGTCTAACAACCCTAAACAGCTATTCAACACTTTCAACTCTCTCCTCTGTCCCCAGCACCTCCTCCCTCTCCCCTTATCTCTGCTGAAGACTTTGCTTCTTTCTTCAAGCAAAAGATTGATAACATCAGATAAAGCTTTGGCCCACAGTCCCCACAAATCCTCCCCATAACTACTCTTCTTCAAAAACTAGCTTCTCCACCATGACAGAAGATTAGCTCTACTCTGTTCTGTCAAGATCACATCTCACCACCTGCATGCTTGACCTGCTCCCCTCCCACCTCATCCCCAACCTCACCAGTCTTCATCCTAACCCTAACACATCTCTTCAACCTTTCACTAACCACTGGTGTCATCCACTCATCCTTTAAACATTCCTCAATCACACCCATCCTCAAAAAGCCCTTGCTTGACCCATACTGTCTCTAGCTATCGCCCCATATCACTTCTCCCTTATGCCTCAAAACTGTTGGAACAGCATGTCCATCCCAAACTGTCCTCCCACTTCTCCTCCTGCTCCCTCTTTGACCGGTTACAATCTGGCTTCCGACTGCATCACTCAACTGAAACTGCCCTAACTAAAGCCACCAATGATCTACTAACAACCATGAGCAAGCAACACTACTGTATCCTCCTCCTCCTGGACCTGTCTTCTGCCTTTAACACCTTGGATCATTCCCTCTCGCGACAGATTCTCTCATCTCTTGGTATCACACACTTGGACCTCTCCTGGATCTCTTCATATCTCACAGACCGGACATTCAGTCTCCCTCTCCAACACCACCTCCTCATCTCGCCCTCTGGCTGTCAGTATTCCCTAAGGCTCAGTTTTAGGACCCATGCTCTTCTCCATCTACATTATCGGCCTTGGACTGCTTATAGAATCCCATGGTTTTTAGTATCATCTCTACACTGATGACACTCAGATCTACTTGTCTGTACCTGTCATCACCTCCTTACTAACCAAAATCCCACAATGTCTGTCTGCTATTTCATCCTTCTTTTCTGCTTGCTTTCTAAAACTGAACATGGACAAAACAGAATTCATAATCTTTCCCCCAACTCACTCTACCACACCACCAGACCTATCCATAAAAGTCAATGACTGCTCACTTTCCCTAGTTCCACATGCTCAGTGCCTCGGGGTAATCCTCGAATCCGCCCTCTACTTCAAACCACATATTCAAGCCCTCTCCACCTCCTGCTGGCTCCAACTCAAAAACATTTCCCGGATCTGTACATTCCTTGACCAAGAAACTGCAAAAACACTCGTGCATGCCATTATCATCTCCCGCATCGACTACTGCAACCTCCTACTCTCTAACATCCACTTTAGCACTCTTGCACCCCTCCAATCTATCCTAAACTCTGCTGCCCGACCTGTCTCCCAGTTATTCCCCAGCCTTTCCTCTCAGCCGAGCCCTTCACTGGCTTCCCATTGATTAAAACCTCCAGTTCAAAATCCTAACTATGACATACAAAGCCATCCACAACCAGTCCCCTATATCTGTGACATGGTTTCCTGGTACTTACCTACACGTAACCTGTGATGCTCTCAAGATCTCCTCTATTTCCCTTTCATCTCTTCTTCCCATAAGCGCATACAAAATTTCTCCTGTGTATCCCCCTTACACTGGAACTCTCTGCCCCAACACATCAGACTCTCGCTTACCATGGAAACCTTCAAAAAGAACCTGAAGACCCACCTCTTCAGACAAGCTTACAACCTGCAGTGACCCTCAGTCCACCAAACCGCCACACAACCAGCTCTAGCCTCTCCTAGTGTATCTTCACCCATCCCTTGTAGACTGAGCCCTCGCGAGCAGGGTCCTCTCCCCTCCTGTGCCTCTCTGTGCCTTAAATTGTTTATGATTATTGTACTTGTTTATGTATGCCCTTTTCACATGTAGAGCACCATGGAATAAATGGGCTAAAATAATACTAGTAATTATTTTCAAGGAGATCCTTTTTCACTGACTGTTCCTGCTTTTGATGATGTGATCTGAGCCCATGAAGGTTCTGTACTGTCACTTATCAGTAAGGTATAAGGAGATGGGTTGAACATTTTCCTAACTGAAGGATTTTTTTTACCTCCACAGATTTCCCTGATTAATATCGAATCACCCAAATCAGTACCAGTTTTTGGAGACAGTGGAGATATTTGCAGCTTTAATGTATGACCAGATTTCAATATGTATTCACAATGCAATGTAAAGCAATAAAACCTTCATATAAAAAATAATCAGATTTCTGGTATTTCTTGAATTTAAAAATGACTAGATATGGGCTTGATGCTATCGCATTGGGAGGGCGGTGACATGATTGGGGAGGGCTCTGTGGTGCTGGGGGTGGCGGCTGTCTCCCCCTGTGTTTCTTCGCCTCCTCCCCACCGTGCTCTATCCCAATATACAAATAAATGTATTTTTAGTTAAGAAACCTGTTTCTGTGGGGGGATGAAGTAATGATAAAGTGGTTACATTCCTGGTAAAAATAGTGTAGGGCTCACTGTATTTTCTCTTGCCAGTGCAGGTAAACCAAGCAGCTACTAGCTGCCAACCCCCGCTGCCTGGTGTTAAATACAGGGGAGTCCTATTTTTTTATTTAAATAAATAATTTAAAAAAATTGGCGTGGGCTCCGCCATCTTTTTTTTGCCAGCTAAGGTAACATAGGCAGCTGGGGGCTGGAACTCTCAGCGTGGTACGCTGAAAATTGCAGCCAGCAGCCGACCCAGAATTGGCGCCTCAATGAGATACTCCAAAACTGGCAGTTACCCCGCTCTTCTAGCTGCATTGTAGTGGTGGCAAACTAGGTGAAGGGGTTGATGTCAGCTTTTTTTGGCAGCTGATATCAAGCGGTATTGCTAATGTTAGCCATCAGTATGACAGCCAGCCATTAGCAATACTTTCAGTAAAGAGGAAAAAAAACACACTTTTATTATGTATAAAATAGACACCACGTTATTCATTTAATTAGCTCCCACCAAGTTAGTTCCCATCCGACGTAATCATGTTATCTTGCAGTGGGGCAGTGTGAAGCATCATGCGGCCGCCACCTTTGTATACCTGAGTGTCCAAAGATGGTGGGCACATGAGTATGTGCATGCATGTGTGAGTATGTGTGCAAACATTTGCATGCATATGCCTGTATGCATGTAATCATGTGTATGTGTGTGTATGTTTGCGCATGTGTATGTGTGCGTGTATGCACATGTATGTACATGTGTATTTGTCTGCATGTAAGTATGTCTGTATTTTTGTGTATGTGGGTGTGTGGGCGTATGTGCATGTGTGTATGTGCATGTGTATGTATGTGTGTGTATGCATGTATGTGTGAATGTGCATGTGTGTGTATATGCGCATCTATGTATATGTGTGCATGTTTGTTTGTGTGTGTGCAGGTGTGTATGTGTATGTTTGTGTATGTACATGTGTGTATGTGCATGTATGTGTGAATATGTGTATCTGCGTGTGTGTATGCGTGTTTGTGTATGTGCATGTGTGTATATATATGTGTGCGCATGTGTATGTGTCTATCTCCATGGGTGTTTGTATGCGTGCTTGTGTGTATGTGCATATTTGTGTGTATGTATGAGTGCATGTGCATATGTATGTGCGTATCTGCGTGCGTTTGTGTGTGTGGGGACATTATACTGTTTGTATATGTGATGACATTATACTGAGTGTTTGTGTGTGCATGTATGTGCGTGCTTGCGTGTGTACGAGATTTCATGTGTGTGTGTGTACATGCATGTGTGTACATGTATGTATATGTGTGTATGTATGTATGTACATGTGAATATGTATGTGTATATTTGTGTGAATGTATGTATGTATGTCTGTGTGTACATGTATGTATGTATGTGTGTGCATGTGTGCATTTGTACATGTATGTGTGTATGTATATGTCTGTGTGTATATGTACATTAATGTGTAGGTGTGTGTATGTATATGTGTGTAGGTATGTGTGTATGTCTATGTCTATATGTACATGTATGTGTGTATGTCTATGTGTATATGTACATATATGTGTGTATGTCTATGTGTGTATGTATTTAAGTGTGCATATGTATGTCTAGTGTGTGTATGTATACATATATATAATATATATATATATATACACATACATACACACATAGACATACTATACACACACTGAGACATGCACATATACATATGTAGTATATGTGTGTGTGTATGTATTGTGTGTATATGCAGATGCTCACCCCCGGGTCCTCCTCCGGCCCCTCCTCTGCTGTGCCTCTTCCGCCCACCGCTGTGTGTGTGGGGACCTGCCACTCACATGACCTGACTCATCACGCAGGTCATATTCCTATCAGTGCAAGGATCTATGTCCTTGCACTGACAAGACCTGTGATGACGCACTGGGTCATGTGACCTGCCTCTCACGTGACGCTGCGGCTCCCCAAAACACAGCGGCAGGCAGATGTAGCGAGCACTGAAGCGGCGCAACAGTGGGGGTGACAGAGGAGGTAGAGGCGGCGGTGGAAGAGGACCCGGAGGTATCTGTAAGCGGCCGGCATACTGACACATCACTGGGGTGTGCCAATATGGCGGACATTTTTTCTTCTGCTGCATCGGGCGGTCACGTGGAACAATCAGATGGTGAAGAAAAGGGAACATCTTGATAAGGCAATTATATAAGTAGATGACATTTCCTCTTAAGAGTCCATAATAGCTGACTTCATAGCGAACACCAATATCAGTAGACTGTGCTTACTAGTGATACAGGTGGGTTATTTTAAGCCTTGTGCCAATCTGCATTTTTTGCTGCATTATTGTTTTTGTGCCACAAACCTGAATGCCTATCCTTTCTTCCACCAGAAAAGTCTATGAGAATTCTGAAGTGTTGTGCCCATGATGCTTATTATTTCCTTGCAGTTTAGGTGCAGATTGTGTCTGATCCACAGACTGGTACCCCAGAAAACAGCTGGTTCTTAGAGGTGAAGCCTTGGCTAGTAAGACATGAAATGTAACAACATTACATGTCAGTCATTTTGTCTTTTCATATTCATGTAATTTAATAAATAATAATTTTATTTTTATAGCACCAACATGTTCCACAGAACTTTATAAATCAGACAATATGAGACATTAAAAAGTAATACATAATTAAACAATTATCAAAAGGAGTGAGGGCCCTGGTCTATGGGGAAATAGGAGGACACAAAACTTACAGTTGAAACCAGAAGTTTACAAATACTATTTAGGCGGCCGTCACACGCTGAGATATCTTGCCAGATATCGTTTAAGCGATCTCCTTTTTGATCGCTTAAGCGATATCGGGCAAGATATCGTTGCATGTAATCAAGCGATTTACGATGGTAAATCGCTTGATCGTGACATCGCTGATCTGAGGTTCGGTTCTCAGATCTAGCGATGAACGATGCAACGATCTGCATCATCGTGGTGTATAACACCACGATGATCCATCTCCCAGCGACCGCGCCTTTGCTGGGAGATGGTAACTATGGTACACGTCGGGTAACTAAGCGACGCGCGGCGCCTAGTTACCCGATGTGTACCATAGTAACGAGCGAGATCGCTGCTCCACATCGCTGGTGAGTCTGTCTGTGTGACATCTCACCAGCGATGTGAGCGATATTGTAAGCGATTGCGCGTGCACGTGATCGCTTACAATATCGCTAAAGATATCTCACCGTGTGACGGCCGCCTTAGAAAGACACATATGCAGGTTTCTCTCAGTATCTGACATGGAATCAGAATAAACCTTTCCCAATTTAGGTTAATTAGGCTTACCATAATTATTAATATTTGCCAAATGCCAGAATAATGACAGAGAGAGGGAGGCAATTTTTAAGGCATTTTTATTGTCTTCTGTAAAGTCACCGCTAAACCAACTGTGATGGATTGGAGGACTCCAGCTGCAGCCATTTTTAGACCAGGTGTAGTAAGTCAATAATCTGGGAGTGAGGGGGTTTGTCATGGTAATATGCCCAGTGGTGGACCCATTGTGCCCTGGAAGTCATTTTCACACCCAGGCACACCAATATTTCTGTTTTTAATTAGGCATATTCTTTTGCATCCTGTAAGGACAGCTCATAATAGGCCTTGTGTGGTTTCCCAGTAAAATAAGGCACCATCACCTACTGCTCTTGTTTCAAGCCTTTCTCTGGCATAAAAATTAAAACATAGGATATAAACAGTCTGTTTAACCCCTTTACGGCCCATGACATATATGTACTTAATAGGTAGCCGCCCTCCTTTTGTTTTGAGCGCATGTGCTGAACTTGCATCATTCCCTTGCAAATATGGTAAAATTAATGACGTCATTCAAAAGTACAACTCATTCCGTAAAAAAACAAGCCCTCATATGTCTATACTGACATAAAAATAAAAAAAATTATGGCTCCTGGAACAAGAAGACAAAATTAAACGAAAACTGAAAAATCGCCGGGTTGTGCAGGGGTTAAATAGGTGTCCCACTGGAGGTGTAGCAACAAACACAGATACTTATCAGGGTACTGGTCTCCATTTTATATTATGTACCACTCCCAAGTGTGGAATATGTGGGCAGCCAAACCCACCCATCTCTCTGGCTGCCTGTAAAACCCAGCCCTGATACGCCCCAAACTCTCTTAGTGCTAGGTGTCTAGAGCTTGCATCTGGGCTTTCCTAACAGAGGATACCCACCTTTACAATACACATCTCACATCGACTACGGGCCCAGCAGCCACCTTACAATTGATACAAAGTGCTACTGAGTGCTTGAAGGGTAAGGAAATTTGATGATAGAAAGTAGATTCTGAAGAAACTTTAGCAAGGAATAATAGGAAACAGTTAAATCAATGTGTTTTTAGGGCACGCTTAAAACGTGTAAACTGGGAATTAACTGGTCTGTCTGGAGTTGTACATTCCAGAGAACTTATGCAGTACAAGAGAACTCTTGGAGACAGGAGTATGAGGTTTGGATTTTAATGGATGCTCATCTTAGATCATTAAAGAGAAGAGAGTATGAGTAGTGTGGTAGAAAGAGAAAAAGTACAAAATGTAGGGCCATACAGTATTTTGAAGAGCTTTGTAGGTGAGAGTGATAACTTCATATTGAACTATGTAGAAGAAGGGAAACCAGTGCAATGACTGTCAATGGATGTAGTCATCGATGTAGCAGTTGGTCAGAAATATGACAAAGGCTGGGAGTGGACTCACTGGGCCGTGATACCGAACTCCCATGGAGGAGCTGGCCAGTGAGCGGACAGGGGGTCTAAATGCTACGAATGCTGGTACCAGGGTGCCGGCTTGTATGGATCAAGAGTCTCTGGGTAACAAGCGTCTGCAGGATGTCGGAGACTGGACTGTCGCAGGACTCTGTGGTAGGTCCAGATCCATACACGGTATGAAAGGTGCAGGCAGTTGAGTTTGCAGGTAGGAACAGACTGTAGCAGGCAGATGCAAGCCATAGCAGAGTCTTGTGAGAGACACACATTAGTAATCTTGAATAAAGAGTTGGTTATAGGTAGCAAGGTACAAAGCAAGTGCAAGGTCACAGGTACAGAGTACAAGGATGGGGCCTGAGAACTAGCAACATCCCTAGGGAAGAACCATGTTGCTCAGGCACCTCCTAAAAGGGGGAAGGTGCCTTAAGTATCTTGCACCTCTCAGCCCAGGAGACCTATGGATTAATTCAGTGTTCTGAGTCTAGAGGTGAGTGGACTTCAAAAGTGGCTCTCGCACTGTTAACAGTTGAGTCCTAATCCTGGACTGGCAGACCCAATGGTTAATAGACTGCTTTTGAGTGCGGTATTATTTTCCCATGTCAGACAGGCTGTTAATATTTACTTTATTCTATGCTGGTTTTTGAAACTTTTAATAAATCTGCTGCAGATTTAAATGAGAAGCTTTCCTTTGTCTACCTCATGAAGCCGCTGAGTGAGCTGATCTATCACAGAGCATAAACTAGCTGCCGTATCACAGAGCATAATATTGTAAAGCGCTGCGAAATATGTTGGCGCTATACAAATAAAGTTTTATATTATAAACTAGCTGCCGTAGAGCAAACTCGCGCATGCGCAGCGCGAAGTCCTATGATATGGATATGACGCGATTTTCATACAGGCTATACCGCCCATGGTGGAGGGCGACGGAGCTCACACTGCCTTAGCACGCCAATCTGGGCGTGAATAATTGATCTGCAGGTGCTGCTGAGAAGCCACAGGGAATGCCCTGTGTGACTTCTCAAGCACTGAGAAGCCGCAGATCTAAAGGTAATAAAAGCACTTTTACATACTTTACAAATAACATTTTTTTACACAAAGGGATGCCTACAATGCATTCCTGGAGGTGCAGGGACAAGTATAAATGGTCTGGGGGCTGATTTTTAGGGGTCAGGTTCCCTTTAAGTATTCTGATTAAAGTGATTTTCAGCAGAAGTGAGATAAAATGCATGAAAAATGTCATAACCAAACAAGATTGTTATTGAGTAGTTTGGTGAAGGCACCTGCGGAAAATAAAAAACACAGAACTTACATAACATATGAACCCGACCTTACAGACACAATAAACAAGATGTCATATAGTGAAGCTTACATAAAAATGGCGAAGTTCTGGCTGCAACAACTATGAATGAACATCAAAAACAAATCTATAGGTCCCAACTAGAAAAGAGCGGGTTGATTGGTGGGACTCCCTGGACTGTAGGGAGCCTGGACAGGAGGCTGGAAAATTTCTTACTGATTTGCCCCAGGGCCGTGGGGTACTCAGAACCGGGCTTGGTGCTTTCGGGGAGTCACAGGGGTCGAGACCCGGCTCCGTGACCCTGGCTTCATTGTAAATAGTTTTTGAGGAATTATAGGAAAGAATTATTTGTGTCGCCACCTGTGGTTTGTGGCTATGAGTAGCCACCACTGCTGCAGAACCTCTGGAGACGATGGACGGGCAGCAGGAGTGGATTGGCTCCCCACAGGTGGAGCGGATCCCCAGGGCAGTGGATATTGAAAGGGTGTAGAGTGCAGGATGGAGGGTGCGCAGTAACAGACAGACTTACAATTTGTTGGTTCCTCAAGTCCCTTACTGGCAATACCAGTTCAACGACAGGTGGTGTTACTGGGAGTCTATGTAACCTGTGAGCAACTCGGGGTTCTCTTCACCCGGCAAGTTCTGAGTCCTCCCTGCTGCGCTTTCCCTTGGTGGGTCCATTCGGCTGCTTAAGCTGAGCTGCGGCCCTCCCTCTCTCCTGCTTGGTGCTGGTATGACAGGCAGCTCAAGTTCTTCTCCAGCCCCACTTCTCAGGCAGCTACTCCTGGGCTCTTCACGCTGCTTTACCTCCAGGCACTTGTGTGGCTGGGGAACTTGGAATGCCCCAACCTCCGGTATTGGCTGCCGGGACGTTAGGCCCTGAACAACCTCGGACTCCGGTGTCCGGTTATGGCGCTTACTCTTCTGGCGTGAACTCGACACTGCTCTTCTCCCCAGGCTCTCCTCTACTTCCTCAGACCCTTGCCTACAGGTCCCTCAAGCTAGGTTCAGCTATCCTGGGACGAGCTTAGCACTGCTCTAGTCCACAGGATGTCCTCATCAGTCTTCCTAGGAACTGAACCGACTAACTCCACCCCAGACCAGCATTTATAGGGGAGCTACCCTGAACCCGGGTTTTAGATCTCCCCCTTCAGGCCTAGAGGCAGAAAGGTGTTGTGTGCTTTGATTTTACCAGGTGTGAATGCCCTCTGTTGCTCTCAGGTATGACACTACCCTTCCCCCGAGGGAGATAATGACATTGTGGCATCCGGACTCTGCGGCGCCACATTACTTTCCTGTATCTCTGGTGTGGCACTGTATTTGTCAGGTCTAGTGCAACATCACCTGTGCGACTTAACGTACAGAGAACGTCTGCCCTGTTTAATTAAAAGTGAGACTCTGGAAGGGAAGAAAATTGCCAGCCTCCAGTCCAGCCATTAGGTACCTGGTTTATCTCTAGTCCCAACTGTCCCGGATACCGCAGTCGGATACAACGGCCAGTCTCGGAGTTAGTTGACCCCAACAGTCCCGGATACAACGGACAGTCTCGGAACTGGTTATATCAAGCAATCCCAGATAGGTTAGATACAGTAGACACTCTTGGAGTTAGTTGTAACCCAGCAGTCCCAGATACAGTGGACAGTCTGGGAGTTGGTTGTATCCTGGTAGTCTTGTATACAACGGTTGGATACAGCGAACAGTCTCAAAGCTACTTGTAACCCAGGCAGTCTTGAATACAGTGGTTGGATACAGCGGACAGTCTCGGAGTTAGTTGTATCCTGGCAGTCCTGAATACAGCGGTTGGATACATCAGATAGTCTTGGAATTGGTTGTATCCCGGCAGTCTCGTATACAGCGGTTGGATACAAAATGAATAAATAAAAATAAAAACATGAGCAAATGGAGTATCATGCAAAAAAGTGTACAAAAATGTATTAGAACAAACGACATTACACTAAACAGATCGCACAGTTTATACCTGTACTGTCTATTTAGTGTAACGTTGTTTGTCCTAATAAATTTTTGTACACTTTTTTGCATGATACTCCACTTTCTCCTGTTTTATTTAAATTGAAAGGAGTATGTTCTCGTGGATAGGGATTTTCCCATGCACATCAGTATGTGGTGGGGATAGCTCTCATTTCTCTAAGGCTGGGGTCACACATAGAAATCCGTTTTTGGAAGTGATTTCCATGACCAATCCGTTTTTCTTGGGTGCTTTTTGAGCCTCCTGCACCTCTGAACGTTTTTGGACTTAGTCATTTTTTCCATTTTTTTCATTAAAAACGCATATGCGTTAACGCATGCGTTAACGCAGGTGCCTATATGTGCCATGCGTTAACGCATGCGTTTCCCATAGGGCCCCATGTTAAAGAAAACGCATGCGTTTTTTAACTGGTGCCAAAAACGTTGCTAGCAACGTTTTTGGCTCAAAAACGGACATAGCAATGTTTTTAGCTCCAGAAAAAAACGGACAGGGTGTTTATTACATCCAATCCGTTTTTCTATCAGTTTTTGGACTTAGAAAAAAAAAATGACAAACATGAAGCCAAAAACGGACCAAGGGCTTATGTGTGACCCTAGCCTTAGCCATTTTGTACTTTGATTGTAAAAAGTGGTTGGATACAGTGGACAATCTCTGAGTTAGTTGTATCCCGGCAGTCTCGTATACAGCGGTTGGATTAAGCAGACAGTCTGGGAGTTGGTTGTATCCCGGCAGTCTCGTGTACAGCAGTTGGATACAGTACACAGTCTGAGACTTGGTTGTATCCCGGCAGTCTCGTGTACAGCGGTTGGATACAGCAGACAGTCTGGGAGTTGGTTGTATCCCAGCAGTCTCGTATACAGTGGTTGGATACAGGGGACAGTCTGGGAGTTGGTTGTATCCCGGCAGTCTTGTATACAGCTTTTGGATACAGCAGTCTGGGAGTTGGTTGTATCCCGGCAGTCTCGTATACAGCAGATAGTCTGGGAGTTGGTTGTATCCCGGCAGTCTCGTGTACAGCGGTTGGATACAGCAGACAGTCTGGGAGTTGGTTGTTTCTCGGCAGTCTTGTGTACAGCAGTTGGATATAGCAGTCTGAGCGTTGGTTGTATCCCTGCAGTCTTGTATACAGCGGTTGGATACAGCAGTCTGAGCGTTGGTTCTATCTCAGCAGTCTCGTATACAGTGGTTGGATACAGCAGTCCGAGCGTTGGTTGTATCCCGGCAGTCTCGTATACAGCGGTTGGATACAGCAGTCTGAGCGTTGGTTGTATCCCGGCAGTCTCGTATACAGCGGTTGGATACAGCAGTCTGAGCGTTGGTTGTATCCCGGCAGTCTCGTATACAGCGGTTGGATACAGCAGTCTGAGCGTTGGTTGTATCCCGGCAGTCTCGTATACAGCGGTTGGATACAGCAGTCTGAGCGTTGGTTGTATCCCGGCAGTCTCGTATACAGCGGTTGGATACAGCAGTCCGAGCGTTGGTTGTATCCTGGCAGTCTCGTATACAGTGGTTGGATACAGCAGTCCGAGCGTTGGTTGTATCCTGGCAGTCTCGTATACAGTGGTTGGATACAGCAGTCCGAGCGTTGGTTGTATCCCGGCAGTCTCGTATACAGCGGTTGGATACAGCAGTCCGAGCGTTGGTTGTATCCTGGCAGTCTCGTATACAGCGGTTGGATACAGTGGACAGTCTGAGCGTTGGTTGTATCCCGGCAGTCTCGTATACAGCGGTTGGATACAGCAGTCGAGCGTTGGTTGTATCCTGGCAGTCTCGTATACAGTGGTTGGATACAGCAGTCCGAGCGTTGGTTGTACCCCGGCAGTCTCGTATACAGCGGTTGGATACAGCAGTCCGAGCGTTGGTTGTACCCCGGCAGTCCTTGGCGGTCAGTGGAATGTTCCTCACTGCCACCTGTCTGGCGTCTCCTCCTACCAGGGTAGAAAGAAATGATAACTGGGTGTGAATATGGACGTGTACAATCCTTTTCCTCTGGCTAGTGATAATAAAATAACATGAAATATTCATTTTAACTATGGCTCCCCACCATTATTTTTCAGTTTTGCTAGTGAAAGTAAATAGCATCTGACTGCCAGCCCTGTTCATTATTCCAGAGGACTATAATGGGAAAGGAAAACATTCACTAAAGTTTCATTCTATTATAAAATGTCACTAGCAACAAAAAAATAATAATAAAGCTATACTGGGAGACGTCCATTAGTTGGTCTTCACAAACATGGCCGCCAACACGTACGGTACTTGTGCATGGAACAGACGACACATTTTAAAGTCCGTTTTCCTTGCTCATTCCCCCTAGCGTTTACAAAGGGTTAGCTGAGAATGACGTCATCACCCAGCGGCTGTGTCGCGCACTGGTGACGTAGAAGCATTGCGGAAGTGAAGCTGAGCCGTAAAGATGCACCGGAGAGGGGTGGGAGCGGGGGCGATCGCCAAGAAGAAGCTGGCGGAGGTGAACGGGCTGGGGATCACCGGGTCATGGGCTCTCCGCATGTAATGAGTGTGTAAAGTGAGGAGGCTCGTGTTGTGCCTAGTGCTGTGTAAGGTCCAGGGCTGTGTCTAGTGACGTCACCCAGTATGGGAATATTCATTAAAAATGGCTGCAAAGGAGGAGTAGATCTGTCACCCATGGCAACCTGTCCGCCTGTAATCCTGAGCTTCATCGTCCTGTGCCCCGCACTTCCTTATATACATGTATAGAATCTGCCTGTTATCCCCTTCACTTCTGTCATAACGATTTATTCTTGTATGTGGCTTGACAATTAAAGGGATTGTCCAGAAGATGAAAATGTTTCGAAAGGGTTTAGACTGGTATAAAAAAAAAAACAAGTTCTACCCACAGCTCCCGATGTGACGCTCATCAGCCGATCACTGGTCTCTACATCCCGGGACACCACAAAGGCCGATCATTGTCTGTGGATGATCGCTCTGTGCCCTTCCTTCAATTGCTCCTTTTCCAGGATTGCTAGAGCCCTACACATCACAGCAGAGGCTGGGGGGATATACATCACAGCAGAGGCTGGGGGCATATACATCACAGTAGAGGCTTGGTGGGGCATAGCATACATCACAGCAGAGGCTGAGTGGGGATATACATCACAGCAGAGGCTTGGTGGGAGCATATACATCACAGCAGAGGCTTGGTGGGAGCATATACATCACAGCAGAGGCTTGGTGGGAGCATATACATCACAGCAGAGGCAGAGGCTTGGTGGGAGCATATACATCACAGCAGGCTGAGTGGGAGCATATACAGCAGAGGCTGGGACTGGGTCATAGACATCACTGGGGACTGGATTTAAAGGCAAACATGTCTGCCAGCCAAGCATTGCGGTCCCAGGAATCTGCCTGAAGAAGGTCACCAAGGGCCACATGCGTCCCTGGGGCCTGAGGTTCCCCACCCCTGCCTTAAAACATTGTGGGCTGCAATACCCCAAAATGAACCAATTGCATAATAGAAACAGACTTGTAAAAATCTCCAAGTCTTCTAGGAAAGATTGAGTCCCAACTCAACATATGATCCAAGGGCATGAGGTCCTTAATGCAGATTCTGATTGGTTGATGGAGGCCATTGGCTGCATCCATCGCTGTTTATATACTAAAGTTCCATGGATTACGCTGCGCAGTTTAGAAAATTCACTTTGCATTCAGGGTGCAGTTTGATTCAGCAGCATTGGTGTTTGGGTTGGTGGAGCTTTGGCAGTTACTCCTCACTTGTTCTTGTTCGAGTGCCTGTAAATCCAGCTTCATATATCCAACATTGACAGGGTGCACACTGTCATGTATAGACTGAAGACTGGTGTCCTGAGCTATTTATGCCTATGAGGCAGTTAAGATGTGGTCAGGAGACCAGTGTCATGTTCTGTATCTGAGTGTGTCTGATGTGTGAATCTTTCTTCAGATTTACTGCTGACTGTATCTTCTCTTACAGATAATGATGTTAAGATACACAGATCATATAGAGGGCAAACGCTAAGTAGGTTGAAGTGAATATAATCATTTGTTGATCAAAGACATCAGATTTTAGGCAGCCACTTGTTATCTCTCAATGCTCTGCCTATCTTGGCATATATATGTATTGGAGCGGTGGTGTGCCTCTGCAATGTGGGGATTTACTTGGTAGAATGTATTGTTGAATTATATACATTCAGATATTGTCTCTCCAGGCCAAGTACAAGGAGCGAGGGACCGTCCTAGCCGAGGACCAGCTTGTACAGGTAACTGAAGCTGTATATTCTATCAGGACTCTTCTGGGGGACCTCTAAAAGTTGGGACTTCATTGTTCTTGAAGCTTTACCACTGACTGCACAGTTCTATTTTAAGTTTTCTTGGAACTTAGAGGGGGGAGAGTTATGAACAGGGATCCCTGCTTGAAGTGGGGTTCAAGTGCTGCCATTTGTAGTTCACAGGAAAAAGGCCATTCATTCATTTTGCTGCTTGGCAGTACACGCTGCAGTGGCTGGGTGACACAGTGATACATCTATTCACCTGTAGCAAGTCAGCCCTAATACCTGGTTTAGCAATGAACGGTTCGTGGTGATTATTGTTGTACATTTCACTTTCTCTGCACAGGGCAGCTCGTCAGTATTAATTTAATAACTTTTTTTTAAATAAAAGGAGGAACACTATGAATTTTTCTTCTAGCTGTATTAAGGAGTTATCCCAATAGTAAAAGCAATTATTTAGCTTTGGATTTACTACTAAATAATAGGGGCACACTCACCATCCAGTTAAAGAGGATGTCCGGTCTAAATCCAGAAGTCTGCAGTCCCCCTGTGTGCGTCCCCCAACTTGTAAATCCTCACATCACACACTGTGCTCTGTCTGGATTCTTTATTATGTTTAATCAATCCGTGGCTTAAAACATTGTCATTTACTGTCAGAAAATACCTTTAATGGTACCTTTACACGCCGCCACCGAAAGGTAGAAATCGGCAGGTATCGGAACTTTGTACCTTCAAAACACCGCGAAGTGGCGGCGTGTAATTCAGGTTGTTCCTTCCTGTTTCTTTGGATATCTGTGATTCAGCCGTGCTGAAAAACAAGCAGGCATAACCCCTATGGTGGCGGCGTGTAATCGGGGCACAGGTACGGTATTTGAGTTACCTGGGGCGTGCTACAGCATCATGTATACCACGCCCCATTAGCTATAGCTATCATTGGTGTGGACTACTGTGTACCCATTGGCTGTCCCTGCACAGGGCGGCATATTTAACGAGCTGACCAGTCACACTCTACATTTGCAATGGCGTCATGTATTAGCCAGCCTTCCTGCGCTGGCTGGCCAATCATGATGTTATTGCATTGTCCAATCACCGTACGAGTGTCGCGTAATACACAACTCTGTCACGCCTATGTAGTTACGGCACACAATATGTACGCCCATATTCCCTTGTGGTGGCGGCGTGTAAATCAGGGAAGGTGCTCTACA
The DNA here is from genome assembly GCA_033576535.1 of Allobates femoralis. Lineage (NCBI taxonomy): Eukaryota > Metazoa > Chordata > Amphibia > Anura > Aromobatidae > Allobates > Allobates femoralis. The sequence continues at coordinate 357,503,011 of JARQOC010000006.1, forward strand.
GAAGGTAACCTGCGGCACCCGTTGGCACTTCCGGGGAAAGAAAATACCTTCTGTGGAGCACCTTGTGACGGCGTGTATATGCGGCATCAGGTACCGTTAGGAACCTTTGAAAACACGCATGTGCGGTGCCTACCTGTTGCTACCCTCGGTGGCGGCGTGTAAAGGTACAATTAGTGGTAATGTATGTCTCTTTAATGAAGACAGTCACTTCTTTATAGGGGTTACTCCACAATCACAGCTTGTCACCCATCCTTGGGATTGGTAATAAGTTGCTGATTACTGTGTGTCCTAATAATTATGAGAACATTCCCAAGTCCACTGTCAGATTAGAGTGGTGGTAAATCATGTGCACTGCTGCTTCATTGAAAGTTTATGGTACTGATAGAATTAGCCATTTGCAGTGTAAGTGGTAATGTACATACTTTACAATTTTGCTCCGTTAATAGAGGGACTCAACATCAGTGTTCTCATGTCCTAGCAGTGGGGTAATAAGTTGTGATTGTGTCACAGCCCCTATAAAGGCCCCGTTACATGGTACGATATTGTGAACGATATCGCTGAAACATCACGGGTTTGGAGTCGTTCAAACTACATCGTTGGGACGTCGTTGCGTGTTACACCAAGATACGACTACAATAAATCGTTGATCGCAGTTTTGAGAACATGTTCTCAAATCAAACGATCCTCGATCAGCCAACCTGCTGCATCGTGTGTAACACCGCAATAACTATGTCGTTAACGACTTCGCCTATTCGCAAGAGTGAACAAATATAGTTTGCTGGGTTGTGCGAATGATAGTTGCTCGCCACATCCTTGGTGCGTCGTCCACGATATCTATACGTGTGCCATCTCACCAACGATGTAAAAAAGATGTCCTAACGACCGCGCTCCCCTGAGATCGTTGGTGATATCTTAACGACATTGAAGCGTGTAAAGATACCTTAACCTTCCTAGCGGTATTCCCGAGCCTGACTCGGGGTTAACATTCACTGCCAGAAGCGGTAACCCCGAGTCAAGCTCGGGCTTACCCGCGGTCGCGGCAGATGCGGTGAAAAAACCGCATCTGCCGCACTTGCCGCATAGCCGCCGCACTTGCGGTGCGGTTGCGGTAATCGCCATAGTAAGTATAGGGGGACTTGCGGCAGATGCGGCAAGTGCGGTTTTGCACTTGCGGCAGGTGCGGCCGCGAAAAAAAACGCACTTGCCGCACCTGCCGCAAGTGCAAAACCGCACTTGCCGCATCTGCCGCAAGTCCCCCTATACTTACTATGGCGATTACCGCAACCGCGCCGAAACCGCGCCGCATGCGGCGGCTGCGCGGCAGATGCGGTTTTTTCACCGCATCTGCCGTGACCGCGGGTAAGCCCGCTTTTAGCCCAAAATTCCTGACCTAATCATACCGCCAGGGAGGTTACGCTTGACCTAAACATTAAAATGCAATTGTCTAGATTCTGTCATTAACAATCCTCTGTCTTGCTGTGAATCCCTCCATCTTTTCATTATTGTAGATGTCCAAGCAGCTAGAAATGTTTAAAACAAATCTAGAAGACTTTGCCAGTAAACACAAGCAGGAAATTCGGAAGAATCCTCAGTTCCGGGTCCAGTTCCAAGATATGTGTGCTACAATTGGAGTGGACCCTCTGGCCTGTAAGTTCTTGAAGCTTGTAGTCACCATTTCCACTGGCTCCTTCCTTCAGTCAGTTATAGGTACTGCTTAGGATTTTTGGGTATTGTAGCATGATATGTATCAGGTCAGACTATACATTACCCCTGTCTTCTGTTTGGATTAAAATGTATAACATAGTTTAATAATCAGCTGTTATTTTATATTTTATACAAGATGTATTAATAGAGCGAATGTTGTGTTTGTTTTCCAGCTGGTAAAGGCTTCTGGTCAGAAATGCTGGGTGTTGGAGATTTTTACTATGAGCTTGGTGTACAGATTGTAGAAGTATGCTTGGCTCTAAAGCACCAAAATGGAGGTAAGTGTTCAGCAGGGATTGTATGGTCACAGCAAACTGATCAGTGCAAGGGTGGAACAACAAGAATAATGGCTTGTCTGTATAGACCTGAGTCAGGTAATTCCCTACACCCACCTACACCCTGCAATATATTTTATAATGTCATAATATTACAGCGCATTCAACTAGTGTTCTAATTTGTAAATTAAAGTGAACATGGTCATATCCCAGCAGGGAATTATATATGAAGGTATGAAAACGGCATAGATATGGCCACTTACACCAGCAATACCAGGGAATTGTGACTAGCTTGCACACCACACGCTGTTAAGATTCAGCAGTTATACAGAGTGACTGTAGACTACTGTTCCAAGCCTAAAAACATTCTTTAATATTAGCATTATGTTGGGTTGGGGCTCTTTGCTGTCTCACTCTTTGGACAGTTCTGTGAAACGCCCTGCTTCTGTAGTGGGAGAGACCACTGTGTAGAAGCATAAGAAAGAAAGGGAGTGTGACGCCTGGAAACACGGGAGAAAGGAAGATCTGTGCCATTGTATTTCTTCATACTGAATGTAGTTATCGAAGAAGTGATGCATGATGGATTTCTTTGTATTATGGAGCAGCAGGAGGAGGCTGCAAATAGTAAATGAGGTAAACTTGTCACAGCCTTCTCAGTGTGTTGTGGCTAGCCATCTGAGAACCGTGTGTAGTGTGAGACTGAACTTAACTCTATAGGCTGTTGATTCCTTATTTTGCAGACTGACCCATAAAAACAGCTATGTCCTCTTCCAGATTTTCCCCTTTGAGAAGCAGCTATGTCCTCCTCCTTTTTCTAGGCTGCATAATGCAAAGGGACATCTTATTACATGGGTTTTAAATAGCATTATTCATTAGTAATAGTCAGGCTCCTGCTGAGGTAAACTTCAACTTGATTCAGTAATTATTATAATGGAATGGTGAAATGAGTAACCATGCAGCACCCCAAAACCTCTCCACCCTCATCTCAGTATATCACCCCACCCGTTCTCTAGAAGTGACTTTAGACTAACATCCGCACTATTCCGAATCACCCACTCTCGGCTCCAAGACTTCTCCCGAGCTGCACCAATTCTCTAGAATGCTCTACCCCAAGAATTTAGGATTATTCACAACTTACATAGTTTTAGGTGCTCCCTAAAAACACATCTTTTTAGGACGGCCTATAATTCTCCCTAATCAGTCATTTATACATAGAATATTCACTACTTTTCTGAACATAACTCTGTTAAACTCCACCAGATCCAATTTCACTAAAACGATTGACTGGTGATGACTTGTGTAGCTTTTATCTATTCCCTGTTTCTTCAAGATGGCAGGACCATCATTGGAAATAAGCACCTGTACATTGTGGCACCCTGACCTCATTCTAGATTGTAAGATCTTCCTAGCAGAGTTGTTATTATTGTTTGCTTTAATTACTGAATTTTTTATAACTGTTGGTATGACTGATTGTATATAAATCTCTGAATTGTAAGTGCTGCGGAATATGTTGGCGCTTTATAAATAAAGATTATTATTATTGTGTTTACGATTTTTTTTCCTGACTAATTTATGTGAAAAATAGGTACAGTAAATCAAGTCTCCCAGTGTATTCTATGGATCAGTAACGCTGCAAAATAGGCCGGGTCCTGCCCTATATGAGCAGAAAGCTCCACTTTATTATCCAAATGATTGTCTATCCTTAGACTTAGGTATAATTGAGTGATTGGTTGTGGCTGATGTTTGGAAAACCAAGTACCTATTAGAATCAAGAAGTATTAATACCTCTTTCTCTATCGCCTCATTGGGGTACACAGGATACTATGGATGTATGCTTGGCTGCCACTAGGAGGCGTGACACTATGCTAAGTAAAAAAAAAAAGTTAGCTCCTCCTGAGCAAGAATACACCCCCTCACTGGAGTGAACCTGATCAGTTTTAGCTTAGTGTCAGTAGGAGGTAGATGTGGTCTACTGACCCACACATCCCTTCTTATTTTATTTTATTTTTCTTATCTATTTTTCCCATTATTTTCCCTCGGAATGAAGAATAGACGGGTGACGGTGCCTTCGCACACCAATTTCCCAAAACCACCAACAGACGGGAACGTGGAGTGTTACCTCCACGTACCCCCTTCTGTGCCGAGAGACAAGATTTCTAATTTTATTTTTGTTTTATTTTATCTTTTTTACACCATGGCGACGGTTCCTTAGCGTTCCGATCTCCACATTCCCCAGACGGCCACGCAGTGTTACCTCCCCGTATCCCCCTCTGCACCGCCTGCTCCATCAAGCAAATTAAGACATTTTATAGGTTAAGGAGCACATATCCCTCCCCTGATCCCATAGTTGGGACACTGGTTCACAGGAGCTTGGTGACATGCATGGACTCTCTGGCCCTCCCCAGCCTCCTTTTTCAGGACACTGAGTCGCAAGAGCCGTTCATCACCACGACGCCCTCCCCATCCTCCCCGCACGAGGACTTTGGGTCGCAGGGCCAGCACCAGGTAATGCCTTCTAGACTATCCTTATCCTGCCTGCACCATGGATTACATCCGGGGACCCCCCTGCAGATCCCCCTACCGGTGCTTCCAAACATCTAGCCATGTAGCCCTTACATCCTGGGACAACTCCCCTCTACCGGTGGATGGGTGATTCACTATTAGTGCAGTGGTCGGTACCCCCACATGGATTGCAGGAGCCAGCACCGGGACAGGCTACACGGCTCTCCCCCACCCCCTCCCTCCCCAGGGACCAGTACAAAGATTCGGAGGGCGCTTCAACAGCGGTGACAACGCGCATAGATTTAACCATTCCCTCCCCTGCCAGCACGTTATTTCCCCCAGGGCCACCTTTATTTTATTTCCCGCCGCCGGCCCGTTACTGGCAACGTCACTGGCTGCCGGAACGTCTCCTGGCCGCTTCCCGCTGAGGGCGGTCTTATCATTCTCGGCGCACTTTTTTCTCTATGGTCGCTCCTCTACAGCTGTGGTCTTTGCGGCAGGCATGGCGCCCCCCCCCCCCAACATGTATATAGGTCCCCGTGCCGCCCAGCCGTTAATTTGTTCACAGGCTGAAAACGTGCCTACCCCCAGCTGCCAGACCACCCACCAAATGTTTTCCCCGCACTTTAGTTTTCAAATGTTTTCTTTATTTTAATCCTTCTGTCTCCGCACCTGAAACAGCACCACAGCTGCACAAGAGCAGGCTCTGCCTGGCACTCCAGAAAACCACTTCAGCTTCTGGAGATCCCCATCTTAATGTGTCCCATGCTCACCCCTGCAAATTAAAACGTGTATTATTCCTCCAAGGCATCGGTACCAGTTTGGTCGTCATCTGTCTGTGTGCACAGATGGGTCATGGATCCTGCCACTACCTCAGTGTGCAGGAATCCTGGTTGACAAGCATCCTACACCAAAGGCAACAGCCTCCCCTCCAGGGGAGTGCACCCTATATGTTACAGCAGGTTGCATCATCCGCTACATCGCCCAAGACCTGCCTGCAAGATTAATCATAATATTTGCCACCCCACCAGGCAGGGACATGCCTGTCAGTTCAACCAATATGTAGAGATAGGTCTGCTCACCCCTTCCCAAAAGAGGTGCCCAGAAAAATAAATTCAAACACTATAATAGGTATTTCTGTCACACTCGAGAAGAAAAGATGAAATCCAGGTATGGTTGATGTGAAGCAAAAGGATAGTTTATTTGGTTCTGATCTCACAGAAATGCTGTCAATCCACAACGTTTCGGCAATACATGCCTTGATCACGTAACAGCTGGTTCAAATGCCATAAAATCAAAGATACAGAACATGTGTTAATACAGTCATAAGACCTATAATTATATTACAATCAGCATATCAAATAAACAAATTATAGCCTAACACCTTTTAGAATATACGTGTCAATTTCTCTTTCATTAACATAATAGACTTGAAGACTAGTCTCAAGAAGCAAATAAATCATCCAGGAGAAAAACAATAGTATGTTTATACCTTTAAATCTGAGGTATTCGCTAAATGATCTTGTGCGGATGCATATAAGTCAGGTACCAATACTATATCTGGTAACTAGAAAAATCATATTGATAATAAACAGCATATCTAGAATGCATAAGTTATAAGAGCATGACTATCTAGGTAAAAGTGCCATAATATTACCTTTATTGAGACTTCTCTGGCATGTAATTATCACTAAGTCAAGGAAAACCTCTTATTAATAGTGCCAACGATCTCATGAGTGTGTACCTAATATCAATAGAAGTAAAGTGGTTCAACTGTACATGTATATTAAAACTAACGTACAGCAATATACCATCACCAAAAAGGCACCATTAGGACACAATATGGCACATTACCAGATTGTCATATGAAGTAGTGCTGACAGCAGCTATTTCTAGTTCCTGGATAGTATGGACCCACTACTGAAAAGCAAGTGTCTTAGATATAAAAACCTGTAATAATGGCAAAGTGTAGCTCAATAGAATGAAAAAGTCCCAGAGAGGGATCGCTTTACCTGACCACACGTAGTAGTAATGAATGCGAGTGAACCGCGCTATGGAACAGCGTCCACGCTGAACGCCGTCCTTAAGTAACGAGCGGCCCGTGACGTCTCATTGTTTATAACCATTGTGCGCATGCGCGCGACGTAAAGCGTCTTTCCGGACACAGCCGGAGTTTACCGAAGTGAAGGGAGGCGGGGGAATGCAGGAGGTGACGTCAGGCCTCCCGGACAAAGCCGGGAAAGGAGCTGGCTGAAGTAGAAATGCTGTGTAAACAAATGCTAAGTGTTGGAGCTGCGAGTGCCCAGTGGGGACATGGTGCCATCAAGTTAAGCTTCAGGAAACTGCAAGAAAATATACAAGAATATCAGAGCACATACAAAACCATGTATACATAAACTTATGAGTATGAATTAATGGATGTGATGATCTTATATCACCATGGCAGTTTTGACCAGATCCCTCACAGACTACAGTCACAGCAAATGCGTATCATCACTTGAGTATATCATTATGATATAATAGTAAAATAGAAAAGGAGTCAGTGTGCAAGAATGGGGAATTTAAAGAGACATACACTAAATCTTATTCAGAGATGTGAAAACGTTTTATAGGTAAAAATTATTATGTTATTATTTCGTACTCCCTATTCAAGCCTCGTGGCTCCAATGTATCCAGTGTATGGATCCAATAACTTTCTCTTTCTTTTAACTTTCTAATTCTGTCACCTCCTCTCCTAGATATGGGTACATGGTCTATGACCTGAAATTTTAGTTGTGAGACCCCATGGCCGCAAGTATTAAAGTGATGTGGGATGGGTAAAAGATCTTTTTTGCACCGGATTGTAGACTTATGTTGACTGATGCGGTCTCGGACATGCTGGGTAGTCTCCCCAACATATCCGAGACCGCACGGACACTTGATAAAATAAACCACGTATGAAGAATCACACGTGAAGAACCCCCTGATCTCAAATCTCTTACCAGATCTTGGATGGAAGAAGTACTCACCCCTAGTTACATGCGAGCATTGCATGCAACTAATACAGGGGAATATACCCCTTCTGGTCGTGGTTAGTGTTCCCTGTACCATTCTAGGTAATTTAGAACCTATGTCGGCTCGTACGAGATGATCCCTAAGATTCCTAGGTCTTTTAAAACAACACAGAGGGTTAGTTGCAAACTCCGCTACTTTCGGATAAGCGGAACGGAGTATACCCCAGTGTTTCCTAACGACTGAATTGATTAAATTGGAAAAAGGGTGATATGTGTTGACAAACATTATGCGCTTCTCACCTACCACCCTATTAGAATTAGTAGCCCCGGTTGATAAAGTACTATCGGGGTAGCCCCTAGCTTTAAATTTGGATCGCATTTCTTTTAACCTGATATTCCTTACCTCAGGATTGGAAACTATCCGTTCTACCCTCGTTAGTTGTGACTTGGGTAGTGCCCTCTTCAAGTGTTTGGGATGACAACTAGTGTACATAAGTAGACTATTTTTGTCTGTCGATTTGCAATACAGGTCAGAGATGAGTGTGCCCTGTGGTGTCCGTGTCACCTGAGTGTCCAGAAAACTGATAGTCAAAGCATCACAGTTAAGGGTAAAGTTAAGGCCCCGTATGTAGCTATTTAAATCACTGAAGAACTGATCTAATCTATCTCTGGAACCCTGCCATATGAAAAAAATGTCATCTATAAAGCGTAGCCATAAAGAGACATGTGATGTATAGAGTGGGTGAGTGTATACATACTTCCGTTCAAATTCCGCCATGTATATGTTTGCATATGGCGGTGCTACATGTGAGCCCATAGCAGTCCCCTTCTTCTGTAAGAAGTATGTATCTTCAAAAAGAAAAAAATTGTTATGAAGTATTAACTGTAGAGCATCCTTGCATTACACGTGGGGAGCTACACATTAAACATAATCTTTCGGTGAATGAATTAATTCAACCTTAAGGACCTGGGTTTATACACCCCTAGCGATTTTCAGCCACCAAGGAACATTCACCCTGCTGAAACGTATATCTCAATTGTACAACGTGAAGTTTCAGATATCTTTCAGAAAATTACACGTGGGGAGCTACACATTAAACATAATCTTTCGGTGAATGAATTAATTCAACCTTAAGGACCTGGGTTTATACACCCCTAGCGATTTTCAGCCACCAAGGAACATTCACCCTGCTGAAACGTATATCTCAATTGTACAACGTGAAGTTTCAGATATCTTTCAGAAAATTACACGTGGGGAGCTACACATTAAACATAATCTTTCGGTGAATGAATTAATTCAACCTTAAGGACCTGGGTTTATACACCCCTAGCGATTTTCAGCCACCAAGGAACATTCACCCTGCTGAAACGTATATCTCAATTGTACAACGTGAAGTTTCAGATATCTTTCAGAAAATTACACGTGGGGAGCTACACATTAAACATAATCTTTCGGTGAATGAATCCAGGGCCCTACAGAACTTGTCTACTAATAAATCTATTATTGTGAAACCGGCAGACAAAGGGGGCGCTATTGTAGTTATGAATAGAACACAATACATACAAGAGATTTATAGACAATTAAAGGATGTTAATACTTACTCCCCTATCCCCAGAATTCCTACGGCTGAAGTACGGAAGAAATTGACTGACTTCATTCAGGTGTATAGAACTCATAATGTTATTGATGACAAACTAGCTGATTACCTACTACATAGAAATCCGGTTACACCGGTTTTCTATGTTTTGCCGAAGATTCACAAAGACTTACAAAATCCCCCAGGTAGACCAATTGTTGCGTCTACAGAATCTATCCTCTCACCTCTGTCCAAGACCTTAGACAAAATATTAACCCCGTTAGTTTTTGGGATAGAATCATTTATTAAGGATACATCAGATTTTCTTTCCAAGATGAAGACTGTTACAGGTTTAACAGATGAGACCCTACTGGTGACCATTGATGTCAGCAGTTTATATACCTCGATAGAACATCATATTGGTATTGACTCTATAGAATCTTTTCTAACATCTAGAACAACGTTCACGTTGCTTGAAAGAAATTTTTGCAAGGATGCTCTACAGTTAATACTTCATAACAATTTTTTTCTTTTTGAAGATACATACTTCTTACAGAAGAAGGGGACTGCTATGGGCTCACATGTAGCACCGCCATATGCAAACATATACATGGCGGAATTTGAACGGAAGTATGTATACACTCACCCACTCTATACATCACATGTCTCTTTATGGCTACGCTTTATAGATGACATTTTTTTCATATGGCAGGGTTCCAGAGATAGATTAGATCAGTTCTTCAGTGATTTAAATAGCTACATACGGGGCCTTAACTTTACCCTTAACTGTGATGCTTTGACTATCAGTTTTCTGGACACTCAGGTGACACGGACACCACAGGGCACACTCATCTCTGACCTGTATTGCAAATCGACAGACAAAAATAGTCTACTTATGTACACTAGTTGTCATCCCAAACACTTGAAGAGGGCACTACCCAAGTCACAACTAACGAGGGTAGAACGGATAGTTTCCAATCCTGAGGTAAGGAATATCAGGTTAAAAGAAATGCGATCCAAATTTAAAGCTAGGGGCTACCCCGATAGTACTTTATCAACCGGGGCTACTAATTCTAATAGGGTGGTAGGTGAGAAGCGCATAATGTTTGTCAACACATATCACCCTTTTTCCAATTTAATCAATTCAGTCGTTAGGAAACACTGGGGTATACTCCGTTCCGCTTATCCGAAAGTAGCGGAGTTTGCAACTAACCCTCTGTGTTGTTTTAAAAGACCTAGGAATCTTAGGGATCATCTCGTACGAGCCGACATAGGTTCTAAATTACCTAGAATGGTACAGGGAACACTAACCACGACCAGAAGGGGTATATTCCCCTGTATTAGTTGCATGCAATGCTCGCATGTAACTAGGGGTGAGTACTTCTTCCATCCAAGATCTGGTAAGAGATTTGAGATCAGGGGTTCTTCACGTGTGATTCTTCATACGTGGTTTATTTTATCAAGTGTCCGTGCGGTCTCGGATATGTTGGGGAGACTACCCAGCATGTCCGAGACCGCATCAGTCAACATAAGTCTACAATCCGGTGCAAAAAAGATCTTTTACCCATCCCACATCACTTTAATACTTGCGGCCATGGGGTCTCACAACTAAAATTTCAGGTCATAGACCATGTACCCATATCTAGGAGAGGAGGTGACAGAATTAGAAAGTTAAAAGAAAGAGAAAGTTATTGGATCCATACACTGGATACATTGGAGCCACGAGGCTTGAATAGGGAGTACGAAATAATAACATAATAATTTTTACCTATAAAACGTTTTCACATCTCTGAATAAGATTTAGTGTATGTCTCTTTAAATTCCCCATTCTTGCACACTGACTCCTTTTCTATTTTACTATTATATCATAATGATATACTCAAGTGATGATACGCATTTGCTGTGACTGTAGTCTGTGAGGGATCTGGTCAAAACTGCCATGGTGATATAAGATCATCACATCCATTAATTCATACTCATAAGTTTATGTATACATGGTTTTGTATGTGCTCTGATATTCTTGTATATTTTCTTGCAGTTTCCTGAAGCTTAACTTGATGGCACCATGTCCCCACTGGGCACTCGCAGCTCCAACACTTAGCATTTGTTTACACAGCATTTCTACTTCAGCCAGCTCCTTTCCCGGCTTTGTCCGGGAGGCCTGACGTCACCTCCTGCATTCCCCCGCCTCCCTTCACTTCGGTAAACTCCGGCTGTGTCCGGAAAGACGCTTTACGTCGCGCGCATGCGCACAATGGTTATAAACAATGAGACGTCACGGGCCGCTCGTTACTTAAGGACGGCGTTCAGCGTGGACGCTGTTCCATAGCGCGGTTCACTCGCATTCATTACTACTACGTGTGGTCAGGTAAAGCGATCCCTCTCTGGGACTTTTTCATTCTATTGAGCTACACTTTGCCATTATTACAGGTTTTTATATCTAAGACACTTGCTTTTCAGTAGTGGGTCCATACTATCCAGGAACTAGAAATTGCTGCTGTCAGCACTACTTCATATGACAATCTGGTAATGTGCCATATTGTGTCCTAATGGTGCCTTTTTGGTGATGGTATATTGCTGTACGTTAGTTTTAATATACCGTATATACTCGTGTATAAGCCGAGTTTTTCAGCACAAAAATTGTGCTGAAAAGTGCCCCCCTCGGCTTATACACGAGTCACTATACAGCTGAGTGGGGGGGGGCCGGTGTCCGGGGGCTGGAGGAGGCAGGGGGAGGCTGCACTATGAGCGGCCGGTCACGTGGGGCCGCTCATTAGTGCAATGCAATATGCACGGCATCCCCCTGTCCATCAGCGGCAGGGGGAGCCGTGCATATTACATTGCTCTCCCCCAGTAGTTTATACAGGCCCCCGATCCCCCCCCCCCCCGTAGTTTATACAGGCCCCCCGATCCCCCCCGCCCCGTAGTATATACAGGCCCCCCGTAGTTTATGCAGGCCACCCGATCCCCCCCCCGTAGTATATACAGGCCCCCCCGATTCCCACCCTCTATGTAGTATATACAGGCCCCCCGCGCTCTATATACAGGCCCCCGGTTGCAGCCACAGACCTGTAAGAGAATCGCTTTCATACTTACCCTCCTCGCTGTTACCCGCGCTCCTCCGGTCTCCTTCCCGCTTGTACCCGGCGCGTCCACAATGACGTCATTGTGGATGCGCCGGGAAGAAGCTGGAAGGAGACGAGGACGCGCGATGACAGTGAGGAGGGTAAGTATGAAAGCGATTCTCTTACAGGTCTGTGGCTGCAACCGGGGGCCTGTATATAGAGCGCGGGGGGCCTGTATATACTACATAGAGGGTGGGAATCGGGGGGCCTGTATATACTACGGGGGGGGTGATCGGGTGGCCTGCATAAACTACGGGGGTGGGTAATCGGGGGGCCTGTATATACCACACTGCTGGGGGCTGCTGCCTGTATATACCACACTGCTGGGGGCTGCTGCCTGTATATACCACACTGCTGGGGAGGCTGCTGTATACCACACTGCTGGGGAGGCTGCTGTATACCACACTGCTGGGGGCTGCTGCCTGTATATACCTCACTGCTGGGGGCTGCTGCCTGTATATACCACACTGCTGGGGGCTGCTGCCTGTATATACCACACTGCTGGGGGCTGCTGCCTGTATATACCACACTGCTGGGGGCTGCTGCCTGTATATACCACACTGCTGGGGGCTGCTGCCTGTATATACCTCACTGCTGGGGGCTGCTGCCTGTATATACCACACTGCTGGGGGCTGCTGCCTGTATATACCACACTGCTGGGGGCTGCTGCCTGTATATACCACACTGCTGGGGGCTGCTGCCTGTATTAACCACACTGCTGGGGGCTGCTGCCTGTATATACCACACTGCTGGGGGCTGCTGCCTGTATATACCACACTGCTGGGGGCTGCCGCCTGTATATACCTCACTGCTGGGGGCTGCTGCCTGTATATACCACACTGCTGGGGGCTGCTGCCTGTATATACCACACTGCTGGGGGCTGCTGCCTGTATATACCACACTGCTGGGGGCTGCTGCCTGTATATACCACACTGCTGGGGGCTGCTGCCTGTATATACCACACTGCTGGGGGCTGCTGCCTGTATATACCACACTGCTGGGGGCTGCTGCCTGTATATACCACACTGCTGGGGGCTGCTGCCTGTATATACCTCACTGCTGGGGGCTGCTGCCTGTATATACCACACTGCTGGGGGCTGCTGCCTGTATATACCACACTGCTGGGGGCTGCTGCCTGTATATACCACACTGCTGGGGGCTGCTGCCTGTATATACCACACTGCTTGGGGGCTGCTGCCTGTATATACCACACTGCTGGGGGCTGCTGCCTGTATATACCACACTGCTGGGGGCTGCTGCCTGTATATACCTCACTGCTGGGGGCTGCTGCCTGTATATACCACACTGCTGGGGGCTGCTGCCTGTATATACCACACTGCTGGGGGCTGCTGCCTGTATATACCTCACTGCTGGGGGCTGCTGCCTGTATATACCACACTGCTGGGGGCTGCTGCCTGTATATACCACACTGCTGGGGGCTGCTGCCTGTATATACCACACTGCTGGGGGCTGCTGCCTGTATATACCACACTGCTGGGGGCTGCTGCCTGTATATACCACACTGCTGGGGGCTGCTGCCTGTATATACCACACTGCTGGGGGCTGCTGCCTGTATATACCTCACTGCTGGGGGCTGCTGCCTGTATATACCACACTGCTGGGGGCTGCTGCCTGTATATACCACACTGCTGGGGGCTGTATACCTGTGCTGGAGTCCACCCTCGGCTTATACACGAGTCAATAGGTTTTCCCAGGTTTTGGGGGCAAAAGTAGGGGGGTCGGCTTATACACGGGTCGGCTTATACACGAGTATATACGGTACATGTACAGTTGAACCACTTTACTTCTATTGATATTAGGTACACACTCATGAGATCGTTGGCACTATTAATAAGAGGTTTTCCTTGACTTAGTGATAATTACATGCCAGAGAAGTCTCAATAAAGGTAATATTATGGCACTTTTACCTAGATAGTCATGCTCTTATAACTTATGCATTCTAGATATGCTGTTTATTATCAATATGATTTTTCTAGTTACCAGATATAGTATTGGTACCTGACTTATATGCATCCGCACAAGATCATTTAGCGAATACCTCAGATTTAAAGGTATAAACATACTATTGTTTTTCTCCTGGATGATTTATTTGCTTCTTGAGACTAGTCTTCAAGTCTATTATGTTAATGAAAGAGAAATTGACACGTATATTCTAAAAGGTGTTAGGCTATAATTTGTTTATTTGATATGCTGATTGTAATATAATTATAGGTCTTATGACTGTATTAACACATGTTCTGTATCTTTGATTTTATGGCATTTGAACCAGCTGTTACGTGATCAAGGCATGTATTGCCGAAACGTTGTGGATTGACAGCATTTCTGTGAGATCAGAACCAAATAAACTATCCTTTTGCTTCACATCAACCATACCTGGATTTCATCTTTTCTTCTCGAGTGTGACAGAAATACCTATTATAGTGTCAGTTCAACCAAGTCACAACAGATTGGATGGCTGAGTGGACTAATGCTGGCTTGGGTTGAGATAGTGCTTTGAAAAGCTGTATCAATATCCAGTGCATATATACGCTACATCATAATTGCAGAAACAGTCTATACATTGTCGACAACCAACAATCTGCCTGACTTAGCAGGTTGCAGGGCCTACACACTACCTGTTGCACTGAGCTGTCTCCAAGAGTGGTTTGACAATCGACCACGGCTCTGTGACCAAGACACCCGGCTGCCATGCATCCTAAAGCTCTGCTACTGCAGGTTTTCAGGTTCTGCAGCCCTATCCACCACAATACACACCTGTGTCACAAACTCCTGCCCAACTAGGTCACAGTACCTGTCACCTTTTTGATCCTTTTTGGGTTCTCTCTGAGGTCATGATTCATATAACGTTACACTACGGTACCTTATAGGATCTGCTCTGCTCCCCAGTGCACATAGCTGCTGATGATTGTGTTTTTAGTATTACTCACATATATGGAGCAGACCTACCCTGACAGCAAACATACAGATGGCTGCTATGCACCCTAGCCCTGTCAGCTCCAGCATGTTGGGGTCCACAACATTACCTAGACACATACCTGCCCGCCTGCAGTACTGCCGTTTGCATTATTCCAGTGGAACGGCCCTTTTTTGTTTACTAATGGCCAGTAACCTGGCCCCCCAAACCTCCCATACCATCAGTCAGCAAGCCAGGGGACTGGCACCACTGCCTAATATGCTTATCTACCTGCAGGATTATTCTTCCGTTTGCAGAAATTGTCTGAACCTTCCCGCTTTCGCGAACATAGGGTCCAGTTATCACGTGCTGCATAACCCCTCTACCTAGTGGCTTTACAGTTCTACTCCGGCTCCAGTGTACCACCGTTTTCACATAACATATCATTCTCTATGGCAGTATCCAGGTGATGCCAGCTAGGCTTAGCGGCTGACACCACGTAAATGACGAACACAGGCTACACCCTCTCCCGTACTGAGGATCACCCTATGGTGCTGGACATCGGTCCATTTTTCAGAGGTCTCAAATCCTGTCTGCTGTATTTTATATATAAATATGTATATATATATATCTACTATATAATCATCTAATGTTCTCTGTCATGGAAATGCCAGCACTAGGGTGCTCATTGGTGGGCGGCGCTGCCGCCCACCAATAAGCGCACAGTATGCAAAACAGCCGTGCGCAGTGAAAATTCCAAGCACAGTGAGTGAAAATGCGAAGCTGAAACCCGGCTAAAAAAAGTCTCTCCCAAGTGATGGGTATGCTACACATGCCCACCACGCCGCCTACAGACCCCCTCCAGCCTCCCACCGCACCTCTCCCGATGCCGCAGATTCTGCACACCGCCCGCATTACACCCCCGCACCCCCCATCTGACGCCTGCACTGCCCCACACAAGAAGCCCGCTTCCCCCCTCCTCCATTGCCCGCACAGCCCCGCACAAGACCACGTCCTCCTCGCCGCTCTGTCTTCTCTGCGCTCTCCCTTCATCCCTCCCCCCCCCGGTGCCTGTGTGCTGTGACCGGGGCCGGCGGCTCCATCCATGCTGCAGTCCATCCTGCTGGAACCGCTCCCTGCACATCATGCCTGACCACAGCTGCTGCATGGAGGAGCTGCTCCTGGACTTCTACCTGCTCAGGGAGCTGCACAATGTGAGAAGAACCCAGGGAGGAGAGGAGCTCAAGGAGGACAGGAGGCCATGGAGATCAGGAAAGGGAGGCCAGGGACGAGTGGAGGCCAGGGAGAAGAAGCCTGGGAGGACAGGAAAGGGAGGACAAGGAGAAGAGGAGCCCACAGGAGAGGAGAGAGAGGCTGAGGGAATGGAGGCCAGAGAAGACAGAAGGAGGGGAGAGGAAAGGGAGGCCAGAGAGGAAGAGGCCAGGGAAGAGAGGATGGGAGGCTGCCAAATGTGTGGAGAGGCCTGAGGAGGCAAACCAAAGGAGAGTCTATAAAGTGATACAACCTTAAGCAATTACAGTTATTTTATCAAAAGTTTATTCAGTAACAATCAAAAAGGAAAATAGTCACACAAAGGGTTAAAAAAATTTAAAACAGCCAAATCCAGCTATAACGTTTCCATTGACAATGGTACATCAAGGAAAGCTCTCTGCTAGATGCAGATACCAGTTACACCAATATGTATCAACAATGCCTTTATATGTTACATTTCCGTCTTATCCATAAAGCCATATGATTAGTGCATAAACCAGATGTCAAACAACAATAACCAAATTGCCCCCCTGAGTACTCAGATAGCTATCACACTTTGTCCACTTGTTTGTTTTTTAGGGGTGATGTTTTAAGAGGTACACCCTATTTAATGTTAAAAAATAGCTGTGTTTACTGGATAGGTTTGAGCTCCTCTAAATATAGTACAGATTTAGGTCTGTTAATAATATAGCCCAAGCTACAGATACTGCACATTTCCCAATCCCTTTATAACATACCAACTGTTGAGCATATATTAAAAGAGTGACCCCCTCTATGTAACCCCCTCAAGAGAGGTACCGTATATATGTAGGAGTATACACAATAATAACAACCCTCCTAAAGAGTTTTTCAGGTATTTTATTCTCTCAGGCTATTTCATCATTATTATAGCGTTCCAGCACCCATAGGCTTATTATCAGGTTAGAAAGACACTAATGAGCCATGCACACAGTGAACAGATCTGTACGACACTGTTCACACCACCAAAAGACTGAATCACAAAAAACAATCAGAAAAACGTGCAAAAATACTCTGTTAAAAAGATAAAAACTGTAAAAAGCAAGTGCTGCATAAAAAAAGTGATAAAAAACAGGGTATTTAGTTGATACGTTTTTTGCAAAAAATGTATACGAAGCCGCTTTACCAAACGTCAAGGTAACCCGTATCAGAGCAGTCCCTATCAGTGTGTTCAAAAAACCTGACCATGTGAATAGTTACCAACATGAGCCGGGTCCAGACAGGTCCAGTGTCTGACACGGACTGACTGCAGAAGACGGCTTCCATGTGCAGGACCCAAAGGGAGTGGTGGGCGGCTCCCTTATCTTGCAGAAACAAGAAACAAACTAGAAAGACACTAATGAGCCATGCACACAGTGAACAGATCTGTACGACACTGTTCACACCACCAAAAGACTGAATCACAAAAAACAATCAGAAAAACGTGCAAAAATACTCTGTTAAAAAGATAAAAACTGTAAAAAGCAAGTGCTGCATAAAAAAAGTGATAAAAAACAGGGTATTTAGTTGATACGTTTTTTGCAAAAAATGTATACGAAGCCGCTCTACCAAACGTCAAGGTAACCCGTATCAGAGCAGTCCCTATCTGTGTGTTCAAAAAACCTGACCATGTGAATAGTTACCTACATGAGCCGGGTCCAGACAGGTCCAGTGTCTGACACGGACTGACTGCAGAAGACGGCTTCCATGTGCAGGACCCAAAGGGAGTGGTGGGCGGCTCCCTTATCTTGCAGAAACAAGAAACAAACTAGAAAGACACTAATGAGCCATGCACACAGTGAACAGATCTGTACGACACTGTTCACACCACCAAAAGACTGAATCACAAAAAACAATCAGAAAAACGTGCAAAAATACTCTGTTAAAAAGATAAAAACTGTAAAAAGCAAGTGCTGCATAAAAAAAGTGATAAAAAACAGGGTATTTAGTTGATACGTTTTTTGCAAAAAATGTATACGAAGCCGCTCTACCAAACGTCAAGGTAACCCGTATCAGAGCAGTCCCTATCTGTGTGTTCAAAAAACCTGACCATGTGAATAGTTACCTACATGAGCCGGGTCCAGACAGGTCCAGTGTCTGACACGGACTGACTGCAGAAGACGGCTTCCATGTGCAGGACCCAAAGGGAGTGGTGGGCGGCTCCCTTATCTTGCAGAAACAAGAAACAAACTAGAAAGACACTAATGAGCCATGCACACAGTGAACAGATCTGTACGACACTGTTCACACCACCAAAAGACTGAATCACAAAAAACAATCAGAAAAACGTGCAAAAATACTCTGTTAAAAAGATAAAAACTGTAAAAAGCAAGTGCTGCATATAAAAAAGTGATAAAAAACAGGGTATTTAGTTGATACGTTTTTTGCAAAAAATGTATACGATATTATTATCAGGTTAGTATTGCACCAACAGGTAAATGGAGGAAAGTAACCCCAGCAAATAGATCAGCAGAAACTGGTTTTACCGGTATCAAAGTGCATAGTGACAGGAAGTATGGTGCTCCCCACGCGTTACGCCGCCCGCGCCCTGCAGCTTCGTCAGGGAAATGTGACCAAGTCCTAGATTGTCAGCTTATACCGTCGTTAGGCCCCCAGCCTCTAACTCAATTTCCATCCTCCAGCTGATTATGGGAGGATTTGGATGGCCAGTCCACCCTCCCATATCCAGATTGTGTACTGCGCATGCGCCAACTCTCAGGGAGTGGGGGGTCGGCGGACTATATTATATAATATATGATGATGTTGCATAACACGCACTTTTACATTGTACCTGGTATGCCACACATTCTTGGTGTACTTCAATCGCTACAAAGACATATCGCTACGTAGACATATCTGTATTATAGGCCTGATATTTCTCCATGGGAGACCGGTGACTTAGCCCCATCTCATTAACACTAATTATGACAGCAGTCCACCGTCCGTATTAATGCACCATATCTACAGTCTCAGGCACCACTCATCTGCCATCCAGCCCACAAACTCCCCATCCTCTACCCAGTGTGTTAGACTCACGGATCCATCAGTACCACCAGATAGTCTGCAGAGTCTCTGCTCCTGCGTCCAGATTTGCCTGTGGTCTCTTCCCTCTTTCAGGGGATCATCATACAGATGACCTCCTCGCAAGACTCAGGTCGTCTACAGCCAGATGAGAAGCCCCTTCAAGCGGGTCCCTTTGAAAGCTGCTACAAAGGTATGGTACAAGCTCCAGCGAATTCTTAAACGTCCACATATGAGGTAATCGAGTTTACTCACTTTTTCTTCCCCCAGTCGATTTACATACACATGTTTTTTGTCCGAACATTTGGTCTGTCAGGCCTTGTTAGTAAGTAACAAGTTAGTAAGGAGTAAGTACTCCTGTCTCTCAGCTCCAAGGACAACGGAGCCCCCTACCCAGCTCAGGTAGAACAGCTCTATAGCTACCTACACCTCAGCCTGGGTTCAGAGCTCGAACTTAGATCTCTATCTATCATATGTTGGATACTTGCTCCCCTCCCAACCGCTATTGCGAGGGTTGCCAGAGCCTCAGCTTTCTGACTTTTCAGTTGCCAATCACGTTTTGTCTCTTGCAGATCCTACATGGCGACATTTGGTAGGCATTACTTTCAAGCTTTCGGACCTAGTTCACATTCATCAGTTGTGGATGGCCTTCCATCCGCAAGTATGGTCTTCCTTACGCATTTATCTCTAGGTGTTAGCAACCAAGCGGCCTACACAGACATAGGTTACTGCCCTTTGGCCTTATATGACAACACAGGGTCCCCCGGTGGGGATACTTGTAACATGCATACTCGCAGTCTTTATGCCAGGACTTTCTGGCTGACGGTCCAGTCTAGGGTCCGAACCTGGGATCCTGGGTGTTCTTCCACATCAGGAGTTTTCACACAAACAGATCTCTGATATGCAGATTGATCGATATTCTGATTTTATTCCTATACTTCCTTCCTAGCCATCGTTCTCCTCACAGTCATCGCACTGAGGATTATAATCTGTCCTGGTCCTTCTTTTTCAGGATTACCCAACAGTTCCCTCTGAGGGTCCTCCCGGTGTTTTTCGCTACCGTTCGTCCTCGATGTGCTTAACCCGGCACTGCGTGTAACGAGGCAGCGAATAATATCTCGACCCCCTCGCACTGTTAAACAAGGTTTCATCAGGACCTTGACAGCTTCCACTGCTGCTATAATTTTCTCTTCCCCGAAAAATACCGTCCAATGCTTCCGGACTTTCTCTAACCCTGGGCCTAGAACCCTCTGCAGCACCATACTGCTAGACTTTTATGGTCCCGCATGGATCGGTCTTTCACTTGGCCAGGTCATGGGCTCCCGATTTGCTTTAGCACAGAGCACCGCTCTCAGACTTCTTCAGTCCAACCAAACCAGTCTGACGTAGCACGTTCTTCTCTTTCGCTGCCCCTTTCTCTTGAGACCTGCCAGCCTAACTGTGCCTCGTCCCTCAGGTACCACGGTACCTGTCTGTCCACAGAAAAATAACCCTCTGTCGGGCTACAGCCAAGACACTGTTCTAGGTACCGGCGATAACAGCTGAGTACCCTGTTCAATCCTGTGCTTCCCAGACATCTAACTCGCCTAGGCTGAGCGGACCGCTGGCTTGTCTAGTGGTCTTCAGCTACACCTGTTAAGTAGGTTACTCACTGAGTCACGTGGGCACGAGAAAGCTCCTCGGTCTCCCTCGTTCCTTTTTTATTCTGCCCACAACATCCAGGACTGCTCACAAATTTCCCTCCTTCCACAAGAGCACATTTTAGTTTTCACAAGGGAAGCCCCCCGCCCCCTTGGCGGAGCTGGCTTCTCCGCTCTATAATCGGAGACGTTTCCATAAATGTTTTCTCTTCTACCTTCCACTACCCTGCGGAGTTCATTCCCTATGTTGTATTACCTCCCCCCGCTAGGGAAAACTATTGCCTTTCTGTCTCTGCTCTGCCCACAGCCTTCATACCTACATCTACTCTGCACAAATTTTTTTGTCATATTCTCTAGATAAAGGACCTCGAGGGGTTTCGCATGTAGCCATGCTATTTTCTCGCACCTTCTGGTCCTACTCTTTTCTTCTGCTGTTGGGTACAGTCCTCTCACTTAAAGAGTTCATGTAGGCAAACGGAAGGTCACAGGTTATCCGTTTAGGAACAATCCTATCTAGAATCATGTTTTCTCCTCCTTTGTGTTATTACACCTTTCGTCTGCCCTCTTTAAGGGCGTCACTGGGTCGTATGTTTTCCTATCTTTCCTTCCTTTCGGGTCCAAGTCAACATGTGTTGAAATGCTTTCACAGCCACTTCAACCCCTAAGGTCGGCATCTAGTCTCTGGTCCTTCTCTTCCCACCCTTGGGGACTGCTTTAGGACATCCCATGGTATCCTGTGTCCCCCAATGAGACGATAGAGAAAAGAAGATTTTTGTGTACTCACCGTAAAATCTCTTTCTCTGAGCCATCATTGGGGGACACAGCATCTGCCCTTCTTTCACATTACCTTGAGAGTCGGTACCTCGGGGTCTCAGATCGCTTCTCCAACTGCTTTTTGCACAAACTGATCAGTGTGGGGTGTTTACTTGCTGAGAAGGAGCTAACTCTTTTTTTTTTTTTTTTTTTTTAGCACAGTGTCACACCTAGTGGCAGCCAAGCATACACCCGTGGTATCCTGTGTCCCCCAATGATGGCTCAGAGAAAGAGATTTTATGGTGAATATACAAAAATCTTCTTTTTTCATAGCCATAGGTAGGGGTCCAAGCTTATGAAGTTCTAAAGTAAAATTCTAACTTTTTTGACATGTCAGAATACATGAAAATGGAGAACCATTTCATATTTCATAACCTGTAGAGTTGTATCTTGTGCCTCTCACACCCTGCACATTCCCCTCCAGCTTTAAACTTGTAATTATTTGTTCGTAGGTCTGATAACCCTGACGGAGCTCCACCAGCAGGTTCTGAAGGGAAGAGGGAAGCTGGCTCAGGACGTCAGTCAGTGAGTAGCCTTCACATGCAGCAGGGTCACTAGAAATCACCATATCAGTTTTATTGTCATGTAAGAGTAATTTTCTGGTCATCATAATGGGAGACCCAGACAATGGGGTTTAGGGCCCTGCCCTCCGGAGGTCACACTAGGTACTACAAGTTTGTAGACACCGCCTCCTCCGCTTATAAACCCCTACCGCAGGGAACATCCTCAGTTTTAAACTTAGTGTGCTCGGAGGATCACGCTTTGCTTGCACTTCACTGCATTCTCACAGCTTACGTGATGGCGTCTGAAGACAAGGTAAAATGGTTCCGGTCGGGACCTGCGACAGTCTCCCCGCTCACCCTTGTGGAACACGCAGGTGGAGGTACCGGAGGGCCTAGAGCCTGGACACTTCGTGTTCTCCCGGTACGCTGTCGCGCTCCTTTCCATCCCTCTCTGGGGGGCTCTGGAGAGTGGGAGATAGGAGCCTTGCACAGCTCCGCTCCGTCCGAGGCCTCCCTAAATGGTGCTTACAGACCGGACTGGAGCCAGCCCAGTCCGAGGCCTCCCTAAATGGTGCTTACACTCCGGACTGGTGCTGAACCCCCGTCCGAGGCCTCCCTAAATGGTGCTTACAGACCGGACCGGCACTGAGGCACTCTGTGTCTCCTGTGTGCCTGGGGGTAGTGTCTGGCACTTTATGTGTTTCATGACACTCAGACCGCGCGTTACCCTCGGGTCCGCGGATCTGCTGGTGTACCCTGTGCTGGGGTCACCCTGGCTGACCGCCCTGTGTGTCACAGGGGCTGAGGCTGTGGGCTGCGGATGTCTTGTGCATGCAGTCTGTATGTTGTGTTTTTCACACTAATTCCCGCGCGCTGGGCTCTGGCGCCTTCATGTTGAGACTGCTTGGAGGATGGGAAGCAGCCCGTGCGGTGACGTCATCGATGGGCGTGTGTGTGTGCTTCCGCGGTGTTTTCGGCGCCGCCCACAGTTTCACTGTCGGCGGCCATCTTTACCCTCACTTCCCGGCTGGGATCTGTATGCAGCGTGCGTCTGCACTCCAGGGGAGACCGGAAACCTTCGCGGAGGTCACACACACACCCGCTTCCTCCTACCGCTTTGCTGCGGTCGGTAAGCCACCGGGACTCCCGGTTTTTGTCTGCAATTTGGCTTATTTTCCCCTACTGTGGCGATGTCCTCAGCTAGGAAGCGTGCTGCTAAGGCGGCAGAGACCACCGTTACCTGTGCTACATGCAATGGGACACTGGTGGAGGGGTCCTGCAATAACTGCGGACGCCCAGAGGCCCGGACTGATACTGCTGAGTCAGCAGCTCCGGTGCTATACCCTGAGGTCCAGGTGGTCCCAGGGCCATGGGAGACTCAGAATAAGATCAATGAATCTCTGTTGTCCCAGCTGTCCTCCATGTCGCAATCCCTGGAGGCACTTAATAGGAGGCTGGATAGCCCAGTTACTCCGTCCAGTTACCCCCGGGCGTCTCCCTCTTCTGCTGTGAGACCCCTTAAGCGGGCTCGTCGTGAGGAGTCACCCGAGCTCCAGGCTCTCTCTGAGGAGGAGCGTTCCTCTGATGGTGAGGAGGATGATGGGGGTTCAACTTTCGGGTCTGTGTCTATATCTGAACCACCAGACGGGGTGGAGGATCTGGTGTCCTCTATCAACGAGACCTTACGTCTCGTGACACCCCCTGAGGAGGTGACGGTGCACCCGAAGGAGGTCTATCAATGGCTGCGGCCAGAGGCTAGACCAAGTGGTTCCTTCATGGACCACACGAACTTTGGAAGGGTGGTTAGAGCTCCCAGGTTACATCCTGGGCGGCGTTATGTCCGTAAACCCAAGGACAATCGCTTCCCCTTCCCCCAGGAGGTGCTTCAGGAGTGGTCGCAGTCCCCGAAGGTGGATGCTTCCATGACCAGGATTGCTGCACGCTCCCTTTTCTCTGCCTCTGATAGCTCCTCGCTGAAGGATGCGACGGATAGACAGGTCGAGCAACTCGCCAAGTCTTCCTATGAGGCTGTGGGGTCTTCATTTGCCCCTAACTTTGCCACGGTCTGGACCTTACAAGCGATTACTACCTGCTTGGATGGTATCTCTGACCTGGCAAGGTCCAGTCCAGAGGTCCTAGCACTTACCGAGAGGGCGAGGGCCTATGCGGACTACGCCAGGACGGCGACTCTGGAAACTGCCACTCGCTCAGCTGTGGCTTCGGCCAATGCTATAGCGATCCGCAGGTTGTTGTGGCTGCGTCTTTGGGACTCAGATACCACATCCAAGAAGATTTTGCAGAATCTTCCGTTTGCTGGTGACAGGCTTTTTGGCACCGAACTGGACAAGCTGATAAAGGATTCTGCTGAGTCTAAGATACCGCAGAATAAGCCTAAGCCACGGTATACCGTTAAAAGGAACCCAAAGCAGTGGTCCTTTCGTTCCAGCTCGCAGTCATCAGCACCGTCTGCTCGTGCGGACCGAGGGGGAAAACCCGCTTCTCAGTGGCGCTCTAAGAGTCGTCCAAAGAAGCCGGGGGGGCGACAGCTGCCACCCCCAAACCCGCCTCTACATGACTCGCTCTCCCTTCCTGCCTCCCACAGGTGGGGGGTCGCTTGTCTCGCTTTCAGGACAAGTGGCTACTTCACGTTCAAGATCAGTGGGTTCGAGACGTGGTCTCGCGAGGTTACAGGATAGAGCTGACGTCAAAGCCGATATCCCGATTCCATCGGTCGGTCCCATCACCAGAAAAGGCTCAGGCTTTTTACCTGGTGTTGGAGGGTCTCCGCAGGGACGGAGTGGTGGTCCCGGTGCCTTCCGGAGAGAGGTTCAGGGGTTTTTACTCCAACCTCTTTATCGTCCCGAAGAAGGACGGATCCTTCCGCCCGGTACTGGACCTGAAGTTGTTCAACCGTCACGTGTTGGTTCGGAAGTTCCGTATGGAATCACTGCGCTCCGTGATCGCAGCGGTGTCACAGGGGGACTTCCTAGCGTCCATAGATATCAGAGACGCTTACCTTCACGTGCCCATTGCACCGGCTCATCAGCGCTGGTTGAGATTCGCAGTGGGGGAAGAACACTTCCAATTTGTGGCGCTGCCGTTCGGGTTGGCGTCGGCACCGCGGGTGTTCACAAAAGTGATGGCCTCCATGATGGCTCTCCTGCACATGCAGGGACATGCCGTCATTCCCTATTTAGACGACCTGCTGGTCAGGGCGCCATCAGAACACCTCTGTCAAGAGAGCCTGGATGTGACCATGCGGTCCCTGGAACAGTTCGGTTGGCTCCTCAATATTCAGAAGTCAACGCTAGTTCCGACCCAGTCTTTGACATATTTGGGCATGGACTTCAACACAGCCTCAGCCCTGGTGTCTCTGCCACGAGTCAAACAGATGGCGATCCAATCAGGAGTGCAAGAAGTCCTCCTGTCACCACAATCATCCCTACGGGTGTTGATGAAGCTGGTGGGGCGCATGGTGGCAGCAATAGAGGCGGTGCCGTTCGCACAATTTCGCCTCCGTCCTCTCCAGCTGGAGATTCTCCGCAGGTGGGACAAGAGGACGATCTCTCTGAATCGGCTGGTGACACTTTCCCTACCGACCAGGGATTCCCTGCAGTGGTGGCTACAGCCACATCACTTGTCTCGGGGCCGGTCCTTCATCAAACCGTCATGGTTAGTGGTGACCACCGACGCCAGTCTGAAGGGCTGGGGGCGGTGTTCTTACACCACAGGGCCCAAGGCCTCTGGACTCAGTCGGAGTCGGCGTTGCAGATCAACGTGCTGGAGATCAAGGCGATCTATCTGGCACTCCTGGCGTTTCAGAGATTCCTCTCAGGACAACCCATTCGGGTTCAGTCCGACAATGCGACGGCCGTCGCTTATATAAATCATCAAGGAGGAACCAGGAGTGCAGAGGCTCTGGCCGAAGTTCACCGCATCCTATCCTGGGCGGAGGACAACAACTGCCTGATCTCCGCAGTTCACATCCCAGGGGTCGAAAACTGGGAGGCCGACTATCTGAGCCGGCAGGGGATGGACGCCGGAGAGTGGTCTCTTCATCCGGAGGTCTTCAGAGAAGTCTGCAGCAGATGGGGCACTCCGGACGTGGATCTGATGGCCTCACGGCTGAATCATCAGGTGCCGCAATACATGGCGAGGTCATGGGACCCCAGTCTCTGGGAGCGGACGCCCTGATCTTGACTTGGTCCAGATTCCATCTACCGTATGTGTTCCCGCCTCTGGCTCTGATTCCCAGGGTGCTGTGGAAAATCAGGTCGGAATGCAGGATAGCCATTCTAGTGGCTCCAGACTGGCCCAGGAGGTCCTGGTATCCGGACCTGTGGCAACTGTCAGGCGGACACAGGTGGGCTCTTCCAGAACGCGCAGATTTACTCGCGCAAGGCCCATTCTTCCACCTCAATTCCAGGGCCCTCAGATTGACTGCATGGCTCTTGAGGCCTGGCTGCTGACATCCAGGGGTTTCTCCCCTACGGTGGTTGCCACTATGAATCGGGCTAGGAAGCCAGTTTCCAGGAAGATGTACCACAGAACGTGGAAAATCTTTTTTACTTGGTGTGCCTCTGGCGGACGGTCTCCGTGGCCCTTGTCCATCCCGACGTTGTTGGCTTTCCTACAGTCGGGTTTGGAATTGGGATTATCCCTTGGCTCTTTGAAAGGTCAAGTATCAGCACTTTCAGTGCTGTTTGACAGGCGATTGGCGCTCCTCCCGAAGGTCCGTCAATTTCTGCAGGGGGTGTCACGGATGGTTCCGCCCTACAAGAGACCTCTAGACCCTTGGGACCTTAACATGGTCCTGGCGGCATTACAGAGACCTCCGTTTGAGCCGCTGAGAGATGTTTCTCTATCGCGTCTGTCCCAGAAAGTGGCCTTTCTGGTGGCAATTACGTCTCTGAGGAGGGTATCAGAATTGGCTGCACTATCGTGCAAGTCACCCTTTCTGGTGTTTCACCAAGACAAGGTGGTGTTGCGTCCACGGCCAGAATTCTTGCCGAAGGTGGTTTCAACTTTTCACCTGAACCAGGAGATTGTTCTCCCATCATTTTGCCCCGCTCCCGTTCATCAGGTTGAACGCGACCTCCATACTCTGGATCTCGTGAGAGCTATACGCATTTATGTGTCCAGGACCGCCTCCTTTAGGAGTTCGGATTCCTTATTTGTTCTTACGACAGGTCGCTGTAAGGGGTCCGCGGCATCAAAATCGACATTGGCCAGATGGATTAAGGCTTCCATTCAAGAGGCTTACCGGGCTTCTGGTTTGCCTCTCCGGTGGGATTGAAGGCTCACTTTACCAGAGCCGTAGGTGCCTCCTGGGCTTTGCGACATCGAGCGTCTGCTCTACAGTTGTGTCAGGCGGCCACTTGGTCCAGCCTGCACACTTTCTCTAAGCACTATATGGTGCATGCCCATGCCTCTGCGGATGCAAGTTTGGGCAGGCGGGTTCTCCAGGCGGCGGTTGCCCACCTTTAAAAGGGAACCATGTGTTATCCGTCTTGTTGAGGAACTCTTCCCGCCCTGGGGTATTGCTTTAGGACATCCCCATTGTCTGGGTCTCCATTATGATGACCAGAAAAAAGAGAATTTTGTTTACGTACCGTAAATTCTTTTTTCTTTAATCATCAATGGGAGACCCAGCACCCACCCAGTTGTTCCGTTGCATGTTTTGCATTTGCTCTGTTCTCTGTTGAGACAGTGTTTGCCGGGTTGTTGAACCGTCTGTGCACGGCATTCTTCCCGATGTTTCGGGTGTGGTTTATTTCCTCCTCGCAGCTTGTGGACCAAACTGAGGATGTTCCCTGCGGTAGGGGTTTATAAGCGGAGGAGGCGGTGTCTACAAACTTGTAGTACCTAGTGTGACCTCCGGAGGGCAGTGCCCTAAACCCCATTGTCTGGGTCTCCCATTGATGATTAAAGAAAAAAGAATTTACGGTACGTAAACAAAATTCTCTTTTTCCTCCTGTACTGTGTATTTATCACACTGTATGATTTATAATAATTAATCTGTGATATTTGGAAAGGTAACTGAGTAATACCAGTTTTTTTTTAATTATTTAAACATATAGTAGTCACCAAAAGAGTCCACAATTGTGGAGTGGTCTCAAGAGCTGCGCCCACTGCACATGTGGTACATGATAGCTATGTTATATGGCTTCTGTTAACCATTTAGTTCCTGCTATCAGTCTCTGACAATGACATTTAAATGGAGCAGGAGTAAGGATGCACACTGGCTCCTATCAGCCTCCTCAATGCGATCGCAGGGTATCAATAGGTTACAATGGCTACCGGGGACCTGCT
This sequence comes from Allobates femoralis, assembly GCA_033576535.1. Classification (NCBI taxonomy): domain Eukaryota; kingdom Metazoa; phylum Chordata; class Amphibia; order Anura; family Aromobatidae; genus Allobates; species Allobates femoralis. The sequence goes on from JARQOC010000006.1 coordinate 357,531,659, forward strand.
GAAGGTCTCTATGGCTACCGGGGACCTGCTGAAGGTCTCTATTGCTACCGGGGACCTGCTGAAAGTCTCTATGACTACTGGGGACCTGCTGAAAATCTCTATGGCTGACGGAGACCTGCTGAAGGCCTCCGTGGCTGCTGGGGACCTGCTGAAGGCCTCCGTGGCTGCTGGGGACCTGCTGAAGGCCCCCGTGGCTGCCAGGGACCTGCTGAAGGCCCCCGTGGCTGCCAGGGACCTGCTGAAGGCCCCCGTGGCTGCCATTCTGATACTCCTATAAATATTTGCCACAGGCTGAGCTCCATAGAAGACCATGATTTTTCTATAAATTGTAATACTGATTCATTGCAGTGTATAGTACAAGTGTTGTAACAATGGAAAGTTTAAGTCCCCTATGGCGACTAAAAAATAATGGAAAAAAAATTCACTAAAAATCTAAATCATCCCTCTTTTCACTCCCCCCCTCCCCCCTCCCCCCAATAAAAATACAATAAGCAAAGTGTTCACAACTTATGTACTCAAATTAGGAAAAAACAAAAAGTGACTAGGACCTTCTGTCCGTATGAAATGTGAGCAGTTGCGAGCTGCTATGACTGTATAATATACAAACAAAGAATACCTCGGCATCTCAAGGCGCTTAACTGTATGTGGACATTAAATATATGATGTTCAGGCTGCATTACTGCTACATATAATATGTTTCTAAAATGAAGATACCTGGCACACAAATTGCCCAGCCAGCTACAAATTGCCATAAGTGGTGGGTGCTCATGAATTGGCCAATTTGTGTGCTATGTACCGCCTTTGAGTCGGTCGACAGGGTAGAGGGTATTCGGATACCGGGCAGGTTGCTACTTCAGTGAGGATCACGGCTGGTCGGGTCCCGGTCCCGTGCCCTGGACACTCAATGGCTGAGGGGAAAACTATTTGGGATGGGGGATTATTATACGTGACGTCACCTGTGGTACCTGGTAATGTAGTTACCAGCGCTGCAGCCGGCCGCTGAGGTGGTGGTGATGCAGCTTTGGGTAGTACAGCTCCCCACAGGTGGAGCTTTACCTCAGGGCAGCGGGGTGGATGAGGGGAGTAGTCATAGCGGTTCTGCTGTGAAGGCTGCAGGCGGCAGCGGTGAAGCAGGCACACACACACTTTTTTACTGATGGCGGGTAGCAGGTACGGTCCAGGAGGGTAACCAGGTGGATGGTGCAGTTTGGGACATCCACCTATGAAAGTTATGAACCCTCCTCTATTTGCATGTGTGGTGATTTAGGAAAGTTCTGCCTCAAGCTGAACCTGCCACTTTCCCGCTCTCTCTCAGGATGATACTCCACAACTGACGATGAGGACCTTTCTGTGGGGATCCCTACTTCTTTCCTTGGGTCCCTGGTCCTATGTTTGGTCAGGTTTGGGGTTTTGGTTTCCTGAGCTCCAGGGGGATTAAATCCTCCTGTCTGTCCTGGCTTTCTCTGCTATGACTGGATCAGCAGCAGCTTTGGACTCCGGTGTCCGGGTGGGCTAAAGGGCAATTATTTCTGTTCCTGTCTGTCTAGAACTTTCTAACTTTCCACTTGCCTCTGTCCCTTTCTAGGGTACTACACAGCTTCGGTGTCAGAGTTTTCTGTTTCTGGGCCTGACGTGGTCCCAGCAACCAGCTCTTCCTCCTTCTTGACTCCTCAACTGCCTCTCCTTGACTCTCTCTGTCTGTCTGACTGACTGACTGACTAAGTAACAACTACTGGCTCCTCCCCCCAAGCCTGGATCTTTATAGGGAATTTCTTAGGGCAGCATGTGGAGCTCCCCCTTCAGGCCCTGGGGTGGAAGGTGTTTTGTGCTGTGAGTACCAAGGTGTACATCCTGCCCTGCATCGTTGGGTCCTGTGGCAATCCCCTGCAGGGGTGCCACACCTTCAATTTATAGGTTTGTTATAGTCGTAATCACAAATACTGGAACAAGCATGTTTTTACATCAGCGAACAGCATGAAGGCAAAACCCACAAAAACTATTACATTTACTTTCATTATTTCATCCCACTTTGCATTTTTAGCAAGTTTTCAGTATATTATATGGTAAAATGAATTGTGCCAATCAAAATGATAGCTTCTCCTGCAAATAATGAGCCCTCATATGGCCACGTCGACTGAACAGTAAATATGATAAGGCTCTGGGAAAAAGCTGTGGAAATAAACAAAATGCAAAAATACCCAAAAATTCCCTGGTCATTAAAGGATTAAAAAGTATCTGCACTTTCATAAAACTATTAACAGATCATAGTGTGATGTGAAGTGTTTTCATGAGCGGCCAAATTCTGTGGCCTCCAACAAAGCACTAAAATGGATGGGCTTATAGGTATCACTGTTTGAGGGCTCCTGCCCCTTTAATTTGGTAATTGGGGGTGGTCTCTGTACATGGGTATCCATTGATCAAATCTTTTGATGTGTCAAAAGTTTTAAGAAATTCCAATGACCATTTAGCTAATACAGTGTTCATGGTTCAGAAGAAAAAAGTCATTACACACTTAGACAGTTTCTGTAAAAATTTTACCCGTCTCATTTCTTGTTTCAGGGACGATATCATCAGAGCAATTAAAAAATTAAAAGTCCTCGGTAGCGGTTTTGGTATCATCCCAGTGGGGGGATCGTATCTGGTGCAATCAGTTCCTGCGGAGCTGAACATGGATCACACGGTGGTCTTACAGCTGGCAGAGGTCAGTAAGGACATTATTTACTGGAGGTTTTGGTGGTTTTAAGATTTCATGCAGATATAAAGCTATGTCTGCTCTCCTTATCTTACAATCATTTTTAGTACACTTCTTTAAAGGGGTGGCACAAGTTTAAAAGTTATCTCTTATTTAAAGGATAGGGGGAAAACATTTCGTTCACTGAGAATCTGACTACTATGGACCCCTCCGATCCCGAGAGCCAGTCAAAGTAGACCAGATGTCACACTGCCTCTCCATTTGTTCTAAGGGTATGTACTCACGGTCCGGAGGAGCTGCGTGTTGGACACAGCTCCTCCGGACCTGAGTGAACCCGCGGGTGGCCGCAGGGAGACTGCAGCCGCTCTGTACTCACCATGTGTGGCGGGTGCAGGGCGGCTTCTCCTTGCAGTCACCCCGATGGGAGCCGCTTCCGACTCCGCAGCATGAAATGAACATGCGGAGGAGGAGCGGAAAGCTGGGTACCCACACCGCAGCTCCAAAGACGCTGCAGGCGGGTTAAGCATAGTGAGAATGGGATTTCTTGAAATCCCATCCACTATGCTAGTACTGTACGACGCAGCGTTTTGGACGCAGCGCAAAGACGCTGCGTATCCTGATCGTGAGGATGCACCCTAATAGGAATGCCAAAGATCAGCGAAGTGCAGCGCTCTGCAATCTCCAGCATTCCCATTAAGAATTAACGGAGAGGTACCTGCACATGATTGACTTCTGCTCCATTCAGCTGGGACTTATTAGAGTCTGGCTCCTGGAATCCGCAGGGGCTATGGCAGTCAGACCCCGAGCTATCTGAAAGTTATCCTCTATCCCATGAACAGGGTATAACTTATTAATGTGAGGGCACTTTTTTTGCTCTCCATTGGGTAAATGGGGCCTGAGAGGTATGTTTGATACATGCACCAAGAGCTTTCCTGTTGATTATGGCTTGCAGGCACTACAAAATGTAATGGACATTAGCTTTACCATGCAAAGAAAAAGTGATGTTACCCATACTAGGCTTAAAGTAGCAAATATTCTCATGCTGTAAGGAAAATAAGCCGACGCCTGTTACAGGCGTTTTAATGCCTTTTTGTCTTAATTTGCAGATTTGTTAAAGGCGCTACAGAAATATCATGAGTTATATTATTTTTCTGGTAGAAGAAAAGGAAAGGAAGAAAGCGCACCGATCTAAATGTAAATGTATAATCAGATCGTAGGTGGATGTGGATGGCACTCACCTTTTTTAGGTCTTGTTCACTTGCGTATCGGTCACTAGGGACCATTAAGTATCCAGGCGTAGGTTTCCTCAGTAGTCGGTATGCTGCAAATCCCTGGTAGCTAGTAAGTAGCTCAGACCGAGTTACCATAGGAATATAGATCCAAAAGAGTTTTTCTCCTTCGCCTCATTGGGGGACACAGACCGTGGGTGTTATGCTGCTGTCCACTAGGAGGCGACACTAGGCAGAATCTGCAAAAGAGTTAAGAGACTCCTCCTCTGCAGCATTACACCCCTGAAGCAGGAAATGATTCTCCAGTTTTTGCTTAGTGTCTTGTAGGAGGCACACACAAATTTTATTGCTCCTAAAATTTTTTACTTTTTGGATTTTTTACTTCAAGAAGAAGAAAAGTGGGTCTCTAACGAGACTCCCGGCATGGTCCCTCCTCGGCCACCCACTGTTGGGGCGCCTGGTTGAGGTCGACATTTTCCCCCCACATACCGCTCCCTCCTCGGCCCACCACTGTTGGGGGTGCCTGGTTGAGGTTGAGATGATGGTCTTCCTTCTCCAGCTCCCCACTGTTGGGGACCCTGGGTTGAGGTCGAGGCTACACAGAAGCCCTTGGATGATGGACTGCAGCATCCCTCCCTAACCACCCCTCATGGGGCTGATAGGTTGAGACACCGCAGGTAGGGCACTAACGTGCCGCGTGGTCGCAATCCAGACGCATCGGTGCTGCTGAATGCTTCTGATGGGCACGGGCTGCAGCACTGTGCCAGACAGCAGCACCAGGAGCCACAGCTCTGCTAAGTGCTCCTAAAGGGCTCAGGGGACAAGGCTAAAGGGTCAGCTGCATTGCCCAGCACACGCAGGAGACCTCAGTCTGGATGACTACTCCCCAAGAGCCCCAGTCCTGCCGCCACGAGACTGTTCCCTGGGGGTCCCCTAATGGCTGCAGCAAACGCCCGTGTAACTCCAGGAGATCAGCTTTTGCTGCTCTCTCCTGAGAGGGAAGGGAGCCCATACTGCAAGTGGGAGCACCGGTTTTTTCTGGGCTCCTTGCAGGGTCCCCACAGTCCCTGGATGCCGGGAGACCCAGTTTTCTGGGATCTCCTGATGGGAGCAGCCACCCTACCCCTGAATCCAGGAGACCCAGTCCCCTGGGTTCTCCTGCTGGGGGCTGCGCTGGGCAAGCGCGCATGTGGCCACAGCTCCTGGGGTCCGGCCGGGTCCAGATCTGTTTCGGTCCCGGACCGGACCTCCGCGCCGGCCTGCCGTCATTTGCGGCTTCGCTGTTTACTTGGAGGCGCGGCTTCGGCCTAGCGCGAAGCCGCCGCCTTATCACCGCCCCCCGGCCCGCCCCCGGATGACGAGAATGACGCGGACAGCGTCATAACAGAGGGCGGGCCGGAGCTACACAGCAAAGCAGGGGGCGGGACGGAGGATAACTGGCGCGAAGCCCTGGCACGCCTTAGGATTCTGGTCCCGCCCTGCTGTTAGCAGCGGCGGCCATTATCCACAGGGCACAGTAGAAGCAGGGTTGAAAGCACAGTGTGCACAACCCTTAATGCCAAATTAAGGCTGGATTGGGCACAGCTCCTCTTTGGTACCAAGTACTGTGGCCATGACAGGGCTTCATCCCTGCTGCAGGGCTGAAAGTGAACTTGGGCCAGCGAATATGTGCAGTGCAGGACCAGATAAGGAGCTCAGGAAGAGCTTCCTGCCTGCCTCAGCCCTTAGGACACTGCTGCCAAAAGTCAGGGAGTTCAGGGCAGCCCACCTGCGGCAGCCCTCAGGACGGGCAGCTGGAGCCAGGGGTCAAGGAACCCAGCAGGGCTCCCTGCCTGCGGCAATACATCACTAAGGCCGCTTCCAGGGGTTCCGGAAAAGGCCTACAGAGCCTCGCTCTGTGCCAGTTCCCAATAGCGACGGCAGGACAACCAACAATGATGTCCTGCTGCATTTAGTCCTCACGCCCAGTGGCGTAACTTCAGGCCTCGGGGCCCCGATGCGAAAGCTCCAACGAGGCCCCCAATTATTGCAAATCTTTAGTTCCCCTGCACCTATTGTAGTTACGCCCCTGCTCACGCCATACGTGCAAGGAACGATATCATAATAAGGGGCAGTGTAAATACGTCAGCCTATCACTACACCTACTGGCCAGACATTACGCATGCTTCTGCTTTCTATATTGACGCACAGACAGCACGTAGGTCGTTTTTATGACATTCTCCAAAAATCATTGATTTCGTCCTGATACCGGTTTAATAAGCTGTAAGGTAATCAAGATACGGATTCAATTCCGTCAGGCACTATTGTTTCCTGCCCGCCGACCATACTCTGTGGCCCGGACGGCTCGAGTCGTTACCTCAGGACTATCTGATACATAAGTCCTGGACGCTGCCAATTGCTCTGCAATAACAGCGTCTACTGCCATCGCCAGTAGACGTGGCATCGGGTTACGTGGATGGGAGGCGGAAGTGGTCGTAAGGAGGCCATCACAGGTCTCCTATGCCTCACTAGACACCTGTTTGGAGAATTTCTGTACACCTCAGGCGCTAAGGAGGCAAAGATCGTTTTCCACCCCCAGAACACATCAGGACGGTTTTTTATCCGCCGTTGGCATCACTGCTTCCGGTCCTTCGGAAGCGTTAGTGTTGGTCGGAGCTTAGGCTAAGTCTGACAAGGGATCGGTCGCCACGCAGGGATCTTTTTTAGTGGCGGACTTCCTTCAGGTTTAACTGACAGGTTCCTTCCTAGGCCCCCCACTGTTGGAGAGCCCAGTTGAAGCTGATATAACCTGCAATTACCTGACAACGGTAAGGCGTCCCAGGACTGCTCACCAATTCTCTCCAGACCCCACAGCTGGAACTCCGGTTGGCGGTGATGACAGCCAAGTCTCAAAAGACACAGGCTGAAACACCGTGATCCGCAGTGGCACGGGGAACTGAGCTAAGGGTCTCTGGAACCTACGACCCATAGCATACTCCTTCCTCGCCTCCCCACTGTTGGGGACTCGGGTTGAAGCTGGGGCCGCACAGGGTCTACCCGGCCTCCATTCCCGGACTATTAAAACGAAACTCTATGTTGCAGAACGTGGAACACGGGCCCAGCGAGCCAATCTCCTCACTGTACCCATATTAGGTACTTGGGTGGAGATAACATGCGTAATGCCCTCTGCTCAGTCCGCTTCGAAGCAGGACCTCGCAGACTCGCACATCCATTAACCCAATGGATGGGCCCCTCCGGTCTCCCGTGTGGCGGTGGCCTGAACCTTCCTCCACGCAGTCAGTCCCTTCTCGTCTCAGGAGTTAAAAGTGACTACCGTGAGACCTAAAGCTCATAAATGCAGCCTACAGTTGGAAATGGCTATACTGCATCTCAGGAGTCTCCCATATCGGGACGACTTATTCATCAATGCATGATTTCCGGAGTCTGCGAACGCTGTCGATTTCACTGGACACGTTAAGAAGACTCGGTGGGCGGATCACCCTCCATGAGTCTACCACAATGCCAGAGCACATGTTCCAACACAGCACACAAACTCAGGGAGTCCTATATGTCTTCCTGATGGCCACATGCTGCAGCATCACATATGGAGTATCAGCCATATTTGTTTTTCCCAGACAAGGCACGGATTTTTCGTCTGGGAATTCGCTTCAGCGGTCTCCTCAATCTTTCACAACGGCTATAAGAGTCCTAGACAGGATAGTGGCAGCATGGGAGGCAGTTCCATAGCCTCAGCTGCACCTACGACCTCTTCAACTATCCATGATTAGACATGGCCCAGAAACAGAATGTGGTGCGATGTACTCCCATCACAATGCACGGGCCAATAGTCCCGCCCACACACGAGGATGCCCCCCATTCTACAAAGATTCGGGCAGTATTTCTAGTACTGGAATCATTCAGTGTTCTTCTGGCAGTCGGTCTTGTTAGGATGTAGTCAGACAATGCCACAGCCGTGGCATATGTCAACCACCAGGGTGGATCCCACAGTCTCCAAGTGATGACAGACGTTCGCCACATCCTTCCCCGGGTGGAATCCTTGAACGCTGTACTGTCAGCTGTTCTTATACCAGGCTAACCCGCCAAGGGACGGTCTCAGGGAAGCGGCCCCTTCATCCAGATGTCTTCTGTCAAGACGGCCAGCGCCAGGAGACTACAGATGTGGACCTGACGGCCTCACGTGTCCAATGCTGACGTTCCATCCTTTCTGGCCAGGTCCTAGAACCTACAGTCAATAGGACAGACGTACCAGTCCTAGATGGGACCTGTCTCCGTCTCCCTATATTCTTTCACACTAACAGGATAGTGCGGAAGGTCAAACAAGACGGTTGCCAGATCTCCCTGTATTTTCAGACTGGCCCAGATGCGCTTGGACGAAATCTTCGTCCAACTCATACCAGCAGTACTAGGACAACTAAAAAGACAGCTCAGACCTGCTCTCCCTCGGAATTCCTCAACTCTGAAAATAGTGGCGTAGCCCTTGAGCCCTGGAATTTACCCATGGGTCTTTTCCCTGGATGTTGTAGCGACCATGGTCGCAGCGAGTAAACCAGCCTTATCGACGATATACCATGAGTGTAATCGTTTTGTTTTTCTTTATCTCCAAGCACCTCTAGGGGTCATTCCCCTTACCCTATTTCATGCGAGGATCTTTCGTTTCTTCCACTCAGACCTAGACTCAGGTCTGTCCTTGGAGTCTCTCACACAGCAGGGTTTCAGCCTGTTTCAACTTCCAAAAAAAAAAAAAAAAAAAACGTGTTGCCACCAGGTCTCTAGAAAAATCCTCCCTTCAAAGGGTCTCCCATTTAAGGTCTCCATACCACAGGTCTACACCTGTGGGACCTGATCTTCGTCCTCATGGCTCTACAAGATCCACCTTTTGAGCGTCTATAGGTTTATCCTTAGCATTTTCATCCAAACAGTAATGTGTTTTGGTCTCTAGGAAAATCCTCCCTTCAAAGGGTCTCCATTTAAGGTCTCCATACCACAGGTCTACACCTGTGGGACCTGATCTTCGTCCTCATGGCTCTACAAGATCCACCTTTTGAGCGTCTATAGGTTTATCCTTAGCATTCTCATCCAAACAGTATTGTGTTTTGATGGCAAATTATTTTTCTATGCAGAGGTATCGGTACTTTCAGCGCTCTCATGTAAACCATCTTTTTCTGGTCTTCTACCTGAACAAGACTGTTCTACGGCTGGTTCCATCCTTCTTAGGCGGTATACTCCTTCCACCTCACTAAAGACGTCTCTCTGTCATCGCTGTGACCGACTCCAGTCTGTCTGGTCGTAAGGGACCTACATATGCAGGACCTTATCAGGTCCCTACGCATCTGAGTACCCACAACCAGTGCCTCTCCACAGGTCGTTTTCTCTTTCTCCCTTCTTCCAGAAGGCAGAATTAATGACATATCAGCCTCTAAGGCTCCTCTAACAAGGTGGATTCGTCTAACCATCCAAGACGCTTATACCGTCAAAATCTCATCCCTTCCGGCAGCGGCACGGCACATTCTACTACGGCCGTGAGGACTTCCTGGTCCATTTGGCACCAGGTCTCAGTCCGACAAGTGTGTAGACAGCCAAAAGGGGTCAGTCTACACACATACTCAAGCCACTATAGGGCTTGACGTGCCCTCCAGGCGGCAGCAGGTCTGCCTGTCGGGGCATAGTTCTTCACTGACCATGCTCGGTGTCACTAGTTCCATTGTTCTTTCCCACCCAGGGACTGCTTTGGGACGTCCCACGGTCTGTGTCCCCCAATGAGGCGAAGGAGAAAAGGAGATTTTTGTGTACTCACCGTAAAATCCTTTTCTCTTAGCCTCTAATTGGGGGACACAGCACCCACCCTATTGCCCTGGTGGGCCTTTTTTTTATACAGTTATCACATAGCTTCTCAGCTGTTACATGGTTAACATGTTTACACATGGTTGCCTATTATCACTCTGTTGATTGTTTTCACTCTGTTGATTGTTTAAACTTGTGCCTGTTTAGCTCCAGGCCTTGTAGTACTGTGAGCCTGTGTAGTTACAGGCCTGTTGTACGACTATTGCTTTGTTAACTCTTCACTGTTTTCCACATGCGCCTGCTTAGTTACAGGCCTTGTGGTACTAGTATTACTCTAACTATTACCTGTTTACACACGTGCCTGTTTGGTTCAGGCCTTGTTACACTGTTATTACCTTGTTGACTATATTTGTTTACACAGGTTGCCTGTGTAGACTTCCTGTGTCACTGTTATTATCTGTTAACTCTCCTACTGCTTTAGCACAAAACTGGAGAATCATTTCCTGCTTCAGGGGTGTAATGCTGCAGAGGAGGAGTCTCTTAACTCTTTTGCAGATTCTGCCTAGTGTCGCCTCCTAGTGGACAGCAGCATAACACCCACGGTCTGTGTCCCCCAATTAGAGGCTAAGAGAAAAGGATTTTACGGTGAGTACACAAAAATCTCCTTTTTACCAGGCTATTTGCGCTCCCAGAGGTCTATGATCCAAAGCTTCTTATAATTTCATAAAGAGTTTTTTAATATTTCTTAAGAAAAGCACATACAACGCGTTTCGACAGTATAAAATGTCTTCCTCAGGTATATTGTACAATATACCTGAGGAAGACATTTTATACTGTCGAAACGCGTTGTATGTGCTTTTCTTAAGAAATATTAAAAAACTCTTTATGAAATTATAAGAAGCTTTGGATCATAGACCTCTGGGAGCGCAAATAGCCTGGTAAAAAACTCTTTTGGATGAGTTATATTATGTCTGCTGAATTTGCTATTCTTAGAGAATTCTGCAAGGTCACCAATGTGTGATTTCTGAGGGTAGTAAATGTTTCTGAACTACATGGGTACATCACTGTACCTGGACATAAAATGTGTATTGACAACACCACATCACTTGAATACCTCATTTGGCCTTATGTCTTCTGATTTACACCCGGCGCTTCCAGAGCTGGGAATCTGCTTACCGGGAAGGGGGGAGCAAACCAGTCGGCTAACCCGGTCACATCACTGCACAGCTGATCGGTTTAAATCTCCCACTGATCGGTTTGGCGGGCGGGAGATTTAAACCTATGCGGCCATGTGACCAGGTCAGCTGACCGCGTTGCTCTGCCCATTCCCGGCAGCTGATTCCCAGCGCCGGCAGATGCTGAACATTGCGGGGACCTGCGCCAGACAGGTGACTTTTTTTTTTTTTTAATTTTTTTTTATTTTTAACCCTTGCTTCACTTCCGGAAGTGAAATTACACAGATACAAAGCAGTTTTAGTGTACTGAGCATGCTCCGTACACTAAAATCGGGTCCGAGAAACGATCAGCTGTTTTCTCAGACCTGTGCTCATAGGTCCCCATGTTACCTCCCTCGGATCGTGTTGGATTCGATGGTGTCAGATTTGGTCCACTGTGCTCAAAATCGGATCAGTCTCCGATTTTGGGCACAGCAAAAAATCGGACACAATTGGATCAGACACAAATCGGATGCTATTAAGGGTAAATCCAATTAGATCCGTCGCCCATAGGGATACATGGGGGCCAAATCGCATGCGTGGCTGTCCGTTTTACAACGGACAGCCATGAATGGCAGAAAAACACAATGTGAAAGCACCCTAATCTGACCTCTGAGATTGCAAGTATTGTGTGCTTTGACACTGTTTTAGAGGATGTTTTGTATTCAGGTGTTTCGAATGGTAATTGTCTTTTTGTTATCTTGCAGAAGAAGGGCTATGTTACAGTCAGCGAAATTAAATTGAGTCTGAACTGGGAGAATGAAAGAGCTAAACAAGTCCTGGTGAGTGCTGTCAGTAGATAGATTGACTGAGACCAAATCCACATGGCAGGATTTTGGCCAGTAATTCACATCAGTATTTGTAAACCAAAGCCAAGACTGGGTCAAAATTGCAGAAGTGGTGCCTGTGTTTCTATCAACTTTTTTCTGTGATTTTTCCATTCCTGGCTTTGTCTTTAAAATACCAAGGTAAAATACTCATGTCTGAATGTGGCCGTATACTGCAGGTGAAATAACAGTTGAAGTCACTAATTTTCTAAATGTCTCACCAGATGTTGGTAACAACCCATCCAATCCACAGAGGCAAAGAAATCAAACCACAGAAGTCCATAAATCTAGATATGTGTAATAATCAGAAATGACACTGGTAAAAGTCATTGAACACCTGAAGAAAGTAAGGTGCAAAAGGCCATGGAAAGTCTATCAGCAATTAGAAAGCAATCCTGCCATTGTTGAACCAGCTGCTTAGAAAGCAATCAGCTGGTTCAATTGATGGCCTGTAAAAAGATGTCTCATTAACAAGGTGTAACACAAAAAACATCTTATGTTGGGTAAAACCAGTGAGCCGTCTCAAGTTCTTCACGTCCTTTACGTCCTTTTTGTTGCAAAACATCTTGATAACGTTGGCTAGAGAATAATTTCTAAACTACTGAATGTTCCAGTGAGCACTGTTGGGACCATAATCTGGAAATAGAAAGAACATCATTTCATCATAAACCAGCCAAGATCAGGTGATCCTCAGGATTTCAGACAGAGGAGTGAAAAGAATTATCAAAAGAGTTGTCCAAGAGTCAAGGACCACCTGGGAAGAGCTACAAAAAGGAAAACGCACTCAACCTCCATGGCTTGCTTGCACAATTACTATGCAAAACTCCATTGTTGAACAAAAGGCATCTGCAAGCGCTTTGAAAGTTTGCTCAAAAAGATTTAGACACTCCTGTGAAATACTGGGAGAATATAGTCCAGTCAGATGAGACCCGATCATTGGATGCCATAATATACATCACGTTTTGAGGCATAAGGCACTGCATATCACCCCAAACACACCATACAAACAAGTGAAGTTTGGAGGTGGGAACCTCATGAAATTAAGCTGTTTTTCAGCTTATGCTGAATGGACAAATGTACAGAGGAATTCTTGGTAAAAATCTGCTGACATCTACCAGGATGATGAAGATAAAATCAGGATGGATAATTCAACAAGACAATGATCCCAAACACACAGCCAATGAAACGCTCAATTAGTTTTAGAGAAAGAAAATAAAGAATCTAGAATGGCCCAGCCAATCACCTGACCTGAATCCAATAGAAAATGTATAGAAGGAACTAAAGCTCAGAATTCATAGGAGCTCACAGAACCTTCAGGATATGAAGAATGGGCCAAAATCACACCTGAGCAATGCATGCCACTAGTCACTTTATACAGGAGCCATATTGAAGCTGTGATCACCAACAAAAGCTTCTCTATGAGATATTAACCTTTTCACCTTCAGGTGACTTTTTCATTTTTATGCTATCACGCTTTCCATCTGTTTCTTCCAGCAGCAATCACCCTTCTATTTTTCCGTCAATATAGATATATAAGGGCTGGCTTTTTGCAGGACAAGTACATGGTGGGCCATCTATATGGATACACCTAAACAAAATGGGAATGGTTGGTGATATCAACTTTCTGTTTGTGGCACATTAGTATATGGGAGGGAGAAAACCTTTCCAGATATGTGGTGATCATGGCGGCCATTTTGGATACAACTTTATATTTTTCAGTGGGAAGAGGGTCATGTGACACATCAAACGTAATGAGGATTTCATAAGAAAAAAAATGGTGTGCTTGGTTTTAACGTAACTTTATTCTTTCAGGAGTTATTTCAAGTTGATATCACCAACCATTCCCATTATATTTAGGTGTATCCATATAGATGGCCCAGCCTGTACTTTTGAATGACATCATTTATATTACCTACTGTGTACTGGAAAACAGGAAAAAAAATTAAGAGCAGTAAAATTGCAAAGAAAAAAGTGCAATTCCACAGCTGTTTTGTTTTTTTTGTTTTTTTTTGTTTCTATACTTATCCTGTTCGCTATTTGGTAAATGTGTTCAGGCAGTATGATCCTCCTCGTCAGTACTAGTAAAGTTAATACAAAACATGCATAGTCTTTTTTTTCTTTTTATTTAAGTGGTGAAAATTTGTTGTAGCCCTTGTTGCCATTTTCTGAGACCCCCCAATGGTTTCATATTTCAGTATCTGCTGTGTGATGGCTTATTTTCTGCACCCTGAGCTCTCGTGTTTACTGATAACATTTTGGAGTAAATACAAAGTTTTGATCACCTTTTTCTGCAATGATGTTGCGGGCAAAATTGTGGTGTTTTTTTATTTTTTTCACTTTGCCAATCAATTTAATTTATGTTATCTTTTGTAGAACAGACTTTCTGAATGCAGCGATACGAAATGTGTATCTTTTTCTAATTGTTTTATTTTAAACGCGGGCAAAAGGAGAGTGATTTGAAGTTGTTTGTTATATATATCTTTAAAATCTTTTTCATTATTATTATTATTATTATTCTTTCTTGGATTTAAGTCATGCCCTTAGAAGACTTGAACCTACAGTCAGCCAATCCAGGGGCGTAACTAGAACTGTCAGGGCCCCATAGCAAACTTTTGAACACTCCCCAATGACACGCCCCCTTCAAGACACACACCCCTGATGGTATACAGGCCTCCCCAGTGGTAGTATACAGCAGCCTCCCAGTGGTAGTATACAGCAGCCTCCCCAGTGGTATATACAGGCCCCAGCAGTATATACAGCAGCCCCAGTGGTATACAGCAGCCTCCCCAGTGGTATATACAGGCCCCAGCAGTATATACAGCAGCCCCAGTGGTATACAGCAGCCTCCCAGTGGTATATACAGGCCCCAGCAGTATATACAGCAGCCTCCCCAGTGGTATATACAGCAGCCTCCCCAGTGGTATATACAGCAGCCTCCCCAGTGGTATATACAGCAGCCTCCCCAGTGGTATATACAGGCCCCAGCAGTATATACAGCAGCCCCAGTGGTATATACAGCAGCCCCAGTGGTATACAGCAGCCTCCCCAGTGGTATATACAGGCCCCAGCAGTATATACAGCAGCCCCAGTGGTATACAGCAGCCTCCCCAGCAGTATATACAGCAGCCCCAGTGGTATACAGCAGCCTCCCCAGTGGTATATACAGGCCCCAGCAGTATATACAGCAGCCCCAGTGGTATACAGCAGCCTCCCCAGTGGTATATACAGCAGCCTCCCCAGTGGTATATACAGGCCCCAGCAGTATATACAGCAGCCCCAGTGGTATACAGCAGCCTCCCCAGTGGTATATACAGCCGTCCCAGTGGTATACAGCAGCCCCAGCAGTATATACAGGCCCCAGTGGTGGTATATACAGGCCCCAGACTGGGGCCCCCAGTGGTGGTATATACAGGCAACAGACTGGGGCCCCCAGTGGTGGTATATACAGGCCCCAGTGGTGGTATACAGGGCCCCCCCCTTGCTGCTGCACACCTGTAAAGGAATACATCATTATACTTATCCCTGCTGCCGCTCTGAGACCGCGCTCCTCCGGGTCTTCATGCTTCCTCCTCCGGCGCACAGGCAATTACGTCATTGCCTGCGCTCGCCGGTCTCAACCAGGAAGCATGAAGACCCGGAGCGCGGTGCAGGGCGGCGACAGCAGCAGCCGGCAGAGATAAGTAATCGCAGGCTGGTGACCGGATAGCAGCGTAGCGGCGCTGGGTCCGGGCCCCCCACAAGCGTCAGGCCCCAAAGCGACCGCTACGTCTGCTATGCCGGTAGTTACGCCCCTGAGCCGATCGCTTGTGCTTTATAGAGCAGTGCATCACCATTGCTGTGTATGGCACAAATCATGATCTCCTATGAACACCGGCTACAGGCCGTCATTCACAGTACGATCGTAATGACAAATATCTGGGTCATCTGCAGCCCTCCGGCTGTCATGGCAGCCCATTGGTGCTCCGCGTTCATGTCACTGGCGCGCTGATGGGCAGTCCATGTGCAAAGCTCTGCAGTAGTTTAAATGGGAGTAAATTCCCTTTTCTCCTTTGCCTCATTGGGGGACACAGGACCGTGGGTGTTTAGCTGCTGTCCACTAAGAGGCGACACTAAGCAGAATCTGCAAAAGAGTTAAGTGACTCCTCCTCTGCAGTATACACCCCTGGAGCAGGCACTGCCTCACCAGTTTTTTGCTTAGTGTCTTAAGAGCGCACACAATTTTTTCCTCTCTTACGATCATCACAATTTTTTGAAAGTTTTTTTTCTCCAAGAAGAAAAGTGGGTCCGGCGTGACCCCCGGCATGCTCCGTCCTCGGCCCCCCACTGTTGGTGAAGCTGGGTCGAGGTTGAGATATCCATACAATGCTGTCCTCCTTCCTCAGTACCCCACTGTTAGGTTACTGGGTTGAAGTCGAGATATCCCCCTGTACAACAACTCCGGGACCTCCATCTATGATGTTGAGAACAGCAATCCTCCCTAATTGCTATCCAGGACCTCAATCTATGATGTTGAGCACAGGAATCCTCCCTAAATTACTATTGGGTAGAGTCACCATCTAGGTACACTGGCTACTGCATACCAGCAGCACAGCACTATGGCCTCGGCCGCTCCGGCTCTCAGCTGCAACCCACAGAAGCCACAGTTATTACTGTGGTCTTTGGCCTTACTGGGGCTATTGGGATACAGTACGGGTCTCCCCACACCCCTCCCCCTGCAATCGGTGCCCAGCGGCAGCTCCATCGGACTACCGTGCCGGCCCGCCACTATTCCCGAAATCGGCGGCTAATCGAGGCCCGGCATGGGCCTAGCAGCTAACTCCCGCCTACTCCACGGCCACAGCCCGGCACCCGGATGACGCGATTTACATCACCAGCGTCATCACAGAGGGGGACCGCCCGCCCTGCAGCCGCTCCCCCCTTCCTGCTTCTTCATCAACATTCTCCACACGGCGCCGGCCATTACAGCACGTGCACCGATACTACAGCACCACAACTCCGGCCACACTCATGGACTACGTCCGGGGGGCACAGAACCAGAGCAGGGCTGTTCGCTAGGCACTACAAGGCGGTAAGCTCCCAGCAGTGATTCCCCATCATCTGCTAGCGGACCACTTTGGCACTGTTTATACCCTCTGTGCAGGCGCTTTCTTCCAGCAGGAGCAGCACCATGTCGGGCACATGTAGTAAAACTGCAAAGGTCACTACCTCTTACTATGCTACCTGCACTGTGTGCAAAGCCCCTCTACCTGGAGGATGCACATCCCCACACTGCCAGAACCGCACGCAGGATTCTACGCCAGAGCCCCCCCATATCCATGGCACCTACCATTACGCCTACTGCTGAGCCAGAATGGGCTATCATGTCACAGTCTGTCACAATCCATTGAAAATTTGTTCTCAACACTGCTCCAGGCTTGCAGAGCCAATCGACCCCCTGCACTGCCGCCCAGCCCTTATAGTCCTCCCAGGCAGCTGCCTCGGACACTGGACGGGGTGATAAAACTGCTAAATCGACCAGCACAGGATGAAAAAGGGCACAAAGATCGCCCTCCCCGCCTCATCCCACAGCTCTAGGGTGTCTCCTAGCAGACATAGCCGCTTCGAGTCTCATGAATCAGATGGCGAGTTTGACCACAGTTCAGACCAGGAGCTCGATACGTCCTTAGACCTAGAGCCGCCAGACTCTGACGCTCTAGTCGAAAATCTAGTGACATCCATTAATCAGGTTTTAGATGTCTCTGACCCACCGATTGAGTCACCAGAAAACAAGGTGTCATTTAAACGTGCAAAGAAAGCACACAGATATTTTGCAGATCACCCTGAATTTCAGGAGATCCTCCAAAAACACCGCTCTCACTCTGAAAAACAGTTTGGAAACCGTAAAATGATTGGGGCAAATTATCCATTTTTCCCGGCAGTTACCCACAATTGAGCTGAATCACCTCAAGTGGACCCCCCAGTATCCAGACTAGCAGCATGTACCCTCCTGTCCTTACCAGACACCACCTCAATTAAGGATGCAACTGACCGCCAGGTAGAACAACCTGGCGAGATCAGTTTTTGAAGCTTCAGGGTCTTCATTAGCCCCTACATTCGCTTTAGTCTGGGCAGCAAAAGCCATCACAGCATGGGCAAGTCAAATCCATACTATCTTAAAGTCCACGGACGCTGATCCTACTCTGGCGGACCAGGCAGCTCAGGTCTCAACCACAGCTGACTTCCAGATACATGCAGCCCTTGATTCTGCCAATTGCTCAGCATTAGCAGCTTCCAATGCTATTGCCATTAGACGTGCCCTCTGGTTACGTGAATGGAAGGCGGACGTGGCCTCCAAGAATTCCCTCACAGGCCTCCCATACCTCAGTGGACGTCTGTTCGGAGAACAACTAGACAAATTAATTTCAGATGCCACGCGAGGCAAAAGCACTTCCCTCCTTCAGCGCAAAGCCAGACAGCCCTTCAATCGCCATCAGCAAACCAGATTCTGATCCTTTCGGAAATTCATTTGACTGGTCAACGTCTAGACTGACGCAGACAGGTAATCAGTCGCCACGCAGGAAGCGGTCACAGACTACCCAGAAATGTAGCTCATCCTGGCAGAGCCGGTCTCGCTAATCTAAGCCCAAGGGATCACGATCCCACAAGTCTTCTTCCTCCTGACTCCCTCCACCCGGAAGACACCCCACTTGTAGGCGGTCGGCTGCTTCATTTTCAGTACATCTGGCTACCTATCATACAAGACAAGTAGGTACAAGAGCTCGTGTCCTCATGCTACAAAATAGAGCTCACGTCTCTACCGCCCAACCGTTTTTACCTTTACATCCCCCCAAGATCACCATTAAAGGCCCAAGCATTCTTTCAAGCAGTCAAGTCTTTCCTCAACTCAGGAGTACCTGTGCCACGCAAAGAGTGTTCTCAAGGATTCTATTCCAACCTCTTTGTGGTCCCCAAAAAGGAAGTTACAGTAAAACCTGTACTAGACCTAAAACAACTGAACAGACATGTCCGGGTAAGACATTTCCGCATGGAATCTCTCCGCTCCATAATTGCTTCCATGGAATAAGGAGAATACCTTAAGTCCATAGATATACAGGACGCCTACCTGCATATTCCAATCACAGCTACTCACCAAAAGTTTCTCAGATTTGCAATCGACCAAGAACACTACCAATTTGTGGTACTCCTGTTCAGCTTAGCTACAGCTCCCAGAGTGTTCACAAAAGTCATGGCGGCCGTCATGACTATCCTTCATTCCAGGGGTGTCGTCATCCTTCCATACCAGGACGATCTGCTCATCAAAGCACCGACCTTCAGGGACTGCGAACACAGTGTCTCCATCACGGTAGACACTTTAAGAAGACTCGACTGGCTGGTCAAGCTCCACAAGTCTACACCAGTTCCAACACAGTCTCTAGTATTTTTGGGAATGCAGTTCAATACATCCACAGCACTAGTCAAATTCTCCCAGGACAAGGCACGGGCCCTTCGGTCTCCTCAGTCCTTCAGAACTGTCATGCCTAGGCAGGCTGGTGGCAGCAATAGAAACAGTTCCCTTTGCTCAGCTGCACCTCAGACCTCTTCAACTATCCATTCTCAAGTCATGGGACAAGAACCCCCGGTCACTCGACAGGAGGTTTCACCTGCCATCATCAGCCAGGCAGTCTCTCAACTGGTGGCTCCAGCCAATCTCTCTCACGCAGGGAAGGTCTTTCCTTTCCCCATTTTGGAAAGATCTAACCACCGACGCGAGTCTCACAGGATGGGGTGCAGTGTACCTCCATCACAGACCACAGGGCAAATGGTACCGCTCTGAATCAAAGATGCCCATCAATCTACTGGAGATTCGGGCAATATTCCAAGCACTGAAGTCCTTCAGCCACCTTCTGGCAGGCTGCCATGTCCGAATACAGTCAGACAATGCCACGGCTATTGTCACGGGTGGCACGGATGACAGGGAGGAGGCCACGCGCAGACGATCCCAGCGTTTGGCCCACCAGCCATAATGGTGGAGGATGGTCCGTCTCTTTCAGGGGCATTTACCTTCTGTGTTGATGGAGAGAAGGTGTGATGAGATCTCTCTATTATGGGGAGACGGCTGTGGAGGTCTTGCGCTCGGTCTGGTTTTATCCACCAATGTTGTAGGTCACTAGGACCCAGCAGACTCCTTCCACCTTTATAAGGAGGTTCATTACCCTTCCTCGGTGCAGGTGATAGTTCCTTGTGCACACTTTATCCTTGCTCCAGCAGAAGCTGAGATTGTGGAGGTTGCTGTGTTCTGCTGTCAGATAAGTGTTTCCTTTTCCCAAATGTCTGTCTTCCCTGGTGTTTGTCTTTAGTTGATAGTGGAGGGGTCTAGTGAACCTCTCCATCTGATCCTTAGATAGGATAGATCTAGGATCAGAGAGGGACGAGGTTCGTGGTCGGCGACAGTTGAGGAGACTGTATAGGGACGTTAGGGCAGACAGGGTCAGCTCTAGGAAGTCTAGGGGTCACCGTCTCCTTCTTGTGCCCTTAGCATTAGGGACTCCTGATTCCCCCCCCCCCGTCGTTATCCTACGCTGGGTGTCTTCCCCACTCCCAGCGTGACAGCTATGGCATATGTCAATCACCAGGGCGGAACCCGCAGTCTCCAGGCTATGAAAGAAGTTCACCACATTCTTCACTGGGCGGAATCCACGAACTCAATACTATCAGCCGTTCACATATCGGGTGTAGACAATTAGGAAGCGGATTTCCTCAGCCGCCAAGGGATGGACTCAGGAGAGTGGCCCCTACATCCAGACGTCTTCCAACAAATCTGCCGACGCTGGGGAACCCCGGATGTGGGACCTAATGGCGTCACGCCTCAATGCCAAGTTTCCCACCTTCATGGCCAGGTCCCACGACCCACAGTCGTTAGGAGCAGACGCGCTAGTCTAGGACTGGACCCAATTCCGACTCCCCTACATTTTTCCCCCACTACCACTAATCCCCAAGGTAGTGAGGAAGATCAAACAAAAATGTCACCAGATCATCCTCGTGGCCCCAATCTGGCCCAGACGTGCTTGGTATGCCGATCTCGTCCAACTCACAGCAGACGTGCCATGGCGCCTACCAGACTGTGCAGACCTACTCTCTCAAGGCCTGTTTTAACATCAGAATTCATCAACTCTGAATTTGACTGCATGGCCCTTGAGACCTGGGTCTTAACTCAAGCTGAGCAAAGATATACCATTGAACATGGAAGATCTTTTTTGCTTGGTGCACCTCTCGAGGTCATTCACCTTGGCCCTATTCCCTTCCAAGAATTCTCAGTTTCCTCCAATTGGCGTAGACTCAGGCCTGTCCTTACGGTTCCCTCAAGGGACAGGTTTCAGCCCTTTCCATCCTATTCCAGAAACGCCTTGCTACCAGACCTTAAGTGAAAACCTTCCTTTAAGGTGTCTGCTATCTAATTCTCCCTACAAAAGGCAACTAGACCTGTGGGACCTGAACCTCATCCTCACAGGCTCTACAAGAACCACCTTTTGAGCCTCTAAGGAAATTCTCCTTCGCACTCTCACACAGAAAGTGGTATTTTTGGGGGCAATTACTTCTCTCCACAGAGTCTTGGAACTTGCAGCGCTTTCATGTAAGCCACGTTTTCTGGTCTTCCACCAAGACAAGGTTGTCCTACGTTCGGTCCCATCTTTTCCCAAAGGTGGTGTCCTCTTTCCACCTAAATGAAGACATTTCTCTGCCATCGCTATGCTCGGCTCAAGTTCATGGGTCAAAAAAGCTCTACATATGCTGGACCTCGTCAGAGCCCTATGCATTTATGTGTCCAGGACAGCACCCTTTAGGAAGTCGGACTCCTCTTCCTTCTTCCAGAGGGAAAACACAAAGGCAGGCCGGCCTCTAAGGCTACTCTAGCCAGATGGATTAGATCAACCATCCAAGTTGCTGTTACCATCAAAAACTCGCCCCTCCGGTCCGTATCAAGGCACATTCTACTAGGGCCGTGGGGGCCTCCTGGGCCATTAGGTACCAGGTGTCGCACAACAAGTGTGTAAGGCAGCCACGTGGTCCAGCCTGCACACATTTACAAAGCACTATAGTGTTCACACTCAGTCCTCGACAGATGCAGGTCTGGGTAGACGTGTCCTTCAGGCGGCAGTAGCCCACCTGTAGGTGCATAGTTCTTCACTGACTTTATTCAGTATTAATAGTTCCATTGCTCTTCCCACCAAGAGACTGTTTTGGGACGTCCCACAGTCCTGTGTCCCCCAATGAGGCGAAGGAGAAAAGGAGATTTTTGTGTACTCACCGTAAAATCCTTTTCTCTTAGCCTCTAATTGGGGACACAGCACCCACCCTGTTGCCCATTCGGGCCTTTACTAATGTTCTCATGTTACTCCTAAGCTGTTACATGGTTAGCTGTTTACATATGCTTGCCTGTTTAGTCTACAGGTCCTGTTATATTGTTACTACTCTGTTAACTCTCCTACTGTTTTAGCACAAAACTGGTGAGGCAGTGCCTGCCCCAGGGGGTGGGAGGAGCCACTTAACTCTTTTGCAGATTCTGCTTAGTGTCTCCTCCTAGTGGACAGCAGCATAACACCCACGTTCCTGTGTCCCCCAATTAGAGGCTAAGAGAAAATGAATTTACGGTGAGTACACAAAAATCTATTTTCAAATTCGGTTTTTAATTTCAGAAGCTGCTGTTGTCTATAGGTTTACGGCTGCCCAGGTGCAGGTAAGCTGCTGCTGCGGTTCAGTGTGTAGTTGTCCACTGCCGCAACCTTTAAATGGTTCCCTCTTCCATCAGCAGATGTCAATAATAGAGTTTAGCCTCTGCAAGACCTGGAGCTGAGAAGACGTGTGCTTTCTGCTGTAGCCTTCTTGGTGTTTTCCTTCATTGGTGGGAATTGCTGTGCTTCCCAGTCCGTGGGTGGAAGTGAGGGAGTCTTAGTCTAGGGCTGATCAGGAGCAGAGGGCAAGGGTGAGGGGCAGGATGTCCTCACCATCAGAAGTAATTTCGGGAATAGGGTGAGCCAGGGACCCCCAGTCTAAGGATCATTCTAGCTCCCCTGATCACCTTTGCCCATCTTACCATCTTACTTCCTTATTCCCTTAACCGTTATACCACCCTGCATAACAGGCAGGAGGAATGACGCGCACTCCTGCCGGTATATGTTAATGCTGTCATTCCTTGATAGAGGAATGTAACAGGTTAACATCAGCAGGCGGATCTCCCGTCATGTGTGGGGGAATCCTTCAAAGTCAGGGTGCCAGCATATGATGTACGGGTACGTCATATGTGGTAAGAGGTCAAATACATTTTAATAAGCATGTTCGATACTCTATCTTTGTGAAATTTCCCGTTATTACAAATCACTAAATTTATGGACATCTATTTTTTGTGCAAATTGGATGGGTTGTTACCGACATCTGGTGAGAATTTTGTCAATTGCACCTTTAGAAAATATATTTACTTAGAAAATTGGTGACTTGTTCAATACTTATTTAACCTGCTGTATGTGTTAGTAACATTGACCATTATCTTTCTGTAATGTAGATTTACAACCATGGGGCACAAATCACTGTTGCACTGAGTAGCCATGTATGTTTTTGTCGCTACAGAATGGCAGAAGAAAAAAAAAATGAAGCCGCAACTTCTCTATATCATCCTGTTGCCTTTTAATTCCTGCACTTTGATTTCTTCTTTATAGAATTGGGGAGAACATAGCACTATGGGTATAGGCACTGGTTAGAAAACAGTGTTGGCTTCCCCTGATGGGCTGTACCCCTTTTCCCAGACATTAGGTAGCTCAGTCTTGGGCTATATTCACACATCTGTTTCCATTTTTACCTTGGTGAAAACAGCCTGTCTTTATCCCATGTTATCAGTTTTTTCCATCCTTTTTTCAAAACTGAATGAAGTTACTCTACCCCCCATGAGGCCTGTCGGCACACTGCAGCCGCTGTGGACTTTAGTAGAAAAAAAGCAAAGGACCTCCATGCCATATAATTAAAAATCAAGAGACAAAAATAAATAAGGTCATGTTTGCCTCCTACAGGCACTAGGCTAAAGCTGCAGTTATAATTTCAACAATCCATACACACAGCGTTATAAATGGGTCCATGTCTCTGTTCCTAAAGACTTAGGGAACATTCTAGTCTAATCTGTTGTACTGAATTAAGTCTATGGGGATCTATAAAAATACAGAAGACTTTGGAACTATAGTTTTCCATCCATTTTTAACAGATCTATTGCAGAGAGTCAAGGGATAAAAAAAAAAATAGAGACCGGAAAAGGAATTGGTAGAGAGGAGAGACTGGGGAATAGTGGGGGGACAGATAGATTAGTCGGGCAGTAGCGTTTACGATAGATTGACTGAGTGCGAGAGTGTTAGAAGGGAGGCCAAAGATTAGGAAGTTGCAGTAGTTCAGGTGGGTGATGATGAGAGCACCCACGAGTGTTCTTGTGAATTTTTGGCTAAGGAACGTACAGATTCAACAAATATTTGTGAGTTGGAGTTGGCAGGAGCTGGAAAAGGCTTGGATCTGTGGTTGCAAGGGAGAGCGCAGGTTTAAGGTTTACTCCAAGGCATTGAGCTTGCGGGACAGGGGTGAGTGAGCAGCCATTGACTTTGATTGATGGATAGGTCTTTGGGCGGGTTGAGTGAGATGGAGCTAGTTGATGAATTCTGTTTAGTCTATGTAAAGTTTTAGAAATCAAGCAGAGAAGGATGAAATAGCAGACAGACATTGTAGGATTTTGGTTAGTAAAGAGAAGAGAACAGGTCCAGAGAGAGAGATCTGAGTCATCAGCATAGAGATGATACTGAAAGCTGTGGAACTATGAGCTGTCCCAGGCCAAAGGTGTATATGTAGAACAGGGGTCCTAGAATTGAACCTTGTGGGACACTGACCGATAAGGGGTGAAGTGAGGAGCTGATGTGTTGGTGGGAGACATTTAATATCCGTCTGTTAGGTATGAAAAGATTCAAGATAGAACCAAGTCTTAGGGAATGGTCCACTGTTGAAAGCAGAGGACAATGAATGTTAGAAGCTTAGGGGCTGCTGAGTGGTGTCAGCGGGGATGGTAGAGTTACCCATGATGGTAGTGAGGATGTCAGCTGAAAGGAAATGAGGTAGCCAGGTGGTAAAGTGGGCAAGAAAGGTCGTGGATGACCCTAGGGCATATGACAGCTGGTTGGAGGGAGAGTAGATGAGGGCAGAGTACACATGTAAAGAAGGGAAAGGAATGGATTGTAGCAATGGAATTGGGGTCATGGAGCAGTTATCCGACAGTAGGAAATCAACTCCTGCATCATGCTTGTTGCTGGAGCAGTGGTGGGTGTCAGAAAGATGGAATCCGCCATAAGCTGGAGTGCCTGCTTCAGAGGCGGTGAGCCAGGTTTAGGTGATTTTGAATAAAGACTGATTGTTAGTAATGAAAAGATCATGGATGTATGAAAGTTGGTTGCAGAGTGTGTCTGAATGAGTATATAGTTAGAAAGCTTGTGGAAATTCTTGGATCATGACTGGGATGCAGAAATGACTGTAGGGATGTGGTCAGGAGGGCCAGGATTTAGAGCGATATTACCAGTAGTGATGAGCAAGCACTAAGATGCTCGGTACTCGAAATGAACAGGTCAGATACTGGATGGCTCAACTCGATTACCGAGTATAATGGAAGTTAATGGGAAAACTCAAGCATTTTTCCTGAAGACCAAGCAACTTAGTGCTCGCTCATCACTATTCGGCACCATCGAGGAAGAGCAGAGAGTGTATTAGTAGGTGGTAGCAGTAAGGGGCAAGACGTGGCTGTGTGTTTGCAGAAAAAGGATTTTATGTTTAGGAACAGACCTGGGGAGGAGATGAGATGGATGGAGGGAGAGAGGACCAGTTCATTACTGGGTGTGGGAATTAGGGGGGATAGTAGGAAGCAAAGGACTATAGGGGTGATCGTCACTGTAATAAATGTTTTTGTTTCTTTCTACCATGTATCCAGTTCCCTTCTATTTCCATTCTACTCTAATTCATTATAATACACTTATACAATGCAATTAGATGATGCACGAGCAGGCAAAAGTCTATGCAGACTTGTCATTCACAATATATACACTTAGGGTACCGTCACACTTGGCGACGCACCAGCGATCCCGACAGCGATACGACCTGGTAGGGATCACTGGTGCATCGCTGTTGGGATCACTGGTGAGATGTCAAAATTCTCAGATCTCTCCAGCGACGCAGCAACGATCCGGAATGATACAGAGGTTGTTGGGACCCTGTTTCTCAGACCTGTAGTATTGAGGTTGTTGTCCCTGTCAAACACACCGATGCACGCTGCCCAGCGGGACCCCACCGATCAAAAAATGGTCCAGGCGACTGACACGACCAGCGATCTCACAGCAGGGGGCCTGGTCGTTGCGAAGTGTCAAACATGGCGAGATCGCTGGCGCGTCACCAAATTTGTGACTTAGCAGCGCTCTCGCTAGCGAATTCGCTTAGTGTGACGGGGCTTTAGAAATGCATTCAGGTGTGAAACATGAGGGATCTGTACTCATCTTAATCAGTTAATCAAAGCTGAGCCCAGATGTAGTGTGTCATAGGTAGAGTAAACAGTCAGGTTTTAAAGGAAAGTGGAGAGGGGGTAGTGGAGTAGCCAGTTTTAAACATTCTAGGTGCATTCAGCAGAGACCACGACAAGATGATCCCATCTGTCTTCATGGTTTGGTCTTGAAGAGGATGGCCTCTACTTTTATGCCATTAATTATTTACTTATCTTCCCACTGAGATCCTTTTTGTCTCTGAATAACCAGTCAGATTCTTCAGGGTCTCTTACACATTTTCTTTCCCTAGTTTGCAGAGATCTCCATTGGCGGTTTGACCATGCTCTTCTCCAATGCTTTATCCCTTTCCATTGGCAGGAGCTATTGACTTATAGCAGTCTCTCGGGTTGGGGGAGGTGTTGTTCTGTCACCATAACTCAAGTGTCTGGTCGCAGGTTTAGTCTTGGCTCTAGATTGGAACTCGGAGTCATTTTTTGCAGCTTTCTCCCTTTGATTTCCCTATTGAGTCTCTGAGTCAATTGTTTCCATATTGCATACCAACAAGGGGAGTATCTGAGCCACATACGGTCTCATCCAAGAACTCCTAGATCCAGGAGAGAATGCTCTCTTCTGGAGGTCTTCCACCATTATTTTCATCACTGGAGTAATCATCTCTTGCATCCTGTCTCAGTCACAAGGCCCCAATCTATCTGCCAGGTTCCTGGATCTATAATTGTGAGACAAAAATGTGCATAGGGTCTTATCTCTAGGGAGAATGGGGCATTCGCCTGATGAAATTTGCTCACCTGGTTTGGTTGTGTGAACCCACAACCAGTATTAGCGCTCATACAGCTGCCGCTGGATACACACCTCCATGTGCAAACAATTGGAAACAGGACGAAGTACTGGTGATCCGCGCTACTGCATGGGAAACCAGGGCCCAAGAAGTCTGGTGCAATGCTGTGACTTTACTCTGACGCGATTTGGAGCAGCCTCTGCTGCTTCCTCAGGGATTATCCTGGCTGCCCCGAAACGCGTCGGAATAAAGTAACACCATTGCACCAGACTTCTTGGGTCCTGGTTCTTCCTTTCATCAGCGTGGATCACCAGCATTTCGTCCTGTTTTGCCACGTTGCATGTGGAAGTGTGGATTCAGTAGCAGCGGGTTGTGAGCGTTAATACTGGTTGTGGGTGAACACAACCTGACCAGGTGAGCAAATTTCATTGGGCATCTGCCACGAGATAAGACGCTATGCGCTCTCTTGTCTCATATTTCTAAAACCAGGTTTTTGAACGGTCAGAGGAAAAGTATAATAGAAGCGCGTCACTACTTCTGTATTTATCACCCACTCCTGGTTTTGGCTTACAAGTAGAGAGGTAAAAAGAACTCGCCAAATACAGAATGTGTGCATGTGGCTTAAATATTCTCGTTTTTGCCCTTTTCCAGTCTGGTTTGAGAGCAGGTTTTGATTCATTTCTGCAGCTGATGTCTTATCTTTACCTCTTCCATCACTCTTACCCATCCATAAACAGGGTCTTTACCCCTTCCCCTTCCATTTTCTGGAGCATTCCCTGCACTGCCTGAATTGATCAGGGCTGTTGGGATATTTCAGTGTTCTAATTCTCCTTTCATGATCCCTGGTGGGCCTCAGAGTACTGCCAGCCGCAAGTGCCACCTTTTGCTAGTGAAATTTGGTTTGCAATTGCAGAAGACCACAGGCAGAGCTCTTAATTGTCGCATTCCAGCTTTTTCCACAATGGCATTAGAGTCCATTACTGTCTGGGAGCTAGCTTCCATCTTCAGTTTGGCAAGGCTTACACTGTGTCCTCAATTTCCATCTTTATCACTTTCTTTCCACTCTTGTCTATTTTTGGTTTTGCCCACCCTCTGGGACTGCTGAAACATGTCCTATGATGCACTGTTTCACAATGTTATTAATGAGAAAATTTGACCTTTGTACTTCCCATCAAGTCCTCTTTTTTTTTGATTCTTTCCTGGGGTCTGTTCTAGATGCTATTGGCCTTTGTAACAAACCATATGACTTGAACCCAAAAAAGAACAGATTTTCTGCTTTTCTATTGCTCCTAGTGTGCGAGGGGTAATGCCAACACATTTCTTTTTACCTAGAGCTGTTACCTGGTATATTCTGCCACAAACATAGGGGTTTTATTGTAACCACAAATATTTAGTGCTGAGATACGACTCTATTTATTGCACTAATTTAGTTGTAAAATCCACACTATAAGTTAATGGGGTACATAAAACTACAATCACAGTGTCATACCCTGTGTGTGTAGAAACGCCATCAATTCTTCAGTGAGAGACATTGGCCAAAATCTGCATGCAAGTTTTACTGTGAACAGCTGTTATTGTGTCTGGGAACATGGGACTCAATTCCACAGAGAGGTTTATCACCAGGATATACATGATTATTGTTGAAGGAAGATACTGAAGACACAGGACTCTATATTTGTTCAATCATTGTAATTTCCTTAGTGGCACTGGTTAATTTAGATTGACTATAATTTATGCCAGAAATTGCACTTGGATTTCAAATCTATACATAGATCTAATTATCTGGCACAAGGCGGGAGCCAGACAAGGTGCATCTTACTCCAGCTGACTCTTCATTAAAACTAGTGCACAATATGCCATTTTGTAAAGAATGTCCACTACACATATACAAGATTTATTTCAATACAGGAGATGTGGTATGATCACACCATGTCCCTTTACGGTCAGACACATCCATTACACAGTACATAGCAGAGACACATATATAAGATTCCACAAAAAAAAAGAAAACAGACCAGCGGCACTCACCATAGTTGAATCTTCTGTTTATTTGACGATTCCGACAAAGTTACATGAGGAGATCGTGCTGTGGGGGAGGGGGGGTGCAGGGACGTCAGGTGGACGACGGTGACCGTTTCCCAGCGGACAGCTGCTTCAACTGGTCCTAATATAAGATTATCTCAGCACAGGGACATTTTTTTTTAAAACATCCAATTGTGTAATTCATTATTATTCCAAGATCTATTCATTAAAGTTCACCCGTTAAGTGCAAAAAAATGTGAAGTAACTGATACATAAAATGTTTCTTTCTTATTGTGTCCCCTCCAGGAGCATTTACTGAAGGAAGAATTGGCCTGGATTGACTCACAAGCAGAAGGGGAACCCCAATACTGGCTGCCAGCTCTCTTTTCTGAACTCTATTCTCAACAGATCTCCCCCGATGAGGACAGAGTGGATGCACCTTGACACCCCTCCCCACTCTATCCCTAATACCAGAAATGGCCACTACCTCCAGACTTACCACCTACAACAAAGAGAAACCTCTGAGGGAAAATTATTTTTGGCTAGGGTGTAGCTGACATGGGCTGCAGCAGATGTATATGGCTGGGGTGTAGCTGACATGGGCAGCAGCAGGTGTATATGGCTGGGGTGTAGCCGACATGGGCTGCAGCAGGTGTATATGGCTGGGGTGTAGCTGACATGGGCTGCAGCAGGTGTATATGGCTGGGGTGTAGCTGACATGGGCTGCAGCAGGTGTATATATCTTCCCTCTATTTTAGCACTTCTCTCCCCCCATTTGTAGCTGACTATTGGAGGTTTTTTTCTCCTCCAGAGGGCAGTAAGTGTAGTTAAAGCACAGCTCCAGCTGTATTTATTTCACCACTGGGGTGATGCTTTAAATTTAAGTCTATTGCCCCGTGTTACACTCTCATGCTGCAGTCTTCATGTGTTAATGGTGCCGCTCCTGTCAGTCTCCAGGAGGTTACCTGCTGCCAGTTTGTGTTTCATGGTGCACACTGAAGGTCATGGCTCAGTCCAAGTCTATTAGAGCTTCTTTCTGAACTTCTAGTCTTGCATTGAGAGCTTGTGACATCTGGCCTGTGAGACGTTACAGCCACAAGATGGTGCCGTGGGGTGATACTGGAAAAGGGTGAAGATGCTGGAAGGCGAGTATATGACGGCACTCCAGTGGTGAAAAAACATCCCAAAATGCTGGAGTAATGCTTTAAGATGTATGGTGATTTAGCAGATCAGTCCAGACAGTGATCGGTACATATGCAGAGTGACTGTTATAGCTCTTACATTTTTGAGGCTCTGTGAATGCACAGTGTATGCAATCCACACAGTCTGGATAAAGAGCAATCTTATGTGTCAATGTAACATACTTTCTAATAATAAAATGTAACTATTTAGGATGTTGTCTTTGGTATAATATGGGGTGTTTGCTGCCTTTTCCTACAGCTATGCAGTAGGGGACAGCCATGTATACTGGACCCTCCACCTGAGCTGCACACTAAGCAAATGACAAAAGAGCTCAACACCAGGACATCTATTCAGACAGGAATTTCTTTATTTGATTTATAGCAGACTCATTTACCAAAATTACTGAACCTGATTCATTGACGTACCTGTAACAGACTCCTCTGACATGATTCGCAATGAACATTACAACATAACAAAAGCAAGCAGTGTTCTTGTGTGCAACAAAATGGAGGGAAATAGTTGTGGAGGTTGGAAATTAATGCCTCGCCTAGTTAAGCTGCACATGTCAATACAGATATAATGTGCGATGTCAGGATGTACCTGCACTGTCATTTCCCAGACTGTGATATGTGTATGATTAGTCTAGACTACCTTCTCTGTAGAACTGTAAATCTACATGTTTATACTCTTACAATAAGTATTCTGGTTGTTGGACATTTTTTTTTTCCAAATATAAAACAACTTCCAAAGTTCTTCAAGGTCACTGCTGTCATCCATCAAGAACCCTAACTGCTTACTTCCAGGGAAGACAGATCTGTCTTGGTCATGTGATCACTTAATACCCTGATAACACAGCAGATAAGGAATGAGACCATGGAACTCTGCCATATGATGTTAAAATGAGTGATTCATTGCTAAAATTTAAGAAGGGCCTGGATGTCTTTCTGGAAAAATATAATATTACCAGTTATATATACTAAATTAGTTGATAGGGCGTTGATCCAGGTAACTAGTCTGATTGCTGTGTATGGAGTCAGGAAGGAATTATTTCCCCAATGTGGAGCTTAGTGTCTGCTACATGCGTTTTTTTTCCTTTCCTTCCTCTGGATCAACCTGTTAGACTAGATGGATTTAGAGAACCAACCACCTAAAAATCCCTATCTAATCTATAAATATCTGTCCCTGGAGCCTAAAATTACTATTCTAACCATCCTTGACTGACTAAATCTACCTAACTAGATGCACAATAAATCACTTTTTACACTTACCAAATCCTTGCTGATGGGCGTTCCTCCAGGGTCTTTGACTGATAGGCAGGGTCTTCAGGCCGCGATCACACCCGCCTCGCTGCTGTCCAGCTTCTTTCCAGGGCGGCATCTTCTTCTAGGAGAATTCAAATTACCCGCCCATCGCGTCCTCGCAATGGGCGGGTCACGTTGCAGGCCCCACGTCCCTTTCGCCCGCCGTGTCTATGATGCGCCCAGGCGGGCTTCAGCATGCCATCTACGCATGCTCTGAAGCCGGCCTGGGTGTACCAGTGACGTGGCGGGCGGAAGTGACGCGGGGCCTGCAGCACGTGACCTGCCCATTGCGAGGACGCGATGGGCGGGTAATTTGAATCCTCCTAGGAGAAGATGCCGCCTGGAAAGAAGGTGGACAGCTGCGAGGCGGGTGCGAGCGCGGCCTGAAGACCCTGCCTATCAGTCAAGACCCTGGAGGAACGCCCATCAGGCAAGGATTTGGCAAGTATAAAAAGTGGTTTATTGTGCATCTAGTTAGGCTGCCTTCCACGCGGCAGTGTCCGGTCCGGGCTGTCAGAAGTGACAGCCTGGACGGAGTTTTCCTCCATAGAATCCTGTCGGGCTGCACGGAGCTGGATCCCGGCGGGTGGTAATTAGCTGCTATCCGGCTGCTGTGTCGCCGGATGAATCGTGCAGAAGTGGGGATTTTCTGCCGATTCCAAAACCGTTGCATGCACCGGTTTTGGAATCGGCAGAAAATCCCCACTTCTGCACGATTCATCCGGCGACACAGCAGCCGGATAGCAGCTAATTACCACCCGCGGGATCCAGCTCCGTGCAGCCCGACAGGATTCTATGGAGGAAAACTCCGGTCCAGGCTGTCACTTCTGACAGCCCGGACCGGACACTGCCGCAGTGTGAAGGCAGCCTTAGGTAGATTTAGTCAGTCAGGGATGGTTAGAATAGTAATTTTAGGCTCCAGGGACAGCTATTTATAGGTGGTTGGTTCTCTGTAAGGGCCCATTACACACTAAGATATCATTAACTATATCGTTTGTACATCAGGGCTTTTTGGGTGGAGCAACGATGTTGTAACGACGTTGTTGCGTGTGACAAGTAGGTACGATCAACGATAAGTCGGCTAATCGTTCATCAGAGGTTTGTGATCAGGGCCTTAAACCAAGCGATGATCGTCCGTCCAACCTGCAGCATCAGTGTGTGTGTGACACCTTGATAACGATGTCGTTAACGACCTCGCCTATTCAAAATTGAAGGACGTAGGCGATCAAATGGCCGCAAGTATCGTTCGCTTGTCGTGGAATTGTTGCCTCGTCGTTAAAGATATCTGTACGTGTGACATTTCACTAGCGATCACTGAATGACGTTCAAGCGATGTAGGTCAAGTCGGATCGTTCGACCATTGAAGCATGTAACCCAGGCTTTAAGGTCTACCTTCAACCTTGAACACTATGAAAACACAAGTGCACAGAGCCATCCACTTGTGGGTCCAAACATCACCTGAACAGATTTTTATTGTTTTACCTCGGTAGTAAAATCCCGAGATCCGGAAAACTGAGGAACTAATAAAAATAACAAAACTAGTAGATTTATGCTTTTGTTTAGGGAAAGTGGCTAATTATGGCAAGTACTATATTTGCATAAATTTCTTCTTCCTTTAATCCACATTTTACAACCTGAGTGGGCTAAACAGGAGAGGCCTCTCTCTCCCATACACCAGAAATTGGTGTAAAATGATCATTTGGAAGTCTGACGAGATTACACCTTCTAATAAATTAAGCACCCCATTCTCCAGCTCCCCTCATTACCCCACACACATTACAGGGTTTTACTAAAACCAGAATACCCTTTACCCACAAACCAAATAGCATTAGATAACAGAATGGAGATGTATGTAATGGGAGGGTCAGGAAATCTGAAGTTGCCTCTCCTGGTGTTAGTTCACCATTACCTGACATATTACTACAGTAGAGAACCTTGGCTTATTCACTTGATAGAATTAGAACAAAAAAAAGCATTTTATAACAAATCTATGGAGCTGGTAATTAACCAGATAAATCAGACTATCATTTCCCTAATTGTAGAGTATTCACGTCACTCACAGCTTACATAGTTTTTTTTTTTTCTTCTGCATGGCGGTATAGTAGCGGTCAGGGGTCTCGTGTATATTAAGCCTTACTAAGTAAGCCTATCTTACAGAACTGCAGCCCCCTAATTCACACTACAGGGCAGGATCCCAAACACAGGACATATCAGGGAATGAGCTTGTCTATTCCTTGTATCCACTCCTGATTTTGGTTTAGAAATAAAGAGGCAACATGAGGAGGATCATCTGCAGTCTGTGAGTACTGCCTTACATAGATTCTTCATGATTTCTCATCCCTATGGCTGAAGTAAAGGCCTGGGCTTCATGTGTTACTCTGTGCACACATTCACCTCTAGCTCAGTAGGGAACCATCAGAGGGAAACTGATCTGATCATTTTCAGAACACACCGCTTTATTTTTTTCCACTAGACTTTTGCAAGACGTGTTGACAACTTTGCAGCGGGCTCAGACATAAAATAACTGGCTGGACTGAACGTGTTCCCAGCTGACTCGTGTGCATACAGGTCTCTGCCATACCAAGGGATTTATCATACTTTCTTTTAAATCTAAAAATATAGTAACTTTGACATGATAATGAATAAACTTCGAACATCTTACAGAAGAAAGGAGATGAGTTACAGACTTTGTTGTCAGACGAGCTCACTGACTGGATCATTGTTATCTCAGTCTAGAGTGATACAGTTGAATCCAGATGTTTACATACACTATATAAAAAGACATATGCAGGTTTTCCTCACTATCTTGACATGAAATCAGAATTAACCTTTCTAGTTTAACATCAATTAGGATTACCATAAATATTGATATTTGCCAAATGCCAGAATAACAAGAGAGAATATTTTAAGGCATTTTTATTTCTGCAAAGTCACAAGTTTCCATACACTAAGATTACTATGCTTGTGAACAATTTGGGAAAGCCCATATGATGTAATGTGTTTGAATCTTCTGATAGGGTATCATTACACGCAGAGATATCGCTGGGAGATCTCTAAAGATCTCGGGAGCGCTCGCTCACTGGGGAGTTGTTACACGTGCAGATATTGTGCACGACGCCCCTGCGATGTGAGCAGAGATCATTCGCACAACCCAGCGATCGGTCCCTGCTCATTGTGGTCAATGGGAGAAACCTTTTTCCACAGTTATCACAGTGTCACACACAAATATGCAGCAGGTTTGCTGATCACAGATCGCTTGATTTAGCAACAGGTTCTAAAATCTGCGATCCAAAAGATTTATTGCACCCATATCTCGCTCCGTTTTACACGCAACAACGTCCTAACGATGTCGTTTGAGCAATGCAAAACCCGTGACGTATCAGCGATATCTCTCAGAGTATCTCTGCGTGTAACGGTATCCTTAAGACACACCTGTGGATGTATTTTAATGCACACTGCTTCTTTGTGTAGTATGATAGTAAGTATAAAGAATGAGCCAAGATATCAGGAAGAGAATTGTGGAGTTGAACAAGTGTGGTTCATCTTTGGGTGAAATTTACTGAAGGTGCCTCTTTCATCTGTACAAACTATTACACGCAAGTAGAAACAAGATGGGAATGTCCAGCCATCATACCACTCAGGAAGAAGATGGGTTCTGACCTCAGAGATGCACGTGCTTTGATCTGACAGGTGCATATCAACCCAAGAACAAAAGCAAAAGACCTTATGAGGATGATGGCTGAAGCTGGTAAGACTGTTTCATTATCCACAGGAAAACGAGTACTGTATCAACATGGGCTGAAAGGCCACTCTGCCAGGAAGAAGCCATTACTCCAAAAGAAGCAAAAGTCAGATTAAATATTTGTAAATGCACACAGGAACAAAGACCTACATTTTTGGAGACATGTCCTGTGGTCTGAGGAAACAAATTACTATCTTTACATTTGGAGGAAAAAGGGAGACGCTTGAAAGCCTAAGAACACCATCCCAATTGTGTAACACGGGGGTGACAGCATCATGTTGTGGTGCTGCAGGAGGGACTAGTGCACTTCACAAAGTAGATGGAATCATGAGCAAAGAAGACTATGTGGCAATACTGAAGCAACATCTGAAAACGTCAGCCTGGAAGTTAAAGCTTGGGCAGAAATAGGTCTTCCAAATGGACAATAACCTGAAGCATACTGTGAAACTTGTTATAAAGTAGCTTATGGATAAAGTCTCAATCCTATAAAAAAAATTTATGGGCAAAACTGGGAAGGCAAATGCGAGTAAGGCGACCTACAAACATATCTGTTACACCAGTTGTGTCAGAAGGAATGGGCCCAAATTCCTACCAACTATTGTGAGAAGCTTGTGGAAGGATGTCCAGAAGCTTTCACCTAAGTCATACAATAAGGCCAGTGGTACCAAATATTAATGAAATATATACATTTTTGACTTTGCAGGAAGTAATTAAAATGCCTTAAAACATTGTCATTATTCTAGCATTTGGCAAATAATAATTATGGTATTCTGATTTCATGTCAGACAGTGAGAAAAACCTGTATATGTGTATTTTTATATATGTATGTAAACTTCTGGTTCCAACTGTACATAGAGGCTGAAGAAGCAAAATTAAACAAAATTAATGAAACCTTACTGCAAAAATTATATAAATAAAGAGCAAAAAAAAAAAAGCCCCCCAAAAGGTACCCATATTATTTAGGCTTGGGATAAAAGGCAACTCTGGCCGTTGACAACTGTTGCATCACAACAGAAGTGAACAGGGTCATATATCCACCCCGAGGCTACTGTGACAAGTAATTGCCAATGATCTGATAGTAACACCTAGTAAACTTTGGTTGTGCGACGGGTGTCAAGGCCAAAGTCGCTGTGTAGCCTCAGCCTCAATTTAGAAATCACGGATACTTTATCTCAATTCAAAGTACAGGACACCAACCACAAATACTTGTTCTACAAAACATCAATCCTTTCCTTTCTTGATAGATTATCATGCTCCTCTCCAGGCAGATATAGCTCTGTGGGCACTCAGTAGGCACTTGACGTGGTCGGATACAACAATGAGCGTACGTCAGTAATTATAAATTATTGTTTCACATCTGCAATAACACATCTGTTTGTCTTAGAAAGGCTCAGATGACTTCAGTTAATGCCCTGGACCTTATTATATTCTAAAAATATGCCAATAACAAGATCTGGAGAACAATTATGTAAACGTTTGGTAAAAATAATCCTGAACAAGTCAAAATTGCCACAGGCTGATTGGGTGCTGAAATCAGGACTAGCTTTTCTAATAAAAATGTATGGCTCTATTCACATCTTGGCATCGACCATTTTATAATTATTGTATGTGACAAGTAAATCACAAATGAGTTTCATTCTCTTAAACAGTCTTATTCACCACGCAGATATGAAGAGCCACAATGAGTTCTGCATGTGTTTAGTAATGTCATCGTTCACGTTGCTTACCCGAGTTTACTTACAGGAAGAAACTATACAAAAACATCAGAATATAAAAGTACATAGATCCTTTTTTTATTCCAGGAGGAAATCTAGGGTAGTAACAGAACACAGCCCGTCAAGTAAAAGTTGGGAGGAGGGAGACAAAATAAAAATATGGTGGGTTGTGGTGTCTGTTGTGTGGTTAATCCTGGGCTGGAAGAGGCTTGGCTTGACTGGAATTGAACTCTTTGGCTTGTCTGGGCTGATAAATTAGCATTTCACAAGAAGGTTTAGTGAAAGTGCTACCTTCACTTCTTATCCAGGCTCCATCAGTCCAAGCCTCACTGCTGAGTTATGTAGAAACCAACCACAGAGCATCTTTCCGTAGCGCTGGCCGAGAGATTCACCGACTGCTTCCATACAACTTCCAATAGCATAAGTGGCTTTGTGCTCAAAGTCATATTATCCAGCATCACCGCTAGAGTCTGATGTGAAGACCACTCAATGCTCTACGTCTTACATTCCCATACCTTATGGGTTTAAACTTCCTTGCGTGTCCATGTCTGTCTCTGATGAGCTGGAGTCTGAATCTATATCCACAGTCTCGCGCCGTGTTTTTCCCGTACTCTCTGATGGATAAGTTGTAGACGACTGAGAAGAGACTGGTAGTCAAAGTGTCCTCGCTTTTCTCCAAATGGATCCTATAAGCAGAGCAAAATCTGTAAGATGCCACAAATACAACACGGTATCAAGGCCATAATAGGTTTTAAAAATATCACCACAGGAACTAGGCTTTTTTTTTCTTGACATATACAAACCCCTTTTTACACCTTAGACATGGTGACTTTCTTTTGAAAATGGTGCCATACCTGTCTAGAGGTTGTGAACAATATTGCAGCTTGTCTTTATTAAAGAGTACAGGTGCTCCGTGGATCATGGCGGGGCTAATCATTGATATACATCTTCCCTCCTGCTTGTTTCCATCTATCTCCTTCCCCTTTTTGGCCCTATAAAGCCAGACCTGTTAACTATAGAAAAGCAGCAGGTGGAGACAGGGAAAATCAGCAGGTAGGAAGGGGGATTTAAAGGATTAGCCACATCATGATGCACAGAGCCCCTGTACGTGGTCTGAACAGTCTCTCTGTGTGGACTGAATCTCAAAGTGAACCTGTCACCAGTTTTGGGTGTTTAAAACTAAAAGCACCACCTTCAGCAGCACCTGTGCTGCATTCTAACTAGGTGGTTATTATGCTCAAACTGCCCCTGTACACCAAATAAATAACTTCCTGCTCTGTATTATAATTACCTGTTTCCAGTCTGATGGGTTTGATTGCAACTCGATCTGTCTAGCCTCTCCTCACCGTCCGTCCAGTCTCTTCTAAATCATATCCAAATCACACATCTGCACACTGCTCAGCGCTACTGTGGGCAGGACCTAAAACTCTTCTGCGCATGCGCACAGTGCACCTACGCAACCAGGAGAAGCCTCTGCGCAGGAGCGCAATGTATATTAATCAGAAGAAGTTGTCGGATGGTGAGGAGAGGCGGGACTGGCCGAGTTGCAATCAAACTCCTTGGACCAGAAACAGGTAATTATAATACAGGGCGGGAAGGTTTAAAAACATATTTATTCGGTGTACAGGGGCAGTTTGGGCACCTTCTTAGAATGCAACATAGGTGCTGCTTTTAGTTTAAAAGCACCCAAATCTGGTGATGGGTTCACTTTAAAGCAGATCTGTCACCAGAGTTCTCAACACACACTGCATCGTTGTAGCTAAAATTTAAGAATGACAAATTTTGGCTTTCACAGAGTTTGCGGCTTCAGTTTCTATGGTTACTAAAGTACAATTATTAGCATTTCTTAGGCCCCTTTCACAACAGCAGTTCTGTCCAGATCCAGCCGATTTACCACATCTGCTGCCTAACGGCCGCATTTGCAGGGCGCTTGCGGCAAGCCCCATGCATTGTCTATTACATTGTCCCCATGCATTGCGGCAATTGCAGTTCTTCCACGATCCAGCAAATCCAGCAGTTGCGCCCGCAAAAAAAAAAAAAAAAAAAAAAAAATGCGGTTAGCAGCAGGTTTTTCTTTCACCGTCGAATTTGCCGGATTGCGGCAAAACCGCAATTGCCACAAGCCCCA
Organism: Allobates femoralis; assembly: GCA_033576535.1. Lineage (NCBI taxonomy): Eukaryota > Metazoa > Chordata > Amphibia > Anura > Aromobatidae > Allobates > Allobates femoralis. The sequence continues at coordinate 357,570,810 of JARQOC010000006.1, forward strand.
TAGACAATGCATGGGGCTTGCCACAAGTGTGCCGAAGTGTGGCTGCTAGGTTCCAGATGTGGTAAATCTGCCGCAAATGAATAAAAACGCTGAAGTGAAAGGGGCCTTAAAAACGTTTTTAAACTTTTGACAAATATCAAGTTTATGTAAACAATTAATGTTTTGTGTGATCCCTTATTTTACAAGACGTCTGCAATTTTTCCCCATCATGCTCGATATCTCCACCCACTTTGAGGCTTAACCACATGTTCCCAATAGAATTGAGATCAATGAAGTTTTCTGGCCATGAAACCAAAATTTTTATTTTTTAGTTCACCCCTTCGTTATCACTTTTGCACTGTGACATGTTCTCCATCAGGCTGGAAAAAGCAGTGTTCATCAAATTACTCCTCGTTGGGAGATGTTACTCTTCAATGGCCTCTAAACAACCTCCTTTATTTATGCCAGGGTTCTTAGGTGAAACCGTGAATGTGCTACTCCCTTGGAGGAAAAGCAACCATACATGAATAGTCTCACAATGCTTTACTATTATTGGAAAGGTAGTGCTCACATTTTCTTCTCCAGATAGTCATGCCTCCTGATGGCCCTTAAGGCCGCTTTACACGTCACAACATTGCATGCAATTTTACTTGCAATTTGCTGGTTGCAGTGAAATCATGGACACATTGTTCCATTTGTACACAGCTACAAAATAGAACAATGTGTCCATGATTTCACTACAACCAGCAAGTTGCAAGTGAAATTGCATGCAATGTTGCGACGTGTAAAGCTACCCTTAGGGTACTGTTACACATCGCAAGATTGCATGCAATTTCACTGGCAATTTGCTGGTTGCAGTGAAATCATGGACACATTGTTCTATTTTGTAGCTGTGTACAAATGGAACAATGTGTTTATGATTTCACTGCAACCAGCAAATTGCCAGTGAAATTGCATGCAATGTTGCGACGTGTAAAGGTACCCTTAGGGCCCCGTCACACCTGGCGACGGCGACTGGCGGAGCGCGCATGTTTTTGGCGCGTCGCCGTCCCCCATTTACACGGGGCGACATCTCCAGCCCCGCGCCGGTGAGCTGTCAGGCGGCATCGCCGCCGGGGTGTCTGAAAACTCCTTTAAACGATTGTTCCAACATCCTTTCTTTTGCAGCTGAATTAGCACATGCTAATGGCAAACCGAACATGAACATCTGGCTACTAACCTGCATGCTTTGACCCTGTAAGTGAAATCTATCCTTGCAAACCGCTTCATAGAAGTCATAGTATTCCAAGAAGGATTTTTCCATTACACTCCTACAAGGAAAGACAAAAGGCTTTGACATAACATACTTTTCAAAATTTCCTGATATTGAACCAAAATTCCACATGGAGGAAGGAATGAGGGAAAATATTACATGACATGGTCACTGATCACTTCCTGGTTAAAGGGCTTTTCCCACTAAGGGTGCTTTCACATTAGCGTTTATTTGAAATCGCGGCAGATGCGGTGAAAAAACCGCATCTGCCGCGCTTACCGCATAACGGCTGCACTTGCGGCACGGTTGCGGCAAGCCCCATACAATGTATAGGCGGGCTTGCAGCAAGTGCGGTTTTGGCACCTGCGGCAGGTGCCAAAACCGCACTTGCCGAACCTGCCGCAAGCCCGCTTATACATTGTATGGGGCTTGCCGCAACTGTGCCGCAAGTGCAGCCGGTATGCGGTAATCGCGGCAGATGGTTTTTTTCACCGCATCTGCCGCGATTTCAAATAAACGCTAGTGTGAAAGCACCTTAACAAACAATTTTAATCAATAGATCTTGGAATAATAATAATTTCCACAGTTGGATGTTATAATAAAACAAAAAAAATGAAATCTCTGTGTGTACTCACCATAAAATTCTTCTCTCTGATCCTCTTATTGGGGACACAGGACCATGAGTGTTATGCTGCAATCATTAGGAGGCTGACACTAAGTGAATATAAAAAACAGATCAAGTCCTCCCCTGCAGTATACACCCCCTGGCTGGCACAAGCCAATCCAGTTCAGTGGCCAAGCAGTAGGAGGGAGGGTATAAGTATTATAAAAGACTCAAAGAATCATAAAGGAACCAAGAGGCCCGGAACAGGCAACAGGTTGGGTTCGGTGTCCCCCAAATAGAGGCTCAGAGAAAAGGATTTTACGGTGAGTACACACAAAAATCCCCTTTTCTCAATCACCTCATTGGGGGACACAGACCAGAAGACATCCTAAAGCAGTCCCTGGGTGGGTAAAACAACCTCAGAAACACAGTATCTCCTAAAAACATACCAACTTAAAGGGAACCAACCACCCCAAATTACCCCCCCGGACTGTTAATATATGTCCCTACACCCAGCACACACATTTGGGGCAATCGTTTTTGCTAAAAAAAAAACTATTTAGTAGAAGCTAAGATATAGCTTTATAAAGTTTAAAAAATGTTGCCGACTGGGTGTTACCTAGCTTGTCCTCCTGCAGTGTTCATGTGCCCGTCAGCCTCCTCTCCCCCCCTCCCTTCAGTAAAGCCCTGCCCTTTCCCTTGCTGAAGAGAGCCGATTTACCTGCTATATTCACAGTCAGGGAATCACTAGTGTTAGGCTGGTTTATTTATAGTTTTAGGTCTCTGCAGGCTTAGGACAAGCTCATAACCTAGAAAAGAAGTTTAGGTGATGATAGCTTCTGGATGGATGTATATTATAGATAGAGTATACTCCTAGGTGATATATACAGTGCCTACAAGTAGTCTTCAACCCCCTGCAGATTTAGCTGGTTGACACATGCGGAATTAACTTGGCATTGTGACATTTGGACTGTAGATCAGCCTGGAAGTGGGAAATGCACTGCAGCCAAAAAGATTTAATTTTTTTTTTTTTTAAAGCGTTAAAAGTGAATTCAGAGGGTCATTTATTATTCAACCCCTCAAACCACCAGCATTCTGTTTGGTCCCCCTAAAGTATTAAGAAGTAGTTCAGGCACAAAGAACAATGAGCTTCACATGTGTGGATTAATTATCTCTTTTGCCAGCCTTTTCTGACTATTTAAGACCCTCCCCAAACTTGTGAACAGCACTCATACATGGTCAACATGGGAAAAACAAAGGAGCATTCCAAGGCCATCAGAGACAAGATCGTGGAGGGTCACAAGGCTGGCAAGGGGTACAAAACCCTTTCCAAGGAGTTGGGCCTACCTGTCTCCACTGTTGGGAGCATCATCCGGAAGTGGAAGGCTTATGGAACTACTGTTAGCCTTCCACGGCCTGGACAGCCTTTGAAAGTTTCCTCCCGTGCCGAGGCCAGGCTTGTCCGAAGAGTCAAGGCTAACCCAAGACAACAAGGAAGGAGCTCCGGGAAGATCTCATGGCAGTGGGAACATTGGTTTCAGTCAATACCATAAGTAACGTACTCCACCGCAATGGTCTCCGTTCCAGACGAGCCTGTAAGGTACCTTTACTTTCAAAGCGTCATGTCAAGGCTCGTCTACAGTTTGCTCATGATCACTTGGAGGACTCTGAGACAGACTGGTTCAAGGTTCTATGGTCTGATGAGACCAAGATCGAGATCTTTGGTGCCAACCACACACGTGACGTTTGGAGACTGGATGGCACTGCATATGACCCCAAGAATACCATCCCTACAGTCAAGCATGGTGGTGGCAGCATCATGCTGTGGGGCTGTTTCTCAGCCAAGGGGCCTGGCCATCTGGTCCGCATCCATGGGAAGATGGATAGCACGGCCTACCTGGAGATTTTGGCCAAGAACCTCCACTCCTCCATCAAGGATCTTAAGATGGGTCGTAATTTCATCTTCCAACAAGACAGCGACCCAAAGCACACAGCCAAGAAAACCAAGGCCTGGTTCAAGAGGGAAAAAATCAAGGTGATGGAGTGGCCTAGTCAGTCTCCTGACCTTAACCCAATTGAAAACTTGTGGAAGGAGCTCAAGATTAAAGTCCACATGAGACACCCAAAGAACCTAGATAACTTGGAGAAGATCTGCATGGAGGAGTGGGCCAAGATAACTCCAGAGACCTGTGCCGGCCTGATCAGGTCTTATAAAAGACGATTATTAGCTGTAATTGCAAACAAGGGTTATTCCACAAAATATTAAACCTAGGGGTTGAATAATAATTGACCCACACTTTTATGTTTAAAATTTATTAAAATTCAACTGAGCAACATAACTTTTTGGTTTGTAAGATTTATGCTTCTGTTAATAAATCCTACTCTCGTTTGCAGTTTGAAGGCTCTAACTTATTTGCATCTTATCAAACCACCTAAATCTGCAGGGGGTTGAAGACTACTTGTAGGCACTGTACCTGTATATAGCTTTCCAGGTGTCTCACATGTATTTTCAGTGGCTATGCTGGCTATTTTTAAACTCCTGTATATTTTGTAGTTGATGTCTAGAGGCCCGACTGTGAATATAGCAGGTAAATCTGTTAGCTACTTCATTCTCTTGACCCTATATGAACTTATCCATAGTTTTCCCACTCTGTTGTACCTTTTTGTCTCTGGTATTCTTTATTCAACATGGATAACTTGACTCGTATGTGTATCATTGTACAAGCCTTATATTGTACACTTATTTTATTCTTAGTTACTCTGTGAACAAGGCCTAATTGGAGACCGAAACGTTGTCCTGCCAGTCACCTACTAGACCTGTGTTTGTTTTGAAATAAATCACCTTTAAGCAAAACGAAAAAACCTGAATGAGTGCTTGGATTTAATTCTCATGAGCCAGGGGGTGTATACTACAGGGGAGGAGCTAATCTGTTTTCTTTATATTCACTTCGTGTCAGCCTCCTAATGACTGCAGCATAACACCCATGGTCTTCTGTCCCCCAAAGAGGCGATTGAGAAAATAATGTTCCTGTGCTGATAATCTTAGGTGTCCCAGCTATGTACTGTGTAATGAATGTGTCTGACCATACAGGGACATGGTCTAATTATTCCACATCTCCTGTGCTGAAATAATCTTATATAAGTTTCCCTGCTGTGTACTGTGTAATGGCCGTGTCTGACCTTACAGGACAGGGTCTGATCATTCCACTGATCTTCGGCTGGGGAGGAAGCAAAGAGTATACAGACATTACTGCATGGGATCATAGTTGATTCATCTCTTAGGTAAAACACTTCCCTGCCTGTTTTTAAACATATTTATCTCACAAAATCAGCTATGATCCAATGCTGTAATGTCTGTATATTTGTGTCCTCCCCTGCCCAGGAGACGTGATATGATCAGACCATGTCCCTGTATAGTCAGACACTGCCATTAAACAGTACATAGCAGGGACACGTACCAGTATATCAGATTAAAAAAATAAATATCCTGTGCTGAGGTAAACACATTCAATTGGGGAACTTGTTATCCTAAGATTTATTGATTGAAGTGTACTTTTTTCCTAGAACAAACCCTTTAAAGTGAACCCATCACCCCCTTTGTGCATTATAACCTGTGCCCAGAACCTTAAACATACTGTCATTGGGGCTTCAGGTAACCCCTTTATACCCCCAGACTGGCCCCTGCATACCTCAGAAATTAACGTTTAATGTGTCCCGCACTGTATGGTAATTAGCTCTACACGATCATGTGGGATACGGCTCACTTTAGTTCATCCACCTGTGCCAGTAAAACCCGCCCGCTGCCTGCAATATGCCACCCCTCCTGTGTTTGTATATGAATCAGTGACGGCATTCATGCCAGCACAGTGGTGCGGGTAACTGAGCTCTATTGAAGCTGCAGTGGTCAAAAGTCTTTGCAAGACTTTGTGTGGCTTCATTAGAGCCCAGTTATCTGCGCCACTGCGCAGGCGCGAATGCCATCACTGATTCATATACAAACAACAGAGGGGCAGCATAATTCAGGCAGCAGGGCGGTTTTACAGGCACAGGGGTGGTTCGGACTGAAGTGAGGACAACCCCACCAGACCATGAAGAGCTACTTACCATACAGTGCAGGACACATTAACAGTTCATTTATGAGGTATGCAGGGACCAGTCTGGGGGTATAAAGGGGTTACTGGAACTCCAATAATTGTATGTTTAAAGGTGCTTGGCACAGGTTTTAATGCATGAAAGGGGCGACAGGTTCACTTTAAGGCCAAAGGACATTTTAGCATATGACTCGCACAAGTGTTATGCAAGAAAGTTTCCAGTTGAACTCGGCCCAATAGTGTGTAATGAGGGAGATCAGATCTGGGATGTTTCCTCAGCCCACATGCTGCAATTGTCAGCAAGTGTCGGATCACACACACTCATAAGGCTGCCTTCAGACTGCGGCAGCGTCCGGTCCGGGGCTGTCAGAAGTGACAGCCTGGACCGGAGTTTTCCTCTATAGAATCCTGTCGGGCAAAACGGAGCTGGATCCCGGCGGGTGTTAATTAGCTGCTATCCGGCTGCTGTGTCGCCGGATGAATCGTGCAGAAGTGGGATTTTCTGCCGATTCCAAAACCGGTGCATGCAACGTTTTTGGAATCGGCAGAAAATCCCCACTTGTGCACGATTCATCCGGCGACACAGCAGCCGGATAGCAGCTAATTAACACCCGCCGGGATCCAGCTCCGTTTTGCCCGACAGGATTCTATGGAGGAAAACTCCGGTCCAGGCTGTTACTTCTGACAGCCCCGGACCGGACACTGCCGCAGTGTGAAGGCAGCCTTAGTCTATGGGTGTGAGTGAAACTTTGCACTGCACTCTGACAACATATCAATGCAGTACAATATACACCTACGCAGACAATGGAGGAGATGGTGAAATTAATCTCTTCCTTTCCTCCGCACCTAGGACCCGACTGCAGGATCAGAGCACAGTATATGACACTTGGTCACATTCAGAGCTTAGCTTATCAGATCCAATGCTTTCGCATCACTAGTGTGACCCCAGCCTAAAGCCCCATGACACATAACGAGATCGTTAGTGAGATCGTTGTAACGTCACAGGTTTTGTGACGTAACAGCGATCTCGCTAAGTGTCAAATCTAGCAGCGATCAGGCCCCTGCTGTGAGATCGCTGATCGTTACAAAGTGCTCTCGGTCATTTTTTGATCATTGGTCTCCCACTGGTCAGCACACATCGCTGCATGTGACAGCGAGAGACCAGCGATCAGCGCTCTTACAGGCTGGTAACCATGGTAAACACCGGGTATCTAGGCAGCACACGCTGCTTAGATACCCGATGTTTATCATGGTTACCAGTGCTAAGCAGGGAGGACGCTGGTAACTATGATAAACACCGGGTATCCAGGCAGCGCGCACTGCCTACATACCCACTTTTTATCATCGTTAACAGCAATGTGGAGGAGGCTCCCTGGTTGCTGGGGAGATCTACCTGTTTGACAGATCCCCAGCGACCAGGTAACAACGCACCAATGATCCCTACAGGATCGTTATAGTTGTCGGGATCACTGGTGTGTTGTTGTGTGTGAAGGGAGCTTAAGGCTCTGACTATTGCTCTCAAACATTGGCCCGTATAAAAATGGCAGGAGACGTACAAATAAACCTTTGGCTGATATAGCATCTTCTATGCAATCTCTTACTTGTAAATGGATGGATGAAGTGCAGCTGCAGACAAACAGATGGAACCACCAAACTAACAATGCTGTAGTCTCGATACATCAGCCTGGGTGGAAGGGTCTGCAAACAGGCGTTGATCGACAGTCATTTGATGGATTGTTTTTGCAGACTGAGTTATAGTTATGAATGACTCCATTCATTTTACCATTCAATGTACTGGAAAATCCAGTAAATGTTGAGAAAAAAAAAAAAATCAATTCTGCCATGATTTTAAAAGCATTCATGTGTAGTACAAATTACCTGGCACCATGATCCTCCAGGTCAGTATTATTATGGTGATAAAAAAAATTATACAAACTTATTTTTATTTTATGCACTGAATTTTTTTTTTCTCCTCAAAAAAAATCTTGTGGGAAACACAAAAAACATTATGTTGCCATTTTTCGAGACGTGTAACGTATTTATACCACAGCTCCTGGGCAGGGCAGGTAGGAAAAAGGATATTTTTATGTACTCACCGTAAAATCTCTTTCTCTGATGGTGGGTTTACACGCCGCGATATCGTTTCGATATCGCAACACAATGGCGCGGGAGCGCGCAATTAGTGCACGTTCCTCCCGCATCGCATTGAATGTTTACACGCTGCGATATCGGAATACAACGTCCGTGCGTTGTCTCCGCCTCCCAATCCAGGATCGCATAGTTAACATGGGAGTGAATGGGTGACGTATGAAATCGCATCGTAATTGGGCGTTTACACAGCACGATCCGGCTTCAATCGCTATGCAATATCGGGGCATTCAATAGCAAGCTCATTCAATCCCCGATATCGCATTGACATCGTTCCTGCATCGTATTGGACGTTCACACCATACAACGCAGGAACGATTTCGCCTCCGACGATTGAACCACGTGACTTTTGATTGAAATTGTACTGCGATATCGCGACGTGTAAACCCGCCTCTAATTGGGGGACACAGGACCATGGGTGTTATGCTGCTGTCCACTAGGAGGCGACACTATGCATAATCTGAAAAATATTAACAGTGGCTCCTCCTCTGCAGTATACACTCCTGGTCGGCACAGCCTTAACCAGTTTTGTGCTAAAGCAGTAGGAGGAATGTAACAGATAACATAACCATGCCTATAGAAAAAGGCAACTTTGTACAAGCTCAAGAACAATATGAGAACTCAGTATAAAAACGGCCCGGAACGGGCAACAGGGCGGGAGCTGTATCCCCCAATTAGAGGCTAAGAGAAAGAGATTTTACGGCGAGTACATAAAAATCTCCTTTTCTCTTTCGCCTCATTGGGGGACACAGGACCATGGGACGTCTCAAAGCAGTCCCTGGGTGGGAAGCAATGGAACGATTATTGTGCAGACAGTCCCCTACAGGTGAGGCACTGCCGCCTGCAGGACACGCCTACCCAGACTCGCATCTGCTGAGGACTGGGTATGGACTCTGTAGTGTTTGGTAAATGTGTGTAAGCTAGACCAGGTGGCCGCCTTACACTCCTGTTGTGCCGAGGCCTGGTGCCTAACGGCCCAAGAGGCCCCTACCGCACAGGTAGAATGTGCTGTAATACCAGCTGGAAGAGGTGAATTGTTAAGCCTGTAGGCCTCCTGTATGGTGGATTTTATCCACCTAGCAAGGGTAGCTTTGGAAGCTGGCATGCCCATGCAGCTGCCTTCCAGAAGAAGGAGGAGGGAATCCGACCTCCGGAAGGGCGCAGTCCTAGACACATAGATACGCAATGCCCTGACAAGGTCCAGCGTATGCAGAGCCTTCTCAATCCTATGAACCGATGCCGGGATGGCAAGGAGATTTCTTCGTTGAGATGGAAGCTTCATACAACCTTCGGGAGGAAGGATAAGACCGTGTGGAGAACTATCTTGTCCTGGTGAAAAAACAAGAAAGGATGTCTGCAGGAGAGAGCTGTCAGTTCTGACACTCTGCGTAGCGAGGTGATTGCCACCAGGAAGGCTACCTTCTGGGCTAGAAGGCGGAGTGGGATTTCTCTAAGGGGCTCAAAAAGGTGGCTCCTGTAGTGCTTTCAGCAGCAGATTGAGATCCCACATCTCTAGTGGTCGTTTGTAGGGTGGAACCAAGCGGGAGATTCCTTGAAGATATGTCCTGACTTGTAATTTGTTAGCAATGCGTCTCTGAAAAAGAACCGAGAGAGCTGACACTTGGCTCTTAAGAGAGCCCAGGGACAGTCTGGCGAAAACCTAGTACTCTGGGCAGGGAATAGGGCAATGGTGTCTGGCCACGATCTTCGCAGCAGGTAAAGAAGGCCTTCCGGTATGATAGTAAATCTTGGCAGAGGCTGGTTTCCTCGTCCTGATAATGGTTCCAGTGACGTCCGGTGAGAGCCCTGCCTGGGTTAAAACCCAGGTCTCAAGGGCCACACCATCAAATTGCGGGCCCCTGAATTCTGGTGGTAGATCGGGCCCTGAGATAGAAGATCTGGACAGTTTGGGAGATGCCAGGGGGCGTCTGCGGAGAGCTGTACAATGTCGGCGTACCATGTGCGTCTTGGGATGTAGGAACCACGCTCCTGAGTCTATTCCTTGTCGACTGAGAAAGTCTGCTTACCAGTTGTCTACTCCCAGAATGTGGACCGCAGACAGGACAGAGTCTGTTTTCCGCCCATTGGAGAATGCGTGTTACTTCTCGCATCGCCTGGGCACTGCGAGTCCCTCCTTGGCGATTCACGTATGCCACTGCCGTGGTATTGTCCGACTGTATTCTTATGTGAGAGGCCGCCAGTAAGTGCTGGAAGGCTCTCAACGCCAGGAGGATGGCACGAATCTCCAAGATGTTGATGGCATGGTCACTTTTGTTGGGACCATTTGCCCTGTGCTCTGTGGTGCAGGTGCACCGCTCCCCAACCTGTCAGACTCACGTCGGTGGTTAGAACCTTCCAATGACCTGTGAGAAAAGATTTTCCTTTTGCTGCCACCATCCTGCCGAGGACCCTCATGGCAAACAGGAGAGATCAAGGGTGCGTCCGGAGGAGGGTGCAAACTCCCAGACGGAGAGCAAGCTCCTTGTCCTTGGGAAGGAGCACTAGACCCCTGGAGGTGTTGAAGTGCATTCCCAAGAAAGTCAGGGACCGACTTGGAATTGGTGATGACTTGGGTAGATTGACTAACCATCCCAGGCGACTCAGTGTGTCCATCGTGATTGAGACGCTGCATTCGCAATCCCTGAAGGTGGGAGCTTTGATGAGGAGTCTATGCCTCTGGAGTATAGGATGTTCATGGTGGCCGCCATGACCTTGGTAAACACTCTGGGAGCCATGGTGAGTCCGAACGGGAGAGCCACGAACTGGTAGTGTTCCTGGTCGATTGCGAACCTGACGAATCGCTGGTGGGGAGGTGCAAGTGGGATACGCAGGTATGCATCTTGTATGTCTATGGAGGCAAGAAACTCCACCTCCTCCATGGACGCTATGATGGATTGGAGGGACTCCATTCGGAAGTGACGCACCCGTACATATTTGTTTAGTTGTTTGAGGTCCAGTATGGGCCTTACACTGCCTCCTTTTTTGGGGACTACTAATAGATTGCAGTAGAACCCGTGGAAGCGTTCGGCCGGGGGGAATGACACAATGACTCCTGCCTGAAGAAGTGAGGTGACCGCTTGAAAGAAGGCGCGAGCCTTGGCTGGCGGTTTTGGGGGAACGGAGAGAAAAAAAAAAAATAAAAATCGGCTTGGTGGGTTGGAAGTAAACTCTTATTTCCTTGACCCACCTGTCTTCTGTAATAGGCAGCCAGACTTGACGAAAGCGTAAAAGTCGGCCGCCGACGGATGGGGTGTCGTCCGGAGACAGAGAGTCATGATGAAGAGAACCTCTGGGATTTGGCTCCCTTAGGTTTTGACTGGCTTGCCTTCGACTGCCAGGTCTCGTCTGACTTTTGCGCCGACCGCGAGCTGTCCCTACTTGGGGAACTGCTACGAGTTCGTGCCGGTCAAGAGACTGACCAGCCTGACGAGTTCCAAAAGGATCGGAATCGCACTTGAGTACACCTCTTGTACGTGCGTTTGGGTTTCAGTTGGGGAAGAGAGGTGTTCTTGCCCCCTGTGGCGTTCGATATCATCGTGTCTAACTTCTCACCGAAAAGTCGACCGCTAAGGTACGGCAGGTGTGTAAGTGACTTTTTGGAAACTGCGTTCGCCTTCCATTCCCGCAGCAGAGGACACGCCAGATTATGATGGCGTTTGATGCTATCCCTGCTACACAGTTTGCTGAGTCTAAACCTGCGTCAAGCATATAATCTGCTACAACTGAAATCTGAACAGCTTGGTCCGCCAGCTCAGGGTTAGATGAGTGGGTGCCAGCCTGTAAGCTTTTGGCCCAAGCCATGATGGCCTTGGCAGCCAAGACCGAAGAGAATGCAGGTACCAGAGAAGACCCTGCGGCTTCGAAAATTTATTGGGCCATGCGTTTCACCTGACAGTCCGCTATGTCCCCGAGAGATGAGCTATCCGGCAGAGAAAGCAGTGATTGTGCCGATAGCCTGGAGACTGGGGTATCCACTTCCGGTGGATCTGTCCAATCTTGGGTCACATCCTGTAGGAAAGGATAACGTGTCTCCAGATATTTGAAAGAGATTTTGTGTACTGGAGTATCTGGGGGGGATCAGAGATGTCCAACACCCGATTGATGGAAGAAATTATATCCTCAACTAGCGCTGCAGTGCTAGGGGGATTTGGGTTGAGAGCGGTTTCTGCGTCCTGATCAGAGGCGGAATCACAGAGGCCCTCAGAATATGTATTGCTATGACGTCCCATGTTAGGGGAGCTGGGACTGTGGCTCTCTGGCCAGTTATGGCCGTGGGGATCTAGAACTAGGGGACATTCTTGAGGTTTCGGAGCTACGGTGTTTCTCCCTGGAAGGGGGTGACCGCGAGCTATGTGATGACGCTGACGAGCGTGACCCATGGGTCCGCTTGCGTCCTGTTCTAGAAGTGGATGAGCCCTGGTCATCGCGCCCCTGGTCCGAGCTCTCCCTTTGTTGAGCAGCGGCCGAGGGGCGACTCTGCAAGACCTGAAGCAATGTGTTGGTAAGCCTATCTATGGACTGCAACATGGATTGGGACATGTGCGTGGCCCATTCCGACGTGATATTAGAGTCATTGGGATTAGTAAGGGCTACTTGGGGCTCTGGCACATTAGGTTGGATGCAGTCCTCACAGTGAGGGTACGTACTGCCGCTGGGCAGGGGGTTCCTGCAGGCTTTGCAGAAAGCATAATAAGAGTCCTGAACCTTGGGGTCCTGAACCCTGGTTCTCTTGGACTTTGAGCCCGGCATAGTGCCTGGGACTGGACAGGGAGGTCTGTGCAGAGGAGCCTTATATAGTAAATGGAGTCACAGCCGAGGATGGGGCCTCAGTTGTGATCTGACCACACCAGGTGTGCCCCTCTAGTGTCCAGCGCCGAAGTCCAGTGTCCGGTGCCCCCCGGAAACTGGCTGGCCTGTTCCTGATGACTGGTAGCTGCAGTCTGTGCTGCAGCAGTAATGGCCGCCGGGAAGATGAGGGAGGGGGGCGGAGAGCTGAAAAGAGTGCCAGGCTGAGCAGAATCGCGCCCTTTCAGCGGCGATCCGCCCCCTCTGTGACACTGTGCAGTGTCACATTAGCCATCCAGGAGGCGGGCCAGGGGGCGGGGAAAAGGCGGCAGCTTCGGTGTAGAAAGCTAAGGCCAAAAGCGGCTCCAGGCCGGCGCGGAGGACCTGGTAGGGGGAGGAATTGATCCGGACCTCTCCAGGTCCTTAGGCAGGGTGGCGAGGGGCTATAGTCCTAAAGGGGGGCCCTTGGAGGGTGTCCCTGGCACCTGTAGTTGCTGTGCTGGTACAGAGGCACAGGGATCCTGTGCCTCAATGTGCCATGCCTGCCCTAGCATTGCCCCCGGTCCCATCAGGAGCCCGCAGCGCAGCTGTGGCTCCTGGATAGTGCAGCGGTTGTTATGCATTCCTTGAGAAGGGAGGGGCCCTTGAGGTAGATGTTGTATCTGCTGCCACTGTCGGCCCTACCTGAGGTGTCTCAACCTAATGCCCGCAGAAGGGGCGATTAGGGAGGGTGCAGGTTTCACCATCGGAGGGCTTTTCAATCGCCTCGACCTCAACCCAGAAACCAGAGGATTTGGGGAGGGGGTCATTTCTACCTCAACCGAGCACCCCGAGATGCTGAGGAGGGAGCGGCATGGAGGGAGATGGTCTCTACTTCAACCCGGCACCCCCGGGATGGGGGGGGGGGGAACCGAGGAAGGAGCCATGCCGGGAATCTCCAAAGAGACCCACTTTGCTTCTTGTGATTGAAAAATAAAATTTAGGTGTGCCTCCTATGCGACACTAAGCAAAAACTGGTTAAGGCTGTGGCCGGCCAGGGGTGTATACTGCAGAGGAGGAGCCACTGTTCATCTTTTTCAGATTATGCATAGTGTCGCCTCCTAGTGGACAGCAGCATAACACCCATGGTCCTATGTCCCCCAATGAGGCGAAAGAGAAATGGTGTATACAGACATTACAGCAGGGGGTCACAGCTGATTTTTTTTCTGTAGTGTTTATAAATAGACAATGAAGTGTTTTACATCACAGAAAGGATCAGCTGTGATCCCTGGCTGTAATGTCTGTTTTCTCTCTTACTTCCTCCCCTGCCCAGGAGCAGTGTATAGCCCACCTGTTCCTGTATGGTTGGACACATCCATTACACAGGGGAACATTTATAAGAATATCTCGCGACAGAAACATTTTATTTTAACACATCCAATTGTGGAACTTATTATTCTAAGAGCTATTCATTAAAATGTACAGGTGTTCATGGCACAACTCCTTTAATATCGGACCTTTATTGTGCCCCTCTACAATAAGAGGTCAGTGAAGTTATGCACTTTGCACTACAGTGTTACAGGTTTCCTGGGAATTTGATGACCCACCGTAAGGCCTCAGGACACTGGCACTTTCCCTCCAGCATTTCACATACTGCCACTCTTATGGTCTCGTGACGAATGCACTCATTGTAGTTCTTGCTGTCTCCAGAATGTCTTTCCTGAGGTTAAGCAGAAAGCAAATATTACAAGAAGCAGTTAATAGTCCCAGAAAACAGATCCAAGTGTTAATAATACCTGCTCAAATCCAGGCTCATTATGGTAGGGGTTTTCTGTCATCAGGGACTGGATGGAGATGAGCACTGAAGACAAGCTCTGAGCTGGACTCCATGCTGGTCCGGTCCAAGTACTGGTGGAAATAAATGCAGTATTGGTACAAACATTCATCATAGGCCAATGTTCGGAGATCTGTGAGACTTCTGGTTCTAAAGGCTCCACCTATTCACTACTGAATGTATGTACACCTCAGGGAATCTGAGGAACGTCACAGTACAGTAACAAGCATTTCCTTACCCAAGAATACTCAGACAGACTTTGCCGTTACGATAGAAATTGGGGTTAAACCTCACTGTATTGTTGCCAGTTGTCATCAGTTTAACTCTAGGGGGGTGAATGGGATAATCAGGGGGACAGCGGAACAAGAACAAGAAGAAGCCGCCTTCATAAGGTGTATCAAACGGACCTGTAATGAGTGCATGGATCTGCAAGACAAAAAAAGGGTTTATACCATTATTAAGGCTGGAGCAGATGTGATGGAGACAAGTTTATAACTATAACCACAAACAATCTAGTGACTATGGGGAGCTCCTGCGCCCACAATATGCTTTTGGGAAAAAAATACTTATTGCATTTTAACATTCAAACCCTTAAGTATCCTCTGAAAAGAAGCATCAAGCAGTGCCTCACAATCATTAGAAGATAGTTGTTACCGAACACTTTATAATCTGAAGGCGCCAGATTGCTGGGACCGCCAGTGATTCTCAGGACATAGGTGGCGCAGAGCTATTTACGTGCCACAAATTTTGCCCAGTGAGTCTCCAGACTACCCACTATGCAAGACACTACAACACAGCACTATGTACTTAAATAGTTCTCTGCACAGCAGGTGAAGCCACAGAGCAGATACCCCATTACTGGTGCAGCTTGTTTATTAGCAGCTGTATCCAACCAGACTGAAAAAGACAAGCACAGAAGAGGCCACATTACCTTTGTCATGTCATGCGGATCCGGAACCACAAACATCCCAGGAGGAGGCTCTTTATAAATTGACATAATATCCCTGAGGGCAAATAGGAAGAAATATCAAAACACAATGACAAAATGCACACACATTTCTTACACATCAACACAGCTTGCAATGCCCTCATGGCTGTGGATTCTGTAAGTCAAATCTCCAACTCCTCAATTTCCATGACTCGGACTCCACAACCCTGGCTTGTCCTGTTCTTAAAGCATTATTCCCATCACTGCAACTCATTTTCCAATGGATACACGATAACTCACTGATTGGGGGTGATCTGATTGCTTAGGCTGGCTTCACACCGCGGTTTTTTGCCGTTAGGCTGTGTCCGGTGATTTGCAGGAAGCATCGGACACAGCCCGACAGCTTCAGGGAAAACAAAACCGGAGGGTTAATATGTCCTCAGATTTTGTTTTCTGCAGGAATCATCAGTGCCCGCTGATGCTACTGTCTAGGTCTTGAAATTTCAAAATCGTGGCTAGTGGGGAGCTAGCCACGGTTCTGAAATTTCCGGTGGGAGCTCTCCAGGTGCTGAGGTTCAGCACCGGCCACCGCTAAACTTCAGCACCCGGCGTCCGGCAGCCAGATCCGATTTTCTGTCGGATCCGATCTTGTCAGATTTTTACCCTGGAAACAAAAACGCTGCAAGCTGCGATTTTGTGTCCGGGACAAAAGTCGAGTGCAGCCTGATGCTGCCAGACAGGCAATAAACCAGAAGGCAAATCACTGCCATCCGGCACCATAGGCATGCATTAGTCCAAAATAGGGTCCGGGGCTGTCCAGTTCACACCGGAAAGCCCCGGACTCGAAAAAAACGTGGTGTGAAACCGGCCTTAGTTACACACAGAACCCAAGCACAGGGCCCTAAATGCCCCACTGGAATGAAGCATGGTGTACGGATACTGCTGGAGTGTGGTACTTGGTGATCTCAAGCAGTCCCATAGACAACAAATGTAGCAGAGTGAGCATGTACAGCCACTGCTCCAGTCTGACAGCACGACAGTCGTCAGTCACCAACCGACCAGCAGGTGATCACCTATCCAGAGCTCAACTTCTAATTAAAAATTATCACATGAAGCTTTTAACTCCCCTTATTTCTGCAGATTGATATGACAATTTATTGTTATAGAACGGGTCGGAGACAGCAATAATGATATAGATGACTGTCCTGGAGGCGATTTCTCCTCCTAAGGGCGCCTTCACACTGGCGTTCCCCTCCGCAGCGTTCTGCGGAGGGGAATCGCCATGTGTATGCAGCGGCCGACCAGCTCCTATCTTTAGAATGGGAGCGCACGGTGCTGCGCTTGACAGCGCATGACTGTGCGCACCCATTCACTCCCATATGTGATCTGTGCGCACCTCACAGTGAAAAACTCTTCCAGCAGATCAGAATATTTCCTGCTGTTTGTAGCAAACTCAAAAGTGACAGGAACATAAATGAACCTGAACAAGTGGGAATAGAAGGGGAATTCCTCAACATGAAGTAACTGGTGCCAGAGCTCAGGAAAGACATCGCAACTTAGTAAAACAGAGTCCCTTATTATATCAGCCTTCAATGGTTTAAAGGAAGGGATAAACAGGTAAAATATATTAAACATTTCATTCAGATGTGATTTAATTTCCACCAAACACAGTGCTGCGTCCACTAGAGGCCAAATGTCACCGACAGACCCCAATGACTTGTAGGTGGTCGGTCTGTGTTCTGTTGATTTAACAGAAATAATTGAGAAGTGTATCACATCTGTCCATCCTGACTGAGGCTGAATCCTGCATGTCTCATCTGACCAGATAACGCGGCTGCTTTCACATCAGCGATTTTCGCTGATCGCGGCAGTTGCGGCGAAAAAAACGCAACTGCCGTGATTACCGCATAACGGCCGCACTTGCGGTTCACTTGCGGCAAGCCCCATACAAGGTCTATGGGGCTTATGGCAGGTGCGGCAAGTGCGGTATCGGCACTTGCGGCCGCAAAAAAAACGTGGCTCTGGCGGAGCGAGCCTTCAAGTTTACAATCGAAGAGAGAACCCAACAAGAGGAAGCCTCTGAGGTGGCTGGCCCGATCCCCGTAGCAATAGGACCCCTAGACGCCTTCTGTCCTTCTTTACGACCTCCATTGAAGACAAACAAAGTGTTATCCACTCTCGCTGAGTGGGTTTGTTGGAGACAGAAAACAGTTCAAATCACGTCTAACATGCAAGAGTCTACTCACTCCCATTTTGGGGAATGTAAGAAAAAGGGAAAAAAATCTCCTGAGATCTGTGGAAGTTCATGACACACGTGGCAGAAGGGATGGATCCAAAAGGAACTCTAACACCTAACATGTGAAGGCAGGGTACAATGATGGAAGAGCCTGTAAATCCCCGACTCTCCTGGTCGTTGTGATAGCAACCAGGAAAGCCAGTATCCAGGAGAGTCTTCTTCAGGTCAATTAAAGGAGATTGTAGGCAAAAAGGAAGCAAAAGATGACCTTGACTAACCCTTCAGAACAATATTGATATGCTATGGTGGACAGGATGAAAGAAATGCCAGCCGCATTCCTGAAGCAGACTTCAGAAGCTACTAAGCCATGGATGATCTGCCAGACTCTGAGCGAACTAGGAGCTAAGAACCGAAACTCTACTTGCAAACTACCTGGTTCCAAACCCTGTCAAGATCGTCCTGCAAAAAGACCAGGAACATGGCTATGCTAGGGTATGGGTATATTATGGCAGAGCAAACCGGTCTGGCCAGGAATTGAAAAAACGTCCTCGCTGAGGAAGGCGCCGGGTGTGGCGCTGAAACGCGTAGGAGAAAGGAGGAATAAAAAGGATGGAGATCTAACTGGCTCTTTGGTGAGTTTATTTAACCCTGGAGCAGCGCGGACCGTGAGACACCAGCACTCCCATCATTTCTTTGTCCTCGCATAAAAGGCAGTTATTACCAGCTGCCTACTAGTCTGAAGCGTGGAACACTTCCTCCTATAGACTCCTCACCCCAGAACAGGGCTTCAGTAGCCAGGCTGGGAGACGGAACCGTTGCAGGTCTGGATGAAGACTGGTGTAGAAGGTCAGGAATCAACGTTAGCATCCGGGGTTCTGCCATCGACATGGTGTTGAGAACTGCAAACCAACATTGTTATGACCCATAAGGAGCAATGAGTATTGCAATCAGCAATTCTGGAATGATCATCTGCAGCACTTTTGGCAACAGAGGGAATGGGGGGCTGGGGAAGGCGTAAGATTGACTGAAGACCCAAGTGCGAACCAGAGCATCGACTGCCAACACCGGATATCCTGAGGAATGAAAAATCGAAGGCGGCCTTTGCGTCGAGTTGTAAAGAGGCCTACATCTGGGACCCCCAGGGATACGTCAGAATATGGAAATCGGCAGAGCCTTCCTGCCGAAAACTTTTTGCACATATGGTTGGTCTTTTAGATAAAAAGCTGATATGGAGAAGGGCTGCCCAACCAACATTCGGGATGAAAAAGAGAATTTTGTTTACGTACCGTAAATTCTTTTTTCTTTAATCATCAATGGGAGACCCAGACAATGGGGTTTAGGGCTCTGCCCTCCGGAGGTCACACTAGGTACTACAAGTTTGTAGACACCGCCTCCTCCGCTTATAAACCCCCACCGTAGGAGACATCCTCAGTTTAGTCCATAAGCTGCGAGGAGAAAATAAACCACACCCGAAACATCGGGAAGAATGCCGTGCACAGACGGTGTAACAACCCGGAAAACACTGTCTCAACAGAGAACAGATCAAATGCACAACATGCAACGGAACAAATGGGTGGGTGCTGGGTCTCCCATTGATGATTAAAGAAAAAAGAATTTACGGTACGTAAACAAAATTCTCTTTTTTCTGGTCATCATAATGGGAGACCCAGACAATGGGGATGTCCTAAAGCAATACCCCAGGGCGGGAAGAGTTCCTCAACAAGACGGATAATACATGGTTCCCTTTAAAGGTGGGCAACTGCCGCCTGGAGAACCCGCCTGCCCAAACTCGCATCCGCAGAGGCATGGGCATGCACCATATAGTGCTTAGAGAAAGTGTGCAGGCTGGACCAAGTGGCCGCCTGACACACCTGTAGAGCAGACGCTCTATGTCGCAAGGCCCAGGAGGCACCTACAGCTCTAGTAGAGTGTGCCTTCAAACCCACCGGGAGAGGCAAACCAGAAGACCGGTAAGCCTCCTGAATGGGAGCCTTGATCCATCTGGCCAAGGTCGACTTCGAAGCCGCGGACCCCTTACAGCGACCCATCGTGAGGACAAATAAGGAATCCGAACTCCTAAAGGAGGCGGTCCTGGACACATAAATGCGTACAGCCCTCACGAGATCCAGAGTATGGAGGTCGCGCTCAACCTGATGAACGGGAGCGGGACAAAATGATGGGAGAACAATCTCCTGGTTTAGGTGAAACGTTGAAACCACCTTCGGCAAGAATTCTGGCCGTGGGCGCAACACCACCTTGTCTTGGTGAACCACCAGAAAGGGTGACTTGCACGAAAGTGCAGCCAATTCTGAGACCCTTCTCAGAGACGTAATTGCCACCAGAAAGACCACTTTCTGGGACAGACGAGAGAGAGAGATGTCTCTCAGTGGCTCAAACGGCGGTTTCTGCAGAGCCGCCAGGACCATGTTGAGGTCCCAAGGGTCCAGAGGTCGCCTGTAAGGCGGAACCACCCGAGATACCCCCTGCAGAAATTGACGGACCTTCGGGAGGAGCGCCAAGCGCCTGTCAAACAGCACTGAAAGTGCTGATACTTGACCTTTCAGAGAGCCAAGGGATAATCCCAACTCCAACCCCGACTGTAGGAAGGCCAACAATGTCGGGATGGACAATGGCCACGGTGAGCGTCCACCAGAGGCACACCAGGAGAAAAAGATTTTCCACGTTCTGTGGTATATCTTCCTGGAAACAGGTTTCCTAGCCCTATTCATAGTGGCAACCACTGTAGGAGAGAAGCCTCTGGATGTCAGCAGCCAGGCCTCAAGAGCCATGCAGTCAATCTGAGGGCCCTGGAATTGAGGTGGAAGAATGGGCCTTGCGCAAGTAGATCTGCGCGTTCTGGAAGAGCCCACCTGTGTCCGCCTGACAGTTGCCACAGGTCCGGGTACCAGGACCTCCTGGGCCAATCTGGAGCCACTAGAATGGCTACTCTGCATTCCGTCCTGATTTTCCACAGGACCCTGGGAATCAGAGCCAGAGGCGGGAACACATATGGCAGCTGGAAGCTGGACCAACTCAGGATCAGGGCATCCGCCCCCAGAGACTGAGGATCCCACGATCTTGCCATGTATTGGGGCACCTGATGATTCAGCCGTGAGGCCATCAGATCCACGTCCGGAGTGCCCCATCTGCCGCAGATGTCCCGGAAGACGTCTGGATGTAGAGACCACTCTCCGGCGTCCATCCCCTGTCGGCTCAGGTAGTCGGCCTCCCAGTTCTCGACCCCTGGGATGTGAACTGCGGAGATCAGGCAGCCGTTTTCCTCCACCCAAGCTAGAATGCGGTGGACTTCGGCGAGGGCCTGAGCACTTCTGGTCCCTCCCTGATGATTTATGTAGGCGACGGCCGTCGCATTGTCGGACTGCACCCGAATGGGTTGTCCTGACAGGAATTTCTGAAACGCCAGGAGCGCCAGATAGACCGCCTTGATCTCCAGCACGTTGATCTGCAACGCCGACTCCGACTGAGTCCAGAGGCCTTGAGCCCTGTGGTGTAAGAACACCGCTCCCCAGCCCTTCAGACTGGCGTCGGTGGTCACCACTAACCATGACGGTTTTAGGAAGGACCGGCCTCGTGACAGGTGACGTGGCTGTAGCCACCACTGTAGGGAGTCCCTGGTCGGTTGTGACAGCGTCACCAGCCGATTCAGCGAGATCGTCCTCTTGTCCCATCTGCGAAGAATCTCCAGCTGGAGAGGACGGAGGCGAAACTGTGCGAACGGCACCGCCTCTATCGCCGCTACCATGCGTCCCACCAGTCTCATCAATACCCGTAGGGATGATTGTGGTGACAGGAGGACATTCTGCACTCCTGAGTGGATCGCTAGCTGTTTGGCTTGAGGTAGGGACACCAGGGCTGAGTCCGTGTGGAAGTCCATGCCCAGATACGTCAATGACTGGGTCGGAACCAGGGTCGACTTTTGAATGTTGAGAAGCCACCCGAACTGTTCCAGGGACTTCATGGTCACCTCCAGGCTCACCCGACAAAGGTCTTCCGATGGCGCCCTGACCAGCAGGTCGTCCAAATAGGGTATGACGGCGTGTCCCTGCACATGCAGGAGAGCCATCATGGAGGCCATCACCTTTGTGAACACCCGCGGTGCCGAGGCTAGCCCGAATGGCAGTGCCACAAATTGGAAGTGCTCTTCCCCCACTGCGAATCTCAACCAGCGCTGATGAGCTGGTGCAATGGGCACGTGAAGGTAAGCGTCCCTGATATCGATGGACGCTAGGAAGTCTCCCTGTGACACAGCCGCGATCACGGAGCGCAGGGATTCCATGCGGAACTTCCGAACCAACACGTGACGGTTGAACAACTTGAGGTCCAACACCGGGCGAAAAGAGCCGTCCTTCTTTGGGACAATAAAGAGGTTGGAGTAAAAACCCCTGAACCTCTCTTCCGTGGGCACTGGGACCACCACTCCGTCTCTGCGGAGTCCCTCCAACACCAGGTGAAAAGCCTGAGCCTTTTCTGGTGATGGGACCGACCGATGGAATCGGGGTATTGGTCTTGACGTCAGCTCTATCCTGTAACCTCGTGAGACTACGTCTCGAACCCACTGGTCTTGAACGTGAAGGAGCCACCTGTCCTGAAATCGAGACAGGCGTCCCCCCACCTGTGGGGAGGCAGGACGAGAGAGCGAGTCATGTCGAAGCGGGCTTGGGGGTGGCAGCCGCTGCCCCCGCCGGCTTCTTCTGACGACTCTTGGAACGCCACTGAGTAGCAGGCTTGCCCCCTCGGTCCGAGCGAGCGGACGTCGTTGATGACTGGGAGCTGGATCGAAAGGACCACTGCTTAGGGTTCCTTTTCACGGTGTACCGTGGCTTAGGCTTATTCTGCGGGATTTTAGACTCAGCAGAATCCTTGATCAGTTTGTCTAGCTCGGTGCCAAAAAGCCTGTCACCAGCGAATGGAAGATTCTGCAAAATCTTCTTGGATGTGGTATCTGAGTCCCAAAGACGCAGCCACAACAGCCTGCGAATCGCAATTGCATTGGCAGAGGCCACAGCTGAGCGAGTGGCAGTTTCCAAAGTTGCCGTCCTGGCGTAATCCGCATAAGCCCTTGCTCTGTCGGTAAGCGCCAGGACCTCTGGACTGGACCTAGCTAGTTCAGTGATACCATCCAAGCAGGTGGTAATCGCTTGTAGGGTCCAGACCGCGGCAAAATTGGGGGCAAAGGAAGACCCCACAGCCTCATAGGAAGACTTGGCGAGTTGCTCGACCTGTCTATCAGTCGCATCCTTCAGCGAGGAGCTATCAGAGGCAGAAAACAAGGAGCGTGCAGCAATCCTGGTCATGGAAGCGTCCACCTTTGGAGACTGCGACCATTCCTGAAGCACCTCCTGGGGAAAGGGAAAGCGATTGTCCTTGGGTTTACGGACATAACGCCGCCCAGGATGTAACCTGGGTGCTCTAATCACCCTTCCAAAATTAGTGTGGTCCATGAAGGATCCACTTGGTCTAGCCTCCGGCCGCAGCCATTGATAGACCTCCTTGGGGTGCACAGTCACCTCCTCAGGAGGGGTGACAAGACGTAATGTCTCATTGATGGAGGACACCAGATCCTCCACCCCATCTGGAGGTTCAGACATAGACCCGAGAGTAGAACCCCCATCATCTTCCTCACCATCAGAGGAACGCTCCTCCTCAGAAGGAGCCTGGAGCTCGGGAGAAGGCTCACGTGCTCGCTTAGGGGGTCTCACAGTAGAAGTAAGAGCCACCCGGGGGTAACTGGGAGGAGTAGCTGGGTTTTCCAGTCTCCTATGAAGTGCCTCCAGGGATTGCGACATGGAGGACATCTGGGACAGCAGGGATTCATTGATCCTATTCTGCGTTTCCCATGGCCCTGGGATCACCTGAACCTCAGGGTATAATCCCGGATTTGCAGACTCAGCAGTGCCAGTCCGGGTCTCTGGGCGTCCACAGTTATTGCAGGACCCCTCCACCAGTTTCCCGTTGCATGTAGCACAGGTAATGGTGACCACTGCCGCCTTAGCAGCATGCTTCCCAACTGAGGACATCGCCACAGTGGGGGGAATATAAGCCAATTTGCAGTTCACAAAACAAACCGGGAATCCCGGTGGCTTACCGACCGCAGTAAAGCGGTAGGAGGAAGCGGTGTGTGTGTGTGACCTCCGCGAGTTCCGGTCTCCCCTGAAGTGCAGACACGTGCTGTCCGATAGATCCCAGCCGGGAGTGAGGGAGAAGATGGCCGCCGAGAGCACAGTCGTGGGCGGCGCCGAGAACACGCGGGAAGCACACACACACGCCCATCGGTGACGTCACCGCAAGGGCTGCTTCCCATCCTCCAGGCAGCCTCATTAATGGAGGTGACTAGAGCCCGCAGCGCGGGAAGTGTGGACATAACATACACACACAGACTGTCAGTACATATAAACACCTGCAGTCCGCAGCCGCAGCCCCTGTGACACACAGGGCGGTCAGCCAGGGTGACCCCAGCACAGGGTACACCGACAGAACCGCGGACCCGAGGGTACGCGCGGTCTGAGTGTCAGGACACATAAAGTGACCAACACTACCCCCAGGCACACAGGAGACACACGGGCCTCAGTGCCTGTCCGGTCTGTAAGCACCATTTAGGGAGGCCTCGGACGGGGGTTCAGCACCAGTCCGGAGTGTAAGCACCATAATGGGAGGCCTCGGACTGGGCTGGCTCCAGTCCGGTCTGTAAGCACCATTTAGGGAGGCCTCGGACGGAGCGGAGCTGTGCAAGGCTCCCAACTCCCATTCTCCAGAGCCCTCAGGAAGGGATGGAAAAAGGAGTGCGACAGCGTACCGGGAGAACACAGAGTGTCCAGGCATTTTGCCCTCCGATACCTCCACCTGCGTGTTCCACAAAGGGTGAGCGGGGAGACTGTCGAGGGTCCCCGACGGGAACCATTTTACCTTGTCTTCAGACGCCATCACGTAAGTTGTGAGAATGCAGTGAAGTGCAAGCAAAGCGTGATCCTCCGAGCACACTAAGTTTAAAACTGAGGATGTCTCCTACGGTGGGGGTTTATAAGCGGAGGAGGCGGTGTCTACAAACTTGTAGTACCTAGTGTGACCTCCGGAGGGCAGAGCCCTAAACCCCATTGTCTGGGTCTCCCATTATGATGACCAGAAAATGGTCCATAAACTTCCGGATTGTGTGCCCCCTGGTGGCGAAGATGAGATGAGTAGTCAAAGTGTCAGAAAGTTGCACGCGAGTTCCTCGGATAAGCGATTTGGATACCTGAAGAGCCTCTTCCACTATTCCCAGCTCCCGGAAGTTCGAGGAACGGTCTCACGGATGGGGAGACCACCAGTCTTGAAAGGTAACTGGGAGACAAGAGCCCCCCCAGAGCCCCTCTTGCTAACGTCTGTGTAGACCGTAATCATCAGTGACTGTACCCACTGAATTCCTTGATCCAGACTGTCTTGGTCTAACCACCAATATAACAAGAGCTACACCTCCCTGGGAAGAAGAATATTCTTGTGCAGACCCCAGAGGAACCAGTTTCCCTGGGAGAGAACGTGGGACTGAAGGTACCTGGCATGAGCTCGGGAACATGGACCCAACCGGATACACGATGTCATTGACAGGCTGACAAGGCGGTGCAGATGGATCGCTGTTGTTGTAGACAACAAAGCTTTGACCTAGGGAGAAAAGTCCATCTTGCGGAAGGAAAACCAGGTCTATTTGTGAGAGACCTATAGACATCCCAAAAGACCTTCCTTCAAGATGGAGCCAGACTCGAATACCGAAAGGGAGCTCACCGTCTAATGATGTGAGAGTCTGAATAAAGACCTGTGAATGGGAATGCAGTAGAGGGCTGGTGGGAGCTGTGATTAGGAAGTCATTTAAATAGGCAATCCCCGCAATGTCCCTCTTCCAGACGAATGTAATCACCTTGGTATCCCTTGAAAGTGAAACAGATGGCAATATCAGAGCTGTTGATCTGCCGGAATGGGAATATGGCAATATGTGTCCCGAAACAATGGTGCCAACACAAAGTCTAACCCTATCCGGGGATGGTGGATCGTATGGACTCCATCTGGAAACTGGAGGAAGCCACAAGTCAGTGCAAGGGCGTAGATCTATAACGGTCCTGGAGGAAACCCTTGGTTTATGTACTCGAATAGGCGAGAACAGTGTCTGCTCCTGAACTTCCCTTCTGGAACCGTGATTATAGCCCCAAGGGGAGAAGTGTTATGGACCTTTTCAGTGATCATTGCTCCACAGGAATTGTGAATCAAACGCAGCACACACTCCATAGGTGGAAGATCGGCCCCAGTCAAGATTCGAACCTGGGTCTCCATGCACGGCAGTCGTTGACACTAGAACAGCAGAATCCCAAGGGAAATGCCCCCTCATCCCAGCAGGGATGAAATAGCGTTTTTTCTGAACTTCCATACATGCAACACTCTCTCTTTCAGGTTGTCATGGACTGGAAACAGAAGATCACATAGACCGAAAACTACTGGTATATCCTCGTGTACCCCCATGGTATTCCATACAGCCGACACCAGGTTAGCAATGTCCTCAGATAAACATATTTTCTGCCCAGACACATGAAACCTCTGGAGCAGAATCCTCCATAGTGACCCTCATCTGGGTTGTAGCAGGTGGGTGGGTTTCACTGGAGGGGCAACACAGGAGCCAGAAGAAGACTCTTAAGTTTGTCCATGAAAGACGGATGCTCCTCTGTCATGACCCTGGCCGTACACACTGGACATGGATCCATATAGGATGAGGAAGCAGCAAACACCCCCTTGCGGGGCTGGGTCCCAACTAGGTTATAGGTTCTGCTGCAGTTCCCAGTCTCCCTGAACAGGGAGAGAAGGAATGAGGTTAAAAAGGAGAGGGTAGTACATACCTCCAACTCAGTACCTACTGGGCCTGAGGACGCGCTGGGTACAGCCGTTACAGTGCTTGAGGGGACATCCAGACAGCATGACATAATAAAAACGCTTTGTCCTACCTCACAGTGCGTCTTGCCTGGGGTCCTGTGATGGGGATCCGAGGCTCAGCACAGATGTGGCACCCAGTGCCTGCCCCCCCTCATGGTCTCCCTGCGGCAGCCACCATTGCCTGAAGGTCGGGCGTCCAGGAAGACCAGAAAGACCTGTGCTCCTCGCTGAAGCGCAACCCGGAAACGACTCTCTCCAGTGCTGACGTCACTTCCGGGCGCGAGAAGCACACAGGCCACACAATCCTTCTGGTGTCTCGGGAAGGAGCCGAGGAGCTACTGGAGGACTCCGGCCCCAAGACACCATTCAGCATTACCCAGAGGTGCTGGAGAGCAGTGCGGTCCTGCTCCTCCTGGAGCAGGAGCGGCCCCAGGGAGGAAGGAGCAACCGCCCGATCGACTCACTGCCCAGCTACCCTGGTAAGAGACTGCTTCGCCGGCCCACAGCCTCAGGAAAACCCCTTCGTGCCCCATAGGGACAGGAAACACTGGTGATAGGAGGTGGGAGGGGCTATTTAACCTCTTTTGTGTTTCCTGCCCCTATTAGGGCCGAGGGGCAACCTCCTGTTGTGCTGTCGTGGTGGATGGAAGGAGTAAATGTATGTAAAGGGCCTGTTACACGCTTCAATGTCTCAGGGATCCGACCAACGATCCGACTTGACCTGGATCGCTTGAACGACGTTCAATGATCGCTGGTGAGGTGTCACACGTACAGGTATCGTGAACGACGAAGCAAGGACTCCGCGACAAGCGAACGATATTAGCAGTCGTTTGGATGCCTATGTTCCTCAGTTCTGAATAGGCGAAGTCGTAAACGACATCGTTATCAAGGTGTCACACACACCGGTGCTGCAGGCTGAATGGACGACCAACGACTGATTTATGGTCCAGTTCATAAACGTCCGACCAACGATCAGCCGACTTATCGTTGATCGTAACTACTTGTCATACGCAACGACATTGTTCACGTCGTTGCTTCACCCAAAAGGCAACAACGTACCAACAATATCGTAGCGTGTAATGGGCCCTTAAATAACAGTGACTTAAGGCCCAGTTACACGGTAAGACATCAGGAATGACAACGCTCAAACGTCACGGGTTTGGAGTCATGGAAACGACATCATTAGGACGTCGTTGCATGTGACACCGCGATAGAACTACAATAAATCGTTGGATCATTGATCGCATATTTGAGAACATGTTGTCAAATCAAACGATCCTCGATCAGCCAACCTGCTACATCATTGTGTGTGACACTACAATAATGATGTAGTTCACAAATTCACCCATTCACATCAGTGAACAAGTATCGTTCGCTGGGTTGTGCGAACGACACCTGCTCGCTGGATCGTTGGTGCGTCGTGCACGATATCTAGGCGTGTGACATCTCACCAACGATCTCAAACGATGTCCTAAAGACCGCGCGCCCCCGAGATCGCAAGTGATATCGCTTCAACATTGAAGCGTGTAACGGTACCTTTAATCAACGCTAAGTAACAGGAAGAATCCAGGGCATACATGGAGAATAGATGGTCAGAGGTTAACGGGGCGTGAGCAGCGTAGGTGATGGGTGTGGTTTATCATTGATGGGTGTGGTCAGGCATTTCCCAAAGGAATACATTTTAATTCTTAAGTCCATGTGGTCATGGCGTTGTTTATAATAGAAGCAGAGGTTTGTGGGTAAGACCATCAGATGGAAGAGGGGTTGGCGTTCTACTCCCCCTTGCATGATGATAGTGCACGGATGGCCACCCTGCCAACTAAGCCGGTCACACCCCATTAGTTCACTTACCCAGACCCCCACTTCTATTCTAAACAACTTTATGACCACGCAGAGTATTTCCTGCTATTTTTTATGCTGCACTTTTCCCCAAAAGCGCATCTGCATTTCCCGGCAAAGTGAATGGACTTTCACTTTTGCTGTTCAGACGCTGCGCTTTTTTTGGCCACGCTTTTATGGGAGAAAGCGCGTGGGTAAAAAGAATGAACATGTCAATTCTTTGCACTTAGTAGTGCATGCTTTCTCATAGGCGCAATTATAAGGAGCTGGAATATGCATCGTTGTTAAGACAATGCCTATTCCAGCACCTATAATCGCGGGTACATGGGGAATAGATGGATGTGATGTCACACAGGGGGAAGAAGAATCCTGTGTTCCTCCCCCATGTGACATGTCGGGGCTGTGGATTCGCTTTTGTAGTGTATCAACATACACTGAAAAAGACAAATAAACGTGAACCAAAGGTATTAAAAATAAAATACTCACCTCTCTGCCGGCTGTCCAAGGTCCCGAGGGGACGACGTCCGATTGCTGCAAAGACCTGAATGATCGGATTGGCCGGTAGGGATCAGCTGATGTGTCACGTGACATCAGCTGATCGTGACATAACATCAGCTGAGAGTTTAAACCGCTCAGTTGACGATGTCAGGTGACACATCAGCTGATCAGTTTGTCGCCGGTCAGCTGATTCAGGTCCTGCAGCGATCGGACGTGGACGTCTTGTATCCCGGGTCAGTTGGCAGAGAGGCGAGTATTTTATTCTATTATTTTTATTACCATTGTTTTCTTTTATATTGCTTTAGAAGTGTATGTACATACACTGCTAAAGCGAAAGCACACATACATGTCACACGGGAACAGGATTATTCCTGTCCCCGTGTGACATCACATCACTTCCTCCTGCACTTTTGGGAGAAAAATGCAGCTGTAAGAAAACGCAGTGTGTGAATGCACAGAGTTTTTTTTACCAACACTAAATAGCATGGCTGCAAAACGCAGGAAAAAGGCGCCCCCAAAAAACCGCGTGAAATATGGTACGTGTGGACACAGTCTTAAAAGCTAACGGTTATTCCTTCTGCAGAAGGAAACACTGAGCCCACCGGACCACACTGACCACCTAAGATGGTCACACCCACAAGCTCCCGCAGTCCATTCTACATGTATGCCGAATGCAGGATAAACAGCTTAGGCTGGTTTCACACTACGTCATAGTTAAATCAGATGCTGTCCAATGAAAATCGGACAGCATCGGATCCGAATCAGCCCCCATGTTATCCAATGGGGATTGGATCGGATTTGGCATAATTGCCATCCGATGCCCATTGGATAACATGGGGGCTGTTTCGGATCCGATGCTGTCCGATTTTCATTGGACAGCATCTGATTTAACTATAACGTAGTGTGAAACCAGCCTTAACATAAAATCATTACATTAAAAAAAAGACAAATGCCACAGCTAAAAACAACGACTGATAAAAAAAAAAAAAGCAACCTAATTTAGCTAAAAGGAGCAGAAATACTGCAGAAGATCTGCAGAAGATCTGCACCATCAGAAAGTTCTGGTGTGAACGCAGCCTTAGCAAGTCCTGCTGCACTTTTATACCAGGTGGTAAATTGTTTTACAGCACAGGAATGAAACCACATTCATTTTTCATGGAGGATTTGGAGTTTTCTGCCTTTTTCTAATAGGTGAATACATTAGAAATCTACAATCTGCCTCCAGTCTGCAGCATTAGGATTTCCTCTGTGATCTGGCAGGAGCCTCCATGTCCGGCTGCAGAAAGAGACAGATTCATGAGGCTGGTCTGCTCCAGGGGACCTAGAGCTGCTACCTGTGCTGCTCCCTGCCAGGTGGGGGAGGACAAACATCAGTGATAAGTGGATGATGGGGGGGAAGGAGAGAGAGGTGGTGGTTCCTGATAGGAGTAATGGTCCCTGATGGTGAGAGAGGTGGTGGTCCCTGATGGGGGGGGGGAGAGGTGGTGGTCCCTGATAGGAGTAATGGTCCCTGATGGGGAGAGAGGTGGTGGTCCCTGATGGGGGGAGAGGTGGTGGTCCCTGATGGGGGGGGAGAGGTGGTGGTCCCTGATAGGAGTAATGGTCCCTGATGGGGAGAGAGGTGGTGGTCCCTGATGGGGGGAGAGGTGGTGGTCCCTGATGGGGGGAGAGTGGTGGTCCCTGATGGGGGGAGAGGTGGTGGTCCCTGATGGGGGGAGAGGTGGTGGTCCCTGATGGGGGGAGAGGTGGTGGTCCCTGATGGGGGGAGAGTGGTGGTCCCTGATGGGGGAGAGGTGGTGGTCCCTGATAGGAGTAATGGTCCCTGATGGGGAGAGAGGTGGTGTTCCTGATAGGAGTAATGGTCCCTGATGGGGGGAGAGGTGGTGGTCCCTGATGGGGGGAGAGGTGGTGGTCCCTGATGGGGGGAGAGGTGGTGGTCCCTGATAGGAGTAATGGTCCCTGATGGGGGAGAGGTGGTGGTCCCTGATGGGGGGAGAGTGGTGGTCCCTGATGGGAGTAATGGTCCCTGATGGGGAGAGAGGTGGTGGTCCTGATAGGAGTAATGGTCCCTGATGGGGGAGAGGTGGTGGTCCCTGATGGGGGAGAGGTGGTGGTCCCGGATAGGAGGTGGTCCCTGATGGGGGAGAGGTGGTGGTACCCTGATAGGAGTAATGGTCCCTGATGGGGAGAGAGGTGGTGGTTCCTGATAGGAGTAATGGTCCCTGATGGGGAGAGAGGTGGTGGTTCCTGATGGGGAGAGAGGTGGTGGTCCCTGATAGGAGTAATGGTCCCTGGTGGGGGAGAGGTGGTGGTCCCGATAGGAGTAATGGTCCCTGATGGGGAGAGAGGTGGTGGTCCCTGATGGGGGGAGGGTGGTGGTCCCTGATGGGGGAGAGGTGGTGGTCCCGATAGGAGTAATGGTCCCTGATGGGGAGAGGTGGTGGTCCTGATGGGGGAGAGGTGGTGGTACCTGATAGGAGTAATGGTCCCTGATGGGGAGAGAGGTGGTGGTTCCTGATAGGAGTAATGGTCCCTGATGGGAGAGAGGTGGTGGTCCTGATGGGGGAGAGGTGGTGGTCCCTGATAGGAGTAATGGTCCCTGTGGGGGGAGAGGTGGTGGTCCGGGATAGGAGTAATGGTCCCTGATGGGGAGAGAGGTGGTGGTCCCTGATGGGGGGAGAGGTGGTGGTCCCTGATAGGAGTAATGGTCCCTGATGGGGGGAGAGGTGGTGGTCCCTGATATAGGAGTAGTGCTCCCTGATGGGGGTGTGGTCCCCGGAAGCTCCGCCCACCCTGGGGCGCCTCTCACCGCTTGATCCTCAGCACACACTGAGCGGACGCCCTTTCGTTGTCCCAGTCCGCACTGGCTGTTGGGTCCCACACGGATGACGTTGCCAGGTGCGAGGTCCCGGGGGCTGCAGGCCGCTGAGGTGCGGGACCAGCCCTCCTCCCACCGCCCCCTGGAGAATTATCGCCTCAGCCGCCGGACTCTCCGCCATTCCTCCTCACTCTCGCTTCCGGGACTCCGGAGCAGCGAGATGACTGGACAGAGCGACTTTCACTGTCATAGAAACGCAGAGCAGACTATCTATTTACTTCCGCCGGAAACTGAACCATAGAGTCTGGAGCAGCGGCCAGAGCGCCCGTTGGCTGCTCGAGTAGAGCACGCGGACACTTCCGGCGGAATAGTGGACTCCTGTCGCCTTCTCGACGGTAAGTCTCGCCATCTTGTTGGTTGTGATACAGTCAATAGTCCGGCCTTTTTTCATACCCGCCAACATAGAGGACACAGTACACAACATGGTTCTGCGGAGATATTAGATTGTGTTCATATCTGTGGTAAAAAGGACAACTCTGTCCACACAGCCCCGCCCCAGCCCTCACCGGGTACACAGTATTGATCACATGTATCTGTATTACCAATCAGGGCTGCCACTAGGAATGTCGGGGCCCCTTACTGGCAAAAGTTTGGGGCCCCCCCTGAGACCCACCCCCAGCAGGAGGACTATGTGGGGACCGTTATACAGTGTCGGCTGCAAACAGCATAGTAATACATATAATATCATTACAATGTATCCCATATTTAACCCCTTCAGGACCCAGTCTATTTTGACCCTAAAGACCTTGGCATTTTTTGCAATTCTGACCATGACCCTTTATGAGGTAATAACTCTGGAACGCTTCAACGGATCCTAGCGATTCTGAGATTGTTTTTTCGTGACATATTGGGCTTCATGTTAGTAGTAAATTTAGGTCGATAATTTTTGCGATTATTTGTGAAAAAATTATAAATTTGGCAAAATGTTTGAAAATTTTGCAATTTTCAAATTATGAATTTTTATTCTGCTAAACCAGAGAGTTATGTGCCACAAAATAGTTAACAAATCACATTTCCCACATGTCTACTTTACATCAGCACAATTTTGGGAAAAAAAAATGTTTTTGTTCGGAAGTTATAAGGGTTCAAAGTTCATGAGCAATTTCTCATTTTTCCAGCAAAATTTACAAAACCATTTTTTTAGTGACCACATCACATTTGAAGTCCCTTTGAGGGGTGTACATGACAGAAAACACCCAAAAGTGACACCATTCCAAAAACTGCACCCCTCAAGCTACTCAAAACTACATTCAAGAAGATTATTAACCCTTCAGGTGCTTCACAGGAACTAAAGCAACGTGGAAGGAAAAAATGAGCATTTTAATTTTTCCAACAAAAATGTTCTTTTAGCCTCAATTCTTTCATTTTCACATGGGCAACAGGATAAAATGCATCCTAAATATTGTTGGGCAATTTCTCCTGAGTACACTGATACCTCATATGTGGTCATAAACCACTGTTTGGGCGCACGGCAGGGCTCAGAAGTGAGGAGCGCAATTTCACTTTTGGAGTTAATTTTCCATTTAAAAAGTCAAATTGTGCTTCTTCCCTTCTGAGCCCTGCCGTGCGCCCAAACAGTGGTTTATGACTACATATGAGGTATCAGTGTACTCAGGAGAAATTACCCAACAATTTTTAGGATCCATTTTATCCTGTTCCCCATGTGAAAATAAAAAAATGTATTCTAAAAGAAAATTTTTGTGACAAAAAGGTACTTTCTCATTTTTACGGATCAATTTGTGAAGCACCTGGGGGTTCAAAATGCTCACCACCCATCTAGATAAGTTTGTTGGGCTCTAGTTTCCAAAATGGGGTCACTTGTGGGGGAGCTCCAATGTTTAGGCACACAGGGGCTCTCCAAACGCGACATGGTGTCCGCTAACAATTTGAATGGAAAATCAGCTCAAATTGTTAGTGGACACCATGTCACGTTGGAGAGCCCCTGTGTACCTAAACATTGGAGCTCCCCCACAAGTGACCCCATTTTGGAAACTAGACCCCCCCAAGGAACGTATCTAGATGCACAGTGAGCACTTTGAACCCCCAGGTGCTTCACAAATTGATCCGCAAAAATGAAAAAATTATTTTTTGTGGGAAAAAAAAGTACTTTCTCATTTTTACGGATTAATTTGTGAATCACCTGGAGGTTCAAAATGCTCACCACCTATCTAGATAGGTTCCCTGGGGGTTCTAGTTTCCAAAATGGGGTAACTTGTGGCAGGAGCTCTAAGTTTAGGCACACAGGGGCTCTCCAAACACGACATGGTGTCCACTAACAATTTGAATGGAAAATCAGCTCAAATTGTTAGTGGACACCATGTCACGTGTGGAGAGCCCCTGTGTGTGTAATCATTGGAGCTCCCCCACAAGGGACCCCATTTTGGCAACTAGACCCCCCAAGGAACTTATCTAGATGCATAGAGAGCACTTTGAAGCCCCAGGTGCTTCACAAATTGATCCGTAAAAATGAAAAAGTACTTTTTTTCCACAAAAAATCTTTTTTCATTTTTGCGGATCAATTTGTGAAGCACCTGGGGGTTCAAAGTGTTCACTATGCATCTTGCAGTGGCATGCTATTCCATCCAGTTTGCGTTTAGTTGGACAATCATTTATTTTTCAACAGGACAATGACCCCAAACACACCTCCAGGCTGTGTAAGGGCTATTTGACCAAGAAGGAGAGTGATGGGGTGCTAAGCCAGATGACCTGGCCTCCACAGTTACCAGACCTGAACCCAATCAAGATGGTTTGGGGTAAGCTGGACTGCAGAGTGAAAGCAAAAGGGCCAACAAGTGCTAAGCATCTCTCGGAACTCCTTCAAGACTGTTGGAAGACCATTTCCAGCATCCCCCCCCCAAACCCACCAGCTGTTCACTTGGGCTCAGCAGTGATAGCACATTATATATATATATATATATATTACAGTTGTGGCCAAAAGTATTGACACCCCTGCAATTCTGTCAGATAATACTCAGTTTCTTCCTGAAAATGATTGCAATCACAAATTCTTTGGTATTATTATCTTCATTTAATTTGTCTTCAATGAAAAAAACACAAAAGAGAATGAAGCAAAAATCAAAACCTTGATCATTTCACACAAAACTCCAAAAATGGGCCATGACCTCTGAGGGAGACCCAGCTTTCTCACACTGGGCCCTACATTATGCTGCAAAATTTGTTAGTAGTCTTCAGAATTGATAATGCCATGCACACGGTCAAGCAGTCCAGTGCCAGAGGCAGCAAAGGAACCCCAAAACATCAGGGATCCTCCGCCATGTTTGACTGTAGGGACCGTGTTCGTTTCTTTGAATGCCTCTTTTTTTCTCCTGTAAACTCTATGTTGATGCCTTTGCCCAAAAAGAGAGAACATTCTTCCAAATGTTTTAGGCTTTCTCAGGTAAGCGTAGGCAAACTCCAGCCTGGCTTTTTTATGTCTCGAGGTAAGAAGTGGGGTCTTCCTGGGTATCCTACCATACAGTTCCTTTTCATTCAGAAGCTGACGGATAGTACGGGTTGACACTGTTGTACCCTCGGACTGCAGGGCAGCTTGAACTTGTTTGGATGTTAGTCAAACTTCTACATCCACCATCCGCACAATCTTGCGTTGAAATCTCTCGTCAATTTTTCTTTTCCGTCCACATCTTCCTTTTGTCCACCACCTTTTTTATGTTTGGTGTGGAATTAGATCCAATTTGGCTTTAGGGCAATTATTTTGTGTTTTTGCATTGAAGACAAATGAAGATAATAATAACAAAGAATTTGTGATTGCAATCATTTTCAGGAAGAAACTGAGTATTATCTGACAGAATTGCAGGGGTGTCAATACCTTTGGCCACAACTGTGTGTATGTGTATGTATGTATATATATGTATATACACATACTAGATGGTAGCCCGATTCTAACGCATCGGGTATTCTAGAATATAGAAATAGAGATTGCATGGGGAAGACAGTGAGGGCTGAATTGGGGGGAACTTTGAAGAAGGAGCGGCGGGGAAAGGACGGCGTGGCAGGGGGGGGGGGGGAGGAGGAGGAACAGAGCAGCAGGGGGGAGGAGGACGGAGGACAGAGCAGCAGGGGGGAGGAGGACGGAGGACAAAGCAGCAGGGGGAGGAGGAGGACGAAGAGCGGCGGGGTGGGGGAGGACGGAGCAGCACAGGCAGGGGAGGACGGAGGATGGAGTGGCAGAGGGGAGGAGGACAAAGGAAGGAGGAGGAAGCGGTGGGGTGGGCGTGGATGGAGCGGCACAGGCAGGGGGAGACAGAGCGGCAGGGGGAGGATGAAGCACAGAGCGGCGGGTGAGGTGGAGGAGAGGATGAAGGGGTGGGGAGGACAGAGCAGCACAGGCAGGGGGAGGACGGAGGATGGAGTGACGAAGGTGAGGAGGACAAAGGAAGGAGGAGGAAGCGGTGGGGTGGGGGAGGATGAAGTGGCACAGGCAGGGGGAGGACGAAGCACAGAGTGGTGGGGGGGAGGAGGATGTAGGATGAAGCGGCGGGGTGGGGGAGGACGGAGGATGGAGTGGCGGAGGTGAGGAGGACAAAGGAAGGAGGAGGAAGCGGTGGGGGAGGATGGAGCGGCAACGGCAGGGGGAGGACAGAGCGGCACGGGGAGGACGGAGCACAGAGCGGCGGGGGGAGGAGGATGGAGGACAAAGGGGCAGGGTGGGGGAGGCCGGAGCAACACATGCAGGGGGAGGACGGAGGACAAAGGAAGGAGGAGGAAGCGGTGGGGTGGGGAAGGATGGAGCGGCACAGGCAGGGGAAGGACTAAGCACAGAGCGGCAGGGGGAGGAGGACAGAGGACAAAGCGGTGGGTGGGGGAGGATGGAGCAGCACAGGCAGGGGGAGAACGGAGTATGGAGTGGCGGAGAGGAGGAGGACAAAGGAAGGAGGAGGAAGCGGTGGGGTGGGGGAGGATGGAGCAGCACAGGCAGGGGGAGGATGGAGTGGCGGAGAGGAGGAGGACAAAGGAAGGAGGAGGAAGCGGTGGAGGAGGATGGAGCAGCACAGGCAGGGGAAGGACGAAGCACAGAGCGTGGGGAGGAGGAGGACGGAGGACAAAGCGGCAGGGTGGGGGAGGATGGAGCAGCACAGGCAGGGGAGAACGGAGTATGGAGTGGCGGAGAGGAGGAGGACAAAGGAAGGAGAAGGAAGCGGTGGGGTGGGGGAGGATGCACAGGCAGGGGGAGGCTGAAGCGGCAGGGGGAGGCTGGAGCACAGAGCTGTGGGGGAGAGGAGGATGGAGAATGAAGTGGTGGGGTGGGGGAAGCCGGAGCAGCACAGGCAGGGGGAGGATGGAGCACAAAGCGGCAGGGTAGAGGAGGATGAAGGACAAAGCGGTGGGGTTGGGGAGGCCGGAGCAGCAGAGGCAGGGGGAGGACGGAGGATGGAGTGTTGGAGGGGAGGCGGACAAAGGAAGGAAGAGGAAGCGGTGGGGTGGGGGAGGACGGAGCAGAACAGGCAGGGGGAGGATGGAGTGGCGGAGGTGAGGAGGACAAAGGAAGGAGAGGAAGCGGCAGGGGGAAGACAGAGCAGCAGGGGGAGGACAGAGCGGCAGGGGGAAGGACAGCAGCACGGGGAGGACGGAGCACAGCGGCGGGGGAGAGGAGTATGGAGGACGAAGCGGCAGGGTGGGGGAGGACAGAGCGGCAGGGGGGAGGACAGCAGCACGGGGAGGACAGAGCACAGCGGCGGGGGAGAGGAGGATGGAGGACAAAGCGGCGGGTGG
Organism: Allobates femoralis; assembly: GCA_033576535.1. Lineage (NCBI taxonomy): Eukaryota > Metazoa > Chordata > Amphibia > Anura > Aromobatidae > Allobates > Allobates femoralis. Next base: position 357,608,501 of record JARQOC010000006.1, read on the forward strand.
GGGAGGATGGAGCAGCACAGGCAGGGGGAGGATGGAGGGGAGGAGGACAAAGGAAGGAGAAGGAAGCGTTGGGTGGGGGAGGATGGAGTGGCACAGACTGGGAGGATGGAGCACAGAGTGGCGGGGGGAGGAGGACAGAGGACGAAGCGGCGGGGTGGGGGAGGCCAGAGCAGCACAGGCAGGGGGAGGATGGAGTGGCGGGGGGGGGGAGGATAAAGGAAGGAAGAGGAAGCGGTGGTTTGGGGGAGGATGGAGCGGCACAGGCAGGGGGAATACAGAGCAGCAGGGGGAGGACGGAGCACAGAGCGACGGGGGGAAGAGGACGAAGCGGTGGGGTGGGGGAGGATGGAGTGGCGGAGAGGAGGAGGACAAAGGATGGAGGACGAAGTGGTGGGGTGGGGGAAGCCGGAGCAGCACAGGCAGGGGAGGGACTGAGCCCAAAGCGGCAGGGGAGAGGAGGACAAAGCGGCGAGGTGGGGGAGGCCAGAGCAGCAGAGGCAGGGGGGGATGGAGGATGGAGTGTCGGAGGGGAGGCGGGCAAAGGAAGGAAGAGGAAGCGGTGGGGTGGGGGAGGACAGAGCGGCAGGGGGAGGATGGAGCACAGAGCGGCGGGGGGGAGGAGGATGGAGGACAAAGCGGTGGGGTGGGGGAAGACGGAGCAGAACAGACAGGGAGAGGATGGAGGGGAGGAGGACAAAGGAAGGAGGAGGAAGTGGTGGAGGAGGATGGAACTGCACAGGCAGGGGGAGGACGGAGCACAGAGTGGTGGGAGGAGGAGGATGGAGCACTGTACGGCAGCTCAGTGGTTAGGAGAGTATACAGGGGCTGAGTGGTTAGCAGAGTATATGGTGGCTGAGTGGTTAGCACTGTGCGGTGGCTGAGTGGTTAGCACTGTGCGGTGGCTGAGTGGTTAGCACTGTGCGGTGGCTGAGTGGTTAGCACTGTGCGGTGGCTGAGTGGTTAGCACTGTGCGGTGGCTGAGTGGTTAGCACTGTGCGGTGGCTGAGTGGTTAGCACTGTGCGGTGGCTGAGTGGTTAGCGCAGCAGCGCTGTGGGCAGAGTGGTTAGCGCAGCAGCGCTGTGGGCAGAGTGGTTAGCGCAGCAGCGCTGTGGGCAGAGTGGGGAGTGCAGCAGCGCTGTGGGGAAAGTGGGGAGCGCAGCAGCGCTGTGGGGAGCGCAGCAGCGCTGTGGGAGAGAGTGGGGAGCGCAGCAGCGCTGTGGGCAGAGTGGGGAGCGCAGCAGGATGGAGCTGGTGGGGCAGGATGGTGGTGGGGGGGCAGGATGAAGCCGGCGGGGTGGGGTGCAGGATGGAGCCGGCGGGGCAGGATGGATGCAGGGGGAGTGCAGGATGGATGCAGGGGGGGGGCTGAATGGATGGATGCAGGGGGGGCAAGATGGATGCGGGGGGGGGAGGGCAGGATGGATGCAGGGGGAGCAGGATAGATGCGGGGGGGGGGGGTAGGATGGAGTCGGGGGCAGGATGGAGCCGGGGGGGGCAGGATGAAGCCGGAGGAGCAGGATGGGGGGAGGGGGCAGGATGGAGCCGGCGGGGGGGCAGGATGGAGGCGCTCCTCCTGCCCCCCCTCTCTCCCTGCGGCCCCCCGTCCCTCTGCCCCCCCCCCCCACTTCTCAATGGTGATAAAAATAAAAAAAATCCCATAAGGATACTTACCCTCCGCTGGCGCGCTCCACCTGTCTTCTATCTCCCAGGACAGGACCTGTCGTTGCCTGGGAAACTGATCAGCTGTTAGGGGCAGGGGGAGTGGGGCCGCGGGGAGCGAGGGGGGCAGGAAGAGCGGATCAGGGCAGGAAGAGCGGGTGCGCAGGAGGGTGTGGGGCGCAGGAGAGGCCGCCGATGGCGAGAGTGGGGCAGTATTAGCCCCGCTCTCACTAACAGTCGGCCATCTTACTTAGGGACACAGCCGGCTTCCGGCAGGATGTGATGTCATTTTGATGACATACTGCCGGAAGCTGGCTTAGGGTTTTATTAGAATAGATATATATAGATAGATAGATGGATAGATATAATAGAAAAAATGACAGCAGCACTCCCACGTCCGGTACTTTAGAAGCCTTTATTCAGGCCTTCAGGGCGACCATGTGCCTGAATAAAGGCTTCTAAAGTACCGGACGTGGGAGTGCTGCTGTCATTTTTTCTATTATTGTGTAGCAAAGGTTGGTTTGCTAGACAGATTTGCACCCTGAATTGTGTGCTGCTCAATATTTTTCTATATTATATATGCATGTATGTGTGTATGTATGTATGTGTGTGTGTGTAAGATCGGCACATCAAAAAATCGAGGGTGCTAAGCCTTACCTTGACGGCTTTCCCGCTCGCCAGTAAGGGGCCCCGAAATTCCTCGTAGCAGCCCTGACCTGGACACTATGTAGACTGGCACAGAGATCAACATTCAGGCATTTATATCTTATCCCACCAATGGGCCATCGGTATTACAGAGAAACCCTCTAAGTTGCAATTTGCTCAGTTTCCAGACCATGAAGACTTTATTTTAAATTGTTATTTAAGAATGTAATCGACTGTTTTAATATCCGTCTTTTCTAGTGGTCCATCCTATATATTCTTCCTGAGTCAACATCAAAGAGGTCAGTGTCCGGCTCACGTTCTTGACCTTTTTCCTTTCAGATTGTTGTTTTCCCATCAGCACAGTCTGGATGTTGCCAGGAGCGTTCTGCAGAGAAGATGGCCAGCAGGCCCGTGGAGGATCACGAGTCCCAAGCTCAGAGCAACGACCCCAATGTGTGTACTGATAAACCGGAGGAGCACGTAGATCATACGTATTCAGTGACATGGCACCTTATGGACAGTGGTATCCCTTACACTGAGCTGAGCCAAGATACCATTTTGCTTAGAACAAAAATACGACGATTACATCGACGGGCGCAAAGGCAAAAGCATAAGATTAACTGCATGAAACAGCTGATTGAACAACTAAAGGCCTCCACTGAAAGGGCCACGTGTACAGATTTGTAAGATATAGTTTTGTTCTTGATGGCAGCCAGCTTTCTGAATTTGTAATCCAGTTCTTTTAATCCCATTGGAGAACATTACACTCAGCCTCCTGATGTTTGACCTGGGTGTTTGCAGGGTAGAATAGACAGTAAACTGTTTGCCTATTAAAGCACCACTCCAGAGTTTTTTTTTTTTGTTTTTTTTAGAACTGTAGTGGCGCTTCAAAGCTAAATCCCCCCCCCCCCCCCGCCATATACTAACCTTCCAGCTTTACCTTTTACCGATGCTGCTCCAGTCCCGCAGCACCATCTTATTACTGTAACTTCTGACTGTCTAGAAGTCAGAGTTATATCACAAGCGTTCAGTCCAAGTCTATGAGAAAAAGAACAAGACCAGAACAAGGTTCCCATAGAGATGTATTGAGCTGTGACCTTCAGCATGTTCCATGAAACACTGAATCTGCTGGCTCGTCACAAACATAGGAGACTGACCACAGTGTCAGCGATTGAAGATGAAGCCTCTAGAAGGTTAGTATGAGGCAGGGGACTTAGATTTAGTCACACTACTGTAAGACTCGTGCAAGAATCGCATCAAAATGCCCAGACCGTCACAGTTTTCCTGACTTGATTTTATCAGCTGTGTGTATTTCTATGCAGCTGTCACTCTCGGGTCAGGAGAGCTACCTTCCGGTAGTGTGACTCCAGCTGTGAAGCACCACTCCAGCAGTAAAATAAAAAAAATGCCAGAGCTTTGCTTTAAGATAAAATAGGTTAATGTCCCTATAAATTAACATGTATATCGGAAGAGGTTGAATGAGTCTAGGCGTTTGTACTTTGCTTTACATTTATGAATAAAAAGACGTTGGAATTATTTACTTATTGATTTTTGCCAGAGGTGTAAGTGTAACTACAATAGGTGCAGAGGTTGCAATGGAACCCAGGCCCTGGAGCCTAGGGGCCCAAAAAGTTCATGTAAGCTTTATATCACCAAGCACAACATCAATCTTCAGCTGGCGTCTCACCTCAGGACTCTGGAGCAATATGAACCAGATTTTCTTGCCCTATATCATTGTCTGACCTGACTAATGCTCTGGATCAGGGGAGGGGAACCTCAGGCCCCAGGGCCGAATATGGCCCTCAATTACTTTTTTGCAGCCCCTGGGCAGATTCCTGGGGACCGCATTGCTCAGGCTGGCAGATGCGTTTTGCTGACTGCCCTTTAAATCCAGCTCTCCAGTGATCTCTATGCCCACCCTCGGCCCCCCTAGTGAGGTATATGGCCCCAGCTTCTCCAGTGATCTCTCTGCCCCAGTCTCAGCTTCCACAGTGATCTATAGGTTCCCAGCCTCTCTTGTGATGTCTAGGGCTCTAGCAAACCTGGAAAAGCAGTTGAGAAGCAACATGACCAATATCACCCATGCCAAAGAGAAGCAGCTCCAGCCACCACAGTAGGGTGAGTTGATTGCTTAACCAAATATAGCGGGTACGGTAATTTTCAAGTTGATAATTTTGTATGGCCCCCGATGGATTGTAGAAATTTCCAAATTCCCCTCGGAAGAAAAATGGTTCCCCATGGATGAATGGGCGAAAATTCCCATAGACAAACTGTAATATCTAATAGAAAGTCCATCCAGGAGAGTGAAAGATTTAGAACAGGACGTCATAAAAACATGTAGGTGTAATGTTAATATATATATTTACTATTATACAGTATACTAGAAAAAAACCTTGCAGCACTCAGCTACTACCAATGATGTACAAATGCTGACAAGCTATATATATGAGAAAAAATTTAAAAACTTCTTATTATTTTTTTTAAAATCTGAAGTTCTTAGTACACACATTGGCCAATGTCTGCTTGCTCGTCGACTGCGACAAAGTGACTTCAGGTCCGATGAGTCCTATCGCTGACACCCAAGTCCTCCTTGTCCACCCTACCCCACTACTAAGTGGGCGGACACCATCTAGACCCTAGATCACCTGTAGGCAACGAGGGTGCACATTGCAGTAATGGAGCCAGCCACTCCACACGATACAAGAGAGAAAAAAAAAAACTGCACAGCACTCTAATAGAAAGTCCATCCAGGAGAGTGAAAGATTTAGAACAGGACGTCATAAAAACATGTAGGTGTAATGTTAATATTATATTTACTATTATACAGTAGGTACGGAAAGTATTCAGAGCCCTTTAAAGTTTTCACGTTTTTTCATTGCAGCCATTTGATAAATTCAAAAAAGTTCTTTTTTTTTTTCCCCCTCATTAATGTACACTTTGAACCCCATCTTGACTGAAAAAAGCCCAGAAATGTAGATATTTGTGCAAATTTATTTTAAAAAAAAAAATAACTGAAATATCACATTGTCATTAGTATGCAGACCCTTTGCTCAGTATTGAGTAGAAGAATCCTTTTGAGCTAGTACAGCCATAAGTGTTCTTGGGAGTGATGCAACAAGTTTTTCACACATGGATTTGGAGATCCTCCGCCATTTTTCCTTGCAGATCCTCTCCAGTTCCATCAGGTTGGATGGTGAATGTTGGTGGACAGCCATTCTCAGGTCTCTCCAGAAATGCTCAATTGGGTTTAGGTCAGGGCTCTGGCTGGGCCAGTCAAGAATGGTCACACAGTGGTTCTGAAGCCACTCCTTTGTTATCTTAGCTGTGTGCTTATGGTCATTGTCTTGTTGGAAGGTGAACCTTCGACTAAGTCTGAGGTCCAGAGCACTCTGGAAGAGGTTTTCATCCAGGATATCTCTGTACTTGGCTGCATTCATGTTTCCTTCAATTCCAACCAGTCATCCTGTCCCTGCAGCTGAAAAACACCCCCATAGCATGATGCTGCCACCACGTTTCACTGTTGGGATTGTATTGGGCAGGTGATGAGCAGTGTCTGGTTTTATCCACACATACCACTTAGGGCCACTTTACACACACACAGATATCTGTGTCCAACTTCTGAACAGATCTCTGGTTGCAGTGAAATCATGGACACATTGCTTCATTTGTACACAGCCACAAAATGGAGCAATGTGTCCATGATTTCACTGCAACCAGAGATCTGTTCAGAAGTTGGACACAGAAGTTGGTGTGTGTAAAGCGGCCCTTAGAATTATCACCAAAAAATCCTATCTTCGTCTCATCAGACCAGAGAATCTTATTTCTCATAGTCTGGGAGTCCTTCATGTGTTTTTTTGCAAACTCTTTGCAGGCTTTTATATGTCTTGCACTGGAGAGAGATTTCCGTCAAGCCACTCTGCCATAAAGGCCCAACTGGTGAAGGGCTGCAGTGATAGTTGACTTTGTGAAACTTTCTCCCATCTTCTTACTGCATCTCTGTAGCTCAACCACAGCGATCTTGGGGTTCTTTTTTACCTCCCTCCCCAAGGCTCTTCTCTGGTATGGCTTTACATTTTTTATCATATCATATTTTTTATGCCTGCATTGATTGATTTATATGAAACATTCAATCTTGTACCAGCCTGAGATTTTTTCTTGTTGTGTGTTCAGTTTTTTTTTTTTAAAAATTGCAACAGCATATAGTATAAAATATTGTTCCTTGAGAAGTAGTAGCCATTGCTGTTTGAGAAAAATACCCATCTTCCTTACTTAATATTAATTGTAATACAAATAAAGATTTACAGTACGCTTGAGATAGAACTGTGTTGCTATAAAGTGAGTATTAGGGCTAGCGCATACACAGCTTTTTCTGTCTGCGGATAAACGCTGCAGTTTTGGCATCTTTTTCTACCAACTTTTTACCACATGTGCATTAGTTTTTTTAATCCCTAGTGAAAATGATGGTAGCTTTTTTGTTGATATAAATAGTGATAAATGCTGCATTCATTGCAGCAATCAAAAAGTAGTGCAAGCAGTGATTTACTCACTGAGTGTTTAAAAAAACACTGCATGTGTTTAACCCCATTGAAATCAATGGGGGGGCGTTTTTTGAACGATGATCACTCAGAATAGTGCTGTGTTTATTAGCCCTTAATAAGAAAAACATTAAACTATTAATATAAATTTACTCAGTCTTTAAACACACTCACCAATATTGTAGTACACAGACTTGCCTGATGACTTTGTACAGACTATTGTTTGTTCAAGAGTGAATATGTCCAGATATGTCAGGACATGAAAGCTCTGAATCTCTGTCTTACTTCCTGACTCTGCGGTGGGCAGATACTTAACCCATTATTTCCCAATGTCCTTTTTTTGAGACGCCTAATCTCTTCCTTCTAGCAACTAAGATTTTATAATTAGGTACAATTTTTTGTGTTGTGTTTGTAAAATGAATGTTTTCAAAACAGGAAATCATGTCATTGTCATTTTTAATTGAATATTCTTCCACCCAGAGAGATTTCATACACCAATTTTTGAAAAGGAAAATTGCTAATTTGGCAAGTAATGGGTTAACATGATTGACAGAGCTGCTGGCCTGTCATCTGCTCTGCATTCACTGTCTACCCCTATTCATTCTCAGATTGAGACCTAACAAAGCTTTATCCTCTGTCCTCTCCTGCTTCTAAGCTGTAACATAATACTGGATTATTTGGTAAATATAGACCCCACACTTTTAGACCACAGGCTGAACAGATCTGAATTCAAGATTTTTGAATTGACTTAATATTTAAATATTTTAAAATATGATCCCATCGCGATCCCAACTTGAATTTTGGTACAGATGTGGCTAAGAGCATAGCAGACACATGGACAGTTTTGGAAAATTTTAAATTAAACCGATTTTTCGGAAATGTGTTTTAAAAATTTGCATTTACCGTATATACTCGCGTATAAGCCGAGTTTTTCAGCCCAAAATTTGGGCTGAAAAGTCCCCCCTCGGCTTATACGTGAGTACTGCAGCAGCCCCGGAGGTATACAGGCCCCCCCCCATCAAGCTCCAGGGCCCCCCCCCCTTGCGCGGCAGCCTGTAAAGGAAAATCATACTTATCAGTGTCCCGCGCTGTCCCGCTGCTCTGCCGACACACGATCCCGGGCTTCAATCCGCGTCTTCCGTGTTCCTGTGGTCGCGGGCAATGACGTCATTGCCCGCGACAAAAGGAAGCCGGAAGACGCGGTTTGAAGTCCGGGATCGTGTGTCGGCAGAGCAGCGGGACAGCGCGGGACACTGATAAGTATGATTTTCCTTTACAGGCTGCCGCGCAAGAGGGGGGGGCCCTGGAGCTTGATGGGGGGCCTGTATACAGCCCCAGGGCTGCTGCTGTAGACAGCCCCGGGGCTGCTGCTGTAGACAGCCCCGGGGCTGCTGCTGTATACAGCCCCGGGGCTGCTGCTGTATACAGCCCTGGGGCTGCTGGTGTATACACCCCTGGGGCTGCTGCTGCTGTATACACCCCTGGGGCTGCTGCTGCTGTATACACCACTGGGGCTGCTGTACACTACCTAAGGGCTGCTGTATACTACCTAAGGGCTGCTCTATACTACCTCTGGGGCTGCTGTATACTACCTCTGGGGCTGCTGTATACTACCACTGGGGCTGCTGTATACTACCACTGGGGCTGCTGTATACTACCACTGGGGCTGCTGTATACTACCACTGGGGCTGCTGTATACTACCACTGGGGCTGCATATACCTCTGGGGCTGCTGTATACTACCTCTGGGGCTGCTCTATATACCTCTGGGGCTGCTGTATACTACCTCTGGGGTGGCTGTATACTACCACTGGGGCGGCTGTATACTACCACTGGGGCTGCTGTATACTACCACTGGGGCTGCTGTATACTACCTCTGGGGCTGCTGTATACTACCACTGGGGCTGCTGTATACTACCTCTGGGGCTGCTGTATACTACCTCTGGGGCTGCTGTATACTACCTCTGGGGCTGCTGTATACTACCTCTGGGGCTGCTGTATACCCTCGGCTTATACACGAGTCAATAGGTTTTCCCAGGTTTTGGGGCAAAAGTAGGGGGGTCGGCTTATACACGGGTCGGCTTATACACGAGTATATACGGTACTTTCGCATGGGTAAAATATTAACAAATATACTCTTGTGACATATCTGGTGAAAGCCTGTACAGTTCTGAGTAGAATGGTGTTTATTTTGTTTCTCTATCTTATTTCTAGCCCGAGATATAATAAAAAAATGTAAAGCCATACCAGGCCAAATTTCACGCTTTTTTTATACTTTAAAAGTCTGTAAAAAATTAACTGATAAAAGAAAAAAATTCTAAACTTTTAATTTGTAATAACGGTAACTAAAGTTGTACGTCATACAGAAAAAAAAAATAAATAAAATCTAACGAAGTCAGGTAAAAAAAATATATTTGGATCGCCTGACATGGAATGACCCAGGAGTAGAACCATCTTAAAGAGAACCTGTCAGCTAGTTAATGCCTCCCCAGCTATCATTGTCTGTAGCTGCAGCTTCATAATACTATTCTAATCATCCCTGTCTGACCTCATAGTGTAAAGTGAAAGGTGAAAAAAAAGCATTTATACACTTACATTTCCTTATGTAATGAGGCAGTCAGTCTCCAGCTTGGAGGACGGGGACTGTTTGGCAGGTTAATAGTTAACATTTCAGCCTTGTGCTAGAACATGTTGGGAGACCTGATGTGATGTTACAACCATGTGACTACAATAGGAGGAGCCAAGTTCTCATAGAACATAATAAGTTTGCTGGCTTAGCTCCACCCACTATGGTCACATGATTGTTACATCACACAGGTCCTTTAGCTATCCAAGTTAAAAGTGAGTTAACTATTATCCTGCCAGACAGTCCCCCCTCCTCCAAGGTGTAGACTGAAATGTAAGTGTATAAATGATTTTCTTTCACCTTCCACATTACACTATTAGCTCAGACAGGGATGATTAGAATAGTATTATAAAGCTGCAGGTACAGACAGTGATAGCTGGAGGGGGATAAACCACCTGACAGGTTCCCTTTAAGGAGGATCACAAGGATATGAGTGTCTGAGCAAAGGGTCTGAATACTTATGACCATGTAATATTTCAGTTTTTCTTTTTTAATACATTTGCAAAAATGTCTACATTTCTGTTTTTTTTCCAGTCTAGATGGGGTGCAGAGTGTACATTAATGAGAGAAAAAATTACTTTTTTGAATTTACCAAATGGCTGCAATGAAAGAGTGAAAAATGGCAAGTGCTCTGCATACTTTCCATACCTACTCTATCACCATTAATTCCACAGCGCTTTCCAGACCTCATAATCACTGTCCCCATTGGTGCTCACAATCTAAATACTCTATCAGTATATCTTTGGAGCGTGGGAAGAAACTGGAGAGAACCCAAATAAACACGTGGAGAATATATACTCCTTGCAGATGTTGCCCTTGGTGGGATTTATTTCAAAGACTGCAACAGTGCTAACCACTGAGCTGCCATACATGAAAACTGCTGAGCTGCCACCCAGTGCTAGCCACTGAGCCGCCACCCAGTGCTAGCCGCTGAGCCGCCACCCAGTGCTAGCCGCTGAGCCGCCACCCAGTGCTAGCCGCTGAGCCGCCACCCAGTGCTAGCCGCTGAGCCGCCACCCAGTGCTAGCCGCTGAGCCGCCACCCAGTGCTAGCCGCTGAGCCGCCACCCAGTGCTAGCCGCTGAGCCGCCACCCAGTGCTAGCCGCTGAGCCGCCACCCAGTGCTAGCCGCTGAGCCGCCACCCAGTGCTAGCCGCTGAGCCGCCACCCAGTGCTAGCCGCTGAGCCGCCACCCAGTGCTAGCTGCTGAGCCACCATGCCGCCCACATGGTGATTGTGTGTTCATATGAATTTGCTGTATCCTATTTTCATTTTCCAATAATCTCTAAATCTGTGTAGGAAAAATGTGCCTTTGTACGGTGTTAGCCAGTAGATACAAAATATTCCCTTCATAAATTACTATTGTCATCACCTTTTCACTTTAGCCATTAGAAAGTATCAATCATAGATTTATTTTTAAGGCTGCATTTACAGGAAACAACCTGCAGGGGTCGCACATACACAGAGGATTGTTCCTACAAACCTTCACATCTGTGTACTTGTGAGCTGGGTCACACCATCTTACATCATTGCTGAAAGGATAATTAGAAACACTTTTATAAGAGAAAACCTAACTGTAGGTAAAGCCTGGTGGAGTCCCAGCTCTCTGCCTTGAGGTGCTCCTGCAGTAATGTGCTATCACACTTCATTCTTTTGTTAGGATGTTGCTCCCAAAATGAGATCTCGGGACGGATTGAATATAGGAAATGTTTCGTTGTTTTTACCAGCAGATTTCTTATTGTCTCATCTAAGTTACTGAAATTGTCCAAGGGACAGCCCCCCAAAGTGTCAAACATGGGGCATAGAAAACTTCTGTATAGTCACATGATCCCTCTCAGCCAGTCAGCAGCTCTGATTACGCGTTTGTCCTGGAGAACTCCTTTATATTATTAACAGTGTTCTAACATTACAATAACTTATAGTGCAAAAATTAAAAGAACTCTCCGCTCCTCAGTGATGGGGGTCATACATCCCCTCGGACACAAATCTTCCACTCTGTATTTATCACACTTGCACAAAGAACGCTGAATTGTGTTCGAAATGTGTTCTTTTTTCCCCATGCATCTTTCAGTGGAATTTTTTAATAATGCTTAAATAAGGTTTAGAAGAGAATTATTTTAGGAGTTGGAACACTTTTACATTTTTGCATTTTATGGATGTCTGATCATTTCTGGTAAGCTGGCTTTTTTCTTTTTTGTTTTTGCATATATAATATTTAATGCAGATATTATATGCTGGGAAATGACCACCATGGAAGGAGGAAGACTATAATATTGACCCTAAAGGTCACCTCATTAGGGATATGGACTAATTACGCCATGGAGCTTAAAAAAAGATGAAATCATTAGTATATGCAGACAATCAAGATCAGCACAACTGCATTAGTTCTATTTATTTAGATATATATGATTAAGAAGTACTTTATTAAGTTGAACACAATTATGTAAATAAAATATCAAATCATACAATCTCCACCTATTTTCAGCTGGATAGTAACCATTCAAGGTCAGTCCGACTTGGGAGCATCTCTTCTAGATTCCGGGAAAGTCCCCTGTACAACCGTTCTGTTGCACCTAGATAGTTGGACTTCCACATAGGTGCATGTACATTCATTTTACCTCTGTGTGTCTGCACTTTCACACACATATACATAGGAATTTTTGGTATAATCCTATATATATTTGGGAATAAAATCTTTGTGTTATTTATAAATGGAAAAAGCTTAATCTGAAGAAGAAATGCAAAGGAGATCATCATGTACATGAGGCCTTAGGAAGTATGCTAAAAACAAAGTCTTAAAAAAGACCTGCCAGCACTTTTGATGTTTATATTTCTATTCCCCTGTGAAATGTGATGTACCTCTGTAAGGGTGGTTTCACACTTACATTTTTTTTAGTCTTGCAATGATATCCATCCAAATCCTTTTTTTTTTTTTTTTTACCTGATCCACTGCCTGAGCAGGCAAAAAAATGTGGTTATATGTGTTTTCACCTGCGTCAGTGGATGTAGATGCACCCATTTTCATCCTGATCTCGACGCAATGCAAGTGTGAGATCAGGCATAGGCTGCGTTCACACATCGTGCTTTGCTTTTCCCCAAAAAGCGTGACAGCGTCAGCGTTGCCAGCAAAGTGAATTGACTTTCACTTTTGCTGTTCAGACGCTGCATAATTTACACTTCGCTTTTGGGGGAGAAAGCACGCGCGTAAAAAGAATGAACATGTTAAATGTTCGCACTTTTTTGTGCGCGCTTCCTCCCAAAGGCGCCATTATAAGGAGCTGGAATGAGCATTGTCGTTAAGACAATGCCTATTCCAGCCCCTGTGATGCGAGCACAGGGCGGAAGTGGATGTCACATGGGAGCGGGAGAATCCTGTGTTCCTCCCCTGTGTGACATGCAGTTTGGCTTTCATAGTGTATATACACTGTGAAAGCTAAATAACAGTTATCAAAAGGTATTAAAAATAAAAAAAAAAAGAGACAACTTACCCATCTGCTGGCTGTTCCTGGAAGCCAAAGCATCCACGTCTGATCTGCTGCCAGGACCTTTAAATGCAATTGGCCGGTAGCGATCAGCTGACATGTCACGTGATACACCACATGATCGCTACCGGCCTATCACAGATCTTTAAGGTCCTGGCAGCAGATCAGACGTGGATGCCCCTCGGGAACAGCCGTTGGATGGGTAAGTTTTCTATTTTTTTATTTTTAATACCTTTTTGATAACTTTTATTTAGCTTTTGCAGTGTGTATATAGATACACTATGAAAACCAAACTGCATGTCACACGGGGGAGGAACACAGGATTCTTCCTCCCCCATGTGATATCACTTCCCTCCTGCTCTTTTGGGGGAGAAATGCGGCCATAAAAAAAGCGGTGTGTGAATGAACCGTGTCTTTTTTTTTTTACCCGCTCTAAATAGTGCAGCCACAAAACGCGGCAAAAAAAGCACGCTCCCAAAAGCGCAGGAAATACGCTGTGTGTGAACGCAGCCTTATTCCTCCTGGAAATTTCAAAAAAATTTACACCCCCAATGTCGCTATTCTCTCTATCAGAAGGCTGTGTCCCCTATTCAGTGCAGTAGTCAGCCCTAATTGGCAAAGCCTAATGGAACAAGTAATCATACATTTCTGAGAGTAATAACAGACGAAGGAAATAAGGTAGAGTTATACCAAAATGAGCTGTAGAGCACCACAAGCTCACTGTCGGCACAAGGAGAGGGGAGTTACCTTCCAGAATTATAGAATCTATATAAACTAAGAAACCAAAGATAAATCATGAAATAGTACCCACACATATAAAAAAAAAAAGCCACACAAAGGAGTCTAAGGGTCCAACTTAAAGGGCTTGTCCCCTTTCAGAAAACATCAGACTTTAAAGAGAACCTGTCAGCAACACTTTCCTTAGTAAAGTACAGACTGCCATATTGGTGGAGTCATACTGATGAAAAGGAACCTGTCAGGTCTTTTTTTTACCCCCTAAACTGTCACTACCTGTCCCTGCACATCCCTAACCATCCCTGTCTGACCTAAAATTGTCCTATAAAGGCTGTGAAAAAATACTTTGCATACGAAAATGTAAGTCACAAATGAGCCATACAGGCTACAGTCTGTAGACTGACTGGGTGGTCTTCAGAGCTCCGTCTCCCCTACTTGCTGCTGTTATCACACCCCACTGGGTGTGAGAATTCATCCTCCAGCGCGCTCCCAATTTGAAATTCCCGCCTCCTTCCGTGTATGATGCATCGGTCAGATGTCATTTCCAGTCCGATGCATTGTGGGTGATTATCAAGTGTGCGGGCCGGCTTTGATATGCATACTGCACATGCTCCGAAGCCAGCTTGTACAACCAATACACCCCCACAATGCACTGGACCAGAAATGACGTCCGGCCGGCGCATCATACACGGAAGGAGGAGGCGGGAATTTCAAATCAAGAGAGCGCCGGTGAATTAATTCTCACACCTGCCGGGGTGTAATAACAGCAGCAGGGGGGGCGACGGAGCCCTGGAGACTGCCTAGTCAGGCTACAGACCATAGATTAGATGCCTCATTTGCATGCAAAAGTGTAAGTCACCAAGTCTTTTTCACAGCCAATATAAGACAGTTTTAGCTCAGGGATGGCTAGGGAGGTGCAGGGACAGGTAGTCAGGGGCTGGCTGGTCCAGGGGAAGAGGGGCAGATGCCCCCCAGGCCAGTGGTCAAGCAGCAGTTTTGGGGCTGCCAGCCATCCGTCATGTTGGTCTGGGAGGCTGCTCTTTCCCTGAAGCTCGCTGCTCATGGGCCACTGTTGTACGCTTGACCCCCAGGCCGAAATTTGCCAGCCCCTGCAGGTAGTGATAGGTTAAGGGGTAAAAACGACCTGACCGGTTCCCTTTAGTATGATACCTGAGGTGAAGTAATCCATTTTGTGTATTTTCTTTAATCTGTGTTTGAAGTTTTCTTCTCATATCTTTGTACATCGGGGCGGCCCATGGGTAGGGACGGGTGGAAGGGTCTTCAGCTCTGTTCTGGCCTCTCCAAATAAATTTTGCACTGACGCTGTCCTAGCCACCGGCGGTGCTTGCAAAGATTGATCTGACAGTGTTCTTCAGTATAGTGGCACTGAGCAATCTGAGTAGCCAATGGTGGTATTTTCCTGATACTGCCAAGACATCAATCAGTGCAAGAGCTTCCCGCAGCTAGGATGCTGCCAGTGTAAAGTTTTTTATTTTTTTTTTCGTAATTCTTTATTTAAGATTTTAAATCACACTATTAGCATTGGACAATAACAAACACATGAATCAAAATCAACTTGAGAAGGCTGGGCGGCTGAGAGAAGAAAGTCATCTTATGACAGGGTAAATCAAGCTGGATGTTTATATTTAGATATAAAACTATCTTCTGATAGCTAAACTCTAAGAAATAATACCTATCCATTAGGACTAGGAATCAAATTAGTCACCATACAATGCAGTGTAAAATTTAAATGGGGATGGGCAATGCTTGCACTGATTGAGCTATTGGCAGTCGAGGAAAATTGTGCCATTTTCCTGAAGCCCATCAGATCAATATACGCAAGTGCCGCCTGTGGCTAAAACAGTGCCAGCGAAAAATTTTAATAAGAATGAAGACAAGACACCTAGAGACAGCAGAGACGCCGGAAGAAAGCTGAAGATCATTCCACCGGTCCCTCCACACAGGCTGCCAAGATGCATGAAGATCTGAAGACAAGAATACTTCAAACACAGATTAAATGAAAATCTACAAAATGGATTTCTTCACTTCAGGTATTTTGTAATGTGTTTTCTTCCTGCAATGATTTTAAAGGTAAACCTTCATGTGAAGCCTCCAACAAGTTCCTGAGCTTGGTGATACACAGCAGAAGAAAACTGTACAATATGTCATGCAAGGGAATAGATCACAAGCTTTCAGGGTTAAAGTGCTTTGAGAACACAAATGTATAGAAAGGATCATCTCAAATCTCACACATTTCATATATTCTGATTTTAGGTACAAAAAGAATATCTGTAATCAAAACTGTTCTACAGGGTGGGCCATTTATATGGCTACACCTAAATGGCCGATTTCAAAAGGGCCACCATGGTCACCACCCATCTGCAAAAGTTTTCCCCTCCCATATATTAATGTGCCACAAACAGGAAGTTGATATCAACAACCATTCCGAGCTTATTTAGGGGCATCCATATAAATGGCCCACCCTATAAATGGCCCTCCCTGTATAGGTAAGTGCTCATAAAGAGGTGAGAGTATGACTATGATCCTCTACAAAACAATAGACATCCAGCGTCTTTCCGAATGGAACGATCCCAGGAAATCCAAGTTTCTTAAAACATCCGTTTGTTTCTTCATATTAAAAATACAGTAGCAAAAGGTTGGCAATGCCATGATTTAGACCTGTTTGGATCGAAACATGTTAATTTCTATGCTTTTTTTTTTTATGATCATGAGTGCATCCAAACTGCCTGACCTTTTGCTACTATGTTTTTAATATGAAGAAATAAACAGATGTTTTAAGAAATTTTGGATTTCCTGGTATCATTCCGTCCAGAAAGGTGCAGAATATCTATTGTATGTATCAATCTTCACCCGGTGGGAACCATGCAGGCTGGAGGACGTAGTAACCAAAGGAGGAGGTGAGCTGACAGCTTTACTTTTTTACATATGAATAGGATCTGGTGTCACACTACTCAAATAAATGACACTCTACATGATCTTCCAATATTTGTTCAGATGAAAAGGTTTGAGAACACATAGGACACTGAATAGATCCAAAGGTGGCTTCATCCTGTCAATGGAACGAGAAGAAATGATGGTTTATTTAATTGTGCCATCTACCACATTATAGTGTATGGTACATAACAATAATTTTTATATAGCGCCAACATATTCTGCAGCACTTTACAATTAAGAGGGTATACAATACAATACAATAATATATAATAAAATACAATACAACAGAACAAATAAAATACAGTACAAACCATATGAGACAAAAAATAGATAAATACATCACTGAGCCCATTAGGAGTGAGGTCCCTGCTCCCAATCTTATAATCTGAGGAAATAGGGGAGACACAAAAGGTAATAGTAACAAATGCTGTCATATATGGTCCAGCTATCAATATGATAAATGGGGGATTCACATAATGCTGTATGAACCATTCACCAGCCAGGATCTGTACAAGAACAAGTGCTATAAAATGCATGGGGGAGTAGAAAGATGATACAATAGGCCAAATTTGGAGAAGGACAGGATGGGAATATTTATATAGATGAGGTAGATAGATACAATACAATAATGAAGGCAAAAATAAAGGTGACCTTGCTCAAAAGAGCTAACAGTCTGCAACAGGATTGGGGATACACAAGGTATAGGGGCTTATTACAGTGATGGTCCAGGCATCTTGAAGAAGTGGGGGATAGAAATAAAGTTACATGAATGGTCACCAGACATCTGTGAAGAGCTTTTGGGTTTGGTGGAGTTTGAAGAAGAGATTATGTCCGGAGAGATGGTACTGTATATAGCCCATTCACTAAGGACTTCTATTAGGGAGCATGATAGGCCGCCTTAAAAAGATGTGTTTTTTAGGGAGCTTCTGAAGCCATGCAAGTTGTGGATAGTCCTGATTTCTTGTGGTAGAGCATTCCAGAGAATTGGTGCAGCTCGGGAGAAGTCTTGGAGCCGGGAGTGGGAGGATCGAATTAGTGCAGATGTTAGTTGAAGGTGATTTGTAGAACGTTGAGAATGGGTGGGGTGATAGAGGATGAGGAAGTAGATGTAGGGAGGTGCTGCACTGTGAAGAGCTTTGTGGGTGAGAACAAGCAGTTTGAAATGGATCCCTGTAGTGTACGGGCAGCCAGTGCAATGACTGGCACAGAGCGGAGTCATCTGAGTAACAATTGACCAGATGGGTGATCCTGGCTGCTGCATTAAGGATGGACTGGAGAGGGGAAAGTTTATAGAGGGGGAGGCTGATTAGTAGAGAATTGCAGTAGTCAAGGCGGGAATGGATCAGGGCCACGGTAAGGGTTTTAGTTGGTTCCATGGTGAGAAAGGGGTGAATTCTAGAGATGTGACAGGAGCAGATGGGAGATTGTGTATAGGAGGTGAAGGAGAGATTGGTGTCAAACAACACCCAGACAGCGAGCTTGCTGCCTAGTCGTTATCATGATGCCGCACACTGAGGGAGAGATGTCAGATTTAGGGAGGTTAGTGGAGGGCGGGAGCAGAAGTAGTTCAGTTTTGGAAAGATTAAGTTTCAAATAGAGAGCAGACATGATGTTGGAAACTGCAGCTAGACAGTCATTGGCGTTCTTTAATACTGCAGGGGTAAGGTCAGGGGCTGAAGTGTATAGTTGTGTGTCATCAGCATAAAGATGGTACTGGAAGCCAAATCTGAAGGTGTGTCCAATCGGGGCTGTGTAGAGGGAGAAGAGAAGAGGGCCAAGGACTGAGCCCTGAGGGACCCCAATAATGAGCGGAAGAGGAAGTGGAGCCTGCAAATGTTATACTGAAAGAGCAGTCGGAAAGATAGGAAGAGAACCAGGAGAGAGCGGTGTCCTTTATGCCTATGGAGTGCAGTATAGAGAGTAGGAGATCGTGGCCAACAGTGTCAAAAGCTGCGGAGAGGTCCAGAAGAATAAGCAAATAGTGGTCACCATTACGTTTTGCTGTCAGAAGGTCATTGGTCATTTTGCTGAGGGCGGTTTCTGTAGAGTGAAGGGGTGGAAAACAGACTGTAATGGATCTAGACGAGAGCGAGCACAGAGGTAGCATGTGAGGCGGGTGTAGACCAGGCGCTCCAAGAGTTTAGATATGAAGGGGAGATTGGAGACTGGTCTGTAGTTATTTGTGTAGCATGGGTCAAGAGAAGTTTTCTTAGATAATATAGTAATGATAGATTGTTTGAAGGAGGAGGGGAAGATGCCAGAAGAGAGGGAGAGGTTGAAGATTTTGGTTAGGTGAGTGGTGACAACGGGAGAGAGCGACTGGAGTAGGTGTGAGGGAATGGGGTCAGTGGTGAATGTTGTGGGACGAGAGTAGAGAGGAGCCTGGAGTCTTCTGTGACGGTCAAATAGGGAGGGTGAGCCGGTGGAAATGTGAGGAAGAGTGGGAGTACCAGTGCTTGGAGGCTGGGAGCTGATTTCC
This sequence comes from Allobates femoralis, assembly GCA_033576535.1. Taxonomy (NCBI): domain Eukaryota; kingdom Metazoa; phylum Chordata; class Amphibia; order Anura; family Aromobatidae; genus Allobates; species Allobates femoralis. The sequence continues at coordinate 357,627,616 of JARQOC010000006.1, forward strand.
TGGTGGATGTTGTCTATTTTTTCCATAAACTAAGAAGCCAGATCATCAGCACAGAGGTCAGTGATGGGGGCCTGCACTTTAGGACTGAGGAGAGAGTGAAAGGTGTTAGAGTTTTTTTGGATTGTTGCATAGTGAAACACCAGGGTGGTGAAGTAGGTCTGTTTGGCGAGGTGAAGGGCAGAGTTGTAGGTTTTTAGCATGAATTTATAATGGATAAAGTTTTCTGGTGAGAGAGTTTTCCTCCATAGGCATTCGGCACTCCTAGAGCATTGCTGGAGGAATCGAGTTTGCGATGTAAGCCAAGGATGTTTTATTCTATGTTGGGAGGTTCTGAGGGCGAGGGGCGCAACTTTGACCAGGGTGCTTCTGAGAGTGTCATTGTAATGATTTACTGCCAGACCAGGACAGGAGAATGAAGAGATTGGTGGCAGTGATAGAGTGTAGAGAGCCTGTGAATGTATGAAGGTTAATGGTCTGTAGATTTCTGGATGTGTGATAGGTAGGGGTGCGCTGGGGTGAGTCAAGGGTTAGTGAGCGTGAAGGAGAGAATGTTATAGTCAGAGAGAGGAAGAGGTAAATTATCTATGGAGGAGGATGAGCAGAGTCGGACAAAGACCAGGTCAATGGTGTTACCGTCTTTGTGTGTCTCTGAGTTTGCGAGATGTGAGAGGCCAAGAGAGGTGGTTAGAGATAGGAGCTGGGATGCAGATAAGGAGATGGGGCTGTTTATGGGAATGTTAAAGTCTCCCAGAATAAGGTTTGGTAGTTCTGAGGACATGAAATGTGGCAGCCACGCGGAGACGTGATTGCGGAATTGGGTGGGTGACCCTGGCGGGCGGTATACATCCGCTACTCTGAGGGGGAGGGGATGGAATAGCTTAATTGTGTGGATCTCAAAAGAGGGGAATGATAGTGATGGGGCTGGGGGAATGACCTGGAAAATACATTGTGGGGACTGGAGGAGGCCAACTCCACCACCATGTCTGTTCCCATGTCTCGGGGAATGAGAGAAATGTAAGCCACCATAAGACATAGCAGCAGGAGACACTGTGTCTGAATCCTGGATCCAGGTTTCTGCGAGAGCCAGAAGGTTAAAGGTACCTTCACACACGGCAATATTGCTAGGCAATTTCACTAGCAATTTGCTGGTTGCAGTGAAATCATGGACACATTGTTCCATTTGTACACAGCAACAAAATAGAACAATGTGTCCATGATTTCACTGCAACCAGCAAATTGCCAGTGAAATTGCCTAGCAATATTGCCGTTGTGTGAAGGTACCTTAAGAGAGTTAGTGAGAAATTGGTTGTGGATGAAGGGAAGCTTGTTACATACAGACCGTGGATTCCAGACAGCGCAATTAAAAGAGGGAGATGAAGGTGTGCAAGTAATGTTGATAAGGTTAGCATGGTTTTTATGTGTGGTGGGAGGGGGTTAAAGGGATCCTGTCACCTCCTAAGCTAGCAAAACATTATTCCTGCAGCCAGGGCCAGCTCCAGGTTTTTGTGAGCCCCAGGCGAAACAGTATCAGTGGGCCCCTTTTGCACAAACCATGAGACATTAATATAATATAGAAGCTGCAGGCTGTGTATATATAATATAGAGGCTCGTGGGTGGGCTCTATATATAATATAGAGGCTGTTCAGGGCTGTTTATATAATATGGAGACTGCCGGGCTGTATATATAATATAGAGACTGCGGGTTTATATATATTATTTGGAGGCTGTGCTGGCCGGTATATAGTATTTGGAGGCTGTGCCAGGCTGTATATATTATTTGGAAGCTGTGGCAGCCCAGCAGCAGCCTCCAAATAATATATACAGCCCAGCACAGCCTCCATATTATATATACAGCACAGCCTCCAAATAATATATATATAGCCCATCGCAGCCTCCATATTATATATACAGTACAGCAGCAGCCTCCATATGCCGCAATATACAGTCAGCACAGCCTCCATATACACCCAGGACAGCCTCTATATACCCCAGCACAGCCTCTATATACCCCAGCACAGCGCCTCTATATACCCCAGCACAACGCCTCTATATACCCCAGCACAGCGCCTCTATATACCCCAGCCCAGCCTCTATATACCCCAGCCTCTATATATCCCAGCACAGAGCCTCTATATACCCCAGCACAGCGCCTCTATATAACCCAGCACAGCGCCTCTGTATACCCAGCACACAGCCTCTGTATACCCAGCACAGCGCCTCTGTATACCCATCATACAGCCTCTGTATACCCAGCACACAGCCTCTATATACCCCAGCCAGCCTCTATATACCCAGCCTCTATATACCCCAGCACAGCGCCTCTATATACCCCAGCACAGCCTCTATATACCCCAGCACAGCGCCTCTGTATACCCCAGCACAGCGCCTCTGTATACCCAGCACAGCGCTCTGTATACCCCAGCACACAGCCTCTGTATACCCCAGCACACAGCCTCTGTATACCCCAGCAGCACAGCCTCTGTATACCCCAGCAGCACAGCCTCTGTATACCCCAGCAGCACAGCCTCTGTATACCCCAGCACACAGCCTCTGTATACCCCAGCACACAGCCTCTATATACCCCAGCACACAGCCTCCATGGTACATATAATCCCCATCCTGCTGCACATTGTAAAAAAAAAAGCCTGATCATACTCACCTTCCATCCGCTCCCCCGGGGCTGTGTCCTCCTCAGATTCTTCTCCACCACATCCTTATAGCAGAAGGCTCCCGGGACTGTGGAGCTTCCTGCTGGCTGCAGCAGTATGATGAGGGCACAGTGATGACTCATCATGCTGTAGTCAGAGGAGGAAGCTCCACAGTCCCGGGAGCCAGCACATGGCTAATCTACATCGCATGCAAATTAGCCATGTGCACTGGCATCTCCGCTGAGCACTCAGCTGCTTGCTGAGGCTGGTTGTTCTCATGGTTGTCTGTACCTAATGGGCCCCTGGCTTTCAGGGCTGCCTGTCCCTGATGGCCAGTGGGCCCCCCCAGCAATTCAGGGCCCCGGCACTTGCCCAGGTATGCCGGGTGCTGACGCCGGCCCTGCCTGCAGAATCCCATCACTAATCTCACATTCCTTTTGTCTCCTAAAAGCATCCTGTGAAAGTGCATAAAAACGTTTTAATACTTACTCATTAGTGATTATAATTAGCAGGGGCTATATTCTTTAGTCACCAGGGCGGGCTGTTTTGCAGCTCCAGGATCCACCTTCTCTCTGTCTGTTTGCTCTGCTTGTGCAGGCTTTGCCCTCCCCCCTCTCTATCACTCACAGAATGCAAATTATTAGTCCTGCCTTCAGCTGAACATCACTGCAGCACAGACGGAGAGGGGGTGGATCCTCGAGGCTGCAAAACAACATGCCCTGGTGACTAAAGAATATAGCCCCTGCTAATTATAATCACTAATGAGTAAGTATTAAACGTTTTTATGCACTTTCACAGGATGCTTTTAGGAGATAAAAGAAGTGTGAGATTAGTGATAGGATGCTGCAGGGACATGTTTTGCTAGCTTATGAGGCATTTTGGAGGTGACAAGATCCCTTTAAAGTTGGAGGAAGGTGAACCAGGATTTGGGGAGATATCACCTGACAGGAGCAGCAGTAAAAAGAGAAAAGCAAATAGTTTTTGTAATTGTGACTTTGATTCTGATGCCACACCCTGGAACATGGTGGTCTGAGATTATTTGGTACGTTGAAGAGAATATGGGATCTGAAAACAGTAGAGGGAAGGAGATAGGGGCTTATGTGATGAGGGGTGATAGAGGGGGATGGGACGGTAGAGGTGAATGGCAAAGTCACATAGAACAATAGTCATTGAAGTAAAGGACATGATATAAAGGAAAAAGAAAAAAAAATTTTTGTGTTAAGTAACCAAGACAGCAGACGGGTATAGATACATTATTGGTTATATTAATGTGCCGTCTACCACATTATAGTGTATGCTACATGACGGGTTATTTTAATGTACCATCTACCATATTATAGTGTATGGTACATTACGGGTTATTTCAGTGTACCATCTACCACATTACAGAGCAGGGACCTCAAATACGCAGGCCGCATGCGGCCCTAGGGGCTTCACTGTACGGCCCGTGGCACCGTGGACAACTTAACCATGTCGGCGGTCCTGTGTAGGAGGCCGCCGTGGTCCCCACTGTGTTGTGACTTCCGGCCGCGGAACTGACAAGCTCTGTGGCTCAGCAAGATCAATGCAATCCGCCGGCCAATGAGAGGCCCGCAGCTGCCATTAGCGTATAACGTCACCTGTGGCCTCTCATTGGCAGGCGGTTTGCACTGATCTTGCTGAGCTACAGAGCTTGTCAATTCTGCCGCCGGAAGTCATAACACAGTGGGGACAGTGGTGTCCCCCTGCACTAGACCACCGACATGGTTAAGGTTAGAAAAGTGTGTGTGTGTGTGTGTGTGAGAGAGTGAGTGTCTATGTGTGAGTGAGAATGTAAGTGTGTGAGAGTGAGTGTTTGTATTACTACACATTGGAAACATTACTACATAATGAGGACCAGGATGGGGACATTACTACAAGAGGGAATCAGGATGGGGATATTACTACAAGATGGGGACCAGGATGGAGACATTACTACAAGAGGGTGAGAAGGATGTGGGACATTACTATAGGATGGGGACCAGTATGGGATTATTACCACAAGAAGTGAACCAGGTTGGGGACATTACTAAAAGTAGATCATGATTTGGACATTACTACATTGAGCAAAAAATTATGGTATTACTAAAAATGTCACTTAGTCCTACAAGCAATGCGGCCCCCGATATCAATTTTTTTCTATGTGCGGCCCACCAACCCAGCCAAGTTTGAGACACTTGTTGTAGAGTATGGTACATGATGGGTTATTTCAGAGTGCCATCTACCACATTATAATATATGGTACAGAAGATGTGTCTGCACCCATAGCATTAACAATTAGAAATTGCATTTTTATAAATGAACCCCATGTGGATATTATTTAAACCATTTATTGATTGTATTTATATTTTGTAATTGTGTCAGATTACATGATTGACAAGCCAAACCTGTTTGATGTCATATGTGCAAAATGCATACCAGCATGCCAACCATTTTTTTTCTCCTGCAGTACATGTCATTGTGACCTTTTTCATTATACAGTACAGCACAGTAGATTTAGACTACTTTGTACTGTACAGAGGTATCCAAAAGCATACATGACTGTGGCAACATATTCTCTAATTGACTATAGCGGCCGTCACACGCAACGATTCTTGCCGATATCGTTTAAGCGATCTCCTTTTTGATCGCTTAAGCGATATCGGCTTAAAATCGTTGCATGTAATCAAGCGATTACGATGTAAAATCGCTTGATGTGACATCGCAGATCTGAGCTCCGAGCTCAGATCTAGCGATGAACGATGCCACGATCTGCTTCATCGTGGTGTATAACACCACGATGAACGATCTCCCAGGCAGAGCCTATGCTGGGAGATGGTAACTATGGTACACGTCAGTTACTAAGCGCCGCGCGGCGCCTAGTAACCCGATGTGTACCATAGTAACCAGCGAGATCGCAGATCCACATCGCTGGTGAGTCTGTCTGTGTGACATCTCACCACGATTGTGAGCGAGATTGTAAGCGATTGCGCGTGCACGTATCGCTTACAATATCGCTTATCAGAGATATCATTCATCAGAGGTATCGGTCATATTTGTTGGAAATAATTCAACAACCTATATTTTCACTGTGTTTTGCAAATGCACATACCAAAATGCTTAAAGGGATTTTCCCACACAAAAAAAAAATTAAGTTAATTTTAATGAATAGATCTTGGAATAATAATAATTTCCACAATTAGATATTTAAAATAAATGTTCCTATGCTGAGATAATCTTATATTATATTAATCTTATATTATGTTCCTGCTATGTACTGTGTAATGGATGTGTCTGACCGTACAGGGACATGGTCTGATCATACCACATCTCCTGTGCTGAGATAATCTTATATATGTGTCCATGTCATGTACTGTGTAATGGATGTATCTGACTGTACAGGGACATGGTCTGATCATACAACATCTCCTGTACTGAGATATTCTTATATATGTGTATATGTGCCCCCTGCTCCCTGCTAGGTACTGTGTAATGGTCGTGTCTGACTGTACAGGGACATGGTCTGATCATACCACATCTCCTGTAGTGAGATATTCTTATATATGTGTCCTGCTATGTACTGTGTAATGGATATGTCTGACTGTACAGGAACATGGTCTGATCATATCACATCTCCTGTACTGAGATATTCTTATATATGTGTATATGTGCCCCTGCTCCCTGCTAGGTACTGTGTAATGGTCGTATCTGACTGTACAGGGACATGGTCTGATAATATCATATCTCCTGGGCAGGGGAGGATGAAAAACAGTATACAGACATTACAGCATGATATCACAGCTGATTCTTTTTTTATCTTTTTTTTGTATTGACAATGTCAGAATAGTTTGAAAGCAATTGTATACTACACCTTCATTGTGTGTATTATGGAAAATTGGTGAGACTTCTTAGGAATGCATAATGCACTGAGAGCAGCATAATGTAGATAGTGTAGTTTTGATCAAATCAGTGTTTTATTAGCAGGAGATTATCAATGCATGACTAGTAAACCTGCTGCCAGGTAGTCCAACCCCGCCCCCACCACTGATTGACAGATTTCCTTATACACGTTTCATAGGCAGAAATCTGCCAATCAGTGGTGAGGGCAGGATTATACACAGCTCAGCATTCAGTGAACTGGTAGACCAGTAGCAGAGAAAACAAAGATGTAATCAAAACTGTAGCACCCCATAAAGTAAGGGGTCTTTAGAGAGTGAGACTCTCAGATGGGGTAGCAAAAATCTGATAACAGATTCCCTTTAAGGGTAATTCCCATCCTATAAAGAGATGGCACATCAAGGTGCTAATTGTTTGCCATTGTTTTTATAAAGTGGGAATGGCGTGTTATATTTTTCCATGTTTATGGTGTCCCAACTGAGAGCAGCATAAAGTAGAGATAGGGATCCTGATTCTTGTGGTGTCCTACACTGGGTGTCTTTATTCTAGTTTTGATAAAACATTGTTTGATTTGCTGCAGCTCTGCTAGTCCTCTTAGTGATTCATGAGCTCCAGTTATCTCGATTTCCAACATTGATTGTCACCTTTATGTCTATGGACAGTGTAAGCATAAAGTTATCACTCAATGATGGGGATGAGGTTAGATAGAGCTCATAATTGAGAAGCCTAGAAAATAAAACGGTATTACCAAAACTTCAGCATGGATCACCCAGTAAGGGATCCAACTCTAGAATAAGGGATCTGTCCCTATTTTATTCTGCCCTCGTATCAAGAAGCATAAATCTAATAGCATGTTTAAAGGAAAGCGGTTATCTCATCATACACACTCTGGGGGCATATCTGCATCATAGAGAAGGCCCCCTGGTAAAGGACCCCGATTATTATTAGAGTAAAGATTTACCTTATGTCAAAGGACTTACCCATGGGTTACTGGTCAGCCATTCATTTGAAAGGCGGACATATATTACAATACTACATGCTATGTATGTAATATCAATAATGCTATGTTATAAAATGTAGATTTAAATGGAAATAGAATTTTCTACATAAGACAATTATAGTAAAAGTAGAAATAGGCCCGATGCTATTGCATCGGGAGTGCGGTGCCATAGAAATAGCCAATGAATAGTACAGTCCTCTCTCCAGAAAGTACACTGTTGTTGCAGATTTATATGGTGTATATGGTGGCTCAGTGGTTAGCACTGTATGGTGGCTCAGTGGTTAGCACTGTATGGTGGCTGGTGGTTACCCTTGAGTTATGGTGGCTCAGTGGTTAGCACAGTATATGGTGGCTCAGTGGTTAGCACTGTATATGGTGGCTCAGTGGTTAGCACTGTAGGTGCTCATGTTAGCGTGGCTCAGTGGTTAGCACGTATAGGTGGCTCAGTGGTTAGGAGAGATATATGGTGGCTCAGTGGTTAGCACAGTATATGGTGGCTCAGTGGATAGCACAGTATATGGTGGGTCAGTGGTTAACTGTTAGCGGTCTCCCCCCGTACTCTGCCCCTGTGTCCCCGTCCTCTGCCCCTGTGTCCCCCCTGTCCTCTGCCCCTGTGTCCCCGTCCTCTGCCCCTGTGTCCCCCTGTCCTCTGCCCCTGTGTCCCCCTGTCCTCTGCCCCTGTGTCCCCCTGTCCCCTGCCCCTGTGTCCCACTGCCTTTGTGTCACCCTGTGCCCACCTGTCCTCTTCCCTGTGTCCCCCCTGTCCTGTGTGCCCCTGTCCTGTTTGCCCCATCCTGTGTGCCCCTGTGTGTCCCCCTGTCCTGTGTCCCCCTGTCCTGTGTCCCCCTGTCCTGTGTGCCCATGTCCTCCTATCCTGTGTGCCTCTGTTCTCTTCCTTCCACCGGCGTTACCATTGCAGGCTGACGTCTGCAGGAAAAGAATCAGTGTGAACCTGGTCATGTGACAGGGCGGACTGATGTGACATCACAGAGGGCCTGTTACATGACCGGTTCCAAACAGATTGTCTTCCTCCAGCCATCAGCCTGCAATGCTAACACCGGTTGAGGGTGAAAACAGAGCGGCGAGGGTGGAGGACGGAGCGGCGGGGGGGAGGCGGAGGGAGAGCGAGCAGCGGGGAGAGCAGGCGGCAGCACCGCTACTGGCTGCCATATGGGAATACCCATGACTTGGGTGTTCCAATATGGCAGCCAGCGTACTTCCAGTTGCACGGACGAAGCTCATCTCTCGGCTGCGTCGCCGCTGACCTCCGTGCGGCGGGGATGAGCAGCGGCTACCGTTGGGAAATCAGCGGCTAGCGCCGCTGATCTCCCGACGGTAGCGCTGGCGTTTTTGTCTCTTAGACGTCTGGTGCCTGTGTTGCTATCCCACAATGGTGCCGCAATGCATTGTGGGATAGCGACATAAGCGCCGGAAGTCTGTGACACACATTATTGGTGATTATATAGTAGATGTGCCTAGTTTGACAACTAGTATAAAATATACAGTATAAGTATTGTCATAGTTTACTTAAAGAGACTCTGTTAGCTCAAGTTAAAAGTATAAACGTAGCCCATAGCCATGTAGAGGATATAACCTCTATAAAAAATAGTGATCTAATCATTGTTTCCACATTGAAGAAAGAGGCACCCACCCGGTGATAGTTGTTCCTCAATGGAGGACTTTAATCGGCATTAGGGTACAGGGTGCTGGGGAGGGGGTGTCAGAGGTGCAGACGACGGCACCGTTTCGGATCAACCGAGCCAAGAGCAGCCGAAGGATCAGTTGATCCGAAACAGTGCCATCGTCTGTACCTCTGACACCCCCTCCCCAGCACCCTGTACCCTAATGCCGATTAAAGTCCTCCATTGAGGAACAACTATCAACGGGTGAGTGCCTCTTTCTTCAATGTGATTTTACCTCTCAGGCTGTTATAAGACTGTGCACCCCCGGTTCTGCTGCAGTTGACACTGCTGATACCGCTACTTTGGATCTTAAGTGATCAGTGCCCCGCTATTATGCCTCCCAAATATAATCATTGTTTCCATTCTGCAAAAACTAAAGTTTATTCAAACATGCTAATTAGGGAGCTCAGTGCACCCTTATGGCCCCTTTACACACGGCAACATTTCTAGGGTATCCACAGGTAACTTACTGGCTGCAGTGAAATCATGGAGACATTATTCCATTTGTACACAGCAACAAGATAGAACCATGTCTCCATGATTTCACTGCAGCCAGTAAGTTACCTGTGGATACCCTAGAAATGTTGCCGCGTGTAAAGGGGCCATTAGTGTGGCCAAGAAGCTCAATGCATTGTTCCACCCACAGGTTGTGCCTCTCTTACTTGTGATTGACAGCTCTTGTCTGAGCCTTCTCTGCAGACAGTGCTCACTCCAAGCAACCCAGTGCTGTCAATCACCATGGAAGGTGGCAGTGGCATGTAATGGTGGGTTTACACACACCAACTTATCTGTCCAACTTCTGACCAACTTGCTGGTTGCAGTGAAATCATGGACACATTAACCCCTTAGTGACTGAGCCAATTTCCCCCTAAATGACTAGACCGTTTTTTGTAATTCTGACCACTCTCCCTTTATGAGGTAATATCTCTGGAACGCTTCATTGAATCCGAGCGATTCTGAGATTGTTTTTTCGTGACATATTGGGCTTCATGTTGGTAGTAAATTTAGGTCGATCATTTTTGCGTTTATTTGTGAAAATATTACAAAATTGGCAAAAATTTTGAAAATTTCACAATTTTCAAATTTTGAATTTTTATTCTGTTAAACCGGAGCGTTATGTGACACAAAATAGTTAATAAATAACATTTCCCACATGTCTAATTTACGTCAGCGCAATTTTGGGAAAAAAAAATTTTTCGGTTAGGACATTATAAGGGTTCAAAGTTCATCAGCAATTTCTCATTTTTCCAGCAAAATTTACAAAACCATTTTTTTAGTGACCACATCACATTTGAAGTCCCTTTGAGGGGTGTAGATGACAGAAAACACCCAAAAGTGACACCATTCCAAAAACTGCACCCCTCAACCTACTCAAAACTACATTCAAGAAGATTATTAACCCTTCAGGTGCTTTACAGGAACTAAAGCAAAGTGGAAACAAAAAATGGACATTTTAATTTTTCCAACAAAAATCTTCTTTTAGCCTCAATTTTTTAATTTTCACATGGGCAACAGGATAAAATGCATCCTAAAATTTGTTGGGCAATTTCTCCTGAGTACACCGATACCTCATATGTGGTCATAAACCACTGTTTGGGTGCACAGCAGGGCTCAGAAGGAAGGGAGCGCAATTTGATTTTTGGAGCTAATTTTCCATTCAAAAAGTCAAATGGCGCTCCTTCCCTTTCGAGTCCTGCCGTGCTCCCAAACAGTGGTTTATGACCACATATGAGGTATCGGTGTACTCAGGAGAAATTGGCCAACAAATTTTAGGATGCATTTTATCCTGTTGCTCATGTGAAAATTAAAAAATTGAGGACAAAAGAAAGTTTTTGTGAAAAAAAAAGTACTTTTTAATTTGTACGGATCAATTTGTAAAGCACCAGAGGGTTCAAAGTGCTCACTATGCATCTAAATAAATTCCTTGGGGTGTCTAGTTTCCAAAATGGGGTCACTTGTGGGGGAGCTCCAATGTTTAGGCACACGGGGGCTCTCCATACGCGACATGGTGTCCGCTAACAATTTGAATGGAAAATTAGCTCCAATTGTTAGCGGAGACCATGTTGTGTATGGAGAGCCCCTGTGTGCCTAAACATTGGAGCTCCCTCACAAGTGACCCCATTTTGGAAACTAGACCACCCAAGGAACTTATCTAGATGGGTGATGAGCACTTTGAACCCCCAGGTGCTTCACAAATGAAACCATAAAAATGAAAAAAGAAACTTTTTGTGGAAAAGAAAGTACTTTTTCATTTTTACAGATCAATTTGTGAAGCACCTGGGGGTTCAAAGAGCTCACTATGCATCTAAATACATTCCATAGGATGTCTAGTTTCTTAAATGGGGTCACTTGTGGGGGAGCTCCAATATTTAGGCACACAGGGGCTCTCCATACGCGACATGGTGTCCGCTAACTATTGGAGCTAATTTTCCATTCAAATTGTTAGCGGACACCATGTCGCATATGGGGAGCCCCTGTGTGCTTAAACATTGGCGCTCCCCCACAAGTGACCCCATTTTGGAAACTAGACCCCCCAAGGAACATATCTAGATGCATAGTGAGCACTTTGATACCCCAGGTGCTTCACAAATTAGTCCGTAAAAGGAAAAAAAAGAAGATTTTTGTGAAAAAAAGTACTTTTTCATTTTTATGGATCAATTTGTGAAGCACCTGGGGGTCCAAAGTTCTCCCTATGCATCTAAATAAATTCCTTGGGGTGTCTAGTTTCCAAAATGGGGTCTCTTGTGGGGGAGCTTCAATGTTTAGGCACACAGGGGATCGCCATACACGACATAGTATCAACTTACAATTCCAATTGTTAGCGGACACCATGTCACGTATGGCGAGCCCCTGTGTGTCTAAACATTGGGGCTCCCCCACAAGTGACCCCATTTTGTAAACTATACGCCCCAAGGAACTTATCTAGATGCATAGTGAGCACTTTGAACCCCCAGGTGCTTCACAAACTGATCTGTAAAAATAAAAAAGTACTTTCTTTTCCACAAAAATTTTCTTTTTTTCATTTTTATGGATCAATTTGTGAAGCATCTGGGGGTTGACAGTACTCATTATGCATCTATATATGTTCCTTGGGGGGTCTAGTTTCCAAAATGGGGTCACTTGTGGGGGAGCTCCAATGTTTAGGCATACAGGGGGCTCTCCATATGCGACATGGTGTCTGCTAGCAATTTGAATGGAAAATTAGCTCCAATAGTTAGCGGACACCATGTCACATATGGAGAGCCCCTGTGTGCCTAAACATTGGAGCTCCCCACAAGGGACCCCATTTTGGAAACTAGACGCCTCACGGATTATATCTAGTGGTATAGTGAGCATTTAGAACCTACAGCTACTTCACAGAATTTGATAACGTCATATTGAACATTTTCTTTTTTTCACACAATTTCTCACTTTTAGGGTACTTTCACATCAGCGGTTTTTGCCGTTCATGGCAGATGCGGTGAAAAAAATGCATCTGCCGCGATTACTGCATAACTGCTGCACTTGCGGCACAGTTGCTGCAAGCCCCATAGAATGTCTATGCGGGCTTGCGGCAGGTGCGGCAAGTGCGGTATCAGCACTTGCAGCAGATGCGGCCGCAAAAAAAAAGCGGCAGACCGTGTTTTTTTTCGCAGCTGCACCTGCCGCAAGTGCCAAAACCGCACTTGCCGCACCTGCCGCACACTTACCGCAAGCCCCATAGACATTGCATGGGACTTGCCACAACTGTGCCGCAAGTGCAGCGGTTATGCGGTAATCGCGGCAGATGCGTTTTTTTTCACCGCATTTGCCGCAATCGGCAAAAGCCGCTGATGTGAAAGCAGCCTTAGAGCATGTGCACAAGATCCGGAGACACCGTGTCCTGGTCGTCTCCTCTCCTGCATTTTTTTGTTCTAGTATTTCTTTAATAAATTTTTTAAAAAAATGACGTGGGGCTTCGCCACACTTTTGGTCCAGCCAGGTACAGCAGGCAGCTACGGACTGCCACCAACCCCTTCTGCCTAGTTTTACCTGGCTGGAAACCAAAAATATAGGGAAGCTCTTTTTTTTTAAATTATTTCATGAAATAATTTTAAAAAAAAACGGCGTGAGCTTCGCCATGTTTTTGGGCCAGCCAGGTACAACTAGGCAGCTGGGGGCTGGAATCCTCAGCGTAGGGAGGCCCAAGCTTTCTGGGCCCCCCCCGCTGCGAATTGCAGCCCACAGCCGCCCCAGAAAATGGCGCATTCATAGAAGCGCCATTTTCTGGCGCTGTATCCAGCTCTTCCAGCTGCCGTGTAGCGGTGGCAGACAGGGTAATAAGGGGTTAATGCCAGCTTTTTTGCAGCTGGCACTAAGCCCGAGATTGTTAATGTCTGGCCAATATTAGACCGGCCCATTAAGAATCCCTAGTAAATTGTAAAGAAGACACAAGACAGAAAAAAATATTTTTATTAGAAAAAACACACAGACACTATTTAGACCCCATCTTTATTATTCTTTGGCATCCGACGTAGTCCAGTAGGAAGGTCCGACGTAGTCCAGTAGGAAGGTCCGACGTAGTCCAGTGGGAGGTCCCTCGATCATTTCCAGACTTTTACAGCATATGGGGGTGTCCCCCATATGCTATTAAAGCTGGCATTCTTCCAGGAGAATGACAGGTCATGACCTCAGGTCATGGCAGGTCAGGATCCTTGGTTCACAAAGGGTTAATTGTGATCCCATCATGAGATCACAATTAACCCTTTGTGAACCAAGGATCCTGACCTGCCATGACCTCACTACGATCATGAGCTGTCAGTCTATGCAGAGACTACTCTGTCTGCAATTAGACTGACAGCTCATGATCGCAGTGAGGTCATGGCAGGTCACCATCCTTGGTTCACAAAGGGTCAATTGTGATCCCATCATGAGATCACAATTAACCCTTTGTGAACCAAGGATCCTGACCAGCCATGACCTCACTGCGATCATGAGCTGTCAGTCTAATTGCAGACAGAGCAGTCTCTGCATAGAGTGACAGCTCATGATCGCAGTGAGGTCATGGCAGGTCAGGATCCTTGGTTCACAAAGGGTTAATTGTGATCTCATGATGGGATCACAATTGACCCTTTGTGAACCAAGGATGGTGACCTGCCATGACCTCACTGCGATCATGAGCTGTCAGTCTAATTGCAGACAGAGTAGTCTCTGCATAGACTGACAGCTCATGATTGCAGTGAGGTCATGGCAGGTCAGGATCCTTGGTTCACAAAGGGTCAATTGTGATCTCATGATGGGATCACAATTGACCCCTGTGGGAACCAAGGATGGTGACCTGACATGACCTCACTGAGATCATGCCCTGTCACTATGCGCAGGCAGAGCAGTCTCTGTTCTGTCTGCGCATGCCGGCAGACAGGAAGATGAAGAGGCCGGAAGAAGCAGCGGGAGCCGCACCGGGATGATGGTAAGTATCAGCCCCAGGAGACCTCCGGGGGTGGGGGGGTACTGACGGGGCAGGGGGGCAGAGCGGGGGAATATTTACAATCTCCCTCCATCTGAGCTGTCAGATGGGAGGAAGATCAGATGATGGCGGCGGGGGCTGGAAGGAGCCGGGCCACAGGGGACATGTAGAGGATGGGGGGGGGTATATGACCGGGGGGGGGGCGAGTGACCCGGGGGGGGGGGCAGAGCGGGGGAGTACGGATCATCTCCCTCCCATCTGAGCTGTCAGATGGGAGGGAGATGATGTCGGGCATTAGTTGCTGACGCGCTGCGGCGCCATTTTAGGAGGAGGGGAGGGGGTGGGGGCTGAGTACCGGTACCGGGGGCTGTGTACCGGTACTGGGGGGGGGGGGCAGATGATTTCTCTTCATGCCACGGGTTTGACCCTGTGGCATGACAGAGAAATCATTGTTTTTACCGGCGGTTCGCTGTATATTTATGTGATCACGGTTATACACCGGTAAACGGTGTATAACCGTGATCACATGGCGGGTACCGGTAAAAACTGGCCCGATTCATAATCTTGGGGGTCTCAGCTACCCCCGGTAGCTGAAACCCCGGAGATTTTTGACCACTGGGGGGCGCTAGAGCACTTTCCCTGGCTGACGTCTGCAGACGTCAGCCAGGCATAAGTACCCTCTTTTTCAGACGTCTCTGGACATTAGGCCGTCGTTATGGGGTTAATCCATTGTACACAGTCACAAAATGGAGCAATGTGTCCATGATTTCACTGCAATCAGTGAGTTGGTCAGAAGTTGGACAGATAAGTTGGTGTGTGTAAACCCACCATTAAACCCATGGGTGGAACTATGCACTGAGCCTCTTGGCCACATCAGGGGTGCACTGATCATCACAATTAGCAAGTTTAACTAAACTCCCACTTCTGCAGAACAGAGGCAGGGTTTAGAATACTAAAGGTATATTGTTCATAGCGACTATACCTCTTACAAGACTATGTCCTTTCAATACTGTAAAGTTGGGCTGACAAATTCCCTTTTATCTAAAAGCATCATTAGGGTAAAAGTGTTTTCTGTACTTACCGCCCCAGGTAAGGTTCCTGAGAAATAGGACATAAAAAAAGATTAATGACAGCTGCTTAACAAAATGTGTAATCTAAAATAAGTAATCAGACACTGTAGAAATGGAGATGTCTAAATGTGCTCCCCTTAATGTTGTGACTAACAAGACAATGGTGAGACCCTTATCACTACTCATCTACAACTATGGTCTACAACATCCTGTCACTTGCCATAAATGTCATTTTTTTGGTGTGTTGCTGTTCTACTGAATTTGCTCTGGTTTTTAGTTTGCTTCTGTGTCTCTCCACTCCTGAGATATGGCCCTCTTCAATGTATAGTCTCTATAGCCAAGAAGAAGTGATTAATAATCAACCCTTCTCTAAGGAAGTTTCCTTGAGGACCACACCCCGTTGACTAAAAATACTGGATTTATATATTGGCTTTATCTTAGAAATAGTAATGCAACATAACAAAAACAACCCTAGATTCAGGGGACCAAGTTAAAAAAAATTACATTTATAGCGAGTGGCAGGTTGTCTGTAAGCTGGACTTTTTGCACCATAGCTAAAAGGCTCATTGTAACATATCCCCGAGGAGAATGTGGATAAAACACAGTGTCGGCACTCACATTGAGGAGACACAGTTAAATTTAAAGATGAAATAATCAGGAAAGAACTTGGATACCTTCATATGGATTCTCAAACATCATGGAAGGGGCAGGTGTTCTGCCCAACAACTGACAGTGGAGCTCATCTATTGTATTACGATCTTTCTGGAAATAAATACACTCGATTTAAAAGAGCTTGCATGTTAGTCCTTTTCTTACTCAATTGCTAGTCCTTTGATATTTATACTAGAATGACAATATAAATGATATAATATATACATATAGCATTGACTGGTGCTTGGAAGTTTGTGACCTTTACTATAAGTAGATAAAGAGCCAAATCAAACAGATGATTCAAAAATACTAGCATTTATCATTTTTTGAAATGAGGAAAATGATCCAAAATCATGTCGGTGAGTGGCCATATGGGCAGAGACACACTTATAACAGTCTCACACAGTGCTGAGCATCAAGCCGTTTTACTTGGCGTTCTTGTTAGATGTTCAAGTTACAGGACACTGCAGTAGCGGCTCCGTTAGTCTTTTAGCAGCCGGGATGGCTCGTCCAGGTCACTCTCTTTTGTGTTCCTTTCCATGGGCCTCTCTTTCTTACTCTTCTGCACGCAAAGCTACGATCCAGCGGCCACGAGCCTTTGTTGAGTGACCTGCCTGGTCCCCTGGCCCTAGTATGGTGGCCTTCTCTTTGCTGCGTCGGACATAAAGACCCCGCCACCAACCGGTATTGTGGTTTGAGCGTGTAGCGTCCTGGCCACCTCAGAGCCAGCACCCTGGTTTCTGCCTCGTCCTTCAGCTTCCAGCTAATTCAGGCGCACGGGTGGATTGCCCACTACCCGTACCCCTAGGACTCCTTCTGTCTCTCTACGGTCTGTAGCCCAGGACCTGGAGCAGCTTCATGGTGGTACAGGCCGTCGGGTCAATGTCCTTTCAGTCTCGTGTAATGATGGTGTTCTCTCTCCTCTCCGTCTGATTGAACTGAACTCCTCACTAACTAACTTCCTGTGGTGTTTCCTGGTTTTGTTTCCTCCCCTGACCGTTTTCTGTCTAAGTTTCCCACCCTCCACCTGTCTCCTCCCGCCATCCCATTGTTGGGCATAGAGTCCCTAGTCTTGGGATCGGAGTGTGTTGGGTGTGTGTTTGGGTGACTGGATTTACCAATCCCGGTTGCTGCAACGTCTAGTGGCGACTGGACCGCAGGAGCGCCACACTTACATCTAGGTAAGGGTGCTTTCACATCTGCGTTTTTGCAAATTCAGCAGAAATCCATTGTTTTTGCAAAAATGCTATGTGGCACACTTGTACCAAGGTTGCGCTTGTGCCAATGCAATGTAAAGGGACCTCTGGACACGTGTGGAGGCTTGTGGTTTTGACCATTATACGGACCTTCCGGCACTTCTGGCACCCCCTGAAGTGCTGGGATTGTGGGGAAAATGTGAGTCTCTGCACTTGTCGAGAGGACCCTTTGCAATGTATTAAGCACAAGTGCAACCTTGCCGCAAGTGGGGTGCATCTGCTTTTTGCAAAAAAAAAAGGCGGAATTCCACCGGATTTGCAAAACAGTAGATCAGGCAAACCTACAGTTCAAAAGCTAGGTTTTCCTAACCTGCCGGAATTGTAAATAACGCAGGTATGAAAGCACCCTAACTCTCTGAAAGTTGTGATTTTAGATGGTAACTTTCGATGGAAGAAAGATTGATGAGACAGCTTCATCCTTCAGGTTGGTAAAATTTCAACGATACCGCATTTATGTACCGTATTTTTCGCATTATAAGACACACTTTTGTTCCCCCACATTTTGGTGGAAAGTGGGGGTTGCATCTTATAATAATAAACACTATTGCACGGTGGGGGAGGAGGGCTGTGAAGCGATGTTCGGGGTCTGGCAGGAGGCGGAGGAGGCCAGAAGTGGGCTGCAGCTGCAGCCCCATAGTCACGTGGGGCCGCTCATTATCTCCTGTAATATGCACTGCTTCCCGCTGTCAATCACCAGCGGGAGCAGCGCATGTTACAGGAGCGGGTCCGCAGCCCAGCCGCTGCGGTCCCGTGTGGATAGTCAGTGCTTTCCAAACAATGAAAGCATGGAAAGCACTGACTATCTTGGGAGGACGAGCATACTCACCGCTCTCCTCGCTCCCTGCCGTCCACGCCATCCCCGCTGTCTTTGCCCGCATCCGGGGCCTGTGAGCGTCGCTGCAGAGTGACGTCATCACCTGCGTGATGCTCACAGGACTGGATGCTGGGCACAGCACAGAGAGCGGGGATAGTGTGGACAGCAGGGAGCAAGGAGAGGGGTGAGTATGATCGTTTATTATTTTAAGTGTCCGGCAGCATGGAGGACAATGCCAGCATTGGGGTCAGTGCCAGCATGGGGGTCAGTGCCAGCATGGGGACAGTGCCAGCAGGGGGACATTGCCAGCATGGGGGACTGTGCCAGCATGGGGGGTCAGTGCCAGCATGGGGGACCAAAGCCAGCATGAGGGACAGTGCCAGCATGGGGTGACAGTGCCAGCATGGGGGGACAGTGCCAGCATTGGGAGGACAGTGACAGTAGTGGGGGGGTCAGTGCCAGCATGGGGGGGGACAATGACAGCAGTGGTGGGGGGGTCAGTGCCAGCATGGGGGAAAAAACTAGCATGGGGTCAGTGCCAGCATGGGGGTGACAGTGCCAGCATGGGGGGAACAGTGCCAGCATTGGGGGGGCAGTGCCAACATGGGAGGACAGTGTGCCAGCATTGGGAGGACTGTGCCAGGATGGGGGGATAGTGCCAACATGAAGGCTATGTGTACCAGCATGGAGGATATATATACTGATTGTAAGACGAACACTGGCATTATAAGGCGAACTCCATTTAACATTGAAAAATGATTTTTTTCCTTCATCAAATGTGGGGGTGCGTCTTATAATCCAGTGCGTCTTATAAAGCGAAAAATACGGTAATTGTTTTTACAATAAGACAATTATATAAAAAATGTATCGTTTTTGCATTTCTTTATTCTGAGAGCTGCAGTATTCTTATTTCTCCACTAATGGAGCTGAGTCGGGGCTTATATTTTGCCGGACATGATGATGTTTCCAGTGATACCATTTTTTATTTGCAAAATTTGTGCACTTTTTTCTTTTTTTAAATAAATATATAATTATAAGTATAATATTTTGTTTTAATAATGTTTCTTATGTTGTGATTTTTTTTTTTTTTACAATTTTTTTTTAAACATATTTTTTGTACTTTTTTTTACCTAGTCCCTTCATGGGGGTAATGGTGGCTTGACCGGCTGCACGCCTGCAAGCGCAGCTTGTCGGTCACACTTGGCACTAGCCATATCACTGGCGCACACCCTTGAGGACCGGGTATTCTTTTCACTTGCTTCCTGGTCCTGGCAAGGGGGGATGTTAAGCATAGGCCTTCTGAGCTGAACCAAACCTCAAAAGTATTGAAGTCCTGACTTCACCACCCAACAAAACTGAATTAATCAGCAACTAAGGAGAGGAAGTGTCAGGTTTAAAACTGCCTCCCAGCAGTCACCTGACCTTGCTGAGGCAAAAACCACTCCCGACCCTCTGTCCACAGCACTAAAGGAGCAGAGAAGGAGAGGAAAGTGGAGGGACTCTCCCATCATCTGTCCCAGCGGATACAGCGTCCCGTATCCAAGGCCCCTGAGTGACACAATCACTTGGAGCGCGTCCTGTCTCCAAGCGATACCAGGTGTATATCTACTAAGCAAAGTACCCAATCAGAGCCGGCCCCCGAGCAAGCACACCCAGGAGCATGACGGAACTGCACGGATGCAGAACTACCAGACCTGACAATGGGACATCAACTTTCCCTGCCCTGATCACTGGTGTAACACCCTGCAATGCTATGATATATAGCTGAGACCTGCTAATAATTTTGCTGGCTCGGGTTGTGAACCGGCACGATCGCAGCGCTGTACATGTTCGGTGTTTTGTGGGAACATGCTTCCAGCAATGTTGTACATGTACAGTGCTTGTCATATAGGGGTGAAAGAAGAAAAGTTAACATTTTGCATTTGCCGATTCAGAGCTCTGACCTTAATCCTATAGAAATGTTCTTGAGGGACATGAAGTGATCAGTTCATGAGAGAAAACCCACCAACATAACAGAGCTGAAGCTAATTTGTAGGAGGAATAGGTTAAAATTTCTCCAAGTCAATAAGTAGAACTAATCAGCAATTACCGAAAATGTTAAGATGCAGTTATTGCTGCAAAAGGAGGGTGCACCAGATACTGAAAGCAAGGGTTCAAAAACTTTTGAAAATAATTTTTTTAAAAAAATTACTAAGTCTAATATTTTTGACTCATTTGTTTGATTTGGTTCTGTTTATCTTTTATGATGTGTGTGAAAGTCTGAAGTAGATTAAGGTCAAATTAATGCAAAATATGGAAAATTTGGAAGGGTTCTCAGATTTCAAGATTTCAAGAATCACTGTGTACAGTATGTGTGTATGTGTACACATATATATGTATATACATACGAGCATACATATATACATACAAGGGAGAGAGATGTGCAGGAGTGTAAAATAAAAAAACTGACATGGAATAAAATATCAGAACCATCTACATACACATACATAGGGAATATATCAGAGCCTCCTACTAAAGTATACTTCTGTAGCTGTAATACCTTCTGTGTTTCCTTAAATTTCTTCATTTCCATATCGCTGACATCTAGAGTACTTTTAACACAACTATTTTTTCCCCTTGTTGTCTACATAAGTCCTGTATAAAACAAGAAAAATAAGTAATGTTACTCAGCTGTATGATGTACACCAGCAGTCCTTTCTGAAACAATGTCAATTCTAATGGTTCAGATGATGCATTCATTACAAGTTCTGTACAGTTTAATGACTTTATCACCATAACCGTGTGAGTAGCGATGAGCATACCTGTGGAAGTTTGGGTTCTGGGGGTTCAGCTGGACTTTTTTTTTTTAAGTTCTGTGCTCCACCCAAACTTGACCCAAACCTCATTGGAAGTCACTGCTTGGGCAATTTGACTCTCCACCCACATACAGCTAGCCATAAACAAAGCACTTCTGGACGCAGAAATATCCTGTGGTTCCTCCTAGGAGATTGTTTCCATACATGCCATTGTATGTGGTTTTTACTTGTTTTTAAACTTTGTTTATAGTTTTTTCAATTAAGGTTAATAATATGATTATTATGTTGGATGTGCTTGCCTCGTGTGCAGTTTCTCTTTTTCAACTCCAATATGATAGTGCAGTAACACTGGCAGATATGGAATCTATACTGACATTCAGCAACCCATATAATTTTACAATAGCAGTCACACAATATAAAGCACACACAGAGTGAAAAACCTCTAGAGAAAATAAGATATAGTGTGACTACAAGCTGAACCCACAATAATCTGCAGGGCTAGTCAGAAGTAAATGAATTGTATGCCTTGTCCCTCTAACACTATCTAAGGACTAAGTTAAAAAGGGTCTTACCCATATTAAGAAGTATATGCTGCCAGAACATAGCATGTGTCAGGGAAAAGCATCAACACGTGTCTGTCGGCTTTCCCTTTATTAAACCCAAACATACCCTCTGACGGTAATCCACAGCGATATCCAGCAAATAACACGATCCTTGGTTTTCTACGTCCACTGCAGTGATGGAACAAGCATCCTATTGCAGCATTCTGTGAGATCACACTGACTGCTGCAGGGGAGCTGTGATGTCACTGAGTCACTGAGAGCTACCCATGGCAGACATTGACCTCAAGTGATCCTGCTGCTGGATTGTGGGGCATGTCAGCACAGTAGTCCATCAATCCGGTAGGAGGTTCAATTGAGTTCACAACATAGTTTCCCACGCCATGAACTCAGTTGAACCTGCTGCCTGATTGCCGGACAGCTGTAACGCCAAGTCCCGTAATCCAGCAATTTGTCAACAGGGTCACCTGAGTTCACTGATTGCCGCGGGGAGCCCTCAGTGAGTGGTGTTACTGCTCCCTGCAGCAGTCAATGTGATCCCAGAGACTGCAGCGATAGAATACTTGTTCCATCGCTGCAGTTTCTGGATGTACCAGAACTAGAGTCGCTTACTTTGCTGTATATCACTGTGGATTACCGTCGGAGAGTATGTTTGAGGTTAATAAAAGGAAAATGAGAGTTGTCTGTGTGTTTTATTTCAAATAAAGTATTTTTCTCTGCTTGTGTTTTTTAACTATTCACTCACCGGATTGATAATGTACGGATGTCATAGATACCTTAACATTATCAATTGTCAATATTCAGCTGTCATTAACCCCTCCGTCACCCCGATGCCACTGCTCAAGGGCATCAGGAAAAAACCGGGTAAAGCGCCAGGAATTGTCACTTCTAATGAATGTGCCATTTTCTGGAGTGTCTGCAGGCTACTATTCTGTAGCCTGGGGATCCCAATAACTATGGGCCTATGCACACTGAGAATACTGGCCCCCAGCTGCCTTGGTTTTATCTTGGCTGGCATTCAAAAGTAGGAGAAAAGCCACACATTTGGTTTTTTATTATTTATTTAAATTAAATTAAATAAAAATAATAATGGACTCCCCTATAATTTTGATTGTCAGCCAGGGTGAAGCCAGGCAAATGGGGTTTATCTGCGCTGAAAACAAAAATTCGGTGAAGCCCTATGTAATATTTAAAAATGATTTATTTTTACAACCCTATGGCGGCAGGATCGTTGACAATGGCAACCAATCACAAACCCTGACACATTGGGTGATAGGCACAACAGCCAATCACAGACTCTGTCAAGGAGTGTGGGCGTCTGTGATTGGCTGTTCAAGACAGTGCAGTGAATAATCAGGAAGTCAATGAGCGGCCCAGAAGTACAAGTGTGCGATACTATGTAAGTATGATGCTGCTGTTTAATCACAGTTTTGCTTACTTTTACAACCCCCCTGCGCCTTATCCACCATTTTATGTTGAATCTGTTTTATTAAGGAATTTGAGACAACATACAAAAATTGATAATAACATTGACAAGTAAACAAAGTCTACCACTTGTGTACAAAAATAAAAGACATGTCCGCATTGATGGCCCGATGCCCTTATGTACTTCCAGTAGAAGGATCTTTAAAAATAGTCCCTATACACAGTCAAGTAAAGCGACTGATTCTGCAGGTTAGGGCAACCTGGCCACCAATTCCATATATCACAGTCCTTTGAGTATTGGAGCTTAAAAACTCTATATATGGAAACAGGTTGTTGCGGTAACCAGTGGTACGCAAAATGTCAGACATGTTCACAAAGTATAATAATTACATTCAGAACTAGAGTAGATAGAGTGAGAGAAAGTGTAGGAAAGTACAGAGGGGAAATAGCGTCCAAGCCTTAACCGTATACGCCAAGACAGGAAGGGTTGAAGTCCAAGGGGAGTGTGGGTGCCGAGGCCCGCCACTGGCCTACAAAGCTTCAGAAAGCAAACTGGACATCTCGGCTGATTCTCTGAACATTATCCAGGGTTGCACGTACAAATCTTATCCACCATTTTGTAAATTTAAAGTCCAGGTTTGAGGTTCGGTCTCAAGTTCGGTCAAGTTTGGTCCAGAACCTGGACTTTAAAAAAAAAGTCCAACCGAATTCACCAAACCGGAAATTCGACAGGTTCGCCGATCTCTAAGTGTGAGCCATTCAAACACTGCAAGCGGCTTGCACCAGGCATACCCGAGCACAGCGATGCTCACTCCACCAATTTGCGTACGTAAACCAGCCGAACGCGAACACTGAAAATTTTTTAAAGTCTAATGTTTAGTACGAGCATCAATCTTTAGAGTGTAATCGCCGTTAAACTTATCTCCTCTGCATTCACTCTGCTCCATGCTATCAGCTCATGGTCCCCACACAGCTTTTAGGCCGGCTTCACACCATGGTTATTTCCAGGTCCGGTGTGAACCCGACAGCCCCGGACCAGATTTTGTACTAATGCATGCCTATGGGCATTTGCCATCCAGTTTTGTCCCTGTCTGGCAGCATCAGGTTGCATTCAATTTTTGTCCCAGACACACAATGCAGCTTGCAGGATTTTTGTGTCCAGGGCAAAAATCTGACAAAATCGGATCCGGTGCGATCCGGCGCCCCATAACATGGGAGGCTATGGGCGCCGGATCACACCGGATCCAACAGAAAATCGGATGCTGCTGCCGGACGCTGGCTTCTGAAATTCAGCGGCGGCTGGTGCTGAACTTCAGCACCTGAATAGCTCCCGGCTGACATTTCAGAACCACGGCCAGCCCGCTGATAGCCATGATTTTGAAATTTCAGGACCTTGACAGCGGCATCAGTGCGCACAGATGATTCTGGCAGAAAACAAAATCGGAGGGCATATTAACCCTCAGATTCTGCTTTCTCTGGAGCTGTCAGGCTGTGTCCGGAGCATTCAGCAAAACACTGGACACAGCCTGACAGCAGAAAACCATGGTGTGAAGCCGGCCTTAGCTGATCCGTGCATTGTGAATGCAGTAGATAAGATCACAGGAGCTATGTGCACTGCTAACAGCATGATAAACTCAGCACTGTCCCTTAGTCTGAAGTAACTGGAGATACTCTGATCAGCTGTAGTCATGCTACACTGGCACGCTGTGTAGGCCCCTCTCCCCCACCCTTATAAAGCCGTATTCAGTGTGTGGAACTGAGTACAGAGTTTCCTGACAATGAATGTATGTGTCATTGAGAAACAGCCTAGGGAGACATCTTCTAGAAGATTTTTGAAAGGTTTTCTTCCAGATTTCATTTATAAAATGTATTTGAAAATGTATTATGATCACTTGCTCTACATTATTATTAGATAAAAATTTAAACGGCGGTTAAACTTTCAGGTCTGGTTTGCTCATCCATAGTGCTGAGTAAATTGCACAATTTAGTCACATATTACTATCATTTTACTTTCCCCAAAAGGAAAAAAGCTGAGTCTCTAGTGCCCTAGTTTGGAAGCAGCTAACCTATAAATGAGTGCCAGGCCCTGGCAGTTGGAGGAAGCTGGGAGCAAATGTGAGTTTTTCCTTAGTTTTGGCTGAGGGACCCTTGTTTTGGCCTTCTGGTCTTCAGGAATGGGGAAATATTTGTTCGAGGCCCCTTTTCCCATGGAGAGAGCTTGCAAAAAATCTGCACACATTTTGTGGCGCACACTACATATATCATTTCTGCACTTGAGTGAAGCGAGCTTGACCTTCAGTTTTTCACATTTTATAGATATAATATATATATGTACACACTATGCCAATCCTTCTGATATGTAGACAGATAAGGACCCCATACAACAAGAATTCACCTGCTGCTCGGCCAGTTGCAGTTCTAAGCTTAGCATCCTATCTTCAGCAGATGCCAGTTGTTCTCTCAGTTCTTTGTCTGCTTTGTCTGCTTCCATCTTTTTCCGAAGAAATAATGAAATCAATAAGAAAACATTCATGTCAAGACAATATTTCCTACTGCACTAGACTCATTATTACATTTATGACAGCTAGACCTATACCTGGGATGAATATAACCCATCAGCTGCACGTGGTTATAAGTTCAGGGATAGATCACTATCAGTAACTGAAGATTTTAGATGGTTTTCTATTGATGTCTATAAATGTATTGACAAGCGCTAAAGGTTGGCTCTTGCACTAGAATACTCAGCCTGCAGAGTCTTCTATATTGTTCATACCTATTCTCATATATAGGGGTCCTCTGCCTGTAAAGTCCTTCAGAGTGCTAATTTTGACACAGAAATATTCTTATCCTCCAAGTTATCTTTCTAATTATTTACCCTTGCTTTAAAACATCTGAGCCCCCTATTTCTATGTTTGAAGGGACAATAGTTTTGGATGCCACAAACTAGTTCTCCATGTTCTCATGTTTTAGTCCTTCTGCCATAGTTTATGCACTGGATCCTTTTTACACAACATTTGCATTTATGTGTCCCACTAAATGGAAATGTGCATGTAGTCTAATAGTTATTTAGTGTCCATATGATCTTAAAGCAAAGATGAATGGATACTCATGGTCTCCAACATATTATATAGTGATCAATTTACCCATACTAAAGATGAAGATAAAGCCAAGCCATATTGAAATCAGAACATTGCTTGCTACTGTAATGGCTTCTCTTCCAATTATGTTTCTTCATTCATGAAACGCTCTGTAATAATCTACCCATAATACAATTGGAATTACCTTGGCTGCATCTTTCATTTGTTTCAGCTCACCCTGAAGAAAAAAAGAATAGATATGGCTTCATTATTTCTAGTCAATCAATAAAGTGTGCGATGTAGTATCCTCTGTGTACACACTGCGCACATTGTCCGTCTGCATGTAGTGCAATCAGAAATGAGAGTACAAGACATACTGTCCACTAAGGAAAAAACTTCAAATACTGAACAGTCTGTGGGGCTTCCCATACAGTAAAATATACCATATACAGATCTATACCTGCAAGACAGAGGCCAAAAAGCTGCATTGTGGCCTTTGTCGACATTTAGAGGCCTATGGCAATGTTAATGTCTATGCAGGGAACATTATGGCGTTTCAGAGGGGATATGCTTTTAAAAGCTGGCCAAGAACAATGCATATCGGAGACCAGTCCAAAAGTCCCCAGTAGCTTTTATCTGCTTCACACCCCTGGTCTGACTACTTCCATTTTGCTTATGGGTTTCACACACCAATCATTGTTCCAATCTCTGACCAATCTGTGCAGTGAAATCATGACACATAGTTCCATTTTGTGTGGACACAGGAGCAATTATCCATGATTTCATGCACAAATCTGTTCAGATATTGGACCAATGATTGTGTGTAAACCCACCTAGAGGATGTTACTCATTAGATTGTATAGAAAAAGCTAAACGTTCCACATGTAATAACCTGTGTAATATAACGTTATCTTTGTAGTGATGTGTAATGTGATTAGCACCATCTGGCAGCCTTACCTGCATTATTCAGTGTTTTCTCTTTTAAGATCCTAGTGCATTGTGGGTTAACTCTTAAGCACTCTGTGTAGCAGCAGCCATTTTGTGACAGGATTTATCCAGAGCACGTGTTTAGCTTGTTCTCTTGTGCTGCTCTGAAAACGCCATCATCATTGCCAAAGTATATCTGGTAAGAGTACTACTTCTGTCTGTGAATTTATATGTTCAGGTCTGTTGCTAGGTTACAAAGCAATGATTTCTTAAAGGCTTTGTGACTGTTAGGCCCCTTTCACATCAGTGTTTTTCACTGATCGCGGCAGTTGCTGTGAAAAAAAACGCAACTGCCGCGATTACCGCATAACAGCCGCACTTGCGGTTCACTTGCGGCAAAAAAAACGTGGCATACCGCGTTTTTTTTTCGCGGCCGCACCTGCCGCAAGTGCCGAAACGCAAATTGCCGCACTGCCGCCCTTCCGCAGCCCATAGATTTGTATGGCTGCGCAAGTGAACCACAGTGCGCCATTATGCGTAATGCGCAGTGCTTTTTTTCCGCGATCGCGAAAACCTGATGTAAGCACTAGGTAAGTGCACACTTACCGCGTCGGTCGGGGTGCTGGGATCGCCAGAAGCCGCGCCGTGCACGCTTCCTGCGAGTGCGGCGTAACGCGCTGCCAGCGGTTCTGGCGGAGATTCTGCAGGCTGGAGCAGCACTATTTGTGCAGCGCTGCAGAACGGCCGTTTAGAAATGGTCATACTTTGTAACCCGCGAAAGCAGGTTAGCAACGATGACCTGTACGTGTGTCACACCTGGCGGTTACATAGTTCAATGTAATCAACGTCGGTTGGATTACTAAATTAAAATAGTATCAAACGCGTTACAGGTAAATGCCGGAAACGCCAGTGTGCACATACCTTAGAAGCTCATGAATCAACATGTAAGTCTCCATCTTGCTGTGTGATCCCTTTGTACTGTTATTGTCATAGCTGTGTCATTTGATATACCCAGTACTCGCTTGTGTAATTTGTATTTTTATAGTTTTAAATTAACTTAAATTACTGATAGCCAACAAACCTGTCAGACTACAGAAAAAACAGTCTGCTTAGGCCCCTTTCACATCAACATTTTTTCTGAATGCGGCAGATTTACCACATCTGCCGCCTAACGGCCGACTTGCGGTGCTCCTACGGCAAGCCCCCATTCATTCTCTATGGGGCTTGCGCAGGTGCGGTTTTGCTGCAGTCTGGAAAATCTGGCAGTTGCGGTCGGGCAAAAAAACCCTGGTTAGCTGCGTTTTTTTTTTTGCAGCCGTAAGTTCAGCAAGTGCCGGATTGCGGCAAAACCGCACCTGCCGCAAGCCCCATAGAGAATGAATGGGGACTTGCCGCAGGTGTATCTGCCGGATCTGCGCATTCAGCAAAAAACGCTGATGTGAAAGGACCCTTATTTGGGAGACAGAGGAGGTTTATGCTGTATCCCAGATTATACACCATACCAATTTATAAAAGGCAGAATAGGAGACATACCAATCTAAAAGCCGCAGCATGAATATATTGTTGGGTTCACTTTAAGTTTCCATGAAAGGACTCCATTCTAGTATATAATATGTGGGATTTGAAAATGAGTTTCTTAAACCAGACGATATAATGACAGAATCATTACTACAGAGAATTCCAGTCTTGGCATGGCACTCATGCATTTTACTTCATTCACAGACTCCACTAAGTTGTATCATCTGTGTAGTTTCAAGGGGTTGAATGAAAAACACATACTGTTTCTGAAATAAATGTATTGCTTTATTGCAACTGCAATAAATCACATTATTTACCTGCAGAGCATCCACCTGCTTGATGAAGTCAGCCATTGTTTCTTCTGCACATCGAAGCTCTTCATTTTTCTTCTCCAACATACGCTCTACACTCAAAACCTTATTAAACTGACAAAAGATTAAAATATTTTAAACAACTCCGATATGTCTTGCAGTACATTGAGCACTGAGGTGGTAATTTCCAAAAATATTTATTAAAAGAGAGCTGTAACTGATTGGATGTTATTAGCATCACCAAAGATTGTATAGAGACATAGGCCTTGTTCACACACACCTATGCGTTTTTTTTAGCAGTTAGAAAAACTGAGCAGTTTTTCTAAGTGTGCCAAATAGTGTCCCCTGTTGTTCTGAACGTTTTTCTCAAGTTTCTTAATTTTGTCATTAAAAACGCATATGCGGAAACGCATGCGTTAACACAGGTGCCTATATGTGACATGCGTTAACGCATGCGTTTCCCATAGGGCCCCATGTTAAAAAAAGGCATGCGTTTTTGGAAACAACCCCTGCGTTTTTTTACAGCACCCAAAAAACGCTGCAAGCATCGTTTTTGGAATGGGGAAAAAAAACGCAGGTGTAGCTAAAAAACGCATGTACACTTAAGTGTACCATGCGTTAACGCATCTGCGTTTTTTAAAAACTGCAAAAAAATGCAGAAAGTGCCAAAAACACAGGTATGTGTGAACAAGGCCATATAGTTATAAACTGTATGTATAGACCGTAACTACTAACGTCACTCATTCACAAAGTCTCAAGAGACAAAGGGTGAATTACAAAAATTGTACAATCTTTACTGATACACTCATTAAAATTTTTTTACAAAAGAAGTATGTATAATAAATAGAAACACCAAAATCAAAAATTACTTTGCAAATTGGAGATGTAAAAACAGGTATTTTTGTGTACTCACCGTAAAATCCTTTTCTTCCAGCTCATCATTGGGGGACACAGGACCATGGATGTATGCTTTTCTACCACTAGGAGTCGACACTAAGTAGAGATAAAACTTAAGTCCTCCTCCCTGCAGTATACACCCATCCAGGCGTAGTTATTCAGTTTAGTACTAAAGCAGTAGGAGAAGACGTTAATGTAATAAGGTCAAAGAGGCGTAAGCCAAGGTTTTGTGTAGATTAATGAAGTTTGACAGGGTGGGTGCTGTGTCCCCAATGATGAACTCGGAGAAAAGGATTTTACGGTGAGTACACAAAAAATACCTGTTTCTCCTTCGCATCATTGAGGAACACAGGACCATGGGATATGCCAAAGCAGTCCTCGGGTGGGAATTAGCTGAGTAGCAGTCGAGCAACATGCGTCAGCCGCTTACAGATGCACGGCTGCTGCTTGCAAAATTTTTCTTTCTTGGCTTGCATCAGCAGAGGCCTGGGTGTGAATGTTGTAGTGTTTTGTGAAAGTATGGAGGCTGGACCAGGTTGCGGCCTTGCAAACCTTAGTTGCCGAGGCCTGGTGTCAAATGGTCCATGAGGCGCCCACTGATCGAGTTGAGTGAGCCTTGATCCCTGCTGGGATTGGTCTGTTTTGGATGTGGTAGGACTCTTGGTTTGCTGAGCGAATCCACCTTGCCACTGTGGATTTAGATGCCACCATCCCTTTCTTGGGTCCTTTGGGGATGACGAACAGCGTTTCAGTTTTACGAAATGAGGCTGTTCAGGAGATGTAGCGTCTGAGGGCCTTTACTAGGTCCAAGGTATGGAGCTGTTTTTCGAAGCAGTGTACAGATGCTGGGCAGAAGGATGGTAGAAAGATGTTCTCATTGAGGTGGAAGTGGGGCACGACCTTGGGCAAGAAGGACGGTGCCGGACGGAGAACTACCTTATCCTTGTGGAAGGATATGAAGACACGCGCCTGATTGATGTGATTGTGACTAGGGAAGCGACTTTCTATGAGAGGTGGGGTAAAGATACTTCTTGCAGTGGTTCGAAGGGGGCTCCTGTAGGGCACCCAGAACTAAGTTTAGGTCCCAGACAGCCACGGGTGTCCTGTAGGGGAGCCGCATGTGCGAGACCCCTCAGATGAACGTTTTGACCTATGGTTTGGGTAGCAATCCAGCGTTGGAATAGGACGCTCAGGGCCGCTGTGACAACCATCCGCTGTGAAGCTGAGCTGCTGGTAAGGCAGCACCCCGAGAAACCCCGAGACCCTTAACCCCTATACAGGGATCTGGAATTATAGCGGAGCCCAGGGGGTAGCTGCCTATTATGAGCAACAGAGCAGGGAAGGTCGCCAGGGGAAAAAATCAAGACCCGAAAAACAAAGTCAGAAGTCCGAGTCAAAACCGAGAGGGCAGCGAAGGTACAGAATCATCAGGCAGTAGCAGAGTCGAGAATCCAGGCAAGGGTCAAGGGCAAAACCAAGAGGGCAGCTGAGGTACAAAATCGACAGGAAGAAGCAGAGTCAGAAATCCAGGCTAAGGTCAGAGACAAAACTAAACATACACTATATCACTGGGGAACCAAAACTATATCTGGCGGCCTGCAAGACAGGCTCCAATGTATTTGAAGGGCGCGGTTACCTCCCATAGGCTGGAGCTCACAGCCCGATGACCTCATCCGGACCGCCCCTAGATCCAGGCCAGATGGAGATGCACGACTGGCTCCACCCACGCCACCTCTGACAGAAGAACGCAGGCTGCGCCTAACAGACACCTCTGCAGGGCCCGCTCCTCTGCGACCAACACCACCGCGGCGCTCAGTGACAGAGGCAGATGCCGCGGGAGCAGTTCCATATGAGGACAAGGCCCTCCTGTCACCGGTGCCACCAGCCGAAGGAATCCGGCTCCTCCCAGCGGCCGAGGCAGGAACACCGGCCACCGAGTCCAATGGCGATGTGACAGCCGCGATTTGGACCTTGATGGAGCTGAGTGGTAGGCCAGAGATGAGGCCGGTGTGAAGGAACTCCAGAATTGTAGGGATAGAGAAAAGAAGAGGGTTACGGTTGCGGTCTTTGCACCACAGAAAAAAGAACTTCCAGGTGCGGTGATAGTGTCACGCTTCCGGGGGAAGGTGGCCTAGAGTGGACCAACTGGGATGTGGTACCGAACTCCCCTGGGTGAGCTGGTCCTAGTTTAACCAACCCCTATACAGGGATTGTCATGGGCAAGCCCAGGGGGTCTAAATGCCACAGCTGCTAGTACCAGGTTAGCCTATGCTATGCTATGGCACAGCTAAGGATTCCAGGATAACAGGGTACAAAGCTAGGAGAACAGGAATGATGCTACCCGGGAAGAGCACAGCAAGGGTTCCAGGAAACAGAGTACAAGGCTGGAAGAACAGGAATGGCTCTAATGGAAGAGAGTACAAGGAAGGCCTGACCAAACAGTCAGCAAGGCAGAAGCAAATTGACTTAATAATCAGGCACCTCCCATCAGTGGAGGTGGCCTGATATACCAGAGGAAGAGCAGCTATTGGTCAAGGTGAGTGTCACGTTTCACCGTGCCGGCCCCTAGAGTCACAGGGGAGGAGTGCACCTAGTGCACCGCTGATTGGTCACATGAATATGACTATTGTAATGTGCTCATGTGTGAGCCCGGTGGTCAGCTGACAGCAAGGGAACCCGGTGATGGCTCCAAGACACAATACGCCTGGACGCCGGATGCCCGGCCGGCAGAGGGGCAGAGGATGCCGCTCCAGGAGAGGTGAGCTGGGGAGCAGTGCCAGGGGACCTAACAGATAGATACGCGAGGATGTTGGTTTGCGGGCATTAACCATGGTGGTTATGACCTCTGGTGAAAAACCTACCTCAGGACCCATGATTCAATAGCCACGCTGTTAAAGATAGGGCCTCCGAGTTCTGATGGCAAATGGGGCCCTGGGATAGAAGGTCCGGTCAGTTTGAGAGTGGCCAGGGCGCGTCAGCGAGGAGCTGCACGAGTTCTGCGTACCACGCTCGTCGTGGCCAGTCTGGGACGATGAGTATTACTTGAACTATCTCCGCTTTGATTTTTCTGATCAATCGCGGGATCAGCAGCAGTGGGGGAAAGATGTATGGGAGTTGGAATTGGCGCCAAGGAAGGACTAGCAAGTCCACTCCTAGTACTAAAGGATGCCAGGACCTTGCTGCAAAGACCAGGACTTTTGCGTTCATTCTTGATGCCATGAGATCTATGTCGGGGTTTCTCCAACACCGACAAATTTGTAGAAAAACGTCTGGATGTAGGGAACATTCTCCTGAGGCCAGTCCCTGGCGGCTCAGGAAGTCTGCTGCCCAGTTGTCCACTCCAGGATGTGTACTGCTGATATGACTGACTCTGTTTTTTCAGTCCAGTGTAGGATATATTTCACTTTGCTTTTTGCTGCGTGTGCCGCCCTGACGGTTGATGTACGCCACTGCAATTGCGTTGTCTGATTGAACGCAGATGGGGCGACTGGCTAGGAGATGGTGGAAGTGTTGGAGCGCTATGTCGATCGCCCGAAGCTCCAGGATGTTGATTGGGAGGTGTGACTCCTGGGACATCCAGCGGCCTTGGGCTGTGTGTTGGTGAAAGACGGCCCCCAGCCAAGCAGGCTGGCATCGGTGGTTACAACTAGCCACTGGACTGGGAGAAAAGATCTTCCCTGTGTTAGTGATGATGGTTGTGTCCACCAGTTGAGTGCCTTTTTGACGGACGTGGATAGGTGGTGCTTGCGGTCGAGACTGAAGGGACTTTTGTCCCAAGCTGAGAGGAGGGTCAGCTGTAAGGATCGAAAATGTAGCTGTGCAAAGGAAACTGCTTTAACTGCCGCTACCATTTTCCCTAGGACCCACATTCCGAAGTTGATGGATTGAGGCAGACGGCTGCAAAGAGTGCGAACTCCTTTGCGAATTGCCATGGCCTTGTCTTGAGGGAGTATGACCAACCCTCATGCGGTGTCGAAGGTCATCCCTAGGAAGCTTATTGTTTGGGCAGGCGTTGGGGATGATTTGTCTAGGTTTATGAACCACCCCAGACGGGATAGTTTATTCGGAAGCTTTCAAGGCATGTTTGGAAGGATGGTTCTTTGATTAGCAGGTCGTCCATGTAAGGGAGGACGACCACTGCCCGCAAATGGAGAATGGTCATGACGGCTGCTATTACTTTTGTGAAGACTCTGGGTGCGGTTGCGAGGCCGAAGTGCAGTGCGACGAATTGGAAGTGGTGTTCTTGAACGGCGAGCCGCAGATACTTTTGGTGCGGAGGAAAAATGGGGATGTGGAGATATGCGTCTTGTATGTCGATGGTTGCTAGGAACTCCCCTTTTTCCATTGACACAATTACTGAGCGTAGGGATTCCATTCTGAATTGTAGGACTCTCACGAATTTGTTGAGAAGTTTGAGGTCTAAGATGGGGCGTACTGTTCCGTCCTTTTTCGGAACGACTAACAGGTTTGATTAGTAACCTTTGAATTTTTCGGTCTTCGGTAACGGGACTATGATGCAGGTTTTGAGTAGTGAATTGATGGCTGTGAAAAACGGGCGCGCGTTTGGTTTGGGGGGGACATGAGAGGAAAAAATGAGTTGGGGGCCGGGATGAGAATTCTATTTTGTAACCTGATGACACCAGTTCTCTGACCCAATTGTCATGCACGACAGTGAGCCATGAGTGGCGAAAGTGTTGGAGACATCCGCCTATTGTGTTGGTGTCGAGTGGGTGAAGGAGGGTGTCATGGGTTGAATCTTTGAGGTCTCGCGCTCTTAAAACGAGTTTGTTTAGGGCGGCTTTTGCAGGTGGAATTGGTTTTGAATGAGAATGAGGTATTCCTGTCCCCACGGGTAGGTCGCCCTGCGCTTTTGTTAGCAGATGAGAAGGGCCATCCCAATGTCCCGTGGGAGATGTGAGATTGTGACTGTGGCTGTGTGCGGCGAAAGGCCTGCTTGAGCCTTTGCTAGGGGAGAAATTTACTTTTCCCCCCGTGGCTTTGGAGATGAGTTGGTCAAGCTTTTCCCCGAATAGGTGACCTCCTTGGTAGGGTAGGGTTATGAGGGATCTCTTAGATGCGCAGTCCGCGTGCCAGCCTCTGAGCCAGAGAGTTGAGCGCATGGCGATGGCATGGAACAGATGGCTGTGTCTATGGACGCAAGCAAGAAGTATTCCACGGCAATTGAGAGTTGTTCGAGTAGGTCAGTTGCGTCTTGTGAGGGGTCAGGGTCTTGTAATAATGTGCGTAGGGCATATATCCAAGATACCGCTGCCTTTGCGACCCACGCCATAGCGAACAAGGGGGAGAGGGCCGCTCCTGAGGCTTCACAGACTGAGCTTGCCAGGTTATCTAATTGGCAGTCGTTGGGGTCCTTGATAGACGAGCTGTCTGAGAGTGTAAGTGTGGCGCCCCGCAACGAGTGCGTCACAAGGGAGTATTGCAGCCGCAATATTCTCTAGACAAAGCAGTGCAATAGTTAACTCAGAGATCCAACCCAACATACAACACCTAGAACAGAGGACCAATCCTAGGTCCTGGTGGGTGGAGTGTTAGGGTAGTGAAGAGAACAAGATAGAACATAGTCTAGAACTTGAAGAGAGCAGACTAGAACTTGGAGTGGAGCGGGGGCTCCGCACTCCGTGCGGGCCCCTGGGCCGTCACCGGTCGGGTGTCCGCACCTGAGGCCTTAACCACCGGGAATGGGCATTTCTACACGGGTTCCCAAAAGACTCCCGTGCCCACAACTCACAGCCGGTTCACTGGTACCGAAGCTGGCAGCAGTTCACCTCTGCCACGCGAACCAGCCCCGTGGAGGAGCAGCTTTATAGGAGCACCCCACCACCAGCCAGTTTCCAGTCGTCTAACCAGCGGTGTACCCACTGAGGGACCCAAGGCTCCCCAAAGAATCCAGAACGTACATCATGGATAGGGCATTGAAGCAGCCTCCCCGTACCCGACCTGGTATTCCTGGGCGACGCTGGCAAGAGAAGCTAAGGAGGTAGAGAGGAGGTACACTGCGGATCTCTGAGGAGCACTATCACTGCTAAGTCCACCCGGTCTTCTACTCAACCACTGTAAGCCATGTACTGCCTGCTGGTTACAGTAAAGAACCGTTGCAGAGACTATCTGTGTCCGTGTCTCCTTATGAACTGTCCGTCATGAACTTAAGGTAACCGCAGCTGCCGCACAACATCTTGAGCAGCTCCAGCCCCCGGGGATCACCGCTCAGCCTGTGGGGAGCGTAACATCTTGCTGCTGTCCATCACCCCGGGAGGTCCCGCAGCGTCGGTAGCCCTTACCGAATCTACTCATAGGTGGCGTCACGAAGAAAACAAATTAAAACCCCTTTTTAATCTGTTCCCGTAAGACGACCTCAATTTTGATCTGCACTACACCGGGCCCCACTACCGGCAGGCGCGGTCCACCCGTGACAAGGAAGGAGAAGCATCGCCTGTCTAAACCGGGAG
Source organism: Allobates femoralis (assembly GCA_033576535.1). Classification (NCBI taxonomy): domain Eukaryota; kingdom Metazoa; phylum Chordata; class Amphibia; order Anura; family Aromobatidae; genus Allobates; species Allobates femoralis. The sequence continues at coordinate 357,664,033 of JARQOC010000006.1, forward strand.
TAACCCTGGCCCCTGGTGTGCGTCAGAAAATGGCGTCACGAACAGGATACGAGCAGGCCCGTTACCAACGGGTATGTTGTGCTTAAACTGGACTTTATTGTCTACAATTGGACTTTGTTCGTCCTAAAAAGAACTTTCCCGCCTTTACACCATTGGGTCAAGATGGCGCCCAAGATGGCGTTCCCGCCACAAGAAGCCGCCACGTGAAGCCCAAGAGTGAGTCAACCCCCCCCTCACTGTGGGAGGGCCAAAGACAAAAGGCGCCAAACTCTTTGTCCGCCCTGATTGCTCGAATCAACCATGGGGGCGGATCCCAAAGACTTTTCCCACGATTGGACTACAAAAGCCCAGAGGAAATGGGAGTGTCCTACCTAGACACACCGACAGAGAGAGAAGACATCTTCACCAGCTCAACCAGAACGTCTTACCGGTTGATCGGGTGTGGTTTCCCTCCAAAGAAGAATGGCCAGCATGAGACTCCAAGACCTGATGCGGGAGGTCGAGGCGGAGGCCAGAGCAGCCATGAGCCAACCGGGTCCGGATCCTGCCCTTACCATAGACGGCAGCCCCGACTTCTGGCTAGAGGCTCTACAAGACCTCCGGGTGCGGTTATTAGAGACAGTGGAATGGACGATTCGCAGCTGGAGCGCGACCCTAGGCAGACGACTACACCAAGCGATGCAGCAGAGCCGACCGGGTGCAGCTTCTCCAAGCCCAGACGACGTCACCAGCTTCTCGACCGCCTCACCCTCGCCTACCACCTGTCCTGCTCCGTCACCTGAGCCAATAGACTGTGTCATTCCGGTGGAGGCCGCAACTCGACCCGTTCCAGCGACCGATATCGCAACCGATTCCGTTCTTGAGCCGGAGCTCATAACACGCTCCATGGAAGAACTCGATCTCTACCAGGTTCCACTTGCGGAACCCGCGACTAGTTTCCACACTACCGAGACTGTCGCTTGTTTCTCCCTTGAACCGGAGGCCTCCTCTGCAACCACAGAGGCCTACCTGGTAACCGGGATTGAAACACCTTTACCTGCGGAAACAGATGAAGAGGCAGGCAGCCTGGAAGCCCTACAGGACGTCCCTACGGAAGGATCCGCAGCACCACCGCCCTGTTGTACAACGGAACAAGCTTTAACGTCTTTCATCATCGAGCAGCCTGATGTGATCATCGAGGAAGAGGTCGGAGAGGATGACGACGAGACCCACAGCACCGCTGAGGATTTCGACACCGGGTTCGCTTGGGGAGACAACAGAGAACTTCCTTCCGGGCACACAGCTCGGGTACACTGGTCGGGTGCACTGCCGACACCTTCCCCTGTGCCGTTCCACCGGGTTCCGATACAGACAGCCCGCCAAGTTCAAGCTTCCCGCCAAACCACCAGCTCCATTACTCATCTTTACACCCCGAGCCGTAACGACGGAGATGTACGCCAGAGACGACGAGAGGAGTGGCAAGCCCGAGAACGCGCCAACATGGAGGCCCGTGCCGAGGCTCGCCGCCAGCCGCCGCTGCCTGATGAACTCCGCCGTGAAGGTAGAATTTCCACCTTTAATTTAAATACCGGGTGGGGGTTCGCTTGGGAGGTGGGTTTGAATGAGGAGGTGTTTGTGGGGCGCCGGGACGTTGAGTCAAACTTGCCAAGAGGACATCCCGATCGCGACCTATACCGGGGCGATATTATCACCTATGAGCGCTATGCTTGTGCAGATGGGTGGTTCGCTATCCGGGTACGCCATCGTCCTCAGAGCCAGTGACTTTAAAACTTGAACTTCATCAATGACTCTGTTCCCGTTAATCATTGACTGTGTGATCTCGCGGCTACAGCCTGGACTCTAGTTAAAGTACAGCCGACCGCCCGCCGGGTCCGCACAAAGTGATTACCTGTTTCTTTGCTTATATCACCAAAGCATATCTTTACCTGTTTTTCTATTTTAATAAAAGTGTGTCATATATGTATAAAAATGTAAAAACCTCTGTAATGTGAGTAGTTTGACGCTTGGGGACAAGCTGATTTAACCAAGGGGGAGTGTGGCGCCCCGCAACGAGTGCGTCACAAGGGAGTATTGCAGCCGCAATATTCTCTAGACAAAGCAGTGCAATAGTTAACTCAGAGATCCAACCCAACATACAACACCTAGAACAGAGGACCAATCCTAGGTCCTGGTGGGTGGAGTGTTAGGGTAGTGAAGAGAACAAGATAGAACATAGTCTAGAACTTGAAGAGAGCAGACTAGAACTTGGAGTGGAGCGGGGGCTCCGCACTCCGTGCGGGCCCCTGGGCCGTCACCGGTCGGGTGTCCGCACCTGAGGCCTTAACCACCGGGAATGGGCATTTCTACACGGGTTCCCAAAAGACTCCCGTGCCCACAACTCACAGCCGGTTCACTGGTACCGAAGCTGGCAGCAGTTCACCTCTGCCACGCGAACCAGCCCCGTGGAGGAGCAGCTTTATAGGAGCACCCCACCACCAGCCAGTTTCCAGTCGTCTAACCAGCGGTGTACCCACTGAGGGACCCAAGGCTCCCCAAAGAATCCAGAACGTACATCATGGATAGGGCATTGAAGCAGCCTCCCCGTACCCGACCTGGTATTCCTGGGCGACGCTGGCAAGAGAAGCTAAGGAGGTAGAGAGGAGGTACACTGCGGATCTCTGAGGAGCACTATCACTGCTAAGTCCACCCGGTCTTCTACTCAACCACTGTAAGCCATGTACTGCCTGCTGGTTACAGTAAAGAACCGTTGCAGAGACTATCTGTGTCCGTGTCTCCTTATGAACTGTCCGTCATGAACTTAAGGTAACCGCAGCTGCCGCACAACATCTTGAGCAGCTCCAGCCCCCGGGGATCACCGCTCAGCCTGTGGGGAGCGTAACATCTTGCTGCTGTCCATCACCCCGGGAGGTCCCGCAGCGTCGGTAGCCCTTACCGAATCTACTCATAGGTGGCGTCACGAAGAAAACAAATTAAAACCCCTTTTTAATCTGTTCCCGTAAGACGACCTCAATTTTGATCTGCACTACACCGGGCCCCACTACCGGCAGGCGCGGTCCACCCGTGACAAGGAAGGAGAAGCATCGCCTGTCTAAACCGGGAGTAACCCTGGCCCCTGGTGTGCGTCATAAGCAGGGCTTTGTTAGCTACGCGCGACACTGGAGGGTCGATGGCTGGCGATTCAGCCCATCCTTTAGGATGGTCTGAAGCAAAGGGGTATTTGGCTTCGATAGATCTGTGACCTGCAAAGCGCTTGTCTGGATGGTCCCAATGTCGTCGGATTATGTCCTTAAAATCATCGTGATTAGAGAAGACTCGACGAGATCGTTTTCCCTTTGTAAAAGACACTGTGTGCTCTGGGGCAGTGGCAGGGTCATAATTGACTTTTAGTGTTTAGTCAACGTCCTTAATGAGCCTGTCGACCATTGCCTGGGTGTCTGCTGTCTCACTTTCCAGAGGCGAGTCTGGTTCTGAGAGTTCCCTTTCAGAGAGTGACTCAGGCTATTAGTGGGGTGACGGGGAGCGAGATGTGTTACTTATCCTTGCTGGAGTGGGATCGGTGATATTTGTTGTCACTGGCTGTATAGGCAGTGTGAAGTGACTGCATCATTTGGGCCAATGAGTCCACTCGTTGTGTCAGTGCCAGAGCCCAGGGAGGGATGTCAAACGTACTAGGCACTGCATAAGTGGTAGGCTCAGTGGGACATTGGGGTTCGCAATTTGGGCAAAGTTGCAAAGCGTGTCCCCGTGGGAACGCAGTCTGGCATTTGGTGCATGATGCATTGCCCCCGTGTTGTTTTTGTTATTCTTTTTGGATGGTTTGGGATCTGTCATAGTGTACCAGATTACAGTGAAGAAGGGGGTACTGCAGTCTGCTAAGCAGATTGCTTTGAAGGCAAAAGAGCCGACACTGGACAGGGGGTGAGATTCTGCAGGGAAGGGGTCTCCTATTGGAGCTAACCCGGATCCTGTGTCCCTTTTGTCGTGCAGTATGCTGAGGTGCTGGCAGAGGAGCTTTCACTTCAGGCACCGGATAAAAAAGGGCTGTGGGGTGGTTGTGAACTGTGTTAGTGTGTGGACTTTGTGCAGCCCCCCTTGGTGGAAGAGGAGGGGGGAGCTAGGGGAGGGCCAGGTTGTAGCATAGGGCTTGTTTATGTACCTTGGGCTGCTGCTGTGCCCCACATGTAGTTTCTTTGTCTTAAATTTCATGCCAGTCTGGGGGCGTGGTTTGTGGGCATAGTGATGCAGCCCGGGCCGTGGAGTCATTTGCTGGAGGCTTTGCATCATTAAGGGGGGTGTGTGTAGTCTTGCCCCTTGCCCTGTGTCATAGTGATGGGCATGTATTACGGCCGGGATTGGCACTCGCAGCAGCCAATCGCGGCCCACCGTGACTGGCCACATCATCACGCACGCCCCTATGATGTGGGGCGGTCACATGACGCATGGCCAATCATCAGCTGGGCTGGGTGGTGCTAAAGCGTAGGCACAGAAAGGGACCTAGATTAGTGTGGGCTCCCGAGAGCAGAGCATAGGAACCCCGGAGGACTGCGGCACTGCAGCGGGCCGTCCAGCTGATCAGCCCCATGTCCTTGACGCGCGCCCCGAACTTACCGGCGATGCTCGTCCCGGGCATGGAGCCGCCACAGCTGGATGAGTGATGGATATGGTGCACTGAGGCTGTTAGAGCTGCGGCTGCTGCCCTGGATCCCTTGGGGGTTAGATCGGTGGCATTGTGATTGATTTGCCGGTGCTCTCAATCACCTGCTCCTTGGTTGGAGGAGGTGAGACACATGCGCTTCTTGCATCCCCGTTATGCAAGGGGATGTAGTGGGGTATGCGCTGACGGCTAGCTGCAGACTTTGAGATATAGTGGGGAGAGCGGAGCCCTTTTGGGGTTCGTCGCCCTTCAAAAGTGGGTGTGCGCTGCCTTGGGGCTCTCTTTGCACTAAGGAGAGTACATGAATTAAAAGTAAAAATAAGGGTAAAAAAGTAAAAATAAAGGTAAAAAAAGGGGCGAATGTGGTCTGAGAGACAGATCACAAGTGCCTCCTTGCACGGCTGCGCCTCTAAGCTAAAACTGAATAACTACGCCTATGGATGGGCGTATACTGCAGGGAGGAGGACTTAAGTTCTATCTTTACTTAGTGTCGCCTACTAGTGGCAGAGAAGCATACACCCATGGTCCTGTGTCCCCCCCAATGATGCGAAGGACAAAAGCTTTTCAAAGAGACCAGTGCTCAGGCAGAAAAGATGCATAGAAATAACACCAAAAATCAATTAGTTAATCACAACTCTTGGGAGAGAGATCCATGTAAGAAGTGAAATCTTGAGTATTGTACTATACCTATATGTCTATGCCATGTGAGTGCGTCGATAATTGTGGTATGTGTTAAAGGGGCCCACTGAAACTCTTTCACCCGGGGCCCACAAAGGCCTGGAGCCAGCCCTGGCTTTGCTGTATTTTTTTATTCTCAGTGAAGATAAAAGTGGATGGCTACAGGTTGCCACCTTAAGCCACCTGGCTTTACCTTGGTTGGCAATCAAAATTCAAATACAGGGAAGCTTTTTTTTTTTTTTTTTTTTAAACCAATCAATTTTTATTTGGAAAGTAAACACAGAATATACCATGTCATACAAAAAACAAAGATACACATGATTAAATATATCCTACACACGGAAGGAAGGCCAGGGAGCTGGGATAGGGGGAACAAAGGAAAGGGGCGGGGAACAAGGAAATTGCAGAATTTAACAAATTAGGAATGCATGAATGCAAGGACGGCTAGCTAAATCACAGTGCTTCAAAATCAGATAGCCAAGGAGAAAATAGAAGAGGACCAAGGATCCCACCACATGAGGCTTCACCCTATTTTTGATTTCCAGACAAGGTAAAACCCAGGCAGCTGGGGACTGGTATTTTCAGAGTGGTGAGGCCCATAGCTATTGGCCCCCCAGGCGAAAGAATAGCCGCCCGTGGGACCAGTGTTGTAGATGATCGTCAGAAGGGTATGTGTGGGTTAATAAATGGAAAAATGAGGATGTCTGTGTGATTTATTTCAAATAAACGATTTTTCTCTTTGATTTTCAACTAAAGGATTTTTCTCTGTGTGTTGTGATTTCTGTTTCCTCATAGGATTGATATTGGACGGGTTTCATAGAGACCTGAAAGTTATCAATCTGAGCTTAATGACAAACTGTCAATACAAAGCTGTCATTAACCCCTTCTATCACCCCGAAGTCACCGCACCAGGGCATTGGGAAAAGCACCAGGAATTGGCACTTCTAATGAATGCGCCAATTTCTGGGGTGGCTGCAGGCTGCTTTTCCGTATTCTGGGGTGCCCAATAACCATGGGCCTAACCACACTGAGAATACTAAGCCCCAGCTGCCTAGGTTTTACCTTGGCTGGCAATCAAAAACAGGGTGAAGCACATGCATTTTTTGAAAATTATTTATTCAAATATTTTTAAAAAAATGATGGGCTTCCCTGTATTTTGTTTGCCAGCAAATGTAAAACCAGGCAGCTTATTTATTTTTACACTACCATGATAGCAGTTTGTTGCCTTTGGCTACCAATCGCAGACGCTGGCACAATGGTTTAGTGGCACAACAGCCAATCACTAACACTGTCACAGAGGGTGGCCATCTGTGATTGGTTGTTGAAGCCAGTGCAGTAACCTTGAAACAGCCCCTACATTCTAGCATCTACTGTACCGTGCAATGAATAATCAGGAAGTTAATGAGTGGCCCCAGAAGTACAAGAGCGGACCCAGGAAAGTAATCATACTGATATTTAATCGCTGTTTTGTTTCTTTTTACAGCCTCCAAACCCAAAAAGTAACACAGACTTCTCCGAGAAGGCCTTGTTTAGGGTCCATGCCCGAACACTAGGTGTTTGGTAAGGACCCTGAACTTTACAGTTCAGGTTCACCCATCACTAGTCATCAAGAAATGACCCAAAATATTTACATGTCAACAACAGAATAACTGGTTGAGAACTGCCCATAATTACGATGGGCAAGCCAGGTCCTTAAAGGGTATCAACCAGCAAGTTTTACCCTATAAAGTAGAGGCAGTGCCATAATGGTGCTAAGATGCTGATTAAAATGATACCTTTAGCTGAAAAATCCAAGGCTGGATTGAAGAATAATCCTTATTCATATCTTCAGAAATTCCATCATTGGTGCAGTGGCTTGAGCATCAGGGTGGGACTTTGTGGGTCAAGGTCTCTTAATATTCCTCCTTACTGCTGTATCTCCTTTTCTTTAGTTAAATTTCATGCCACCACCATCACACTGTGATGTTGACTTCAATAAAATGGCACCGAATTCAATGCATGCCCGTACCACGATCTCCAGCACCATTTTATTGAAGACAATGTGGAGACGGATATGAGCGGAGGGGCACATGCACAGAATGAATTTTTTTATCTGCTTACATGCCGATGCTACTCACAGCTGTCACCACAGTGTCTTCAGTATAATGGCACCTGAGATTTTGGCACGCACATGTTCTGATTATGGCGTCATGTTATTGAACATATTAGCAATGTGCATGCACTGCCAACAGTGGTAATGGAAATGTAACTAAAGGAAAGAAGGCAAGACAGGAGGAGGAATAATTAAGAGGACCCCAATATTCAAACCACTGCACCAATGATGTCATGTCTCAAGATTTGAACAAGGATTATTCTGCAATCAAGCCTCGAATATTTCAGCTAAAGGTATCATATCTATCAGCATTTTAGCACCATTATGGCACAGCCTCTACTTTATGGGGCAAAAACATGCTGGTTGATTCCCCTTAATTTTCTCGCTATAGTATATTTACAGAGGACACGCACATCTATAATTTATTATTGTTCATATTTATTTCTACCTCATAGATCGTCATAGACTAATGTAGCACCAAACACATGTAACTGATCTGCTGTGGTGACATCTAGGGCCACGTGCACGCGCTGAGTATTTGATGAGTTTTTTTATTACTTCAGGATTTGTAGACAAAACCAGGAGTGGAGCAATCAGAGGAAAAGTCTAATAGAAACACCTGCACCACTTCTGTATTTAATTATCCACTCCTGGTATTGGCTACAAATCCTGAGGTAAAAAACTCATCAAATACTCAGCGTGTGCACGTGGCCTAATCCTCACAGGCTGAATATGTGTCTACACCATGTGCACAGCTTTACCTCTTTTTGCAGTGATTGCCTTAAAGTCTCACTCGTGCTCTTCTCTTTTTCCAGCGCACATGTCTGCAACTTGTAAGGGAAAGTCAATGTTAGTACTGCGGGATCTCATCTTAAGAAGATTCTAAAATGGCATTTTTCTTTGTAAGAAACTCATGCAAGAAGTGATACCATCCAACCAGACGGGTCTGGAGAGGATCCCCAAATCCAGGTGTGAAAAACTTTTTGCATCATTCTCAAGAAGACTCTTGGCTGTACTAGCTGAAAAGGATGGTTTTACTCAATACTGAGCAAAGGGTCTGAATACTTATGACCATGTGATATTTCAGTTTTTCTTTATTAATAAACTTGCACAAATTTCTACATTTCTGGGTTTTTTTTCAGTCAAGATGGGGTGCAGAGTGTACATTAATGAGAAAAAAAATTTTGAATTTACCAAATAGCTGCAATGAAACAAAGAGTGAAAAATTAAAGGGGTCTGAATACTTTCCGTACCCACTGTATATCAACAATATCAATAGTACCAGAGGATAATAAACAGTGTAATAGTAAACGTGTTTGAGAAATATGCTTCTTTGTCTACTTATAAGCCACTTTTTCCTATTGCCCTGCTTCCTGAATTCACCATCCAGTCTATAAAACAGCTCAAACCCACTTTAGTCAAAGCAAGAAGGACTGATAGCATAATGAGGTGTCATGTTACAGCTCCTATTATACTCTATAGCAGGGTGTCACGTCACCGTTGGACTCGGTGGCTGGTGTTCCTGCCTCGGCCGCTGGGAAGCGCTAGGTTCCTTCAGCTGGTGGTGCCGGTGATAGGAGGGCCGAGTCCTCATATGGACTTGCTCCTTTGACGCCTGCCTCTGTCACTAGGCATTGCCGTGTTTCTCCTGTGGGTGATGCTGGTACAAGAGGAAAGGTTCCTGCAGAGGCATCTGGCCTGGTTCTAGGGGCGGTCCGGATGAGGTCATCAGGCTGTGAGCTCCAGCCTATGAGAGGAAACCGCGCCCTTCAAATACCTTGGAGCCTGTCCTGCAGGCCGCCAGATACAGTCTTGGTCTCCCCAGCGATCTGGTGTGTGTTTGTATTTTGACTCTGACCTTTGCTGGGATTATTGACCCTTCCACTGCCTAACGATTTTGTACCTTTGCTGCCCTCCTGGTTTTGACCCTGACACCTGACTGCTTTGGGTCCTATTTAATATTCTCTTCCTGGCGAACTTCCTGCTCTGGTCCGCTGCTTGTCATAGGCAGCTATCTCCTGGGCTCCATTGTAATTCCAGATCCCTGTATAGGGGTAAAGGGTCTCTGGGTGCTGTCTTAGCAGCAGCTCAGCCTCGTAGCGGATGGTCGTCACATTATATCTGGCCCAACCACTTTTATATATATATATCAAAAATATATAAAAAAGCATTACCTTACCTTTTTGTTCCCCTCACACTGCTTTTTCCCTGGATTTTTTTCTCTCTGAGCTGATTTTGCTGCTAACGACTTCCCTCAAGCACCTGTGTTCTGCTTCATTGCTCAGTCCTGTGGAGGATCACTCCCATCATCCTATTGTAATGAGGTGAACAATTCAGACTGCCACATTGAGATGGACATAGAATTGGACTTTGTTTCCGCCCTTGTCCACCAGGGGCATTAGTGGACTGTACAATCACAGAGGGTGGAAATCCCCCACCATCTCTTTTGTTTACCCAGGAAGAGAAAGCAGAAAAACAGAGGAGTAGAGACTCAGAGTTCAGCCAGGACAGACCGTGTGGTGTCTCCCGACATAGGGCTCTTTTGCAGCCGGATTCTTGGGAAGAAATACCCCGTGAGGATCGATGTTGCAACCCCCGCTCTGCAGGACCTTGTCTTACCGAGGGTCCAACTCAAATTCAGGACATTGCCTCCGGAATTCAGGACATTGCCACCGGATTACATGTGTAGGGGCTGTGACCGACATAAGGGAGCCATCTGTACTACTGTGATCTCCCTTCTCCTGATCTGTGTGCCCCGGGACAGAGAGAGAGACTAATAAAAATCTGTTACCTGCGGAAGAAGACCGAAGAGGACTGAGGAATTTCCCCCCCTTCAGCGCTGCATCGGGACCCGTCATCGTGAGATCCCAGGCCTGCCACGTGGGAGCGACATCTTCTTCTGGGATAGACTGGTACGTGATTTGAGGGAAAGTTAGGGAAAGATATCTCCATTTTGTTTGTTTTCTTTTTCTTCTTCTTGCTGCGCACCCGGATAAAGTGAAGATCCAGGGACTCCACCATATACATGTGTGCAGCTAGATCAGCTGACTGTGTTATAGATATGTTTTACAGTAAAGAGATGTTACTACCGGTTAAATCTGAGTATGGAGATTCTGTTGAAGCAAGACATACACACACACCCGCGGCCTTACCACCGGTCGCTACACTATGCTAACATGCTGCACAAGCCACAATCTGGAGTCATCTGGGAGAACTCTGGATGTCAGAAGTTTTCATTCCCGGGACATCAGTACCTGAGTAGCTCTGGCCATGCCTGCCCAGATGCCCAGGTATTGCTCGCTGATGCAGCCAAAGTCTTCTTACCTATTTCTTTATCCTACCTTAAGAAATCTGTGTGTTTGGAGGCTTATGTTGATAGTGGTTCAGAAGGGAATTTTATAGATTTCCAGGTAGCAAGAAATTTTGCCGTACCACTGCTACGGCTTAATGCCCCCATTAAAACCACTGTGATTAATGGCACACCTCTCGTTCAGGGTGGAGTGGAATTTGTCACTAAGGAAGTTTCAATGCTGGTGGGGTCATTACATGCTGAACGTTTATCATTTTTTGTTATTGATAATCTGTCAACTGCAGTAATCTTGGGTATGCCATGGTTACGCAAACATAATCCAGTCATAGACTAGCACTTGGGTGATATCGTGCGCTGGAGCCCAGAGTGTCAGGATAACTGTATGTCGCTATCAGTGAACCAAGTTAAGGTCACGCCTCCCTTTGTACCCTTTGCATTCAGAGATTTTGAGGATGTATTTTCTATTGTGGAATCAGAGAAATTACCCCCTCACAGAGAATATGATTGCCCCATAGACTTAGTACCTGATTCTCATCTCCCAAAGGGGAAAATATTTAATCTCTCTGGTACGGAACGTCAGGCCATGAAAGATTACATAGCAGATAATATAAAAGGGGTGGGGGACAAGAGGCGCAATAGTGCCCTATCACTAGTGACACTGTAGAGAAGGGTGGTATTGTGGAACCACTCACCTGGTGCAGTTGTGATCCCTACAACTGGTTTGTAAGCGTGAAGCAATCAAGAGTTGCTGCAGGACCTCCACCTACCACTGACCAGTGGTGAAATCCAGAAAAGAAGATGGGGATGCAGGTGTGCCACGGTCCGCGCTGCTCCAAATGCAAAAACTCACCAAAGAGTCAAATTTTCCTTGAGCAAATTTCTAAGCTTTATTTTCTTCCTCCTACGCGTTTCGGCGCCTAGCCTGGCACCTTCAGAATATCCCTGATGAAGGTGCCAGGCTAGGCGCCGAAACGCGTAGGAGGAAGAAAATAAAGCTTGGAAATTTGCTCAAGGAAAATTTGACTCTTTGGTGAGTTTTTGCATTTGGAGCAGCGCGGACCGTGGCACACCTGCATCCCCATCTTCTTTTCTACATAGCAGATAGTCTGCGAAAAGGGTTTATTAGACCATCCACTTCCCCAGTTGGGGCCAGTTTCTTTTTTGTGGAAAAGAAAGATGGTGGTCTCAGATATTGCATTGATTACCGTGAGTTAATTGCCATCACCGTGAAAAACCAGTATCCACCTTAACTCATCCCTGAACTTTATAATCAGCTGTTGGGAGTCCGTTAGTGTAATAAACTTGACCTCTGAGGAGTGTATAACTTTGTCCGTATAAGAAAAGGAGATGAGTGGAAGACCGCGTCTAACACGCCCCTGAGCCATTTTGAGAATTTCGTAATGCCATTTGGGCTCACTAATGCACCTGGAGTCTTTCAGAATTTTGTGAACGACATTTTCAGTGGTGCATATGTGGTCGTTTACTTGGACGACATTCTGATTTTTTCTTCTGACCTTATGTCACACCTCCAACATGTTCGTACCGTACTCCATAGACTCAGAGAGCATTCTTTATTTGCCAGAAATGGAGAAATGTGTCTTCATGACTGAGGAGATACATTTTCTGGGGTATATTTTGTCGGCTAAAGGTTTCCGCATGGATCCATCTAAAATTCAACCTTATTAAGGAATGGGTACAACCCAGGTCTCTAAAGGTACTGCAGCGATTTCTGGGTTTCGCGAACTATTACCGTAAATTTATTAAGGGTTTTTCCGAGATAGCCAAACCACTTATTAATTTGACTCGGAAAGGGTCGGATGTGGTTAATTGAAAGCTTGAAGCAATCCATGCGTTTTCTACATTAAAATATTGTTTTTCCTCTTACCCAATATTGGTTCAGCCTGATCTGGACTGCCCCTTTATTGTAGAGGTAGATGCCTCTGAAGTTGGAGTGGGAGCAGTGCTATCACACGGCACTGCATCTCTCACTCAACTTCGTCCGTGTGCCTTCCTTTCCCGAAAATTGTCCTCTGCCAAGAAAAATTATGATATTGGTAATCGGGAATTGTTGGCAATCAAATGGGCCTTCGAGGAATGGCGCCACTTCCTCAAAGGTGCCAAACATAAGATCACCGTAATTACTGACCACAAGAACCTGACCTACTTGGAGTCAGCGAAAAGACTGAATCCTAGACAGGCCAGGTGGGCCTTGTTCTTCTCCAGGTTTGATTTTGTTATCACTTTCCGATCGGGTACTAAAAATGTAAGGGCTGATGCCCTTTCTCGAAGTTTGTGCCCCTCACAGGTTGACGACTCAGAACCGACTCCAAGGAGATAGTTATTTCGGCCGTTTCTTTGGATCTTCTGGAAGAGATCCAAAGATCCCCAGAACAGGCCCCTGACACTACTCCTTCCCAGAAACTATTTGTCCATGACAAGTTCCACCTGCAAGTTCTTGAGGAATCATATGATTCCGTCCTTGCAGGGCATCCTGGTATTATTAACACTATCAGACTTGTAACCAGGAATTTTGGTGGCCAACTATAGTTAAAGACTGTAAGGAGTATTTTTTGGCTTGTGAAACCTGTACTCGCGCTAAGTCTCCCCATAACCACCCTGCCAGGTTTCTTCAGTCCTTGCCTACCCCTGAGGGTCCCTGGACTCATATCTCCATGGACTTTATTACTGACCTACCACTCTCAGAAGGGAAGACTTGTATCTGGGTAGTGGTAGATACATTCAGTAAGTAGTGTCATTTTGTTCCTCTGTCCGGATTACCCAATTCAGAGACCCTGAGCAAACTATTCATTAAGCATGTTGTACGATTGCATAGTGTTCTTGTGAATATTGTTTATGACAGGGGCACCCAGTTTGTTTCAATACTTTGGAGGGGCATTCTGTGAACGGATTAGAATCGCATTGTCCTTTTCCTCTGTCTATCACCCTGAAACCAATGGTCAAACCAAGTGCACTAATCAATCCTTCGAGCAGTGTCTTCGTTGTTATGTCTCCGAGCATCAATCCGATTGGGTAGAACACCTGCTGCTAGCAGAGTTTGCCATGAAAAATCAGTATCAGGAGTCCATCAAGACTACTCCTTTCTACTGTAATCATGGGCTACACCCACGCTTTGGTTAATTTTCTTCTAGGATTTCAGATGTCCCTGGGGTAGAAAGGTCTGTGGATCAGTTAAAGATCATCTGATGTGAAATTAAGGAAAACTGGAAGGGGGCTCAGACTAAGCAGGCTTCCTCTGCTAATAAAAAGCACTCTAAGGGGCCATACCTGGGAGTTGGGGACTAAGTGTGGCTCTCTACAAAGAATATTACGCTCAAAGTGGCGTCTGCCAAGCTAGGTCCCAGGTTTGTTGGTCCGTATGAAATTATTGAGGTGATTAACCCAGTAGCCTTTCGTGTGAAGCACCCTCAATCATTTATACTGCCCAATGTATTCCATAAGTCCCTTCTCAAAGTATATTGGTCTCCGGTTTATCCTGTTCAGTCCCCTCCTCTTCCGGTTTTGGTCAGGGGTGCTTTGGAATATGAAGTCCAAGGGATCCATACAGTATCTGATGCATTGGAAGGGCTACGGTCCGGAGGAAATGTCTTGGGTGCCTGTGAGTAACATCCATGCCAAGGGTTTGGTCAGGAAGTTTCATCTCCTTCATCCCGCCAAACCGGGTTTTGAGGGTCCGGTGGTCCCTCTTAGAGGGGGGAAACAGTCATGACGCCGTTGGACTCGGTGGCTGGTGTTCCTGCCCCAGCCACTGGGAGGCACCGGGTTCCTTCGGCTGGTGATGCTGGTGATAGGAGGGCCGGGTCCTCATATGGACTTGCTCCTTTGGCGCCTGCCTCTGTCGCTGGGCATCGCTGTGTTTCTCCTGTGGGTGATGCTGGTACCAGAGGAAAGGTTCCTGCAGAGGCATCTGGAAGGCGCAGGCTTCGCTCTTCTATCAGAAGAAGGGTGGTTGGTACCAGTAATGCATCACCATCTGGCCTGGTTCTAGGGTTCTAGGGGCGGTCCAGATGAGGTCATCAAGCTGTGAGCTCCAACCTATGAGAGGAAACTTCAAATACCTTGGAGCCTGTCCTGCAGGCCGCCAGATATAGTCTCGGTTTCCTCAGCGATCTAGTGTGTGTTTGTATTTTGACTCTGACCTTTCCCTGGATTATTGATCCTTCTACTGCCTAACAATTTTGTACCTTTGCTGCCCTCCTGGTTTTGACCCTGACACCTGACTACGCTTTCGGGTCCTATTTAATATTCCCTTCCTGGCGACATTCCTGCTCCGGTCCGCTGATCACCATAGGCAGCTACCTCCTGGGCTCTGCTGTAATTCCAGATCCCAGTATTGGGGTAAAGGGTCTCGGGGTTTCTCTGGGTGCTGTCTTAGCAGCAGCTCAGCCTCGTAGCGGATGGTCGTTACACAGGGTTCTCCAACCTGTGCCTCAGGAGCCACATTTGGCTCGCAGGCCCGAGTTGTGTAGCTCGCGGCTGTATTTCAGCTTAGTGCATTCTGACCAGGTCTAGCAAACAGCTATGAAGAACAGGTCTCCAGATGATGAATTTTGTGAGCAGCCCCGCACAGAAGACTAGATCTGGATGGGGGTATGGTGGAACTCCTAGACCTTTGTACACTGTCTCAGTGTGAATTCGGTGGCTGTCATTTTACCAATAATGGGGGTTCTGGATGTCACTACTGTGAGTGGGGTAGGAACTGGATGTGACCCACAACCCTCTCTAATTGCTGAATGTGGCTTGGAAGCCTCTCTCAGAGTTGAATGTGGCTCTCAAGGGCAGAAAAGTTGGGGACCTCTACTCTATAGAGAGGGACTAAAAGACGAAATGAGGAACTCTCAGTACAGTGAAATACCCGGCAGAGACAGGCTGATTGTAATGCAGCTTTTAGCAAAATGAATGTAACTTCAGCTCATTACTGCTGTACAGTGTACTCCATGCTGCTGCTGGTTCTGTCTATTTGTTAGAGAAAACAAAAAGCAGGAATTAGGGATGGGCGAACGCAAATTGTAAAGATCTGGACCCATACCGAACACAGTGTTCATGCAAAAGGTCCCGAACACGGGTTTTCCTGGGAAACCCGTGTTACAGTTCAGGTCCAGCTCTGGTCCGGTGGCTGAAAAAAAAAAGCATGTTATTAATAAACATTTTAATTATACTTACCTGTCGTCCTCACGTCCCGCTGTCTCCCAGCCGCTTTTACTTTCGGGGCCACTCGTTAACGTCCAGCGGTATTCACTGCACTGCTGTCACTCAGCTGTCTTCAGCTTTTTCCTGCCATGTTCGCCAAGACGTCAGGGTTCACCCGATTCAGGTGAACTTTGATTGTCACTGTCAGTCTCCGCCTACTTCTTGGACGATGTAGCAGAGCTGTCCCTGTGGACTGCGTTGGACTAATGATTTTTTTCATAATAAAGATGTAGTCTCTATATTTTTGGGGGTTTATTTCAAATAAAAATGTTTTTCTGTGTTCTGTTTTTCTTATATTTACTAGAAATTCATGGTGGCCATGTCTAATATTGGCGTGACATCATGAATTTCGGGCTTAGTGCCAGCTGATAATACAAAGCTGGCCCTAACCCCATTATCATCCAACGAGCCATCTGGCACCAGGGCAGCTGGAACAGTCTGATACAGTGCCAAAAGATGGCACTCCTGTGAATGCGCCATTTTCTGGGGTGGCTGCGGATTGCAATTCGCAGTGGGGAGGCCCAGAAAGCTTGGGTCACCCTGCTCTCCAGCCCCCAGCTGCCTAGTTGCACCTGGCTGAAAACAAAGATAGGGCGAAGCCCATGTCGTTATTTTTTAATTATTTCATGAATTTTATGAAATAATTAAAAAAATGGTTTCCCTACATTTGTGGTTCCCAGCCAGCAGCTCGGGGTTGGGGGCAGCCCATATCTGCCTGCTGTACATGGCTGGCATACAAAAATAGGGCGAAGCCGACATCAAATTTTGTTTTTTGTTAATTCATTTAAAAAAAAATTAAAATTATAAATAAAAACACAAACACATTTAGGGACTACATCTTTATTAACCCCTCAACCCTCATCTCTGTGCTGAACACTCTCGGCTCTGCTTCATCAGAGACCAAGGGGACGAACAAAGCTTCTATTCCCTTGGTCCCTGAAGAAGAGCCAGGAGTGCTGCAACGTCAGAAAGGGGGTAACTCAGGTAATGCTACGTGAGCTGTCCTTAGGTGACCTTAGTGTCTCCCTGGTTACAAGGCCGAAGATCGCAGTCCTTACACCAATTACATACTGAGCTGTCAGAAGATTGCGCTCCTTGACAGCTCAGTATGTAAATAGCATAGGAAATCTCAATTCCCGGACTCTACCCATACATTCTAGATGAGCTGGTTTCAGGTTATTCCAGCAGCCAATCACAGACACCCATTCTGCGTGACAGCGTCTGTGATTGGCTGTTGGGTCCCTCACACATATAGTAGTGTAAAAATCAATAAACAATTATAAAAAATTATGTAGTTCTCCATGATATTTTTGTTGATTCTCAGCGCAGATAAAGTGGATGGCTACAGGCTGCCATCCCCAGCTGCCTGGTTTTACCTTGGCTGGCAATCAAAATACAGGGATGCCCATTCATTTTTTTTAATTATTAACAATGTGTGGGCACCTGCTGTATTTCGATTGCCAGTCAGGTAAAACCAGGCAGCTGGGAGCTGAGATTCTCAGCGTGGTAAGGTCCAAGCTTTCTGGGCCCCCCATGCTAAAAACCGGAGCCACCCCTGGAAATGGCGCATTGTTTCTTAGTGCCATTTCCAGACGCTTTACCTGGCTCATCCAGAGGCCCTGATGCTGGTGGCACATTGGGTAATTAAGGGGTCAGGGCCAGCTTTGTATTACCAGCTGGCACTAAGAGACCAAAATTCATGCTGTCATGCCAAATTAGACATGGCCACCATGAATTTCTAGTAAACAGTAAAAAAAAAAAAAAAAAAACACAACTCAGAGAAAAAGTTTTTATTAGAAATAAAACAAAAAATCACATTTAGAGATTCTTTATTTAAAAGAAAAAAATCCTCAGTCCAACATAGTCCGCAGGGACAACTCTGCTACATCGCTCTGTATAGACAAGTGTCTTTACCGAGCAAGAAGCAGGTTGAGACTGATAGCTTGGGCGATGAACTCGGGTGAACCCTGATGTCACCGCGTGACGCCGGTTGGAAATTGCCGAGCAGAGAAGTGAATGTAGCCGGAAGTTAATGAGCATCCCCGGAAGTAGATGCGGCCAGGAGACAGTGAGACTGCAGGACGCGTCATGGGACCGGTAAATATGATCATAATGTTTATGATTAATTATATCCTTTATTTTACAGCCCCGCCCCATCCCATATCTCTAAAGTCCAAGCTTGGGGTTCAGCCGCAAGTTCGAGTTATCACCGGCACTGAGCTCGAACTTTACAAAAAGCTTGGGTGAGTCTCACGATCCCGCATATCGGGGGGTTCACCCATCACTAGCAAGAATCTATCATGACTCTGTGTACTGTGTATGTAAGACATCATTGCAGCTTTTCTACACCTACCAAGTCATAATGGCCAGAAACAGTGATTTCTGATCTACACAAATGGCAACCTATTCTAAAAAGGTGCCTGAAACTCCAAATGGTGACACACTAAAGCTATTTCTTCAGCATGTATGTAGTAATTCTTTATCGGTTCATTTGCTTGCACTATATAATCATTTATTCATTACACCTTGTAATAAAATTAACTACGGTATCTTATATATACAGTAGCTTCCAGTTTGAACAAGCGGAGCTGCAATGTAAAGTAGAGAATAAAAGTAATCATTTTCTAGTGCATATCATGAAATACGGTGATGATCTTTTACACATTGTAGCCAATGTGCAGTCACTTATCAGAGGTGAGGCCTAACGAAACAGAAGAGAAGAGCAACCCCCAATAAAAAAAAAATAGCTTACATGTAAAACATGGCCAAATATAGTGGGTTACATATGGTATAGTTCATATAGTATATTGCTTACTTCAAGTTCTGCTTTCAGTTTAACGTTCTCTTCTTTACACTGATTAACAGTACGAGTCATGTTCTCCACCACCTTCTGCTTGGCGAGGTCCTCACTCTGAAAGGTGAACGAAGAATAAAGATGCTGGATACAATCATAGTTATTATACTAGCAGAACATGGGCAATGACTGTAGTGTTGTAGGGATCTAACGTTAAAGAGATTGTCCAGTGAAAACAATTATCACTGATCCACGGGTAGGTCGTAACTTATTGATCGGTAGATACTGAAAGGAACCTGTCACCGGATTCTTGCTGCCCAAACCACGGGCAGCATGAATCAGAGGTGTGAGTTCTCTGTAATGCTGCAACCTGTCAACAGCGAAGAAACAGTTTGAAAATCTCCTCACATTGCTCTGGTTGATTCACAGGTCTCTTCCATATGTGTACATCAGGAGAAACCTGTCAGATATCTAGAGCAGCGCTAGGAGAAAACATGCAACTTTGGATATTTGAGGTTTTTATTCACCATATCACAGTGCTGCAGACTATGCTATTCTTTCCTGACTCAGATACAGCCAGAAAAAAGCTCAAACGGAGTTGAACGTTGCAGGTTTTGGACTCTGTTGGTGGTATAATTGCTATACTCTTAACAAGCAGTGTTTAAAAAAAAAATTAATTTATTCCCCTAAATTTGGGGTGTGTTTTATAATCCAGTTTGTTTTATAAAGTGAAAAATATGCTAGATAAATAGATATATATCTATATGTACAGTTGTGCTCAAACGTTTACATACAGATTTTTTGCTTTTTTGGCTAGTGATAAGCGAGTACCGTAATATTCGCACTCGCTAAACTTGTAATGAGAAGTTTTAATACTCACGTGCTCGTCCGAAAAGTGAGTCCAATGTTAGACAAGTAGTGATAGGCACTGCCCACACACATCCGGCTATAAAACAAGTCTTTCCTGGGCAGGGTGTGAGGGTGGGCTTTTTTCCATTTTCACTGCATGAAACACATTGCTGTGCCCCCCAGAGAGAGCCTAACATTTAATCTGCTCTCACTGAGGTGCCAGCTCCTATTGTTTACTGAAGGGAGCTGGCAATTTGTGTCAGATCGATAACGATCGACACATCACTGACGAGCACCAGCGATACTCGCCGAGTAACAATTATTGCGAATACTGTGCTATCCGCGCTAGTAGCGAATAGTAACGATTACACTCGCTCATCACTAGTAGGAACCCCTGATCAAGTAATGCACATGTGGATGAAATGTGATGTGAATTCAGCCTATGCCCTATACCTGGATGTGATGCTTTTCAGCCTCTGATTTTTCTAGAGCTTGTTTTAATTCTTCTCTTTCTGTAATAAATGTTTGCTCTTTTTCTTTGTACCTATAGAGGGTAAAATAAAAGAATAGTTATGGCATCTCGTCAAGCTTATGTGGCACTTAGAATGACAACACTAGAGATAAAACATTGATATGTTCACAAATGTTACAAAATAGAGATGCAATGTTCCATGAAACTGAAGAAAGGCCAAGGAGCCGATAGGGCAGACAGACAACATGACAAGACAAGGGGTGGGGGGGGTTGGGGGGGAGTGAAAGAGTTAATGATGTTATGAAAGGTGTCAGAGGCAGGGCATTAATGGAGACCTGGAGGGTTTGGATTGGAATGGTGAAGAAAGTGGGCAAGATGATGGAGGTGTATAAAGGACATGGGAGGGGGTTGGTACCCTCTCTAAAGTCTCAGGAAAAGACAGAACACCCATCCGCCCTCTTTTACATTTTTTATTGTTATGTTTTATTGTTATGTTTTTATATAAATTTATGTAGAAATAAACTTTTAATTGTTGTTAATTATGAATAATATATGTATATATCAAACGATATGTATATATCTTAATTACGATGCAGGCGGCGAGGAGCAGAAACAGGGAATGCCTTTTGCGACTTCTCAAGCTCTGAGAAGTCGCAGTTCTGGAGGTAATATTTTGACTTTTCTAATCTTTACAAACACACAGTTTCCGGACAAAGGGATGCCTAGAAATGTGTTAGGAAGCTGCAGGGACAGGTCTGAGGAGGCTGGGGGATGATTTTAAGGGTCAGGTTCCCTTTAACAAAAAAGTGTGAATCAACTGAAAATATGTCTTATATTCTAGGTTCTTAAAAGTAGCCACCTTTTGCTTTGATTACTGCTTTGCACACTGTTGGCATTCTCTTGGTGAGCTTCAAGAGGTAGTCACTGGAAATGGTTTTCACTTCACAGGTGTGCCCTGTCTGCTTGAATAAGTGGGATTTCTTGCCTTATAAATGGGGTTGGGACCATTAGTTGTGTTGTGCAGAAGTCTGGTGGATACACAGCTGATAGTCCTACTGAATAGGCTGTTAACTGCTTTTTTTCTTGCCATAATACAAATTCTAAGTAGAGAAAAATGAGTGGCCATCATTACTTTAAGAAATGAAGGTCAGTCAGTCTGAGAAATTGGGAAAACTTTGAAAGTGTCCCCAAGTGCAGTTGCAAAACCAGGACAGGCAACAAGTAGAAGAGACTTGTTTGGGCTAAAGAACACAAGGAATGAACATTAGACCAGTGGAAATCTGTGCTTTGGTCTGATGAGTCCAAATTTGAGATCTTTGGTTCCAACCACCGTGTCTTTGTGTGACGCAGAAAAGGTGAACGGATGGACTCTACATGCCTGGTTCCCACCGTGAAGCATGGAGCAGGAGGTGTGATGGTGTGGGGGTGCTTTGCTGGTGACACTGTTGGGGATTTATTCAAAATTGAAGGCATACTAAACTAGCATGGCTACCACATCATCTTGCAGTGGCATGCTATTCCATCCGGATTGCATTTAGTTGGACCATCATTTATTTTTCAAAAGGAAAATTACACCAAACACACCTCCAGGCTGTATAAAGGCTATTTGAACAAGAAGGAGAGTGATGAGGTGCTACGCCAGATGACCTGGCCTCCACAGTCACCAGACCTGAACCCAATCGAGATGGTTTGAAGTGAGCTGGACCGCAGAGTGAAGGCAAAAGGGCCAACAAGTGCTAGGCATCTCTGGGGACTTCTTCAAGACTGTTGGAAGACCATTTCCGGTGACTACCTCTTGAAGCTCATCAATAGAATGCCAAGAGTGTGCAAAGCAGTAATCAAAGCAAAAGGTGGCTACTTTGAAGAACCTAGAATATAAGACATATTTTCAGTTGTTTCACACTTTTTTGTCAAGTAAATAATTCCACATGTGTTAATTCATAGTTTTGATGCCTTCAGTGTGAATCTACTATTTTCATAGTCATGAAAATAAAGAAAACTCTTCGAATGAGAAGGTGTGTCCAATCTTTTGGTCTGTACTGTGTATATATATATATATATATATATATATATATATATATATATATATATATATAAATTTGCAGACTGGGAGCCCTCTTGGACAGGGTCCTTTCTCCTCCTGTAATTGTTGGTGACTTGTATTGTTCATGAATATTGTACATGTTTTATGGTGTATACCTTTAGTCACATGTAAAAGCTGGGGATAAAGGGTTCTATAAATAATAATAATAATAATGGTATTATGTGTATCTGTTGATAAAGATAGATATGTGTATACCGTATATACTCGTGTATAAGCCGAGTTTTTCAGCACAAAAAATGTGCTGAAAAGTCCCCCCTCGGCTTATACACGAGTATATACGGTAATCATAAAAAAAAAAAAAATATACCCGTCTGTATACAGCCCCCCCCCCCATGGTATACCGGGCCCCCCCTGTGGCAACCTGTAAAGGAAGCGATGATTATACTTATCGGGTCGCTGTCGCCGACGCCGCCGCTCTGTCACCGTCCGTCACCGCGCTCCTCCTGGTCTTCATGCTTCCTTCACCGTCGCACAGGAAATGACGTCATTTTCTGTGCGCCCGTGAAGGAAGCATGAAGACGGGAAGGAGCGCGGTGACGGACGGTGACAGAGCGGCGGCGGCGGCGGCGACAGCGACCCGATAAGTATAATCATCGCTTCCTTTACAGGTTGCCACAGGGGGGGCCCGGTATACCAGGGGGGAGGGCTGTATACAGCCGGGTACCGCTGTATACAGCGGGGGCTGCTGTATACAGCGGGGGCTGCTGTATACCCCTCTGGGGCTGCTAAATACCCCTCTGGGGCTGCTGTATACCCCTCTGGGGCTGCTGTATACCCCTCTGGGGCTGCTGTATACAGCTCTGGGGCTGCTGTATACCCCTCTGGGGCTGCTGTATACCCCTCTGGGGCTGCTATATACCCCTCTGGGGCTGCTGTATACCCCTCTGGGGCTGCTGTATACCCCTCTGGGGCTGCTGTATACCCCTCTGGGGCTGCTGTATACAGCTCTGGGGCTGCTGTATACCCCTCTGGGGCTGCTGTATACCCCTCTGGGGCTGCTATATACCCTCCTGGGGGCTGCTGGTATGACCACCCTCTGGGGCTGCTGTATACCCCTCTGGGGCTGCTGTATACCCCTCTGGGGCTGCTGTATACCCCTCTGGGGCTGCTGTATACCCCTCTGGGGCTGCTATATACCCCTCTGGGGCTGCTATATACCCTCTTGGGGCTGCTATATACCCCTCTGGGGCTGCTGTATACCCCTCTGGGGCTGCTGTATACAGCTCTGGGGCTGCTGTATACAGCTCTGGGGCTGCTGTATACCCCTCTGGGGCTGCTGTATACCCTTGGGGCTGCTGTATACCGACTGGGGCTGCTGTATATAGGGGCTGCTGAATACCACTTGGGCTGCAATACCACTGGGGCTGCTGTATATAGGGGCTGCTGTATACACCACTGGGGCTGCAATACCACTGGGGCTGCTGTATACAGGGGCTGCAATACCACTGGGGCTGCAATACCACTGGGGCTGCTGTATATAGGGGCTGCTGTATACACCACTGGGGCTGCAATACCACTGGGGCTGCTGTATACAGGGGCTGCAATACCACTGGGGCTGCTGTATATAGGGGCTGCTGTATACACCACTGGGGCTGCAATACCACTGGGGCTGCTGTATATAGGGGCTGCAATACCACTGGGGCTGCAATACCACTGGGGCTGCTGTATATAGGGGCTGCAATACCACTGGGGCTGCAATACCACTGGGGCTGCTGTATATAGGGGCTGCAATACCACTGGGGCTGCAATACCACTGGGGCTGCTGTATATAGGGGCTGCTGTATACACCACTGGGGCTGCAATACCACTGGGGCTGCTGTATATAGGGGCTGCAATACCACTGGGGCTGCTGTATATACCACTGGGGCTGCTGTATATCATACTGCTGGGGCCTGTATACCACTGCTGGGGGCTGTATACCTGTGCTGGGGTCCACCCTCGGCTTATACGCGAGTCAATAGATTTTCCCAGGTTTTGGGGGCAAAAGTAGGGGGGTCGGCTTATACACGGGTCGGCTTATACACGAGTATATACGGTATATATATTTAGCCTCTGTCACAGCAGCAGGGAATAAGTCAGGTGCACAGGCTGGATAACTGGTCATGTCCATTGGTATGAAGGCACTATTGGGAATAGTGGTTTCTGGTACAGCAATATAATTAGCGGGTGTAGGTCCCACTAAGGTTAGGGGTGTTAATTATGGGATATTATTACCCTTCTCCCTGGGCTGGTGTGGTTCGGCCAGGGAAACTTGTAAGGTTGGGGGTTTGCCTCTGGACTAGATCTATTAACTGTTTATAGCCTGTTTATAGTTACACTGATTATATTGTGGTGGGGTCTCCATTGCGGTGGGCGCCTCAAGGTTTGTCTAAATATTTAATAAAAGACTGCTTAGGCCATTTTACCCAAGTCATGGCAGTCATGTGTTTATTTGCACACAGCAAAGGTATTAACGTTGGATAATAAACAGAGAACAACCAAAAATCCCCTCTTATCAATGCTGATACTTGGCACAAAAACATGAAATGTCTTCTGGCTATTAAAAAAAAATGATAATGTGAAACTCAGGAATAATATGACGACAGACACCACTGGCAAATGTGACAGAAATTATAGAAAACTTGTATTCAGCTTATACATACAACTTCAGCTCTGACTCCATCTTCACTTTTTCCTTTTCAGCTTCCTTTATGTGGATTTGCAGATTCTGGAAATAAAAATAAATATGATTCTTATTAGAAATCTTACTGTGGGTAAAAGATAATGTTTATTTTGGATTATGTGGATTTTACATGTATAAATGAAAAGGAAACCAAGCAGTCTTTTTGTTTTCCACAAATAAAGAGTGTTTGCAGGGCAATTTTCTCATACATTTTCAAGATCTCTGCTTGCTGTCATTAATTTAAATACTTTACTATTTACTTCCAGAGAAGGAAAATCTGTCTTGGTTCATGGAATGCACAGACAGGAGGGGGCAAAATGAGTGGAAATGCTCAAATAACTCTACTGTAACGTAATGGGGTATTCCTATCTCAGACATTTATGGCATATCCACAGGAGACTCTTATGTTACACATGCTATGGAGTTTCCAAAATACTTGAGTACATGCCATAGATTCCATGGATGTACTATAAGTATCAGAAATGGGAATAACAGGATATGCCATCAATATCAGATTGGTGGATGTCTGACTCCCAGCACCACCTCTGATCAGTTGATTGAAGAGGTTGCAGTAACTGTGCCGAGTACTGTTCCTTACTTAAAATCAGTGAATAGTACTAAGCTACAATGCCAGGCACAAATACTGTGCTATTAGACACAAACTAATGAGCCATGCACACTGTGAACATGTCTGTAAGACAGTGTTCACACCACAAAAAGACTGAATCACAAAAAACAGTTGAACAAATGTATAAAAATACTATGTTGTAATAAATAACAGTAAAAAGCAAGTGCTGCTGAAAAAGTAGTAAAAAATCAGGTATTTGGTTGATATGTTTTTTGCAAAAAATGTATACTAAGCCGGTCTACCAAACGTTAAGGTAACCTATATCAGAGCAGTCCCTAGCTGATGTATTTAAAAACCTGATCATATGTATAGTACCTACGTATATAAGCAGGATTCAGACGGGCCAATGTCCGATGTGACGGCTTAAAACGGCTTTTTACAGTTATTCATTACAACAGAGTATTTTTATACGTTTGTTCAACAGTTTTTTGTGATTCAGTCTTTTGCTAGTGTGAACACTGTCTTAGGGTGCTTTCACATCAGCGGTTTTCCCGATCGCGGCAGTTGCGGTGAAAAAAACGCAACTGCTGCGATTACCGCTTAACCGTTGCACTTGCGACACAGTTGCGGCAAGCCCCATACAATGTCTATGGAGGCTTGCGGCAGGTGCGGCAAGTGCGGTATCGGCACTTTCGGCAGGTGCGTCCGCGAAAAAAAGCGGCTGACCGCGGGTTTTTTCGCGGCCACACCAGCCGCAAGTGCCGAAACCGCACTTACCGCAAGCCCCATAGACATTGCATGGGGCTTGCCGCAACTGTGCCGCAAGTGCAGCAGTTATGCGGTAATCACGGCAGTTGCGTTTTTTTCACCGCAACTGCCGCGATCGGAGAAAACCGCTGATGTGAAAGGGGCCTTACAGACATATTCACTCTGTGCATGGCTCATTAGTTTGTTTCTAATTGGTTTCTTGTTTTTACAAGATAAGGGAGCTCCCCACCCCTTCCTTTGTGAGCCATGACATAAAAACCGTCTTCTGCAGTGTGTCCATATCGGACATTGGCCCGTCTGAATCCTGTTTATATACAGTTGTGGCCAAAAGTATTGACACCCCTGCAATTCTGTCAGATAATACTCAGTTTCTTCCTTAAAATGATTGCAATCACAAATTCTTTAGTATTATTATCTTCATTTAATTTGTCTTAAATGAAAAAAACACAAAAGAAAATGAAGCAACAACTGTAGATACTATACATATGATCAGGTTTTTAAATAATCAGCTAGGGACTGCTCTAGTATGGGTTACCTTGACGTTTGGTAGAGCGGCTTAGTATACATTTTTTGCAAAAAACGTATCACCCAAATACCATGGTCAGAAACCCATGAATCTGACATAAATGGCCTAATCTAAGTGAAACCATTTTAAAGGGAACCTGTTACCATTTTTTTTCCTTATAAAGTATCCCTATCACCCTTAAGATTATGTGCATGTGATTTCTGCAATCCCTTTATATCCTCAGTCATGCCCCTGCATACTTCAGAAAAAGTTTTATATTTGTCTTGCGCTGCATATAAATTGCATAGTCCAGTCCGATAAGTATTTTCCTGATTGCGATCAGTGCTGCCCCATTCCTTTCTCCGGGACGCCCCATGGTGTCAGGGATTGGCTCAGTAATGGAACCCCTTTCTCAATACCTTGATTTCACATTGCATCCTTTGGTATCTCATAGACTGGAGTCACGCTCGCATGTGAGGAAATCTCACATTGTGCTCATGCCCATGTTTAACAATAAGGCAGCCCTATATTCTCGTATCACTCGCATCCATACAATGATCCATACAATATATGGGTGAGAGTGAAACTTCGGACTGCACTCAATAGACATGCGAGTGTAGTGCGATATACATTAAGGCCAGCAATTGAGGAGATGGGTAGATTAATCCGTCCTCTCCTCTGCAGCTGTGATCTGATCATAGATTGATCACTTGCAATGACTATCAGCTCACGCTCGCAGCAGAGCCTGCGCTAATGTCATTAGCATATCGCATCCGATGATCGCACAGGATTCCTTATGCTAGTGTGTCCGCAGCCATACTACTGCATACATAAAACATATTGGAGATTTCCTCCAAGTGCATGGTGATTTTTTATGTAAGGAAAATTACATGTTGCACCATGGCCATTGAGAGCTTGCACACCTGCATCCCGCAAGATGCAGGTGTGCAGGCTATTAGCGTTTACTGTGTGACAACAATATGGATGGAAAATGCGTGGATTTTTTTATGTAAATCTTTACAATTTAAATTCAACCACAATTCATTCCAGTTTGGTGACCGGTGGTATGCCCAGATAGCTGGTACTGCAATGTGCAAGCCAGCAGCACCAACTTTTGCAAATATTTTTCTGGGTCAGTTTGAGATCGATATGGTTTTTAATGTATCTAATTATTTAGTTTCAAACATCAAACTTTTATTGCGTTACATAGATGATATTTTTATCGTCTAGGAAGGAAGACCCCAATTATTTCATATATGTGTTGACTACCTGTATAACAATCAGTTAATATGAAATATACCAGTAAAAAAGGATTTAATCAATCAATTCAATCAAATTTTTGGATGTTCAGATAGATATTGTTGATGGATTTATTCATACAAAAGCATACCAAAAATCTACAGCCACTAATGCTTTATTGCAGTTGGATAGTTAACATCCTTTTCATATAATAAATTCTTGTCCATATGGTCAATTTTTTATATTAGGTCAGATCAATAGTGATGATAGTAATTTTATTATGCAATCAAAAGAACTAGGTGAGAGGTTAGTTCAACCGGGTTACCCTACTAATATCTTCAATGAGAGTCTTTTAAACAATACAAATGTGAACGCAATCATTCACTTTACAGCCGAAAAACATCCATGGATAAGATTGTGTTGTTTTTCCAATATAGTTTGATGCGTCATATCATAAAAGCGGCTGTCCAGATATATAGCTAGCAGCCCCAACGCCTGTTTCGTGTAGGTTTCGTTGGAGGGCTGATCAGTGAAGCCCCAATGTGTAGGGTCTGTTAGCTGTATGCCTGGACACGTAGATGAATTGGTAAGGCTTGCCCTGACTATTTTTATTTATTCATATGGAGGACCTATGACAGCTTATAATGTTATATGGACTAAGAGGGATTCTGTTTGACCCTCGCGCCTGAACATGCTGAATTGCCCACTTTCAATATTTTCTGTTAATCTACTCTACACTATTTTGGGATGCCTGCCACTCTATACAAGGTAGCTGAGGATGTTCGAATTCTATGCACCTCAGCTGTTACCTGTTCTACACATTTCATACTTTGGTATATTTGTTGGATGTTGGATGGACTTTAATGATATCTTTTAAAGATTTCAGTTTTATTTTCATCATTTGGATAGTCTACTCCTTAGAGTTGACTATGTAGCATTGCCAAGGAATATTAATTTATTCATAAATTCTCTGTATACTGAGTATGGAAAACATAGCAGAATGTCTACACCTACCAAGACACAAGGGCCATAAACAGTGTTATTTCTTACTAAAGCTATGTACTTCAGCATGTACTGTATGTAGTAATTCTTTGGCAGTTAATTTCCTCACACTATGCAATCATGTGCTCCTCACACCTTGTAGTTAAAGAAACTGTCCTATATATAGGTTCTAATCTGAACAAGCAGAGCTGCAATGTGGAGTATAGAAAAAAATTAAGCATTTTCTAGAATATATTAAATACAGTGATGATCTTTTACACATTGTGACCAAGGTGCAGTCACTTATCGCAGGTGGGGCCTAATGAAACAGAAGAGAAGAGCAACCCCCAATAAGAAAAAATAAATTGCATTGAAGACATGTCCAAAGATAGTGGTTTAACAGTATGAGTCATGTTTTCCACCACCTTCTGCTTGGCGAGGTCCTCACTCTGAAAGGTGAACGAAGAAATGGGCAATGACAGTAGTGTTGTAGGGATCTATCCTTAAAGAGGCTAACCAGTGAAAACAAGTTATCACTCATCCACAGGGTAGGCCATAACTTATTGATCAGTGCATACTGAAAGGAACCTGTCACTGGATTCTTGCTGCCCAAACCACAGGCAGCATGAATCAGAAGTGTGAGTTTCTCTGAAATGCTGTAACCTGTCAACAGTGAGTAAACAGTTTGAAAATCTCCCCACATTGCTCTAGTTGATTCACAGGGCTCTCCCATGTGTGTACATCAAGAGAAACCCATCAATTGTGTAGAATGGCAAAAGGAGAAAACATCGAATTTTGGACGTTTGAGTTTCTTTTCACCACATCACAGTGCTGCAGACTATGCTATCTTTTCCAGCCTTAAAGACAGATACAGCCAGAATGAAGCTCGAACATAGTCCAAAGTTGCATGTTTTTTTCTTCTGTGTGTAGGGTGGGGGGGGGGGTGATCAGTAGGAACCTACAAGATGGTGCCCGGCTACATTGTGAATGGCCCGTATGTATTATAGCAGTGGTTCTCTGCTGGGATGTACATGGGATGTCTAATCCAGTACCTGTATGTGTAGTGTTCTCCCCCTTCTCCTGCCACAGCTCCTCCTCTATCTTACATCACTGTTACTAGGCAGAAAACAAACAGGGGAGACACAAGCAAACTACAGAAGATATAACAACATTACATCTCTTATCATCTTACAAAAAAAACAAAGTAAATAGTTAACCGTTCAAACGTTCGCGTTGTAGAAAAGTTTTTTTTTTTTTTCTCTACTGCAGAATATAGTCCGCAAGGTGGACTGGTGGCCCTCGATTTGTTCTCCCAGGATACCGTCGAGACATCTCATTTCCAGATAAACTTGGGGGGTCTTCTGAGGTATCTCCTATGGGAGCAGCTGAGGTCATTGTCTCTGGCAGTAGGTCGTCGCTATCCACTTCCTCTGCATGCGTCGTCTCTGGGACGTAGCCACGAAGTTTTTTAAAATGGGACACATTTCTAGTGACCTGATGATTTTGGTTTTTAGCAGTAATCATGGTGCCTCTGATCTGTGTGGCCTGAAAGGGCTCGGGATAGTATGGCGATGCAAACTTGTCGCTAGGTCTCAGTCTCTTCACCAGAACCCAATCACCCACCTTTATTTCTGGATGCTTGTAACGGCGGCTACTTTTTTCTGCATACTGCTTCATTTTACTCTTAGAGACGGAATCATTAATAGCAATTGGGGTTTGGACAGGAACTGACGGAATGCATGGGATTTTGACGCGCAAGGGCCTGCCGAACAATGCCGTTGCTGGTGGTATCCCAGTAGTGGAGTGTGGTGTGGCTCTGTACTGTCTTAGGAATCTATGTAATTCTTGTTGCGAGTCCTTGTGCTCCATGGTAGCAATCCTCAGGGTCTTGTTGATTGATTGCATGAATCGTTCCACTTCTCCATTGGCTTGAGGCCAGTACGGAGTTACTTTCCTGTGGGAGAAGCCAAGATAAGTTGCCAATGACTGAAAGTCTGTGCTATTGAATGGAGGACCATTGTCCGTCTTCACTGTCTCGGGTATGCCATAAGCCGAGAAAATCTTGTCTAATTGTGGTATAACTGCCCTGGCTGATGTTGTCGAAACATGTTCAATGACTGGAAACCGAGAATAGTCATCCATGACCACCAACAGGTAGGTGCGGTCCGGTAAAACACAAAAATCAACACTGACAGCAGTCCATGGGCTCTTTGGCAGGGGTGTCATTTGTAGAGGTGCACGCCTATGGTCAACTATAGTTGCTTGACAAGGAATGCATGTTTGGATCAATGCCTCTACTCTTTTGTCCAGTCCTGGAAACCATACTTTTTCTCGAAGTAGTTGCTTTGTTTTTACCACCCCTTGATGAGCCTCGTGGGCCAGATCAAGTACACGGTCCTCCAGTTTCTGAGGTATCACCAGGCGACTGTCACGCAACAGCAGATTTGAGTCCGACACTGAGAGTGAATGTCATGCATTAAAGAAAGCCTCCAAGTAACCTACTCGATCTGGTGGTTGAAGGCGAGCCTCAGCAAGAAAACAGCTCCATTTCTTAGACCGAACAGAGTCTATAACCAACTGAAGTTGGGGATCAGAGTCCACCGCCTGTTGTATTTCCTCCATGGTCATAGCTCTTGGCACTGAATGTGCAGCAACGAAATTTACATGTTCCTCCGCTAGAATAGTTGCTGGAATGTTGTCCTTAGTAGGTTGTGGTATTGGGTGTCTTGAGAAATAGTCCGCCGGGTTTCCAGCTCCTGCCTCATATCTCAGTTGAAGATGGTAGTTCTGTAAGCGGAGCAACCAGCGTTCAATTCGTGGAGGGGGTTTGGAAGAGTGTTTGTTGAAAATGGGAACAAGCGGTTTGTGGTCACTTATGACTGTGAACTTGTGTCCGAAGAGGTACAGATGAAAGTGGAGGCATCCCCACACTACTGCAAGAGCTTCCCTTTCAGTTTGTGAGTAGCGCTGTTCTGTATCTGTTAATTTCTTGCTTGCGTAGGAAATTGTAGAAATGTTGCCATTGTTGGACACTTGTGTGAGAATTGCACCCAGGCCTACCGGGCTAGCGTCTACAATCAGTTCTGTGGACTTTAATGGGTCAAAGTAAGCCATAACAGTGTCACCAGTTAGGCTGGACTTCAATGCGTCAAACGATGCTTGATGCTCAGTACCCCATGACCAAGGGATATCTTTCTTTGTGAGTTGTCTCAGGGGTTCAGAAATAGTGGCTAGGTCGGGTATGAATCGTCCACAGTATGTGACTAGTCCTAGAAAACTGCGAACCTCTGAGGCATTTTGAGGTTGACCAGCAGATTTGATGGCAGTGACTTTCTGTGGATCTGCTGACACACCTTGTTCTGAAAAGATGTATCCAAAAAAAGTTAATGACGTTTGGTTGAACTCACATTTAGATGGATTGACAGTTAGATTGCAGGCTTGCAGTCTCTGAAACACTTGCTCAAGGTGACTGTCATGTTCTTCTTGGGTTGTCCCGTATATGAGAATGTCATCACTGACGTTGAGGACTCCCGCTATTCCAGACAGAACCTGACAACATTTTGAAAAATTTCTGCGGCTGATGAGATACCAAAGTTCAACCTCTTGAACCTACGCAGGCCCATATGAGTACTAAAAGTTGTGATGTACCTGGAGTCTGGATGCAACTCAAGTTGATGATAGCCAGATTTTAGATCAATTTTTGAAAACACCTTTGCACCATTCAGATCTGTGAGAATGTCATCAATAGTAGGAGTGATGTGCCTTTCTCTTTGAATAGCTAGATTGGCATGCCGCATATCCACACAAAGCCGTATTTTACCAGGCTGTTTTGGTTTAGGTGCAACAACGATTGGCGAGACACAGGGAGTTGGGCCTTCAACCCGTTCAATAACATCAGATGCCTCCAGGTCTTGCAATTCTTGCTCCACAAGTTTGCGGACATGAAAGGGAATGCGCCTGTGAGGTTGGATGGAGGGCTGTATAGACTGATCAATATGTAACTTTATCTGAACGTCTTTTAGCTTACCAAGGCCTTTAAAGAGACTGGGGTACCTCTGCATAATATGTGGGACTGAAGAACCTGTAATGCTGTTGACCAGGTTCACCAGGCCTAGAGACACTGCACTGCTGCAGCTGAGAAGCGTATCTGCAGAGCACTCCACTACGTAAAAAGTGTCCGTGATGGATTTCCCCTCAGCTGTGAGTTCTGACTGAAATTCGCCACACAGGGGCAACGCAGCTGTGGAACCATAAGGGAAAATCTGTAGGCTGGTATTTTGTAGAGCAGGTCTGTTCAGGAGTTGATTATATATTGTATGACTGATGACATTGACTGAAGCCCCTGTGTCCACCAGGGCTTCCACTGGATTGCCATTTATGAGGATGACTCGTTTTGGATTGTTAATCATGTGCACAGCCCGAGATCCTTCCTCAGTCACTGAGAATAAGTGAATGCTTTGAGCCTCGTCATTAAGCTGCAATGCTTGGACCTTCTGTGACCTGGGCTGTACTGTGGGACGAGCAGATTGCTGCAGTGTAGATCTGCACACTTTTGCAAAATGGTTTCGTTTTCCACAATTATGGCAGGTTGTACCCTTTGCTGGACAAGCGTTCTGGTGAGGATACAACCCACCGCAGTTGTAACAAGTGGCCGCCTGTACTTGTGGTTTCTGTGTAAGCTTTGCTATAGAAGATGGTGCTTCTGGCTCACTGCCCTCTATGAGTTTTGCCTGTGTCTCTGCAGTATCATTTATACGTGCTGTGTCTAATAGTTTTGCAAGGGTCATAGTAGGGTCTCTGAGTGCTTGTCTTCTTAACTTTGAAGAAACACATCCTTGTAATATCTGCATTTGGATTTCTTTGTCTACGTCTGTAAACTCACAGTAAGCTGCAAGGTGCCGTAGCCGGACATGATATTCATCAATGCTTTCTGTGGCTGATTGCTTTGATTGTCTGAATTTGAAGATTTCTGTGTGGGGAGAAGTGTTTGCTCAACGCTGCTTTGCTGAGCTCATAGTCCTTGTCCTCCCCTGTGTTAGGCAGAGTAGTGAAGATATCATAGACTTGCTCCCCTGCATAGTGTAATAACATGGCTTTCCTTCTTGTATCATCAGTTATGTTCATGGCTTGCAGAAATATCTCAAAGCGCTTCAGCCATTTATCCCAACATGCTGCTAGGTTTGCTTGGGACTGATGCACATCAAAAGCTGGGAATGCAGGTAGACAAGCCATGGTGAGCACTGAAATACCTTTAGCTGATGAATGAACGCTTCCTCGTCGCCAATTCTAGTGTTGTAGTGCAGATGACGATAGATCCAGAAGCACACACAGATATGCTGAACTGCTCAGTCGAGCGGCCATACTTTTAATGAATCTCTTCCCTTTCCCAGCTCCCCTTCTCCTGCCACAGCTCCTCCTCTATCTTACATCACTGTTACTAGGCGGAAAACAAACAGGGGAGACACAAGCAAACTACAGAAGATATAACAACATTACAGTATGAATAAAAGTTCAAATCACCTTTCTTTTGCCCCTTTAAAGATAATGCTATTAAAAAAATGCACATATTTGGCATTACCTTGTTCAGAAATGCCTGATCTATCAAAATATAAAATAAATTAATCAGATCTGTAAACTGCGGAATGAGAAAGAAAAGTAAAAATGGCAAAATTAAGGTTTTTTGGTCGCAGCAACATTGCAATAACGGGCAATCAAAACATTGTATCTTCCCAAAAATGGTATCAATAGAAACATCAGCTCAAGACGCAAAAAATGAGCTATCACACTGCCCCAGATCCTAATAAATGAGGACGCTACGGGTCTCGGAAGATGGCACCAAAAGCATAGTTATATTTGCTGACAAACTTCTGACTTTTTTTTCAGCACTTAGATAAAAGTAAAAGTATACATGTTTGGTATCTGCGAACTCATAACGACCCAAGGCATCATACCGACATGTCAGTTTGAACATATAGTGAACACGGTGAATTCAACTCCTCCAAAAAAAACTTGTTTAATTGTACTTTCTATATGGTGAAATGAATGATGCCATTCAAAAGTACAATTCGTTGCATTAAAAACAAGTCTTCGGGTAGCTATATTGATGTAAAAATAAAAAAGCTATGGCTCTTGGAAGAAGAGGAAAAATGGAAAACGAAAAATGGAAAATCGCCTGTTAAAGATGAAGGAAGGCTTATATTATGTTCCTGGAGAGCAGTTTATGTATCCCAGAATAAACCTGTTGGACTTTTTAATTAGGGATTGTTCCTATGTCTGCCTCAAATCCGCAGCCAAGTGAGTGAACTGTCACAGAATTCCTGATGGATTAAAGCCATGTGGATGAAATGTAGTGTGAACTCGGCCTACGTCCTATACCTGGATGTGATGCTTTTCAGACTCTGATTTTTCTAGAGCTTGTTTTAATTCTTCCCTTTCTGTAATAAACTGTTGCTCTTTTTCTTTGTACCTATAGAGGATAAAATAGGAGAATAGTCAAGTCATCTGATCAAGATTACGGTGCACTTAAGGGTCACAGCATGGAGATAAAGCATTGATATGTCCACAAATGTTACAAATTAGAGATGAAAAGTTTCATGAAAGTGAAGATGCAAGCTTTGCCATGGTGATACTTGGAACAATAACCATGAAATGTCTTCTAGATATCAAAAAAAATTATTATATCAAGCTCAGAAATAATATGAAGACAGACATCGCTGGCAAATGTGATCGAGATGATAAAAAACTTATATTAAGCATATACATACAACTTCAGCTCTGACTCCAGCTTCACTTTTTCCATTTCAGTGTCCTTTATGTGGATTTGCAGATTCTGGAAATATAAGAAATATATAGGTTCTTATTAGAAACCTTACTGTGGGCAACAGATAATGTTCTTCTTGGATTACATGGATTTTACACGGTCCCAGGAGTCATACACCGAGAAATCTGACATAGGTGACCTAATCTAAGTGAAACCTTTTTAAAGGGAACCTGTCACCAGTTTTTTCGCTACTAAACTATGCCCATCACCTTTAAGATAATGTGAATGGGATTCCTGCAATCCCTTTATATCCTCAGATGTGCCTCAAAGGTGCATACCTCCGAAAAAAGGTTTTATACATGTCCTGCACTACACATTAATTGCGCAGTCCAGATCAATGGGAATCTCCAGATTGCTATCAGTGCAGTCCCTTGAAAGGCCGCCCTTGTCCCCTGAAACGCCGCCTCTTCTGACTGCATATAAGTGGATAGAATTCAATATAAGTCAGTGCTTACATTGAATTCTATTACTATACACCATGATGACTCAGCTAGAGGAACGTGCGCTGCTTTAGGGGTAAGAATATATACCCTTAATCCGAGTGATAGGGTGCTACATAATTCTCTATTTATTGTATGTAAGTGGATGGCGTATCTACACCATCTACACTGTACCCAAAGTCTTGCACCTGCACAGTAAAATCATTGTCTGTTCAATAGCGCACAGTGAGGGGTACCAACACAGCTTCAAGGCTTCAGGCACTGTATGGAGATGTGATCCACTGACATGTAGTTAAATGAAGACATTTTTGAAGAGACAAGGGATTAAGGAACTGAGGCGGCAGCGTTGATCACAATCTGAAGACACCCATTGGACCAAACCACACAATTTACATACTGTGTGGGACAAGTATAAGGCCACGTGCACACGCTGAGTATTTGATGAGTTTTGTACCTCGGGATTTGTAGATAAAACCAGGAGAGGAGCAATCAGAGGAAAAGTCTAATAGAAAACACCTGCACCACTTCAGTATTTAATCATCCACTCCTGGGTTTGGCTACAAATCCTGAGGTAAATAACTCATCAAATACTCAGCGTGTGCACGTGGCATAAAAGCCTTTTTCGGAGGTATGCAGGGGCACATCTGAGAATATATAGGGGTTGCAAGAACCCCATTCACATGATCGTAAAGGTAATGAGCATAGTTTGTAAGCAAAGAAACTGGTGACAGGTTCCCTTTAACTAGTTGTTGTACCTAAAGGAACATCATGTTACATAGTTTGAACAGATACAGGTCCATCAAGTTCAACCATTCTCCACGAGTTATACATTCTATATGACTAGATTATAACCCACAATTCCATTTTCTTTTGAGAAAAGCATCCAGATGTTTTTAAATGCTGATATTTTGTCTGCCATTACTACCTCTTCCATAGGACAATACACAGTCTGACTCTTCTTACAGTAAAGACTTTCCTAGTTGCTGGAATTGCATTTGCCCCCAACATAATAAATATCCCCTGCTCTTTTGTAAGGTCCTTGGAATGGATAAGTTATGTGCCAGCCCTTTGTATCACCACACATTTATTTATACATGTAAAGGTGATCACCCTGGAGACGTCTTTTTTCTAAGCTAAACCCAACTTTTGTACCCTCTCGTTACAGGAGAGACGTTCTATCCCTTGTAATAATACAGTTGCTGCTTTTGAACTGACTTAAAACGTGAAGCCCAAAACTGGAAAGCCGCATTCTAGATGTGGCCTTTATGAGTGATTTATATAAGGGTAAGGATACACTGGGATCATGGCATCTTCTCTCTCGTTTTATACACCCTCATGGTGTGTTCGTAGATTTTGAAATCCCAAAATCTGCACCTACTGCTGGCAGAAAAATGCACTCAACCATCCCTGTTTGCAAAGTCTGTTTTTGATGCGTTTTTAGTGCGGATTTGATGCAGATTTTAAGGTGCTTTGTGTCTGTTTTAATAAGGCTTGGATACTTTGGCAAAAAAATGTCAAATCCTGCCCCTCCCCCACCCAAACCCTATCACTTTCTGCAGATTTTAATGCAAATTAGGCACAAAATAAGGAACACATACGGATAGTGTGAACACTGCTGCAAATCTGCTGCTTATTTTGAGTTAACATGAGGGTCTATGGGTGAAAAACATTGTAAAATCTGTGGCAAGAATTGACATGCTGCAGATTTTTCCGCAATTAAATAAGCAGCTGATCCGCTGTAGAAAAGAACGCACCATGCAGACAGGAATTCACAAATCCCATAGACTTTGCTGGGAAAACTCACTGCTGCATATTTGGTGCGGATCTGCACCAAATACGCAGCAGAATATGCATTGTACGAACAGACCCTAAAATCTTGCTTTCTTTTGCAACTGCTGCCTGACATCGAGTCCTGCTGCTCAGCTCATCTATAACCAGAAGACGAACCCAAAAAGGACAGTGTTTCCTAGATCCGCACTGGTAATACGATGAAAGAACCACAGTTGTCAGATAGTGATGGCTTTATTCCAACACTGTTCGGAGCTGTATCCATGCTCCTTTCTCTTTTGGATACCACTGCCTGCATGTGGAGTGTGGATGCTGCAGCAGCCATGCTATAAGTTTACACTGGTTGTGGGTCACACAACTGTCCCAGGTGAGCAGCTATAATTGTTTGCCTCACAAAAGTTGTTCCAAGGATAAGACCCTATTGAGTTTTCTTTCCTTTATAGTTTTCTTTACATCTATAACCAGAATACATGGAAAAAAAAAATACTCAAAAGAGAGAGTCAGCTCAACCTGACAATATAAACTATGCACAGCTATATAGGGGATTATGCACCAATTAAAATTTTTGTCCATTTTTGACATGTAAACAATCTTTTTTACAGTTTGTTGCCTTGGAGACCAACCACCACTGCCAGACAGAAGAACCTATGCTTACAAGCTCCTTTCTACACTGTGTGCAGAATTATTAGGCACATGAGTATTTTGATCACATGATACTTTTTATACATGTTGTCCTATTCCAAGCTGTATAGGCTTGAGGGCCAACTACCAATTAAAGGGAACCTGTCACCTGAATCTAAGTCCCTACACTATCACTAGCTGTCCCTACACCTTCCTAGCTGCTCCCTATCTATCCCTTTCTCATCTAAAGTGTCCCTATTAAACATGTGAAAAAGAAGTTTAAACTTACTGCAGTCCCTGTGGTTGGGGGACTGGGTAGGCGTGGCCATGCTCCATTCACCACTCCTCCGTGGTGTAGTGCACGGGTGGCATTATTCTGTGTCCTCTGCCCCCAGCATTTGGAATCTCCCGCCCTCTGTGTCCTTCTATGCACCGGCCGGATGTCACATCCGGCGCGGTGCTTTATGGGGCTGATCATGTGATAGGCCCCAGTGCATTATGGGCTTGATCACGTGATCGGCCAGGCTCCGCGCATGCGCAATGCGCTTATTGAAGCCGGGCCGATCATGTGACCAGAAGTGGTCAATTTCCTAGGCAACAAGCTGTAAACAAAAGAAAAATCTTAATATCTTAACAATGGCTACATATGGGAAGTGGGAAAACAACCTTTAAACCAAAATATGGCAGTGTGAATGGAGTTCATTGATACTGCATCCATAGGGTAACTGTTATCCATCAAATGTTCATCATTGGAAGTGACTATGGTATTTAAACAAAATGTAAATGTCAAATAGTTTTGCTATTTGCTTTTTTTGCTCCTACCTCGGAGTGCTTCATTACTTCTTTAATATTATCCGATGATTTTTCCATCTCCTTAATTTCTGAGAGCAATTTTTCTTCTTGGCTCCTTTGCCTGCAGAGATGGATAACATTGTATATGGTGATTGTATGTCCATCTCATTTAATGCATTATATCACACAAGGTACCATATCCTTATATACAGCTCATCTCTGGTAGCAGTTACATCTATAGCGCTATTCATTTGTTGGTGAGCTATGCACATCTGTATACTAAGACAATCTGTATACACTTACATGTGCAGGTCAATGTTCAGTGACTGAATTGTTTTGTTCATAGTGTCAATTTCATCCTCATGATTCTTGGCGTGGATTGTCAGCTCCTTTAGTATATAAAGCAATAATTAATGATGTGCTCCTATTTTCTAATTTACTAAAATAGTATTGTGATTAATTCTTAAAAACATGCATAATGGTTATTTTTCTGCAAATTAATAATTACTCAAATACAATATTTAGGAAAAATCACCTACTTCTCTTCGCAAATCTTCCCAATATACACATGATAAGTGGAATGTAGAGGATAAATATACTTATTTGTCTAATTTTAAAAATATATTATTTTTTTCAATGTGCTTGAAAAAATACAGCATATATTTTTGAATTTATCTGCAATATTTACTCATTTCAATAACTAGTATCTCCCAAGTTGGTGTTATATAAATGTTAATACATTTTTTATTCATTATTGAGTACTAAATCTACACATGAAAGGCATAAGACGATCAGATTTTACATATTATTTGGAGATTTGTATGCAGTAAATCTGCAGAATAATACAGTGCCAACTAAGATAAACCTCATCTACACATTAAGGTACCTTTACACGCCGCTACAGAAGGTTAGGAACAACCGGGTGCTTCACGTCCATGAGCACGCACCAACAGTTGCAAACGGTACCCGATACCGCCTTTACACGCCGCTACAAGGTGCTCTACAGAAGGTTTAATCTACCTCTGGATGCACCGCCGGGTGCCACAAGTTACCTTCTGTAGAGCACCTTACCTCATTTACATGCCGTGACAGAAGGTAATATGGGAGGACCTGGTGCAGCAGGGACAACACATAGGCGTGCCAGAGTTGTGGATTACGAGACGTTCGTACGCTGATAGGACAAAGCAATAGCATCATGATTGGCCAGCCAGCGCAGGAAGGCTGGCTAATACCTGACGCTCGAGCAATTGTGTAGTGTGACTGGTCATCTCCTTAAATATGCCGCCCTATGCAGCGACAACCAATCACAACGCAGGAGCTTCCACCAATGATCGCTGAAGGGGGGCGTTTTCCCGGAGGCTGTGTCATGCCCCGGGGAGTTATCTAGGTTGCGAAAAAACCTTACCGTACCGTATTTAGACGCCGTTACCACCAAGTTGAAATCAACCTGTTTTAGAGCTCAGCTCTGAAACAGGTGCCGCAAGTGAATGGTGGCAACAAGCTACTTTACACGCCGCTACCTCGGGTTGATTTGACGGTGCAAGATATATTTGTCTCCGTAACCCGGTTGTTTTCTACCTTCTGTAGCGGCGTGTAAAGGTACCATTACAGATATTTTCAATATCCGCAGCATATTTGTATGCGGATTCAATGCAGATTTCACCTTTCGCAGTGAAAAGAGTGAAATCTACACAAAATCCACATAAAAAATACACATTTAATAGATGTACAGTATGTGAATTTTGCATGAATAAAGTTGCAGATACACTGCAGAAATAATCAGCACCAGATATGTTAAGTATAGACTTAGTCTTTGAGAGATGGGCTATCAGCCCTATATGTATCAGATTACAGGTCTTTGAACTATAGACTCCAATTACATAATCTAGTTTTAGTTTCCATTTCTTGTTATATTGCCTAACCCCAGTGACACAATAAAGATTTCATTGGTGTAGGCAATGAACGACATGGCACGTTAGTACAATATATTGACAGCCTATTGTTTACAATAACAACTGTGTAATGCTTAATTTCACCAGCGGAGGTGCTACAGGAAAATTAAATACTTCTCATCATGTTATTTCACAGAAAACTGCTAATTGTTAACAGTCCTAGCAGCAAAACGCTGCTTGATGACATTCTAGTCAAGGGAGCACTCTGATGTGATTTAAGGTTTTCTTGCACCTGGAGCAAAAATTCAGTTTGATGCCACGTTTTTACACAGCTTAAAATGTAACCGCCATTTACATTTTGACTTAATAATAATGTAGAGCAAGTGATTACAATAAACCTTTCAAAAACCTTCCAGAAGATGTCCTCACTAGGTTGTTTCTAAACCTGACATATACTGGTTGTCAGGGAGATCCGTCTTCAGTTTCACACATGAATATCAGGCGAGGGTGGAGCCTACACAGCATTCACAGTACAGGTGATCAGAGACTCAGGTTACCTCAGGCAGGGACAGTGCTGAGCTCAGGCTGTCAGCATGCAGCTACTTTGAGATCTTATCTGACTCCTCTCTATTCACATCGGCTCTGCTCTGTGTTATCAGCTGATTGCACAGAGCAGAGTGATGTGAATGGACAGAGATCACAGAAGCTGTGTCCTGACAACCTAGGTTCAGCACTGTCCCTGCCCGAGGTAACCAAAGTCTCTGATCTGCTGTGGCAATCTGTGTAGACCACACACCCCCACCTTTATATGGCCATATTCATGCCTGGAGCTGAAGACGGATCTTCCCGACAACCTGCATTTGTCAGGTTTAGAAACATGCTAGTGGGAACATCTTTTGGAAAGTTTTTGAAAGGTTTTCTTCCAGATTTTACTTATGAAGCATACTTGAAAGTTTATTATAATCACGTGATCTACATTATTATTAAAAGAATTAAAATGGCGGTTACACTTTAAGCAGTTTGGCTAGTCATCATGTGACTGCTCATGTGCGATTTGCATACTTACAGTCACATGTCAACTACCTTCTCTTCCTTATTCTCTCAATGTTCTATGAACTACTACAGCCCCTGCTTCATTGAGAAAAGTAAAAAAAGAATCTAGTTGACACGTGACTGTAAGTATGAAAATCACATGAGTGGTCATGTTATAACTGCTGGAACAAACAAGCAAAGCCAAATCCTGAAAGTGAGTATATTACAATGCTGTTAGGATTTGACATGCTGCAGTGCTTAATTTTATCTTACCTCCAACATAAATCGGAATGTAGTAGCCTTTAACTAGTCAAAAGGCACAATACTTTATTAATGTAGCCATGTATCATGTTATCTATGTTTGTTACATGTGTACAAGATCAGAACCCATAACTGCACAGGAATACATCACCAGAACTACCGTTACAGAAATACAGCAGCAGAACCATCCTCAGTACATAAATGCAGAACCAGAACCACCATCAGTAATAATAATATATATTCACTTATATAGTGCTATTATTCCACAGCACTTGACATACTACAGCAATTCTGTCCCCGTTGGGGCTCACAATCTAAACATCCTATCAAGATGTCTTTAGAGTGTGAGAGCAAACTGGAGATCCCGAAGGAAACACATGCAAACACGGGAAGAACATACAAACTCCTTGCAGATGTTGTCTCTGGTGGGATTTCAACCCAGGAACCCAGAACTGCAATGCTAACCACTGAGCCACTGTGCTGAACGGTACAGGAATATATCAACAGAACCAAGATCAGCAAAGAAATATAGCATCACAGTTATTATCATCAGTACAGTCATACACCACTAGTAGTACCATATTGGAATATATAACCAGAACAATCATCAATTCCGGAATACATTAAAAGAACTACAAACAGTACAGAAATACATCACATGGACCACCATCAATACATGAATACAACATTAGAACCATTATCAGTTCATGAATATATTAAAATAAATCTTTAAACACAGTAATACACGACCAGAACCACCTTTACTACATGAA
This sequence comes from Allobates femoralis, assembly GCA_033576535.1. Taxonomy (NCBI): domain Eukaryota; kingdom Metazoa; phylum Chordata; class Amphibia; order Anura; family Aromobatidae; genus Allobates; species Allobates femoralis. The sequence continues at coordinate 357,707,336 of JARQOC010000006.1, forward strand.
TACACCACCAGAACTACCACCAGTACATGAATACAGCATCTAAACTACCATCAGTACATGAATACATCACCAGAACCATCATTAATACATGAATACATACCCAGAGCCTCCATCAGTACATGTCTACATCATCAACTTTAGTACAGTGTTCAATTGCAATTTCAGGTTAGCCCCATATACAATATTTCACTTCTCAGATACCTCCTTTCCCTTACCCATACTGTTTCCTGACATATCTCCCTTCCCTTCCCCATGCTGTCTCCTCACACATCCCCTCTTCCCATACAGTCTCCTCACACATGCCCCTCTCTCTGTCCTGTTTCCTCACATATTTCACCTCCCTATCCCATACTGACTCCGTACACATCCCCACTCCGCATGCTGTCTCCTCACATATTTCCCCTCCCTTTCTCATACTGACTCCGTACACATCCCCACTCCGCATGCTGTCCCTCACATATTTCACCTCCCTTTCTCGCAACCCCACTTCACATACTATCTCCTCACACACTTCCCTCTCCCCATAAAACGTCTATTTGTTCAGCTCCATTAGTTATCACTTATCCTGCTGTCAACCACCTCCATTTCAGAGCAGGAGTGATTTCAGCAGCCTGATCGGTTTGATCTGATTATGCTGTTGCCATCACACTAACCTGGAAATAACAGCAGTCAGGTCATTAATTGTTCTCGCACCTGATAGAGAGCTGAACCGAGTCTTACATGTTCACCTTACCTACTGCCAGTGTGACAACCAGCTTGAAGAACAGCCAACTCTCACTCCAAGGTGGCAAAATGCTGCCTGGGAGACACCTCGGACCAACACATCAAACAGCTCGACGATATCCCCCTGCTGGCTGCACCTGGGGCAAATGCTCTGCCTGTCCCTTCCTGGTTAGGCCAGGGGTTAGGCCACTTGGAGTCCATTGTAGAAAATCAATTATCCATAGTCAACAACCTCTTTATGTACACTTTAGATATTCAATGCACTGGTATATGACATGTTACCATATTTTCTTTTTCCAGCCTTTGTATTTTCTCATTAGCTCTCAGTAAATCATCCTGGAGATTCTGTATCTTCTCAGTCTGTGTACGGTTTTCGGCTTGTAGAGAGAATACTTGTTCTTGCAAAACTGATTTTTCCTCTGTGAGCTTCTCCACATCTTTCTATAAGAAAGTGTATACACCTTGTTAAAATGCCACGTTTGTCATGTAAAAAATATTATACCTAGAAAAATAATTTCTGAACTTTTTCCACCTTTACTGTCACCCTTAATCTGCACAATTCTAATGAAAAAATCAAATGAAATAAATTTAAGAGGGCAAAAATAAAAATAACAAAACTAAAATAATATGGCTGCATAAGAGTGAACACCCTCTTATACAGATTGAGATGCTGTGGCATAACCTTAAAAAGGCAGTTCATGATTGGAAACCATTCAATGTGGTTGATTACTAAAATTCTGTAAAGATGAGGGGCCAAAATTCCTCCAGAGTGTTGTAATAGATTCATTGCCAGTTATTGCAAACACTTGATTGTTACTGCTATGGGTGACCCAACCAGTTATTCGGTTTAGGGGGCAATCACTTTTTCACACAGGCCCCTGTAGGTTTGGATTTCTTTTTCCCTTAATAATAAAGATCTTCATTTATAAACTGCATTTTGTGTTTACTTGTGTTATCTTCGTGTAATCTAATATTAAAATTTTTGGGGTGATCTGAAACATTTAAGTATGACAGACGTGCAAAGGAATAAGAAATCAGGAAGGGGCAAACACTTTTCACACCAATGCAATTGCGTATGTGGTTCTGTTCAGAATTAGCCAATGACATTTAGGAATCACTCACACTAGTGTATAACTTGGACAAGTGCAAAGCGAGAAAAAATGGGATTGCACTCAGACCAATGTTATTCCATGAGGCAGTGCAGATCTGCATATTTTTTCTTTAGCATATTCTGAGCCTGAGGATAACAAATTGCAGTAAACTGGTATAGACATGTAAATTGGATGAGACTCCAAGTCTACAGGTGCGAGAGAAAAGAAATCAAATGCCACGCAGCCTGTTTTAGTGGCATCCCTTTTTTACGGTTACATTACCATTCTATGGTCCTGTAATTGATTGTACATGAAAATAGATGCTGAGAAAAAAAATGGATTGTACACGGACAGCACACAGACGACAAGTGATAAAAAAAATCCTACTTTTCTGGATATAAACATGGTGGACACACAGATCTCACACTCATGCAAAACACTGATAGTCACTAGTACCATTTTGTCACTACATATCATATATTTAAATACGAACGTGTGAATGATGTTTCAGTGAAAAATGGACAGAAAAAGATGGTATCCACATGCTCTCGATTTTGTCACTGACCTACAGACTTTCATTGACAATATCTCCGCAATTTTTCTGTTTGCAAAAATCACTGAGATGTGAACAGTCCCATAGACTATCACAGGTATCAGTGCTATATGTGAAAGAAACGGATAGCACTCATACGTGAAAAACTGATATGTGAATGAACACTTAGGCCAGCTTCACACCACAGCCAGGTCTGATCCGGGGCTGTCAGGGATGAACCTGACAGCCCCGGACCGGATTGGACACAGAACCGGAGGGCCAAATATGCCCTCTGGTCCGGTGTGTCAGCCGGATGGCTCAATTGCAGCCACAGCTGCTGATAATTCAGGACCCTGCGACCGCGGCTTCGGGAAAAATCAGATTCCCCAGATTCTCCAGGACACATGGAAACCGAATGGCAGAGAGCTGCCATCCGGCTCCATCTGGACCCATAGGATACTATGGAGCCAAAATCCGGTAGCCCGGATCGGATCACACCATGGTGTGAAGGTGGCCTTAGACTGATAGGACGAGAGCTCAGCCAAATATGAAGGTAGTCACTTTCTGCAAATGCAATTAAATTGACCAGCACTTTTAGACAAAATTAGACGAATGTGAGTAAGTGCAAGCTGCTATGTTTGCAATATATACAATGGGTACGGAAAGTAATCAGACCCCTTTAAAAATTTTCACTCTTTGTTTCATTGCAGCCATTTGGTAAATTCAAAAAAGCTCATTTTTTTCTCTTTAATTACACACTCTGCACCCCATCTTGACTGCAAACAACCAGAAATGTAGACATTTTTGCAAATTTATTAAAAAAGAAATCTGAAATATCATATGGTCATAAGTATTCAGACCTTTTGCTTAGAAACTCATATTTAAGTCACATTCTGTCCATTTCCTTGTGATCCTCCTTGAGATGGTTCTACTCCTTTATTGGAGTCCACCTGTGTTTAATTAAACGATAGGACTTGATTTGGAAATGCACACACCTGTCTATATAAGACCTCACAGCTCACAGTACATGTCAAGGCACACACCTGTCTATATAAGACCTCACAGCTCACAGTACATGTCAGACCAAATGAGAATCATGAGGTCAAAGGAACTGCCTGAGGAGCTCAAAAACAGACCCTTGGCAAAGCAAAGATTTGGCCAAGGTTACAAAAGAATTTCTGCAGTACTCAAGGTTCCTAAGAACACAGTTCCTAAGAGAATGCAGTAGGAGATGAGAGAAAGTTCCACAAAGTCAACTATGACTGCAGCCCTCCACCAGTCATTCCTTTGTGGCAGAGTGGCTCGACGGAAACCTCTCCTCAGTGCAAGACAAATGAAAGCCTGCATAGAGTGTGCAAAAAAACACATGAAGGATTCCCGACTATGAGAAATAAATTCTCTGGTCTGATGAGATGAAGATAGAACATTTTGGTGATAATTTCTAAGCCGTATGTGTGGAGAAAACCAGGTACTGCTCATCACCTGCCCAATACAATCCCAACAGTGAAATATGGTGGTGGCAAGTAAGAATGGCAGAGGATCCCCAAATCCATGTGTGAAAAACTTGTTGCATCATTCTCAAGAAGACTCATGGCTGTACTAGCTCGAAAGGTGCTTCTACTCAATACTGAGCAAAGGGGTCTGAATACTTATGACCATGGGATATTTCAATGTTTCAGTAATAATAAATTTGAAAAAATTTCTACATTTCTGTTTTTTTTCAGTCAAGATGGGGTGCAGAGTGAGAAAAAAAAACTTTTTTGAATTTACCAAATGACTGTAATGAAACAAAGAGTGAAAAATTAAAGGGGTCTGAATACTTTCCATACCCACTGTACAGTCCAAAGAATACAGCAGCACCCTGGGTCGCCAAGACATATGTAATCATTGAATATATGAATTTAAAACTGCATTACTTCTATATAGACTATAATTATAAATTAAGGTACTTAGTGAAGAAATTGATCAGTTCGTGTACAGCCACTACCCACACCAAGCCATACATTTATTGATGGCTGTTCACTCTTCCCAGTAGCAATCAATTAGTTTGTAATTAGGGCTAAATCCTATTTGTCCTTTAAATTTTCATCCCTACACACCTATTGGAGGGGCAGAAAAACATAGTTGAGTACGTCCTGCTACCCACTCCCTAGGTGCATACATCTGAAATTGATGCACAACAGAGAACATTGTGACTCTATCTGCATGATTATAGTCAATGCCCCTTCTCAGGGCATGTGCCCAAATGCTGGTTTGTGGGGTTTCGGACTTAAACCCTGAGAGAGCTACTGAATGTAGTGGCAAACTCTAGGTGAACTCAGCCTAATAAGTCTTAGATTACATTTCTCCAGATTTTACTAATTTCAAATGTTTGTAATACAGTACTTGAGAAAGGACAGATTATATCAGACCTCAGGTGTCACCATCAAGATATCTTCATCTTCACTTTGAGGGTTGTAACTGAACTGAAAAGGTATACTGGCTCCTCGCACTTCTCCATTGAGATCCACAGTAGCAGAACTGGTAATAGTCATCATCGCTGGGTAGATAGTAGGCTGGAAAAAAGATAAACCATGTTACTTCTACAGCTAAATCAGAAGAAAGCCTGGCTCTGATATGATCCATGATGCAAAACTTTCTCTTTTCTAAGGTTATTTTTAATGTTTTAGATTGAAGTGATACTGATATATCACGTGGACTATGAATTATATTTTAGAGATAATGACCATCATAATGACCAAGTCCAGCACTTGTGATGTTATATTATGCCATACTATTGTAAAGATATAAATCAGGTCTGAAAAAAGTGCAGGTTAAAGCATCAGAGCTGGTACAAGTCACATATTGCCACCACTGACCCAGGTGTCAGCAAGATCCACAGGAAATAGGGAGCGAAAATCATTGACATTCATTGGATTATGTCTTTCCAGCTAAATGAGCAATATATGAGCTGCTTATGGTAGGATACCAGATGCTGTGCTATCCCAACAATGAAAGTGCAGACCTAATCCACCATCCCACCTGCTTGTTTCCATCTATCTCCTCCCTTCTCATTCTCTATGAAGCTAGGACTGTAAATCAAAGAAGAGGGGATTGAGAGAAACCAAGCAGGTGGGATGGAGTATTGAAATAATTGACCCCGCCATGATGCATGAGCGCCTGTAGTTGGTTTCCACAGTCATCCTGTGCTGACAGAGTCCCTTTAATAACCTCATAGACCGTTCCTACCTGTGAACACAACACTGTTGTCCACGCTGGTCCGAGCAGAAATCCAGGTGTAATAGTCTCTAGTAGTTTTCCAGCCAACCTTCAGAGAAGAAGAAACATAAATCAAACCTTGCATGATAAAACTAGATTAGCAGGAAGATTAAGGGTCATTTATAGCATGTTTATCATATGTTTACTTACATACTATTGGAAATTTCATTTAATGGGAATCTGTCACTAGGTATTTGACATGTAATCCGTGAGCAGCATAATGTAGAGAAGGAGCTTCTGATTCCAACGATGTATCACTTCCTAGGCTGCTTGTTGTAGTTTTGCTAAAATCACTGTCTGCATTCAGAAAACTGGGAGATCTGCAGCAGGTAAACAATGATTTTATCATAACTGCAGCAACCAGTCCAGTAAGTGATACATTGCTGGAATCAGGGTCTTTGCCCCTACATCATACTGCTCTCAAATGGAGTAGCAAAAACTGGTGACAAATTCCCTTGGATCACAAAATTGGATTTTCCTCTGACTGTAACTTTGTACAAAGCCGGCCATACACATTGGATGGCTTCGGCCAGGCGAATGTTGGATAAATGAGAAAGCCAGACATGTCTGGCAGTGGCTTTTCTGCAACAATTCAAAATAAGACGTCTATTATCTCAACTGGTGATCAGATGACCATAGGTCCCGTATTTATGATTAGACTGTCGATATTGGTTGGGCCAACATTAGTCTAATGTGTATGGGGACGTTAAGGTCCATGGTCACCACATATGAGAGATCTATCCTTAGGTACAACTTGTAAATAAAATAAAAGGGAACACAATTCACAGGAGGAAACACTAAACCTATTTTATATTTGATGACTATACGGTTCTTCTGCAGCGTTCTCAAACCTGGAACTTCCCTATTAATGGAACACCAAATATCACAACATGCCCCGAGGGCCGCAGGGCAGGTACGAGCTGCAGTATGGCAACGGCTGGAAAGCCCGAGGCTACTTCCACGGATCTTAAGAAATCAATGACACTGGTATTTTCAGCAAGTCCATCTATTGTTTCTGGTGCTTTGCCTGAGTTCTACTACGCGGATCTGATATGATAAACTTTTCCTAAAAAGATAATTCCTTACTGTAAATAATCATTTATGTTAACATAACAATAATCAATCTCATAAGAGGTGCAATTTGTACACATGAACTGATTGATAGGCATCAATTGATTTTATTTAAATATGCAACTGAATTGACAATAGGACGGGGAACAGAAGCTTATCATGTAAGTGCAGAGGTGTGAGAGTCTTACAATCAGGAGACAATGGCCCTATAACCAGTTAAATACATACAAACAGTGGCGTAACTTGAAGCTCATAGGCCCCAATGCAAAAGATCCAACGGGGCCCCCAATTATTGTAAATCTTTAATGGCATTAGTCTTTTTCTATAGGCCAAAGGGACTTTTGGGGCCCCCTAGGCTCCTGGGCCCAGGTGCGATTGCAACCCCTGCACATATTGTAGTTACTCCTCTGTCTACAAAGTATTACACTTTGCATAATATAAAGGAAGGAAGGTTAGGCTGTCCAGTGCAGTACCTAGCAGTAGGGATGCTGGGTCATGTAGGTGAGAGATAACATGGTAGAGTAATAAAGTAAAGGCTTGATGGTCATTTAGAGGTTTCCTTTCAAATGTCAGTGACATGTACATGTTATCTGTATCATACAGTGCCTTGAAAAAGTATTCATACTCTGTGAACTCTTCCACATTTTTGCCACTTAACACCCAACAACAGGCAGGTAGTTGACACCTCAAGCACATACTTGGCTTTACTTAAATTTAAACGACACAATTAGGTGATATAATTTATAAATCATCTTTATTAGAACAAAATTTGGTACACACAACAGAAGTTATAAAACCATCCCCATTAATCTATGAGAGAACAAACACTGGAGCAGTGTGACTGTATGTGCTTGATGTATTGTTAGGGAGGCATTTTTCTTTTTATGGCTATATAAACATGGAAATTAGATTTCTATTTGCAATTAAAGGTAGTTAACACTTATCTACCTGTAGTACCCAGCACCATTCTTCAGTGACACGTGATGGTCTAAGATGGGTCCTGTTTGTGATTCTACAGTGTCCGCTGACGTTGCGTCAATACTTGCGACTTCTAAGGTTTGTTGACGGCCATCACAGTCAATGTCAGCTGATTGGCAGCCAGCTGTCCCAGTTAGGTAGCAGGGAGCTGGCTGTCAATCAGCATGACGTTGGCTGTCCTTCCCCTTCTACAGAGCAGAGCTGAAAAGATGCCTCTACTCTATTGGCGACGCCATTGTATCACCAGCAGGAGCAGTCTGTGCCAGTGGTGAACAGCGCCAAGCACAACAGGCAGGAAGGTAGCAACTACCTGTCTGTTAGTGCTCAGGCACATTTTATTTATTTATTTTAAATCCCAGGTTTATCCTTTTAATGTATTTTATTGTGATGTTATGTGCATCGGACCCCTCCCTTCCCACTTCCTCCCTAACCTCACCACCACACTTATTCCAGCCCTTACCCACCTCTTCAACTATTACTAACCTTCGGTACCTTTCCTTCCACTTTCAAATACGCAACAATCACAACTATCTTAAAGAAGCCCTCCCTTGACCAGACTTCCACATCCAGCTACTGCCCCATATTGCTGCTCCTGTTCACCTCCAAACTTTTCCACACTTTACTTCCTCCCACCTCTCATCTTAACTCGCTCTTTGACAACCTTCAATCTGGCTTCCACCCCCACCACTCCACCGAAACGGCTTTAACCAAAATTACTAGCGACCTACTTACTGCCACACCTAATGGACACTTCTCTATCCTCCACCTTCTTGACCTGTCCTATGCATTTGACATAGTCGACCACTGTCTCCTATTACAGATCCTCTCTTCCATTGGCGTCACTGACCTTGCCCTCTCCTGGATCTCCTCCTACCTTTCCAACCGCACATTTAGCGTCTCCCTCTGTCATACGACCTCCTCACCCCATCCCCTCTCTGTTGGGGTCCATCAAGGCACTGTCCTGGGACCCCTTTTGTCTTCCGTCTATACCCTTGGCCTAGGACAACTCATAAAGTCCCATGGATTCCAGTACCAAGTGTACGCTGATGACACTCAGATCTATCTCTCTGGTCCAGACGTCGCCTCTCTGCTGTCCATCCAGAATGGCCAGGGTCACAGATGCCATCCGTTTTGCCCTGGATCCGTTTTTAGGATCAGTTTTTGGACTTTTTTTTCTAAGTCCAAAAACGCATATCCATTAACGGACGGTGCACTTAAGTGTCACTGTGTTTTTCAAAAACGCATGCGTTTTTGTTTCAGCATCCAAAAAACGCTGCTAGCAACATTTTTAGGTGCAGTAAAAAAACGGATGCGTTTTTTTAAAATGGGGCCTTATGGGAAACGCATGCATTAACGAATGGTACATATAGGTACCCTGCGTTAACGCATATGCATTTTTAAGAAAAATTGCTAAGTCCAAAAAATGTCCAGGAACACAGGAGGCACAAATTGCAGCCTAGGAAAAACGGATTTGGCATGGAAAACACTTCCAAAAACGGGTTGGCTTGTGTGACCCTAGCCAATCCCAGAGAGTTTATCAGCCATATTCTCCTTCTCCTCTCGCTTCCTTAAACTAAATGTAGACAAAACTGAACTCATCATCTTTCCCAATCCTCACACACCTCCCTTACCTGATCTATCTATCGCAATAAATGACATCACACTTCACCCTGTACCTGAAGTCCGCTGCCTCGGAGTTACCCTTGACTCTGCCTTATCCTTCAAACCGCACATCCAAGCTCTTGCCACCTCCTGCCGCCTCCAACTCAAAATATTTCCAGAATCCATCCCTTCCTCAACCCTCAATGTAATAAACTACTAGTGCATGCCCTCATAATCTCCTGTCTCGATTACTGCAACCTCCTCCTCTATGGCCCCCCTGCTAACACTCTTGCACCTCTCCAATCCATCCATAACTCTGCTGCCCGACTAATCCACCTCTCTCCTCGCTACTCCTCCACTTCTCCTTTCTGAAAGTCCCTCCACTGGTTCCCAATTCCCCAGCGTATACAATTCAAACTACTAACATTGACTTACAAAGCCGTCCACAATCTGTCTCCCCCATATCTCTGAACTAATTTCCCAATATCATTCAACTCGTAATCTTCGATCTCCCAAGACCTCCTTCTTTCCTCCACACTTATATGTTCCTCATCTAACCACCTGCAAGAGTTTGCCTGAGCATCCCCCATCCTCTGGAACTCTGCACCCCAACCCGTCCGAATATCCCCTATCACTCGGAACCTTCAAGCGGAACCTGAAAACACATCTCTTCAGAACAGCCTACAGCCGGCAATGACCACGGTGCCACCTCACCATCACTGGATCTGGGGCTCCACCACCCTGGACCTGGCACTCCGCCACCGCTGGACCCAGTGCTCCACCACCAGCACAGACCCAATCTACTGTCTCCCCCCCCCCCATTTCCCTGTAGAATGTAAGCCCGCAGGGTCCTCTCTACCCTCTGTATCGGTCTGTCACTGTTTGTTTGTTCATTGTATTTATAACTTGTTTGTATGTAGCCCTTTCTCATGTACAGCACCATGGAATCAATAGTGCTCTATAAATAAATAATAATAATAATATACCAATACTAAGTAGCAAATATTTATGAAGTGCAATGGAAATGATACATGGTTCTCTTATTATCTTATTATTTTAACAATATAAATCTGAAAAATATATAGTGCATTTATATTCATCCCCCTGTAATCTGATACCCCTAAATAAAATCCTGAGTGACCAATTGCATCCAGAAGTTAATTGAGTTCACCTCTGTGTAAAACATTCACAGTATAAGTACAGTTGTTGTTTGAAAATCTCAAGGTTTGCTTGAAAACATTAGGGATCAAACAGCATCATGAAAACCAAGGGGCACATCAGACAGACCAGGGATAATATTATGGGATAATGTTGTGGAAAAGAGTAAAGCAGAGTTATATATATATAAAAGAATAGTCAAAGCTCTTAACATTTCACAGAACACTGTTCAATCCATCATCCAAAAGCGGAAGGAGAATGGCAGAACTGAAAACCTTCCAAGACATGGCTGTCCATCTAAACTGACATCCCAAGCATGGAGAGCACTTACTAACGAGGCAGTCAATCGTCCCATGGCCACTCTGGAGGAACTGTAGAGATCTACAGATCAGGAGAGAGAATTTGTCCACAGAACAACTAATAATTGTATACCCCACAATCTGGCCTTTATGGAAGAGTATGCAAGAAGAAATCCATTTTTTTAAAGCAAATCATATGAAGTCCTGCTTGCAGTTTGCAAAATGCCATGTAGGGGACACAGCATGTGGATGAAGGTGCTCTGATCATAAGACCAAAGTAAACATTTTGGGGGTAAATTGAAAATGCTATGTGTGGTTGAAAGGTAACACTGCACGTCACACTGAAAACCCCATCCCCACCATTAAACATGGTGGTGGCAGCATCATGCTGTGGAGATGCTTTTCTTCAGCAGAGAAAGGAAAGCTGGTTAGACTTGATGGGGACATAGATGGAGCTAAATACAGGAAAACGCTGGAAGAAAACCTGTTAGAGGCTGCAAAACACTTGACACTGGGGCGTAGGTTCACTTTCGAGCAGGACAATGACCCTAAACTATGGTCAGTTACACCTGATGAAGACGGCTTGGCACCGTCGGAACACGTAGTGTGGGATCTAGAGGCTGAATAAAGGTCTGTTTTAATCCATAAATCGGTGCTGTGGTACTTAGCACTCCCAACCAGATCGCTGATAAATGCTGATATAATATGTAGCTCCTTGAGTGATTGCGGCAGGAGCAGTTTGCATCATAGTGCTGAAGGACCCTGCGTCGCCGGGGCAACGGTGGAAACAACACACAGGACCTTGCACAATGTAATTCTTCATCCGGTCAAGTGACTAGCAGGAGGAGGAGGCGAGGAAACCTTTCGGGGCCAGGAGAAGTGAGATGACAGGCTGAGCAGTGACGCTGAATTAACTGAGAGTAGAGATCAGCCAGCTCCCTGTCACTAACGCTTTCACCTAGGGTTGTGCAAAGGGGTGCACAACCTGAAAAGGTTAGTGTAATGAGATAGGGAATACTCCTCATTTAGTGAAATAGGTGAACACATTGCGCCTCCATTCTTTATTTTACATGTGTGGTTGAAAGGTAACACTGCACATCACACTGAAAACCCCATCCCCACCATAAAACATGGTGGTGACAGCATCATGCTGTGGAGATGCTTTTTTCAGCAGAGAATGAAAAGCTGGTTAGACTTGATGGGGACATAGATGGAGCTAAATACAGGAAAACGCTGGAAGAAAACCTGTTAGAGGCTGCAAAAGACTTGAAACTGGTGCGTAGGTTCACGTTCGAGCAGGACAATGACCCTAAACTATGGTCACAGCTATAATGGAATAGTTTAGAATGATCAAAGTATATTCATGGGTGTGAATGACATAGGCAAAGTCCAGGCGTAAATCCCAATGAGAATCGGTGGCAAGAGTTGAACATTGCCATTCACAGACACTCTCCATCCAATTATCTCATTGAGATAGAAGTCATACAGAAAGAAGAAAGGACAAAACTCTATGGGTACCTTTACACGAGGCTACAACAGGCTGGATACAACCCGCTACACGCTACAAATGTAGCTTGTAGCGGCAATATAGCCCGTAGTAGCGGCGTGTGAAGACGGTAGGAGACAGCCGGCAGCAGATACATCTGTTTCCGGGCACTGCCCGGAAACAGATGGCTACACAGGCGGTTGTAGCGAGCTGTATCGGCGTGTAAAGAAGGAACCGAAGGGATGTCTATACACCAGGCGATGTACCTGGTATGTAGCTAGGGCGTGACACAGGCTCCGGGTTACCGCGCCCCTTCAGCGATCATTGGAGGAAGCTCCTGCATGACGATTGGTAGTCGCTGCATAGGGAGGCATATTTAAGGAGCTGACCAGTCACACTACACAATTGCTCGAGCGTCATGTATTAAACAGCCTCCTGCGATGCCTGCCCAATTATGAGTTTCTTGCTTTGTCCTATCAGCGTACGGACGTCTCGTAATCCACAATTGTGGCACGCCTATGTGCTGTCCCTGCGCCCATATTAGCTTGTTGTAGCGGTGTGTAAATGAGGTAAGATGAGCTACAGATGGCTACTTGAGACACCCGGCGATGTATCTAGCTATAGATGTAGCGTAGCGTAGCGCACCTTGTGGCGGCGTGTAAATGTGGTGCGTTTACCGTTTGTAACCGTTTGTGCGTGCTCGTGCACGTGAAGTAGCGGGTTGTATCCAGCCTGTTGTAGCAGCGTGTAAAGGTACCCTAAATGTGTAAAGCTGCTGGATAGGAAGCCCCAAAAACATAGGGGCCAAATATAAATGCAAGTCATAATTCTCCATATATATATATATATATATATATATATATATATATATATATATAGTGTTATAAAGAAAGCAGCACAGCTCCTTTGGGTGCAATTCAGTCCAGCTTGTTCCTGCTGGAAGAAGGGAGTATTGTCCCGAAACGTTGCCAAATACACCTGAAGGCCCAATAAAGGCGATAGGTAACAAAGCTAAGGAGTGCTGCAGTCGTTTATTGAATATATATATATATATATATATATATATATATATATATACTGTACAGCTTGGAGCAGGACAACATGTATAAAAAGTATCATGTGATCAAAATACTCATTTGCCTAATAATTCTGCACACAGTGTATATGGAGGGATACAAGGCTGCATTATACTACATGGAGTGTTGTGAGGCTGTATTATACTATGTGAAGGACTCTGAGGCTGCATTATACTATATGTAGGATAATGGGGTACATTATAATAATTGGATGACTATGGGGGTTACCTTATGAATGGGGGACTATGGGATACATTATAATACATAGAGGACTGTGGGGGTGCATTGTAATATATGGAGGAATATGGGGACGCATTATAATAATTGGAGGACTATGGTGGCTGGAGGAGTGAAACCATATAAACCATGATGAGGAACATTCATACCACGTTAAGAGCCATATTCCAGGAGGAAGACCATATATAGCAAGATTAGGGACATTAATATAGAATGAAGGGTGAGAGGGGGCAATTTGTGAGTCTTCAAACGATTTAGAACATTACACAGGGCCCATACATCTGGACAACATGTGCGGGGGGAGGGGGGCAGGTTTAAATTTCACACCTGGGCCTACCAGACTCTAGTTATGCCACTGATGTTAAGGTTTGTGTGGGGTCCATCATACTGTGTTGCGGGCTGTGTGGGGCCATCATACTGTTTGGAGGGCTAGTGGGGGCCATTATACTGTATGTAGGCCCATTATACTGCATGGAAGCTTGCGTGGAGGTCACAGTTGGGGATCATACTGTGTTTGGAGTCACCATACTTTGCCGGAGTAGTTCAGGGGGATACAATAGGGTTATCATACTGTGTGTGTGGAGGGCACTGTGGAGGAATTCGCTGTGGTGGTATCGTAGAGTGTTTGTGGTGCACTATTGTTGGCATTGTACGAAAAGGGAATCTAGGGTCTTGAAAAGAAGGAGAATTACTTTGTAATGGCTGCAAAAGTTGTGAGTTATGCTCTTCTATAATCCAATTGAATATTATTTCTTTTCTTTTTTTTGGTAAGTGGGCAATTAGAATTTCTGCTGTGGGGCCTCATGATATCTATGTACACCCCTGGATCATGTTGTAAAATATAAACATAAATAATAGTTATTTCTAGTTAACTATTTTAATAGATATTTAGAAGGAAATGGCCTTTTATAAATCAGCTTGTCAGTGACTATATATAGTAGAGTAGACTCCTCTCGTCATATGATATAAAAATACTGTCATTAATGACAGATATGTCTGGCATCTGGGTTACTCCCTGTCTTGCAGCTGACTCCTTTTTAAGCCAGAAGGGGATAAACCCATGTCTTGCCAGAGAAGGCTTTCTATACTTATCAGCTGGTTTCTTTGCAGCTATATTTTAACCCTTTAGGGTTGTCATGTTGATTTAGATCAGACTTGTCTTATACTAGCTTTCAGTGACTAGAGTGAAATTGGCAGCAAAAACCCTATTTAATGCAATGTCAAAATTAGCACGTAGCCCATGAATTTTCTGTGAAGAATTCCCTCCTGCCAAATTCCCAGTGGAAAACTACACTTGTGAATTTCCTCTTATAATGTAATGTGGGGCAGCACAAATATTTCTTTTAAATGATTGTAGTCTGCAATGTTTAAGCTTCACATTGTCTAATTTTGTGCATGTGTTAATGAATAATTACAGTCAGTAAGAATATAATCACACTATACTATTGAAGCTGTTTTTATACTGACTCACTTGGGAAGTCTATCATATGCATAAAATACTCTGTGAATGATTAATAAAAGAAAAGAGCTCCACCCAAGCAAAGATTATGTCCTAATTGTACAAGCGTAGTGCACTGTGTTAGGTGGGATTCACAAATCCATGTTTCGGGGTCGAAGTACGTTTGGCTCTTAGACATATACTGTATGTGGCTGTCAATTTCAGGTCAGGAGACCCATGGTGAGCCTGTGCATTTTAGGCAAATTTCACATTGCCGTTTTTTTTTTTAATCTGGGGAAATGCAAGCAAAACCACCATCCTCCCGGAATCCCCCACAATGATGCAACTGGATGCACCCGCACCAGTATTATCATCAGTGAGAATACCGGTGCTGGGGCAATCCCATTGCATCCAGTTGCATACCTATTTCCAGAGGATCCAGTTGTAAATGACACACCCTCTAGTGCGCCAGTTTAAAAATCTGAATCCAGTGCCTGGATCAAGCGTGATATTTCCTTCAAATTTTACCAAGTTTCATGTGCTTTTGTAGCTCACACAACCCTACATCACCAGCGATCCACCTCCATGCTTTACAGTAGGAATGGTGTTCCTTTCATCATAGGCCTTGTTGACATCTCTCCAAATGTAACGTTTATGGTTGTGGCCAAAAAGTTTGATTTTGGTCTCATCACTCCTTGTTCTAGAAGTTTAGAGGCTTTTCTCCGTGCTGTTTGGCATATTGTAGGCGAGACACCTTGTGACATTTGCACAGTAATAAATCCAAAAGGAACAGTGCTGTTTGATCCACGCACACTGCATACGTATGCAATGTGCGTGAATCAAACAGCACCGTCCGTTTTGGATTTATTCCTACAACCACAGCAATTACGTGGAGTGTGGGTACAGCAGCAACTGCTATACGCTTATACACCGGTTGTGGGTCTCACAACCTAACAAGGTAAGCAGCAACATTTGCAAATCTGCATCAGTCATTGAAAAAGGATGACACTATTGTGCTTTTGTTTCTGCTTTTTCTGTTTAGTTCTTAAGTTTCACAGTAATGGCTTTCTCCTGGCGAGTCGACCATGCAGCCCATTTTTCTTCAAGTGCCTCTCACTCATCTCGTGGGGGCCATGGGGTACTCTGAGCTGGGCCGGTGGATGTTGCTGGGGATGCCACGGTGGCGTGACCCAGTTCGTGTCCCCAGAGCGGTCAATCAAAAAATGGAAGGGGACTCCTTGGGGATCGTGATGAGGGAAGGTACTTGAGGGTAGGGATACCAGACTTGGGGATATTTCTTTACATGATGCCACCTGTAGGTAGTGGCTAATATAGGCCGCCACTGCTCTACAGTTCCTCTGAGGTAGTTGGTGATACGGCAGCTTGATGGTAAACCCTCCACAGGTAGGGCTAACCCTACAGGGCAGCAGATGTTACCAGTGAGTTGGTGCTGGTTTTTCAGCACAGGGGTGCAGCAAGAAAGTCACAGACACAGTGGGGTGCTGTCTCAGGATGTTTACTCACAGCTCAGTTGTTCCAGTCACAGCAGTCATCACCATTGTAACAAACCGCTGAGTGCTGAGTCCTTGGGGATAGAGCAAGGGGGATCCAGCTAACTCCTGAGTAAGGCGGTGGCACTAACAGGCACCCCGACACCCCTTCCTAATTTCCTTTCACGGTCGACTCTTCTTCTGTTCTTGCTTCACCCTCCTGCCCTGCGCCTCGCTCACACAGTGCCCCGAGCCGGTGACTGTGGATCCATCCTAGGGTTACTTTGTAGTCTGTCCCTGAACCCTATATGACCACCTGTTCAGCGGATGTGCATGGTTTCGGCTGCGGCATCTTGGAAGCACCGCAGCCTCCAAGTTGCTAGCTGAGCCTGATTGTTCGCCACTAGTTTGTGGCTCAGTTCCCCTTCTGCAGCCCGGTCCCTCCACACGATTACAATCACTGTAGATGTGGGTGTCCCCAGGTGGATTGCTCACTACCCATTCCCCTGGAACCCCTTCTGTCTTCTGGAGCACGAATGTTCTCTCTCTCTTTCTGTCACAGGGCGAGCTTCCCCCGGCTTCAGTCCCCTGCACATCTCTTTCCAGATGTTATCCTTCTATTGACACTGTGGCCCTCACAGCTTCCCGCCAACGATTCTCCACCAACTACCAACTAACTTCTAGATGTTTCTGTCACCCTTTTATAAGGTCCGTCACGTGTCCAACGTCATCTACGTGTGTCCTTCCTAGCTTCACTCCTTCCCGAGTGCTCCCCTAAACCCTACTCTCCGCCCAGCCCCACTACCCTGGTTTCTCTTCTCCAGCCAGGATCAGGAACTGTGTTCTCCCATAGGAGCAATCTCGCCCTGACCCCGACCTGGAGTGGTCCGTGGTGTCTGGGTGCTTGGATTCCCCATCAGTGCCCCTTTCCTTACCCGAGAGTGGGATACTACACCTGTAAGTGGGGTGCAGTACCTCTTTGGCACACACCGCAGCCACACCGCTAATTTTCAGTGAGTCCTGTATTTCAGCTGATGTTATTTGTGGGTTTTTCTTTGCATCCAGAACAGTTTTCCTGGCAGTTGTGGCCGAAATTTTTGTTGGTCTATCTGATCGTGGTTTGGCTTTTACAGAGCCCCTGATTTTCCATTTGTTAATCACAGTTTGAACACTGCTGACTGGCATTATCAATTCCTTGGATATTTCTTTGTATCCCTTTACTATTTTATACAGTTTAATGATCTTTTCCCGTATATCCGTTGACAATTCTTTTGACGCAAGAGTCTGTCTGGATCTCAGAAACTCACTCAGCTTTTATGCATACACACTGATTACAAGCAAACAGGTCATAGGCGAGGATGTTACCTTTAGTAGCCATTCAAACCCCTTTGTGTCAGCTTCTGTGCATGTTATCTGGCCAAAATCGTCAGGGTATGTGAAATTTTCATCAGGGTCATTTGGATATTTTTGGTTGTGATTAAGATTTAAATAGAGAAAATACAATAGCTTGACTATAAATAGCTTCACCCAATCACTAATCATAATTGGGAAAAAAGGTTTTGTGTGATCATTCATATTCTCTGAAAAAAAGGTCAAGAAAGTAAAAAATCTGCCGGGATATGTAAACTTTTGAGCACAACTATATACTGTATATAGGAAAAGGACCAAATATATCAGCGATAGTAGGATAAAGCAATATACTTGTGTCACGCGCTTAGATGGCGCTGACATTGATGGATGCTGCTGTGTATGTTGTTTGTCTTTAAGAGCTGCATGAGGTGTAGTTGTGAAGGACCTTGCCTCCTGTGTTGTGCTCCAGAGCTGCATTCACTATTATGTTCAGCTGCCGGTTGAGGGGTTGATGTGTGATTCACCTGGAATCCCCTCCCCCGGCTTTAAATAGCATTCCCTCTCCTCTGTCAGAGGCTGCTGATAGCAGTGCTGGTGTTAGCTAAGCAGTGAGTGTCTGGGCTAGTACCAATATGGGAGACCGGCTGCTGTTGGTGATGAATTCACACTGGCTGGGACACCATTTCTGCTAACAGCTAAGAAGGTGGTGGCTGGGCTCGTGCCGGTGTTGGTGAATGGCTGGGAAACCTAATTCTGTTGGGTGCCAGACATTGGTGGTCTGTGCGCCACACTCACACATGGTAGTCGGTTGTTCCCTTGCTCAAGCGTGACAACTTGTAAAAATAACGGCGTTTATATATAGCATGATGCATAATATATGTGGGTCCATGCATCTTTTTTATATTTTTAAAAGGCACAAACAAATTCATTTTGTACAACACCGTATAAGATGCACCATAAAAGATTCCACCATGAATAAGAGAGTGGCATTCCGAAAAAGAGGAGGACCAACAAATTATATGAGATATGATCAAAACATAATAGGAGAGATTAAACATAAGGTTCCAAGAAGTTTAACTTTATGGGTAGCAAGTAAACAGATGTATAAAGGTTTACATACATTATACGCTCACATATAGGCAGGCTTATATACGAATACAAACATAGGTAGGCTTATATATGTACGCAGAATAATGGTAGAGTTGGAAAGGACCTCCTGGGTCATTGTGTCCAACCCCCTGATCAATACAGGATTCACTAAATCATCCCAGACAGATGTCAGTCCAGCCTCTGTATGAAGATTTCCATTCAAGGAGAACTTACCACCTGTTGTGGCAGCCTGCTCCACTTGTTGATCACCCTCACTGTCAAACAACTGTCAAACTGTCAAACAACTAATCTGTATCTTCACCCTTTCAGTTTCATTCCATTGCTTCTAGTGTTTCCTTGTGCAAGTGAAAACAAAGCTGATCCCTCTACAGTGTGACAGCCCTTCAGATATTTGTAGATAGCTATTAAGTCTCCTCTCAGTCTTCTTTTTTGCAAGCTAAATATTCCCAATTCCTGTAACAGTTCCTCATGGGACATAGTTTGCAGACCGGTCACCATCCGGGTAACTCTTCTTTGAACTTGCTCCAGTTTTTTTATGTTTTTTTATAATGTGGTGCCCAGAACTGGACACAGTATTCCAGATGAGGTCTGACGAAGAAGAGTAGAGAGTAGGGATGAGCGAGTATGTTCACCGATACTCGGTGCTCGCCTGAGCATCACAGTGCTTGTGATGCTCGGTGAGCACCGAGTACCGGCGAGATGCTCGAGCTCATGCTCAGGTCCACCTCCCTGCATGTTGGCGCTCTGGAGTCAGCCCACATGCAGGGATTGGCTGCCACACACTGTAATGCCACAGCCCTGTTGGTTGTGGCATTACAGTGATTGGCTGGCCGCACAGCGTCATTAGGTCTATGTAAGACCTGACCGCGCTGTGCTCGTCAATCTGCTCCACATTGTCAGCTAGTGTAGGGAGAGGTACTGCTAAGTGAGGGACAGATTTTGGGTCTTTTAGGTAGTGTAGGTGCTGGGATACAAAATCCATCAAAACAACAGTCCTTTTGTGGACTAATCTAGCTGTATGCAGGCAGGCAGGGTATACAGCACACTTCGATGTACCACAAGAGGCTGTGTACCAGTCAGCACATCTGGGGCTGGTGTACAGGCTCCTAATATCTATCTCCATCAAAACAACAGTCCTTCTAAGGATTAATTTAGCTGTATACAGGCAGAGCGGTATATAGCACACTACACTGTGCCACAAGAGGCTGTATACCACTCAGCACATCTGGGACTGGTCTACAGGCCTCTAATATCTAACTCTATCAAAACAACAGTCCTTCTAAGGATTAATTTAGCTGTATATAGGCTGTATATAGCACACTTCGGTGTACCACAAGTGGCTGTATACGTGTCAGTACATCTGGGGCTGGTGTACAGGCTTTTAATATCTATCTATCTATCTACTAGAAAAAAATTCTGTGCAGCACTCAGCTACTACCAATGATGCACAGATGTTAACAAGCTATATATGTATGAGGAAAAAATTAAAAACTTACAGTTTTTTAAAAAAACTCAAATTCTTATTTTTTTATTTTTTGGGGGTTCTTAGTACACACATTGGCCAATGTCTGTTTGCTCATCAGCCGCGACAAGGTGACCCCAGGTCTGATGAGTCCTAACGTTGACATCCCTGTCCTCCTTTTCCTCCCTGTCCCACTCTGAAGTGGGTAGACACCATCTCAACCTTAGACCACCTGTAGGTGATGAGGGTGCAAATTGCAGACATGGAGCCAGAAACTCCATATGTTATACACGAAACAGAAAAAAACTGCACAGCACTCACAGACACAATGTGAACTGGTGCCAGCAGGGACACTGGATCAAACAACTACAAAAAAATTCTCTGCAGCACTCAGCTGCTACCACTGATGCACAGATGCTAACAAGCTATATATGTAAGGGGAAAAAATTAAAAACTTACGTTTTACGTTACGTAACATATGGAGTTCCTGGCTCCATGTCTGCAATTTGCACCCTCATCACCCACAGGTGGTCTGAGGTTGAGATAGTGCCTGAGGTTGAGAGTGGGACAGGGAGGAAAAGGAGGACAGGGATGTCAACATTATGACTCATCAGATCTGGGGTCACCTTGTCGCGGTTGATGAGCAAACAGACATTGGCCAATGTATGTACTAAAAATCCCAAAAAAATTTAAAAAATAAGAATTTGAGTTTTTTGAAAAAAAACTAAGTTTTTAATTTTTTCCTTATACATATATAGCTTGTTAGCATCTGTGCATCATTGGTAGTAGCTGAGTGCTGCAAAGAATTTCTCTCTCTCACAAGGACTGCAAAGTTTGGGAAGATGCTGGAGTATCTTGCCGACCGTATGAATGTCCTACGTGATTCCTCTGTGCCTTATAATTATTGGATATCCAAGCTGAACACATGGCATGAACTGGCTCTCTACGCCTTGGAAATCCTGGCCTGCCCTGCCGCTAGCGTTTTGTCAAAGCAGATTTTTAGTGCCGCAGGGGGAATTATTACTGATAAGCACACCTGCCTGTCAACTGAAAATACTGACAGGCTGACTCTTATTAAAATGAACAAGGGCTGGATTGGGCCAGACTTTTCAACACCACCAAATGAGAGCAGCGTAATATAAAAGCCAGCTCTCTTTTATGGAGTGGTATATTCCCATGCTCCTCTTCACCGCCACACATGGCTATACGTTTTCTGATTTTAGCTATTTACTTTAGTCTTCCTCCTTCTTCTCATCCTTCATCACCATATCACCAGAGTGACCATGGTCCATAATGCAACACCAACAAAATGTTTTTAAATGGTGTTTATGATGCCCGTAACCCAAAAAAAGTTAGACAGTATATTCATGTATACCCCCAGGGTTAAATATTTCAGTCCATACTTAGTGCATGGGCATTACAAATATAGGAGACCCACTCCTTTGCAATGGGAACATTGTTTTTATGAGGCCCTCCTCCACACCTCTTAACCTCCCTGGCGGTATGATTATGTCAGGAATTTTGTACTAAAAGCGGTACCATTTTTTTGGTAAAAAATTTATTTTATGGGCAGTAATTTTTTACATTTGTATTTCCCGCCCAGTTCCGCCTCCAATGAGCGGCTGCGGCTCACAGAGACGGAACCAGGAAGTCATATGGAGGCATCCGAAGGGGGCTCTCACCGGCGATCACAGCTGTGACATCGCTGGATCACCAGGACAAGGTAAGGAGACTCCGCTGCTCCGAGCGTCAGGGGTGGACCTACCGTGGTGCAGCTGGTTCAGCTGCACCAGGGCCTCGACTGGGTAGGGGGCCCCTCAAGCATCAGTAGGGGGCCCCGGTGACCCTGTGACAGAGGAGAGGAGGGTAACTGAGGGAAGCATCCTGCTTCCCTTGGGTGTTCCCGCCCCTCCTCTCGTCTGCAGCCCAGGCTCTAACCCTATCCCTAACCCTAACCCTAGCCCTAACCCTAACCCTAACTCTGACCTAACTGCTGCTGGCACCAACAATACCACACAACCTTCCCCCCGTCCTCACAATGAGCTGCGGCACCAGCCGCAGCCGCGGGTAAACATGGGTGCAGGGCCGCACCGTCCATTGGACAGTGAGAGCCCTTTCACTCAGGCGTCATTCTGACAGGGGGAGCGGCTGTGGAGAAGGGGGCGGCACCATATCCCTGTCATGGTGCCGGCGGCAAGGGGCAGGTAATACCTGATGCAGGGGTGCCCCCCCCCGGTCCTCACCCGCGGCTGCAGCAGGGGCGGCGGTGCTGGGCTCTGACAGCACTGCCCCCCCCGTCCGCTGCCTCACAATGAGCAGTGGCACCAGCCGCGGGTAAACCCAAGTGTGACTCGGAGTTACCGCTTCTGGCAGTGAAAGTTAACCCCGAGTTACACTCGGGAATAGCGCTAGGAAGGTTAAAAGGGGCATTGGAGTGCCTCCCAACTTTTCTCAGCCTGCATAGGGCAACACTGTGGGAGACCCACTTCCTAATAATGGGAACATACAATATTTAATGGGGTCTTCCTCCATGTCTCTTAACAGGTGCATCGAGTGCCTCCCAATTTCTGGCAGCCTGCATAGGGCAACACTATGAAAGACCCACTTCCTAATAATGTAAACATTATTTAATGAGGCCCTACTCCCCGCCTCAAAAAGGGCATCGGAGTGCCTCCCAATATTAGGCAGCCTGCATAGGGCAACACTATGGGAGACCCACTTCCTAATAATGGGAACATACAATATTTAATGAGACCTTCCTCCACATCTCTTAAAAGGAGCATCGGAGTGCCTCAAAAATGTAAAAAAAAAAATCTTTAATGTAATAAAAAAAAAATAATACACTAATACTGTCTCACAAGTGAGTATGAGCCCTTAACATTTTCCCCAGGAAAATCCTTTTTGGTTTCGTTTTTAGACGTTTTGTTGTGAGCCCGTAAAAGTGGTGTAATACTCAAACAACATTGTTCACAGCAGTGACCTGGGAGCCAGAAATGCTTAAAGGGGTCTTCCCCATGCTGTTCCCATGTCATTTGATCACTGTTCTTACACATTTGTGACTTTTTTATGGTTTTACCCAGGCTGCCGAGGGTGCCGCCGGAAAAATGCTCAGGTCTCCCATAGGTTAACATCTGGCTTGGTGCTTGGGTCGAGCACCTGAGCATCTTGATATGCTCGACCCAAGCATCGAGTACCCGAGTATTTTACTGCTCGCTCATCACTAGTACAGAGCGATAATGATGTCACGTGACTAGACTATATGCTTCTGATAATACATCACAGAATTGTGTTTCCTTTTTTTGCTGCTGAATGCCTATGTTCACACAGGATGTCTTTACTGAATTTTTGCTGCATTTGTACCATGGTTTTATGCTAATATATGCTAATCTAAATCTAAATTTTTGGTTTCCAGCAAAACCTATGTGATTCAGTGAAAAGTGAGCACACACTTTAGTTTAGTTCTTTGCAGAAACCAAAACCTATACAGGTTTTGCTGCGTTTTGAACAGAATGAGCATGTAATTTCTTAACTGCGTTTTTGCTGCGCTCAAAGGACAAAAGCAGCAATCAAAATGCAGCGAAAACGCAGTAAAAACCTACGAAAAACACAGCAAACCTGCCAAGAAATCAGGAGAAACTAGAAACCTGTACAGGTTTTGCTGCATTTTTTGCTTCTTCCCATTCTGTAGAAGTTATTTTAGTTATTTCTGCCCAGATGCAGAATTTTGCATTTCACCCTGTTAAAGAGGACCTGTCAAAAGTGAAAGCATCATTGAAAACTGAAAGCGGTATGCTGCATTCAGGCAAGCTGTGTACTAATGTGCCACAAACAGGAAGTTGATATCACCAACTATTCACATTTTACTTAGGTGCATCCATATAAATCGCCCAATCTGTATATGTACTATATATATATATATATAAATATATATATACAGTACAGACGAAAAGGTTTGGACACACCTTCTCATTCAAAGAGATTTCTTTACTTTCATGACTATGAAAATTGTAGATTCACACTAAAGGCATCAAAACTATGAATTAACACGTGGAATTATATACTTAACAAAAAAGTGTGAAACAACTGAAAATATGTTTATATTCTAGATTCTTCAAAGTTAAGTAGCCATCTTTTGCTTTGATTACTGCTTTGCACACTGTTGGTATTCTCTTGATGAGCTTCAAGAGGTAGTCACTGGAAATGGTTTTCACTTAACAGGTGTGCCCTGTCAGGTTTAATAATTGTATCCAGATCCGCGCCGCTTGGAATAATCAGTCAAAAGTCTTTAAATGAAAGACCCCCCTTCTTTATTTCCACCTACGCGGACTTAGAAGGAGAGTCCACGTTAGAGGTCTGTACCCGAACACACTAGGTGTTTGGTACGGACCATGAACTGTACAGTTCGGGTTCAAACCCACCCCTAGTGCTAACACTTTTGCCATGATTGTATGTACACAAAGAACCAAGTGTGTATATACCTTGAAACAAGTAGAGCCTGAGCAAACAGCCAAAGCAGAGCGCAAGGTTGGGAGGCAGTAGATCCAAAACAGACAGTAGTAGCATCTCCCCAGCACTTGTAGTAGTGTAAGCTGCAGACTCAGTGTTTTCTTGTAGCTAGTGCATATCAGCAGCAAATAGAAAACATGTTTTCAGTGAAAAAAGGAGCATATCCATCCTGATAAATATTTAAAAAAACATTTTCATTTGATTTATTTTTTTCAATTCATTAAAAACCACAGGCAAGGACAACATGTAGTTAAAAACGTATGTATTTCTGGTGAATATCGGTCTTCTTCATAGTTAAAAAAGGGCGATATTCACTAGAAACACATTGGTTTTTAACTTCTTGTCATCGCAGTAGTCTGTAGTACTCACAGTATCATCGCAGTAGTTCCTTTGCCTTGTGGTGCAGCCAACACTCCCGAGCCCGAACCCCAAGTCTTCTCCAGGTGAGTGCTATCTCCAGGTGCTTATCTAACTTCTCATATATTAATTAACATATAGTCTAACTGTGAAACCACAATTTTTTTTTTCAAGGGTTTATGGCATGAGTTCTACAATTTACCAACAGAATATGATACACTCAAGACTTACCTTAAAGATTCCAATCCAATCTTTAGAACTCGCGTTAAAGTTTCCTTCCTTATGGAATTTGCATTGCAAGTCAGTTTTCGGAGGGTAGTATTTCTGCACATTTGTGAAGATAACCTGTGAAAAGCTGTTATCTACTGGGGGATTTAAAGAAGTGGGTGGTTTCTCTTCCTCACAATCCATGATCAGCTGAATCACGAGGCCTGAAGTCTGTCACTAGGGCCTATGTCAGAGGAAAAAGAGACAAATGGTGGATATAGGCAAGTTGTAGTGGTTGGTATATAGATAGTTCTCACAGACACAGCTACAGACAAAGCTTACCGATAGAGTTAACTCAATTATGCTTAAAAAAGCGTAGAGAAATCAGCAGAGAAGCCAGATGATCTTCAGGACTACAGAGTGAGTGTAAAATGAAAGTGAAAGATCCAGTGTTACATTATAAACAGAAAGGATATTCCTGGCACGTAGACTCCTGCAGCAGAGCGTTGTTTGCTTGCTATTAACCACTTCACCCCAGACCTTGTTTTCAGCTTCCTGACCATGCCAATTTCTTATTAGAATTGAAAACATTTGCGAGGTTCCAGTGGACTGATTGATCCGAACGTTTAAGGCGCAACTCAGCAAAAGGCAAATGTGGCACCCCAGAAGTCCGGTTGCCACAGTGGCATTGCCTCCCTCACAGTGAGTGATGTCATGCTTGGAAGCAAGAAGGGGTTCTCACTCTAGGTAACACCAGCATCCAACACTTTCCTGACTCCAGGCCAGAAGGGGGAGCTCTGCACGCGGTTTTCAGGGGAGCTTCCCTATAAATTCTGGTCCAGAGGCGGGGTTTGTCAGTTAAGAACAGAGTCCAAAAGAAAGAACAGTACAGATGTCTTGGGGACTGGAGCTGGTTGGAGCTCGTCCCAGGACAGTGGAGAGCGAGTGAGAGGGAAGAGGAGAGGTCGAGGAAAGCCTTGGGAGCAGAACTGTGACCGAGCTTGCCCCAGAGGAGCACTGGAAACAGAGTCCTTGGTTGTTCGGGTATTGAAGTCCCAGCAGCTAAATCCGGAGGACAGGAGACTGTGGGTCCCTGGCCACACCAAACACTTGGCGGCACAGCAGCATAGTAGAGCCCATAGCCGCCACAGAGGAGCAACACCTGTAAAAGGGCTTGAGCTGCCTGCCATATGGGTAAGAAACCAACTAGCTGGAAGAGGGCAGCAGCATAGTTTTAAGCCGCAGGGAACTAAGAGGACAGCACAGAAGGAATGCCTCCGAACCCACCCGGCGAGGTGGATCCCCAATTGAGTCCTGGCTGTCCGGACCTCCGTTACCATTTATTACCAGCAGCGCCGGACTGGGGTGTCTGGGGCCCACCAGGGAAATTGACTCCACCCATTCTTCAGCTATATGCAAATACCTGCTATCCGTTATACCTATTATAGTGGAGCGTGGATTGTAAAATACAGGTGGTTCCTGAACATCACTGTGCGCTCACCATTACTGCGATGTACAATTACTGTAGTTTGCATTAAAGGGATTTTTTGTTGAAAACAAGTTATCAGCGATGCACAGGTTAGGAAGGTGATCACTTATTTATTGGTGGAATCCGCACCATCAGAAGAATGTGGCACTTTGAGTATTTGGTGTTTTTTACCTCAGTATTTGTAAGACAAAACCAGGAGTGGAGCAATCAGAAGTAATATTTTCTGCATTTCTCACCCTCTCATGGTTTTGTGTTATAAATACTGAGGTGAAAATCTCACCAAATGCTCAACTTGCTTTCTCTGGCGAACCTCTGTAACTGCATCTTTGCTGCTGTGTCACAGGACAGGGAGGGGTTAAATATCTAAATATTTAAAGGAATCCTGTCACCTCCAAAAAGGCACCTAATCTTCAAAAACATGCCCCTGCAGCATCCTATCCCCATTCTCACACTTCTTTTGTCTCCATAATGCTTCCAGTAAAAGTTCATAAAAACGTTTTAATACTCACTCATTAGCCATGATAATTAGTAGGGGATATATTCTTTAGCCCTTAAGGTACCTTTACACGCCACTACAACAGGATGGATACAACCCGCTACTTCACGTGCACGAGCACGCCCAAACGGTTACAAACGGGAAACGCACCACCTTTACACGCCGCCACAAGGTGCGCTACGCTACGCTACATCTATAGCGAGATACATCGCCGGGTGTGTCAAGTAGCCATCTGTAGCTCATCTTACCTCATTTACACACCGCTACAACAAGCTAATATGGGCGGACCTGGTGCAGCAGGGACAGCACATAGGCGTGCCACAATTGTGGATTACGAGACGTCCGTACGCTGATAGGACAAAGCAAGAACATCATGATTGGGCAGGCATCGCAGGAGGCTGTTTAATACATGACGCTCGAGCAATTGTGTAGTGTGACTGGTCAGCTCCTTAAATATGCCTCCCTATGCGGCGACTACCAATCGTCATGCAGGAGCTTCCTCCAATGATCGCTGAAGGGGCGCGGTAACCCGGAGCCTGTGTCACGCCCCAGCTACATACCAGGTACATGGCCTGGTGTCCAGACATCCCTTCTGTAGCTTCTTTACACGCCGATACAGCTCGCTGCAATCGGCTTTGTAGCCACCTGTTTCAGAGCAGTGCTCGGAAACAGATGTATCTGTTGCCGGCTGCCTCCTACCGTCTTCACACGCCGCTACTACGGGCTATATTGACGACGCAAGTTACAATCGTAGCCTGTAGCGGGTTGTATCCATCCTGTTGTAGCGGCGTGTAAAGGTACCTTTAGGGTACCTTTACACGCGGCTACATTTCTAGGGTGGCTACAGGTAACTTACTGGTTGCAGTGAAATCATGGAGAGATTATTCCATTTGTACACAGCAACAAGATAGAAGCTTGTCTCCATGATTTCACTGCAACCAGTAAGTTACCTGTAGCCACCCTAGAAATGTAGACGCGTGTAAAGGTACCCTTAGGGTGTTTTTGTTTGGTGCCTCCTCGTCATAAGATCACCCCCTAATGGGCATGATCTTTTATTCATGTTCTATGCAGGCCCTCCCTGCTTTCCACGGTGCTGGTGTGGCGCCCTACTCACACAGCTAACCACAGACTTCTCTAATGCGCAGTTGGGTTTCCACAGCAGGTACCTTCTACATGCAACCTCTTCCACCCCGGCACAGTAGGGGGAGCACCACTTGCTGACCTTAGGCAAGATCCCCTATAAATACTGCTGCTGGGGGAGGAGATAGTCAGAGTGTGCAGATGCTAGGAGAGCTGCGAAGACGTCCTGGTGGTCGGTGCCGCAGTTAGGCCCGAACCAGTGACCCGGAGTGGCCCTTCTACATCCCGCAACCTAAGTGGGGACAGAAAGCAAGGAGCAGATAGCCAAGAGGGAGCGAGGAACTTAAGGAGTTTCACCCAAAGAAGTACTGGATATTGGGGATCCACACCTGTGGGATACTCAGGACCACAGAAAACCCCGTCACACCGTGGAGGCTTCAGCTACCCGGTTATCCCCTGTTGGTCAAGAGAGGAAGCCAGACACAACAGTGCAGCACCACAGTGATAAGAGAGGGTAACCCGGAGACCGCACAGGAGGAGAGACAGACACCAGAGTCAGGAGGAAGAGAGAGGAGGCAGGTCTGGCTGCATGCAGGCTGTGTTTCATTCATTACAAGGGAACAGAGGAGGCCTTATACCCACTTGCTGTTGACTCACCGTGGCCGGGTTCTACACGTTGCAGGCGTTTCTTCTTCCTCCTTGTCACGGGAACCGCGCCTGCGGCTGTGGAGGCCCGGTGGTCCAGATCAATAAAGACGTCGTTGAGTGAACAGTTTAGGGGTTAAATTGTTTTGTGACGCCACCTATGAGTGTTCCGGTAACTGTACCGACGCTGCGGGGCCTCCGGGGATGGAATGCAGCAAGATGGAACGCTCCCCACAGGCTGAGCGGTGATCCCCGGAGCCAGGAGCTGCGCAAGATGTTCTGAGGCAGCTGCGGTTACCTTAGTGCGCGGAGATATACAGTTCATAAGAAAGCACGGACACTGGAAGTCTCTGCAACGGGTTATTTACTGTAACCAGCAGGCAGTACATGGCATACAGTGACGGGTAGTGGACCGGGTGGACTCAGCAATGACCAGTGTTACTCAGAGATCCGCGGTATTCCTCCATTCTAACTACTTATGTAGCCGTTGTTGCCCAGGAATGCCAGATCGGGTACAAGGAGGCTGCTTCAATGCCCTATCCGGGGTATACGTTCCGGATGTTTTTGGGAGCCTTGGGTCCTTTTTGTGGGTACACTGCTGGCTAGATGACTGTGTG
This sequence comes from Allobates femoralis, assembly GCA_033576535.1. Taxonomy (NCBI): domain Eukaryota; kingdom Metazoa; phylum Chordata; class Amphibia; order Anura; family Aromobatidae; genus Allobates; species Allobates femoralis. Next base: position 357,737,094 of record JARQOC010000006.1, read on the forward strand.
TGGCGGTGGTGGGGTGCTCCTGTAAAGTGGTTCCTCCACTCCTCTGGTTTGCATAGCAGTGCTGAACTACTACTAGCTTCGGTACCAGCAAACCGGCTGTTGATGGGCACGGGATGTTTTTGGACCCGCATGTAGATGCCCGGATGATTGGTTGTTAAGGCACCGAAATAATGGCGCTCAACCGGGGTGATGGCCAGGGGGCTGCACGGGACTGTGCAGGCCCCCTCTCCTAGGTTGCAGAGCTTGTTGGTTTAGCTCCTTCTCCTACGTTGTCTTGGAGAGTTCTCTAGACTGATTCTGCACTAACTTCTCCACTACACACTACCACTACACTCCGCCCACCAGGACCTGATTGGCCCTCTATTCTGATGATGCATGTAGGGTATGGATCTCTGAGTTAACTGTGTCATCGCTTAGTCAGAGAATATTGCTGCTGCTGTCTTGGCTGCAATACCCTCCTGTGACGCACTCGTTGCGGGGCGCCACTCTGTGAGGACCCACTGTGCAACCTGGTCACTCATCAGTGCTCTGGACCACTTTACCTGCCGAACATCAGTAAAAAGTAAAAAAGACTTTGTCGTGTGCGTGTATTATTCCTCTCCTTCCCCAGTGCCCCTCATAGACTGCTCCAGCACTCCCCATCTCAGCCATAACTCCACTCCAAGCTACCCCTTCACACTACGCCGCCCCGGAGGTTCAGTCCTACCTGTGGAGGACTTTACTACAATAGCCGCATTACCATCCACCTCTTGCAGACTGTGGTAGCGCTGGTGCAACATCACCAGAAACTACAGGTGGCATCACGACAACTTGTATATAATCCCCTGTAAATATCAACCCCCTTTTTGAAAGATAGGCCCAGGACACGGGGTCAGGCGCGGCTGCCATTCCCCGTGACACAGTTAACCCTTTGCCGCCTGACACCCGAGTACCCCAAAGCCTGGGAGCATCACTGGCTGTGCATGAAATGATGCGAATCGCATCATTCCCGGGTAGGGTGACGTCAGTACACCCACGCCGCTCCTTCGGCTTCAAGCACCGAATGCGCAAAAGCGATTTGCGGCATTTCATGCCCAGCAAGCACCGTGGAAAGCAGGGAGGGCCTGCATACAACATGAATAAAAGATCACGCCCATTATGACGAGGAGGCACCAAACAAACACACTTTAAGGACTAAAGAATATAGCCCATACTAATTATCATAGCTAATCAGTATTAAAACGTTTTTTATGAACTTTTACAGGAAGCATTTTGGAGACAAAAGGAGTGTCAGAATGTTCATAGGATGCGGCAGGGACATGTTTTTGAAGCTTAGGTGCCTTTTTGGAGGTGACAGGATCCCTTTAATCTATTGGAAATAAAGAAGTTTCCACTTATTGATATCAAAAACAAAAATAAAATAAATGACCGACCACAATCCACTCTACCAAGACCAATATTACCAGATGGAAGTCAGAAATACCACCACACCGTGACCAAATAATAAATAATAATAATAAAACTTTATTTGTATAGCGCCAACATATTCCGCAGCGCTTTACAGTACAACGGTACATATAAGAAAAATATATGGTACAGAAACGTAATGCAGAACAGTAGTTACATACAAGAAACATAGAATCAACTTAGGAAATACAATAAAAAGGCAGAAAATGAAGATGACCCTGCTCGAGGGAGCTTACAATCTAAGACGGGATGGGAACACAAAGTACAGGGGCTTATAACAATGAATATCTTACGTCTAAGTGACTACTGTTAGGGAGAAGGATAGGCCGCCCTGAAGAGGTGTGTTTTAGGGAGCGTCTGAAGCTATGCAAGTTGTGGATGGTCCTAATTTCTTGGGGTAGAGCATTCCAGAGTTTTGGTGCAGCTCGAGAGAAGTCTTGAAGTCGGGAATGGGAGGTTCGGATTAATGCCGATGTTAGTCTGAGGTCACGTTCAGAGCGAAGGGGACGGGTGGGGTGGTAGACAGAGATGAGGGTAGAGAGGTAGGGAGGTGCCGCACCATGAATAGCTTTTGGGTGACAACAAGCAATTTGAATTGGATTCTATAGTGTACGGGCAGCCAATGTAGTGACTGGCACAGAGCAGAAACATCTGAGTAACGGTTTGCTAGATAGGTGATCCTGGCTGCTGCATTGAGGATAGACTGGAGAGGGGAAAGCTTACTGTGGGGGAGGCCAGCTAATAAAGAATTACAGTAGTCAAGGCGGGAATGAATCAGGGCCACGGTGAGGGTTTTAGTTGTTTCCGTGGTGAGGAAAGGGCGAATTCGGGAGATATTTTTCAGGTGCAAGCGACAGGAGCGGGTGAGAGATTGTATATATGGGGTGAAGGAGAGATCAGTGTCCATCAAAACACCGAGACAGCGAGCCTGCTGACTGGGCGTTATCGTGATGCCGCACACCGAGAGAGAGATGTCAGATTTAGGGAGGTTAGTGGAGGGTGGGAGCAGAAGAAGTTCAGTTTTGGAAAGGTTGAGTTTCAGATAGAGAGTGGACATGATATTGGAGACTGCGGTTAGACAGTCATTGGTGTTTTTTATTAGAGCAGGGGTAAGGTCAGGGGCTGAAGTGTATAGTTGTGTGTCATCAGCATAAAGATGGTACTGAAAGCCAAATCTGCTGATGGTCTGTCCGATCGGGGCTGTGTAGAGAGAGAAGAGGAGAGGGCCAAGGACTGAACCCTGAGGGACCCCAATAGTGAGAGGAAGAGGGGAAGAAGTGGAGCCAGCGAATGATACACTGAAAGAGCGGTCAGAAAGATAGGAAGAGAACCAGGAGAGAGCCGTGTCCTTGATGCCAATGGAGTGCAGCATAGAGAGTAGGAGCTGATGGTCGACAGTGTCAAAAGCCGCAGAGAGGTCAAGAAGGATAAGCAGAGAGTGGTCACCATTACGTTTTGCTGTCAGAAGGTCATTGGTCACTTTGATGAGGGCAGTTTCTGTAGAATGTAAGGGGGCGGAAGCCAGACTGCAATGGATCTAAAAGAGAGTGAGAGTATCCCTGCTGTGACAGTTTCTGTGTTGTATTTGACCTCTTGTAGTGCTGCAAAACACAGAGAGCAGATGCACCTAGAGGCACTCACATCCTCAGATGATTTTTACCGCAGACAGAGGCATACGGTAGGACCCGATATACATGAGAATACCTTGAAGACTGGTTATCGGGCTTATATGTAATGCATTACATTAACTAAAATTCTCATTTTTTTTGCTTTTGTAGATTCTTAGCAGTTAGTGCAATTTTCCTCATCCAAATTTCAGTAGCTTTTTACACTTAGCCATTATGCTATACCTTATACTTGTATCTTGTAGTGTGTAGTGTGCAGCGGATTATATGTATATAGTAATGTTTTTTCTCTTGCTAGCACCTACACTGGGAGGTGTGCTCGTCATTTTCTTAATGTTAATGTTACTGTTTTATGACTTGAGCACCCTTCATTACCTGATAGCCAGTCCAGTTTTCCATCTAGTTCATTCCTTGTTTTATCAAGTCTCCACCACACCCATACACGCAGGTTTTAAAATGCACCTAGAGGCACTCACATCCTCAGATGATTTTTACCGCAGACAGAGGCATACGGTAGGACCCGATATACATGAGAATACCTTGAAGACTGGTTATCGGGCTTATATGTAATGCATTACATTAACTAAAGTTCTCATTTTTTTTGCTTTTGTAGATTCTTAGCAGTTAGTGCAATTTTCCTCATCCAAATTTCAGTAGCTTTTTACACTTAGCCATTATGCTATACCTTATACTTGTATCTTGTAGTGTGTAGTGTGCAGCGGATTATATGTATATAGTAATGTTTTTTCTCTTGCTAGCACCTACACTGGGAGGTGTGCTCGTCATTTTCTTAATGTTAATGTTACTGTTTTATGACTTGAGCACCCTTCATTACCTGATAGCCAGTCCAGTTTTCCATCTAGTTCATTCCTTGTTTTATCAAGTCTCCACCACACCCATACACGCAGGTTTTAAAATGCACCTAGAGGCACTCACATCCTCAGATGATTTTTACCGCAGACAGAGGCATACGGTAGGACCCGATATACATGAGAATACCTTGAAGACTGGTTATCGGGCTTATATGTAATGCATTACATTAACTAAAATTCTCATTTTTTTTGCTTTTGTAGATTCTTAGCAGTTAGTGCAATTTTCCTCATCCAAATTTCAGTAGCTTTTTACACTTAGCCATTATGCTATACCTTATACTTGTATCTTGTAGTGTGTAGTGTGCAGCGGATTATATGTATATAGTAATGTTTTTTCTCTTGCTAGCACCTACACTGGGAGGTGTGCTCGTCATTTTCTTAATGTAAAAGAGAGTGAGTGGCAAGGTAATGGGTGAGGCGAGAGTAGACCAGGCGCTCCAGGAGTTTAGAGATGAAGGGGAGATTGGAGACTGGTCTGTAGTTATTTGTGCAGGATGGGTCAAGGGACGTTTTCTTTAGTAGTGGAGTGATAATAGAGTGTTTGAAGGAGGAGGGGAAGATGCCAGTAGAGAGGGAGAGATTGAAGATTGTGGTTAAGTGACTGGTGACCACTGGAGAGAGGGTCTGTAGTAGGTGTGAGGGAATGGGGTCAGAGGTGCATGTAGTGGGACGTGAGGACGAGAGGAGCCTGGAGACTTCTTCTTCTGAGGCTGGGTCAAAAATGGAGAGTGAGCCAGAGGGGATGTGGGGACAGATGGGAGTAGAAACACTTGAAGGTTGGGAGCTGATTTCCTGACGGATGTTTTCTATTTTCTCTGTGAAGTAAGAGGCCAGGTCATCAGCACAGAGGTCAGTGATAGGAGCCTGCACTTTCGGACTGAGGAGAGAGTGAAATGTGTCAAAAAGTTTCTTTGAGTTGTTGGCTAGTGAGGAGACCAGGGTGGTGAAGTAGGTCTGTTTGGCGAGGTGAAGGGCAGAGTTGTAGGTTTTTAGCATGAATTTATAATGGATGAAGTCTCCTGGTGAGCGAGTTTTCCTCCATAGGCACTCCTCGAGCATCGCTGGAGGAATCGAGTTTGTGATGTGAGCCAGGGCTGTTTTACTCTGTGTTTGGAGGTTCTAAGGGTGAGGGGTGCTACTTGGTCCAGGGTACTTTTGAGAGTGTCATTGTAGTAATTCACAGCCAGATTGGGGCAGGAGAAGGAGGAGATTGGGGACAGTGATGAGAGAAGAGAGTCTGTGAATGTGTGAGGGTTGATGGCCTGTAGATTTCTGAATGTGTGATAGGTCGGACTATGCTGTGATGGGCGAGGGTTTGTGAGTGTGAAGGTGAGAATGTTGTGATCAGAGAGAGAAGGAGATGAGTTGTCTAAAAAGGAGGTAGAGCAGAGTCGGGTAAAGACCAGGTCAAGGGTGTTACCATCCTTATGTGTCTCAGAGGTTGAGAGTTGCGAGAGGCCAAGAGAAGTGGTTAGAGCTAGGAGCTGGGATGCAGATGTGGAGTTGAGGCTGTTTATGGGGATGTTAAAGTCTCCCAGGATGAGGGTTGGTAATTCTGAGGACATGAAGTGCGGCAGCCATGTGGAGAAGTGGTCGAGGAAGTGGGTGGTTGAACCTGGGGGCGATACACCACCGCTACTCTGAGGGGGAGGGGACGGAACAGCCTAATGGTGTGAACCTCAAACGAAGGGAATGAGAGTGATGGAGCGGGGGGGATGACCTGGAAAGTACATTGTGGGGACAGGAGTAGGCCAACTCCACCACCACGTCTGTTTCCAGGTCTCGGGGAATGAGAGAAGTGCAGACCGCCGTAGGAGATAGCAGCAGGGGAGGCAGTGTCTGAGTTCTGGATCCAGGTTTCAGTAAGGGCCAAAAGGTTAAGAGAGTTACTGAGAAAGTAGTTGTGGATAAAGGGAAGTTTGTTGCATGCGGACCGTGTATTCCAGAGGGCACATTTAAAAGAAGGAGATGGAGGTGTGCAGGTAATGCTAATAAGGTTACTGGGATTTCTATGTGAGGTGTGTGGGGGGGGTTGAAGTTGGAAGAGGGTGGCCCAGGATTGGGAGAAATATCGCCTGACATAAGCAGTAGTAGAAAGAGGAGGAGGGAGTAATGTTTGGCTCTATGACATTGTTTTTGTTGAGGCAAGACCCTGGAATATGACGGGCTTAGATTATTGAGTAGGGTGAAGAGAGTATGGGAGCAGGACATAGTAAAGGGAAGTAGAGAGGGGCTGATGTGGATAAAGGGTGATGGAGGGGGAATGGGGCGATAAAAGTGGATGACTAATGCACATACATATAAAAGCATTGAAATGAACGTCATTTTGATGCAGTGGGCTAAGTAAAGTACTGAATGGTAGTAAATAGGTAGAGTTGTTACCTTCTGGTTACCTCTGGCTTATCTCTGAATATTCCACTTAAAAATGCCACTTTGAAATGGCACAGATGCCAAGGCACAGAATGCCTTACACCATGCTACTTATAGTTCTAGTGAGCAACAAACAATATGCCAGGTAGGAAGAGGGGAGGGGTCAGAGGAGAAGGATTCATCACACCAGGGGTCAATTAACAAATTACTGCTAAGTGGAAAGTTTGGGTCAGGATCAGCAGGAGACAGAGACAAGGGCAGGAGGAGAAAAAAATAAAAAAAAGCATATTTCTGAGGTACAAAGTAGATGGGAGAATATGTTATACCATCAAAATACATTAGGGGCACACAGTCAGCTTGGATACAGTGGAGGTTAGATACGTCACTATGAAGTCTCTTTCCGTACCAAATCACATATTACCACGACCTAGTGCCCAAATAATGCCACATACAAGTCACAAATACCGCCACACCATGACCAAAGCACATAATACCACACACATAGTGATCAAATGCTACCACGTACAAGGTATAAATACTGCCACACCATGAGACCACATATTAGCACTATATAGTGACCGAATAATACCACATACAAGGGACAAATACCGTCATGTCATGACCAAAGCACATAATGCCACCACATAGTGACAAATAATACTGAATTAATAAAAATGTAAAAAAAGCTCTGTATGTTGGGTCAGTGTACAAGTAATACAGTGATCACCAGTGACATTATACACAGGAGTTCTGTATGTAGTGTCAGTGTACAGGTAACGCAATGATCACCATTGACAATATACACAGGAACTCTGTATATAGTGTCAGTGTGTGTGTATAGGTAATGCATGTAGCTTTCCCCACATTCCATGTAGCTTCTCCTCCCCATCTATGTACAGTACAGACCAAAGGTTTGGACACACCTTCTCATTCAAAGAGTTTTCTGTATTTTCATGACAATGAAAATTGTAGATTCACACTGAAGACATCAAAACTATGAATTAACACATGTGGAATTATATGCTTAACAAAAAATTGTGAAACAACTGAAAATATGTCTTATATTCTAGGTGTCTTCAAAGCAGCCACCTTCTGCTTTGATTACTGCTTTGCACACTCTTGGCATTCTCTTGATGAGTTTCAAGAGGTAGTCATCGGAAATGGTCTTCCAACAGTCTTAAAGGAGTTCCCAGAGATGCTTAGCACTTGACGGCCCTTTTGCCTTCACTCCGCGGTCCAGCTCACCCCAAACCATCTCGATTGGGTTCAGGTCTGGTGACTGTGCAGGCCAGGTCATCTGGTGTAGCACCCCATCACCATCACACCTCCTCCTCCAAGCTTCACAGTGGAAACCAGGCATGTAGAGTCCATCCGTTCACCTTTTCTACGTCGCACAAAGAAACGGTGGTTGGAACCAAAGATCTGAAATTTGGACTCATCAGACCAAAGCACAGATTTCCACTGCTCTAATGTCCATTACTTGTGTTCTTTAGCCCAAACAAGTCTCTTCTGCTTGTTGCCTGTCCTTAGCAGTGGTTTCCTAGCAGTTATTTTTCCATGAAGGCCTGCTGCACAAAGTCTCCTCTTAACAGTTGTTGTAGAGATGTGTCTGCTGCTAATCTCTTGGCTTCCATTCTAATCTGAGCTGCTGTTAACCTGCGATTTCTGAGGTGGTGACTCAGATGAACTTACCCTCCGCAGCAGAGGTGACTCTTGGTCTTCCTTTCCTGGGGCGGTCCTCATGTGAGCCAGTTTCTCTGTAGCGCTTGATGGTTTTTGCAACTGCACTTAGGGACACTTTCAAAGTTTTCCCAATTTTTCGGACTGACTGACCTTCATTTCTTAAAGAATGATGGGCCACTCAGTTTTTCTTTACTTAGCTGCTTTTTTCTTGCCATAATACAAATTCCAACAGTCTATACAGTAGGACAATCAGCTGTGTATCCACTAGACTTCTGCACAACACAACTGATGGTCCCAACCCATTTATAAGGCAAGAAATCCCACTTATTCAAGCTGACATGGGCACACCTGTGAAGTGAAAACCATTTCCAATGACTATCTCTTGAAGCTCATCAAGAGAATGCCATGAGTGTGCAAAGCAGTAATCAAAGCAAAAGGTGGCTACTTTGAAGAACCTAGAATATAAGGCATATTTTACGTTTTTCACACTTTTTTGTTAAGTATATAATTCCACATGTTAATCATAGTTTTGATGCCTTCAGTGTGAATTTACAATTTTCATAGTCATGAAAATACAGAAAACTCTTTGAATGAGAAGGTGTGTCCAAACTTTTGGTCTGCACACTACCTTCTCCCTCTATCCCCATCCATCGTACCTTCTCCCCCATCCACAAACCATCCATGTACCTTCTTCCCCATCCATCCATCATCTTCTCCCCCCTTTTCAATGCCACCCCCATCCATCCATCCCATTCTACCCCCTTTTCCATGCCGTTCCCCCACCACCCATCCATCCATCATTCATCCATCCCACTCTGTCCCCCTAGGCTGCTATCTTTGGCTGTAACAGGAACTTCCTGACTCTACACTCCTGATCCCGGCAGCTTCTTCCTCTGTGGCTCCCAGTCTCCCACTTGCCGGCACCAGGCAACTACTTCTCTGTGGCTCCTGGTCTCCAGTACTAGGTACCCAGCACCAGGCACCCAGCAGCTTCTTCCTTTGCGGCTCCCGGTCTCCGGCACCATGCACCCGGCAGCTTTTTCCTCTGCAGCTCTCGGTCTCCGGCACCAGGTACCCGGCAGCTTCTTCCTCTGCGGCTCCCGGTCTCCGGCACCAGGCACCAGGCAGCTTCTTCCTCTGCGGCTCCGATCTCCGGCACCAGGCATTCGGCAGCTTCTTCCTCTGTGGCTCCCGGTCTCCGGCACCAGGTACCCGGCAGCTTCTTCCTCTGCAGCTCCCAGTCTCCTGCACCTGGTGGCACCCAAAGCACCACGCATCCGGCAGCACCAGGCAGCACCAAGCACCACCCGGGACTTGGTAGCATCCAGACACCCGCAGCAGCACAACAACAAGGCACCCAGGCATCTGGCAGCACCATGCACGACCAGGCACCCGGCATCACCAGGCACCCGGCAGCACCAAGCACTTGGCAGCACCCAGGCACCCGCGCAGCACCAGTACACCGGCATAGCACACCAGGCCCCAGTAACCTGGCACCACATGGCTCCCGGCACCACCAGGCACCACACCAGGGGCCCGGCAGCACCAGGCACCACCAGGGGCCCAGGGGTCCAGCAGCACCAGACACAACCAGGCACCCAGGGGGCCTGGCAGCACCAGGCACCACTAGGGGCCCGGCAGCACCAGGCACCATCAGGGGCCCGGCAGCACCAGGCACCCAGGCACCCGCAGAACCATGCAGACCAGCACCAGACCAGGCACCCGCAGCACCAGGCACCCGACGCCAGGCATCCAGCAGCACCAGGCACAGCAGCACCAGCTCGCAGCACCAGGCCCCAGTAACCTGGCACCACCAGGCTCCCGGCACCACCAGGGGCCCAGCAACATCAGGCACCACCAAGGGTCTGGCAGCACTAGGCACCACTAGGGGCCCGGCAGCACCAGGCCGTGTACAAATGTAACAATGTGTCCATGATTTCACTGCAACCAGTAAGTTGCAAGTGAAATTGCATGCAATGTTGCGACGTGTAACGGTACCCCAGGATGTTGCATTTTGACACATTGAAAATATACAATGTCAAAATTCACCCAAATCTCATCGTGGGCACTCAGCCTTATCGGTTCATTGCTCAAATATGAACATCTCATACCTAATTCTCTCACATTCATTCATTGATTTTACGTATTTGAAAGAGAAGCGGTCAGCAAAATGACACGGTTTAAAAAATTGTTCTTCAGCTTGTTTTACCCTCATTTTTCTATATGATTCTTAAAACCTCATCATTTCTGCATTTATTCCTAGGAGAGTCCACAGTGACAAATATTCTCCCACTATAAGTGTAGGGAGTAAATCAGGTATTTTTGCTGGCTTCATAGTAGAGTAATATCCTAAAGAAACTTAATAACTGTGATATTTTTTTACTTTGCCGCCTTTGATATATCTTTTGTTCTATTTTGAAATGAAGACTGGTTGAGGTTGATATTAGCAATATTCCTCACAGCAGGCATTAGGTTGTATAGAGATTAGTTACTTAGGACAGGGCTGGGACTTGTGATCACAGTATCCCATGGGAAATTTACCATGGCTTAACAAATTATATTAATTAAATGAAGCGTGGCAAGGAAGTTGCAGTGATGTGCCACTGAAATCAATGTGAAGGCTACAGAGACTGTATTTTCCTGTATTTTCTTGTATTCGTTTACAAATTTGTGAATGACTAAAATTATGAAAAATAACATTTCTAGGAGATTAAGAGAGCTGGATTCATGATTCACAGCTGAATGTCTGTGTCTATAGGTATGCTTTTTATTATAACAAAGGTCAGATCTTACACCTGTGTGAATAGAGTTTGAGTTCCCATTCACTAAAGTCAGTACTGTACTGTTTTTCGTGAACCTATTATTGCTTCTTTACTTAAGTCTATATTTTCTGAATTGAGAATGCATTTAAACTTAAAAGAAGTGTGTCATCAAAAAATGACCGATTGCTTAATCAGGTTTTTGTGTTAATTGTATTTTCCTGAAATAATGTTGGCAAAATTTGTTTTTCTATATGATAATTTGTAGCAAAAATTTTTAACATTGGCCTCTGACGCCACTTTACACACACCAACTTATCTGTCCAACTTCTGACAACTACGGGTTGCAGTGAATCATGGACACATTGTTCCATTTGTACACAGCCACAAAATGTGTCCATGATTCACTGCAACCAGAGATCTGTTCAGAAGTTGGACAGATAAGTGGGTGTGTAAAGTGGCCTTGAGCCGTCCTGTTATTTCAGGAATCCACATGTACTATAGCAGCAATTAACAGACTCTGACCCTATCTTTTGTATTGAATCCTTGAATGAGCATGAGCAAAGGTCATTGATAATGCCCCCATCACACTAAATGAGATCGCTAGCGAGATCGCTGCTGAGTCACAAATTTTGTGACGCAATAGCGACATCAACAGCGATCTTGCTTTGTGTGACACTTAGCAGCGACCAGGCCCCTGCTATGAGATCACTGCTTGTTACAAACTGTTCTGGACCATTTTTTGGTTGTCGCGCTCCCGCTGGGCAGCATGCATCGCTGTGTTTGACAGGGACAACGACCAACGATCTCAACACTACGCCCGAGAGTGACAGAGCCCCAACGACCGCCGTATTGTTGCTGCATTGCTGGTCAGATCTGACTGTTTGACATCTCACCAGCGATCCCGACAACGATGCACCAGCGATCCCGCAGGTCGGATCGCTGTCGGATCACTGGAGCGTCGCCAAGTGTGATGATACCCTAAGTGAAGGGGAGCAGGGTGAGCTAGGATATCACCATTGTAATTGGTGGCTCATGTGTCATCAACTGTGTATAGAGGTGTTAACCTTTCAATATAATGGTGCCTTTGTTCGAGTTCAGCGGACCCGAGAGGACTTTTTCAGAGTTCAGAGGAACGTGACAGCTGGGAGGCTGTAAAAAGAAAGAAAATGATGATGAAACATCAGCTCATATTTACCAGTGTCCACCTGCTTGAACTTCCGGGACGCTCATTAACTTCCTTGGTATTCACTGCAAATTGTCACTTCAGTGAGGAAGTGAATGAACACTAATGCCAGCCAATAAGGGTAGCAATCTTCAAAGTTATAATCAACTCTTTAACAAGTCTTTTAATATGACTTAGTATTTTGTACCAGATTATAGGAGGATTATAGTGGCTATATTTATCGATGAGCCAGTAGCGAAATATTCGCACTTGCTATACTCATAACGAGTAGTTTTTAATACTCGCATATTCATCCAAATAGTGAGTCCAATGTTAGTTAATTATTGATAGGTTCCACCTACACACTTTCAGCTATAAAATTAGTCTTTCCAGGACAGGACCGGGAGGGTGGGCATTTTTACAATTTCAATACCTAAAACACCTTGCAGTGCCCACCAGAGAGACCTTAACATTCAATTTGCTTTCCATGAGGTGCCAGCTCACTTTGTGTATTGAAGGGAGGTGTCAATTTTTGTCAGATTGATAACAATCGACACATCACTCACAAGCACCAGTGATACTCACCGAGTAACAAGTATCACGAGTACCGTACTATCCGTGTGAGTAGAGAATAGTAACGATTACACTCATTCATCACTAGCTACATTATACTATTTGAAGGATTATAGAGGCTGCATTATATATATTAGGGATTATAGAGGCTACATTATACTATATAAAGGACTATAGATGCTGCATTATACTATATGAAGGACTATAAAGGCTGTATTATACTATCTGAAGGACTATAGAGGCTGCGAGGACAATAGAGACTGCATTATACTATACAAAGGACTACAGAGGTTACATTATACTATATGGAGGATTGAAGAGGTTACTTTATAGGACTATAGAGGCTGCATTATATTATATGAAGGACTATAGAGGCTGCATTATACTATAAGGAGGATCAATAGGCTACATTATACTATATGGAGAATCAAAGAGGCTACATTATACTATATGAAGGACTATAGCGGCTGCATTATACTATATGGAGGACTTTAGAGACTGCTTTATACTATATGGAGGATAATAGAGGCTGCATTATACTATATGGAGGACGTAAGAGACTGCATTATACTATATGGAGGATAATAGAGACTGCATTACACTATGTGAAGGACTATAGAGGTTACATTATAATATATGGAGGGTTATGGAGGCTACATTATACTATATGAATGACTATAGAGGCTCCATTATGCTATATAGAGGACTACAGAGGGTGTTTTATACTATATGAAGGACTATAGAGGCTGCATTATACTGTATGAATAACTATAGAGGCTGGATTATACTATATTGAGGACTATAGAGGCTACATTATACTATATGAAGGAATATAGACAGGGGCGTAACTACAATAGGTGAAGGGGTTGCAATCGCACTCGGGCCATGCATCCTAGGGAACCTCAAAAGCCCCTTTGGCATATACAAAATGACTAATGCTAATAAAGATTTGCAATAATTGGGTGCCCCATTGTAGCTTTTGCATTGGGGCCCATGAGCTTCAAGTTACACCACTGATTATAGAGGCTACATTATACTATATGTAAAACTATAGAGGTTGCATTATACTATATGAAAGACTTTAGAGACTGCTTTATACTATACTAGCTTTAGAGTCCGGAATTGTCCAGCATAGTAACTGACTGTTCTTAGTTATAATAGAATAGAATTATTGTTTTGCACATAAACTTCTGCCTCTAGATCCTACTCCTCCATAGAATGTTGTCTGGTTCTGCCTCTAGCTCCTCCCCCTCCATAGAATGTTGTCTGGTTCTGCGTATAGCTCCACCCTCTCCATAGAATGTTTTCTGGTTCTGCCTCTAGCTCCTCCCCTCCATAGAATGTTGTCTGGTTTTGCCTCTAGCTCCTCTACCTCCAAAGAATGTTGTCTGGTTCTGCTTCTAGTAACTCTCCCTCTATAGAGTTTTGTCTGGTTCTGTGTACAGCTCCTCCCCCTCCATAGAATGTTGTCTGGTTCTGCCTCTAGCTCCTCCCCCTCCATAGAATGCTGTCTGGTTCTGCCTCTAGCTCCTCCCCCTCCATAGAATGTTGTCTGGTTCTGCCTCTAGCTCCTCTCCCTCCATAAAATTTTGTATGGGTCTGCCTATAGCTCCTCCCCCTCCATAAAATGTTGTTGTGTTCTGCCTCTAGCTCCTCTCCCGCCATAGAATGTTGTCTGGTGGTTTATAATAGAGCAGGCCCGGCGTCAGTGACCGTAGCCTCACGCAAGTATTGTCTTCTGCAGCGCAGAGTGTTTAATGCTATGCGTTGCCAGCAACGGAGCCCATAGAAACCCGCTGTTTACATTGCTAAGCAGTGGTTGGCAAGGTAAACAGCGGGTTTCTATGGGCTCCAGCTCATAGCATTAAACGCTATGCGCTGCAGCTGAAAATACTTGCGTCAGGCTAGGGTCACAAGAGCAAGTGCGACCCTAGCCTCAGGGGCCCCTGAGCACTGCCCCCACAGCCAGGGCCATTTCCAGGGGGCAGCTGGGGGGTCATTTGCAGGGAGGGCGCACTCAGCCTCCTGCAGTGCCGGAGGTCAAGTGGGAGCCGACACAGATCCGCACACTCTGTGCTGACAAGACCTACTCCTTTAAACCCCTCTATTCCCAAAAACTCTTTGAAGCTGAACCCAGTGTCACAGAGCCGGGTCTTGACCCCGGTGACTCCCCAGAAGCAATGCTACTCTGTGCTGACAAGACCTACTCCTTTAAACCCCTCTATTCCCAAAAACTCTTTGAAGCTGAACACAGTGTCACAGAGTAGGCTCTTGACCACGGTGACTCCCCAGAAGCAACGCACTCCACGACCCTGGGGCACATCACATCAGCCTCAGCAATAGCCTTTATTGTCTTCTGTACTACCGTATCTCGCAGCCATTATTTTGACCAGAAGCCAGACCTTTGCTGTATGTATGCATGTAAATCAAAGTCTGAAAATCCTATCGCAATAACGCAAATGCAAATCTTATATGACGATGAATGTGTTGAATAGTTGCAGCAGTGAAAATTTGGCAGATAATATATTCTAACATTTCAACCAAAAAGGTTTTTTAAAACAAAGTCTGTGGAGCAGTGGTCCCCACTACCCAACCTTTTTGCACTTTGAGAATCACATTCAAGTCTAAGCTACTAATAAATGCAGCCTCAAGTACCTGGTCTAATTAAGAGTATCATCCTATTTACAGCATACAATATTTGTCTTCCCCATTATCCCTGACAATAGAAGTACATCCAGATTTGCTGCTCTGTGCTGGCTACTCACGAAAGTTACCATCTGAAGACCTTCCCTTCATAACTGGTCACTAGAACTGGTGCTTATGCACCAAGCTTGCAGACTGTCACAAGTCATACACATTGCACCGCGAGCCACATGTGGCTTCTGAGGCACAGGTTTGTGGGCTCCTGCTGAAGAGAAAACTGAAAGAACAAACAAAGGAGGAGAATGTAGAATCTAAGTTGCTGTGCATGCCTAAGTTTATATAGACATATAAAAATGTAATGTTTTGAGGACAACTCATTCCTCCAGCTCAGCTATTGTTCCTTCAATTGCATTACCTACAGCCTATTTTCGACAGACCTAGGAAAAGGTCACTCCTTTCTTTTTTCCACCAACCCACTGCTCGAATATGATTTCGTGATGGGGGCTCTGCACATACTACTACAGTGTATATTTCCAATTAATAACAGTCTTAGGATCTGAAAAGAATGCTGTAACAAATGAAAAATTACAATAAATCACTAGCACTATGATCATGCTTGATTAGATTTCATGAAAGTAATAACATTTTTGTGAAATAGTGTCAGTCTTACTGTGTCAATATCTATTATATAATTGCCGTAGCGACTTCCGTCGCACATGGCGCTACTTCCGTGGCTTTGTTCGTGGCTTTGTTCGCGCACGCGACTCACTCGCAATGGCCGCGAAGCCAGTCTCCCGCCCCGGTGACGATCGACGAAAGCCGAGACCCGTGGCCGAAAATAGAACCAAGGGCCCGGCTATACTTCGCTCGAAACACCGCTATGTATCTCTATGGGAAGTGAGGCGCTATGCTGATTGGTCGGCGCAGCACACAGCGACCAATCAGCATAGCGCCTCACTTAAGCGGGAAATTTGAAACTCAAAGTCGTCCATTATATCTCTATGGGAAGTGAGGCGCTATTCTGATTGGTCGCTGTGTGCTGCCAGCGACCAATCAGAATAGCGCCTCACTGTCAGCGGTAAATTTGAAACTCAAAGTCGTCCATTATATCTCTATGGGAAGTGAGGCGCTATTCTGATTGGTCGCCGGCAGCACACAGCGACCAATCAGAATAGCGCCTCACTTCCCATAGAGATATAATGGACGACTTTGAGTTTCAAATTTACCGCTGAAAGTGAGGCGCTATTCTGATTGGTCGCCAGCAGCACACAGCGACCAATCAGAATAGCGCCTCACTTCCCATAGAGATATAATGGACGAAAAGTCGTCCATTATATCTCTATGGGAAGTGAGCCGCTATTCTGATTGGTCGCTGTGTGCTGCCGGCGACCAATCAGAATAGCGCCTCACTTCCCATAGAGATATAATGGACGACTTTGAGTTTCAAATTTACCGCTGAAAGTGAGGCGCTATTCTGATTGGTCGCCGGCAGCACACAGCGACCAATCAGAATAGCGCCTCACTTCCCATAGAGATATAATGGACGAAAAGTTCTGAGCACGGCTGGGCTCAGAAAGGAAGAGGATCATTTGGCTTTTTAAACACAAAATTGACTAGAATCGATAACGGGTGTCATGTCAAGTTTACAGAGCCCCTGATGTGCCTTATCAGTGACCCCCCCAAGGTGACCTCATTGAAAACTAGACCCCCTCAAGGAATATATCTAAATGTATGGTGAGCACCTTGAACTCCCAGGTGCTTAACAGAATTTTATACAGTTAAGCCGTGAAAGTAACATAGCACAAATTTCCCCAAAAAATGTTTTTTAGCCCAAAATTTTTCATTTTCACACAGGTAGCAGGAAAAAATGCACTGTACAAATTGTTGTGTTCCAATATTCTATGTGATGAATAAATACTGTTTGGGCACATGACAGGGTTCGGATGGGAAAGAGCATCATTTGACTAATAGAACACAAAACTGGTTGGAATTCATAGTGGCCACCATGTGTCATTAGGAGAACATCTGATGTGCCTAGACAGTGCAAACCCCCTAAAAGGGACCCCATTTTGGAAACTACATCCCTCAAGGAATTTATCTGGACATGTGGTGAGCAATTTGAACCCATAGGTGCTTCACAGAATTTTACATTAAACTGTGAAAATGGAAGAAAAAAACTATTTTTGCAGCAATTACAGCATTGCAGAACTTTGGCATTCTAGCTGAGGTAATCTTGAGAAATTTCACCCCATGCTTCCTGAAGCCCCTCCCACAAGTTGGATTGGCTTGATAGGCACTTTTTGCGTACCATACAGTCAAGCTGCTCCCACAAGAGTTCAATGGGGTTTAGATCGGGTGACTGTGCTGGCCACGCCATTACAGATAGAATACCAGCTGTCTGCTTCTTCCCTAAATAGTTCATGGATAATTTGGAGGTGTGCTTTGGGTCATTGTCATGTTGTAGGATGAAATTGGCTCCAATCAAGTGTGGCGCCGTGCTCACACAGGTAGCCACAGACTTCTCTAATGCACAGTTGGGTTTCCACAGTAGGTACCTACTACATGCAACATCTTCCACCCCGGCACAGTAGAGAAAGCTCCACTTGCTGACCATAGGCAAGATCCCCTATAAATACTGCTGCTGGGGGAGGAGTTAGTCAGAGTGTGCAGATGCTAGTGTCTGACACCAAACCGGGAGCCGGGACTTCACGGGGCAGGCATCTGCTTCTTCCTCCTGTCACGGAACCGCGCCTGCCGAAGTGGGCCCGGTGGTGCAGATTCAAAGGGAAATTGGCTGAACAGATTTAAAGGTTATTTAATTTGTGACGCCACTTGTGAGTGTTCCGGTGATGTCCACCGGTGCTGCTTGGCCCTTCGGGGGATGGAATGCAGCAAGATGGAACGCTCCCAACAGGCTGAGCGGTAATCCCCGGAGGCAGGAGCTGCACAAGATGTTGTGAGACAGCTGCAGTTACCTTCCACTTGCGGAGATGGACAGTTCTAAAGAAAGCACGGACGCTGGAAGTCTCTGCAACGGGTACTTTACTGTAACCAGCAGGTGATACATGGCATACAGTTCTCGGTAACGGACCGGGTGGACTCAGCAATGACCAGTGTTTCTCAGAGCTCCGCGGTGTTCCTCCATTCTAACTAGTTTGTGTTGCAGTTGTCGCCCTGAAGTGCCAGATCGGGTACAAGGAGGCTGCTTCAATTTCCCTACCGGGGAATTCTGGCCGGATTTGTGGGGAGCCTTGGGTCCTTTTGGTGGGTACTCCGCTGGCTAGACGACTTTGTGTGTGCGGCGGTGGTGGGGTGCTCCTATAAAGCGGTCCCTCCACTTCTGGTTTGCATGGCAGTGATAAACGACTCCCAGCTTTGGGACCAGTAATCCGGTAGTAAGTGGGCACGGGGATGTTTTGACCGTATGCATTCGCCCAGTGTCCGGTTGTTGAGGCACCGGAATAATGGCGCCCAACTGGGGGTGATGGCCAGGGGCTGCACGGGACTGTGCAGGCCCCCTCTCCTAGGTTGCAGAGCTTGTTCTTTTTGCTCCTTCTCCTACGTTGCCTTTCCAAGTTCTCCTTACACTCTACCTCTACACTCCGCCCACCAGGACCTTATTGGCCCTCTATGCTGATGTGCATGTAGGGTATAGAGCTCTGAGTTTTAACTGTGTCATTGCTTAGTCAGAGAATATTGCTGCTGCTGTCTTGGCTGCAATACTCTCCTGTGACGCACTCGTTGCGGGGCGCCACACTCCCCCTTGGTGAAATACGCTTGTCCCCAAGTGTCGCGCTACCCAACATTACAGAGAGATTTTTATATTTTTATAACAGGTCATAAAAGTAACACTTTTATTAATAACAGGTATCTATTATATAATCACGAATGGGTTTTTTGCCCCTTTTGAGACCGCTCTCGCTGCGAGTCAGCGTGGTCATGTGGATACGAACGAAGCATTGGCCGCGCAGCGGCCATTGCGAGCAGCTCTAAGGCGACTCGCTATGCCCGCGCAGCGGGCATGGCGAGTCGCCTTAGCAGCGCGAAGCATTGGCCGCGAAGCGGCCATTGCGAGTCAGAGACTCGCTCTGCTAGAATCCCGATGCATTGTGCATCGGGCACCCATCTAGTCTATTATATAATCACGAATGGGTTTTTTGCCCCTTTTGAGACCGCTCTCGCTGCGAGTCAGCGTGGTCATGTGGACACGAACGAAGCATTGGCCGCGCAGCGGCCATTGCGAGCAGCTCTAAGGCGACTCGCTATGCCCGCGCAGCGGGCATGGCGAGTCGCCTTAGCAGCGCGAAGCATTGGCCGCGAAGCGGCCATTGCGAGTCAGAGACTCGCTCTGCTAGAATCCCGATGCATTGTGCATCGGGCACCCATCTAGTCTATTATATAATCACGAATGGGATTTTTGCCCCTTTTGAGACCGCTCTCGCTGCGAGTCAGCGTGGTCATGTGGATACGAACGAAGCATTGGCCACGCAGCGGCCATTGCGAGCAGCTCTAAGGCGACTCGCTATGCCCGCGCAGCGGGCATGGCGAGTCGCCTTAGCAGCGCGAAGCATTGGCCGCGAAGCGGCCATTGCGAGTCAGAGACTCGCTCTGCTAGAATCCCGATGCATTGTGCATCGGGCACCCATCTAGTTCACATATAAACTGGTATGCAACAGGTTAACCTTTTTGCGGACCCGGTGGGCGGTCGGCTGTCCTTTACATGAGTCCAGGGCTTTTGCCACCAGGCCGCTATTAGCGGTTAAACAGGGAATAAAGTCAGTGATAAAGTTCAAGCCAGTCACTTATGCAGGGAACTATTGCGCACTCGTATAGCGAACCAACCGTCGCAACAAGCGTGTCGCTCATAGGTGATTATGTCCCCTCTATACAGGTCGCAATCGGGATGTCCCCTCGGCAAGTGCGACTCTACATCGGGTCTCCCCACAAAGATCTCCTCGTACACACCCTCCTCCCTGGTGAAAGCCCACCCGTTAGATAGATTGAACGAGATCACTCTACCTTCCTTGCGAAGAGTATCAGGTAACGGGGGTTGCCGACGAGCCTCGGCATGGGCCTCCGTGTTGGCGCGTTCACGGGCTCGCCACTCCGCCCTGCGGAGCTGACGTATGTCATCGTCGGTACGAACCGGGGTGTGGACGTAGTCCTTGCGATGCAGGGGCTGCCAATAAGCTTGGGCTTGGCGGGAAGTCTGGATGGGAACTCTGGTGAATGGCACCGGGGAAGGCGCCGCGGCTGCACCCGACCAACGTACCCGAGCTGATGGCTCGGCCGGAGGTTCCTCAGTGTCTCCCCAGGCAAAACCGGTGTAGAGGTCCTCAGCTGTGCTGTGGGTCTCGTCGTCATCATCCTCCTCTCCCTCGACGATTACATCGGGCTGCTCGGCGGGTGGAGATGCTGGATTGGATCTCTCCAGGCAGATGGGTGGCTGTGCTGCAGAATTCTCCTCGGGGTCATCCTGCAGGGCTTCCAGGCTGCCTGCTTCTTCATCGGTGACTTCAGGTAGTGGTGTCTCTATCCCGGTGACCAGGTAGGCCTCTGTAGTTGCAGAGGAGGCGACTCCGGGATGCTGTCCTTCAGGGCAGAACGGCAAACAAAAAGCCATATCTGAGACTGGCTAATAAAAGAAAAAAACTTAATATGGGTAAAAGAACACAGACATTGGACAGAGGAAGATTGGAAAAACGTTTTATGGACAGACGAATCAAAGTTTGAGGTGTTTGGATCACACAGAAGAACACTTGTGTGGCGCAGAACAACTAAAAAGATGCTGGAAGAGTGCCTGATGCTGTCTGTCAAGTATGGCGGAGATAATGTGATGGTCTGTGGTTGCTTTGGTGCTGGTAAAGTGGGAGATTTGTACAAGGTAAAAGGGATTTTGAATAAGAAAGGCTATCACTCCATTTTGCAGCTCCATGCCATACCCTGTGGACAGTGCTTGTGTCGAGCCCCAGGCTGTGGGTACTTGGGTATCAGGCTCCAAGGGTGATTAGCGCTCCTGTTGTCACGGGGAGTGGTGGCCGTACCTGATCCCGTGTCTTAGGGGTCTATTCTTTAAAAAGGGGATGTATTTACAGGGGATTATATACAGTTTGTCGTGACGCCACCTGTAGTTCCTGGTGAGGTGTAACCAGCGCCGCCACAGTCCGCCGGAGGTAGATGGTAATGCGGCTAGTTTGGTAGAGTCCTCTACAGGTAGGGCTGGACCTCTGGGGCAGCGTAGTGTAAGGGGGCACCGTGTAGTGGAGCTGTGGCTGGGATGGGGAGTGTTGGAGCAGTCTATGAGGGGCACCGGGAATGGAGAGGAATGACACACGCACACTGCAGAAGTCTCCTTTACCTTTTACTGATGTTATAGCAGGTAAAGATGTCCAGGGCACTGACAGGTGACCAGGTTGCACAGTGGGTCCCCACAGCAAGTGGGTATAAGGCCTCCTCTGTTCCTCTGTAATGATTGAAGCTCAGTCTGCATGCAGCCAGACTTGCCTCCTTTCTCTTCCTGACTCTGATGTATGTCTCTCCTCCTGTGTGGTCTCCGGGTAACCCTCTCTGATCACTGCAGTGGTACACTGCTGTGTCTGGCTTCCTCTATTGACCCACAGGGGGACCGGGTGCCTGAAGCCTCCACGGTGTGACGGGGTTCTCTGTGGTCCTGGAGTATCCCACAGGTGCGGATCCGCGATGTCCGGTACGTCTTTGGGGCGCACCCACTCAAGTTCCTCGCTCCCTTTAGGCTGTCTGCTCCTTGCCTTCTGTCCCCACTTCATTGTTTCGGGCCTAACCGCGGCACCGACCACCAGTACGTCTTTGCAGCTCTCCTAGTGTGGTGCCCCGCAACGAGTGCGTCACAGGAGGGTATTGCAGCCAAGACAGCAGCAGCAATATTCTCTGACTAAGCAATGACACAGTTAAAACTCAGAGCTCTATACCCTACATGCACATCAGCATAGAGGGCCAATAAGGTCCTGGTGGGCGGAGTGTAGAGGTAGAATGTAAGGAGAACTTGGAAAGGCAACGTAGGAGAAGGAGCAAAAAGAACAAGCTCTGCAACCTAGGAGAGGGGGCCTGCACAGTCCCGTGCAGCCCCCTGGCCATCACCCCCGGTTGGGCGCCATTATTCCGGTGCCCCAACAACCGGACGCTGGACGAATGCATACGGGTCAAAACATCCCCGTGCCCACTTACTTCCGGATTACTGGTTCCGAAGCTGGGAGTCGTTTATCACTGCCATGCAAACCAGGAGTGGAGGGACCGCTTTATAGGAGCACCCCACCACCGCCGCACACACAAAGTCGTCTAGCCATCGGAGTACCCACCAAAAGGACCCAAGGCTCCCCACAAATCCGGCCAGAATTCCGCGGTAGGGAAATTGAAGCAGCCTCCTTGTACCCGATCTGGCACTTCAGAGCGACAACGGCAACACAAACTAGTTAGAATGGAGGAACACACCGCCGAGCTCTGAGAAACACTGGTCATTGCTGAGTCCACCCGGTCCGTTACCCGAGAACTGTATGCCATGTATCACCTGAAAGTTAGTGGGCGTGACCAGCTTAGGTTGTGCGCGTGGCCTAGTGTTTCCTTTTGTGTAATAAACATTAATTTTTAAGTCCAGATGGATATGGAGTTCTTTATAGTAGAAGTGTAGATCAGGGGATAAGACCCCCAGGCAGTGGCAGTGAAGCCCGCTTGCATAATTAAAGGGGCAAACTTGTGGCTTAATTTGTGGACGTAATGCCGGGGACACTATGAAGCAGGGGTGGGATTCAAATTTTTAACAGGTTCTGTGTTTGTGTGTAGGGAAACCACGCCCATTTTAAACCTCACACATTTTTAAAGCAATGCCTATTTTAAACCATAGCCATTTTTAAACCCACACCCATTTTAATATAAAAACCCCACCCATTTAATTCCAAGCCTATTGCTCAAACATATACAAATAAGGGTGCAATAGGACAGCTGTTAAAAATTGAAGCGATATTGGAACGAAGTGTGAACCTGGCTTCTCTGCTGCCTGAGGTGGACTGCAAAATGACGCACCCCCCCCAAACACAAGGATGTCAGCGTCATCACACGCACTTACAAGAACTACACAGAAGAATCCAGAACAAGGATCATTAATGGCAATAGCAGCCTGGAACAAGCATAAGGACACACAGTGATGTCGGCAGAGCAGTGGTGCTTTAGGCAGACACAGTCCTGCATCCTTATAGCACAGGAGGCAGCACTGATTGCCAACCTATTATCTATATATACAAAGGACCAGGGTGTACAACAATCCGCGCTGCTGAGTATAAGGAAGTACCACAATCTTGGTATATAAGAATGGTGTTTTATTTCTTCTACGCGTCTCGGGGCTGTCCCAGCCCCTTCCTCAGGAATACCACCATGTTTATGGTGGTATTCCTGAGGAAGGGGCTGGGACAGCCCCGAAACGCTTAGAAGAAATAAAATACCATTCTTGTATACCAAGATTGTGGTCCTTCCTTATACTCAGCAGTGCGGATCGTTGTACAGCCTGGTCCTTTGGATTTATGCATATGTTCTTCCTGATGGAACGGCGGATCCTGCAGCAGCTGTTTTGAGCGTTTAAACCGGTTTTGGGACACACAACCGCATAAGGTGAGCAGTACCTCATTTTTTAACTATCTGGTATCTAAGAGATAAGACTCTATTGCGTCCTTGTCTACCCTTTAATAACCTATTATCTATGGCAAACGCCTACAAAACTCTGGGCGGCTCCAATGTGGCCACTGCCTGGCACTAATTAGTCAGATATGTCTACCATGTAGCACCATCCACACACCACATGCAACGACCTTCAGTCTGAGCATCAACAAACTGCCACTAAACTAAGCTGGGAAATGGCGCGTCTTCCCCAATAGACCATGCCTCCTTCTCCCGAAACGCTTAGCCAATCATAAGCACCATACATGGGGTTGTCCAGAGCTAATAGCAGGGACCTTCCAATTGGGTTGAGCAAAGGATGTGCGAGCGAGAAGGGGGATGAGCGCCACTGACCAACCGCCAGTCGGGAAAACATGGCTGGATGCCTGTATGCACTGAGGGGCGGCACTGGACATGGTGTGTAAGTTATGGCCAATCAGTCCTCAGTCCTACAGCAGAAGCATATGTGAAAGGGACAATGCATCCTGCACCAGGGGCGCACATAGACATCATGTGACCCCATAGTAGAAGTTCTATTTGGGCTTCCCCCATAAAAAATGTTTGCTGCCCTTGCAAAGTAATTTTTCTCCTACTGAAGCCCCTAGATTCCTGTTTCATTGCCCCTATAAAGTATTATGCCAACAGAATTTCCCCACAAACACTGTATGATCCCCCACAGTGATTCCTCCACATGCACAGTATGATAACTCTATTGTAAGCCCCTCAACCACCCTGACACAGTATGATCTCCACTGTGACCCCCACACAGCCCTCCATACAATACAATGGACCTACATACAGTATAATGACCCCTAAACCTATTCACATTGTATAATGCCCCAACACAGCCCTGCATAAAGGCTCCCTCTAAGTATTATCATACCCCCACAGACCATCAATTACTGCAAGAGGCAATATTCCTTAGAAAAAAAAATGTAGTGAACATAAAGTTAAGTTTTTGCTTAAAAAAAAAAGTACACCTATAATTATGTGCTTCTGCAACCGACCTTGAATGTACAAGGGTTACAAGGTGAAAGTAAAGTAAAGTGATGACATTGAGTTCATTATAATGAACTTCTATGTAGTATAATTGGCTCCATATAGTCCAGAGTTCAGTATAATGGCTTCCATATATTATAATTGGCTCCATATAATCCCCCATATATTATAATACATTATCCATAGTTCTTCATATATTATAATGCACAGCCATAACCCTCTATATATTATAATTCACCCCCATAGTCCTCCATATAGCATAGTGCACCTCCATAGTCCTCCATATACTATAGTGCACCCCCATAGTCCTCCATATAGTATATTGCACCCCAATAGACCTCTATATAATATAATTCATCCCCATAGTCTTAAATATAGTATAATGCACCCCCATAGTACTCCATATAGTATAATGCATCCCCTATAATCTTCCTTGTAGTATAATACACCCCCATAGTCCTCCATATAGTAAAGTGCATCCCCATAGTTCTCCATATAGTAGATTGCACCCCCATAGTCATTCTATATTATATTGCCCATTACATAGTTTCCCAATAGTGTACTCACTGATTAAATAACAAAAGTAAATACTCACATCTCTTCTGCTCCGGTCTCCTCAGCATCTGCTCTGCCGCTCTGCACGTCTCAGTACAGCAGCGCTCAGTGATGACATCATTTTGCCCTGCTGTGTTGAGCTGCAGAGGGTAGACAGCAGCGGCCAGGACTCTGGAGAAGAATGCTGCTGGCAAGAGGTGGCCGGGACTATAGGAGTGGGAGCGGCATCCGTTGGGGGCTACCACTGGTGCGTACACCTCATATACACATGGCTCCGCTCCATACACCCCATACACACTTAGCTCCTCTCTGTAAACCTCATAGACACGGCGCTCCGCTCTGTACACCAAAAGCTCTGCTCGGTGCACCTCGTACACATGCCCCTCCGCTGTGTACACCCATACACACGCGGCTACACTCCGTGCACCTATTACACACATGGCTCCGCTCCATACACCTCATACACATGCGACCCCACCTCATACACCTCGTACAAACGCCGCTCCGTACACCTAGTACACAAGTGGCTCCGCTCCATACACCTCGTACACATGGGGCTCCGCCCTGTACACCTCGTACACACGCCACTCTGCTCTGTACACCTCCTACACACCGCTCTGCTCTCATCTCTTCTGCTCCAGTTTCCTCAGCATCTGCTCTGCCGCTCTGCACGTCTCAGTACAGCAGCGCTCAGTGATGACATCATTGTGCCCCGCCGTACTGAGCTGCAGAGGGCAGACAGCAGCAGCCGGGACTCTGGAGAATAATGCTGCTGGCAGAGGTGGCCGGGACTATAGGAGCGGGAGCGGTATCCGTTGGGGGGCTACCACTGGTACATATATGGGCACACCCAGCGTGGGGCAGGGGTGGGTAGCTGCCCCCCCCAGAATGGAACCTGTCACCCCCTTTGGCCAGTGAATATCTACGGGAACCTGGCAGTGCATTTTCCCCTAGTGCAGCAGGAGGGCACCACCTGGTCCCCTGCTGCAGCGCCCAAGGTCTCTCCCCGCCGGCCACATCTTCCGTCTCCCCCCTACCCCCGCACTGTGAGCCAGCTTTTCTCTGTCCCCGCTATCAGCTGACAGCGGGGGCAGAGAATCTCAAGCCGCCGACTCCTGCAGTCCATTGTACACAAAGCATCTATTAGACGCTCTGTATGTACAATGGAAGCCCTGATTCCCGGCATTTCCGGTTCAGGGCCATGTCATCAGTTCACCTGACTACACTAATGACGTCACCCAGCAGAGAAGACAGAAGGATGGAGCGCAGCATTCCACACTGGAGCTGAAGAAAACAGGGGGCATTAACGTAATTAGGGGAGGGGACAGGGTTGAGAGGGTGTATGAGGAGCAGAGTGGGGGGAGTATGAGGAGCAAACTGGGGGGAGGGGATAGGGGGTGTATGAGGAGCAGAGTGGGGGGAGTATGAGGAGCAAACTGGAGGAACAAGTGGGGGAGAGAGTATGAGGCACAAGCTGAGGGAGTATGAAGAGCAAACTGAAAGGACAGGGTGGGGGGGAGTAGATGGTGGGAGTATGAGGAGCAAATGGGGGCAGGGTGGGGGGAGTGGTTTGGGGGTGTATGAGGAGCAAACTGGAGGGACAGGGTGGGGGGAAGTATGAGGAGCAAACTGGGGGAGTGGGTTGGAGGGAGAATATGTGAACCAAACAGGGGGAGTATAAAAGGAGCAAACAAGGGGGAGAGGGTTGGGGAGTGGTGTATGTGGAGACAGCATAAAGAGAAAATGGGGGATTTTAGGACACAATACGGAGCAAGGGGAGATAGGTATAGACACAGTATGTGGAGGACAGTATGTAAAGCAAGAGGGTAAATTTGAGGATCCAGTATAAGGAGTAAGGGAAAGATGGCTGCGGCACAGTATGTGAAGTGGGGGGGATTATATGGGTGTGGAGACAATATGCGGAGTGAGGGGCATGGTTGCGACACAGTATGTGGAGTGAGGAGGGATAGGTGTGGACACAGTATAAGGAGTTAGGGGGGGTTATAGGGGTGTGGATACAGTATAAGGAGTGAGGGGGGATGGCTGTGGCACAGCATGTTGAATGAGGGGATCAGTGTGGACACAGTATGAGGGGGACGGCTGCGGCACAGTATGTGGAGTGAGGGGGATCGTGTAGACACAGTATGTGGAGTGAGGGGGATGGCTGCGGCACAGAATAGAGTATGAGTAGTGTGGGGTTGTATGGAGAGGGGGCAGCATGCAGGGACAGTATGTTGAGGATGGGGAGTTTGATGAGATAGAACAGTATAAACAGTGGGCAGTATAGGGAACATAGTGTTAGAGGACAGTGTGACGAGGGCGCCCAGTATAGAGGGAGAGGGCAGTGTGAAGGGCATGTGCCATGGAGAGGGACAGTGTGTAAATCATATTATGTGCAGGGAACAGTGAGGAGGAGCAATTATTTTTTCTGGGGCACAGTGTAGTGCAGATATTTTCACTTAGGAGATATTTGACAATTTGCTATGTTTAAGGGTAACGTGTCGGGATGTCCTGCAGAAGACGGAGAAGATAGACGTCTGCAGAGATGAACTGCGGATGTGAAAAGTCATCAAGGTGCCTGGACAAGATGAAGGAAAGAAATAGACGACCCCGATCGGAGACAACGTCATCTATAAGGTACCTGGATGTAAATAATTATTTGTGATAATGACTAATTCTCATGAGTACTGTGGTTTCTGTATGCTTCTATTGATGGCTGGTAACAACAACTCCCAGTACCCTTACCATTGTTAAGGATGTAGTAGGAGTTGTAGGTTCATGCAGTACAAATGTGTGACTGACATTACAATTGTTTTACCAAGTACTGATTGTGTTTGTGATGCTGAATTGTGTTAATGATGAGGGTTCTATTTATGTATTTCTGTACCTCTGGTGGGTCTGGTGATGTATTGATGTGGGTTTTGACATAGTGCTTCTGTATTGATAGGGGTTATATGGATGTATTTCTGTACTGAGGAGGGTTTGATGCTGTGTTTCTGCACTGATGAGGGTTCTGGTGATGTATTTCTGTACTGAGAGTTTTGACATAGTGTTTCTGCACTAATGGAGGTTATATGGATGTATTTCTGTAACTCTGGTGGGTCTGGTGATGTAGTTTTGGGGTGTTTGTGCTGTAGTTTTGTACTTGCGAGACTCGGTCACAGGTGCGCTTGCATTCAGCACGCAGACCTGCGCCAATGTGACATACACAGGAGAGCGGTGGCCTTTTCACAGGAGCAAGGCGGGCATTTCAACCAGTGGGGCGACAAAGACCAGATTGAGCAGATCCTCCCGGACCATTTTCAGCTAATTTCCATACCGCTCAGGAAATATTAAAAGTTCATTTTTGAGGTACACAGGGGAACCGCTGAGCATATAGTGGTCACGGGAATCCCAAATACATCATGTATAAAGTGGTGGGTACGGGTTAGAACGGCTAAAGGGAGTGACAGGTTCCCTTTAAAGGGAACCTGTCAGCTCTGTTTGAAATTCCCTCCTCCTGTGGTACTCTGATGCGCTGGCCGAAAACATCATATCCGACCCGGTGCATTGTGGGGTTGATCATGTGTTCGTCCCAGCTTCAATATGCACACTGCGCATGCGCTGGAGCCCAGCAGAACACGTGATCAGCCCCCACAATGCATCGGGCCGGATATGATGTTCTGAACATCCATGGCTTGCCCCCGATAGTTTTGATCCTGGGTACGCCCATGGGTACGTCACCTTATACACACGCGGCTTTGATCCATACACCTCGTACACACTCAGCTCCACTCTGTAAACCTCATACACACGCCGCTCCGCTCTGTACACCTCATACACACACCGCTCTGTTCTGTACACCTCGTACACATGCCCTCCCGCTATGTACACCCATGCACACGCGGCTCCACTCCATACACCTAATACACACGCGGCTCCACTCCGTACACCTCGTACACATGCGGCTCCGCTCCATACACCTCGTACACATGCGGCTCCGCTCCGTACACCTCGTACACACGCGGCTCCGCTCCGTACACCTCGTACACACGTGACTCCGCTCCGTATACCTCGTACACACGCCGCTCCGCTCTGTACACCTTGTACACATGCCGCTCTGCTCTGTACACCTCGTACATACTTGGCTCTGCTCCATACACCTCGTACACACGTAGCTCCGCTCCGTACACCTCATACACACGGCTCCACTCTGTACCTCTCGTACACATGCTGCTCTGCTCCATACACCTCATACACACTAAGCTCCGCTCCTCAAACACACGCTGTTCTGCTCCGTACACCTCGTACACACGTGGCTCCGCTCCATACACCTCGTACACACACAGCTTCGCTCCGTACACCTCGTATACACACGGCTCCACTCCGTACACCTCATACAGACTCGGCTCTGCTACATCCACACTGTAAATACCTCCTGACCCCACACATAAACTTCACCTCATCCAGCACCATGACAACCAGCACGCCAGAGTCCTGCATTCACTGAGGAGCTGATCATATGACCCCTGACTCTTCCCCTCCATGTGACATCATCACAGGTCCCGTAAGCACAGAGCAGCCAGGTGGAGAAGAATGTGGTAGGGACAATAGGAGCAGGAATGGTGATGATAGGTGGCCCATGCCTGCTGCTGAGAGCTTCATCTGACCACCCACCCCGCGCTACTGCTGCACCGCCGCCGCTTTGCTCCTCCCTGCTCTCTGCAGTCACAGCCCACTCTGCTCTGCTCCTCACAGTATGGGGGGATGCTGGGGAGTGATTCGAGCAGGGTGTCTGTGGGCTGCAGCTGACAGATCACGGCTCTTGATTTTTCTGCTTTTGGGAGTCAGCTGCTGTTTTAACAACCGGCTCCAGGGAACCGGGGAGACCCGGGAACATCCCATCCCTGCTATGAAGTGTCTAAATGATATTCTATTATGCAGCCCATAACAAACTTTAATAATGCAAGGGGAGCTTTGCCCCCCCTGAACTCCCCTGCCCGGGGGTCTTACCTCCAGACCCCCGTTGCTATTATAAAGATTTCGATGACTACGTGGGCTAGAAAAATTATGTTTATTTTACTGCACCTTAAAAGGTAACAGAATAAAGGTTTAGAGTCCAGTGCCACAAAAATTCTTTTTATTTCATGATTAAAAATTAAAAATCACACATCTTCCAGAGGAGCTCTGGACGCGTTTTATGGGTCTAGCCCACTTAATCATCAGTACAATGGCAATACAAACAACAGGAGTATATACAATTTAAAAAGCAAAACCACCCCCTCTCGCATGTGTGACAAATATACATCATTTATTTCTATCCAATCATATTTAGATGCAGATTTAAAAGAGTAAAAAAAAGAAAAAAAAAAAAACAGGAAAGGAGAAAGAGAGAAAAAGAGGAGAAGCAAAGATCTGATACCTGAACGTAAAAGAGGAAGAGAAAAAAAAAACCAGGAAGATGAATGAGAGGAAAAAAAAGGAGAAGTAAACACCTGTATAGGAAAGTATAGCAAATCAGAACTATAGTTCAGATCCTGCGGGATCCGTGCATCAAGCCACAGGATCCACAATCTTTCTTGATTATGTAGTGCTTTCTCCCAATTACTTCCCCTCTATGGACCGGGTATCCTCTCTATACTCCTGATCTTTACAGTTTTAAGGTCCCCTGCATGGAAATCCCTATAATGGCGCGATATACCTAACATGCCCGTTCTGTTGGTTTTTGAATTGGGATTTGCCCCAGTAATGTGCTCTTACATCCTTACCTTAAGGGATCTGATAGTGCAACCTATATAATATTTTTTACAGCTGCTATACGTAGCCATATACACTACGTGGGACGTGTTACAGTTGATATACGTAGATATTCTGTATTGCTTCCCAGTTCGATTATTGCAAAAGGTTTCACCCACATCCACGCATTTACACATAGTGCACCTATTTTCACCACATTTAAACATCCCCCTATAATTCAACCAAGTCTTCTTTTGTGTTCTTTTTTCCTAAAAAATACTAGGAGACAAGTAACTCCCCAAGTCTTTCCCTTTCTTAGGGACCACCCTACATCCTAAATCCAAAATAGCTGATAATTTACTATCTTGATATAATATAGGGAGATTCTTCAGAAAAATGCGTTTTATGTCGTAATACTGGTTGTTAAAGGGTGTTGAAAAGGTCGGTATTATTGATCCCGGAGGGGCTTCTCGTTCTTTCTGTACCAAAAGGGATTTTCTATTCCTTGACTCTGCAATATTTACTGCTCTATCTAAAGCGGCCGTCACACGCAACGATTTCTTGCCCGATATCGTTTAAGCGATCTCCTTTTTGATCGCTTAAGCGATATCGGGCTTAAAATCGTTGCATGTAATCAAGCGATTTACGATGTAAAATCGCTTAATCGTGACATCGCTGATCTGAGCTCCGGAGCTCAGATCTAGTGATGAACGATGTCACGATCTGCTTCATCGTGGTGTATAACACCACGATGAACGATCTCCCAGCGGCAGAGCCTATGCTGGGAGATGGTAACTATGGTACACGTCAGGTTACTAAGCGACGCGCGGCGCCTAGTTACCCGATGTGTACCATAGTAACGAGCGAGATCGCGGATCCACATCGCTGGTGAGTCTGTCTGTGTGACATCTCACCAGCGATGTGAGCGATATTGTAAGCGATTGCGCGTGCTCGTGATCGCTTACAATATCGCTAACGATATCTAAGCGTGTGACGGCCGCTTAACATCCATTTTTTGTATCCTCCTGATCGTAACCTTTTAGTCATGACATCAGCTTCATTCTTGAAATCCACATATGTGGTGCAGTTGCATCTTGCTCTTATTAATTCTCCCACCAGCAGATTCTTAATCACATGCTTGGGATTGTTACTTTCTGCTCTAAGGACCGAGTTCCCACTAATGGGTTTGCGATACAATCTAGATGTAATTTTTCCTGTTCTTACATTACCCACTAAATACACATCCAGAAACAGAGTTTCAGTTCCGTGCACCTCTATTGTAAATCGTAGATTGAAATCATTCG
This sequence comes from Allobates femoralis, assembly GCA_033576535.1. NCBI lineage: Eukaryota > Metazoa > Chordata > Amphibia > Anura > Aromobatidae > Allobates > Allobates femoralis. The sequence goes on from JARQOC010000006.1 coordinate 357,769,485, forward strand.
TATGAAAATACTCCAACATTTGGGCAGGCGATGGTGAGGGAGATATCCAGGATGGTACCCCCCAAATGAAGATCAGGTCATCCAGGTACCTCCCACACCACTGTATGCAATCTTTAAAGGGACAGTCGTCAGAATAGATAAAGCTCTCCTCCCATTTACTCATATATAATATTGCTAGTGAAGGGGAAAAGTTTGAGCCCATAGGGCAACCACATAGCTGTAAGTGAAAGCTTTCATTAGGGTACCTTTACACGTCGCAACATTGCATGCAATTTTACTTGTAACTTACTGGTTGCAGTGAAATCATAGACACATTGCTCCATTTTGTTGCTGTGTACAAGTGGAACAATGTGTCCATGATTTCACTGCAACCAGTAAGTTACAAGTGAAATTGCATGCAATGTTGCAACATGTAAAGCTACCCTTAAACATAAAATAGTTACTTCTCAAGAGAAATTCTGCAGTCATGAGAAGTAACTCCTTTTTGTTGTCAGTAAATACATCCGTCTCCTTCAGGATTTGTTGTAATACCCATATAGCTTTCACATGGGGGATAATAGATTACAGCTGCACCACCAAATCTGAGGCTATATGTTTGGATAGAAATAAATGATGTATATTTGTCACACATGCAAGAGGTGGTTTTGCTTTTTAAATTGTATATATTCCTGTTTGTATTGCCATTGTACTGAAGATTAAGTGGGCTCCTGATGAAGCGGAGAGCGAAACATTGAGGTGCTGGGCAGTGTGGTGCGGTATGGTCACAGTCCTACTTGATATTTCAGCAATATGAGTGATAGGAGATTGTTACTATATACTTTGCTGTATTCCTGTCCTCAATGAGGATAAGTTAAGGGGATGAGGCATGTATAATGGAGATGTGGTTGTTATTCCTCATATGTTGCCATAGTAGTGGCTGTATCAAAATGGTATTGTGCCTATACTTGAGTTATTTGTAACTGTACCAACACTGCTTTGGGGTTGCTTTTCGGGGATGGTTTTATTCAGTGTGAATTTGATCCTATGATTAATAAAAATATTTTGCAGCTATATATCTAAGTAGTGTGGAGATTGCCGTTTATCTTTATATGGTAAAAAGATTAAGTGGGCTAGACCCACGAAACGCGTCCAGAGCTCCTCTGGAGGATGTGTGATTTTTAATTTTTAATCATGAAATAAAAATAATTTTTGTGGCATCGGATTCTACACCTTTATTCTATTGCTACTGGTGGTTGCCAAGCCACCTTCCGGTTTGCCTGGGAGTCCTGGGAATATTAGGTGGTGGAGCTAATCCTTTTCTTAAAAGGTAACGCCAGGACCAGGGCCGGCATCAGCACCCGGCATACCCGGGCAAGTGCCGGGGCCCTGAACAGCTGGGGGGCCCACTGGCCATCAGGGACAGGCAGCCCTGACAGCCAGTGACCCATTAAGGACAGACAGCCCTGTCAACAAGGGGCACATTGGGCAGACTCAGCAAGGGGCTGAGTGCTCTGCTGAGCTCCCAGTGCACATGGCTAATTTGCATGCGATGCAGATTAGCCATGTGCTGGCTCCAGGGAGCAGTGGAGCTTCCTCCATTGCCTACTGTAGCAGAGTGATGAGTCATCACCTTGCGAGCTCATCACACTGCTGCAGGAAGGAGGAGGAAGCTCCACAGTCCCGGGAGCCTGCTGCTATAAGGATGTGGTGGGGAAGAATCTGAGGAGGACACAGCCCCAGGGGAAGCGGAGGGAAGGTGAGTATGATCAGTTTGTTTGTTTTTTTACTGTGTGCAGCAGGATGGGGGATTATATGTACCATGGACGCTGTGTTGACTGTATATAAAGGATGTGTTTAACATTGGTTCAAGTGCAATGCAAGTTTTTCCTCACATTGCACTCGCGTGAGCTTGATGCCAGTGTGCCTGCACCCTAAATGGTACACTCTCTAAATGGGCTATGGGTAAGAGTGGGGTACCACAGGGATCTATGCTAGGACCAGTTCTTTTTAATATCTTTATTAATTACCTTGTAGATGGGATTTTGAGTACAATGTCAGTCTTTGCTGACAACACCAATTTATGTAGGATATTAACAACTCACCTTGACAGTTTAATATTACAAAACAATCTGAATAAGATGTCTGAATGGGCAAACACTTGGCAAATGAGATTTAATGTTGATAAATGTAGAGTTATGCACCTAGGACAGAGTAATCCTGTTGCAGTATATACATTAACCCCTTCCCGACCTATGACATTGTACAACGTCATGGGCCGGTAAGGGGGGTTTGATGTGAGCTTTGGCGCGGCGCTCGCATCAAACACCCGACATCTTAGCTGATCTCATCAGCTGAGATGTCAGGGTAACAGCACCGATCGGATCCGGGATCCGACCGACGCTGTTAACCCCTTGGATCTCGCTGTCAATCACTGACAGCGGGATCCAAGGCGGCCACGGCGGGGAACGCGCTGTTCCCCGCCTGCTTCAGAGATCCTGCGATAATATCGCGGGATCTCCGGTGCTCACGTGACAGCCCGGGGTCCTGGCTAGACCCCGGATGCTGTCAGAGAGCATTTCCGGGTTGTGGTTGGCAGGCGCTGCCAACCACAGCCCATCCGCAATTCTGGGAGATACTGATGAGCTGATGATACTGATGTCGCTCATACATCACGGATTTTCAGTCGCTCAAGCAACGTAGGAGCGACATTGAAGCGTGTGACCAAGCAATGCAACCAGCGATATGTCGCTGATCGCCGATTGCAGGTTTTCGAACCAGACTGTAAACCTGTCGCTGATCGCTCAGTTGACCTTGTGCATCACTGTGTGTGACATTAAACTCAGCGAAGTATTCTATACGATCGGCGATCTGAAAATATTGACGATAGGCGGACCAGGGTGTTTTCTTGGCCTTGCCTCTTCTGCATCAATTGGATGTCATTCACAGCTTTTGACTACTGGGTAATAAAGCCAACTTGCAATCCAGATGAACATATATGTGCGCACACGCACTTTCCAAAACTGACGTCCATACACCATGCACATTGGCTCACACATTGCGATCGTATGCATATACATTATTGTACTCCCGACATTAATTGTACGTCCGTCATTATTTGTACACCCGAACGACGCCTGCATGAACATGTAGCCGGTAATAATTTTATGGCCCACATCGGGAATTTGAATAAGCCGGCACGCATAAGCGTTATGTTGCGGACACTACTGTGTCGTCAAATTTTTTTTTTTCTGCAGCAGGTGCTTGCCATTGCATGCGTAATGTTGGCGCGTGTGACGGCTGTAATACTGCTGTAATGAGCAATCTGTATAGATTGTTCAAGGTGCATACAAAGCTCAATCTGCCAGTGTATATAGACTGTCAACTCTTTCAGTCCAAGGCGATATTCCTTTTCTCATCGTATTTTCCTCTCCTTCTTCCAAGAGCCATAATTTTTTATTTTTCCATCAAAACAGAATGTTTTTTGCAGAAAGCAGAGTAGCGGTCCGTGTAGCAGTCGGTGTTGCGGAAGGTATGTAATGTTATCCTCCTGTTAAGTTTCTCAATGTCTGTTGCCTTTAACCCGACCCCCCCTTCCCCCCCTCCCACGGTCAGATTGGACCTTTTTTTTTTTTCCCAGCCCATGCAGCACAAACGGTTGGTGTTGTGTAACGTATGTAATGGTAATTTATTTTTATTGTTTTTAACAGGTTCAGCGTCAGCTGTGGAGATGCCTCGGTGTACAGATCCAAAGGAAAATTGCAATGCCCTGGGACGGATTGTCAGTGTCCGTCAGCAGATCCGCCGTGAACTTGGTGAGTGGCTACAGTATATACTCGAGTATAAGCCGACCCGAGTATAAGCCAAGGCAGTAATGTTAGCCTCAAAAACTAGGGAACTTGTTGACTCCAGTATAAGCATAGGGTGAGAAATGCAGCAGACTCTCATCATGGTATACAGCCCCTCTCTTCATGGTAAATGGCCCCCATTACTGGTATATAGGACCTCTATCGCTGGCTGATCTGCAGCCCCCCATTATTGGTAAATAGCGCCCCCTTCAGTGGTATACAGGCCCCCATCACTGGTGTACAGGCCCTCATCAGAGGTACACAGGCCTACAGAAAGACACTATGTTATTTAAAGATTTGCAATAATTGGGGGCCCATTGGAGTTTTCTTATTGGTGCCCAATATTATACCTACCACTAACTAATTATGTGGGACATACCATAGGATTAAAGAGGCCGAAAATTGTCAGCTTATCAGTCTCCACCAATTTAAAGGGGCAGGGATATTAAAAATCTGTAAACTGCCATCTGATTAAAAGGGGGGGGGCGTGTTCTGACATGGTATGCCATCGGCCTTTCCCAGATTTTGGCTCGTGTATTACCCATGTGTGGACATGTTGTAATTTATACCTTTTCCTTAACAGCTCCTCACAGAAATGCTACCAGACATGCGGCCAGACATGCTGCTCCGCCACCACCACCACAACAGGCCAGATCCTCGGTCTCACCACTGGCAGCAGCTTCGTCTCCACACCAGGCGCGCCAGGAAAGATCTCCGGCCTCCCCACTCACCACCACCGTCACCCGCTGGCTCCCCAGCAAGCATGGGATGGGAGGAGGCTGACGATGGAAGCCCTCCACTCAAGAGGCTACTGCAACTTGACGGCATTTCTATTGACATTTGCGTTTGTCTTCCGCAGGACTAAACTACCATCTCTGGTTTACCTCCATGCGGAGGTATGGGAGGTGAGCCACCAAGGGGAATCCACCCCGCTGGCACTCAGAGGACTAGTGGCTAGAGACTATTTTTAGGATCACAGTATATTTTATTAGTGTTCAGGGGTTTCTGGGTTTTAGGAATGGGTGTGGTTATTGCCTTACGGTTTTCATGGCTAATTGTTTTCAAAATTTAGTCCTTACTCGGTGGTAAGTATTCTTTTGATTTTTGATTGGAGAGTAACCAGCCAGTTAAAAATTATTTGTTTATGTTTTCCAAATACATGTTATTTACATGTAACCTCAAATGTGTGTAGTATCTTTTTTGGGGGACCTAAAGGCCGGGTTATAGACACATATGTCTGAAAGCTTCACCAACCTTCTACACACCGCTGTGACATACATACATAACCTCACACTCTTGGTGCAATACTTCACAGTAAAATAAACAAAACACGTGTGAAAAAACAACACTATTTTATTAGTATTAACCACATAAGATATTTAATAAGTGTACATAAAACATATTTAACAAAACATCCAAATCCACCCTAACCCAGCGAAATGTTTGTCCGAAGTATGTCCAACTTTTTAAAAAACAACTAAAGTTCTTGATAGTCGAAACCATCTGGTCGGAAGTTATGCTCTGGGTTTGCCCACCCATCATGCCCGATATTGTCAAAAGAGTTGTTGTTAGAGCCATGCTTGTGGAAGGGTGCGACACCATGGCTTTGTATCGGCGAAGTCACGACAAAGCTTGTAGGTTGGGGGCATTGGGAGACTGTTCTTGGCGCCATAGGTGTATGCACCACAGAAGCTGCAGTGAGTCTCCCTTCCGCACCATCATTTAAAGCTTGGTGCACGATCCTCTCTACATGGCGACGTTGATCTGGTGCAATTGATGTCAACCTCTCGTTTACCAAGATGGATACAGCACAATATGGTGGCTTCTCCTGGCGTTGAAAAAAACGGTTAGCCACAGCAAGCATGTCAGCGGGGAGTGGCGCTGGTGCTTTCCTCTTTCTAGTTGTTAAACAGGTAGAAGCTGGTTGTTTCTCCGTCTGTCTGGTAGCCACAGGTTGAGTCTCAGTGTCTGTGATCTCAAATGAGTCCTCCACCAGTGTGGTGTCCCAATCTGCCTCGTCATCGTGTGCTGAAGACACACGACTGGATCCTTGTAATGGGTCCTGTGTGAAAATAAAAAAATTATGTGAACAAAAGCACTTGACCCACACAGTGATCATGACCTACATAATCACCAAGTATACACAGCCATTACCAAAAACATCCTCCGTACATTGAAAAAGTTTGTGATTTCCGCACACTATGGCGTATGTGGAGGTGTATACAGCAGATCAAACGCCTAGTACCTAACTTCTCATACATTATTATTACTTACATCATCATCATCTGCGGGTGTTGGATTTTCATTATTTGTATTTTGTAGTTGGGAAAGCGGGATGCTTGATAACAAGCTCCTTGGAATCTCCTGGTCCAGCGTGACCTGCAGAAGGTCGAAGTACAAAAGCTTGGGCCTATACACCTGATTGGTTCCGTTACCTGACCGTGTGGACTCTTTTATCTTATCCAATTCTTTCTTGAAAATGGTACACATTGACCGTATCTTCAGCTTAACAAACGGGATATCACAGGTTTGATGAGGGTGGTACTGCTGTAAGTTTTTCATAAGCAACTAATTTGATCTCCTTATTGCTGTACTCCGGGCTGCGACTTTTCCAGAGGCAAGGGTGCAGTAGCGTAGCTGGCGGGGGGGCAGGGGGGGCGATCGCCCCGGGCCCCCCAGGCATGAAGGGCCCATTGCCCGCCCCCTAGGGGGGCCCCCGAACCCCTTGGGGGGCCCCGTGCTGGCCGCCGCGCCGGCCGGAGAGGAGGGAGGGCGGGACTTCCTGTCCTGCAGCTCTGCCCGCCCCTCCTCTCCACCTCCTGACAGAAGACGAACGGCGGCCGCCAGCATCCAGTCCGCCCTTTTCCGGGCCATCACTTACTCTGCCTGACTGCCTGTGTGCTGTGTGCGTTCCACACTGTGGAATGTATAGAGGAGGGTCTCCGCTCCGCCCCCTCACTTCCTCTTCCTGAGGTCCACAGTGTAGAACGCACTGAAGAGAGTCCTCATCAATCACCCTACACACAGGACGGAAACTGACAGCGTCAGGGAGAACACGAGGATGGATGGTAAGCTGTGTGAATGATATGGAGGCTATACACACAGGCATAGTGCTGGAGTGGCCCCTGGCTCACTATCACTGATTACTGTGCTACAGGCTACATGCTGTGCACATGTGTTGCTGAATCAGGGTCTGTGCACATGTGTTGCTGAATCAGGGTCTGTGCACACGTGTTGCTGAATCAGGGTCTGTGCACACGTGTTGCTGAATCAGGGTCTGTGCACTTGTGGAATCATCAGGGTCTGTGCACACGTGTTGCTGAATCAGGGTCTGTGCACACGTGTTGCTGAATCAGGGTCTGTGCACTTGTGGAATCATCAGGGTCTGTGCACACGTGTTGCTGAATCAGGGTTTGTGCACGTGTTGCTGAATCGGGATCTGTGCACATGTGTTGCTGAATCAGGGTCTGTGCACATGTGTTGCTGAATCAGGGTCTGTGCACACGTGTTGCTGAATCAGGGTCTGTGCACACGTGTTGCTGAATCAGGGTCTGTGCACTTGTGGAATCATCAGGGTCTGTGCACACGTGTTGCTGAATCAGGGTCTGTGCACACGTGTTGCTGAATCAGGGTCTGTGCACTTGTGGAATCATCAGGGTCTGTGCACACGTGTTGCTGAATCAGGGTCTGTGCACACGTGTTGCTGAATCAGGGTCTGTGCACACGTGTTGCTGAATCAGGGTCTGTGCACACGTGTTGCTGAATCAGGGTCTGTGCACTTGTGGAATCATCAGGGTCTGTGCACACGTGTTGCTGAATCAGGGTTTGTGCACGTGTTGCTGAATCGGGATCTGTGCACATGTGTTGCTGAATCAGGGTCTGTGCACACGTGTTGCTGAATCAGGGTCTGTGCACACGTGTTGCTGAATCAGGGTCTGTGCACACGTGTTGCTGAATCAGGGTCTGTGCACACGTGTTGCTGAATCAGGGTCTGTGCACACGTGTTGCTGAATCAGGGTCTGTGCACACGTGTTGCTGAATCAGGGTCTGTGCACACGTGTTGCTGAATCAGGGTCTGTGCACGTGTTGCTGAATCGGGGTCTGTGCACACGTGTTGCTGAATCGGGGTCTGTGCACACGTGTTGCTGAATCAGGGTCTGTGCACACGTGTTGCTGAATCAGGGTCTGTGCACATGTGTTGCTGAATCAGGGTCTGTGCACACGTGTTGCTGAATCAGGGTCTGTGCACGTGTTGCTGAATCAGGGTCTGTGCACACGTGTTGCTGAATCTGGGTCTGTGCACATGTGTTGCTGAATCAGGGTCTGTGCACTTGTCTTGTTTCTATAGTTCCTTATAGCAGTAGTGGGCATCAGATCATTTGGAGGCCAGTGTGCCTGCACTTTGCCATGCGCTCTGGTGGGTCCTATGGATCTATTTATGCTTGTGCTCTGATCACCTGATATTCCCAGCAGGAGCCACCTTACAACTTGCTCAGCCTTGAGACACTGACCTTTGGAACACTAAATGCCAGCTGGTCACAGAGAGGCCTGTACTTTGGGAAAGTTGGCACTGAACAGTGAGCCTGCGGGTAAACCATTCCTGGCTGGATCCTGCTCGTCTGCCTGGTTTTCCTTACCCAATCTCAGCCTCGCCCCATCATAGTTCTAAAGGCCCCGTTACACGCTTCAATGTCCCAAATCATCCAACCAATGATCCGTCTTGACCTAGATCACTTGAACGACGTTCAATTATCGGTGGTGAGATGTCACACGCACAGATATCGCCGGTGGTGGGGGTGGAGGGGGGGGGGCGCCAAAATAAATCTTTGCCCCGGGTGCCAGAAAACCTAGTTACACCACTGGCGGCCGCGGTGAGTGAGTATGCAAAGTGGCAACACCGGCCCGCGGCCGCCCGCCAAAATCATTGCTAGCCTAGCACCCATCTGCCCCTGCCCTTCTGAAGCAGGGAGAAAGAAAAATTCCCAAGTGCACCCCAAATTCTCTGCTAGCACCCCCACCCCCCCGCCCTTCTGAATAGGGGAGAGTGAAATTCCTAAGTGCACCCCCCCGGCTTGCCAAATCCCCTGCTAGCACCCCCCCCCTTCTGAAGAAGAGGGGAGAGTGAAACTCCTAAGTGCACCCCCCCGGCCTGCCAAATTCTCCGCTAGCACCCCCCCCCCGCTCTTCTGAAGAGGGGAGAGTACAGCACCAGGCAGGGAAGTGGTGACCTCTGGACAGGCTGGGCGGCCTGTGCCAGTACCTCTGCCTCTTATCCTGTTGATTGCTGCACTGTCCAGGGTTATATCTATAGCTCCATCACAGGCAGAGGTCAGAGCGCAGGAGGACCAAGGAGAAGAGGATGGAGGCGCAGGGGGACCAAGGAGAAGAGGATAGAGGCGCAGGGGGACTAAGGAGAAGAGGACAGAGACACATTGGGACCGAAGAGAAGAGGACAGAGAGGCAGAAGGACAGAAACAGGGCGGCAGAGGGGCAGAAGGACAGAAACAGGGGGACCGAGGAAAAGAGAACAGAGGTGCAGGGGGACAGAAACAAGGGGACAGGAGAACAGGAAAGAGGGGCAGAACGAGGGTGACAGAGGAGGAGCAGGAGGGACAGAGGAGAGGAGGACTGGGGTGCAGGAGGACAGAGGAGCAGCAGGAGGGACAAAGGAGAGGAAGACGGGGGTGCAAGAGGACAGGGGAGCAGCAGGAGGGACAGAGGAGAGGAGGACGGGGTGCAGGAGGACAGAGGAAAGGAGGACGGGGGTGCGGGAGGACAGAGGAGAGGAGGAGGGGTGCAGGAGGATAGAGGAGCAAGGCAGGAGGGGCAGAGGAGAGGAGGACAGAGGAGAGGAGGGACGGGGGTGCAGGAGGACAGAGGAGAGGAGGACGGGGGTGCAGGAGGACAGAGGAGAGGAGGACGGGGGTGCAGGAGGACAGAGGAAAGGAGGACGGGGGTGCAGGAGGACAGAGGAAAGGAGGACGGGGGTGCAGGGGCAGAGGAAAGAGGACGGGGTGCGGGAGGACAGAGGGGAGGAGGATGGGGTGCAGGAGGATAGAGGAGGAGAGGAGGACAGAGGAGAGGAGGACGGGGGTGCAGGAGGATAGAGGAGAGGAGGACGGGGGTGCAGGAGGACAGAGGAGAGGAGGACAGGGGTGCAGGAGGACAGAGGAGAGGAGGACGGGAGTGCAGGAGGACAGAGGAGAGGAGGACGGGGTGCAGGAGGACAGAGGAGAGGAGCAGCAGGAGGGGCAGAGGAGAGGAGTATGGGGGTGCAGGAGGGGCAGAGGAGAGGAGGACGGGGTGCAGGAGGACAGAGGAGAGGAGGATGGGGGTGCAGGAGGACTGGGGCTGTGGCTGGCGCTGTGTGTGGTGATATTGGCAGCTGTACCGTGTGTCTGCCTCCATGCAGCTGCTTCCACCTTTCTGTGTTGTCAGGGTGTGGCATGCTGGGAGTTGTAGTTCTTCTGCCTGTCCTATATGATTTCTGGGCAGTGTGTTGGGTGCTGGGAGTTGTAGTTCTTCCAGGTGGGCTCAGTGTTGTCCCGCCGCCCGTCTGTGGCCTGTCTGTCTCTTCTGAGATGTCCTCAGCTCTGTGCTGTGCACAGAGAGTGTACCAGCATGTCCCCAGCTCCGTGCTGTGCACAGTGTACCAGCATGTCCCCAGCTCCGTGCTGTGCACAGTGTACCACCATGTCCTCAGCTCCGTGCTGTGCACATACAGTGTACTGTACACTGTGTGCACAGCACAGAGCTGAGGACATGGAGGACATGGTGGTACACTGTCTGTGCACAGCACAGAGCTGAGGACATGGTGGTATACTGTCTGTGCACAGCACGGAGCTGAGGACACGGTGGCACACTGTCTCCCGCCGCCTTAAAATCAGTCTGTTTCTCATCCAGGAGAGTTGTTTGAGTGTCATCGGTTTTTGGTCCATTTGGCATCCAACTACTGTGCAAGTGTCCGAAATTTCTCTCAGATCACATCCGTGTGCAATCTGTTTTTTCCTCAGCAGCTATTTACTGTAGAATCATTTACAGGAACATTTTACAGTGTTTTCAGTTACAGAATGATAATGTATCCGTGAAAAAAACTGATGCCTCTCAGATGGTTCGTGTGCTGTCAGTGTGCGGTATGTGATTTTGTCAGACCCATAGACATGCATTGGTGAGTCTCGCGCGGGAATCAGACTGTCGCAGCATGTTGTGACTTTTTTCTCATCCTGAATCTGGCTGAGAAAAAAGCGTCCGACACTCGCCAATCTGCTCTCAGACATTGAATAACATTGGTCCGAGTGCAATGCGATAAAATCACACATTGCACTCATCCGTGTTTCACGCCAGTGTGTCCGTACCCTAATAATAAAATCCATATAGTAATCCTACAATGTCTGCCGGACATGGTATGGGGAGGGTTTATGGCTCAATACACACTCCATACTTCTTGTTATTAACCAGTTAATGCTCTCTTGTCCACCGCACTGCAGTGTCAAAAGAGGAAGACAGCGACACAGGCAGCAACATGGCGTCAGAGAGACCCTGACCTCGAAATAGAAGATCCTCAGATCCTGGTATTGTGACATAATATTAAGAATAATACTTTTTGCATTTATATTACACTATGAACTCCACAGCACTTTACATACATCATCAACACTGTCCCCATTGGGGCTCACAATGTAAACATCCTACCAGTATGTTTCTGTAGTGTGGTTGGACGAACCTTTTATATGTCCCCGTCGCTTCCAGCACCACCACCGCAGCCATGCCCCCCAGCAGCACTGTTCATGCTTTAGGTTGTACGTGTGATTATTGCTGGTCACCTGGGCTGGGGGCCCACTCATGATGTTTCGCCCCCCTTGTGTTGAACCCCTAGCTACGCCTCTGCAAGGGTGTTCTCGGTAGATGTCTATGAAGGCGCTCATGAACTCACGATTTACTGCAGACATCTGTGAAGGCAAGTGAAAATGCTTTCTAATAAGGTATAAAAAATTCTTCCTTCAGCCCCTCAATTGCCACATAGTACCATGACCCTCAAACAAAGGATTGGTTGTGTTTGGACAGACATAAAATGACCACACTACTTGATAAATAACCTTATTGTCCCCACAACACCTAAACAGATATTACATGACATATTTAACATACAAGCTTTGAGAACAGTTATTACTGCCACACAGCACATTAAAAATTACATACCTTCACAAGAGCGATGATGCAGAAGATGAGCGATGCAGAATATTCGCCTGTAGCAGCAGCGATACATAATATTCGGTAGTAGGATCTGCGATGCAAAATATCCGCTAGTAGGAGATGGGATGTAGAATATTCGCTAAATAGGAGCCACGATGCAGAATATTCGCCAGTAGCAGTGTCTTTGTGAATAGCAAAAAACAATGACTGGGCGTCGTCGTCGTGGTGACGTGTTTTAAACGGAGCCCAGCCAATGGCATCGGTCAGTTCATTTCTCCAATCACCAAACGCTAACTCCACATTACAAAGTCGGGGCGCACCAATAGCAAATCGCCACGACGCTTGCATCCAAATTTCGACACTGTCTATAAAGAACAAAGACCAAATATTTTCAGACACACTGGCGTTGTAATCAACAACACTTGAGCGTTCTTGGAGGATACATCTATCTTTTCGTCTTTGTTGCACTCCCGTGCACTTTACTTTCTACAAGGATACTGATCACATATAAGTACACTTTTTAATGTGTATTGTTTAGTACATTCGGGACAGTGGCGTACATTTAACCGCATGGCTGCAAAGCAGTTTTGGCAATTTGAGTCATTGTGGCAATATGACTGTTATGTCCATTTATTAGCATGTGTGTCTGTTGATACCAATAATCAACACGCATAACAGAGAATATTGGTTTGAAATCTACAATGTACATCTACAAATGTGGATCCCCTTTACAAAACCAACAAATAAAACTGGTGTTACATTATTGTTACAGGTTCTTCAGCATGAATTCAAGAGATTGTGATGCTTTGGCGGCTATCTATATTATTGAGGCTGCTAGGCTTGAGGAGGAGAGGCTGGAGACCCGCAGAAGAAGACCACGCCCCATCTGGGCCAGGGATTGGCTCCTTCGGCGACCTGCTAATACCCATCTGCAACTGCTCCGACAGCTACAAGAAAGGAACCCTGATGACTTCAGGAATTATCTGAGAATGTCACAGGAGTCCTTCAAAATCCTGTTGGACGCTGTGACCCTGTAAATTGCTGCCAGGACACAGTTATGCGTGCTGCTGTTACAGCAGTGGAACGTTTGGCAGTGACACTATGCTTCCTAGCAACTGGACGTACTATGCAGGACCTACAGTAGACGTCTGCCATTTCTCGACCACTCCTTAGCGTACTGATCCCAGAAACATGTGAGGCAATAGTACGTTGTCTGAATGCCTACCTACATGCCTTTTCTACAAACACAGGAGGATTGGCTCAAAATAGCCTCTGATTTCGATGAGAAGTGTCAGTTCCCAAACTGTGGTGGTGCCTTAGGCTGGGGTCACAGTTTTTTTAGTGCCTTTTAAAAACGCATGCTTTTTTACATGCGTTTTTCATGTCAGCATGAGTTTTTTAAGGTCTCTGATGGCTCCCTGCGTTTTTGGCTGCGTTTTTGAATCTGCACATAAAAATAGTGCTTGTAGTATTTTTTTGAGCGTTTTGAAAAACGCATGCGTTTTTGTAGAAAACGCATGCGTTTTTTATAACATGGGTTCCTATGGAAAACGCATGCAAAAACGCATGTACAGTTAGTACCTTTTAGTGCCATTCAAAAACGCATGCGTTTCCCATAGGAGCCCATGTTAACAAAAACGCATGCGTTTCCGGAAACGCATGCGTTTTTGTTAACATGGGCTCCTATGGGAAACGCATGCGTTTTTGAATGGCACTAAAAGGTACTAACTGTACATGCGTTTTTGCATGCGTTTTCCATAGGAACCCATGTTATAAAAACGCATGCGTTTTCTACAAAAACGCATGCGTTTTCTACAGAAACGCATGCGTTTTTGGATATGCTCCAAAAACGCATGGGACAGTCACACATGCTTTTTGGCTATTAGGGCATGCGTTTTTTAACATGGGGGCCTATGGGTGCGTTTTTTACATGCGTTTTTGAAAACGCAGGTCTCCAAAAATGCATGTGAAAAATGGTACTGTGACCCCAGCCTTAGATGGGAAGCATGTCCACATCACACAACCCCCCAACAGCGGTTCATACTTCTATAACTATAAATGCTACTTCAGTGTGGTCCTGATGGCCCTGATGAATGCGAATTACGAGTTCATATTTGTGGACGTGGGAATGAATGGCCGGGTGTCCGATGGAGGTGTATTAGACCACACAATCTTTGAGGAAAAACTCAAAAACGGACAGCTTAATTTGCCACCAAATGCAGTGACCAAGAACCACATGAATTATGTATTTGTTGCAGATGAGGCTTTTCCACTGCATCCCAACCTACTGAGGCCATAGCCCAATAAGCATGTGACACCAAGCCAAAGGATCTTCAACTACTGTCTATCCCGGGCACGGCTAGTAGTTGAAAATACTTTTGGGATTATGGCCAGTAAATTCCGTATTTTACACACTGCCATTAATATGAAGTTAAAAACCATAGATATGGTTGTGTTGGCATGCTGTGTCCTACAAAACGCCCTTAGGCGTACGGCTCCTTCCTCATACACCCCTCCAAGTTTTTCAGACACGGTGGACGCCATGAACGGTGACCTAGTGATGGGGTGGCTGACGGGCAGAACAACCAGATATCGCACCGCTTCAAGCTATGGTTCACGGCCGCAATCGTCAGGAGGTGAAGGCAAATCGGGACATATACAATTATACAATACATACTTTAAAGCGAACCTGTCACCCCCTTCAGGCATCTAAAGATAAAATAGCCACCTTCTGCAGCACTAAGGCTGCAGTCTGACAAGGTGTCTACAGTATTTTGCTCCCTTGATTCACTGAAATAAAGACTTTTATAAAATCTGTTTCAAACCAGACCCAAGACCGGGAGGCAGGTTTTCAAGTGTCTGTCTCCCTCCTCTGTGGTGTCAGTCATCCCTCTCTGCTCTCTGTGCACCGCCTCCAGGGCCATCTCCCTGCATTACAGAGCTTTGTCAGCTCTGCTACAACATAGAGCTGCTGGTATAAGAGACCCCACAGTAGTAAATCTAGCAGGAGGACCCTGAGCAGACAAAGCACTGCCTGCTACATAGCAGCCTTGAGCTGAGCTGTTAGCAGTGCAGCAGAGTTGAGTTTGTGCTTTAGATCAGGGGCTGAGGACGGAGCAATGCTGCTGGGTACAAGAAACTGAAAGTGAAAACTGCTCAGCTCAAGGGCTGCTACGTAGCAGGCAGTGCTTTGTCTGCTGTTCTGCTCACGATCCTCCTGCTAGATTTACTACTGTGGGGTCTCCTATACCAGCAGCTCTATGTTATAGCAGAGCTGACAAAGCTCTGTAATGCAGGGAGGTGGCCCTGGAGGCGGCACACAGAGAGCAGAGAGGGATGACTGACACCACAGAGGAGGGAGACAGACACTTGAAAACCTGCCTCCCGGTCTTGGATCTGGTTTGAAACAGATTTTATATAAGTCTTTATTTCAGTGAATCAAGGGAGCATAAATGCTATAGACACCTTCTGAGACTGCAGCCTTAGTGCTGCAGAAGGTGGCTATGTTATCTTTAGATGCCTGGAGGGGGTGACAGGTTCGCTTTAATGGGCCTGGGGCTGTGAGGTGGCAGAACAACATTGTGTAGCATTATAATTTTTTGTTCTGTTGTTCACTAACTTCATAGACACTCTGATGTTATTTGCAAAGTAATTTATTTAGATTCAGATTTTTGATGTATAAGGTTTATTAAAAAATAAAAAAGACAAAACAAAATACCTGCTTCCTCAAATTCTTTATTACATCATATACACAACCAGACTTTGTATTGCATTGGCGGAAACGCCAATGTGTCGAAATATTACTGCATTGGTGACAACGTTGTGGCGCCAAACATACGTGTGTCGTGACGTCATGACGTTGCGGGACGGCTCGGTGCTGGGTTTTACTTTCAGTTTATGCACTAGCATAGTGATGGCGGCGCCAAGATGTGCTGCACCCTGGGGAGATGGGGAGGTGAAGCTCATGGCTACCATCTTGCACCTCCATGACTACTGGTGCAATACGCACCATGAACAGCCGGCCATCCATAAGCGCCGTTGCATACGCAAGGTGCAGGCTGTTCTGCGCCGACGCATGGGGGTGGCGAGGTCGCCGCGGCAGATCATGCACAAGATTGCTGATCTGCGCTATAAAATGCCAGGGCGCATTGAGGCAATTGTGGCGGAGATACAGCAAGAGCGTCGTGAGTAATCTGGCATCCTTATGTAAAAATGAATACAGTATTCCAACTGAGGTCGAGTTGTTATTTTAAAAAAGGCTCCCCTGTGTGCAGGGGGTGCAGATAGGTGCATGGCTGTGCAGGCCATAAAAATGTGTCTTGTATGTACCACCGTCTGCACTGTACTGTTCGGCTGCCTTCACACCACGGCAACATCTGATGGAGGGCTGTCAGGGGATAACCTGACAGCCCCATACCGGATGCGAAAACAGAACTGGAGGGCCAAATATGCCCTGCGGATCGGTGTTCACTCAGATGCAGGCGAGATGAGCTGTTCCCTGTGAAATGGTGCAGAACCACTCACAGGGAATAGCTCCTGGTGTGGAACTTCAGTGTAGGTGACACATAACTTCAATGAACGCGCCATCTTCTGGGGTGGCTGCGGGCTGCCATTCGCAGCGGGGGGTGCCCAGAAAGCTTGAGACGCCCTACACTGTGGATTCCAGCCCGCAGCTGCCTAGCTGTACCTGGCTGGACATAGAAATAGTGCGGAGCCCCTCGCATTTTTTTTTTATATATGTATTTCATGAAAATCATAAAATAATTAAAAAAAAAAAAGGGGGCTCCCCTATATTCTTGTGTCCGACCAGGTACAAATAGACAGCTGGGGGTTGGGGGTAGACCGTTGCCGCCTGCACAGACCGTTGCCGCCTGCTGTATCCGGCTGGATACAAAAATACCATGGTCAAGGGGTTAATAAATATGCAGTTCCTTTTTTTAGTATAGTTTAGTGGATTTTTTCAGGAAAATTTTGCCATCTTTTTGTATGTCAGCTGGATACAGCAGGCGGCAACGGTCTGCCCCCAACCCCCAGCTGACTATTTGTACCTGCCTGGACACAGAAATATTGGGAAGCCCTTTATTTTTTTCATTAATTTCATGAAATAATAAAAAAAAAATGTGTGGGGCTGCGCGCGATTTCTATCTCCAGCCAGGTACAGCTAGGCAGCCGGGGGCTGGAATCCCCAGCGCAGGGAGGCACAAGACTTCTGGGCACCCCCCGCTGCGAATGGCAGCCCGCAGGTGCCCCAGAAAATGGCGTGTTCATTGAAGCGCCATCTTCTGGCGCTGAACCCAACTCTTCCAGGGCCGTGGTGCGGTGGCTCACTGGGTAAAAAAGGGGTTAGGGACAGCTTTTTGTTACCAGCTGGCCCTAAGCCCGAAATTAGACATGCCCCCAATGAATTTCTATTAAATTGTTTACATAAAAACACAGAGAAAAATTATTTTTATTTAAAAAAAAAAAAAAAACTTATGGAACTCCATCTTTATCCAAAAAAACACCTCTTCTGTCCGACGTAGTCCAATCCAGGGTTCTTCATTAGCTCTGCTACATCTCTGGTAGAGAACCTTCACCAGAGATGTAGCAAAGCTGTGCACCCGGCCGTGGTAAAGTTCATGTGAGTCTATGCAGGCAAGCATGAACTCACATGAACCTGACAGCCCTGCTACTTCAATTAACAGCTGACCTGAGTCAAATCCCGGCGGGAAGGCATCTGACAGAGAAAACCTGATCAAACCGGATTCTCCCGGATTGTATCGGTCCGGTGCAATCTGCCGCCCCATAACATGGGACTCTATGGGGCCGGATTGCACCGGACCAGGGCAATCAGGGAGAATCCAGTTTGAGCTTACAGTACAGGACCGCGGACAGCTCCCTGCGCTCCCCGATGCCTGACAGCCTGATCCTAAGGCCCTGCTTCCCCCGCCCGCTCCTAACTCAGGAACGGGTGGGGAGGCGGTGGGGGGAGCAGAGCATTGGGCTGTCAGGCGGCGGAGAAGCCAGTAGGGAGCTTCAACATTATTTAAAAGCCGGCGGCTTTTTCTGAATTGTGTATGTGGTGTCCTTTCAACAATTGTGTGTTACAAGTTGTACAACATTTTTAGGTCATCAGCAGCAAGCGGAGGCTTCTCCACCACCCTTACCGGCAGCGTCAGCACCACGTAGTCCTTCCCCCCATCTCCACCAGAAGAAGGGACGCTGCCGGAGCAACCTTCA
The DNA here is from genome assembly GCA_033576535.1 of Allobates femoralis. Lineage (NCBI taxonomy): Eukaryota > Metazoa > Chordata > Amphibia > Anura > Aromobatidae > Allobates > Allobates femoralis. Next base: position 357,787,721 of record JARQOC010000006.1, read on the forward strand.
CCAGGCCCTGCCATATCATCGAGCCCAGGGTCAGTTTTGGTCATTTCTCTCCCCCTGAGGAATCCAGCCAGGTTGACAGATCCTTAAATGGTAAGTGGATTGCATGTAATTAATCATGTTATCTTTGGGCAGTTTTAATTTGCAGACTCCACGAATGCTGTCTGGTGTACGAATTAAGTTTGTTTTTTTTCTACCTTTATTGATTTGTGCAGCAGGGGAAGATGCATCGGGGAGCCCTTCTGAATGGGCCCAGGTTGGACAAGGAGCAGACGAGCGGCCCCGTAAATATATTTATATATTGATGTCCCTTAAATTGGTTACCCAGTGCCCAACTGTAATTTTTGTATATACTTCATAGGTGTACCTACTCTCCAGGAGCTACAGGAGGAAGATGTCCCACCTCAGGCGTGAGGTGCAAGAGATGGCCGGCTCCTTGTCCTGTATGTGGAGGCCCAGCGCCATTATGATTTTTTTATTTCAGTTTTTGTTACCGTTTAAAAATATGTTTTTGTTAATTTATTTGAAAAGGTCCAAAAAACATGGGTCCGCCCAAAAAAACAAAAACAAAATGTTAACAAGCAATGTTCCATGTGTATGAGCCTGTATTGTAACCTTGAGATGTGGACACAACTTCTGCCAGGGCTGTATCGATGGATTGCTGGATACAGAAGGAGGGTCCAGACTTTATTTACACCCTGAATGTAGAGCAACATTTCCACTACAGAAGAACATAACTCTGTGTAATGTAGTGGAGAATTTCCAGTCTACACAGCCAAATAAGAAGATCACCGGGATCTGCTGCACTAAAAATACTGTGTGGACTCTCCTGTACCTGCTGTTAGATCCTGTCTGAGGTGTGAGTGTTCTGTATGCGATAAACACCTGAAAGTTCACAGCAAAGAACCAGAACACATCCTGACTGATCCCAGCTCTTCTCTGGAGAACCGGAAATGTTCTGTCCATAAGAAGATCCTGGAATATTACTGCACGGGGGACGCTGCTTATATCTGTGCATCCTGCAGTTTAATTGGAGAACATTGGGGACACCGGGTGGAGACTCTGGATGAGGTCTCTGAGAAGAAGAAGAAAAAACTGAGAAATGTTCTCCTGAAACTGATCACAAAGACAAAGAAGATTGAGGAAAGAGTCCAGAGTCTGTAGGAGAAAAGGAGAAAAGCTCTAGAAAAAGCATCTGGAGAAGACGAGAGAGTCACTGCCCTGTTTATAGACATCAGGAGATGGTTGGACTACCCGAAGAAGAAGGTCTTGAGTGAGATCTCCAGGTGGGAAGAGAATGTATCACTGTCACTGTCTGATGTGATCCAGAAGCTGGAAATCGAGAAGGACGAGCTGTCCAGGAGGATGAGGCACATTGAGGAGCTGTGTAACATGACTGATCCACTGACTGTCTTACAGGATCCAGACAATAGTGGTGAACAACCTCTATCACTTTATTCTGCATTCATTGTGTAGGTCACATATATATAAAGCTTTGTGAGAATGACATTGTAGTTTGGTTTGCACCGCTCCTGTACATGCTGCCAAAAGGGCACAGATAATGTCACTTATTAGATGTTTAAAATGTTTAGAAATTCAATTCTATCAGCAAATGATAAAAACATGAATCATAATGGGAGGATTTACTCCGTACAATACACCGACTGTAATAAAAAGTGGAGCCGCACAAACCCCTGCACTGATTATTATCATTTATATGTAATAAAAACTACTGATGAGAAAACGTCTGAGCGTCCTGATGAGCGTCCTGTGAATGAAGGGTGGAGATGTCACATTGGGAATCAGATCTTATGTCTTTCTTGTGTATTTATGCTTAAGGGGATTTTTCAAGAACAAAGTTTATTTTAATCATCAGATCTTGAAATAATAATAATTTCCACAATTGGATGGGATTAAAAAAATGTTTCTGTGCTGAGATAATCTTCTATATGTGCCCCGGCTATGTACTGTGTAATGGATTTGTCTGACCGTACAGGGACATGGTCTAAATCATACCACATCTCCTGTGCTCAGATAATCTTATATATGTCCCTGCTATGTACTGTGTAATGGATGTGTCTCACCGTACAGGGACATAGTCTGTCATACCACAACTCCTGTCCTGAAATAATCTTATATATGTGTCCCTGCTGTGTACTGTGTAATAAATATGTCTGACCGTACAGGGACATAGTCTGATCATACCACATCTCCAGTCCTGAAATAATCTTATATATGTGTCCCTGCTGTGTGCTGTGTAATGGATGTGTCTGACCATACAGGGACATGGTCTGATCATACCACATCTGCTGTGCTGAGATAATCTTCTATATGTGTCCCTGCTATGTACTGTGTAATGGATGTCTCTGACTGCACGGGGACATAGTCTGATCATACCACATCTCCTGTGCTGAGATAATCTTATATATGTCCCTGCTATGTACTGTGTAATGGATGTGTCTGACCGTACAGGGACATAGGCCAGGGTCGCATCTACGATTTTTTTTTTAGAATCCTGATCCGGTTTTGAGCTTTCAAAAAGCTCAAAACGGACCAGGAAACGCTCCTCGTAGGAGCCAATGCAAAACACCGGATGGATTCACAAGCCATCCGGTGGCCGTGTCCGGCACTGCTGCCTGCGTTAAAAATCATGCAGGCAGCAGTTTTCGCAGCGGTTCTCTGAACCACTGTGCAGTAACCGGATGGCTCAGGATGTGTAATCCTGAGCCATCCGGCAACTGCATAGTTTGCTGATCCCGGCTATTGCCGGGATAAGCAAACTGTCCTATGCCTATTAAAGAGTTAAATTTACTAACTAAAGTAATGTTTGAGGTCTGTAGGGGGCGCTTAGACCCCCCCTACAGACCGGCCGCCCACTCTGGTGGGCTTCTTCTACAATATCCCCCATGGCACGGGCTCCTCCGAGCTCCGTGCAAGTCCCCAAAACTCCCGCCCCCCCGTATCACTATACAGGGGTGCCTGCACCCCTCTTGTATAGTGATTCCTGTATGTGCCCATAACGAATGAATACAGTATACATGTAAGCTCATACTTACATGTTCTCGTAGGCTGTGTTATTGTAAATCCAGGAGGAGGAGCCCGTGCCATGGGGGATATTGTAGAAGAAGCCCACCGGAGTGGGCGGCCGGTCTGTAGGGGGGTCTAAGCCCCCCCTACAGACCTCAAACATTACTTTAGTTAGTAAATTTAACTCTTTAATAGGCATAGGACAGTTTGCTTATCCCGGCAATAGCTGGGATCAGCAAACTATGCAGTTGCCGGATGGCTCAGGATTACACATCCTGAGCCATCCAGTTAATGCAGTCCGGTATTCAGCACACATTTTTGTAAAAAAATGTGTGTGCCCGGCATTGCGTTCACCGCATCTGGATCTGGATGCGGTGAATGCAATTCTTGTTTTAAATGTGACCCTAGCCATAGTCTGATCATACCACATCTCCTCTCCTGAGATAATCTTCTATATGTGTCCCTGCTGTGTACTGTGTAAGATTATCTCAGCACAGGAACATTTTTTTTTAATCACATCTAATTGTGGAAATTATTATTATTCCAAGATCTATTGATTAAAACCAACTTTGTTCATCTGAAAACTACTAACATTTTCAGAATCTCTGCTTTTTTTCGGTAAATGAACATATTCCCTTGAACATTCTTTACATTTATATCTGCTCTGGCTTAATCCTGCTCAGAATCACAGACAACAAATAACACCAAGAAAATGTGACAAAACCGGTTGTCAGTTGCTGCATAAACCATTGACAATATTAGCAGTGTTCTCGCTATGGCCTATTATTGTGATAGGAAAAGCATCACTAATTATTCATAGACGCATATCTCACTACATAGAGAAAAATTATGCAGACATATCCTAATAAATACAAAACACTTTATTGATTAAAAATTATGAAAATGGATTATTTATAAAATAGCAAGTGCCCCACAAAGGGTCCAATATGAAGATGACACTATAGGTAGTTGTATACAAGTACACACTAAGGTTTCAGAAAGCAATCTAGTAATTGTTTACAAATCAGATTAGATATAATAACTGCAAAACTATTCACTGTAAATATAAATCAGCCACAAGTAACTTTATGCAATAATATATGGAACCAGTAAAGTGCAATGTATGGATTAACAGTATATAAAAGCTGAAAAATCCCTAAAATCAAATAACTGTAATTCTGTGCCCCTGCCTCCTCTGTGCCTTGTGCCTGCCATGTGCCTGCCTCCCATCACTGAAAGGCTATCCAATGCTCTCCACTCACTCACTATTCTGTGCTAATTAGTGAGCTATATACAGTAGTAACCTATGTGCCACCGTCCAGTGTTAACCCCAAAGCCACCATACAGTGCTACCACCATACAGTGCTAACTACTGAGTCAGCTTTAAAGCTCCCGCCAAGATGGCGGAAAAAACATGGTATTGGCGGGAGATGTCAACCTGCCGTTAGCAGTTTGCATGTCAGGGGAAGTGACAACAGAACGTCTGTGTCTGCTTCCAGCTCTCCCCCCACTCTTCATTGAATCTCATCAGCAGCAACTGTCATCTCCTACCCATTAATGTGAAAATCTGTGTTCACTGATTTTCATGGTCGCATCTGGGAGTCGGATGGCGGGTGCTGAAGCTCAGCGTCGGCCGGCGCAGAACTTCAGCACCACAGAGTTGTCCTCGCCTGACAGATCATGAACACGACCAGATCCCCGCGAGGCTCGGTCCAGAATTATCAGCAGCGGGATGCAGCTGTGCCGCCATGTCAAAAGCACTTTGCTGAATGCTCCGCACTACTGCGGTGAACAAGCAGCAAAGCGCAATTGAAAACACGCGCCAGGAGCGCTGATTGTTTTGGCGGTGCTGAACAATCAGCGCTCTTTGCTGCAAACATAACCAATTTAGTAAACATTGCCATGTGGACAATGTCCGGAGTCGTGATGATTTACTTTACCTACACTTTACCTACGTGGGACATCTCAGCAATGATTACAAAATGACGCTCAAACAGTCTCTGTGTCGCCGCAATGACGCATGAACGATCTCTGCGTTACCGCAATGACGCACGAACGATCTCTGCGTCACCGAACTACGATATTACATACCACTAGCATAGAAGAATGAGTGTGGAAAAAGAATCTCTGGTACGCCTACCTACCATGATGTCACAAAAAAACGCCCACATTGACAGAAAGATCGCAGGAGAGGCTGTTGTGTGACACCGAACAAGCGACTAAAAAAATCCGCAAGATGGCGGCATCACCGCATCGCTGGGTCCATGTGAGCGATATTGACGCGTGTGACATTTACCCACGAAAATTTCACGTCGCTCAGGCTACTTCCCCGAAGTCGCGTCGCTCCTCATATTGATAGCGATATTGACGCGTGTGACGGCCCCTTAACTGTTCTAACATTAAGAAAACTCAATACTAATGAGCAAGTGTCTTGTCACTTCCACTCATTGCTCTACTTAAATCAGAAGTTTCATTGTACTGTAATTTGTTATGATTAAGAACCTGGACACAGATTTTGATTTCAGTAGTTGATTTACCTCTTTTTCAAGCTTTTTCTATGTCCTGCCCAACATGGAGACTGTGGTATCTGCGAACATCAGAGAACAAGCTAAAATAAAGCATTGTTCTTAAGGTGCAGTCACACATAACGATCGCTCCAACGATCCCGACAGCGATAACGACCTGCCGGGATCGCTGGAGTGTCGTTACCTGATCGCTGGGGAGCTGTCAAACAGGCAGATCTCCCCAGCGATCAGGCCCTGGGAGCCACCTCCCACATCGCTCCCTGCTTAGCGCTGTCTTGGCAGAGCAGGGAGAACGCTGGTAACTATGATAAACAGCGCGGTATCCGGGCAGCGCACGCTGCTTGGATACCCGCTGTTTATCATAGTTACTTGTGTTCTCCCTGCTTACAGGCAGTGCTAAGCAGGGAGAACGCTGGTAACCATTGTAAATGCCGGGTATCTAGGCAGCGCGCGCTGCCTAGATACCCGGTGTTTACCATAGTAACCAGCCCTGTGAAGTCACAGATCGCTGGTTTCTCGCTGTCACACGCAGCGATGCGTGCTGACCAGCGGGAAACCAATGATCAAAAAATGACCCAGAGCACTTTGCAGCGATCAGCGACCTCACAGCAGGGGCCTGATCGCTGCAAAGTGTCACACATAACGATATCGCTGGAGAGATCGTTGTAACGTCACAGTTACAACGATCTCGCTAACGATATCGTTATGTGTGACTGGGGCTTTATTCTCAAGCTGAAACTTAGGCCTCTTTCACATCAGTGTGTCTGTCTGGATCAGGCAGATCCGCTCAGAGAAAGGCATTTGCCACCTAAGGGTATGTGCTCCTGGTCCGGAGGAGCTGTGTGTTGGACGCAGCTCCTCCGGACCTGAGGGAAGCTGCGGGTGTCCGCAGGTAGAGCGCAGCCACCCTGTACTTGTCATGTGCGGAGGGTGCGGGGCGGCTTCTCCCTGCAGTCACCTAATGCCAGCTGCTTCCGACTCCGCAGCATGAAATAAACATGCCGCGGAGGAGCGGACTGCCGGTAACCCGCACTGCAGCTCCAAATACGCTGCGGGCGGGTTAAGCATAGTGAGGAGGCCTCACAACTCTCCAAGGTGGACGTCCGAAACTGCACCGATAACCTGGTTACCCTCCTGGATCGTACCTGTTACCGGACATCAGTAAAAAGGTACCGAAACAGTGACTATTGTGTGTGTGTGTGCCTGCTTCAAGGCCGCCGCCTGCAGCATTTACAACAGAACCTCTACTACTACTCCCTTCATCCACCCGCTGCCCTGAGGTAAAGCTCCACCTGTGGGGAGCGGTACTACCAAAGCTGCATTTCCACCACCTCAGTGGCTGGCCGCAGCGCTGGTAACCATATTACCAGGTACCACAGGTGGCGTCACGTTACAATTCCCCATCAATATCACCCCCACCGGCCATTGAGGGTCCAGGGCACGGAAGCGGGAACTGACCAGCCGTGATCCCCAGTGAAGTAACCACCTGTCCCAGTATCCAAGTACCCCTACCCTGTCGACTGACTCACTGTCACAGAAATTTGGCACACCAAAACCACAATGTAGTATTTGCCATGGATTTCATATTCTTTTAACCTTCTCAGCGGTATTCCCGAGTGTGACTCGGGGTTAACTTTCACTTTCAAAAGCGGTAACCCCGAGTCACACTCGGGTTTACCCGAGGCTGCTGCCGCTGCTATTTGTGAGGCCCTGGGGGTGCCCAGCACTGCCGCCCGCAGCCCCTGCCGTGGGTGAGGAGACCGGGGTGAGGGGGTGCTGTTACAGCACTGAAGCCCACCCCCCCAGCTGCAGCTGCGCGAGTGAGGAGACTGCTGCCCGCCGCCCCTGCCGTGAGACCGGGGGGGATGTGCTGTTACAGCACTGCCGCCCGCCCCCCCTGCTGCAGCCACGCAAGTGAGGAGACCGCAGAGGAGACTGACGCCCGACGCCCCTGCCGTGGGTGAGACCGGGGGGGGGGTATTTCTGTTCTTACCAAGTCCTTGCTGCCGGCACCATGTAGGGGATATGGCACCACCCCCTTCTCCACAGCCTGCCCCCTATGGTTAGGGTTAGGGATAGAGTTAGGGTTAGGGCTAGGGTTAGGGTTAGGGTTAGGGCTAGGGTTAGGGTTAGGGCTAGGGTTAGGGTTAGGGCTAGGATTAGGGTTAGGGCTAGGGTTAGGGCTAGGGTTAGGGTTAGGGCTAGGGTTAGAGCTGCAGACGAGAGGAGGGGCGGGAACACCCAAGGGAAGCAGGATGCTTCCCTCAGTTACCCTCCTCTCCTCTGTCACAGGGTCACGGGGGCCCCCTACTGATGGTTGAGGGGCCCCCTACCCAGCCGGGCCCCTGGTGCAGCTGAACCAGCTGCACCATGGTAGGTCCGCCCCTGACACTCGGGGTAAATGGCAGCAGAGTCTCCTTTCCTTCTCCTGGTGATCCACCGCTGTGATCGCCGGTGAGAGCCCCTTCGGATGCCTCCATATGACTTCCTGGTTCCGTCTCTGTGAGCCGCAGCGGCTCATTGGAGGCGGAACTGGGTGGGAAAAAAGAAAGTATAAAGTTTCGGCCCACAAAATAAATTTTTTATGAAAAAAAATGGTACCGCATTTAGGCTGCTTTCACATCGGCGTTTTTTTTAAATCGCGGCAGATGCGGTGAAAAAAACAAATCTGCCGCGATTACCGCATAACCGCGACACCTGCGGCACAGTTGCGGCAAGCCCCATAGAATGTCTATGGGGGCTTGCGGCAGATGCAGCAGATTTTTTCGCTGCCGCACCTGCCGCAAGTGCTGAAACCGCACTTGCCGCACCTGCCGCACCCTTACAGCAAGCCCCATAGACATTGCATGGGGCTTGCCGCAACTGTGCCGCAGGTGTCACGGTTATGCTGTAATCGCGGCAGATTCGGTTTTTTCACCGCATCTGCCGCGATTTCAAAAAAACGCTAGTGTGAAAGTACCCTTAGTACAAAATTCCTGACATAATCATACCGCCAGGTATAAGATTATTGATTATTGAATAAAAATATATTATTTATTTAATTATAATTCATGATTTTATGTTTCAAACTTTATCACATCTGAGAGGTCTACTAGAGTCTTCTTTGATCAGGTAATTACTAAGAATTGCAGGCCGACAGTACATAACACCAAATTTCCATGCAAAAAAATCGTACCGCTTTTAGCACAAAATTCCTGACATAATCATACCGCCAGGGAGGTTAAGTGCAATTTTGGCACAAAACTGCATGCATTGCATTCAATGTATTCATTTGTGTCTCCAGGCCCAAAAGAGCACCAAAACTGCCACACAGTTTTTGCCACATATTTCATGCTTTTTGGTGCAATTTTGGCCCAAAACTGCATTCATTAAGTTCAATTTCTAGTAAGCAGTTAAAAACACATCAAAAATGTTTTTTAGAAATAATACACAAGACAACCCTGTATCCCATTTTTAATTAACAAAAAAAACACTCCCTCCAACATAATCCACAGGGAAGATGTTCAGTTCTGCTGCATATCTTATGATTGTTTAAACATGAACTTTGAATTGTGAAGCGCTGTGGAATATGTTAGCACTATATAAATAAAGATTATTATTATTATGTCTGTGAGAAGATGCCCATTTTCTGTGACAGCTTCTGTCACGGCTGTTGGGCCTCTCTGCATTGAATTATGTAGGAAGTTTAATGAGCAGCATCGGAAGTAGATGCAGCGGGACAGCAGAGCGGTGAAACACTGTAAATATAATGCTGATTAATAACTATTTTCTTTATTTTAACAGCTTCCACGCCCCAGAACACAAACCTGAACTGTAACACAGACTTCTCAGGAAAGTCCGTGCTCGGGATCTGTGCTTGAACACTGTGTTTGGTACAGACCCCAAACTTTACAGTTCGGGTTCGCCCATCACTAATTGCAATCTGTTAACGGATCTGTTTTCCATAGACTCCAATGATTTAAAAAAAAAAACAGATCCAGCTTAATTCACTTATTTAAAAAACATCAAAAAAGTTATGTTTTAGGATACTATGAGATATTACGTGAGTTATAATAGCTGCTGGATATGTTCTAATGAATGATTACTGGACATGTGAATAGGGGCATAACTATAACAGATGCAGGGGTTGCAGTTACACCCGGGTCCTGGCCCTGAAAAAGGCTAATGCTATTAAAGATTTGCAATAATTGGAGGCCCCGTTGGAGCTTTGCATCGGGACCAATGAGCTTCAAGTTACGCTACTACATGTGAACATATGCCAGAAATGCATGAGCAGTTGCCTTCAGGTTTTTTCACCATTTGTCTTATATGATGGTGTGAAGTATGCTCCAATTTTAAATAAAATGATGGGATGACTGCACCTGTCCTAAGTAACAACTGAAACCTTGGACAGGTGTGAAAAATCGCATTGAGAGCAGTGAGATCAGTTACTTTATCATTATTGTGCTTTGCATAAACGCCAGAAGGAAATCATAGTCCAACACTGGACATATGTGAACCCAGTATAATATTTTATAAACAAATATTTTTCATGTCTAAACTGTCTGCAGACTTTTGTCATGTGAAAAATGGACAGTTGTTGCTCTTATTTTACTCCCGCTGCTCATGTAGTGTTTATTTTTTTCTTTTTTTGGAGGGGGGTTTGCCGCAGGGTTCCAGGGATATGAGCATTTTTATTTAGAACACCCAATATGCTGTTTGCTTTCTTAACTAAAGGGGCATAGCTCACAGGGTCATTGCACAGATCAGACTATCAATACCTCCCTCCTCCCCAACCAAGGCCCTATTGGCAAAACTATAAAAATAGTATACCAGGAGCTCTAAATAGAAAGGGCCAAATGTATTCAACCATATGGTGGATTTAAAAAAAGCAAACTGCAACTTGAAAAAAATAAGAGCAAACATTGACCATCTTGACCAGGTGAAGAAATCCTCTTTTAGGGTAGGAACACATTTCAGTTTTCCTGATCAGTTTTCATCAGTTTGGGTGCCAAAACCAGGAGTGACTCCAAAACCACCACAGGTGTCAATCTTTCAATTATACATTTTCTCTGCAAGGTTCACTCCTGGTTTTGCCACACAAACTGCTGAACACTGATCAGGAAAAAAACTGATCAGGAACTGAAGTGTGTCCCTACCTAAGCTATTTACATGACTTTAGTATAGTTACTAAAATCATGTAATAATAAAAAAAAAGCTCTGAAGCCATAATAGCACTGAAAGTTAGTGAAAAAAAAAAAAAAAAACATTACCATATTTTTTTACTTTAACTTTGGAAATTGTCTGTAAACTACTTTAGAAAACAAATTGTTTTTAAACTACAAGTATTTCGCGTTATAGCCGAGTATTTTCAGCCAAAAATTGGGCTGAAAGTATTCCCCCTCGGCTTATACGCGATGTCAGTTGCTGTATACGAGTAACATCGGTACATATCCGATGATCATACCTGTATACACAGACCCCCGCATCCCAGTAATTTCAGGCCCCCCAGGATCTTCCGGTCACCTGTAAAGCAATATACTTATCAGTGTCCCGCTGCAATCCGACACTGCCTGCACTCCACGATCCTCTCATCCAATGCCCACTCCTCTTCCTGTTTTCTGCGCGTCGCCGGCAATGACGTCATTCCCGCGACGCGCACAGGAAACAGGAAGATGGTCCATGAAGATGTGAGTCGGATGTGGGGCAGCGGGTTGCACGATCGCACACTGATAAGTATAGCTTGCTTTACGGTGACCGGAAGACGCTGGGGGGGGCCTGCATTACTGGGGCTGCCTGTATACTACGCTGGGAGTGCTATAATATACCTCTGGGGCACTGTATACTACCTCTGGGGCTGCTATATACCTGTGCCGACTGTATACTACCACTGGGGCTGCTATAACCTCTGGGCACTGTAGTACACTGGGGCTAGCTAAATACCTCTGGGGCCCTGTATACTACCACGGGGTCTATATATCTGGGGCACTAGTATACCACATGGCTGCGTATATACCTCTGGGGCCCTGTATACTACCACTGGGGCTCCATATACCATGGGGACCTGTATACTACCACTGGGCTGCTTAATACTCTGGGGCCCTAGTGAATACTAATGGGGGGCTAATACCTCTGGGCCCTGTATACACCGCTGGGGCTGCTATATACCTCTGGGCCCTGTATACTACGCATGGGGTGCTATATACCTCTTGGGGCCCTGTATACTACCATGGGGCTGCTATATAACCTGCGGGCCTGATATATACCTATGGGTGCAGCTATACCCTCGGGGCACTGTAATATACCACTGGGCTGCTATATACCCTGGCCCTGTTACTACCACTGGGGCTGCATAACCTCTGGGCATGTACTACTACCATGGGCTGCTATTATACCTTGGCCAACTGTTATACTACCACTGGTGGCTGCTATATACCTCTGGGCCTGTATACTTCCTGGGGCTGGCTATACTCCTGGGCCCTGTATCTAACCGCTAGGCTGCATATACCTCTGGGGCCCTGTATACTACCACTGGGGCTGCTATATACCTCTGGGGCCCTGTATACTACCACTGGGGCTGCTATATACCTCTGGGGCCCTGTATACTACCACTGGGGCTGCTATATACCTCTGGGGCCCTGTATACTACCGCTGGGGCTGCTATATACCTCTGGGGCCCTGTATACTACCACTGGGGCTGCTATATACCTCTGGGGCCCTGTATACTACCACTGGGGCTGCTATATACCTCTGGGGCCCTGTATACTACCGCTGGGGCTGCTATATACCTCTGGGGCCCTGTATACTACCGCTGGGGCTGCTATATACCTCTGGGGCCCTGTATACTACCACTGGGGCTGCTATATACCTCTGGGGCCCTGTATACTACCGCTGGGGCTGCTATATACCTCTGGGGCCCTGTATACTACCACTGGGGCTGCTATATACCACTGGGGCCCTGTATACTACCACTGGGGCTGCTATATACCTCTGGGGCCCTGTATACTACCGCTGGGGCTGCTATATACCTCTGGGGCCCTGTATACTACCACTGGGGCTGCTATATACCTCTGGGGCCCTGTATACTACCACTGGGGCTGCTATATACCTCTGGGGCCCGGTATACTACCACTGGGGCTGCTATATACCTCTGGGCCCTGTATACTACCACTGGGGCTGCTATATACCTCTGGGGCCCTGTATACTACCACTGGGGCTGTATATACTACCACTGGGGCTGTATATACTACTGGGCTGCGTGTATACTACCACTGGGGCTGCTGTATCTACCTCTGGGACTGGTGTATACCACACTGCTGGGGGCTGTATACTTGTGCTAGGGTCCACCCTCGGCTTATACACGAGTCAATAGATTTTCCCAGGTTTTGGGGGCAAAAGTAGGGGGTCGGCTTATACACGGGTCGGCTTATACACGAGTATATACGGTATGTCATAAGTGAAATTATTTGTATAACTATCAAAAGTGGAGTTTCTTCTTGAGTTTTAGTCCCTAAAATAGAAGTATATCCAATGTGTTCTACATGGTATTTTACTTGAGCTGTACAGCCCTCTGATGTCACAATCTGCTCTGCAGAGACAGCCTGAAGCTTCCTTCATTCATGTCCTGCTCTGGCCTGGCCATATAACCCTGCATTCACTTATTACATACTGTAGTTTAACTTGCTCTTTCCGTATTCTAGAAATTTATTCTTCTTGAGGGTGTGCTCAGATCTGCGGAAAAAACTTGGCGAGTGCAATCAGATAAAACATTGCATTGCACTCACCACGATGTTAACCAATAGTGCCACTGCCATTCATATCTGCAAGTTTTTTCTCAGCAAGTAATGCACTGAGGAAAAAATCGCAGCATGCTCCATATGACTGTGGATCTCCCCAAGATTCTCTTAAAATAAGTGTATGGGTGAGATAAAAATATTGCACACGATACGCACAGTACTCAGACCACGATTTTAGCATGTCATGTCCATGCAGTAAAAAGTCAGAAAAGATAGATACAGTAATACGGGAAAAAACGGTGTCCTATGGTCCCTGAGGAAGGTGCCAGGAAGGCACCGAAACGCGTAGGATGTAATAAAGGCTTTTGGATATACTTCATCTACTCGTGTATTTTCCTTGGAACAAGTGGATTTGGCAGCGCGGACCATAGGACACTGTTTTTTCCCGTATTACTGTGTGATTCCACATGCTAGTGGTCGGTGAGAGTCCAGCAGCAGCCAGCAGGATACAACACTATATGCCTTCATACCAGTTGTGGGTGTCACAACTGAAATAGGTGAGTGGTTCCCTCTATACCACCTGCATTTGAAGTGTCTGTGTGATAGGGCACTATTGCGCCTCTTGTTCCCCTTCCCTTTCTTTTATTTGAGAAAAGATAGATAGATAGATAGATAGATAGATAGATAGATAGATAGATAGATAGATACGATATAAAGAATAGTCACCCCACTGCAATTGGAACTATGGTCACTAGGTGGAACCCTAGAGTAGTAGGTGGGAGGGACCCCGGGAGGAGATATAGTGGCCTCTAGGGGGAACTAGAGAGTTCAGCTCAGTTGGATTCTGAGAGGAGTAGAGAGAGATGGAGTAAGAGCTGGAGCAAGGAGGGTCTCCTCGACTGAGGAGCCCAGAAAGTCCAGATCCAGAGAATAGAAGTAAGAAATTGAAGCTCAGTGGCGAGCTAGTTCAAGGAGGAAAACGGGTAACGGAGCCCGTAACTGTGAGATCCTACAAGGCTCACAGAGAATCCGAAGAACGGGGATATTATAAATACAGCCCTAGTCTCTTGAGCGAGTCAAGAAGAGGGAGCCACTGCATAGCTTAAAGAAGGTTGTCCCGGAGACTGCACAGGAGGGAAGGAGACAGAGCAAAAAGCAGCAGGAGGTCAGATTGTCTTTATGAGGTCAGACTTCACCGCCACTGGGAGGCAAAAAGAAAGAAAGGAGAAAGAAAGGAAGATAAGGAGGGTCCCATCTACATCCAGAACTTCCAATTGCAGCATCCGGAGCATTTGCCATAATACCATCTACTGCACTGCTGAAAGACTGTAATGCTGATTGAAAGTTTTCCAGTAAAGTTACCCGGTGAAGTGAAGTTCTGACTCTGCTGCATCCTTTCTGCTATAAACTGTTTTCATACAGCCCTGGCGGTCCAGTCCCGCCTGCGGGGGACTAATCCATCTAAGCCGCAATACCATCGACCACCGGAGGGCTGTGGCGGCGCTGGTGAGCATCACCAGACACTGCAGGTGGCGTCACGAAGACTAAAAACTTGTATATACTTTATTTATCCTTTATTTTATTTAATTGACCACCAGGGCCACAGCCTCTGGCAGCCACCCGTGACATCCCAAACCCAGCACAGAGCCCGAGAGCTGAGTACCCGAGCTCTGGGTGTGCGCATCACCTTTATTTTGGCTTTAAGTTCAGGGCACAGGCTACGTTTCAGGCTCCCTCGCCTTTTGTCACGCAATCACAAACTCTATAGCCCAAGTTCTTATACTGTTGTGGCCGAAAGTATTGACACCCCTGCAATTCTGTCAGATAATACTCAGCTTCTTCCTGAAGATGATTGTAATCACAAATTCTTTGGTATTATTATCTTCATTTAATTTGTCTTCAATGAAAAAACACAAAAAGAATTGTCCTAAAGCCAAATTGGATATAATTCCACACCAAACATAAAAAAGGGGGTGGACAAAAGTACTGGCACTGTTAGAAAAATCATGTGATGCTTAATTAACAGCACCTGTAACTTACCTGTGGCACCTAACAGGTGTTGGCAATAACTAAATCACACTTGCAGCCAGTTGACATGGATTAAAGTTGACTCAACCTCTGTCATGTGTCCTTGTGTGTACCACATTGAGCATGAAGAAAAGAAAGAAGACCAAAGAACTGTCTGAGGACTTGAGAATCAAAATTGTGAGGAAGCATGAGCAATCTCAAGGCTACAAGTCCATCTCCAAAGACCAGAATATTCCTGTGTCTACCGTGCGCAGTGTTATCAAGAAGTTTAAAGCCCATGGCACTATGACTAACCTCCCTAGATGTGGACGGAAAAGAAAAATTGACGAGAGATTTCAACGCAAGATTGTGCGGATGGTGGATAAAGAACCACGACTAACATCCAAACAAGTTCAAGCTGCCCTGCAGTCCGAGAGTACAACAGTATCAACCCGTACTATCCGTCGGCGTCTGAATGAAAAGGGACTGTATGGTAGGATACCCAGAAAGGCCCCACTTCTTACCCCGAGACATAAAAAAGCCAGGCTGGAGTTTGCCAAAACTTTCTTGAGAAAGCCTAAAATGTTTTAGAAGAATGTTCTCTGGTCAGATGAGACAGAAGTAGAGCTTTTTGGGCAAAGGCATCAACATAAAGTTTACAGGAGAAAAAAAGAGGCATTCAAAGAAAAGAACACGGTCCCTACAGTAAAACATGGTGGAGGTTCCCTGATGTTTTGGGGTTGCTTTGCTGCCTCTGGCACTGGACTGCTTGACCGTGTGCATGGCATAATGAAGTCTGAAGACTACCAACAAATTTTGCAGCATAATGTAGGGCCCAGTGTGAGAAAGCTGAGTCTCCCTCAGAGGTCATGGGTCTTCCAGCAGGACAATGACCCAAAACACACTTCAAAAAGCACTAGAAAATGGTTTGAGAGAAAGCACTGGAGACTTCTAAGGTGGCCAGCAATGAGTCCACACCTGAATCCCATAGAACACCTGTGGAGAGATCTAAAAATGGCAGTTTGGAGAAGGCACCCTTCAAATATCAGGGACCTGGAGCAGTTTGCCAAAGAAGAATGGTCTAAAATTCCAGCAGAGCATTGTAAGAAACTCATTGATGGTTACCGGAAGCGGTTGATCACAGTTATTTTGGCTAAAGGTTGTGCAACTAAGTATTAGGCTGAGGGTCGGGGGTGTATGAAGGAAAGAAGGAATGAAGGGAGGAAGACTGTATTGAGATATACTTTAAAAATTGTTGATATGATTTGTTACTGGTGATTGCTGTCTGGGGAGGGGGGAGGGAGGGGAGGGGGAAAGGGGTTTCAGAGATTTAATGACAAAATGTATATACTGGACATTTTCATGTATGTCTGATTATTTGTTCAATAAAAATTTATCTGATTAAAAAAAAAAAAAAAAAAAAAAAAAAAAAGTATTAGGCTGAGGGTGCCAATACTTTTGTCTGGCCCATTTTTGGAGTTTTGTGTGAAATGAACAATGTTTTGCTTTTTGCTTCATTCTCTTTTGTGTTTTTTCATTTAAGACAAATTAAATGAAGATAATAATACCAAAGAATTTGTGATTGCAATCATTTTCAGGAAGAAACTGAGTATTATCTGACAGAATTGCAGGGGTGTCAATACTTTTGGCCACAACTGTACATATCGCCTCTTTACAATCATTGCTACATCCATTAATCAATTTACATCTAATACAGTGAAAGTGCTAATGTGCTTACATATCCATTACATGTGCCAGTTAATGTTTCCTGTTATACATCTTTTAACACAAATAATATTCATTATAAGATAGAACATTATATGTTATACCGCTTATTATATTGATTGGGGGCCTCTTTCACATCTGTATTTAATGATTATTCTGATTGTATTCCATATTAGCATAGTATATGTGCAGCGCCATTACCTCATGGTTCCTTGTATAGTGCAGGGCTCAGCGTTGCGGAAGTAACTACTACTCATGCGCCAGGTCCCTGTTTACTGTTACTATGGCAGCAGGGGGAGTGTCACTGTGCGCCATCTTAGCTTTACTGCACCTGCGCACTCTTCTCCTCCTCTGCTATGCCAGCGATAATAGGGGACTTATTGACGCTCTAGTTTTATTGAAAAGGGGAATTTTGTGCAATATAAATACTTTTAAAGTGCTTAGTGCTTAGTAAAACATGAAGAAATAATTTCTTTTAGATTATTTGTGTTTCTTAAAGATAACCCGCCTGCTTTTCTCGTTCACACATTCACTCTGAACTTGTGCTCTTCATTAACCCCTTCCAGGGGGACAAATGTGAGCTCCAACCCTTATGGGATGTCTCAAGATTACTCAAGACTCTCCCATTTCTGGGATTTTGTTCATTTCATGTACACTGCAGCTATCAAAAGGACTTCAGGGTACCATAGTTTATAAAATAAATAATTTAAAAATAATGAATTTAATTTTTTATTGTGCAAGCAGTTTTGTATAATACAAGGTGCTTTTGTGCATAAAAATAAATTTGTTAAGCAGTGTATTTTTTTACATTGATCAGTTGGCAATGGCGCTAACATCTATGCCACATGTTTGGAGAAAGCATTTTTATGCAAGAAAAAAACATTAATAGAAAAATATGCAGAAAAAATATAGAAAAAAATTCCTTTTGTGTTGGAGGACCCCATTTTCAATTTTCATTGCGGCATAAACTTCTAGATGTAAATCAGAAACAGAGAAACATAATTAATTGATTATTCATAAAAAAAAGTCAAAAAATCATTTTTCATAAAAATGCATTTTACAGTGTATAAAAGTGTTTTTTTTTTTGTAGAATGTGACTTAAAATTGTACACACTTTTATGATAAGGGTGGATTTTAAGGTTTCACTATCTTTTCTTAGAGTACCACATTTAATTTATAATCAACGTTTAGTCCAAGTGGCCTTAAAGTTCCCAACTTATTTATCCATCTAAGTTCCTTTTCTTTGAGGATTTTTTCTCTATCTCCCCCTCTTCTTATCTGGGGCACCATATCTATGATTTTCCGTCTTAAATCTCTTTCCGTGTGTTTTGCTTCTACCCAATGCTTTGGAATAGGTAATTCTGTAAGTTTTTTTCTAATACTAAAGCTATGCTGACTCAATCTTATTTTTAGCTCCAATGTAGTTTCCCCTACATAATAAAGCTTACACGGGCATTCTCATAAATAGACAACATGACCAGACGAGCAAGTTACAAAATGGTTAATGTTATAACATTCTTTTGTTCTATGGTGTACAAAATGATCACCTTTCAATATTTGTTGGCATGCAACACAACCTACGCATGGAAACACCCTACTCTTTTTTTACCTGTCAAAGTAGATTGAGTTGGCTGGAGATTTATTAGGCTGCCTATAGCAACCAATCACAGCTCAGCTTCTATTTTCTTACAGGTCATCAATATGACATATTCAAATTCTATTTTGTTATAGCTAACAGCAGTTATTTATTAACCCGGGCGTAGCCGGGTACTACAGCTAGTATACATACAGTTAGGGCCAGAAATATTTGGACAGTGACACAATTTTCGCGAGTTGGGCTCTGCATGCCACCACATTGGATTTGAAATGAAACCTCTACAACAGAATTCAAGTGCAGATTGTAACGTTTAATTTGAAGGGTTGAACAAAAATATCTGATAGAAAATGTAGGAATTGTACACATTTCTTTACAAACACTCCACATTTTAGGAGGTCAAAAGTAATTGGACAAATAAACATAACCCAAACAAAATATTTTTATTTTCAATATTTTGTTGCGAATCCTTTGGAGGCAATCACTGCCTTAAGTCTGGAACCCATGGACATCACCAAACGCTGGGTTTCCTCCTTCTTAATGCTTTGCCAGGCCTTTACAGCCGCAGCCTTCAGGTCTTGCTTGTTTATGGGTCTTTCCGTCTTAAGTCTGGATTTCAGCAAGTGAAATGCATGCTCAATTGGGTTAAGATCTGGTGATTGACTTGGCCATTGCAGAATTTTCCACTTTTTTGCACTCATGAACTCCTGGGTAGCTTTGGCTGTATGCTTGGGGTCATTGTCCATCTGTACTATGAAGCGCCGTCCAATCAACTTTGCAGCATTTGGCTGAATCTGGGCTGAAAGTATATCCCGGTACACTTCAGAATTCATCCGGCTACTCTTGTCTGCTGTTATGTCATCAATAAACACAAGTGACCCAGTGCCATTGAAAGCCATGCATGCCCATGCCATCACGTTGCCTCCACCATGTTTTACAGAGGATGTGGTGTGCCTTGGATCATGTGCCGTTCTCTTTCTTCTCCAAACTTTTTTCTTCCCATCATTCTGGTACAGGTTGATCTTTGTCTCATCTGTCCATAGAATACTTTTCCAGAACTGAGCTGGCTTCTTGAGGTGTTTTTCAGCAAATTTAACTCTGGTCTGTCTATTTTTGGAATTGATGAATGGTTTGCATCTAGATGTGAACCCTTTGTATTTACTGTCATGGAGTCTTCTCTTTACTGTTGACTTAGAGACAGATACACCTACTTCACTGAGAGTGTTCTGGACTTCAGTTGATGTTGTGAACGGGTTCTTCTTCACCAAATAAAGTATGCGGCGATCATCCACCACTGTTGTCATCCGTGGACGCCCAGGCCTTTTAGAGTTCCCAAGCTCACCAGTCAATTCTTTTTTTTCTCAGAATGTACCCAACTGTTGATTTTGCTACTCCAAGCATGTCTGCTATCTCTCTGATGGATTTTTTTCTTTTTTTTTCAGCCTCAGGATGTTCTGCTTCACCTCAATTGAGAGTTCCTTTGACCGCATGTTGTCTGGTCACAGCAACAGCTTCCAAATGCAAAACCACACACCTGGAATCCACCCCTGACCTTTTAACTACTTCATTGATTACAGGTTAACGAGGGAGACGCCTTCAGAGTTAATTGCAGCCCTTAGAGTCCATTGTCCAATTACTTTTGGTCCCTTGAAAAAGAGGAGGCTATGCATTACAGAGCTATGATTCCTAAACCCTTTCTCCGATTTGGATGTGGAAACTCTCATATTGCAGCTGGGAGTGTGCATTTTCAGCCCATATTATATATATAGTTGTATTTCTGAACATGTTTTTGTAAACAGTTAAAATAACAAAACTTGTGTCACTGTCCAAATATTTCTGGCCCTAACTGTATATAGGTCAAGTAATCAGCTGTTTGGTCTATTCAAGTGTTTTACCTTAATTGTTTAGTGACATTACACCCTCTTGGAGAAGTGCTGTTCACTTCAATGTGTTTGGTTAATTAGACTGACCAATCACCGAAGCTGGAGGCCAAAGGAGACTGACCAATCACAGAAGCTGGAGTCCAGAGGAAGACACATCATCTAAAGATAGATGACCAAGACCACATCCCCTGATGAACTCATGGATCCACCCACTAGCCAATGAATACATCTGAGTGGGGCTGACCGAGCCCCTAATTGAGGAAGACCTAATGCTTGTTGAAATAAACTACACTTGGGGCCTGGAACTGACCAAGGAAGGGTGTACAACTGACTCTGTGTGTCTGGTGTCATACTTTTCATCGCCGGCACTTGGTCTACATAAATTAGGATAGGATCAGCAACTTGTTAATATTATTATGAAATATTAACCATAACAAAGCAAAGAGTCCACAGCACTCCCAATTGATGCAGCAAAGGTTTTAATCCAGCTCAGGCATGGTTATAGCAACATTTCGAGCTCAAAGGCTCTTTTCCAAGTGCTGTGGACTCTTTGCTTGAACCGTATGTAATATAGAAACTGAAATGAGATAGATAGATAGATAGATAGATAGATAGATAGATAGATAGATAGATGAATGCTAGGATAGCTAGATCATCTCACCAGTCTCCCACTGCTGCTTCTGGGGCCATCTATTACGCTTCATGCATATTCAGTGCACCAACCAGCAACAGCCAATCACAGACGTTCAGTCTCTGTGAGCACCTCTGTGATTGGCTGTTGCAGGCAGAGTGCATTTCCACAATGTGGACGATGATTGTGCTTGGTTGCCATACTCATTGATATATGGCAACCAACCTGCCGTCATAGTGGGTTAAATAAATAAAAAAATAAACATGTAGGGATTCGCTGCATTTTTCAGTCTCAGCACAAATAAAGCCGGCAGCTGCGAGCTGCCACCCTCATCTGCCTAATTTTAGCTTGGCTGGCAGAAAAATGTCCATCGTTTTAGGGCCACCCATGCTAACGAATAGCGTTCTATCCCCTTAGTCTCCGAACACTGAATGAATGAGCCGAGTGCTGCGGCAAGGTAAGCGGTGATTCACTGAGGTCTCCCGGGGACACCAGTGGCACCCGTGTCATTGGGTGAGCTCAGTGAGTCCTGTCACCACAGTCTCTGAACAATGAATGAATGAGCTGCGTGCTGCGGCAGGGAAAGCGGTTGCATACTGATGTCAAATGAAGACACTGGTGTCATAGTTACCACTAGCTAGCAGTTACTATGTCACCGATGTAATCACTTACCCTGCCACCATAAGTGGCTCATTCATTCAGTGTTCATGAGACCGTGGTGATAGGACACTTTGTTCATCACTGTGGCCTCCAATGAAGCAGAGCTGAGAGTGTGTTTTGACCGGCAAAGAGAAGACTTCACAGATGATCGAGAATGGGTATGAGGGGTACTAAAGATGGAGTGCAGGTATGTCTTTGTGTTTTTATTTCTAATAAAAAGTTTTTTCCTGTGTGTGTTGTGTCTTCTTTACTATTTATTGCACACTTGCATTGGCGGAATCTCAGACATACTCTGCGTTCTGCAAATTTTTCCTCAGCCCGTATCCACAGATATGCATGTCACTATTGTTTAACATCGGGCCAAGTGCAATTAGATATTTTATCGGATTGCACTTGCCAAATTTTTCCACAGATGAGAGCAACCCCTAAGAAGTGCTCTGTGCAGACAGACTGTAGGGGCCAAAGGTAAATTAAGAACTCTGTGAGGTGCAATTAACTGAGTGCCTATGACATGAGGTGTCATAGAATGGGATTTTCTAAAATAGTGATGTCACAGAATGGGATTTCCTAAACCAACCCCTTGCGAAACATAGTGGATAAGAATATGTTAGACATTACTAAAAGAATCGCAGATGATCTATTCTTCCTCTCCAAGTTAGATATGTCCTGGTTGGGTAGGATAACTTTATATAAGATGGTTGTTTTCCCTAAACTCTCCTTCATTCTCAGATCCCTCCCCCTTCCGATTTAGCAAAAGCATTTCCAAAGATTGCAGTCGCAGCTGACCAAATTCATTTGAGGGGGTAGATCATCGAGGATTGCCAAAACCACAATTATGAAGCATAGGAAAAGAGGAGGCTTAGGCGTTACTAATATTAGGGCCTACTACCTTTCTATTCTGATCAAAGAAAGCAGGAAGTGAGGGGAAATACAGAATATACTCTCCTGGGTTAACATTGAAAAAGCTCATATGCTTATCACTAATTCAGCTACCTTCATAGCTTCCTTTCTTCTCAACCTAAGAAAACGTTTGCCGGTATCTGACTTGTTGAAAGCTACCATTAGAGCCTGGCAGAGTCTTGTACATGTTTCCAAGCCTTTCTTTAAAAGCGTTATTCCCTGTTGGCTCCCAATAGAGATCCTTGAGGCTACCTGCCCATCACTAAAACTCCACTCTTGGAGACAAGCTGGTATTAGGTCTGTTTCAGATTTGTTAACTAATGACCACTTGAAACCCTTCTCCATTTTAGAAGCACAGTTTAGTTTGCCTATGACTGAAGATGCTAAATGGCGTGTAATCAATGATACTTTAAGCAGCGGGAAATTGTCTCTTACTTTACCTAGCAACGTTGACTCACTCCTCCGACTCACTGACTTTGAAATGGGGTGGAGGACTGGCAAATTATATCAATTTTTCAATAGTGACGTTACTCTAGATAATAAAAGATTCTTGGGTGTGTGGGAGGGAGAGTTGGAGATAGACCATAAGATCTTGTGTGATCATTTTACTCGCATTCTGCCGATGATCTACTCCACTGTGCCTTGTGTGTCACTCCAGGAAATGCAATACAAGATCTTTACGAAGTGGTACCTCTCCCCACAAAAGTTGCATTTGATTGATTCGGTAAATGATCTACTTTGCTCGAGATACTGTGCCTCAGTAGAGACTATTAAGCACATTTTCTGGAGCTGTCATTTGATTAGACAGTTTTGGTTACATGTTCAGACCCTAATGAATTTACTTAGGAATTATAAAGTCACCCTCACAATGGATTTAGCTCTACTACTGATAGGGGTCCCTGAGATTCCAAAAGAAAAACTTTTACATATCCTCATAGCCGCAAAAAATCTTATTGCTTCTTTGTGGAGAGATGAAAAACCACCCACTATAGGGGATTTATTAGATAAACTTTCCTCGCATAACTTGTTTGAATATATTTTTGCGGTTAGAAATAATTTACATCGTAGATACTTAGAAAAGTGGACCCCCTGGGTGTCTTTGTTTTCTCCAACATTGACGTTTGATATTGATTGATAGATTAGACCTCCTTCCTGAGTTATATGCATGTTTGCTCATTTATAGCACCATTTAACATACTTTATCTACCTTTATTCTTCTTTATAGATTGCTTTTTATTAAGATATTTAGAGATGTAACCCACCGAGTCAGTGTATATAGTTTGGATTGATTCACCCTTTTATTGACCCCTTTCTTCCTTTCTCCCTTCATCCCCCCCCCCCCCTTTTTTGCCTTACTCCTGCCTTTTTCCCCTTTTTGGTTTAATTTATGCTGCACTTTTCCTTCTCCTTTCCTCTCCTTTGATATTTATCCTCTATCTTTCCTTTCCTCCCCTTTTTTTTATTCTTCTCTTTTATGTGTATCTCACTAGTGACATACTATCAACTGATTGTTATTCCCATGTTTTTTTTGTTTTTTTAATGGTAAATGAATGTATTATTACTTTGATCAACTATTTTGTTGTTTAATTACCACAATAAAGAGATTTAAACAAGAATGGGATTTCTAAAATAGTGATGTCCTAGAATCGGATTTCATAGAATAGTGGTGTCCTACAATGGGATTTCATCGAATAGTAATTTATGCAGGTATCAGGGAAAAAGTGGTATCGGGACCGTACTGCTGCCAAATAATCCAATCCAAATTAATTTTCACAACATACGGTGGTTTATTCTATGCCTTTTGAAGTGTCATCCCGCTTCCTCATCAGGAAATACACACCATCGAATATATACTATACTTAACCTACTAGCTTTTTTTACTAATTAGGACATCCCCTGGCTGAAAGCTGAATAGAAAAGCCTCTTGGTAGTGATACTCCAGAATAATAGAAATGCCTGATCATGGGGAAGCTGTAAATCAATAAATCACAGAATGAATGCATCTGAATTATTAAACAGCAGCCATAATTAAATAGACCTGTCATATCTGTATAATAGGAGAGGAATGGTGAGGTTGGATTCCAGCTCTTTGTAAGAGGAGCTATTATTTATGAAGTTATAGTGGTGTACTTTCATGACGAGGATTATCTTTTATGTAAAAGTATTTTTATTACTTAGGAAATCATCTTGCTTTTTTTCTTAATTTTGTGCTAAGCATGCTGACTTTGCTTCTCTTTAGGCTGTCCAGTGTCCAGATTGGTATTGGGTCTCAGTTCATCCAAGTCATCAGCCATTCAAATTATTATTTAGGCAAGTGTGCAAGTGTGCACGCCGCGAGTAATGAACAAACAGAGCGTTAGCCTTACTATGCCTACCAAATGAGATTAACACTGCGCAAGCGTTATTGAATATTTTATACAGAAGCAAAGGTGTTAGTATCTAGACTTTTACAATGATCATTCTAATTGTCAATTCTTATCAATATCTATTCTAAATCTCCTTAATGGGTTGCTAGTCTCAGTGTATTATGGAACTGGCCATCTAGTTAAACAGACGCATGACATCATAAATCACATTATAATTTGAAAATGTGATTTACCTATAAGAATTTCATGTCTCTCCATCCTCAACAGTATACATTACATTAGGTAGTACATTACATTGTACATTACATAATATTTTGTATTAAAAAAATGTATACGAGCCATGTAATAATTAAGATTGCTCACATTGTTTTTATTTGTACACTTAAGCAGACACACACAATACATTGAAAGGATCACATGTTACAATCTCATGTTAAACTGCACCCCAACAACTTACCCCCCCAAGGTTAATCCTAGATGCACCTGTGGGTCCATATTATAGATCTGTATAGTATGGATCTGTAATATAAAAACATGCCTAAGGCCATTAGAAATCTATATAAGAAAATATGCACAATGATTAGTGATTAGGCAATGTGATACTTATGGTGGAAACAATTAGTATGAGTTATAAGTTATCTGATTTAATTTCAGATAAATTTGTGTCGAATTTTTAGGATTTCGCTGAACCCGTGAATTCAATTTGCAGTTGGATTCACATGAAATTCCTAAAATGGCATCTAACACATTGTATAATATTGCATCAGCAAGAGAAGGATCACATGTCTTTGGGCACTGAAAGATACGCTGTCCTTTAATCTGTTTCAACTATCACATCATCATGCAGCCAGTCAGGAGGTATTATTATTACTTGTATAAAAGCAGAAACAGGAAATGCAGCAGATCTTTTATGAATAGTGAGTTGATGTCACAGCACACAGTTTATCCATATAGATATGAAGATAAATCCATAAAACACTGATAGCACTGTACTCTTAGTGTCTGACAACACAGCAGGAAAGAAACATCCCGTTTACCCATACAAAAATAAAGGAGTTTTCCCACAAACAAAGTTAATTTTAAAGTTGATTTTAGGATAGGGTCACATTTGCGGTTGAAATTGTTAAAAATGCTCAAAACCGGATCCGGATTCGCACCCATAGGCAACAATAAAAAAACCGCATTGCACCCTTTGTAATGCGGTTACCGGATCCGGTTTTGCAGCCTGCGGGAAAATACCATGCAGGCTGCATTTTTCGCAGCAGTTGCAAAACCAGATCCGGATTTCTAACATGAAGCCCTATGGTCCAATTCCTGTACAGCAAGACACATATGAATGCCTGCAGAAGCGGATGGGTTTGGAACAACAATGCAGCATCTGTGCGGCATATCGGCAAGATGCTGCATTGGTGTACATTAACCCGTGATTGAAGGTTTAATGTGTATAATATATGTGGGCAACATGTCTCCAGGGAGTGTCCACCCTCCCCAGAGACATGGTGCCCAAATGCATTGGATTTTAAGTGTTACCTGCATATATTAATGTTTATCCGATATTTCTCGGCTTTTACAAATCATGATTGGAAGACGACGCTCCTCAGTGTAAGCACGAGCATCAGTACGCAATGAGCGTAAGCACATTGCTGGCCAGCATCCTTAATAAGGAGCTGTCCCAGGTGCTTACACCAATTGCGTACTGTACCCACCGCTCTCCATGGTGCTAAAGGCTTAAACATCAGCTCTATGGCCAGGCACATTGAAACTCCGGTGCACTTGCCATAGGAGCAGATGCTTAAGCCTTCAGGGAACATGGAGAGCGGCGGGTACAGTACGCAATTGGCGTAAGCACCTGGGACAGCTCCTTATTAAGGATGCTGGCCAGCAATGTGCTTACGTGTACTGATGCTCGTGCTGACAACCAGGAGCCCCAGCTTGATGATTTGTAAAAGCCGACAAATATTGGCTAAACATTAATACAGGCAGGAAACACTTAAAATGCCAATGCATTTGGGCACCATGTCTCTAAGGAGGGTGGACACTCCCTGGAGACATGTTGCCCACATATATGTACATACGTGGATCCACACGTTATAAGTATGGTCTGTTTTAACTTTGGGCTTTAAATAATAACTACTTAAGGGTTCTTTGTTGGTTATATCTTTGTACTATCATATTATAGAGGCTGCAATATTTCCTTTTTTGCATTAATTCCCCTACAATACCTTGAGGGTACCTCTCTTGATATACTGTAGGTACTTTAATTCTCTGGAATATACTCCAGGTAACACAGTAACATTTTACTACATAGTAGATAACAAAAGAGTTAGATTATATATACCTGGCACAGTCTTTTAAATTTGATATGTTATTCTACAGTTAACTATAATGGGCTCAGCACATATAACTACTAGCTGATACACGGGAATCCCCTGACGGATGATACACCTGTCCACTGGCATAGCTCTTACCGCACATTCATTGGGTAAGCCTGTGCCTCCATATAGTTACTTGCCCAGTTTCATTGTATTCTCATGTTTATGCCAATCAATCTAGAGTTTATATGTAGACTCTAGTGACTCATAACTCTGTACATTTAATTTCATATATACATGGACGTTTATTTCATGGTAGGACAAGCGATTATGAGGGAATAATTGCTTCTATACACAGATTTTCTCACTGGTTCCTACTAGCGACCTGTTCTGCACTACTTTAGTTAAGCATTGTCCCATATAGGTACGGGTTATTTTGTTATTCACCATATGTAAAATTTACTTACCGTATATACTCGCGTACAGCCGAGTTTTTCAGCCCAAAAATTGGGCTGAAAAGTCCCCCCCTCGGCTTATACGCGAGTCATATATCCATCTGTATACAGGCCCCCCCATCGGTATACAGGGTTTCCCCCCTGCTGCTGCAAACCTGTAAAGGAATACATCATTATACTTATCCCTGTCGCTGCCGCCGCCATCGCGCTCCTCCGGCTTCATCCGGCTTCTTCCGGCTTCCTCCTCCGGTGGTCGCAGGCAATGACATCATTGTCTGTGTGCCAGAGGAGGAAGCCAGAAGAAGCCGGAGGAGCGCGATGGTTGCGGCGGCGACAGGAATAAGTATAATGATGTATTCCTTTACAGGTTTGCGGCAGCAGGGTGGGGCCCTGTATACCGATGGGGGGGCCCTGTATATACCTCTGGGGCTGCTGTATACTTCCACTGGGGCTGCTGCTGTATACTTCCACTGGGGCTGCTGCTGTATATACCACTGGGGCTGCTGCTGTATATACCACTGGGGCTGCTGCTGTATACTTCCACTGGGTCTGCTGCTGTATACTTCCACTGGGGCTGCTGCTGTATACTTCCACTGGGGCTGCTGCTGTATACTTCCACTGGGGCTGCTGCTGTATACTTCCACTGGGGCTGCTGCTGTATATACCACTGGGGCTGCTGCTGTATACTACCACTGGGGCTGCTGCTGTATACTACCACTGGGGAGGCTGCTGTATACCACACTGCTGGGGGTTGTATACCTGTGCTGGGGTCCAACCTCGGCTTATACACGAGTCAATAGGTTTTCCCAGGTTTTTGGGGGCAAAAGTAGGGGGGTCGGCTTATACACGGGTCGGCTTATACATGAGTATATACGGTATATAAAGGATATGTTTTTTCAAGCAGGTTGACTGTCATTTTTTATTTTTCTTACAAACAAGTTATGTATGTAATAATATCTGTATCATGTACTTGTAGTGACTTTTTGTTTTTGTCATTATTCATTTCTGTAGAATGCTCAGTTTGTCTGATGAAGGCGAGAAACGCCGAAACATTACTTTAAACTGAAAATTTAACACTGTGCTTTACTGCAAGAAATAAAGAATACAGACAACCAGCCTACACCATTTACATGTGCTTCTCATTTATACCAATGTTACACTTGAGTCCAGGGTCCATTAACAGCATCAGTTTTTGGACTTAGAATTCTAAAGTTGAAAAACTGATGCAAATAATGGATCCAGGGCTTATGTGTGACCCTAGGCATAATCTTATATTTGTGTCCCTGGCATGTACTGTGTAATGGCCATGTCTGACCGTAAAGGGACATGATTTGATCATACCACATCTCCTGTGCTGAGATAATCTTATATATGTGCCCCTGCTATGTGCTGTGTAATGGTTGTGTCTGACCGTACAGGGACATGGTCTGATCATACCACATCTCCGGTGCTGACATAATCTTATATGTGTCCCTGCTATGCACTGTGTAATGGATGTGTCTGACCATACAGGAACATGATCTATGATCTAATCATACCACATCTCCTGGGCTGGGGATGAGGCAAAAGAGTATACAGACATTACAGCACGAGATCACAGCTGATTCTTTTTGTGAGGTAAAACATTTCCCTGCCTGTTTTTAAAAATGTTTTGCCTCAAAGAAAGAATGTCTGTATAATTTTTGCATCCTTCCCTGCACAGGAGCTGTGGTATGATCAGACCATGTCCCTGTATGATCAGACACTTCCATTACACAGTACATAGCAGGGACACATATATAAGGTTATCTCAGCACAGGAGATGTGGTATGATTAGACCATGTCCCTGTACAGTCAAGCACGGCCATTACACAGTACATATCAGGGGCACACTTGGCATGCATTTTTTCAGCATTTTCAAAACCTGATTCCGTTTTTGGAAAATGCCGTTTTTGCATCCAAAAAACACTATGCGTTAACGGATCCATTAACACATGGTACCTATATGTACCATGCATTAACGGATGCGTTTCCCATAGGGTCCCATGTTAAAAAAAAGCATAGTGCTTTTTTAGCAGTGCATTTTGACACTGCTTTTTTTGCATGGGAGCCTATGAATCCGTTAAAACCATCAGTTTTTCAAACATCCTAAGTTGAAAAACTGATGGTTTTAACAGATCCAGGGCTCAATTGTGACCCTAGCCATTATCTCAGCACAGGAGATGTGGTATGATCAGACCATGTCCCTGTATGGTCAGTGTGATACAAATGAGACAAGTATGAGTGTGTGACTGGGTTACGATAGGTATCCAGTTTTCAGAATAGGTGATTATGGAAGTCATGCTGCCCATATGCCACCATCTTAGAGCGTTATGCTATGATCATGAAGATTTAACTTTGTGACAAGCAACATATTGGAGAACCTTGAAATGATATACTATAACATTCCTAGGTGGTTGTAATCAGTAACAGACGTTTGAAGCACTGGGCTATTGTCAAAAGACAGGCCAGTGGCAAACAAGACCTTGGGTCAGTTCAAACAAAATGTAACCTTGAAGCATTGCGCTGTGGTCAGAAGACATGATAATGTCAAAACAGACCTTGAGTCTGTTTGAATAGACCCAGGTTAGCACCGGGCCCATGTCAAACAACAACCTACTGCGCAGTTGCAAGATACTGATGATCTGGCTTAAACATATTGCACAAGATTTGTTAGGGGAGGATGTGGGAGCTGTGTATAAAAATGAGGGCCCAGTTCAGCGAGTTAGGGACATTCCTGAACGTATCGTGGAGGCACGGTTTCTGTGATGACAAGACCAGAGTATTTTTTTCTCGCTGACACTGTGGTCCCTCCGGTGGAGAAGTGATGTTATAATACTTGGTATGTATTAATACTTATTTCTCCATATGCTATGATTAACCGTAATTGTATGATTTACATGAACTGAATTATAGGAACAGGGTAATATTGTATCTGCCATTCCATACTTGAGCATTATCCTGATGTAATCTTAATAAATTGTTATATTGTTTTACCATAAAACTGTATCCAGTGTGCCTAATTCGTATATTAGTGAGCGCTATGTAAGTAAGGGCGTATCCGCCCTGTCACTCTGACGCGGTAAAACAGTCAGACATGGCAATTGCGCAGTACATAGTGACTTTCCCCGTGGGGGCCGCGGGGTACTCAAAGCCGGGTCTGACTAGCTCATTCTGGGGGATGGGATGTCATGGTGGCGTGACCTGGTCCGTGGCCCCGGAGCAGTCAATAAAAGGGAATGAGAGAGGCAGTGTTCATGCACTAGGGGATTTATAGGGGATATGGGGTGGTTGTCATGACGCCACCCGTGGTGTTCGGCTATTGATGGCCGACACAGCGCTCCAGGACCTCTGGCGATGATGGAATGGCAGCTGTGATGATTTCACTCCCCAAGGGCATCTGGTGTAGAGGTCTTGTTGATGGAGGGCCAGCAGGTCTGATCTGGCTGCAGGGAGGGATCAGAGCAGTTCACATGCAGGATCCTGCATCCTGCGTGGTTTATCACTCTACTGCTCCTCAGGTCGGAGATGAACAGTCTCACACACAGATCTGAGTTCCAAACCCGGTTTACTTAGCTTTCACTCTGCTAGCGCCCCAGGGTACAGTTCTGGTTCATTCGCTGTCAAGGATAGTCCTCAGTGCCCAGGATAGCTTGTCCAAGACACCCCCTTTATGTTCCTTCCTTCTCGGGTTGTTCTCTCTCTCAGCGCTGCCTGTTCGCCTAACTCCTGCTCACGCCTCTGCACACATTGCCCCAATCCAGCAGCCACAGGTCCTGTTGAGCGACCGATACCAAGTTCCCTGACCCTAATACAGCTACCTTCTCGGCGGATGTGTCGGGAGTTGGCCACAGCTCCTCTAGACCTCTTGGCCTCTGTTTCTATTGTTGGAGGGTAGAGTCTCCTCAACACCTTCAGGGCTGTTCCCCTGCCTCTCAACCTGCCCTTCCACTTCACTTCAGATTCGGGCACATGGGTGGATCACTCACTGCCTGTGCCCCTAAGGCTCCCTTTTTTTTCGCTGCAGTATACTGTTCCGGGACCCGGTATGAGTCTCATCTCCGCTCATGTCCTCCGGGACCTTGTCCTTTCATTGTTCTCACATTCTGCACTGTACTTACTGAGCTACTGGTAAACTGAACTCCTACTTCCTGTTGTCTTTCTTTCTATCTCTACTCCTATTTCCTGACTGCTTCCCTACTAACTTCCCACCCTTCACCTCACTCCCCGCCATCCCACTGACTACCTGGGCCCTCTCACTATCGGGTCCGCCCGCCGTCCCTGGAATCGGATGTATTGGGTGCTTTTGTGGGTGTCCAGACTTACCATCCTGTTTACTGAGAACAGGAATACCACACCCGTGGATTGGGTGCAATACACTTCTGTGGCGACCAGACCGCCGGGGCCGCACAATAGCAGGGACACATATATAAGATTATCTCAGCAGGAGATGTGATATGATCAGATCATGTCCCTGTATGGTCAGACACATCCATTACACAGTAGATAGCAGGGACACATATATAAGTTTATCTCAGCACAGGAATATTTTTTTAAACACATCCAGTTGTAAAAATTATTTTTATTACAAAATCTATTGATTAAAATTAACTTTGCTTGTGGGAAAACCATTTAAGTTTACTTTGACATTACTAAGACCGTGTTGGCATTAAAGAGCGTGACAGGGATTGGAAACAGTTTTAAGCGGCCGTCACACGCAACGATTTTAAGCCCGATATCGTTTAAGTAATCTCCTTTTTGATCGCTTAAGCGATATCGTTTTGGCATCGTTGCATGTAATCAAGCGATTTTACTATGTAAAATCGCTTGATCGTGACATCGCAGATCTGAGCTCCGGAGCTCAGATCTAGCGATGAACGATGTCACGATCTGCTTCATCGTGGTGTATGACACCACGATGAACCATCTCCCAGCGGCAGAGCCTATGCTGGGAGATGGTAACTATGGTACACGTCGGGTTACTAAGCGATGCGCGGCGCCTAGTAACCCGATGTGTACCATAGTAACTAGCAAGATCGCGGCTCCACATCGCTGGTGAGTCTGTCTGTGTGACATCTCACCAGTGATGTGAGCGATATTGTAAGCGATCGCGCGTGCACGTGATCGCTAACAATATCGCTAGCGATATCGTAGCGTGTGACGGCCGCTCTAGGAGACTAGAGATGGGCAGGCCATTGAAAATGAAATGGCTGGCTTTGACAAATTTTCCCCAAAAAATAGATTTGCGGCAAATAAATTTGCGCAAATTGCATAATAAGCCTCTACTTGACTGGAAAATATGTGTAGAACATTGTAAGTCCTCCCTGGAGTCAATGGAACATGTTTGGAGCTCATTAATGCTCATTAATGCAAACACAACCTTTTTTAATGTCCAAGTGACTTCAAACTATTTTATCTAACTTGCTACGAGAAAATGGATAGTAACCAGAGGTAATCAACAACATATTTAACAACATACTGCAGTATAAGACTTTTTAGGCTGCATAAATTGTATAAACAGTCTAAGGGTGCCATCACACGCTTCAATTTAGTGATCGATATTGTTAGCGATCACATGCACGCGCGATCGCTAACAATATCGTTCAGATCGCTGGTGAGCTGTCACACAGACAGACTCACCAGCGATCAATAGACCAGAGACATTGTGGAAACGATTTAAATATCGTTTCCACAATGTCTTGCTCCTGCTGCCAGCCTGCGGTAAGCGGGAGCAGGCTGGTCTCCAAGGTAAACTGCGGGTATCTAGGCAGAGCGCACTGGCTAGATACCCGCAGTGTACCTTAGTTACCAGCCTCCTCCGCTCACCGGCTGGTATCTAAGGTACACAGCTGTGTACCTTAGATACCAGCTGGTGAGCGGAGGAGGCTGGTAACTAAGTTATACATCGGGTATCTAGGCAGTGCGCGCTGCCTAGTTACCCGCAGTTTACCTTGGATACCAGCTCCCAGGGCTTGTGAGAGGCGCTGGGAGCTGGCTTATTGGTCGTCTGCCGGTGTCCACCGGCCGACCAATGACAGATTTGTGAACATGTTCACAAATCTGCGATCAAACAATCAAGCGATTTTACATTGTAAAATTGCTTGATTACACGCAGCGACGCACAGACGATATCGCTTAAGCGATCAAAAAAGGAGATCGCTCAAGCGATATCGTTCTGAAAATTGACCCGTGTGACGTGGCCCTTAAAGTTATCCTTTTGCATAAGGCAGATGCATGTATTTCTGTTGCTTATACACAGGTGAAGCAAATTAAGGAAGACAACACATTTTAACATGGCTAGGAACAACAATGATCCCTTTTTGGGGACTATATGACCACTGCACTTATCTAAATGAAAAAGCCACATTTTATTTTTTCAAAAGCTGTCCAAAAATGATCCCTTTAATTAGAGAAACAAAGGTGTACTGTATTGTTTTGAATGTAAAGAAGTCATGGCCTCCAAACTAGAAGTGAAAAAAATATTCTGTTTTTGGCTTTCTAATCAAAAAATGATTAGGTATTTACCAATCTTTTTAAATATTATCCTTTATTTCCAGAGACATAAGTATTGCACTGCTTTGTTTTCTTTTTCAATTTTGTATTTAAAGGTGCAAACATAATCAAAGACTTATAAACAATTGCAATCTTCAAATATCATGATACAAAGGAGGATTGATACATAAAGGGAAAACAGTGGCTAAAGCTCCTTGTATACTCACAAAATTAGTGTTTGAGTTATAGTGGAGTACTAAGGGCTGGGGTAGCTAGCAGCTGGGCAGGGGTTAAGTTCACTGTGGATGTGCCCGTGCTGGCTCACATTGAAAAGGCAAAGTAAAAATGGAGAAATAACAGCTATAAAGAAATAAGAGTTTGTGACACCAGTTGGGATATTCCAGTCTATAGGTGGCCGACACTGCAGATGTCCCCTGGGAGATAGGGAGATAGTAGTGTGGATGTTTATCCCTTTCCAACCAAGGCTGGCTCCTTGGGGTGGTGATGATGGGGATAGAAGTATAGGGAGCAGAGGAGAAAGAAGGCACACAGAGTCAGTATTGTTGCTTTTATCTTTTTCTGCAGGTATTCAAGCAGGTCCAGGGTAGACAAGCACCACCAGGCCCGTGGTACGGCCAGTCTGGGGAGAACCATAGTCCGCTCTGCTGGGTGAGTAAGTGGCGTAACTGCTGACTTCTGTAGTTGTTGTAGGATTCTAGGTGCCTTTGTGCTGTTATTTACTCCCTTTTAGAACCAGTGGCTAACCTCCAGCCATGCTAGTAGTGCAGGTCCTGTGGGTGTCCATGTTCTCTTTGGTGCAGTTCCCTGATCCTCTGTACTACGACCACCCAGTAAGGTTCCACTTGAGTGGCCAACGAGCATGGAAGTCACTGGCTCCCAGCTTCTGTCACTAGACCCTGAAAGTCTAATAACCAAGGGCCTGGTGCCCTGCCTTGCAGCTGATCCTTCAGAGCAGCCTCCTAGCTTGCTCCTGACTGATTATCTCCTGGGTCTATCTCAGCCTTACTACCCAGCTAACCCCTCCCTCCAAAGACAAACAACAGAGTCACAGCCTAAGCCAGGCCCTTCAGTGCTCTGCTTCCTGATTGAAGTTCAGGCTGTGCTGGATGCTTCAGTCTTCCAGCAGAGGGAGCTCCAATTCTTCCCAGTCATGGAATTCCAATCGATTATGAAGAAATACCATCTGTGGCAGCCAGAGAGCAGGGGCGCCATATTACTTTTGTATTTGTAACAAATTAATAGTATAATTTACAGAGAAAAAAATGGTATTTGAGCATACTAATGTAGATTAGCAAACATAAACAGTAGAGTAGAAGAAGTAGTTAGGAAGAAATGTAAAGAGGGGTGGATAAAGTAAGGGAGAAGAGAGGACTTGTTGAGAAATGAGGATGGGAAAGCGTCTAGAGAAATAGGGGGTGGTGTGCAGTATGGTTCGGTGATAATTGTTAGAGGGTCAAATAGCAGAATCTGTATTTCTCTTCAGGTAGGGTCAGAGGCGTAGCTAGGGGTTCAACACAAGGGGGGCGAAACATCATGAGTGGGCCCCCAGCCCAGGTGACCAGCAATAATCACACGTACAACCTAAAGCATGAACAGTGCTGCTGGGGGGCATGGCTGCGGTGGTGGTGCTGGAAGCGACGGGGACATATAAAAGGTTCGTCAAACCACACTACAGAGACATACTGGTAGGATGTTTACATTGTGAGCCCCAATGGGGACAGTGTTGATGATGTATGTAAAGTGCTGTGGAGTTCATAGTGTAATATAAATGCAAAAAGTATTATTCTTAATATTATGTCACAATACCAGGATCTGAGGATCTTCTATTTCGAGGTCAGGGTCACTCTGACGCCATGTTGCTGCCTGTGTCGCTGTCTTCCTCTTTTGACACTGCAGTGCGGTGGACAAGAGAGCATTAACTGGTTAATAACAAGAAGTATGGAGTGTGTATTGAGCCATAAACCCTCCCCATACCATGTCCGGCAGACATTGTAGGATTACTATATGGATTTTATTATTAAGGTACGGACACACTGGCGTGAAACGCGGATGAGTGCAATGTGTGATTTTATCGCATTGCACTCGGACCAATGTTAATCAATGTCTGAGAGCAGATTGGCGAGTGTCGGACGCTTTTTGCTCAGCCAGATTCAGGATGAGAAAAAAGTCGCAACATGCTGCGACAGTCTGTGATTCCCGCGCGAGACTCACCAATGCATGTCTATGGGTCTGACAAAATCACATACCGCACACTGACAGCACACGAACCATCCGAGAAGCATCAGTTTTTTTCACGGATACATTATCATTCTGTAACTGAAAACACTGTAAAATGTTCCTGTAAATGATTCTACAGTAAATAGCTGCTGAGGAAAAAACAGATTGCACACGGATGTGATCTGAGAGAAATTTCGGACACTCGCACAGTAGTTGGATGCCAAATGGACCAAAAATCGATGACACTCAACCGACTCTCCTGGATGAGAAACAGACTGATTTTAAGGTGGCGGGAGACAGTGTGCCACCGTGTCCTCAGTTCCGTGCTGTGCATAGACAGTGTACCACCATGTCCTCAGCTCTGTGCTGTGCACAGACAGTGTACCACCATGTCCTCAGCTCTGTGCTGTGCACACAGTGTACAGTACACTGTATGTGCACAGCACGGAGCTGAGGACATGGTGGTACACTGTGCACAGCACGGAGCTGGGGACATGCTGGTACACTCTCTGTGCACAGCACAGAGCTGAGGACATCTCAGAAGAGACAGACAGGCCACAAACGGGCGGCGGGACAACACTGAGCCCACCTGGAAGAACTACAACTCCCAGCACCCAACACACTGCCCAGAAATCATATAGGACAGGCAGAAGAACTACAACTCCCAGCATGCCACACCCTGACAACACAGAAAGGTGGAAGCAGCTGCATGGAGGCAGACACATGGTACAGCTGCCAATATCACCACACACAGCGCCAGCCAGCCCCAGTCCTCCTGCACCCCCATCCTCCTCTCCTCTGTCCTCCTGCACCCCGTCCTCCTCTCCTCTGCCCCTCCTGCTCTCCTCCTGCACCCCCATACTCCTCTCCTCTGCCCCTCCTGCTGCTCCTCTATCCTCCTGCACCCCCATCCTCCTCTCCTCTGTCCTCCCGCACCCCCGTCCTCTTTTCCTCTGTCCTCCTGCACCCCGTCCTCCTCTCCTCTGTCCTCCTGCACCCCCATTCTCCTCTCCTCTGTCCTCCCGCACCCCCGTCCTCCTCCTCTGTCCTCCTGCACCCCCGTCCTCCTCTCCTCTGTCCTCCTGCACCCCGTCCTCCTCTCCTCTGTCCTCCTGCACTCCCGTCCTCCTCTCCTCTGTCCTCCTGCACCCCCGTCCTCCTCTCCTCTGTCCTCCTGCACCCCCGTCCTCCTCTCCTCTGTCCTCCTGCACCCCGTCCTCCTCTCCTCTGTCCTCCTCTCCTCTGCCCCTCCTGCTGCTCCTCTATCCTCCTGCACCCCCATCCTCCTCTCCTCTGTCCTCCTACACCCCCGTCCTCCTTTCCTCTGTCCTCCTGCACCCCCGTCCTCCTTTCCTCTGTCCTCCTGCACCCCCGTCCTCCTCTCCTCTGTCCTCCTGCACCCCCGTCCTCCTCTCCTCTGTCCTCCTGCACTTCCGTCCTCCTCTCCTCTGTCCTCCTGCATTTCCGTCCTCCTCTCCTCTGTCCTCCTCTCCTCTGCCCCTCCTGCTGCTCCTCTATCCTACTGCACCCCCATCCTCCTCTCCTCTGTCCTCCCGCACCCCCGTCCTCCTTTCCTGTCCTCTTGCACCCCGTCCTCCTCTCCTCTGTCCCTCCTGCTGCTCCCCTGTCCTCTTGCACCCCCGTCTTCCTCTCCTTTGTCCCTCCTGCTGCTCCTCTGTCCTCCTGCACCCCAGTCCTCCTCTCCTCTGTCCCTCCTGCTCCTCCTCTGTCACCCTCGTTCTGCCCCTCTTTCCTGTTCTCCTGTCCCCTTGTTTCTGTCCCCCTGCACCTCTGTTCTCTTTTCCTCGGTCCCCTGTTTCTGTCCTTCTGCCCCTCTGCCCCCCTGTTTCTGTCCTTCTGCCTCTCTGTCTCTTCTCTTCGGTCCCAATATGCCTCTGTCCTCTTCTCCTTAGTCCCCCTGCGCCTCTATCCTCTTCTCCTTGGTCCCCCTGCGCCTCCATCCTCTTCTCCTTGGTCCTCCTGCGCTCTGACCTCTTCCTGTGATGGAGCTATAGATATAACCCTGGACAGTGCAGCAATCAACAGGATAAGAGGCAGAGGTACTGGCACAGGCCGCCCAGCCTGTCCAGAGGTCACCACTTCCCTGCCTGGTGCTGTACTCTCCCCTCTTCAGAAGAGCGGGGGAAAGGTGCAAGCGGAGAATTTGGCAGGCCGGGGGGGGTGCACTTAGGAGTTTCACTCTCCCCTCTTCTTCAGAAGGGGGGGGTGCTAGCAGGGGATTTGGCAAGCCGGGGGGGTGCACTTAGGAATTTCACTCTCCCCTATCCAGAAGGGTGGGGGGGGTGCTAGCAGAGAATTTGGGGTGCACTTGGGAATTTTTCTTTCTCCCTGCTTCAGAAGGGCAGGGGCAGATGGGTGCTAGGCTAGCAATGATTTCGGCTTTGCATACTCACTCACCGCGGCCGCCAGAGGTGTAACTAGGTTTTCTGGCACCCGGGGCAAAGATTTATTTTGGTGCCCCCCCCCCCTCCACCCCCACCACCAGCGATATCTGTGCGTGTGACATCTCACCACCGATAATTGAACGTCGTTCAAGTGATCTGGGTCAAGACGGATCATTGGTTGGATGATTTGGGACATTGAAGCGTGTAACGGGGCCTTTAGAACTATGATGGGGCGAGGCTGAGATTGGGTAAGGAAAACCAGGCAGACGAGCAGGATCCAGCCAGGAATGGTTTACCTGCAGGCTCACTATTCAGTGCCAACTTTCCCAAAGTACAGGCCTCTCTGTGACCAGCTGGCATTTAGTGTTCCAAAGGTCAGTGTCTCAAGGCTGAGCAAGTTGTAAGGTGGCTCCTGCTGGGAATATCAGGTGATCAGAGCACAAGCATAAATAGATCCATAGGACCCACCAGAGCGCATGGCAAAGTGCAGGCACACTGGCCTCCAAATGATCTGATGCCCACTACTGCTATAAGGAACTATAGAAACAAGACAAGTGCACAGACCCTGATTCAGCAACACGTGTGCACAGACCCTGATTCAGCAACACGTGTGCACAGACCCTGATTCAGCAACACGTGTGCACAGACCCTGATTCAGCAACACATGTGCACAGACCCTGATTCAGCAACACGTGTGCACAGACCCTGATTCAGCAACACGTGTGCACAGACCCTGATTCAGCAACACATGTGCACAGACCCTGATTCAGCAACACGTGTGCACAGACCCTGATTCAGCAACACATGTGCACAGACCCTGATTCAGCAACACATGTGCACAGCATGTAGCCTGTAGCACAGTAATCAGTGATAGTGAGCCAGGGGCCACCCCAGCACTATGCCTGTGTGTGTAGCCTCCATATCATTCACACAGCTTACCATCCATCCTCGTGTTCTCCCTGACGCTGTCAGTTTCCGTCCTGTGTGTAGGGTGATTGATGAGGACTCTCTTCAGTGCGTTCTACACTGTGGACCTCAGGAAGAGGAAGTGAGGGGGCGGAGCGGAGACCCTCCTCTATACATTCCACAGTGTGGAACGCACACAGCACACAGGCAGTCAGGCAGAGTAAGTGATGGCCCGGAAAAGGGCGGACTGGATGCTGGCGGCAGCCGTGCGTCTTCTGTCAGGAGGTGGAGAGGAGGGGTGGGCAGAGCTGCAGGACAGGAAGTCCCGCCCTCCCTCCTCTCCGGCCGGCCGGCGCGGCGCGGCGGCCAGCACGGGGCCCCCAAGGGGTTCGGGGGCCCCCCAGGGGGCGGGCAATGGGCCCTTCATGCCTGGGGGGGCCCGGGGCGATCGCCCCCCCTGCCCCCCCGCCAGCTACGCTACTGGGTAGGGTATAACTATTTAGTGTTCTGATCATATATATCCAAAATCATCAGTGTTGCCTCACCTGAGGTACACCTGATGACATATGAAACTGAATCAACTTTATCTTACAAATTGTTCAATTTTATTTTAACTATCAAATACATATAATTTATACAGGTACCATTTACAAGCTTTTATTCATTAAAATTTTTAACATAAAAATATATATAATAATATAATATAATATAATATAATATAATATGTGGGTTCTATTCTGTCTCTTTTAGACCAACAACAGAGAAGGAATCTTTATAGGTTAATTGCACGTGGCAAACATAATGAAATTCCCAGGTATCTTTACCCTCACTCCTCTAACTCTGTGCAGGCATTTCTCTATTAGGTATACAGCTATTTGCTCCAGCAGTCCTCACAGGTTCCCCACAGTGTGTAATCATTTGAACTACTGCTGCATCGCTCACCTGTATATTATCTGTCTCCTATTAGGTCCACACTGTGCTGTTTTGCAGAGAGATCCCCAC
The DNA here is from genome assembly GCA_033576535.1 of Allobates femoralis. NCBI lineage: Eukaryota > Metazoa > Chordata > Amphibia > Anura > Aromobatidae > Allobates > Allobates femoralis. Next base: position 357,828,579 of record JARQOC010000006.1, read on the forward strand.
CAGACCGCCTACGTACGTTTCAAAATATGTTTCTTCCTAAGGTTCTGATCATAGCCTGTATGCTGCATGCCCCTCACCATATCTTCATATTATATGGAGGTGGAGGATGTGAACTTGGATGTCTCCCTATATTCCTGTCAAGGTTTCCAAATTCTCCAAAAAGAAGTTGCATTGTGCTGTGTGAGAGCAGCCAACTCCTTAATGTGGTATACTTGGCCAATTTTGAGTAAGAGTTGCTTCTTGAGAGGTATTTTGGTTGAGCGCCATAGTGGGGTTATATGGTAAGTTGTTTGCCAGCTGCAATGACAAATGAACCAATTATGGATGTAAGCTTATTGTTTGACATGATAGGAAAGTTTAACGGCCTGTTCTGGAGTTAAAGCTGTTTGTAGATGTAGTAACTTGGAGATCAGTGATGGCTAGTGAGACTTCTTTCCAGTAGGTTCAAATAAAAGTGCACAACCACCATATGTATAGGTAGGCTTCCTTTTCTTTCCATACTTCCAGTATATAGGTCGGGAGTGGATGGATGCCATTTTTGGGTTTGGGATGGGGTGGTCTACCATCGTGTAACTATTTTCTATGAGTTATCCTGGACCTTAATACAGTGTGATATGGCATATGTTGTATATGTGGTCGAGCTAACCCTCTGTGAATGTTGTTCCCAAATCACACTCCCATCATGAAACATAAACATGTTTTACCGCAATTTCCCTGGTGAGTAGTGCACTATATAAAATGATGAAAATCTTTTTTGGAGGTTTTAATTGTGAGCACAGAGTTTCAAATGGCATGAGAGGCCTGAGTGGGTTGTTGTGTGTCTTAGAGTGATTAATAGCTTCATTTGGCACAATATAGTGAAGAAAGGTAAAGCTAGACAATGCAGGTATCATTCTTATTCCTTGGAGAGGTAGCAGGATCCCATCTGGTAGTAATTGCTCAGCCATGCCAGTGGCGCCAGTGATCTGGCTTGTTCTTTCTGAATCTGTTCCCTCAGCAAGTGGGCCCAGTGAATCTGAAACCTGTGCTAGGGTGGGGAAGAGGAGGGTTCAAGTTGGGTGGCTAGTGTTTTCCAGGAATTTACCATGGCCCTCGTCAACTCATTATGGAATCTCCCTTTAGAAGTCAAGGAGGATTGTGAAAATAAAAGAGTACAGAGAGGGAAAGATGACATATGTTCTTCAGAGAGCCTGAGTTTTTCTATAGATTCCCTGGCCTAATCAATGGTTCTGGAGAGTAATGCCACGTGATAATTATTTATATGCTTGATGTTCCTTCCCATCCATCCTTTTTTTTTTGGTTAGCGTGAAGGTATGTGAGTTGAGGCAAAGTTTATGTCTATCCCAGATGAAGTTGAAAAAAAGAAATTAATTCTAAAAAATTGGATTCCGGTGCTGAGATGGGGAGCATCCAAAATAGGTATATAAATATGGGGATTATTATGCTTCTCTTAAGGTTTTTTCTACCTATCCAAGATAAAAAGGGGGCCTTCCATGAGTTGATGGGGTTTGTGGCTGTAATTAAGAGCAGTTTAAAATTAAGAATGCTGGGGAGGCATGGCGTAAGGCATGCATTATGACACATAGGATGTCTATGGCTTGCTTCTTCCATGAAAAGAACTTTAAAATCATGACTAGGTGGTATCGTTGCCTGACCACTTTACATTAAATTTTTCCTTCAGTACCTGATAGGTGTTGGAGATGTGATAGCGAAACGTGAACAATGCTGCACATTTGGTGGAGTTGCGGGTTGATGCGACCCTTCTGGAACTTAGTATTTGAATTGTACTTTCAAATTTCAGGGAATCGAAGTGCTCTTCTGACGATTCTACCTGATTCAGTTGGCTCCCAAAAAAAAGATATTCTGAGATTCTGCGTAATAGCTGCCCGTGTGGTTATTCCTAGGTTTTGGAAAACAAGTCAGAGCCCAAGATTGACTGATTGGTAAATTGAAATAAATAAAATTTATCACATGGAGGATCTCACTGCTGAGATAAAGGGTTCCAAGGAGAAATTCTTGCGAATATGGAGCCCTTGGATTCTGTTCATGGATTCCCCTGTTTTTCCAACTGCATTCAAGGAAGATGACCCGTAATCAATTGATACTATCCCTTATAGAGACTACTCTAGAGATGGCCGATGCTGCAGGAAATTTTAAACATAATATTTTTTGGGGGGGAGGGTTGTGGGAGGCGGGGGGCTTCCCCTTTTTTTTTTTAAATTATTTATTTATTTATTTATTTCTCATTCCTCCCCTCTCTATGCTTTTACTCCATCTTAACGCTTTCTATATTTCTTTTTCTTCTCTTTACTTTTTTTACTCGTTCTATTCTCACTACTCTCATTATAACACATTTAGTTCTATCAGAGACTCCTGAGAAAGACTCCGATACTGAGTACCCAAGAACCAAAGGGCAATGAGCCCTGAATGAGCCCGGATCTAATGTACATAGTTATATGTTCAGTATATTGTCCTCTTTGATAAGGCGGTAGAGTGACATCTTCCACAGACATAATACCAAATTAAGAGGTACTGAGTCTCAGCTTCTCTTACTTAGTTTCTTGCTAACTTTCTTTAAATTGTCTTGCAATATGCTAAGAAAATGGTCATATCTGTCCAATTGTGCTAGTAACTGCTAACTTACATACTGTGCCACATATTTGAACACAATTGCACTGTAATGTTTGTAACATTATATTGTGGATTTCTTGTGCACTGGTTTAATAAAATTAGTTTACACATAAAATTAAGAATGAATAGCTCTCTGGATAACTTGACAATTTTCATACCCAGATATGAAATATAATTAGGCGACCACCGGAATGGGTATAATGTTTTAAATTGGTTGATAGTTGATGTGTGAATGTTTAAGCTCAGGGCCTGTGATTTGTTTAGATTTATTCTGAAATTTGAAGGGAGACATATTTCTCTAGGAAAAGTGCCTCTATAAGGTTGGGACATTATAACTAAGAGATCGTATGCAAAGGCTGCAGATTTGTGTTGTGTTCCTCTTAAGTTGATACCTTTTATCTCCTAACATTGTTTGATGGCTTGTATGATGGCTCCATTATCATAACATGATCGGATGCCGGGCACGCAGAGGAGACGCGATGTGCAAGTGCAAGCACAGACCAACAGAGGGGAGGACCAGAAAGGTAACTTATATTGTTTATTATTTTCTTATGTGTGGCAGCTTGGGGGGCCATATATAGTGATGGGGTTGTGTACTTATTCTCAATTAAACTGTGCTGGTCCCCCCGCCCAGCTCTCAGAGCCAGCTTCAGGACTGAGAGGTGATGAACAGTGGGATGCACTGTATATTTAATTAGCCTAATGAGCAGGGCACGTGACCTCCCGCTGCTTCTGCAGCCTGCGCCAGCCTCCTCAAGCACTCTCCAGAGCCGCTGCTCCCACTAGCACAGCCCCACTGTCCATATATTCGTAAAGTGCATTTTATAGTCCAAAATATATGGTAAGTCTTGGATTTCTATTTACAGACTAAGACTATCACTGCCATTTTCAATCTAAGGCATCAAGTAGTACATTTGTTTTGTTGTTTTTTTATTCCTATGCTGTGTGCTCTGAGCTCCTATCTCTACATGGTACAGGTATAAAATGGCTTACCTTGGCCAACCCCCTATGTTATATAATGTTTGTGTTAGCCTCTCCAATTGGTTGTGCTACACCATGCAATTGGATTGCTATAGGGCATTATGGGAATGCTCGCTCTGTCTTATATGCTGCCATTACCCCCATGTGAGTGTGCAGCAAGTGTAAAATAGTGCTGAGCCTTTATTGGAGACCTCAGAGAGCTACACATGTCTTTTAAGGACAACTGAACCCTTTTCAGGATTTGCTGTTCTCAGCAAATCGATTACCGTATATACTCGTGTATAAGCCGACCCGTGTATAAGCCGACCCCCCTACTTTTGCCCCAAAAATCTGGAAAAACCTATTGACTCGTGTATAAGCCGAGGGTGGACCCCAGCACAGGTATACAGCCCCCAGCAGTGTGGTATACAGGCCTCCCCAGTGGTAGTATACAGCAGCCCCAGTGGTAGTATACAGATTCCCCAGCAGCCCCAGTGGTAGTATACAGATTCCCCAGCAGCCCCAGTGGTAGTATACAGATTCCCCAGCAGCCCCAGTGGTAGTATACAGATTCCCCAGCAGCCCCAGTGGTAGTATACAGATTCCCCAGCAGCCCCAGTGGTAGTATACAGATTCCCCAGCAGCCCCAGTGGTAGTATACAGGAGCCCCAGAAGCCCCAGTGGTAGTATACAGGAGCCCCAGCAGCCCCAGTGGTAGTATACAGGAGCCCCAGCAGCCCCAGTGGTAGTATACAGGAGCCCCAGCAGCCCCAGTGGTAGTATACAGGAGCCCCAGCAGCCCCAGTGGTAGTATACAGATTCCCCAGCAGCCCCAGTGGTAGTATACAGATTCCCCAGCAGCCCCAGTGGTAGTATACAGATTCCCCAGCAGCCCCAGTGGTAGTATACAGATTCCCCAGCAGACCCAGTGGTAGTATACAGGAGCCCCAGCAGCCCCAGTGGTAGTATACAGGAGCCCCAGCAGCCCCAGTGGTAGTATACAGGAGCCCCAGCAGCCCCAGTGGTAGTATACAGGAGCCCCAGCAGCCCCAGTGGTAGTATACAGGAGCCCCAGCAGCCCCAGTGGTAGTATACAGGGCCCCAGCAGCCCCAGTGGTAGTATACAGCAGCCCCAGTGGTATACAGCAGGCCCCCAGGGGTACATATAGCAGCCCCCTGGGGGTACCCAGCAGCCCCCTGGGGGTACCCAGCAGCCCCCTGGGGGTACCAACAGCCCCCTGGGGGTACCAACAGCCCCCAGGGGGTACCCAGCAGCCCCCAGGGGGTACCCAGCAGCCCCCTGGGGGTACCAGCAGCCCCCTGGGGGTACCAACAGCCCCCTGGGGGTACCCAGCAGCCCCCATGGGGTACCCAGCAGCCCCCTGGGGGTACCAGCAGCCCCCTGGGGGTACCCAGCAGCCCCCAGGGGGTACCCAGCAGCCCCCTGGGGGTACCAACAGCCCCCAAAAGCTGGCACTGTCCCCCCTTGTAAGGCCCCCCCCCCCCCGCTGCTTATACATTACCATTCCGGTGTTCTGATCGGCGCCGCTCCTCGGTGCGTCTTCATCCTCCCGTCCGCGCTGGCTGCATCCGAGTTCTCCGGCTGTCGCAGCGATGACGTCATATCGCTGCGACAGCCGGAGAACCCGTATGCAGCCAGCGCGGACGGGAGGATGAAGACGCACCGAGGAGCGGCGCCGATCAGAACACCGGAATGGTAATGTATAAGCAGCGGGGGGGGGGCCTTACAAGGGGGGACAGTGCCAGCTTTTGGGGGGCTTATATGAACTGCTTCCCCCTGCCGCTGATTGACAGGGGGAAGCAGTGCATATATAATGAGCGGCCCCACGTGACGGGGCCGCTCATACAGCAGCCTCCCCCCGCCTCCTCCAGCCTCCACAGCCCCCACCACACAGCCAATTACCGTATAGACCCGTGTATAAGCCGAGGGGGGGACTTTTCAGCCCAAATTTTGGGCTGAAAAACTCGGCTTATACACGAGTATATACGGTAATTGCAAACCAAATTCTTTGCAAAAATATGACAAATTTTAATTTCAAACGATTAGAGCTTGACAAGTTTACATTGTATACATACCATGTAAGTGGTTTATATGAGCTTAATGAGAGCTAAAGTAAGAAACCCTCATTTAATATGTAAGTCAGGCTTCACATTTGCGTTCGGCACTGCAGCATATGCAGTGCATACGCATACTCAGTGCCGAACGCAAACACTTTCATGTGAATGCAGCGGAGATTGTCCGCATGCATTCACATGAAAATGTGATTGTGAGCCGCCCTGCCACCTAATCAGCGGCGATGGCCAGGAGGCATAGATCAGCAGCAGAGATCTCTGCCTTCCGGCCGTCGCCACCGGTCTCTTCCTCCCTGCCGCTGCCGCTGGTTTAAAATAGATGATGGGAAAGCCAGCAGTAAAAACACTTTACCGCCGACTTTCCTTTCCCGCTAATTCAATTGAACATCTGATGCTGATCAATTGAATTAGCTGGTGGTGAAGTGTTTTCACCGCCGGTTTTCCCGCCGGCTATTTTAAACCAGCGGCGGTGGCATGGAGGAAGAAGAAAGAAGAGGAAAGTAGAAGAAAGAAGAAGAAAGAAGAGGAAAGAAGAAGAGAATGACAGAAAAGGATTCACCTGTAGATGACCTTGGAGTACGTCATCTTCCGTAGCGTCTGTGCACTTATCAGCAGATGGCAATGCGCACAGATTGACTTCATTTCCTGTGTGCGGCTGTCTGCATGCGCATAAAGCAAGCACACAGCCACATACAAAATATGCAACATGTTGCGTTCGGCATGTGCACAAATTATGCACAGCCGAACGCAAACGCAGCTGAGCGCAGGTACACATAGGCACTATGCGTTACTATGTTAAACATAGGAGCGCATAGTGCCTGCGTCTTGCTGCGCTTAGGAACACTGCATTCACTGCGCACGTCGTGCGCAAATCTGAACCCAGTCTAAAATAGCTAATTTTATAATTCACCTGTTACAATTCTGGCACTAATCTCTTGTAAATCCATCAATACTGATCTTATGGTCAGCTAGCAAATCTTTATAATGTGCTAAAACCTGAAGGAAAATATATGATTATAGATATTTTACCCTGTAATTGTAGAGAACAATCAGAACCATTGGATCAGAAAATAAAATAAGGCCTATCGCGATCATGATAATAACTGCAGCCATAGTGTGGTGATGGCTATCAGTGGAGAAGATGCCATTAGTAGTTTTATTGTTCTGCCATAGGAATGAATTTCCCTATAAAATTGCTTGTAAATAGAGATGACTGAACCTTTGAAGGTTCGGCTCGCTGATCTTCCTGGTGTTGAGTAAACCTGTTCAGAGTTCTACACTGTGTGCAGAATTATTAGGCAAATGAGTATTTTGATCACATGACACTTTTTATACATGTTGTCCTACTCCATGCTGTATAGGCTTCAGAGCCAACTACCAATTAAGTAAATCAGGTGATGTGCATCTCTTTAATGAGGAGGGGTGTGGTCTAATGACATCAACACCCTATATAAGGTGTGCTTAATTTTTAGGCAACTTTCTTTCTTTGGCAAAATGGGTCAGAAGAGAGATTTGACGAGCTCTGAAAAGTCCAAAATTGTGAGATGTCTTGTAGAGGGATGCAGCAGTCTTGAAATTTCCAAACCTTTGAAGTGTGATCACCGAACAATCAAGTGTCAAGCCCCAGGCTTTAGGGTACTTGGGTATCAGGCTCCACAGAAGCATTGCTGTATCACGGGGAGTGGTGGCCACGCCTGATCCCGTGTCCTGTGGGACTATTCTTTTGAAAAGGTGCGGGCTCTAGTGCCCGGTAAATGATTTGGGATAAACTTCCTCAAGTTCCTTTTCCCTTAGTCTGTCTGAGCCTGGAGAAGCTTTCTGTCTTAACCCCTTTCTTCTTCTTCCATCTCTCTCCTGGTCCCTCAGCCGAGAGACCCAAGCCCTAAGGATGGAAGACCTAAGGACGGAAGACCTCCTTGTTCCCCCTAGAGGTGATTTTATTCCCTCCCGGGTAACCTCCCACCGTGTAGTCTAGAGTGGGAGTGCTGGTTATGGGTTCCACCCACCATCCTAGAGTCCACCTGCAGCTGGAGTATCTGCACCTCTTTTATGGGTGCAGTACCCCTCTCTGACGCCTGCTTGACGGGACACCACATACCCCCTTGATTGAATATACTCTTCCGCTAGTATTAGTACCTGTCTACCGGAAAGTGAGAAGCATTTTTATATTCATTAACGGGTAAACTATTTACAATTAAGCATTCTTAATTCTCTTCCTATCACTAGGAGACACATTACTTAAAACATTGCACATCAACACACGGACACTGCAGTAGTTAGTATTCTATAGACCCCACGGTCCTCGGGTCACCTGTCGGCAAACGTCTAACTCTCCGGTTGCATCATAACTCTGCATAAAGACATTATTAACTTGGCTCAACAGGGACTGGTACTAACTACACAGGCCCAGCAGTAATGCATTGTCCAGCACAGTCCAGTGTGTATTATCACTGCTGGGCCACTGCCACACATAGCACTCATCATCAAACAGGGGAAAATAAAGTTCAAATAAATAGTCTCTGAGTCTTCAGCCGAAACAAAATTCAAGGGGACATTCTCTTCTTTCAGGGTGTTGCAAAAAGGAATAAAAGACAAAAATAAAGGGCATGGTTGCTGGAGGGGGGCTATTTACAAGGGCAATGTCTCAATGTGGGAGTCTCTTGCAAATACTATGTCTCTACATGGGAGTCAATTGTTTAGCGGGGTATGTCTGTACAGCGGGATATCCTTATTGCGAACCAGCCTGACAGGCCGGGGTACCGCTCATAAGTGACCTGCTCACCTCTATAAAGGTCTCTGTCCGGGTGTCCTCTCCGCAGGTACGACTCCACATCGCGTCTGGCAAAAAATACGTCGTCCGAAAGTCTGGGTTCACGTAAAAATCCCAGCCTTCATCCTGGTAGACTGAGATGACGGTTCCTAGGCGACGGAGTTCTATTGGAAGCGGGGGCTGTGATCTTGCCTCGTCCCGAAGTCACCTGGTTGCCTGTTCTCTCTGGAACCATTCTTCTCGTCGTCTTTGTCTGGCCACTTGGTCCCTCTTGTCCAAAGCCGATTGGGAACGTTGAAGTGACTGGTACTGTGGGGGTGGGAGTTGCTACTTGGAACTCTGGACACTACTGGAGTTTCCGCTGAGCTCACTATGGCGAGGGGCTCCTCGCTGCTGCTGCTGCCACGCGGTCCACCACTCAGCTTCTGGGGTGCTCCTCTGGATGCTCTCTCTGCATCCTCCAGTTCCTCTTCATCGGTCTCGTTGTACTCCTCCTCGACGACGACATTTGGTGCTGCGGGGGACGTCCGCGCTGCCTCCAGCCAGAGACAACTGCTGGAAAGGGACGGTGGTGTTTTCGGGGGTTCTGTCTGAACTCCCGTGTCCCGGGTCTGGACGGGTGGTGGTACGGGTGGTAAAGAGTCACAGTATTCCACAACTGCGCGTTTGGCTACTGCCGCCTCTTGCGCCTTGCGGTCCGCTCTCATAGCTGAAAGTTCGTAGGTCCGCTCCGCACTCCACTGCTGCCACACCCACACCAGGGCCTCCTCCATTTCCTGGTGGAGCCACCCAAACACATCCCTCCAGCAGTCAGCATCCCCCTCTAAGGTCAAAAGGGACGCCACTGCCGGATCTCCTTGCGCAGCTTGGATTTGCTCCTCAAGCTCGCGCACAATGTCTCTCCACCGGGGTGCCACCATGCTGCCGGGTACGAAGGAGCCTTGGTCGTTTTGTAAATCTCTTCCGATTTGTCTTCTTATGGGTGGCCTCTCCCGAGGAACTTCCTGTGGGCCGCCCCCCTGATTGATTGATGGCAATCGGGGCGGCCACACTCTTTGGCGCCTCCGTCTTGGCCCTCCTTCTTCTAGGGGCTGAGGCACATGGCGTTTAGTACATGGCTACGGCGCCATCTTGGGTTCTCCTGCAGTAATGGTGAGAACCCATTTTTGGCGCCAAGCAATGGCGGAAAAAGTTTGTTTTAAGTCCAAGTCCAAGGCGCACAGTACCCGGTGTTACCGGGCATGATATCCTGTTCGTGACCACCCGAAAAAGATATGTCAAGCCCCAGGCTTTGGGGTACTCGGGTATCAGGCTCCACGGAAGCGTTGCTGTGTCACGGGGAGTGGTGGTCGCGCCTGATCCCGTGTCCAGGGGATGTTATTTACAGTTTTGTCGTGACGCCACCTGTATATTTTCTGGTGATGTTTCACCAGCGCCGCCACAGTCCGCCGGAGGTAGTTGGTTGGATTTACCACGAGATGTTATTGCCCGCATTCATTTCTATACAATAAAAGAGACTTTTATGGCTGGCTTCAGGAAAAGGCTGAAACTTCGAGATAACTTGGCCCACCTGAAGGTATTCCCTGACTTGTCGGCAAGTACTTTAGCTCAGAGGAGGGAGTATATGCTATATACTACAGCCCTCAGAGAACAAGGAATAAAGTACCACTGGGGGTTCCCCACAAAATTGAAAGTCTTCAGGGACAATTCCATATGTCTCTGCATATCCCGGAAAAGGCGAGAGATTTATTGCCAAAATGGAAGATTCAGCCTATATTTCCAAATGACAAAAGAGCTCCTCAGGCACAGAAAAAGAAAAAACTGGACCAAGACTGGTTTACAGCATGATTGATTACTCGAGAGCTGTTCTCTACTTCCTGCTTTCTGCTCTTTGTCTAGTGCCTCTATGGCAATGTTAAAACCAGGCAAAGTTGCCAACAAAGTTGGGGTTTTTTCACTCTCTTTCAAACTATTTTTTCACTTTTTTCCATTTTCTTTACTGTTTGCTTGATTTTGGAACTGTAAGGGGACTTCCTCTTATGACGAAGCAAAAATTTAAGTTTGATAACCCATCATTTGTTTATACAAGCAAATTTATTCCCCTGTCCATCCTCGCCCTGTCTGTCCTCCCCATGTTTTTCACTCATTTAGGAGCAATGGTTTCACATAAAGCAGTATATAGTATTAAGAATACATATTAAGGTTATATCTATAAATGCCAATGGTTTGAACTCACCAAGTAAAAGATTAATTTTCCTTTATTGTTCTTTAAACAACATTAGGTACATGATTGTATCTCTATATGGCCCAAATACGCACCAGTTTTCATTTATCAGACAAACACTTAAGAGAGTTCATGTGTTCTCCAAAGGATTGTCTGTGAATATTTCAACCTCCCCATGTCTGCTGTGTTAGATTGCTCAAAAAGGTGTACCTCTAGTGGGAGAGATGAAATCACTGGTTTCAGAATATAACTTGCATGACATCTGGAGATATCTCCACAGCTCTGAGAGTTCTCCCATTTCTCCTCTAGATTTAATTTCTATAGCAGGATAAACTATATTTTTGTGGATGATAGAAATCTAGGTTGTGCACTTGAGGCAACGATAGGTGTGATCTCGTAGTCTGACCATGCTCCTGTCTCGCTCACCATATCTGATAGGGACTTTCGGTCAACGCTAATAGGTGGTATTTAAATGATTTTTTACTGACCAACAACAAAATATTGAATTAACAGAGACCAAGTTAAAAGAATTTTTTTTACATAAATGATAACTCCACCTCAGACGAAGTGGTATGGTCAGCCCACAAGGCATACATGAGAGGTACTTTTATTAAGATAGCAACAGTAGAAAGGAAAAGAAGGGAGGCAGCAGTGTGAGACCTATTAACTCAAATTGACAATCTGGAACAAATCAACAAGAAAAACCCCACCCCACAGTGGTCCCAAACAATAATGGAACTTAGAATGAGGCTGTGTGCTCTACTTTTATTCCAGTACAAAAAAGCTCTTAAAAAGTCCAAAACAAAATATTATGCAATGGGAGATAGAGCAGGAATGATTTTAGCTATGAGAATCAAAAAAAGGGAGATAAGAAATAGGATTGCATACTTGAATAAACCTGATGGGACTAAAGTACTAAATCCAATTGACATAGGTAAAGAATTTAGGCGATTTTATTATTCACTGTAAAACCTAAAACAGGATCCCCATAGAGTTCAGCCTAATCCACAAGAAATTGGTAACTTCCTAGAAAAATCTCACTCCCCAAAGTATCAGTGGCTCAGATAAGTAATCTAAATACTCCCATATCTATCATTGAAATAAACAAGTGATCTGTTCTACTAAAATGTCCTCTGCTCCGGGCCAGATGATTTTTCTAACACCTATTATCACTTGCTTTATCAAAACTTTAGCTCCTTACCTCCTAAAAAAATTAGATTTTTGGAAATTTAGCTCTTCAATAAGCCATGAAAACCTTGAGGCAGTAATCACAACCATTCCTAAACCCAAGAAACCCCCAAACACTCCTGGTAATTTTAGGCCTATCTCCCTAATAACTGTGACCTATAAATATTCTCTAAAATCCTTGCTGCCAGAATAATGTCTGTCCTTCCCTCTCTGAGAGCACCTGACCAGGTTGGGTTTGTTCCTGGGAGACAAGCCAAGGATGGCACTAGAATAATAATAGATTTGTTGGAGATAATGAAGACTAATAAACTCCCCAGTGTACAGCTGTCTCTTGACGCCAAGAAGGCATTTGACAGAGTGCACTGGGTTATATGGGTGAGGTTCTGAATAAGTTTGGTTTTGTGGGAAATATTAAAAAGGCTATATTGGCCTTATACTCTAATCTGAACGTAGTGGTGAGTGCGTCTGGCTTCACCTCAGACCGGTTTATGATATCTAATGGCACCCGTCAGGGCTGCCCTTTTTCGCCGGTTATCTTTGCTTTGTTAATGGAGCTGCTGGCAGAGGCTCTAAGAACTAATCCAAGCATACATGGAGTCCGTGTGAGAGATACGGAACATGTGGTGGAATTGTATGCATATGATGTGATATTATCTCTCACCGGCTTGGAGGGGTCCCTGGTGGGAACTTGGAAAGGAAGACCCTTTTCCCACTGTCCTCGGTTGCCAGAATACAAATTGTAAAAATGATGTTGCTGCCTAAGATTACCTACTTGTTCAGATGTCTGCCTCTCAAATTCCCATCTAGATGGATAGGGCTCCTACAATCCCTACTTGGTAAGATTATTTGTAAAAACAAAAAACCAAGAGTGGCGGTCAAGGCTCTACATTTCCAATATTCTCGTGGTGGAATGGGTGTACCAAATCTATCTTTGCACCACCTCTAAAGGGACCCCTCGCAGTAGTTAATATTGGGTTTGACCTTTTCCACAAACTTAGTTCCAGTGATAACCCATGTTTTGACAGCGGCCCGTCAGGCACTGGAGGGAAGCTTCTGCCCCCACACAGGAGAAACTCATTGGCTGGATAAATTCTCTTATCTACATGAAAGTTGTTTGGTTCACTCGATAAAGCAAAAAGAACGAGTGAGTCGCCAGTGGGAGATTTGGGAGACTTCTGGATTGGCGATAGCTCACACTTAGTGAGCCTTAATATTTCTCCTAGTTGATTCTGGTCTTCTCATAATTAGATTGGTATACAGAATTATTTAAAACAAGACTCCTAAAGCTTATTCTCTTCCCCCCCCTCCCCCACTATCCATTAATTTACTTTTTGTGTCCAGTCCTGGCTGCCCCTTTCATTCTGTGTGGTCCTTTTTTCCCTTCCCTCTCCTATAATATCCAGTTTGGAATTGGTTTACACGTGGTGATTATTTGGAATTGGTTTACACTGGTGGTGATTATTTGGACATGATTGTTATATAGATATAATTGTGTAAACAAGTTATATATGTTGTTATAAGATTTATTAGAATAAAAAATGTATTGTTTAAAAAATAAAAAAAGATGGGTAGCATGGGTAGATATAGTAATATTTATTTATTTATTTATATAGCGCTATTAATTCCACAGCGCTTAACATACATTTGCAACACTGTCCCCATTGGGGCTCACAATCTAAATATCCTATCAGTATGTCTTTGGAGTGTGGGAGGAAACTGGAGAACCCAGAGGTAACCCATGCAAACGTGAGGAGAACATACAAATTCCTCGTGGGATTTGAAACCCATGATGTACACGACCATTAAATTTCTTCAGTTTTAAATCATGGTAGTAATATTTCAACCACGCTGTAGTTTAGTTAAAACTGTATGACTATGGAGTCCAGACTGTAGCTAAAGAAGGTGTAGATGTTTATGTTAGGGGCGGGATGCTGTCCCTTATTTTGTATTGGTTCTCCACAGATTCACCTCTCTATGTTTTAATAGAATGGTAATGTTGACTGCACTTTTCAATACAGTTGAGGCTGCAGGATTGCTTTGTATCCTGAGTGTCTTTTTGGCATATGTTTTCCTAATTAAGTCAATAGGCACATTGGCGCATACGTCAGGAATTTTTTACGCTGATCGTACACCACAGATGAGATGGGGACTTAGCCTCAACTGTATTGAATTCACTTGAATACAAAGTAATGTTTTCTGTAAGAATCCAGGCTATAAAGAGACTTACTCTTCAACGGTATACCTGAATGGAAGCCAAGATAAATATTTACACCCATGATCACTGCTTCATCTCACTAACTTTTATTCTGATGCCTTACCATACTCATATTTGTGTAATTTAAATCAGAGGGGAGAGTTAGTAATTCTGACTTCAATTTGACAGCATAAAACTAGATAAAACAGATAGAAGCTGCGCCAAACTTATCACATCGGCTCACACTGTGCAATCAACTTGTCACATCTTGTTAGAAGACACTTTTTTCTTCTTTACGCCCCTTATTGACTAGCGTACTGTACACCAATATTATGCAATAAAATAAGGGTGCACAATATTAATAAATTTGGACATTTTATGACTTTTTTTTTGCAATACTGCTTTCGAGACACTTAATAAAATTGTCTACTGAGGTGTAAAAAGTCTACAAAACCATAATAGATCTGGCACAGACATGTACGCCTGTTTACTTGGCACAATACGAGCCAGCACTCAATTTGTTATGTACAGTAAATCTTCTCCTATGCCTTTTTGATTGTAAATTTTCTTTTTATTTCGGTCAAGCATTGTTGAAATCTGATATTCTTATATTCTTTATATTTCAGTATCATTTTTTTATGCAAGATACCTTTTTATTTTTTTAGAATAAAGTTATCGCAGCCGAGATTATTTCTATTACAGACATTAATGAAACCCTATACAAAATATAAGGAGTCTCACATTACCAAGATCAGGGAAACTTAAGTAACACTAAGTATTTTGAAGGGGGGATGGGACATATAACATTGAATGTGCTATAAGATACTATTAATGTAATGAATGCATACACTGAACTTACGATGACTTCTCAGCCAAATGGAAAGGAAGCAAAGTTGGAGCAACACTCATCATACTGGACAGAGTGTTCTTTTATTGTCAGATCTATGTGTTTAATACATCAGTAGATTTATTCAATACCTTTAAGAAATCTTGTCAGTTTCTAAGTCAAGGCTGTAAGAAAGAAGGAGCTGAGTAACCATGTCACTCCATGATATTTGTAAGATTGCCCAGAACGTGTGTGCAGGATAATGTGGGATTAAATGCCTGACCAAGACCTTTTTGCTCAAACATCTGCATTTTAGCTATTTAAAGGCCATCAGGGGTCACTTTGGAGAAAATAAGTTTACCGATTTGTATGTGAGAGCACGTTCAACATCTTCATTAAAAATAAGATAATAAGGAACAAGTCCATTATGTCGTCATCGAAAATGTCCTACTAATCGATGCCAAATTGCAATCTATGTATCTTTCTTTTTTGAGAACCTAGAATGTGGCTAAAGAAGCAAGTTATGTGCACGTAAAGGGATTAAAGGGATGTTAAAGGGATAGTCATAGACACCGCTCCTTATAATATTGTGATGGAAACATTTCTTGAACCTCTTCAATTTCAGCTCTTGTGCAACACAAATAATGTTTTTCTCCCATTACTGCTATTAAAAAGATATCACGGTTAAATGTTTCCATCAGCATAGGACTGTTTAAAGGCTTTACTTTGAGGCATGTATAATGTATAAGGAAGTCATTTGTTTTGTGCCACCATGTTCTTAGACCTTTTCCAGGTCAACGGAGCTTTGTGGGGCCTATATCGTTGTGCGATGAGTTGATATTTTCATTTTATTGGTACAATTTGGTTGTTTATCTGACTTTTTATTCACTTTTCATTCATTTTTTGAGAAGACAAAATTATAATTATACCATTGTTTTTTGTTTACATTTTATGGTGTTCACCATATTGGTTATATTTGGTTGTTACATAGGTGGAAGTATTAATTAAGTGTATTTTTCAATTTTTTACTTTTGGATAATAATGGGAATAGGTTGATCTTTTTAAGAGAGTTGTCACTTTATTTGTATTTGAACATTTCAGTAAACTTTTTATTGAGCCCTCCTAGGGGATTTGAACTTTTATGAGCCTGATCGCTCTTCTAATACACTATAACATTTCTGTGTTGCATGAAACCTCATTCAGATGTCCATTTTTCAAGTACCTTATCTATCCTTGTTTTTCACATATACAAAACATACCCATCAAAGCCTATGGTGCTGTTCATATGTCCTTGTTGATTTGTAGACCACGTGTCCACAAACAAAAAATGTTGAGATACGTCCATTTTTGAAAGGAGAAATAAATCAAGATTATATATAGAAGTGCATAGGTGGATGAAAATCATGGACACCACATGGATGACATTAGTGTAAAGTCCGTGTGCTGTTCTTGATTAACATTGAAGAAGGTTTGTAGGTTATTTCATTCTCCATACATGATAATCACTAATAGTAAAATCTGACACTGACCAAACACTGATGAAACACACTGATGACAGTCAGATTGCTTTTTGTGTACGTGAAAATTCACAGACGTCTGAATACTCTGACAGTCGCCCTTCTAGAGCCTGCCTCCGTCTGACCACTTAGGTTTTGCAATTGCTTTTGACCATGTCATCCAAGAGGTTAAACTGAAAAAAACTGGAGTTCACTTCTATCCTCTCACTTTAAGCATAAACCGGATATTTTGGTATTTGCTATATTCCAGTATTTGCATGACCTTGACTTACATATCCGTCATAAAGCACTGAGCAGCTTATCTCTCTCTTTTTAATCTTTTTATTCAACAAAGGTACATTATAAAACAAATACCGTAGATTCCAGTCTCTTTTTGTTTCTTTGTTCTGACATTAAACAAAAGTCAAAAATACAATGTCCCATTATCCTCTCCCACCCATCCCACCTTTGCCTTCACCTCCTATGTGTTTTTCAAGTTGTTTGACTTAAAACTGTTGTTTTTGACATGGGGTTGAAATAGATAGGAGTAATCACCCCGGTCAACTCTGACAAACATCAATTTTTCTCTCTGATTTTGAAACTGAACCTGCTCAGGCCACTACTACACAAATTTCATTGGTCTCTGCCGACGTTCCTTTAATGTGTATGGCCACCTTTTGGCTGTTTTACATCTAACGTGCTCATCTGAGCTTTGCGTTCCAGTTGTCAGTAGACTAATGTTGTACTACCTTGCCTTTTTAATAACTCTATAGCAAATTGCTTTTATTATAGATCCCAACAAGTCCCAATGAATGTCATCTATATTATGGGATCTGTAAAGTTTCTTCAGGTATTCTGATATTTTTACAATAGAAACAGCACTGTAGAATATAATATGATATCAGTCAAAAATACTAAAACCGTGATAAAAATAGGTAAATACACATATAGACAGAGTCCTGCATGCAGGGATATGAATGGTTAATTCTCACTTGTCCAGAACTCTATTCCCTCACTGTGAAAAAAACAATAAAAAGTCCCATGGATTTTTATAGAATCCGCTATGCTCTAAAAAGTACTTCATAAAAATATCAGTCTTGATATTTGTCAGTGAATCCTATAGGAGGATGAATGGAAGGTAGGGCATATACAACTTCATTCATTGGCATTATTTTTTGCAATATATTCACATATTTGAATGTGTTATAACAGTGAAGTGTAAGAAATCCATTTTCTTGTTTTGTTCAAAATTCTGTTGTTCTATACAGTATCGAATAGAATGACTAATCGGGAAATCCAAGTAAAGGTAACGAGATGGTTACCCATAGCAAGAGTCTACAACTAAAATCCTACTCTATACGTCTGAATGGTGTAGTTTCTTCAGCATGGAAATAAATTTATATAAATCCTATTTAGAAAAATAGAATTGTCCAAGTATTCTGCCGCAAAACGTCCTAATGTTCTAGAAAAATTGTGTCACAGTTATTTGGCAAGAAAAATCTAGAATGGATAATGAACAAAAGACATTCTATCTTATACCAAAATGCTACTATTGATAAAATGTCTGTTGGTGCGTCTGTTTTGTCTGTTGGTGCGTCTTTCTGTCTTTGCATTTGTGTTTATATATATGACTATGTATTTATGTGCATATGCATGTTTACATGTATATATATATATGTGTGTTTGTGTCTGTGTGTATATGGGTGTGTGTCTGTTTGCGTGTCTATATACATGTGTGTGTCTGCTTATATGTGTACATGTGGATATATATGACTCTGTATACATATACATGTGTGTATGTACAAATATGTGACTGCTTATATGTGTATGTCTGTTGGTGGTCTTTCAGTCTTTGTGTTTGTATATATGACTATGCTTTTGTGAGTGCATGTGTATATATGTATGTATATAAATATATATGTGTGCATGTGTATATATATATGACTATGTATACCTGTGTGTGTATGTAAAAATATATTTGTATGCTTATATGTGTGCATGTGTATGTATATGACTATGCATGCTTGTGTATATACAAATATGCCTTGGATATATGTGTGCATGTGTATATATATATATATATATATATCTCAATCTTTATACGTGTTTGTGCGTATGTATGTACATATACTTTATGTGTCAGTTTGTCTGGCTATTATGTGTACATGTTTGTATATGTGTATATATATACACAAACATGAACATATACATAGACAATCTCACAAACCAACATGCACACATACCTAGTCATATATATACGTGAACACATATACACAGACACACATATAAATACATAGTCTTATATATGCAAATGCACACAGACAGACATATATATGTACACACACATATATATATCAATTATTTTACATATATACATACAATTTACAGAGTGAATGACAGGATAACGGCTAGTTTTGCTATTTTATTCTGTATTCTCTTGTCTGATGCAGTACATGCTGCACGGACAGCTGATATATGAACAGATAGGCATTTGGACTATATGTTTTTCTTTAATGAATCAGGTTGTGTTACAGTCTGAAAGAATTAAGGCTAGCTCACTATCATTTGCTGAGTGCTTTTCTACAAATAGTTCATCTGTTTGGAACAGTTGATAGATCCTATTCATTTTTAAGAAAAAAATGCTGGAAAAGTGCTTTAGTCTGCAAAAAATGCTCTTAGCATAACATATATCCACAGTCTATTCGTACGTTACTCAAACTGCATCAATATTCATCCAACAGAAATGAATGAAATCGTAAAAGGTAAAGTCTAATTTAATAATGTGATCATTTGATTCTGTAACTAATGAATATTTTCACAAGATATGTCTATGTATTGATCTGTATACAATATATGTATGCATATTTGTATGTCGGTTTTATATTACATTTTCATTCGTTGTTTGGTTTATTATTTTATTTGTTCAGTTATTATATTAATTAGCATTGATTTTATTTTTACAATAATTGTTCACTTTTTCTTGAACTATAGATTAACGTTTAACAACATAAAACATTTGATAAATCAACAAAACAAAATTGTAAATCTTGTGCAGGACTGTGTCAGAATTTGGCTTTATTTACGACAGGTTACAGGGTCTCATTGTTGTAATTATAATGAATACAATCAAACTAACCCATTTTCTTTCATTCTCTCTTCGACTATTTTAGGGGTCAAGTATAGATCTGTAAGGCCATGTCAGTAATTGTGCAGAAATTGGGCTAAATGTTACCTTATTTATGTACTAAAAATAATTAAAAAAATCATCTGTGTGTTCCATAAATATGATCAAAAATCAATCCATGTAGTCGACCCCAGAAGCCATAGAAAATCATTCTAAATTTTAAAATACATATGTAACATGTTACCTGTATCAGTACATGAGATTTATGCCAACACTATGTCAGATATTCTAATATATTATTTTAAATAATATATAACTATCCTAAAACTAAACTTGATTCATTTATGTCATAATAATTGTAAAATGGATCAATAAAATAGTTACAGAAGATGCAAGTTTAATATTTAAAAATATTTATATATTACTTTTATCTAATTTTCCATTAATTAATTTACCTTCAATTGTTTTAATGGAAATAATATAAAGCACATTTTATATAGGCATGTATAGGAAAAATGATGATGTATTTTTTAGCAAGGAAAATGGCTGTGAAATAAGTTTCTATCTGAAAAAAAGGTAAATGAGAACCCAAATAAATTGTATTTGCAAGTATTCAGAACATAATGAAGCTTTAGTCTTACAAGATTAGATTAGCAATAATTCTGTACACTACAAAGTTGGCAGTTGGTAAATAATAAGTATCAATTCCATATTGCTTCTGTATGGTGCAAGTATATATATATATATATATACACTATGCACACATGATGTTGAGCAGTCCTGTATTCTATCTGTTAATGTAAAAATATTCTGACATTAAAGCAGATGACATATTACAAAATATAGTTTGTTGGATTAAATCTGCATATGTATAAATGTAATCGACCCTTACCTGTAAAGGTATGAATAATAGATTGACGTAGCCAAAGAATAAGCAAACATAGCTAAGCAAGTTTAGTCAATCAAAATGTGACCGTAGTTTCTTCTTTTGTGCTATATTCGACGTCCCTGTGAGATTTGAGCCTTTCCGTTGTGCTTTCAAAGCTTTCTTAGAAACTACTATATTACATATTAGACCGTGTTCCCGCATTTGTAATATTTTTACCTGTATATTGATTAAAAGTTCTTATGACAGATACTATTGATTTATAAAAAAACAATCATAATTGCAAAAAATTTATCAATTCACTAAAAACCCTTTTAAACACATCTTACGGTAAATATTTTTTGGTTCTCCCAATTTAACCACAAGGTGAAAATGTGACACAATGGCTTTTTACATACCACTTTGAACTATATAATTGGCTGTTACTGTTTCCTTTTAGCTAAGCAAACTGGAAAGAAAAGAGTTAAATAATATACTAATGCGCTCAAGACGTCCAGTTACAGATATACCTATCATCAGAGTGTGGCATTTTTTAACTCTCCTATTCCCAGGGTGCACAGTTTAGAATGAACAGGTGTTGGCTGTATACCTATGTACAGCATAGCACCAATTAACTTCCATGGGGCAGATGATTGACAAAAGAGGGTCCAATCTTAACAAATATAAATAAATTAATAAATGTGCACGCATATGTTGTGTCTGTTTCTTAGTCCATGTTTTAATTACTTAACGACATCTGCCGTACACGTACAGCGCAGGTCATAAGCAGGTTTATGGAGTGGGCTCATAGGGTGATTCTGACGCATACTCGGCAGGTATTGGATGTGTAATATCACCAAGACCTGCTCTAACAGGCCTCTTACAGCCAAGACCTTCCGGCAACCCACAATTGTTAATGTGTTAATCCCGCTGTCAAACACTGACAGCGGGATTTAACAAACACAGGAATAGGGGCGCACTATTTTAAGTACCCATAGGCATTCCTGTGACATCATTGCAGGTTATCAATGGGTTGTTATCAGTGGCATAACTTCAGGCCAAGGGGCCCCGATGCGAAAACTCCAACGGGGTCCCCAATTATTGCAAATCTTTAATAGCAGTAGTCTTTTTCTATGAGCCAAAGGGTCTTTTGGGTCCCCCTAGGCTGCATGGCGCGGGTGCGATCGCAACCCCTGCACCTATTGTAGTTACCTCCCTGGTTGTTATGGCAGCAGGGGGTCTCCTGAAGACCTCCGTAGTTGCCACTGCTTTGCTCCTTTGAAACCTGCCTGTCCCCGGACTTCGAAGGAAAGCATCTCTTTCACTATATGCAGAAATGCTGTGGCTTTGCTGTATATAGCACAAGTGATGATCAAGCCCCCTATGAAAAACAGTGAAAAGTAAGAAAAAAATATCTAAAAAGAATAAAGGTTCAAATCATCCCCCTTTTGCCCCATTAAGAATAAAGAAAAGTAAAAAATCTTTCATAAAATAGACATGTGGTAACACTGTGTTCAGAAAAGTCTGATCTATCAAAATATAAAAATAATTAAACAAGAAAAACTGAATCTTTGGTCTCTGCAATAGGACAATAAATGCTGTAACAATCTATCCCAAAATGGTATCAATAAATAAATTGCCTAGCAGAAATACAAGTTATTGAACAACTCTTTTGAATGAAAAATTATAAAGTTATGGGTCTTGGATAATGATGACACAACCCCTAAATTTATTTTTGCAACTTCTGATTTTTTTAACCACTTAAATAATAAATAAATTGGACATATATGGCTTTGCTGTAATCATATTGATGAAGATAATCATATTTTGAGGTCATTTTTACCACAAAATGTACACCATAAAAATTAGAAGGGGTTCAAGTATATGAATAAAACATGCACACATGTTAGAATACAATTACTTATTATGTATTTCAAGCTAATGGAAAGGTATATACAAGAGAGATGCCAGCAATATACCCTTATCGTCACATCCATGTACAATTGTACACAGTTATATTCCTTTTTTTAAGTATACATATGAAGTGTTTTTAGTTTATTTTTCTACTTTTGGCATAGAGCACACAAACTAGCTGTAAACAGGGTGTTCGCAGCTGAACTGATGTAATTTTATATTAAAGTTAGTTTGTTAATTAAAAAAAGATACAGAGAAAAACTATGGACATGCCCCAATCCAGGCCTGTATTCTCTATAGTGAAAATCAGCTAAAAATACCACATCAAAGCGAGAACAAAAGTTTCCAAAGGTGAACTTCCAGCCAACAATGTGAGTCATGTCCTCATTTGAATATACTGCTTGTTCTATGCTGTGCCATAAATCCTGCTTTACTGGCCTGACTATGTGGCTATGTAACACCTTTGACCTCACTCACTTTTACAGTTCTATTACACTATTGCACTTCTATTTGGAAAGTTATAGGAGCACAGTAAAATGTTCCTACAGCTACCAGCACAGCAAAGGCACTAGAGCGAGCCATATAGAGTTCAGTATGTGGCCTGAGAAGGGTCATGGACCCTAACACTGAACTCAGACACTCGCAGCATGTTCTTGTTACAGTTCTGGATTCTCATAGGCTTCTTTTCACATGTTTCAGAGTTTAAAGCTAGGTTTTATGAAATAATGTGTATCTGTATATTTTGGTGGCAACTTTTAATGCATTTTTTTTACAGATCAAACTCTTCTAGAATCCTGTGATTTGTTCAAGCACCAGACCAGTGTTTTTTGGGGGATTTTTTTTACTGCGCTTTAGTCTCAGTCCCCTGTCATATACTCACCTTCCAGAAGGTTCACCTTTTACCGACACCGACTCCAGTCCCTCGGGGCCATCTTATGCCGGTAACTTTTCATTGGCCAGAAGTTACATCACAAGGTTTCAATGTAAGTCTATGGCTGGGGTCACACTTGGCATGCAGTTTTTCTGCATTTTCAAAACCTGATTAGGTTTTTGGAAATTGCCATTGCTAGGGTCACACTTGAGCCATGGATCCATTAAAACCATCATTTTTTCCAACTTACAATTTTAGGAAAAACTGATGGTTTTAGCGGATTCAGGGCTCAAGTGTGACCCCAGCCTATGAGAGCTAAAAAAAGACAAGAACGAGGGTCCCATAGAGATGTATTGAGCTGTGACCTCCGATGTGCTCCATGCAGCACTGGAGTTGCTGGCAGGTTACAAATCACAAGAGACCAACTGTGAAGCACCATGGAAAACAGATGAAAGAACTTGGATTGAGTATAAGATTAAGGGGGGCAGCGGATTACATCCATAGGCTCTCATGCAAAAAACACAGTGTGAAAATGCACTGCTAAAAAGCGATTTTGGTTTTTTTACTGCACCAAAAACGCTGCTAGCAGCATTTTTGGGTGCAGTAAAAAAAACATGCGTTTTTTTAACATGGGACCCTATAGGAAACACATCGTTAACGCATGGTACATATAGGTAAATGCGTTAATGCATAGCATTTTTAGATGAAAAAATTGCATTTTCCAAAAACGAAATCAGGTTTTGAAAATGCAGAAAGTGTGACCCTAGCCATTTTTTCATCTAAAAAATGCTATGCGTTAACGCATGTGTTAACCCATGGTACCTATATGCACCATGTGTTAATGGATGCCTTTCCCATAGGGTCCCATGTTAAAAAAAACACATAGCATTTTTTAGCAGTGCATTTTGACACTACATTTTGCATGGAGCCTATAGATCGTTAAACCATCAGTTTTTCTACAATTCTAAGCTAAAATGATGGTTTTAACGGACCAGGGCTCAAGTGTGACCCCAGCCTATGAGGGCTAAAACAAGACAAAAACGAGGGTCCCATAGACATGTATTGAGTTGTGACCTCCAGTGTGCTCATGCAACACTGGAACTGCTGGCAGGTTACAAATCACAAGAGACAACCGGAGTACTACTGCAAACAAATGAAGACACCGAGGGTGAGTATAAGATAGGGGGCAGCGGACTTACATTAAAGCACCACTCCAGCAGTGCAATAAAAAAAATCTTTGGAGTGGTACTTTAAGGTAAAAAAAAGTAACAAAAATGGCACCCAGGGACTAAAATACAATAGGAGAAACATTAAAAATTGCATGAAAACAAACACCACAACAAAGCTCTGTGTCAGCGTTTGTGATCCATTATTTATTGTATGACGGCACTTTTTACCCTTTACCTTTGTGCCAACCCTATTTCCTCATAGAGTGTAGCTTGCGATCAGGGCCCTCTTGGTATCTGTTGAATTTTTGGATACTCTGCATTGTCTGTATATGTCCCCTCTGAATTGTAAAGTGCTGCAGAATGTGTTTAGCGCTAAATAAATAAAATGTATTATTATTATATATTATATTCTTTTGTAAAAAAAAAAAAGTTGCAAATATACCAAGTTAAGAAATACAGAACAGGAATAAACTGTTTTCTCTCATTAATTCTTTCCTTCTGAATTATAACTAACATCTGGCCGCAGAGTTTTGTCAAAAGAAACATGGCAAAAGTAAAACTGCAGAAAAAACACTATAAAAAGTCTGCTTTGTTCCCCAAATTTTATACAGCTCATAATTTTCATTGTTGCAAAAGTATATGCCATATTTACTAATGGCGCTATTTAATTTGCCACTTTCTAGTTCCTATGGGAAAACTTAAAAATTATGAAAAAAGGGAGAGTAAATAACCTTTTGACATTAAGATAACATATTTGTGAATATATTTCTATATAAGAGTTGTAAGTCTTAAAGAAGACATGAAACATATACACTTATGTTGACCCCTTCATTTTTAAAATGCATAAATAAAATCTCAATTTGCACAAAATTCAGCATTAAAGTGCGACATTTTTACATTGGTCTCCAGATCTTTTCTAAGGTTCGGAAGTGTATTACCTTGCTTAAAAAGTTGCATTGGCCTGGTTTGTGTCAAATTTACCACTGCAATCTGACATTGATAAATACGGAGGGGTGAAGATGAAATAAGTACACTGAAGATTTGATGCATATTATACCATTTCTCTACTAACTTGAAAGAAGGGTTTGGGCCATTCTGACTTCTGCCCTTGACAGTGAAGTTTACTGAACGAACTGCTCCCTCTGGTGGCCAGAAGTGAGGTCACTTTTTATGTAGGGTCAAATCAAAACATGTGTTTTATTGTGTTATTTTATGGTTTAAGTGATTGTGTGTTCCACATAAATATTATTATGTAAGTCTGAACTTGAATGGAACTGTCTGCTCTGAGATAATTGTAGCAATCCTTGTAAATCATAAATACTGACACCTTTAGAAATATCCTAGAGATAGCAGCTAGGAAGTGCCTGCTCTACCCACATAAATAATGGAGCTGCTTTGGTGGAAGTTGCTGGATATATTGTGTATTCAGGCACATCTGCACAATTATCTTGTTATAATTTCACTATTTTCATTGCTGACACTCATTTCCCAACATTATCTCTTTCACATAAATTAGTAATGTGCAATGAAGCTAACACCATGACTTGTCATCACACACTTTCCTAAAATATTATTTCATCCTTTCAAGGAACTTAATGAATGAATTTCCTGTGGGAAATATTGGTTATAAAACATGATAAGACAAAAAAAACATATACAGTATGAGAGAGAGAGAGAGTAGAGATGTTTTTATTATCATTGATATATGTGTGTGAATATATATATGTATATATGTACACATGTTGAATGCATATATATATCTATGTCATAATAGATAGATAGAATAGAAGTAGACAGATAGAAGCAGCAGGCAGCAGCAGGCAGACAGACAGACAGACAGACAGAAGATAGAAGATAGATAGATAGATAGATAGATAGATAGATAGATAGATAAGATAGAAGATAGATAGATAAGCCAGCAAGGTTGAGGTTCTCATCCCTCAGTAGCCAGCCTACACTGTTGGTTTGCTCATAGTACTTTTCACTTGTTTTGTATGTAACCCTTTCCAATGTACTGTACTATGGAACATGGAACCAATGGTGCTCTTTAAATAAACAATAATAGTAATACTAATTGTTATATATATTATATATATATATTGTATATATACAAGTTTTAAGTTCTGTAGTCTGATGCACACTTTTTCAGTCAATGATGAATTATTGAAACTCAGCCTGAAACTTAAATGTTTAAATCAGAACCCCAACCTTAATTGAAGAATGGATCATTTATGATAGGCAATAAAAAACACATATATATAGATACATAGATTGAAGGTTTGATAGATAGATAGATAGATAATAGATAGATAGCTCAGTAATATCAGTTATAATGTTCCTCTCCCTGTGCCCAATATAAGTATATAGCCTTCTACAATATAGAAGCTGAATACAACTATATGTGGACTCAAACTTAGTAGCATAATAATGTCATTTACATAAAATGATTGTTTTGATTGAGTGGACAAATAGATATTATCCAAATATTAATATTTATTGTAAACTAGAATTGAGATTAGGCATTATAAAATTGATTTAAGGATATTTTTTCCTAATCTGGTGATGAAATCTATGAAGAATTGTATGCAGACATCTCGTTTGCACAGAACATGATGTATAGAGTTATGAGCAATATTGCACAAACTGTGTCCCAGGTGCAGAAACGTTCCTTAGATTTTATACACCCACCTGAACATGAATGTGGGTTCCTCTGGGTTGTCTTCTCTATGTTTTGAGGTACAGAACTGCCCCACATTGTTTGGGGGGAAATTGAGTGTAAATAGCAGAGCTCTGCCATGGCATTGTAAATACAAACTACTTGTAGTTCACCTCCTACTTCCTTCACACTTGGGTCACAAAGTCTTAACAAAAGATTCCTTGCAGTGGAAGAGGCTGGTGTAGGCGAGTTCATGACTGGCTGCTAGCAGCTGACTGAAGACTGGACAGTCACTGGCTTAAGACACTTTAATGCAATGTTTATGAACAGAAGTGCACGATCTCCTGCGAGAGGCTGTGCTGGGAACTGGTCATTAAAAGATCGTATTTTACTATGGATTTTACAAAGAAATCGATGCATTGGAAGAGAAAAAATAAGGTCAGACGTGATTTAGAGAGTGATGTGAGGAGGTCTGGGCAGTGCTATCACAAGGAAGCTTGCAGGTGGTCACAAAAGTTTCTCTATTGTCTTTACAGAGTGAAAAAAGTTATTGTGTTGGCGAAATCATAACTTGTATGTAGTCAGACATTCAATCAAGTCCTTTTTTATACTTGTTATATACTTATAATATACATGAATACTTACAAGTGTGTCTGGACTTCTTAGCTCTATCACAGTGGTGCAGCAGTAGTCGCACTAGTAATGCAATGACAGGTGGTCTTACCTTGTATAATAGGGGTCTTTTCAAAGGTTTCAGGTCTAACACTAGAGGATATTTAAACATGAAGAAGTAGTTTTCGTCATTGAATCCTATGTATCATGATTGTATCTACTCTTTCATATAGGATTACATGTAAACCTAGTCAGCTCAGGTGATCTTAACATAAGCACCTCAATGACAGATCTCACTTTTGTGCATTAGTATAAGTTTATACATTAATAGTAGTGGAATAATAGTATTATTACGTTCTTACTTGAGCCCCTTCCACACCGAGTAGCCTTGTCTTTTTCTGGTGGAACAAAAGTAATACAAGTCTCATATATCCTTGAGGCTTCTGTGTCTCTGCCTGCTGCAACATGAATATATACCATTTATATATTTTTTCAGTAGAATGTGGTGTATAAAAATGAATGGAGCAGACATTACAAGTAATTATTGAAGTCGCTGCTGTCTGTCCTATATACTGATATATAAACATTATTGTCCGCCTGCAATTCTCTACTCATAAAAGAAATTCATGGAGCCGGGTGTACACGATGAAACTCTCATTGTACAACTTGAAACGAGAGGAAATCGAGCCCTAATATGAAGGCATTCCACTCTAATCATCCAATTACTATGGGGGGGGAAATCAATGTACATTATCACATAATCACAGAGTTTCCTGTCTCCATCATCTACCCCAGCCCTGATTACAATAAGAGGATTATGTTCTGGATTTTTATATCATTGATCAAAAAGAGGGAAAACCAAAAGTTGGGTGCATGAACCCCTATAAGAAACAAAAGTGTCAGTCACTCTGCAAACTTGGCTACTCTTTTATTTTCATCAGGTAGTGTGTTTGTGAGTGTGTGTGTGTGTGTGTGTGTGTGGTGTGTGTGTGTGTATATATATATATATATATATATATATATATATACACTCACAAACATATATATATATATTCACAGACTTGAGGGGATCGATTCAAGTTCAAAAACTCAAGAGAGGATGATATGTAAACTTTATTCACCTACATTTATTTGACAGTTCATGCAAACATGGCGGTGCTATTTGAGTAATCCAGATTATATATATATATATATATATTATTTGCCACTTAATCTGCATTTTCTGGGGCAAGGCCATATAACATAACGAACTCAAACATACAAACACATACATGTGTGTGTATGTATGTGTGTTTTTTATATATACATTTATTATATATGTATATATATATATACATATATATATGTGTGTGAGCTTGATATAGATATTATATATAAGTATGTATATGTGTGTGTGTATGTGTATATGTGCGTTTATGTATATATATATATATATATATATATATATGTGTGTGTGTGTTTTGTATATATATATATACACAAATATCGTGTGTGTGTGTGTGTGTGTGTGTGTGTGTGTGTGTGTGTGTGTGTGTGTGTGTGTGTGTGTGTGTTTAAATTCATCATTATGTATGGCCTAATCCTAGATAATGCAGATTAACAGCCAAATAGTATATATGTATAGGGTTTGGAAAACTGAAATTGCAATGTCATGTTTGATGTTACTGTGAAAAATATACTTATGATGTGTGTGACAGCAGACCTGAAGTGTAACGAATTTTAAGTTAAATACTGAACATAAAAGTAGTGTCGCAAACTGCACAAGTATATACAAAGTTATATGCTTCAAAACACACCAAAGGCAATTTGTATTGGTTTACATAAAAAAAATGCCTCTGACGCTCTGGATACAGATTTTCTAATAGCACAATATTACAATTAAGGCATTAAATTGGATATGTTTGATTCAAGAATTACATAGCAGTGTACTATTCCCATATAGGTTATTTGATCACACATGAAAGTCCAAGTGTCCCTCAATCTATAATTTTATATTATAGTGAAAAGGACACAATGCAAAGCTAAAGAATAGTTTATTTGGGGGAAAAATTCTGTGAGTTTGTTGGATTTAGGTAATTAGATAGGTAGTTAGATAATTAGCATAATAGTAATAAACTTAATAGGGGAATAGAGAATGCTTTATAATAGATGTATAGATTATAGATAGATTTAGATTAATAGTAATAAACTTAATAGAGGGATAGAGAATTGCTTTATTTTATATATATATATATATATATATATTATATATATATATATATATATATATATATAACAGATATAGATAGATAGATATGATAGATAGATAGATAGATAGATAGAT
This sequence comes from Allobates femoralis, assembly GCA_033576535.1. Taxonomy (NCBI): domain Eukaryota; kingdom Metazoa; phylum Chordata; class Amphibia; order Anura; family Aromobatidae; genus Allobates; species Allobates femoralis. Next base: position 357,858,496 of record JARQOC010000006.1, read on the forward strand.
AGATAGATAGATTAGATTATAGTAATAAACTTATAGATAATACTTGTAATATAATAGATAGATAGATAGATAGATAGATAGATAGATAGATATAGATAGATAGATAGATATTGACATTACAATGAGCAGACATATGTTTTACTATGAGGATCATGTAACAGGACAGGTTAAAGCTGTTGAGCAGGATTGGTATTAATTTACCTGCATAATTCAGCAGGTTATTCATTATCAGGCTCTAATGGATATTTGGGTTAATATAAGCAGTTCATATTTTATGGTAGAATAATATAGAAGTCTAAGGTCATATATTTTGCTAGGGGAGGTTGGAAAGGATGGGGAGCACTATGAATATTTAGGGCTTGGTATATCCAATGTGCTCTATCACAGGTCTGTTAGTGTATATTCTGCATGGTTTAGTGTGAGATGTTTCATACATTTATGACCCTGTAAATGAGCAGGTTTCCCTGTGCAAATATCATTTCTCGTTTTGCTCGGGCAGCTCTCCACTAATCATAATAATACTGATAATAAATAGGATCCCCCTTTCCTTGCAGTTAACCCTTCCTAGTCCTCTGCAGGTCCTGGGCTGTAGCTTGCAGTCACTCCTGCCTAGTAGTGTGACCAATGTGTGACAAGGTGATTGTGTGCTACCTGGTGCACTGGAAGGTATGAGGACCTGCAGGGTGCAGGAGAGTGCTGCTGCTCGGTCTCAGGCGTGCACAGCCTCATCCACATAAAACAATGGCTCCTTGATATGAATGCTGACAGCTCCGTGCGGCCCCTCCGATTGATTGATGTCTCTGTGACGCTTTATCAGGCACACGGATAAAGTTTGACCAATCATTTGCCAGGAGCTCGGGAGGCAGCAGCCCAAGTGCACTTTGTTGGCTGGGAAGTTGGGAAGGGAAAAGCTCTGCATCTGTCCTATATCTTCTTCCCTTCAATGAACCTGCTTTGTATGATGTCCAAGAATGTCCATTTCTGGAGCCCTCAGTAACTACTTTGTGGAGTCCATAATAAGCCCCGACAGTGAGGAGCCTCCAGCACCCAAGTTCTCTGGACAGTACTCCAGTCCCCGGGCTGCAGGACACACAGACACCCTGGACTTCCCCTCGTGTAGCTTCCAGCCCAAACCTCCAGTGTTCAGTGCGTCCTGGACCCCCCTGAACCCACACAGCGCTGCTGTCACCCCCCTGCCTCCTGTCTACCACCCCTACCTGCAGCCGGGGGCCCCTACTTCAGAGACCAGGTACTTACGGGGCTGGCTGGAGCCTCTGCCCAGAGCTGACACTGGACCGGGACAAGGAGCCGTGAAGGCTGAGCCTCTGCTGGGACACCCAGGGGAGCTGCAGAAATTGGGAGCCCAAGAGTACAATCTAGAGTCTCCGGCTGGAAGAGAGGAGGCTAATGAGAGGCCCACTTACCAGGACAATAAAGTGTGCGAAGGAAGCGAGGACAAAGACAGGCCACATCAAAGTAAGTCCACCACTGAGGAAGTCAGCACAAATAGCCAAGAACACTGCCAGCAAAGTGCAAGGAAACAGGGGATCCGGCACACAGACACATAGCAGACATAGTCTAGGGCCTTACTCCATGTGTGCCAGGAAAAACACATCTACAGGAGACAGACAGATAGATAGATATAGATAGATAGATAGATATAGATAGATAGATAGATAGATAGTAGCAGATAGAGAAGAATAGCAGATAGACAATGCAATAACTCAGAAGTCAGCTTTGATCATCCCTGACATATTACTTGAGCTCTTCTCCACCTTCACGGTGTAATGTACTTACTAAATGTCACTTCTTGTGCTCCTGTCACTTTAAGGATAATGTATTATAATTTATCTAGCGGCTAATGATGGATATATGTTAATACTCATAGCCTTATTATCTTCTGACGATACAAAACCTGTATTTACAGTGGGTGTAACACTAATATTAGACAATACCTGATGTGTAATTATGGATGAATGGAAGAGACAATATCTAATGTGTCCTTATCTATAGGTCTCGTACTTTAGGACTGTATGTATCACCACACGTCTGTTCCTGTATCATTATAAGGGTGGTGGTGTCTGTGATTCAGTACACCAGTCATATATTGTATTAGCAGAGACCCCAAGAAAGAAACAAAAACAAATCCCAGGATTGAGGGACTGTAAATTGTGAGCACCAGTAGCTGCAGATCCAGAACCCGAGGTGTCTGACACCGCCAGGAGCTGCAGCCGGATTAACACCTATTAATTATTCACTCATTTAAATCTCTTTAATATTTCATTTTCCTGCACATTATCTGGAGCAGGAGATATACAGGGAGGATGCGGCCGCCCCAGACACAGCCTGAGCTCGTCATGTATATTTCATCCCTGGAAAGCGGCTTTATTATGTGAGAGAACAGAAAATCCATCTAATAATGGCATAAACCCCGATACAACAAAGCAACATCACCTCGGTCACTGCAACACAAACACCCTGCAACCTGTGTCAGGAAACAACTCATATATTATCATCCTATCTATCTATCTAATCTATCTATCTCCTATCTATCTACAACACACCATACACATATATGTGTGTGTTTGGGTGACTTATAGTACAATACAAGACCATTAAAATTGCATGTATTTGTATATAATATAAATATATACATACAAATGAAATATATGTGTATATACATGCATATACTTATATATATGTAGTAAAAATATAAAAATGTATATACCAATGTAAAATATATAACATATATATATATGTTAGTCGACGTATGTACCTAGATCACTATCCTTATCTATTCAAATTTAAGTATGTGTCAATTATGATCATTTTTCTGTCCCCTCTGAATTGTAAAGTGCTGCGGAATATGTTTGCGCGATATAAATACAATTATTATTATTATTTGTATTTTTTTATACCTATGATATTATGATAATCATCCTCTCATTTATCTGTATACATAGAATGACGCATCTATGTATTTATTGTCTTGTGATGGTTGGATATTTCTATATGTACTGATATTGCCTTTATAAAATAACCTTTTGTATGCCTGTATTCACACGTTGTCCGTTTCTTGTGCAGCTAACCCCTCTGCTAACTGGTTACACGCCAGATCTTCAAGGAAAAAGAGATGTCCCTACACCAAATACCAGACCCTGGAGCTGGAGAAGGAGTTCCTGTTTAACATGTACCTGACCAGGGACAGGAGGCATGAAGTGGCCAGACTGCTCAACCTGAGCGAGAGACAGGTCAAAATATGGTTCCAAAACCGGAGGATGAAAATGAAGAAACTCAACAAGGAACAGGGGAAGGATTAACCCCTTGTCTTCCCCCACCAGAATGCACCTGCTCCCTATTTATGATTACACTTGCATAGGACTTGGCCATCTTTATTTGCATGACACAAGGAGGCTGTTGTAGACTGGCCAGGTAGTAGCAAGCAGACAGCTCTGTTCTTCTGTGCAGTCCTGTACATGTCCACATGTTGTCCCTCTATAAAGGATGTGTCACCTACCTAGAGGTAGGCAGCTATACAGAGGAAGGTACATAGTGCACCCTCGCACCATCCATCAGCATTGTCATAAAGAGATATAGATATATTTAATATTCACTTCCTCTATCATAAGTTCAGCCAGCAAACTCCCTTTTATACTGAGCCAGAACATTATGACTAAAAGCACACTGGAAAAAAAATACTTCGATTTGCTAAAAATAGTTTTGTAGAAAAAAAGCAATTTACAAAAAAAAAATACTATAAATAAGTAAAAAAAAAGTTTCTTTTTTTTTTTTAGTACTCTAGATCAACAGAAGACGATGAATGTTCCCTAGAAGTAGCTATTTCTAATTTATTGTGAAATGGAGTTTATACGAAATGTAGATTTTGTTCTTGTGTCAAGTCAAAGTATTTGTATATTTTTATGTTGTTGAAATCTGCTATACTTGAAAGTTTTGTGTTTGTATGTAAATATCTATTAATGTAGTGTTTACTGGGGCTGACCCGGCTGTTTACAATGGACAAGGTCATGATGTGTTATTTGACAACCATTATTAAACTAGTGATATAAGCTACCGGCTATCCTCATTGGTGTCTGCATGTATAGCTATTATTCGGCTTCTTATACTTAAATAAACATTTATCTTTTTTTTGCACACATATACATATACACATAGATATACAGATATATGGATCCATGTATGCATATGTGCACATATACATATATCGCTCAAGAATATGTGTATAAAAAATATATAAAATGTGAATGTGTTAAATTGTAAATATATACACATATATATATATATATATATATATATATATATATATATATATATATAATGGAGTTATATATATATAACTCCAAGATATATAGATAAGATATATAGATAGATAGATAGATAAATATTGCATGATAGATAGATAGATAGATAGATAGATAGATAGATAGAGATATATATAGATCTAGATCTAGATATATAAACATAAAACAGGCAGCAGCTCCAGATTGATGTGTAAAGGTTTTACTTAGCTATCTTAATGCAACGTTTTATGTACACATATATAGATTAAAGTTTATATATATATATATATATATATATATATATATATATATATTTTTATATATACACGTGTGTATATATATAGAGAGAGAGATAGATTCATACTCACAGTATTATGCATTTGAGCATGAATGTTAGATGACTACTATTATGCACTTGTTTATATATGTTTATGTTGACATGTATGTGTGTGCATATATAGCATCTATATGTACGTAGCAATGTATAATATACATTTATAGAAATATATTTTGCAAAAAAAAATAAAAGAGAGATTTTGTTTTCAGATCGTTAGACTGTAAGAAAGCCTGGCTATCATTAGAGGACACCTATAGAGGGTGTGTAGAGGAGATTGCATTGTGTACACACATAGTGGTGACCTGATTTATAGAAAATCTCTCATGCTCTCCTTCATCTCCCCTGTCAGTTCTAGCAACCAGTCACCAATGTCCCTTTAATATTTTATTTTCCACCGACATCAATTGAAAAATAATAGGACTTTTATTACTCAGGAAAACACAGCTAGAGAATGGAGCAGAGAGGAGCATTGATGCTTCTGGAGGAGCCTCTGCCTTTGCTGGTCTCTTTCTCTCTCTCTCTCTTTTTTAGGGGCCTATTTGCATAATTCTTTGGGAAAACAAAAAAAGGGATGAAGGGCTTAAAAAGCAAGTGCTGGTGATAAAAAGGAAAATTCCGTTTAGTGCTGTGTCATAAAAGTATATAAGGGCTGTAAAAGTTTATAGGCAGCAGAGAAGTGAGGAGAGTGAGGAAGTTTCCTGGCTAGAGAGGGCTGGGACTGTGATGAACACGTAAATACCTTTCAACAGCTCAGATGAAATATATGAGGAGGCAGAAGGAAGCTGGGAATTTCTGGAGCTTTTCAGAAGCCTTGGAAACTCCTCTCTGGGGTTTAATGTCTTTTGTTCTTTCTTTTTTTTTTCCAGCAATTCCTGGCTGTAAGAATTCAAGCCATAAACTTTCAAACAAGAGAACTGTGGCCAGACGTCTGAAATGGTGTTTTCTTTATCAGTATCATACCAAAGCTGCCCAGACTCTCCCCCAGCAAAGCATTACTAACTCTTTGATTAACTAGTTACCATCACCTAGAAGATGTTTCAGGTAGTAAATAGGCTGCTTATAAAATGTATACATTAGAAGTTAAAAAAAAATGACCTAAACATTAGCCTTGAATCACTAAAGTAGAGAACTCCACTACGATTTTCTCATTTACGTTATTCTAACAAGTGCTCACTAGGTGGCGCTGTTGATCTATGAATTTGGGATTTTTCGCTCCAGTCCTCAGAAACAACCAGAGAAAAGCTTTAAAAATTGCACTAAACCTTCCCCTTTTTACATAACAAAAATAGCTGTTCTCTTCCTTCCCAGAAATTGTTATGTCTGTTCGTCATAAGAAATAAAACACCAAAACAAAATATCTCCTAAATGTAACTTGAGCGAATAATTCAGCTTTATGACACTGTAAAAACGTTTTAACAATCAGTAAATTAGTGAACAATAGCACAGGGGGAAGATTAGTATACTTTAGGATTGCTGGGATGCCGCTCTGGATAGATTCTTCCCTGCAGATCGCACAGTGATATCCAAATACACTTTAATTATATTGAGTGTTATGTGATGATAGGACCTGGTGTGGACAGATCTGGTCATTTCTGGACACCTCCAGTGTGGGGAAGTGGGTGCTGGATCACCAGAGTATTTCATCAAGTTCTAATCACATAGGATAGATATGACATTCAGAGGCATAATCAGTGCGAGAGTGTAATTAGCATGATTATGTGGAAGAATGCTGAACATTAAATGGAAGAGCATGGCTTCGGTGTGCCCTAATTTCCCATTGTAAGGCAATGTTACCATAACCTCTAAATCTATGGGGGCATATTCTGCTATATTCCTTCATTTAATGGCAGGATCTATTTAATTTACAAGGAAAAAAGTACTCCAGAGAATCTCTGTATCTCTATATATAGAAGTACTAGTGTGTATTTTATCTAATTATTTATGTGTGTGTGTGTGCAGCTATATTTAGGGTATATATGTGTGTATGTATGTATGTATGTATGTATGTATGTACATATGCGGTGTACACATATATATATTTATATATATGTATGTATGTGCGTGTATATATATATATATATATGTATGTGTGCGCATATGTGGTGAACATGTGTATATGTGAGGGGCATAACTATATATATGGACGTGTGTGTGCTCCTACTTGGGTGTACTATTAACTTTCTGCTTTCTACATCGCTCCTTTGCTTTACAAGTCATATGGTTCACATAAAATATCCCTTTTTCAAATGCAAAACCAAGCATGAGATTATATCCAAACTGATCAATCAATTGTATAGTGCAATGAAAGACTGTGACATAGGAATTACAAATCCTGTATACTAAACATGTGCTCATTGACCACTTTTCCTGCATTTGTCACCAGTAAATACAGATAAACAGGTAACACATTTGTCAGCTGAACAACAGTCTTCCATAAATATTATTTACCAGCCTCCATTTAAATGTAACATTTGCTTACTAGAATCAAGCTCACATCACAATAAAACGCTCTGAGGAAGAGATATATTTCTCTTGCCTGATAATGTGTCCCAATATAGTCATTTATATTGAACAGGTATATACACTTTAGGCCTCCAGGGTAAGGTAGGTCCTAGGTATATGGTGTATGTTATTGTGAATTATGTCTGAAGACAAAAAAAAAGTAAGCAAAACAGAAAACCCTGATTTTTCAAGGCTGAACGCCATTAAGTATTTATATGATATAAAAATAAAAATTAATATATGAAATAGTTAGGTGGTAAATATGAAGAGGTAGATAGGTAAATTAAATAGATAATGGATGGATACAGAAAGAAATAGATAGATAGATAGATAGATAGATAGATAGATAGATAGATAGATAGATAGATAATGGATGGATGGATGGATGGAAAGACAGACACACAGATTGCTAAATAATAGGTGGATGGACAGATAACAAATGGGTAGACAGATAGATAATAGATGGATGGCAATAGATAATAGATAACAGATGGTTGACAGATAGATAGATAGATAGATAGATAGATAGATAGATAGATAATGGATGGATGGATGGAAAGACAGACACACAGATTGCTAAATAATAGATGGATGGATGGATGGATGGATGGATGGATGGATGGACAGATAACAGATGGATGGACAGATAGATAATAGATGGATGGCAATAGATAATAGATAGATAACAGCTGATAACTATCATGATAACTAGATGATAGCTAGATAGGATAGGATAGAGATAGATAGATAGATAGATAGATAGATAGATAGATAGATAGATAGATATTCAATAGAAAAATAGGAGCAGCACTTCTTCCTAACAAGATGGGTGTAAATTCAGTCCAGAGTGGGGTTCAGTGGCTCCTGTTATGGTCTAGATAGATAGATAGATAGATAGATAGATAGATAGATAGATAGATAGATAGTAGATGGATAGTAGATGGATAGATAATAGATGGATAGATGGATGGATAAATAGATAACATATAGACTGATAGATCCATAGATTGATAATAGATAGATTGATGGATAGATATATAATAGATGGATAGATAAACAGATAACATATAGATTGATAGATGAATAGATAGATAATAGATAGATAGATAGATAGATAGATAGATAGATAGATAGTAGATGGATAGATAAATAGATAACATATAGATTGATAGATCAATAGATAGATAATAGATTGATGGACAGATAGATAGATAGATAGATAGATAGATAGATAGATAGATAACATATAGAGTGATAGATCAATAGATTGATCATAGATAGATAGATAGATAGATAGATAGATAGATAGATAGATAAAGTATAGTACAAACTCTACACAATGGCATTACAGGACCTCTTTGGACTTGGAGCATTGTGATGTGAATGTCGCCTACCAGCACAGCAGCGCAGTACACTGTAATAAAGGCGGCTATAAAGGCAGACATTTATGAGAGGTGACTGGACCTGTGTGTGTTATCTGAGCAGTGAGATAAGGGGGTTATTATTATGTGCAGGGATGATGGAGGATGGGGGACGTGTAGAGACACCAGCAGTGACAGAGGCCAATGTTTGGGGGTCATCCCTGCCTTGTTCCCCTGCCTGGTCTGTGTAATAATAAGCAGTTGCCTGGAGGGGAAAAGAAAAAAAAAGAAGAAAAAAAGACAGTGACAAAAAAAGCGAGAGAAGTGTTATTGTGAAGACAATGATGATTCTAATTCAGTATTGACACTCGCAGCATCTTGCTATAATAATGTGGAGGTTCCAATCGAATCTGCTATTTTATGGCTGTAATGGAGAAGCCTCGTAAACTGCTAACGCTCTTTATATTCTGCGGCATAAACAAGCTCCCCATCTCGGCTTTACAGCCTTTTATAGTTTACTAAACACTTTACAGGCCCCCTATTCTATGGGGTGGGGGAGGGGAGGCTCCTGCACCTTTATCAATAATAGGGGGAATTGATCATTAAAATGTTAAATATGACTGGCTCGTTTGTTTTAAAATATGTTTAGCCTAAGAAACTGTATGATTTGATAACTTGTATTAAAATACCAATTACATTTATTGGACCCTGTAAAAACTCGTAGCAATTAAATCGTGTACTTTTACAGTTTTCTAAAGCGACCCTGACATTTAAAAAGGCTAAAACTGCCTCGTTAAAATCTCCAAATTAACGACTGAATGTCCCCCTCTTTAATTTTCTGCACTCCCCAAAAATGAATCTTTGGGGTGGGCTAGGTATGTGATTAGTGGAGGTAGTTAGGCATATTTAATCGGTGTGTCTCCCCCTCCACTGCTCCTGCGCCTCTCCCAATCCTGCGCGCAGTCCTGGTGGAGCGCTAGAAGCCAATAGGAGGCGGCGCTCCTAATAGATGCAAATGTTCGTGAAAAGACGCTGCAAAATATGAAACAAGTCATTTGCTGCGAAGTAAATCACAGAAACTGTTTATGAACTGGCAATCCCTTCCTGGAAATGTAAAGCGACAAGTCTTAAGTGCTATTTTTTTGATTATGATAAAAAACAAGGGATGCAATCTCATCCAGGCATAGACTTTTGATTGTATCTTTCTTTTATATTCCTGGAAATCACAGACACAACCAGCCAGGATCTTTTTTGCTTCTTCTACTTCTTCTTTTCTCTAGTCTGTAAAAAAGAACCATTAAAATGAGCTCCTATTTTGTCAATTCACTCTTCTCCAAATACAAAACAGGGGAGTCTTTGCGCCCCAATTACTATGATTGTGGCTTTGCACAGGACCTGGGTGGCAGACCTACAGTTGTGTATGGACCAAGTGCAGGAGGCACCTTTCAGCACCCTAGCCAAATTCAGGAATTTTACCATGGAACGTCCTCCTTGTCCTCACCCCCTTACCAGCAGAATCCTTGCGCTGTGACCTGTCATGGGGACCCCAGCAGCTTCTATGGATACGACCCTTTGCAGAGGCAGAGTCTGTTCAGCAGCCAGGACTCGGATCTAGTGCAATACACCGACTGCAAGTTGGCTTCAGCCGGCCTGGGGGAAGAGGCAGAGAGCTCTGAACAGAGTCCCTCACCCACACAACTCTTTCCATGGATGAGACCACAAGGTGAGCAATAGTGGATCACAACCATAAAGTGACCCTGTTTTATGGGGGGTAACTTGTGCACTTGTGAATTGCTTTATAGTTTAATTGCCCGGATGGAGGCTTGTGTTTTACTGCTGGACACTTCCCAGGCTATTTACACCCTCCTTCCCCAGCCCTTTGTAGCATATACTGCTTTTATTTATTTATTTGATATTTGCACTGTCTCCTCTCTTTATTCCCCCTTTGTACTTTGTGTGTGTCCCCGTCATATTTCCTTATTCTTGACCCTTTGTCATCTCCAGCAGCCGCTGGACGCAGGAGAGGTAGACAGACCTACAGCCGCTACCAGACCTTGGAGCTGGAGAAGGAATTCCTCTTCAACCCCTACCTGACTCGCAAACGGAGGATCGAGGTTTCTCATGCCCTGGGACTTACTGAAAGACAAGTCAAAATCTGGTTCCAGAACAGGAGGATGAAATGGAAAAAGGAGAATAACAAAGATAAGTTCCCCAGCAGCAAATGTGAGCAGGAGGAACTGGAGAAACAGAAAATGGAGAGATCACAACAAGACACTGAGGACGCACTGGATGGACAAAAGGGCGACAAGAGCCTGGACTAGTGTGGACTTTGGAGCAGACATTCTATAGTTCTCCCCAGTCCTCGTCCTATGTTCCTGGAAAGAAGCAGGCACTCTCCAATTGTCCCCAGTCCTCGTCCTATGTTCCTGGAAAGATGCAGGAGGGGGCACAATGTTGCTGTAGCTGTAATCCCCTCTCATCCGACTTAATACCTAACCAGAGCCCCATAAGACAAGGAGAAACTACTACCGTCTTCCTTCCTTCTTGAGGGGGAAGCAACTGACTTTGTAGTGTTTGTGTATAACGCAATAGCTTTTGTGGATGACCATTTGGGGGTTTGTTTTGTTGGGGAAGGTTTGCTCTAGAAGTTGTGTGTGCACTATTTCTCTATGTGGTTTACTGTATTTTCTTTATATATATATAAAAGAACAACCAACAACATGAAACTGCCTAATTCAGCTGTAGTCCCCCCCCTTCCTCCCTCTAACACACTGCTAGATCCCCCTCTTGTTGTCCCTGGCACCCCGCATTCTCAGTGTGTGCGAGGATGTAGTTAGCATGCGCCCAGTGAAAAGCCACTTGTGATTTTAGGGTTACTGTGAACAGACTGTATACTGTATACGTGAATTCCTTTTATTGGGGGATGGGGATAATTCTCTATTTTATGGTTCTGCACACTTTGTCCTATTGTCTAAACATGGAAGCGGCGGAAGAAGGAGTTACAATAAAGTTTACAAGAGGGATTGTGACATCAGTGAGTTTTGATGCTTCACTTCCTCCACTTGGGGTGGAAAAAAAAGAGAAATAAAAGTTCTTCTGTGTTCAGAAAATGCAATCGATAAGGCCCCTAATTTGGGCTGTGTGTATGATTAGGGCTTGGAGAAAGATACTAGGAATGATCTGATCAACTGGATGAAAGAGCCATGGATCCTGGATTGTTCAGGTAACTTGATTTTATGCCTAGATGTCTTCAAATCTATCTATCTATCTATCTATCTATCTATCATCTATCTATCTATCTATCTATCTATCTATCTATCTATCTATCTATCTATCTATCTATCTATCTATCATCATCTATCCATCCATCCATCCATCCATTATCTATCTATCTATCTATCTATCTATCTATCTATCTATCTATCTATCTATCTATCTATCTATCTATCATCTATCTTTCTAACCATCTATCTATTTATCTTTCCTATGTATATATATAGACATAGAAGTGTGGCTTAGAGCATTGCATATAACAATTCATGTCATTAAATGTAAATATGTGAATACGATAACGATATTAACAGTTACTTTTGTATGATGATTTATATGGGGACTTGAACCCTAGTTTGGTTAATTGTATCTGAAATGTGTGTTAATGAAGATACACCCTACGAACAAGTTTTGTTGTACAACATTATGTATATTCTGCTATGGGGAGGGTGGTGGTAGTCATATATGTATGTGTTATTAGGAAAGAGATCATCAAAAGTTGCTTTACAATGTGCCAGTATTAGTATATAGCTGAGAGTTATGGAAAAATATGGACTTTTGGTTCAGCAGATTAAACTGCAGGCCTATGGGGTAAAATGGGTTAATTTATGTAAACATGACAAGTAGACAAATTAGCACAAGTTTCTTTTGCACCTAAAGGTGGGTTGGGGGCTTCTAGCTCATTGCACTATAAATATATTAAGGTCCATGTAGTGTAGGAAGTGATATATAGTAAAAATAAACCTAAAATAGACACCTCAGACTCTGCAGTAGACAATGAAGAATAGTAAAGCTTTTGGCTCAGTGAATTGCATTGTTATCACATCATTTCGGGCTATTATTGAGTAACAGTTCCTAAACTAGGTGTATATTGTGTATGGAGAATGGAAACCTCTTTGGCTCTGTGCATTCTGGGGCGTGAAGGGTTAATGTATGAAGGTACAGAGCTACACAGTGTACGTGTCCAAGGACATCAGTGTGGATGTGGGGATGGTAACTGCACATAAGGAGTCTGATCAGAACCTGAGACGTGGCCCAGACTGGGCGCATCTGCCATCTCAGGCTCAGGCTGCTCGGGCTCTGTGGTTTGCGCACCGGGCAGGCAGAGCAGCATTACCCAGCACGATCCATTAATAACTATGGCACAGAGCGAGATGTGAGCGCAGACAGCAGCGTAGATCAATAGGGGAATAAATAGGCTGTAGTTTTGTGCTGGCCGATTGCAGCAGATTACCGCTCACTTATCGGCTCCATCGCTATTGCACTTTCTAACATAGATCTTAGACAGCATCAAATATTTATCATATTTTATAAATCCAGCACTACAAGGTTTTTTTTCCACATTATAAGAGCAGTGGGATGCAGGGCCTGGATTGGGCGCTGGGAAGTCACGTGTCCTGGAGTCACATGGTCAGGGAGGAAAAAGGGGGTCCTTTTTGGTGTAAATCTGGACTCTAATTCTGTAATATATCACGGTACCTCGTAAAACCGACACTAAAACGTCCCGGCCTACAAATCATCCGGCCAAATTATGAGTTCATTGTATTATGCCAATGCTTTATTCTCCAAATATCCAACTGCAACTTCTGTCTTCCCATCCGGAGTCTTCCCGGAGCAAACTTCGTGCGCCTTCGCCTCCAATACACAGCGGCCGGGCTATGGCTCCGGGAGCGGGGCCACCTTCCCTGCATCCATGGCCGGGATCTACAGCAGCGGGGGCAGCCTGCACCCCCAGACCCCGGCGATGTACCCCCCCTCCGGATACGGGCTGGACGCTGCCTCCTTTAATATGCACTGCTCTCCCTTTGAGCAGAACCTTTCTCTGATGTGCTCCGACTCCTCCAAGCAGAACTGCACAAAGAGCGAACAGAGAGACTCCGACCTGCACAATGAGAGCAACTTCCGAATCTACCCCTGGATGAGGAGCACAGGTAAGAAGGAAGGAGGCAAGAGGGAGGGAGGAAGGGAGGAAGAAGGCACCTCAGGGATGGAGATCATTACATGGCGCCTGGGACTAATCCCAGCTCATCAATGGCGTTCATATTACTGATTGGGATGACCGGGGCACAGAGGAGCTCTGCCCGCACTGTGGGGCACCACACACTGTATACAGGCACCTAACATTGACTGTAGTGGGGCACCACACTGTATACAGGCACCTTACACTGACTGTAGTGGGGTACCACACTGTATACAGGCACCTAACATGACTGTAGTGGGGCACCACATTGTATACAGGCACCTTACACTGACTGTAGTGGGTACCACATTGTATACAAGCACCTAACACTGACTGTAGTGGGGTACCACATCGTATACAAGCACCTAACATGACTGTAGTGGGGCACCACATGTATACAAGCACCTAACGCTGACTGTAGTGGGGTACCACATTGTATACAAGCACCTAACACGACTGTAGTGGTACCACATTGTATCAAGCACCTAACACTGACTGTAGTGGGGCACCACATTGTATACAGGCACCTTACACTGACTGTAGTGGGGTACCACATCGTATACAAGCACCTAACACTGACTGTAGTGGGGTACCACATTGTATACAAGCACCTAACGCTGACTGTAGTGGGGTACCACATTGTATACAAGCACCTAACACTGACTATAGTGGGGTACTACACTGTATACAGGTACCTAACGCTGACTGTAGTGGGGCACCACATTGTATACAGGCACCTAACACTGTTTCTGAGGCACCACATTGTATACAGGCACCTAACACTGACTGTAGTGGGGTACCACACTGTATACAGGCACCTAACACTGACTGTAGTGAGAACCACACTGTATACAGGCACCTAACACTCACTGTAGTGGGGTACCACATTGTATACAAGCACCTAACACTGACTCTGAGGCACCGCACTGTTACAGGCACCTAACACTGTCTGTAGTGGGCACCACATTATATACAGGCACCTAACACTGACTATAGTGGGGTACCACACTGTGTACAGGCACCTAACACTGACTATAGTGGGGCATCACACTGCATACAGGCACCTAACACTGACTGTAGTGGGACACCACACTGTATACAGGCACCTAACACTGACTGTAGTGAGACACCACACTGTATACAGGCACCTAACACTGACTGTAGTGAGACACCACACTGTATACAGGCACCTAACACTGACTGTAGTGGGGTACCACATTGTATACAAGCACCTAACACTGACTCTGAGGCACCGCACTGTGTACAGGCACCTAACACTGACTGTAGTGGGACACCACACTGTATGTATACATGTATACAGGCATCTAACACTGACTGTGGGGCACCACACTGTATACAGCATCTGAACACTGACTCTGAGGCACCACACTGTATACAGGCATCTGAACACTGACTCTGAGGCACCACTGTATACAGGCATCTGAACACTGACTCTGAGGCACTACACTGTATACAGGCACCTAACACTGATGTGGGGCACCACATTGTATACAGGCATCTGAACACTGACTCTGAGGCACCACACTGTATACAGGCATCTAACACTGACTCTGAGGCACCACACTGTATACAGGCATCTGAACACTGACTCTGAGGCACCACACTGTATACAGGCATCTGAACACTGACTCTGAGGCACTACACTGTATACAGGCACCTAACACTGATTGTGGGCACACACTGTATACAGGCACCTGAACACTGACTGTGGGCACAAACTGTATACAGGTATCTGAACACTGACTCTAGAGCACCACACTGTATACAGGCATCTGAACACTGACTGTGGGGTACCACACTGCAAACAGGCATCCGAACACCGACTATTGATCTACAGAACAGATCCAGGCAGGAGATTTAGTGGCACCAGGTATTTACTGAGACTGGGGAAGTTTACAAGCTAAACAAGTGTGACTATAAAATCAGGGCTAAGGAGCTATGCAAATACCAGGGATGATACACGATGAGAATGCTTGAATTTACTGAGAGCTGGCAGATCCTCAATGTGCAGTAAGTGGCTGACAAAAGGGAAATGATTCCTGCAATTCATGAGAAGCATTAACCTGAAATAGAGAGGCAGAGCATCCCAGGACATGATTATTGTGTATATGCCCTTCCTTGTCACTATCTATCTATCTATCTATCTATCTATCTATCTATCTATCTATCTATCTATCTATCTATCTATCTTCCTACCTATCTATTATACCATCTCCCTAACTGGTGTATTTCTGCACATTGATAATATCGGACCTGGACGTTTCTCTAGAATGTAAATTGTTATTTTATGTTCTACTTCTCTGTTATATCCTAATGTATTCAGATGACCTGTCAAGTCATAACTGCAATGTCCCCACATGTACATTCTGTCAGTTTTCTGCAGTCTGCACACAGCACTCTGTATCTCCTCTATGGAATGTTTTGTCAGCCAGAAGTCAATGAAGTGAAGTGTTTGAAGTCCCATAGACTCTGTCGATATCATAGTGTTGACAGAGCTTTGAGTCAGCTCATATAGGCTTAATATGAGAGTTTGTGCATGTAATCTGGTTGTAATGATAATTTGGAACAGGGATTATCCCCCCATTGACCGCTCATCTTCCAGAAACGCTGACCAAATATTAATCCAGCAATTCGTCACAGTGGATCTAATCTGACCACAAACGCGTGTGCTCCATACAAACACATGTGCATTGTGATGTGCCTGACAAGTCCTAATGTTATAGTCATTATTCTTTCCCCTTCACTTATACCTAAATGCTGATTGCCTACAGAAAAACCCAACAAAATTAAATATCATCTTACTAATGGTCTATAGGCCCCCACTAGAGAACATATCTGATTACTGAAGCCCCCCATAGTTACTTATACAAATCCCTATTTATTTATGAAGTCTTCTCTCAGTCCCCTGCACAGAATAACAGATCTGATTACAGCTCCCCTACAGTCTTACCTATCTGATTAATCCAGGCCCGCAGAGCCCCACAGGACTCCTCTTCTGAATCCCTTACAATTATGTATCTGACAAATACCTTACATCATTACCATGTAAGAGCAAGGAATATTCTGGAACCTATAGAAAATTGTACTGTATTTGGGACCTAGATATACTAGTAACATACCAGATCCTCCTTCCCATGAATGTTATGCCTCCCTTGTGTTATACTATAGGTATGTTGCACTCAGATTCACTCATGCCTCCTTGTAACATTGCAGGAACCGACAGAAAAAGAGGTCGCCAGACCTACACCAGGTACCAGACCCTGGAGCTGGAGAAGGAGTTCCACTACAATCGCTACCTGACCCGGCGGAGGCGCATAGAGATCGCACATGCCCTGTGCCTGACAGAGCGACAGATCAAGATCTGGTTCCAGAACCGCAGGATGAAATGGAAAAAGGAGAATAAGGCATCCAGCCCTTCCTCAAACAGCCAGGAAAAGCCTGAGACTGAGGAAGAGGAAGAGGAGTGACCAGACCCCACAATAGACTGGTGATCCACTGGCTCTCCTGGATCCTGTCATACTACCTAGATCCCTTTTATACTATAGGGTTAGCTACCTACCCCCAATGTGGTGACAGAGTAGATTCATTTTGATGTGACTCCATATAGCAAACTTGCAGGTCCTTCAGAGTCCCCAAGACTCCAGAACAGAGAGACCCTACAAAGTACAAGGATTGTGACTGTGTGTAGCTCATCGGAGACCCCAGTGTTTGTGTAGGACTGTGCGTTCTTCTATCCCGTTATAATGATGACGTCCTGTGGGTGATAGTCACCAATCTGTGCTGGCTTAGTCAAAGAAAAAACTAATTAGTGTCCAAGATTTCACCCAGAAAAACTGTAATGTGTGTGCGAGCAGAAATATGTGCTGTATTGTTATAATTTAATCATAGTGACTTTTTTCTTTGTTTGTAAATGCTCTGATCTTGTAATATTTCAAAAGAATAAAAGAAAATGGCTGGAAACCTTGGTATTATTTTTTCTGTGCCTATCTAGTAAAAATAATAAAATAAAGCTAAGTGTATATATATAATATATAATATATATATATATATATATATATAATTTATACATGCTTATATATACACATATACACACACGTTACATGTATTGATATACCTTAATATTTATTTGTATGCTACATAATTTACAACTACAATATTTAATCACTTGCATATCTTTCATACAAGTGCAGAAGTGCAGACTTATGCAATGTGGCCTGAATGCACAGGTGGTGTATGTATACATAACATATATATATATATATACCTGTTTGCAATTATACATGTTAAAACAAACATCACAATTTACTAGTTTAGTGTGATTAAATTTACACAGCTGGAACAACGAATCAGGGAGGGAAAGCAAAAGAAATAGAAAACAGCACTTCGATATAAAATTATTTTATTTTGCAAGGTTCAATCACAAGTGTATTATACGTCTGTATTTGTGACAATGTTACTTACACACACACACGTATTTATCTATATCTATCTATCTATCTATCTATCTATCTATCTAAACATTAATAAATATATATATGTACATATTCTATGATAATAATAATAATAATAATAATAATATGACATTTGTCACGACTGTAGTAATTAATATTATTTTAACAGTAGTTATGAGCAATATGTGAAAGTTTATTTTATTTTAGTTTAACATGGCACTTTGATAATTAGTCTACATAATTATTGATAGATAGATAGATAGATAGATAGATAGATAGATAGATAGATAGATAAATAGATAGATACAAAGTCAATCTTGTAGTCATAGTGTGTCTTGGCTTAGTAGAATATATACAGAAGAATATTCGAAAATTGCTGTCAATTAGCTGTAATCTTTAATGCATTCATGCACAAAATTCATCTGACAATATTTAAAGAATAAAAGGTTAATTAGAAAAAATGTAAGTATGAACAAGCCAAAAAATAGATAAAGTCTATATGTTTGTATATATGGATATATAGACAAATTATATATATACATAATACACACACACATATATATATATATATATATATATACATCTATTATATGATATATATATATATAAACATTTATTATAATATATATATATATATATATATATATATATATATATATATATATATACACATATAACAAAGCATGGGATGAGTCTTGGGTGTCAAATGTATTATTTCAAGAAGACAACATAACTGTTGTTCCTCCAGGATATTTGCATATTCACTCCTTAACAATAGGACTGTGCAACCATTGAGGGTGTCCCTGCCTCTTTCGCTTTCTACATATTAGAAAATATACATGTAACCCATACTTTACAAATCTACAATCTAACTGTGTAGCTGTCACTTCTCCTATATATATGTATACACATAGTACATGTGTAGGTGTAGCTGCAGCAATCCGGTCCTTTGTATCAGTCAGCGTCTTATATGTAGAAATAAAAGTGCAGAACCCTCCTCTCCATGTTCTTCATCTCCAATAAGTGCAGGCTTCTCCTTTTAGAGGGAAAGATGGCGGCGGAGAAAGGGCTGCACTTAGAGCAGTCATGAAGAAATGCAATAAATTCCTTGTTGTTTTATGAAAATTTACAACTTTGTGCTACAAGTTTATGAGTGGCTGGGTCCTGGGATTGGCCAGGGCCGGTCATGTGGACCTGTAGCCGTGAACATGAACTTTTATCATTTCCCATGTGGTTATATTGCACCAGTCTTTCGGCCACCGCACCTTGGGTAGGATCAGTGTCTCCTCCAGGGCTCCTCTCTACTGTCCTGTGCTTTGTCAGGGGTAGGAGCTCATCATCCACGGCCATGGAGGAGAAGGCTAGAGGAGGATGGAGGAGAGAGAGGGAGAGGAAGAGAGAGGAAAGGAGGAGGCTGCAGGAGGAGAGTGGAGGAGCCGCACAGCTCTGCTGCATTTCTCACACAGGAACTTGCCCCATTTTGCAGACAAATGACAGAAATCTAAAAGCAATCACAAGACAGACAGGAGAATGGACGGAGCCCAGCCTGGCGCCATATAACCCCACACCTGCCCAGCAAAGGTAAGAAGCTGCAGCCTTTACATGTGCAAATGCAGAAGTCAGCACACCTCAGCACTGCATAGTGACATCTATACCTGCCCATGCTCTCCACTTTATTACATAGATTGTACTAGAATGTTACAAGTCATGTTTCATTCCAATATATATATATATGTATTATATATATATATATATATATAAAATATATATATATATATAATATATATTCCATATATCCAACATGTACATATATAAACACACATACGTATATACGTGTATATATATATGTATATATATACAGATATAGACAGATAGATAAATAAATATAGAGATATACAGAGTTAGATACATAGATAGATATAGGTACAGACATATACATACAACTTTTATTTCCACTCCTATAGACAATTCCAATATTTTCCATCCTGTGTATATTTTTCTATAGATGAGCTGTATATTGGTCCATGATTTTGTCGTGGTATGTGAAAGGAAAGCCATGTCTGGGACTCCATCTTGCAGATAATGCAGTAACGTGATCTGAATGCACAAGTTCTGAGCAATTGCGCAGTTTACCACCACTGATCCCTCACACTCACATACTGTCTGGACAGTAATAAAAGGAGTCTTCTTCATTACAAAATAATAATAACAATCAAACAATGTATATGTCTTCAATGCAAATGTATGGAACTTATGTTGTGATACCAACATTTTTGTTTAAAGAAATGCAACATAAATACGATTAGTAAAATGTTATTTATATTACTCTGGATATTATTTAGATACAATTTAATAATATATATATATATATATGAATGTATATAGTTCGATATTCTAATCCTTCAGTACTTGATCATGTAATTATTAGTATATTATAATGACCTTAATGGGTGAATCTTCTCATCGTTACTAATTACATTTTGACACTAGTGTAGAGGAAGGGTCTTTCCTTATTTCGCATGAAGACATCTCTTCGTTTTTACGGGGGCCAATCTTTTCATCAGAAGTAAATTGGGCTTCTGATCACTATTCTAGGCACATAGTGGAGCCTTATTCCCCTGCAATACTTGAGGTAGTGGGATCAGTTGTATCCAGCTTTGATGTTGCAGAATTCAGTGATAAAGCATGATCTGCTGCCATCTACTGGTTCACTGCTGCAATGACCAGACGTGTCTGCTCCTATGTAGTGTTGAGACATCTTAAAAATACTTAATTATGTTTAGTATTCTTCTGTTTAGCAAAATTAAAATTTTATCCATGTTATCTTACATAATGTAATTAGTATCTACTATATAAATATTAGCAGTGTGACATTTCCAGGTCGCTTATTATTTTATTATTCTACAGGAATATATTTGACTATGTAGTGACGAGAAATAAGGATATAAAACGCAAATATAATAATAGTAATACTATGCTGCTGCTGATGATGATGATGATGATGATGATGATAATGATGATAATAATAATTATTCATTACCTCATAATGAATTATTTCTTTTATTTATAATTATTCATTATCTTCAGTTCTCATCATTGTAATATAAAGCACGGATATAATAATAGTAGCACTATGCTGATTATGGCGATATGATGCTAACAATAATAATAATAATAATAATAATAATAATTATTATTATTATTATTATTATTATTATTATATATTATTATTATTATTATTATTATTATTATTCGTTTAATTATTTTTATTTATAATAACTAATTATCTTCCGTTCTCATCATTATTATATAAAGCACCAATATAATAATAGTAACACTAAATAGAGATTATTATTGTGCTGATTATGGTGATATGATAATGCTAATAATAATAATTAATTATCTCACAACAAATTATTTTTATTTATAATAATTATCATTAGTTATCTTTAGTTATTATTAGTAATAGTAGAAATCATACTTGGGTTAATAAGACCGAAATTAATTTTAAATAAAAAAATGTATTAACGTAAGTTACAAATTCACAGATATATTCTTTAGAGAAAAATTGTATTGCAATCATTGCTATAAAAAATATGTAAAACATCACAGTATAGCCATAATTAGAGAAGTAATAGGTAGATAAATAAATACTAACATAATAAAAATACAGATACATGTCCTTATTTTAGCCCATTTTATTACTAAATAAAATACATTTAGAGAAAAATTGTATTGCAATCATTGCTATAAAAAATATGTAAACATCACAGTATAGCCATAATTAGAGAAGTAATAGGTAGATAAATAAATACTAACATAATAAAAATACAGATACATGTCCTTATTTTAGCCCATTTTATTACTAAATAAAATACATTAGAGAAAAATTGTATTGCAATCATTGCTATAAAAATATTAAAACATCACAATATAGCCATAATTAGATAAGTGATAGGTAGTTAAATAAATACTAACATAATAAAAATACAGATACATGTCCTTATTTTAGGCCATTTTATTACCGTAAGTATGCTAATATCTTTATTTATGCCACAAGACAGAATAGCATGTCTCCCTAGAGGCCTTTTTCGGGTCTTGCACTGTGCTCCTCCTGATCAGTCAGCTACAATCAGATTCTATGCTTTCCAGGTCTGTTCTTTCTGGGTTTTCTGCTTTGTAAAGTCTTGTTTTATGGCAGCAATAAGTTTCCTAAGTGCAGATCCCGCTGTGATCTCCCTCCATCTGCCTGTGAAGGATCCAGCAGGGACCACAGATCTCCTATCTGCTCCCCCTGTCTATGTGGCTCCATGTAGAAAAGTGGGAACATTCAGGAAATGTGCTCGTGTTTCCGCTCCGCTTTCCTCTTTGTTTTGGTATTTGGAAATGTGTTAAACTTTCCCTGTAAGAGTGAGGAATGTCCATGAGAGAGCAGGGTGAAGATGGTCTGTACATTAGAGCTGCACACAGCTCCCTGCTATCACAGCCACTCACTTATTAGGATCAGCTGTATAATTCAGACAATAGAAAACAATATCTTATAATCACACTGCTGCCACACAGTGCACTAAATAGCTGAGCAGATAATGAGAATTATCATATTACACCATTACCCTGTGGAATCCGCTGAGCCCAGACACATAGGTCTGTGGGATCCACTATCTGGTATTTACTCACTACATCGCCGTGTAGTATGCAGCAATGACTGGAGGGTGACCACCTATATACTGTATATACAGTATATCACTGCCATCACTGCGGGCTCTTCTTCCTGTCACAAAATACAGATGGATACAACATTAAAATCCTGAGAATGCTTGAAACAGCACAACCGAGTTAAACCATTTATACATTACATATGTGCATATATACATACAGTATATATCACATAGTCTACATAATACATACATTATATATATTAAATATATACATATTTAAATAACGATATATACCACTTAAAATATAAATGTAATTCCTATATTAACACATTTACTCATATGCAAAATATATATATTGTTAAACATTAGTTATTACATAAATATCTCTAGAAGTATTAGGGTTTAATATAAGGTTATAAGGGTTAATATAACACTGGATTGATAATTCAGACCGCTTTATATTTCCACACCCACAAGGAGATGAACATTTTACACTTTTTTTTTATTTGGAGGTAATTGAGCTTCCTTACAGTTCTACAACCAACCCTACACTATATAGATGACAGATGGATAGATAGATAGATAGATAGATAGATAGATAGATAGATAGATAGATAGATACAGACAAACCAGAGATAGATAAACAGATATACAGATAGAGATAGATACGTATTAAGAAAGGTAGGTAGATATAGAAATAGCTATATATATATATACATAAATAAATATTATAGATATACTGTTGGAGAATAGATAGATAGATAGATAGATAGATAGATAGATAGATAGACAAATAGATACAGACCAGAGATAGATATACAGATAGATAGAGATAGATAGATAGATAGATAGATAGATAGATAGATAGATAGATAGACAAATAGATACAGACCAGAGATAGATAAACAGATATACAGATAGATAGATAGATAGATAGATAGATAGATAGATAGATAGATAGATAGATAGATAGATATTCTCTTCTGCATACATGTAGACCTTGATATGAAGCGGCTGCGAGTTCAGTGCAATGTCAGCTCTAATTGGGGTAATCAGACAGGCTGGAGCTGCCAGTCCAGGGTTCTGCTACCTCAGACTCACTGAATGACCATTGTCATGTTAGTGTCACATACAGAATAAGTAACTGTATATATATATATATTGCTATATTAGAATATATATGTGTGTATATACATATAATGTTCCTCAGTAGTGTAGGTGAGCAGCCTTTGCTCCTGGAGATGTTGAGTTCTGCCCTGCCATACAGATGATAGGGAAGTTTCTCTGCCCCCACCAATATATAAGTAGTTTTATTCATCTGGAGCTATGTAGTGGAGCTGTGTCTCAGGGAAGCTGCTAGTAGCTCGCAGGGTCCCTGGTGCAATGGAAGCCCCTCTAGGGTGCTATTTCGCAATCTCAGGCGCTCGCTATTGGTCAGTATGTGATCATATGCCTCTATTTCCTTCTGTCCCTCACTGGCACCCGGCCATCCCCCTTCAGCTAAAACCCAATCTCCGATAAACTACTAATAGCTAAACCACTTGGACTATAAAACACAACAAATCATAAAGCCAGGAAGGACTGCAGCCTCCTCCCAATGAGTTCCTATTTTGTCAACTCCACTTTCCCGGTAACTCTGCCTGGTGGGCAGGAACCCTTCCTAGGACAGATCCCGTTATATTCCTCAGGCTATGCGGATCCTTTAAGACACTATTCTGCCAGTTATGGGGCCTCTGGAGTCCAGGACAAGGGCTATGCCTCATCGTCTTATTACCACCAGCAGGCTAATGGGGCATACACCCGGACGGGCGCCTGTGACTATGGCGCAGCTGGATTTTACAGGGACAAGGAGGCTTCCTGCGCCATGTCCTCCCTGGAAGAGCAATCCTCTCCCTACAGCCAAGAGCAGCGCAAACCGGACTGTGCACACAGCAAACTGCTCTATGATGACCCGGAGGACGCCAAGGGTGCCACCCCAGTGTACCCCTGGATGCAGAGGATGAACTCCTGCAATAGTAAGTGCCCCCCTGCTTTACTCCATACAGCATGTCCAAGAAGTACAGGAGAGGCGGCCATAAATCAGCCCCAGCCATATGTGCTGCCTGCTGCATGGACAGCAACTTCACTGCTCAACTTTTACTACAACTCTTCACATCATTGCACTGCATCTCTGCCCCTGTACAATGAATCATTGCACTGCATCTCTGCCCCTGTACAATGAATCATTGCACTGCATCTCTGCCCCTGTACAAGGAATCATTGCACTGCATCTCTGCCCCTGTACAAGGAATCATTCCACTGCATCTCTGCCCCTGTACAAGGAATCATTGCACTGCATCTCTGCCCCTGTACAAGGAATCATTGCACTGCATCTCTGCCCCTGTACAAGGAATCATTGCACTGCATCTCTGCCCCTGTACAAGGAATCATTCCACTGCATCTCTGCCCCTGTACAAGGAATCATTCCACTGCATCTCTGCCCCTGTACAAGGAATCATTCCACTGCATCTCTGCCCCTGTACAAGGAATCATTCCACTGCATCTCTGCCCCTGTACAAGGAATCATTCCACTGCATCTCTGCCCCTGTACAAGGAATCATCCACTGATCCTGCCCTGTAAAGAATCATTCTCTGCATCTCTGCCCCTGTACAAGGAATCATTCCACTGCATCTCTGCCCCTGTACAAGGATCATCACTGCATCTCTGCCCCTGATCCAAGTGTCATCACATGTATCCCTTCATTGTATATCCTGTCTCTAAAGTATCTCCTCTTCCTGTATCTTGTACATAGTAGTACACAGCTTCTAATTACACTGCATCTTCCCATTGTTCATTGTACCTGGCTCATTCTACTTTAGTCCACTATTGAACGTTCTACCATCCTCGTCTGTCTGTCCTTCTGTCTCCCACCTTCTCATCCACATTCCTCTCATGTGCAGCTATCTATAGAGATGCTGTAAGTATGCCTTATGAACATTGAATGCATGCATTGTATCATAATGAAACTTTACTGTAATGAAGCACTCCCAGATGATACTTTAGTCCAGTGACTTATTGCCAACTCCAGAGTTCAGGATCCCACATTTCCTCCTCTGTTTTGTTTGTGTGTTCATGTATAGCCGGACCTGCCGCCCATTTGTCAGAATATAAAGTGCTGTATCCATTAATGCACACAGCTTGTGTCGATCAATACATTTCATTATCACTTAAATGCTCGAATCTATTATTCTAACTGGTTGGAGCAAAGCAAAGATTCCTTGAACATTGGTATGGCAGATAATATTGGTATTTACAGGCAGAACTTATGAGTCACCATCATAGTCACACCCCCATTATTCTGTTTGTATAGGCAGAATATGCTTACACTTCACTATCATAACAAATATTATAGAACATCATGGGCCCATAGTTACCATCCATCTCTGAATGTATGCATGCTACTAAATGGATGCATCTGAATAAAATAGGAAAGCACAAAAAGAATACAACAGCATATGTGGTTTGAATATATATATATATATATATATATATATATATATATATATATATATACTCAAACCACATATGCTGTTGTATTCTTTTTGTGCTTTCCTATTTTATTCAGATGCATCCATTTAGTAGCATTCATGCAAGTATATATTTAGATTATATGTATATATAAATGATGCATTTACATGCAAGTGTATATATACTATATGGATCTATATGTACTGCAGCATCCCCTTTATAGTTTGTGTGTGTGATGTATATACATTATACTTATATATGTGTACATATATACACACACAAACATTCTCCTTTATAGTGCACATGTATGCATGCATATATCTCTATAAATTCCATATATTCACATCATATGTGTACACACACACACACACACATATATATATAATATATATATATATATATATATATATATATATATACATATATATATATATATATATATATATATATATATACACTCTCTACATATATAAATGTATAACTTTGGTCTACCTACACACCACTGATGAATCTACCACCCACCATATCTTTCCATCATTGCCAACATTGTGGCTCTGCATTTAATGTGTTGCCATATCCATACCACCATGCTAGATAGACTCATATATATGAAGCAATAGGAAGTGGCTGTACACAAGAGAAAGGTCATTCCTTTTCTAATGTATGTGTTATATGTATCTATTATTTTTTGTTTTATCAGGTTCAGTATTTGGGCCCAGTGGAAGAAGAGGACGACAGACCTACACAAGATACCAGACCCTTGAGCTGGAGAAGGAGTTTCACTTTAACCGTTACCTGACCAGAAGACGCAGGATCGAAATCGCTCACTCTTTATGTCTGACTGAGCGACAGATCAAGATCTGGTTCCAGAACAGAAGAATGAAGTGGAAAAAGGAGAGTAAACTCCTGAACTCGTCTGTGCAGAGCTCAGGAGAGGAGGAGAAAGCCGCCGAGTAACAGGCGCACACCTAGCGCCATGACATGCAATCCTTGTATCTTGAATAAATTATTATTATTGCACACAGGACTGGTGAAGAACAGATTATCTGTACTATAACTACCTATATGTCTGACTGTCATCCCTCTGCAACCTCTGCAATACTGGAATACACTCCTCACATATCTATATCACAGATATAGTTGCATGTGGGTCTTGTCTAGGTGTTCCATGCACGATTTGGCATATATTGATTTTGTTGTATTGTGCATTATTTCAGTATCTGCTGAAAACTGATTACTACCTAGAAAGTCATTGTGAAATGGTCTATTTTTATTAATAGTTTTCAGTGAGTGTGGTTGCTTGTTGTTATGTTTTTCTTTATTTTTTGTTGTTGTTTGTTTGTTCCCATGATTATTATTTTTTTATTTTACTTCTGTATATTTGTAGTTGGGGTTGGCCTAGTGATCTGACCTGTCCATTCCAAGAACCTCTGCTGGCTAATAATAGTGAATGGAATCCGATATACCCGGAGTGATGTGATATTACAAGCACAAATAGTCTTATGTCTGTATGTTGTAGCGCACCACCCCTGGGAATTCCGAGTGACCAAACATCCGTTCTCATTATAAAACACTGGCTGTGTCCCTGCACATGAAGATGAGAGAGGTACAGTATTGTGGAGAATGGAGAAGTTCAGCAGCTCAGCGTCCTCTAATCCAATTCCCTCTTCTTCTGAATGAGAGGCAGCTAGTCTGGGGGATTTGATTCAATGTTGTGGACAATGAATACTTGTGGTTTATTTTCTCTGTATATTTAGCATCATGAATTCAATAACAGATTATCTGCTGGGAATAAAACATGACGTTTCTATAAAGCACAACACATGTCTTCTTTTTTTATGTATTTATAAGGTATAATAAACACTGTGTGGTTCATTGTATTTTTATTGTTCTCACTATGAATAAATCTTTCTTTCTGGAAGGAATAACCTTTTCTATAAGTAGACACCTCTATCCCCACGATCGAATCTATGATTATTTATCCATATCTCACATTTACACACTAACACTATAAGGAAATGTATTTTTTTTTTTTTTGTGGCGATAGTTCGATTTTTCCCATGGTGAAATACCACAATAGCAGCATTTCCAGATGGTGCACTACCTCAATAAATCTATACATTACAAGGAAACCGGAACCTGCCGACATATATTTTATATCCTTTAGTCTTCCTTTTTTCAGACCCCATTATAGATCTTTTTATGAGTCATTACTAGTAATTGTGACGTCTAGACAATTGACTCAACGTAGGACTGACACTCATTGGAGTTTTTGGCATTTGCTGCTTCCTAATTATATTAAAAGTGATAGGTATACTATTGTAAAGTCCTTAAAATCTGAAAGAAGAGCACCTAATGGGTTATCTTCTGGGTGTGTACACCCGCTGCAATGCCTCTTCTTTCCGGTAGGTGGCGCAGTCTGCTTACAGGCAGAGCTCAGCTTCCCAATGATTTTTTTTTTTTTTTTGGAAGCTGTACATTGACTTGGGCCTAACGATTCTCAGATCGTCATTATTTGTAACCATAGAGCATGAATTACCTCTTGAGGTCATCAGTGAGAATTTACGACTGGTCAACAAAAGCACGTGATTTCCAAACGCACCCACACCCCCATATTTGGCCGCATACATAGCAAAAACGAAGTACAGTGCATTGCTATAATTCATTAATACATCATAAATCGTGAGTCGCGGGGTGATCCACAAATCAAGCCTCCAAATTCACCCAAATGAGTTCCTACTTTGTGAACTCGTTCTCAGGGCGCTATTCTAATGGCCCCGACTACCATGTGTTAAATTATGGCACTGGCAGCAGCAATGTGAACGGTTCTTACAGGGAGGCAGGCAGCATGCATCCCACCTCTTACGGTGCCTACAACTACAATGGCATGGACCTGAGCGTCAGCCGGGGGAGCGCTACCAGCGACAGCCAGCACTATGGAGACAGCACTGCAGGCTTCCCAGCCCAGGAGAGCAGGTTCAGAGCCACCTCCAGCTGCCCCCTCTCCTCCCCAGAGTCCCAGAGCCATGGGGCAAAGAGCGAGCAGATCCCCCCAGACCCGACACCTCCAGCAGCACTCACTTCCCAGAGGTGGAAGAGACCAGTGCGTCTTCAGATCATGAGGAAGCCAGCACCCCGAGAGGAGGCAGCAGCACATCCCGGACACAGCAGGAGTGCAGCCCCCCTGGAGCGACCACTGCAGACGGACAGACCCCACAGATCTTCCCCTGGATGAGGAAGCTGCACATCAATCACGGTACCGATGCTTTTTATTTTCAAGAGAGGAGACTCTCTGTTCATGTCGCCCCTCGCCCTAGGTGCCCCAACGCTATAGTAGGCACATAGACACCCTATACAGTCCATATAGGGAGGGGGGGGCATATTGTTGTTATATGTCACACAGAGCAGGGAAGAGCTGAATATCTACAATCAGAACACTCAGAAATGTTCTAGGAAATGTCTTAAAAACTTGTGTAGAGTGGAAGGTGCTGGGGATCTGATATTACACA
Organism: Allobates femoralis; assembly: GCA_033576535.1. NCBI lineage: Eukaryota > Metazoa > Chordata > Amphibia > Anura > Aromobatidae > Allobates > Allobates femoralis. Next base: position 357,888,371 of record JARQOC010000006.1, read on the forward strand.
GATAGGCCAAATGATACATTAAAAGCTAAGGATAATGGAGGACGAGCAAAGCAAGGAGAATGGGCAGAACAGATGTGTGGGTGAGAGAGAAAATATACCAGATTTGATAATAGTAAAAGAAAAACTCAGGTTTGTGGGTAAGAGAGAAAAGATACCAGACAGGGTAACAATAAAAGAAAAGCTCAGGTTTGTGGGTGAGAGAGAAAAGATACCAGATATAATAATAAAAGAAAATCTCAGGTTTGTGGGTAAGAGAGAAAAGATACCAGATATGATAATAATAAAAGAAAAGCTCAGGTTTGTGGGGTAAGATGAGAAAAGATACCAGATATGATAATAATAAAAGAAAAGCTCAGGTTTGTGGGTAAGAGAGAAAAGATACCAGATATGATAATAATAAAAGAAAAACTCAGGTTTGTGGGTGAGAGAGAAAAGATACCAGATATGATAATAAAAGAACAATTCAGGTATGTGGGTAAGAGAGAAAAGATACCAGACAGGGTAAATCCAGGTTTGTGGGGCAAAAAAAAGGAAAAGAAAAAGAAACATTTGTGGGCGATGGTACAGAAAGCATCAAAGGGAGCTTTATTGTAGATTTATGGAGTAGTTAAGAAAATAATGTATTTCTAGAGACAGTAGTCATAAGTTAGTTTTAGAAATATATGGGAAAGCAAAATTGCAATGTGGGAAATATGAGAAAAAAAAATATTCTTAATTTAAAAACACTGTTTTTCAGGGGGCAATAGTAGGTCCTTTTCAGATGTAAAATGTAGATTGTATGGAGACAGTAGGAGAGTATTGAGAGAATACATCTGCCAGTAATAGCGGCAGAAAAGTCAAGGGTGTGAGGTAGGAGACACAGCAGTGGGCACACAGCAGAGGGTACACAGGTGGGTAATGCCATGATCCTACAACAAGGCTTAACCGCTTTCTTCACGATGCAGATATGGCAGGTCCGGATGGAAAGAGGGCCAGAACAGCCTACACCCGCTATCAGACCCTGGAGCTGGAGAAGGAGTTCCATTTTAATAGGTACCTGACCCGCAGGAGACGCATAGAGATCGCACATGCATTGTGTCTATCCGAGCGGCAGATCAAGATCTGGTTCCAGAACCGCAGGATGAAATGGAAAAAGGATAATAAGCTGAAGAGTATGAGCCTGGCCACAGCAGGCAGCGCCTTCCAGCCCTGACAGTGAGGAGGGCGAGGATGGCAGGACTTCTGGGACACCGCTAGTGGCACTTGCTGGGCACCTCCAGGAGGACAATGGTGGCTCCTGCCCAGACCCCCAGACATCTTTTCATCATTTCTAGCTGTGTCCAGTGCGCTCAGTGACGTTCATTGTTTGTGACTGTAAGATAATGCTGCTTTGTAAGGACTACATGGCATGTTCATCCAGCTCCTCAGTATTGTAACTTATTTATAATTAATAATAATAGTGATAATAAAACAGGGCGTTGTTGAATGGTTTACAGTTCTCTTACTTTTCCAGGACAGGTAGGCTTTATTGATGCACTAAACCCCCTATGTTTCAATTTCAATGTCAGCTGTGTGTTCTTTCTTGGTAGTTTTGTGTTTGTTGAATTGTTATCTTGTTACAAAGTATTAGGCTGAAACTACTATCACAGCAGTAAGTGTTGGGGGAGTGAGTGACATGTTTGGTTTTGTCTATTGCTGGTACCTGTATTGTCTATCTGCCCTGGGGATTTGCCAAACCATTGTTGTATTTGTATTCCTATTAAAAAGAAATGTTTCTCTTATTTGTCAGCTGTGTCTTGTCTGTTTCCTACTTTCCCTTATCGTACATTGTATTTCTTGATCGCAACAGTGTAAGGATATAATTAAGTGTATTCCTTATATGTTTAAAATATATGTAAATATTTACACAGAACAAGTGCCACTTAGAAGGAGGTCAAACAAATATTTATCGTCAAGATCAATCGAATCGATTTACCTAGCTATGAAAAAGTTATAAAAAGTTTCTGAAAACTTCCCAAACTATCACTCCCCCGTGCATATAGTGAGGCACACTGGTCACACAGCCAAAACACAAGATACTCAATAAGTTTATGTAACAATTAGTAGAAACCAAGTCAAATATGAAACACTTACCCCAGTTCTAGGCCTTTTGGACGAGTAAAGGGCAGGCTGACATCCCAATCCCTATTGCTTTTTTAGTAGAGGCAAACTACACCCAAAGTAGGTATGACATTTACATGTCAAATGGGTACGGTTTTATCTAGAAGTTAGATCGTAAAAATGGCCCAGACCTCAGACAGATACCCCCTCACTGGCTCTCAAAAGTCACGTGAGCTCCATAAACTTAGGTTTATGGTTTTAGGGAGTTGACAATGTACAATATATTTCACATTCTCCACAATGTTAAGTGACAGTTTAACTGGCTTGTGAGGGACGCAGCCAGGGAGGATTGCAGCAGATGAGCTGCTACAGGGAATGACACACACTGCAGGTCTCCTGCTCACTGCACAGGGATCAGGATCTGGCGACTAAAAGTAAGTTTATATCACGATACTTCAGCTAATGTCCCGATATTCTATCTGCTGCAAAACTGACCCACATGTCATACAATGGAGCAAGTGTTCAAAAGGAAGGGTCGTGATTAATGATACCACGAGAAGCAGAATTGTCTGAGAGTGTATGGATCTCTTGTGGACATGATGGGGATCGATCAATCAGGGGAGGATCGCTACATACTAAAGAGATTGCATGTACGATGACTAGATCTCTAAAGTGTTATTACATGGAAACTACTATTGCATAAATAGTTCATTCTGAGCAGAATCAATAATGTTTTTGTTGCAGATATAAATAATGATGAGATAGATAGGATAGATAGAAGGATAGATAGATAGATAGATAGATTCAAGAAAAGCTGGCAGCACTCCAATTCAAAGGTGCAATCTGTGGATTTCAATGATCCATTGATAGATTAGATAGATAGATAGATAGATAGATAGATAGATAGATAGATAGATAGATAGATAATGTTATAGCTTGGATAGTGCCCTTTATTGGCGTATCCATACCAGCCTACAGCACTACTACCATCCTTTATTTCACTTTTAACAGGATAGTTATAAATTCTTCATCCGATAAGATTGTTTGATATAATATATAATAAGCATTTTGCCTTATATTGATGAGTTAAAGATTAGAAAAAAACTAAAAAGATAAGATAATAGATTTGGGCGGTGTAATTGTCAGTTAGATGACTACATGCAGATAAGGTATTTACAGTAAATGAGCAGATGCAGCATCTGTTGTGGCTTCAGCCCTGTTCTTAAAGTTCACCTCACTATGTGTCAAGAGAAATGGATTTAGTAGTGAATTACAGATGACGAATTGTCTATGAGAGTCGTTTAGCGAGTCAAATTACAATAGGAACACTGTGCTGAAATTGGTGAATGAATAGAGTTCTTGCATCCTGTGTTGTATGTGTTTATAGTTTAGTTTAATAGAATGAAATTGCAATTTGACATTAAAGATCCTGATCACCCTGACTGCAGATGATTGCGGCAGAGATTGCAGGAGGAGAGGAGTCTGGGGGGACAGAGATGTGTAGGGGCTTCATAGGGATGGTGTGCTGAGAACAAAATGGCTGTGACTGGGTTACTGTCTGCTTCAACTTTATTTCTGCATAGATTTAAGTCTGTGCAAATAACAGTGTTTTTATTAGAATACATTTTTATAATGTATGTGTGTGTGAGAGAATTACTGGTGTTTTGTATGTATACATATATGTACCCCGTCTATCTCCTATCTATGTATCATATCTACCTATTCTGTCTACGTATCTATATCCTTTAAACTATCAATCTATCATCTGTCTATCTTTGACTCTACCCATGACCTTATCTCTTTCCTTGATTCTATCTATCTATCTATCTATCTATCTATCTATCTATCTATCTATCTATCTATCTTTGATTCTATCAATAAATTACTTTATCTTTCCTTGATCATATATATCTATTAATTTATCTATCTATTCATTACTCTATCTATCTTTGTCTCTATTCATTACCTTATTTATCTTTCCTTGATTCTATCTATTTATGTAACTGCCTATCTGTCTATCCATGACCTTATCTATCTTTCCTTGATTCTGTCTACCTATCTATCTATAAGCTATTTGTTTATCTATCCATAACTTTATCTAGCTAGCTACCTGTCTACCTTTGACTCTATTCATTACTTTATCTATCTCTATTTTAATATATTTATCTATGTATTCATCTATTTGTGTCTCTATCTATCTATCTATCTATCTATCTGTCTCTATCTAGCTATCTATCTAGCTATCTTATCAATTTATGTATCTATCTGTTCTATGCTGTAATTTTCTATGTATATAGGTTTTTTTTTACCTGAATAATTGGCTCCTTTTTATATGATTACAATCTTGGTATTAGTAAGACATCCTGCTCTACTTGTGGTATAATATAAAGGATCTTTTGGGGCTCTGCAGTGGTGGGCACAGTGCCTCCCTGGTACTGCAGTAGATCTTTGCACTTTTCACCCCACGAGCTGCCTGTTGTACCCTGAACCCTCCTTCACCTTTCCTCGATCATCATTCTGCTGAGAATTAACGTTTCTATAATTACCAAACTATCCCTTTTCCTCTTAATGCGGGGAAGTTTGTGGAGTGAAATGTTTTATTTGCTGGTAAGTAAGTAGGTGATGGAAATCTGCTAAGCGATTTAATTAGGAATATCAAATGAAAAGCAAAGGGGCACAAATGAGCTGAAAAAGCGCAGCTATTCTAAACGATTAAATCGCCATTTTGGCAGGATAATGGGGTTTGCATTCTGAATAGGAGAAGCTTTGCACATACCCCATCAATTATTCATAGAGAGAGGGATCATTGCGAGGTCAGCAGTCTGGTGCAGAGAACAGAACCAACCAGAGCTCACCCTCCACTGTCGGGAATCAGGGTCACAGTCCAGGAGCCTGTGCTGGACACTCACTGCTGCACTATGATACTATATGGATTTTAATAATACATGAAGTTATGACAACGAATGAATGAATGAATATCAGATATGTGCGATCCTGTGGATCAGTGCAGTTGTAGCATGTGTCCCTCTGTTTTCTTTTACAGTCCAGATCATACAAAGATATCTTAAAACATTCTGGGGATGTTTATTGATCCTGTACAAAAAGAGGGGCTAAATTCATTGCAGTCCCTGTAATCCTGTCTGCAGATTGAGGACCTGCAGTACCCCATAATGAACAGCAGAGCCCGCTTTAGACCAGGTTCACAGACAGTTTATGGCCCTAAATACAATGACCGTCCTGCTGATTCCTCTATCTTAAAAACATTTAAAAACATCCGATATCCTTCTCTTATACATTTGATACGTATGATGTTATAAAAATTACTTCTGATCAGTTAAATTACTGCATTTGATTTTAGAGAAAATATAATAATCTCCTAGTAAAAATTGGCTACCTGCAAATTACAGCTCTTATCCTTCCCTGTATTAGTATGCTACAGTTAATTAATTCTCTATTTTACAAACAATTATAAAATATTTATTTGCTCTTACATAAAAAATGGAGAAAGAGAGACCAAGATACATACAGTCCGTCTGCTGCAGCCCCAGGGCAGCCTGACAGGGGCTTGTTAGCACCATATCATGGTCCTTGAGGTCAAGAAGTGGAGGGGTCAAAAGTTTATGTATGTAATTCACTGGTGCACTGATCTATAGATCCACCGCATTTACAGCAGATTTCAGATTCTTCTGAATAGAGCACATACACTCACTGACACAGAGACAGGGGAATTGGGATGGTCATCTCATCTAATGGGTATCAAACGAATGTACTCTTTAAATCACAGCAACCATCCACATATCTAAATATTCATGTTTAAGAATATGACATATAATATTTATTATTATTATTATTATTATTATTATTATTATTATTATTATTAGTAGTAGTAGTAGTAGTAGTTATACCGCACCATGGACTTAACGAGAAGGTGTTACAATCAAAATACAAATATAGTTTACAGTAATCAAATTAACAATGTCAAACTGGTACAGAGGTGAGAGGACCCTGTTCTTGCAAACTTATTAAGGGCGGGTTTATAATAGTGACTGCCAATGTAGATTATTGCATAGTATGCTGTGTACCACTAAGTGTGCATTTTACCTGGTATATGTGCAAAATGAGACAGTTAAAGTCTATATTCAGTAATAGAGCACACTACTTATCACCTCAATAGTTATTGTTATAAATGCAGTGCACCATATCTTTATTTCAGAACATGTAATTTGCCATAGGTAATGGTGGGCATATTTTCAGAGGCAAAAGGAATGCCTGAATAATATGTCTACTATAATAATATAGAAGACATAAGGCAGAATAGGTAAATCTTAGTACACACATTGGGTATATTCTCTTGGAGGCATATTAGCTGTCAGGAGAACCCCTCTGATAGAAGCAATCATCGTTCAACAACACTCAATGACAATATTAGTACTCTACTATCATCACTGACCATTACAATTAACATCAACGATGGTATTAATCATGACACTTTCTTATATAGGATCATAAGAGTAAATTAACAATTACAAGTAAATACAATTGACTAATTTTACATAATAGAAGATGCATGGAGTCTTCAGATATGATGATGATAATAATAATAATAATAATATAACCTTTTAGGGAAAAAAAAGCTAAAGGCAATTGAATTGCTGATAATCAACTCCATGTTCAGGTTTTAAGATGTATTCAAATTCAGAATAATTCAGGATAGAATGTAAACAAGCCAAAAAATAATGCTGCAGATAATAATGGCACAAAAGAGGATTATTGTTATGATTTGCTACACCACTATTCATAAGAAGCATTGTAATGACTATATTATCTATTTATTTTAGTATTAGTTCAATATTTAGTTTGAATTTTATTGACAAATAAGGCAAACTCTCAGGGTGCATACAGCATCAGGTTATTAAAGCACCAAAGCACTTCAGTATAACATTATAATACTCACATTGTAAAACTTGACATAATATATACAATAATAATTAATCAATAAAAAAAAATTCAGTATATATATGTTCATATATGATAATCCTAATCCTATGTTTTTGTCAAATGTCTTGTATTTACCTGTGCGCAATATATATATATTATACACACACACCAATATGTATATATATATATAAAGAGAGAAATAAAAGCTCAAACAGAAAAAATATATGCACACACATACGTGTGTTTTTTTGCATACATATGTACACATAGATGTATATGTATATGTATAGCTAGATAGCATGTGTGTATTTATTTGAGTATATATATTTACTTATGTGTGAGTTAATTTATTTATGTATATAAATGTATACACACAATGCACGTAAATAAACTAATATATGGCAGTGTGTATGTTTTCGAGTATATCTATATGTATAAATATACACACATACATATATATTTAGTTTTGTGTAAGTGCACACACATATATATTTTATGTAGATATATATCTATGTATGTATATTTACATATATACATTCCTTTACAAAAATGTATATACATGTGTGTACATATACATACATATGTATATCATACAGAAAGAGAAGGTGTGTTTGTGAAGCTTTGCTGGCACATGCCCCCATGTCCCTCCACAGTGGCTGTGATGAGCCATGTATCCAGATATGCATGTATGTAGCTGATTGCAGGTGTTGTCAGTGCTGAGCCCCCATGTCCCATCCACAGTGGCTGTGATGAGCCATGTAATCCAATATACATTGTATGTAGCTGATTGAGCTGTGTGCAGTGCTGAGCCCATGTCCCTTCACAGTGGCTGTGATGAGACATGTATCCAATATACAATGTATGTATCAGAATGCAGGCGTGTTGTGCAGTGCTGATGCCCCCATGTCCCTCCACAGTGGCTGTGATGAGCCATGTATCCAGATATAGCATGTATGTAGCTGATTGCAGGCTGTGTGCAGTGCTGAGCCCCCATGTCCCTCCACAGTGGCTGTGATGAGACATGTATCCAGATATAGCATGTATGTAGCTGATTGCAGGCTGTGTGCAGTGCTGAGCCCCCATGTCCCTCCACAGTGGCTGTGATGAGCCATGTATCCAGATATAGCATGTATGTAGCTGATTGCAGGCTGTGTGCAGTGCTGAGCCCCCATGTCCCTCCACAGTGGCTGTGATGAGCCATGTATCCAGATATAGCATGTATGTAGCTGATTGCAGGCTGTGTGCAGTGCTGAGCCCCCATGTCCCTCCACAGTGGCTGTGATGAGCCATGTATCCAGATATAGCATGTATGTAGCTGATTGCAGGCTGTGTGCAGTGCTGAGCCCCCATGTCCCTCCACAGTGGCTGTGATGAGCCATGTATCCAGATATAGCATGTATGTAGCTGATTGCAGGCTGTGTGCAGTGCTGAGCCCCCATGTCCCTCCACAGTGGCTGTGATGAGCCATGTATCCAGATATAGCATGTATGTAGCTGATTGCAGGCTGTGTGCAGTGGGAGAGGCCAGGGCAGGGTGAATCGCAGGTCACAGCTTGTTGTAACTATATGAACATGCCAGCGGCAATCACACACCACGCCTCGCTGTTTAACAAAGACTGACAAACTATCAGATTAATTTCCACCCCAAAAAAAAACCTGGGGATCTGTATGTGTAATGGGCTCATAAGACCCCTGTGCCGGACCCCACCAAGGAGCACAGCCTTGTACTGCGCCGCTTTATCTGCTATGGACCCGCACAAGGACCAGAGGCTTTTCTGTAACGTCCTTGTAGCTCTGTAACATCTAAAATCTTACAATATGGAAGAAAGCAAAATATACAGGAAGAGGCAATAAGTGATCAAAGGTATGTGGAGAAGAGGGGTGGGGGAGGTGCAGGGGGAGGGGATCACACAGGTAGAGGACCTACCCAAACCCAGGAACAGGTAGATGTGGATAGGTGTACCCTATAGGAAGACGAGGAACTCGAAGAATAATTGTTATTAACAAAATTATTATCTGCAAAAAAATAATATTTTCTGGGTGCTATTCCTATAGAGCAACACGAAAAAGCCAAGGGGCCTAATCTTTTGAAATAAGATATGAAGAATGACAATATCACTGGGTGCACAGATTATGTTCTTAATTTAATGCTAGGTGGAATCATACATATTAAGAAGGTAGGTAGATCTAGAAATATATATATATAATAATAATATTAATAATATGTTGGAGATAGATAGATAGATAGATAGATAGATAGATAGATAGATAGATAGATAGATAGATCAGTATGCTAATTTAGGGCAGAAGAGACATTTTATCACTGGTTTGGATAAGGGGTTGGTCAACACAGAGCAGTCGTATTTAGAGACATCAATGTATATATACATACATAGCGCGCGCACACACGCACATTATATATACTTTAATTTGAGATAGATAGATAGATAGTATAGATAATATAGATAGATAGATATATCGATAGACTTTAGAACATCAAGTGTGTATATAGATAATGATTAGATAGATAGATAGATAGATAGATAGATAGATAGATAGATAGATAGATAGATGAAGTATAGACACAGACAGATAGATACTGCTTGTATTTTACTGTGTTCATACATTTGAATGTAAAGAAAAAAACATTATTTTTGTTTTATGGACAAGTTATATGTGAACACTTATTTTATGATCTGTGCATTAAATGTAAAGTCCTATTGGACCATGTGTATTTTCTTAGTAGATGGGAGAGAAGTTGTCTTCAGAAATCTATTGTACTCTTGTTTGTTCGATGATTTCCTGCAGCTTGATGTGTAGGTTGTAAATACATATAGTGGACAATTATGCTTTTTACTTGGCTTGATGATAGTATTTTAGTGAGTACTATGAGAATGTCTTAATTTGTGATTCTTGAGGACATAGTATGCCTTTTAATAAACTCAACCTTTACTTTGAGGACATAGTATGCCTTTTAATAAACTCACCTTTACTTTTTTTTATCTATTAGTTGCTTTATTGTGGCCAGAGATCCCTGAGTAAATAAGGAAACACACGTGGCCGTGCATTGATAACCAGTGTGTGTCATTTTGGGATGTTGCAGGTAATGTTCTGCTTGTATGTGAAGTATCTGCATTTCTTCATGATATCATTATATCCGGCAGATATATTTATAGGCTGAAGTTCCTTCACATTTCCTCGTTTATTACCTGAGGACACCACCTTATTGATGGCATAATGTGTATTTGAGTGTACTCTATTATTCATGTCTGACAGTGTTTTATGCATTGAATATTAACATTATAATTATCTTATTGTCTGTGCTGCTTATAATATTATTTGCGGTTTTGGAGTTCATTTATCCTTATTCTACACTGGATGTGCCAGAGACCAAGCAGAAGATTATGTCTGTCTTCTGTATGTACCCTGTAGATCCGAATTTGTGTGAGGACAATCATTTCACAAATTCGTGTCTGGGGGGATATGCAGTTGACATAAACGCTACAGGAGACGTGCGATGTGAATGGGACGTTGTGTCTTTTGCACCATGCGGTTTGTTCACTTGAACTTGTTCAGCATTTGGAGAATTCCCAAAAACTTGAATCATGACTTAGTGATACTATAATTCATTACTCTGATCCTGCTACATTCATTTGCTGTTTGCTCTGCTGCAAATTCGTTCTTTTTTCTCCCCAACTGTGCTCCAGTGACTTGCAATAAGCAATTTAATAATGTGCCTAAATGGAATTTAGTAAAGCAAGTATCCCGAATTAGTTGATGAATTTTTATCGATCCAGTGCAGGACGTATTAGTCTCTGCCAGTCTCCCTGTCTGCAGACACAGCCAGACCCCTCCGCCGGACTGCAGCTGCAATCTGGGTTTTCACTTTCAAGGAAGATTTTCTAATAGTCAGACACTTTTATTTTGGAAGATGATGCCAGCGATGGAGGAGGGGTGACTACTAGAAGACATGGCACCCTGTATAGCGATCCTGGAGAAGCTGGCTTAATCAGGGGGGTGGGCATTTTTGGAGGGGGTGAGATAACCTGCCTGCGCCATGGAGCATCGTTTCCTTATCCGGGGATGTGGGATCATTTCTATTGGCTCTTGGTGTCACATGCAGAACTCAACTTTGTTCACTTGACAGTAAGTAGGAGGGTTCTATGAAACAGGAAAACGAGCAGGACTACAGGAATAAATTGTATATGGGTTTTGGGTTAAATTCAAACAAATAAATGGCCATGAGTTCGTTTTTGATCAGCTCTAATTATGTGGACCCCAAATTTCCACCGGTGTGAGGAGTATTCCCATAGTGATTACCTCCCTAGCTCCTCTCCAGAGTATTACTGCAACCAGAAGAGGGAAGCCAGCTTCCAGCATGGGGCGACCTACCCCCGACCAGTCTGCACCAGCCAACAGTACTCCTCCTGCCAAGGCTCCGGACGATCAGCTCCTTCCATGGTATCTCCCCGGACTCACCCCCAAGTTGGACTGCTACCTGAAGACGAGCATCAGATCCCTAGGTCCCCTCCGTCCTGTAACCAAGTCCCATCAGAGCAGAAGCCCTCGGAATCCTCCAGCGAGCCCCCAGTGGTGTACCCCTGGATGAAGAAGGCGCACCTCTCTACTGGTAAGTTGTCTCTGCTATCATCTCAGCCAACACTTGAACATTGTGTGTCCTTTTAAATTTACGATCTCCTGTTTGCAGGGCAGTATAATTACATCCTCCATAAATTTTTATGACTCCACTTGGCCAACTGCCTTTGAAGTAGACTTTACCATCCTCCTCAAATTTCTCTAAAGCCTCTTTTTAGTGTTGTGGACCTTCCTACATTAAGCTTTTATGTTATTTCTAATTTGTGTTTAAGTGGCAGATTGGGTAAACTTTCACTGCATCCTGTCACTTTAACGTGGTGCTGTTAAAACTTGTAGCTGGCATGTAACAACTTGGAATCAGGGTTTATGTATAATTGATAGCTGGGGGACAGATAAAGTGCACTTAACAGCTCAACTTTATTTCTGAGATTTTTGCAATCCATTCTAACGAGTTTCCACCATTAAAGAGTGTGTGTTTGGTTGTCTTGCAGTAAATGCTTCTTATTCTGGGGGAGAACACAAGCGCTCCCGCACAGCCTACACCAGGCAGCAAGTGCTGGAGCTGGAGAAGGAGTTCCACTACAATCGCTACCTGACCCGCAGGCGCAGAGTGGAGATCGCGCACACCTTGCACCTCTCTGAGCGCCAAATCAAGATCTGGTTCCAAAACAGAAGGATGAAATGGAAAAAAGATCATAAACTTCCAAATACTAAAATCAGATCGAATCCCACCTCAAACCTCCACATGACAGAAGGGGATCAGAGCCAGAACAAAGGGTCACCGACCTGTCCCTAAAATCTCCAGCTCAGACCCATTCTGGTTATTTATAGAAAAGAAGACTTGGCTGGGACTTGGCTTTGTTCCTTGGCTCGTTCAGGAGAAGCCAGTAGATAGATTTCAGATTTGGAGAAGATAGATCTATGTTTCATCTTTAATCACGCCAAACTCTGGTCCATTTGTCATGTTTACATTGCGGTACAAAGGCTGAAGGGAGCTTGACACAACCGACGCTCACTTTAATAAATGAGGCTCCTTGTTCTAGGGGAACTGTATCTTCTCTGGGCTTGTGTTATTACAGCAGGACACTGAGTGTTGCTGGTGACGTCCACATACAATACACTTTATACTTGTACATTGCCAGGACTGGTTCTTGTCTTATGATTGCTGTTTAATAGTTAAAGCAACTTCCTCTCACTTCCTTGGTGCCCAGTAGGGGATATGCCAACACCCAGGGCCTTGGAGTACAAGTACAGCAGATTAGCCCACCTAGTGCAGATGTATCTAGTGCAGGGTACAGCCATTCCCCCTTCTCATTGCATTTGCTGTGAAATCTCCCTTCTTTATTGTAAATAGTCTATAAATAAATATTTTTTTTCTGCTGTGAATCTCTGTCTTTATGTGTGTTTGGGTAACATGGCAGCTCCCTGGTTGAGCCTGCAGGCCGACTTATCTGTAAGTACTGTTTATCTTCTACATTACATCTTATTTGCTCTTACTCACTGTAACACCACTCCATAATGACTGGCAAATAGCACTTAAGGGAGGATGAAAGTTTATATACACTTATATGCACAAGAAGATTCTGGGACTAACGATCACCCTGTCCCCTAATACATTAGTTATCAATTTTTATTATTTCTATTTTATTGTATTTTTTAATCTTTTTTTTTTTTTTGCACAGATGTTTCTCAGTGTTTCCAGGTCTTTCTGTGCGTTTTCATATTACAAAGGATCTTGGCCACTGCAATAGCTCAAACCCTGACAAGCAAATAGATAATCAACAAGACAAATGGGTTCTTTTGTGAGACGTGGCCTTGTATTAATTTTCATTTTCGTCCTTTCTTACTGGATTTCAGTTATGGACTAAATATAACATTTACTATCAGCTCTCCTTTTCTTTATATAGTCAAGTATTGTGTTTATATCACTAATTTTATATATATATATATATATATATATATATATATATATATATATATATATATATCTTGTCTATCTGTCTGTTCAATCCATCTAATTATTTATAGGTATATATTAATAAATATCTATGCATATATTTTTCATATATATCTATCTGCACGTCTGTAAATAGATAGTATAAATATTATATGCACATTAATTTGTGTGACTGTAAGTGCATCCTATTTATTTTGCAATAGATGAACCATTAGAAACCACACGTAATGTGTATATTATGTAATAAAATTAATTGATTATTTAAATCTACAAATTTATTTAAAAAAAATACATTGCAGGTAAACACATTAAATTAATGCATGTAGACCATTAGACAACAATATAAAATATTTTGTGCCACAATATGCCAGCAAATGCTCTTGGTATATCTATATATATATATATATATATATATATATATATATATATATAGATATATATATGTATATATTATACGTATACATATATATATATATTCTCTGAAGCAGATCGTTTATACTTATTTATATAATCGAATGGTTGTTTTCAAGTGAATGTGAAATTATTTTAGGGCCAAACCATATAAACTGCCTTTGGATTAACAAATATTCCCATTTCCCCAGCCCTGTAGCTGCATTATTTAAAGTAAGAAGAAAAAGTGTACATCTGGCGCAGTCCCTTAATATAATTCCCATTTTCTTCCCTTGTGAGAATGAAATAAAAGATGGTCTTTCTGAGAGCAGAATGGCCAGTGGACATCTCTTTCTGTTGCATGTGAGGTTCACAAGCATTATTTGTAGACACAGTCCAAGAAAAATGTGAGAATTATGCAGAATAATCATTAATCACTCCTGAAAAAAAAAAGTCCTTACCCAGTGTCTTTGTTATTGAACAGCAAATCTGTGTGGACCTTCTGTTGGGAGAAAAAAAAAAGGTGAAGGCGTCCCTGGATCCCGAAGAGAAAGACACAAGTGCAACCAGGGAGGATTTTTTTTTTTTTTTTTTTTTTACACGTTGGAAAAGTTCTGCAAACATGGCCTGGAAATTAGAAGTTGTGAGAGCAGATTCCTGGATCGCTGAAGGTAACATAGCTGTGTCAAGCTGCTGCATTTTATTACTTTATTACCTCCTGTCACTTGTGTGGCTCAAAACACCCCCTCCTCTCTCTCTTTGAAGTCTCTTTGATCACAACCTAAATTTATAAGGAGAAAGTGACTCTTCTATCTATTGGTGCATGTCTGTAATCAGGCTGCAGTGTGGAGCAGAGGGCACATGTAGGCCTCATAGTCCTCTAGTAGGAAAGCGCCTATGTGTCACATTTTACACCATTATTTTATCATATACAACTGTACTCATACTGCCTGTATACTAATAGTTGTAAAATGTACTCACCTCTCAGAATAGTCAATATTTTGTGAATCAGGATATATTCAAAGTATCTACACACACGAGATCTATAGATATATATAAAAAGGGCATATGTGAATTGATGATGCTTTGTATATAAATATATCGACAAAAATAATATCACCATGTGCAATAGTTATCTCTATTTATGTATCTATACAGCTATCCTTTTACAAACATACCTATATACATTTATAATCTATCGAAGGCGATAGATACATAGACAGGCATGGACATATCGCACATGGTGCGATATACACACACACACATATATATATATATATATATATATATATATATATATATATATATATATATATATATATATACATATATATATATACATACTAGCACTCCCTTAATAGGGGTGAGGAATGTAGCAAGGAAGGAGCTGCGGGTTCATCTGCAGGGCAAACCCTGGTGATGAACAGAGAATGACCCAGGAAGCCTTGTGACCTTTGTGAGCCGGACAGTGCGGTGTTTAACATCTCCTACAGGGCACTCAGCTCAAACCTTAGCTCAGGAATATCTCCAGAGCAGCGATCTGTTGTATCTGTGTTGTATATGGCTGTATATGGCTGTCTGCATGCCTTCTTCATATCTGATCTATGCCTTTTTGCCCCCCTATCCATGTTTTTCCTCATATGATACCATAAAACAGCCCTGTTACTGTGCATGTAACAACTGTAGCCTATTTGCAATCAGAACATACACAGAACAAACAGGACATGTGCACAGTGTTTGTAGGGAGTCTGATTTTGCCCTCCCATTGTCTATGGTTTTATGCCTATGCACTGGGTTAAAGGGAAAGAAAACAATGGGAAAAGAGAATGTGTCATTTTTAAACATCCAGTTCAATATTTTATGTCAGTATGTTTTCTTTCTGCTGTTTTATGTCTATTCTATATTTGTCCCACACTGGAGTTTGAAATAATCTGAATTATGCATGCCACTTCAATGTATAAAATACTTATTATTATAGATCCATTGTCTGACTTTAGTGACTTCTTTGGGAATGGTTTTGGCCACCAGCTAATTGATTATTGTGGACTCTGGATTTAAGTATAAACAACAAATGAAATAATGTGGAAGTAGGTTTTGTCTACATACTGACTTGAGCCCTTATGTGGAGCAAACAAAGGGAAGTACATATGAACCCACAAGATGAGCTTTGTGAAGGAGGCCTTTTGAGAGCTCAGTATTGATATACCAACATCAGAATGGATGTATGAATTGCTCCATTCATTGTTTAGACCCCAATGTTAGCATCCTTTCCACAGTACTGTTGTCTATTGTCATAGATGCCTTTTTAGGATTAGTGGAAAGCATCTGCCAATGAAATTTTAATGTATTTAATTAACAAAATTGAACTGAACTCACTTTGGATTAAGTCCTTATTGGATATTTCACACACACACTTTTAGTTGTATGTATATCTGGAACACACACACATAATATATATATGTGTGTGTGTGTGTATGTGTGTGTGTGTGTGTGTGTGTGTATATGTGTATATGTGTGTGTGTGTGTGTGTGTGTGTGTGTGTGTCAGGGCTAAATGCAGTAGTCAGTGTGGTGCACTGTAAAATTAGTTCAGTTCTAAGGAGAGTACTATGTGCCACCATACCATGCTGTGGTGCCTTATGTGCACAGCTGTATTTTTTTAGACTGGATATGTTCATATGACATTTAGGGGACACAATTCCATTTCCTGAGATTAGGAAAATCATAGCATTTTTTTCCTGCTTTACTTTTTATGCAAAAGGCTGCAGCCAGAATTTACATGGAAGTCTACAATGATATACAAAAGTCATTATCGACAAGACGTTTTGGGCACATTGTTTTTCTTCCATGCTTTAAGTCTATTTTTTTATTTCAAAACACAGCATGTCATTTGTGTGATGTTGATTATTATTATTCTGGGGCTATTCTCATAGCTAAGCAACAGACAAAAAAAACAACACTTGGTTAAATGAAAGAATAAAACTCTGTGAAAGAGACAAATTATTGAATATTTCAAGAAAAAGTGGGGGAAAAAAACATTAGTGAAGGGAAGATTTTTAATGACAGAGAAATATATAAAATAAATACTTTTAAGACCTGTTGGATCAGAAATGTATATCCTAGATTGCCCTCAAACTGTGTAAAATTATTAGTACCATGTAAAAGGAGCATCTGCTGTCTACCAATCAGTGCTGGATACAGCTGTGTGCAATGGCTCCATAGAAAGAACAAAACAACTGCATGCAAACACCAAAGGTGGTGGTGAGGAGAGGGGAGATAAAGGGGGGGGGGGAGGCAAGAGGCCAAGGAGCTTCTCCACACAACCAGTGCACAATGGGTAATATGGAGCACAATATGGAGCTGTTTTGCGCACTGTATCTTTGCAATCTGTTCTCCCTACTGCTTAATATCTTAGAGCTTCTAGAAAACTATGATTCATAGCCTGGTAAAAAAAAAAAAAAGATATCAGTGACAATTCAGAATATGCATGGAATTGGTACAATTCCCCAAATTTGCTTTTGTACAAGTGTGCTTGAAGATAGCAGATATAAATGTATTCATTTATATGTGGGGATGTGTGTACTAGGTCACGTTGCTTTGTTGTTTGTTTTCGATTCTAATTATTAAAAGAATAGATGAATGAACTAATGAGTAAAGAAACAGATAGATAGATAGATAGATAGATAGATAGATAGATAGATAGATAGATAGATCTTGACATATATGGGTGTTTATGTACACATCTGCTTTAGGAAACATTCAAAATGTTATAGCACATATTAAGTCTTAGTAATATTAAGCACTGAATTATTTATGAAAAAAATAAACATAAAAAAGCAACCTTTGAATATGCAGAGGGAGTGTGCTGGAAGAGATAGTCAGAATGAATTGCCAGGGATAACTCCACCATTGTTCTGCAGTGAGGGCTGACACTCGGAGATTTCTCTCAGTCTGTATCCTCAATGACAGATTTATGATGCCCAATAAAACTGGCTTGTTTAAATTCCCTAAATCAATCTCCGCTCTCATTATATAAACTTTACCTTTTATCTGCCTATGCTTTGAAACCCTCACCCAGATGTCTGGCTTTGTGGCTTTTTTTCTCCTTTTGGGTCACTGTCCACAAGAAAAGCAAATGTTTTATTTCATTACTGAGCATCAAGCACTCAGATGTGTCTGTTCATGGACACTCTGTTGTTTTATCTTGGTATTTAAACTAAATTCCTAGTTTGCTTATGTTTTGTACACAGCACATGCTAGATAGGTTGATGGGTGCTTGTGTCTTCAATGAAAAAAATAGATGATAGATAGATAGATAGATAATAGATAGATAGATAGATAGATAGATAGATTAGATGGATAGATAGATAGATAGATAGATAGAAGATAGATACTTGAAATGATAATAGATAGATAATAATAGATAGATAGATAGATAGATAGATAGATAGATAGATAGTAGATAGATAGATAGATAGATGATAGATAGATAGATAGATAGAAAGATAGAATAGATAGATAGATAGATAGATAGATAGATAGATAATGATGGATAGATAGATAGATAGTTGGATGGATGCATGGGTAGATAACATCTGTAGTTTAGGTTAGATTGGTATCCAGATAAGCTATAATGTGTATTTCAATATCATATTATACAGCACCAGAAAGTGAGCTATTAATGACTATACATGTGTAATATATGGATGTCCAGTCCTTAGCACAGAAGACCCCGGTGTTTTTGTGGAAGGTCATAGTGGTCCTCTGTGTATGGAAGTGAGACCCCCTCCTCCCCTATCCTGTCACGTGATTCATTAAATAATTAATGCAGAGGTTGCAGGATAGATATGTATTCGTCAGGAAAATCTCAGACATGGTCTCCTTGTGTCTGACGTGAAATCCAACTGTCCTTAAAGAACAGCCTATAGCAGATACCGAGAAGGAGAAGAGAGAGAGGGAGAGGGAGAGAGGCTGGCATAAAACAAGTGGGATCAGAGCCACACCGTGGGCTGGATTATTGTAAGTAGCGGGGATTCCCTCTGTCTGTCTGTGTCCATGTAAATTTATTGTGTCTTATTAATGTTATTGTCGTAAATGGTGACAAATAGCGATCTTCATTTCCTGCCATCCGTCCTGACTCGCAGCTATGTGTGTTTATACCCACAGAGCCGATCAGACAGGATTGTAAGGTTTATTCCCATACAATGCCCTTGATTTATGACAATCGGGGTGTCAGCGCGGTGCATTGTGTGTTTGTGGGAGACTTGTGTTGTTTATGATGCTGTCCGCACTGAATCATTTCTCAGGATCAGGCTCTGATGAGAATCTCAGCTCCCTCCACTCCTAGCCGGGCACAGTTAAAGGGACATAGCTGGCCTGGGGTGTCACATTACCGCCCTGCTAGGGAGCAACAGTGCAGGGGGGCACAAGGAAAGGCTTCCATAGACTCAACACACAGGAAGAATAGGCAGCTGTACATGGGGGACACAACTGTCCACAAAGCACCAGCATGGAATGACACCCTCCCCGATGTCTGTCACTACTTGCTTCATGTTCATCAGGCTCTATGTCAGTCATCACAGGGAAATAAGGATAGAACTAGGCAGTGATCATGTGCAAAGAACAGAAACAAAGGCAGACAGGGGTACCTGAGAAGATGAACAGGTAGGGGATATGAATAGGGGTACGTGAGATATGAATAGGCAGGTGAGAATATAATATATATATATTCTCAACCTACTGTTCATAATCATGTCATCAATCTCATTACCCATGCATGAGATTACATAAATGACCTCCACGTTAATCACAGCCAATATGCAGGCTCATACATATATACTAGGGGGATTTCAGCAGTAGCCTATATAGTGTTAGTTTAGTTTGTTCAGTATTTACCAAGATAACCTCTAAGCCAAATGCATCCTGACTGCAGAAAGGTAACCCTAATATCCATCAGCATAGAGCAACCTCATAACGATAACAGAGTCACCCAAACACTCTAGATAGCATGGCTCATGGTGACATAGAAAGTGTTTGGCTGGAGGATGTTTAATAGTAAATAAATGACTATTTGATGGATTCTATGTATTTCTATTATATCTGAATTTTATTGAATCAGTCAAAATTCCAATAGATGGGTTAAGCAAGGAAGATTTTTTTTATTTCCAAAACTGTCAGCATGATTATACAGATTATAGACAAGAGATTGTAGAGGCTGAAATTATGCCAATATGATCATATCCAGAAACATTATCTATCTATCTATCTATCTATCTATCTATCTATCTATCTATCTATCTATCTATCTATCTATCTGTCTGTTTCATCAATATTTTTTTCTTTTTTTTTCTGTTACACATACAGTGCATATAGTTTGGTAACTTTTGAGTATAGCAGGTTTTACTTAAATAGATGAAGAGAGACCAGATGCAGTTTGATTCCCCACTGTGGCACCCCAAGAACAATGTACAAGCCCTCTAGTTAATCATTTGCGCAAATGTTTTTAGTGCACTTTTAATACATACCATATTCAAGGCATGCAGACATTCACAAACAATAGCGTTTTCACTGCTATTGCCTTTGTGAGAATATGTTTAGATTCTTCATATTGGCAATCATATATAATCTATATAATATCACGATCATACACGCAATCAGACAGCTATATGACCAGACAAGTGCAAAATACAATCTCATTATGTACAAAGTTATTATGCTTTCTTATTTTTTTTCCCAAAGCTGATTATTATTATTATTAGAGTTATTGTTAATAAGGTTAATATTGAGAATTCATACAATAAGTCATAAAGGAAACAAATATAATAATAATAATAATAATAAATAATAATAATAGTAATTATTATTATTATTATTATTATTATTATATTATTTACCAGATTATGTAGATATTGATTCAAGGGGATAGACATAACAGAAAGACATGTAAAGTCAAAAGATATTATGGAACTGAGTGGCCGAAGTGAGAAAAATTATCAGGGATGTTGGGGGTATAGAGGAAAAAAAAAGTAAAAACTACAAGCTTGAAACATAGATAAGTCAATAATAAATATGAATCATATGAACAGAATAGAAAGGAAGCAATTGAATAAACCGAAGAGTCAAAGCCCTAAATTAGAAGAGTGGTATGTGTATATAGTACAGCTAGTGCTTGTACAGCAGCAGTAAGTGCGATGGGGGAGGGGTGATGGTATATAGTGCTGGTGAGATGGACGTGGGGATTGTGAATGTCTAGTGTGGAAAGTGTGCAACACTAATGTTACCTCTTCATATGTCTGCTTGTATGTATATATATATATATATATATCATACATCTAATGAATTCAATTTTTTTTCTGCACAGCATACTTTCTTGTGCTTCCAGGTGCATGGTGGAACTCATAGTAAGCTTATTCTATCCTTGAAATGTTTACATATATATATATATATATATATATATATATATATATATATATATCAGAAGTATTAATCATATTTACTATGTGTATTGGTATCAATCACTGTGTCCATAGTTAAACAAGGATAGTTTTGCATGCGCAGCTAGACTCTTTTTTCCCCATCAAATGTGATGGAATCTGCTCCAAAGGCTATAATACAGATGTGATCACATGGACAGATCTATTGAGGAGCAGGTCTATCCTGACCCTGCAGAATGCTCGTTTAGGCTCTTGTTCACATTTGGGTTACAGACTCAGATTGAAATAAAAAACATGTTCAGTCTCAGTTACGTCTCCTGAGGGACCCCAATGGAACCCAACGGACCCAATAGGCTATGATGGGGTCTATAGGGGCATTGTCATGATGTCTGTATTAAACACAAACAATAGAGCTTCATACTGCACTATTTTTCCCTTCCAAAAGTGAAGAAATCTGCGAATTTAGAGGCTTCAAAACAGATGTCACCAGCCTGCCACTGTTCATGGCTTTTTATTTCTACTAACACAATACAATATATGTTTTCCTATAATGAATACTATCCTGGTTAAGCCTGACAAACCACACTGAGTTTAGCTGGGTCTTGTAGTGCTTCCTCTGAGCCCTGACATTTGTAATAACAACGCAGACCGCCCTTTTCTTGCTACCAAAACACAGTAGAGGCTACCCATACCTGAAAACAGAGGTGAGTATTCTTAAGATCTGCTTGTCTGTTTAGTCTGACAGGTGTCCATATGTTTTGTATGTTCCTTCTTTTTCTTGGTTGATGGGGTAAAAAATGCACTAGAATGCCTATAGAGCACTACAAACCCGAGGGAAGAAAAGCCATGGCCCCAGTGTAAGCAGAGCTGCAGGCATGGGCAAACTTCATTCTCTCACCTAATTATGACACTTTAGTCCACAGCTCCTGTCATTTTCAAAGGGAAAAACTACTGCTAAAGTGCATTACCTTACAACATACTAACATTAATCAAGACAAATATTGCAAATAAATGGTGGAATGAGGGCACCCTAAATCCCTAAATATATATAGCAGATTATATATACTTTTTTGTAACATATATATACAGAAACGAAGAAACGAGACCAAATACACAACAGTTTTGCCAATGCAAGTGTACAATAGTGAATAGGGAGAGGGACTGTGGGATGATGGGTAGGGACTGCAGAAACAATGCATGGGGCCAGATCCAGGGGTGGGGGCTATGGAAGTCCGTGGTATATCATAGTTCCCTTCCTCGAAGTCTATGACAACACATACACACATACACACACACACACACACACACACACACACACACATGCATGTAAATATACTAGTATGCAGGACACACAGAAGAAGTAACACATCTTTATTTCTCTTTCTTTCTTTCTTTCTTTCTTTCTATCTGTTTGTATTATTTTTATTTATGGGTCTTTTTTTTTAAGTAGTGTAAATGTGGGTGGTTGTTGTGGGGTATGGGTGTTTGTATATCTGCACATTGGTGTGAAGTGTATACAAGTGTGTGTGTTTTTCTTTTCTCATGGAGCCATGTGGTTTATTATTTGTGAACCCTGGGGCAAATGTAGTAATTCTGTTTAGCATAGTGAGACAGCAAAAACGTACCGTAGATTAGACAGTTGTACATTTTGTCTGTCTGTCTGACTATTCTAGCTGTAGTAAACTGAATCCAATTGATCTCAGTTGCTTGTTCTGGGTAATGGATCTGTTGTATTTCTTACTGTCTATTCCAAGCCCTTTGATTTAGTTCTAGATCACCATACACACTGGAGCACCTTTAGTATATGTGAGCCATTTTATAACCACCCTTAGCCACATCCCCTTTTATAAAAGTGTCTAGTGAGGTGTAAACATTATTTAAAACCTTTCATGAATGTGGCACATGGCAGGTTCATCAAAATTCTGGCACATTTCATTTAGTATATTTGCCCCTCACCCCACACTTTTACAGTACTTCTGTTCTATTTGTCACTTTCTCCCTTCACCTCCTTCCAGCTTTTGGCAAAAGTACAAACGGACAAATGAAGGATGTAGAGAAAGCCGAGTGCTAATGTGGAGACAAGAGCAGATCCGGTTAATCTTTGATTTGCAAAGTGGTCAAACACAATAGACCTCTTTTTTTTAAAGAAGAACAAAAAAACACCATTGTATCTATCTATCTATCTATCTATCTATCTATCTATCCATTCATTCATCTGTCTATCTATCTATCTATCTATCTATCTATCTATCTATCTATCTAACTATAGAAAAAAGTTGAAGCAGCAGTACTAGGCTGGTTTTTCTGGGTGCACAGCGTAAAAAGATACCCCTTCAGGTATCTCCTATACATACAGTCAACAAACAGCTGGACAAAGGACATGTGATGCCCGAAACGTCGCCACAACTGGTGCCTATGCTGAAATAAACCTAGGCAAAGACTGAATTAGAGTGCTGCGGACTTTTTTCAAAAACTGTATCTATCTATCTATCTATCTATCTATCTATCTATCTATCTATCTATCTACAAATAAAGTAGTTGCAGCACTCCAAATTAGATGTATCTTACGCCTTTATTCCAGCCTTGGGTACAGCCAGGTTATGTTTCGGGCTCATGAGCCCTTCTTCCAGCAACCACTAGCTAGCAAATCTATCTATCTATCTATCTATCTATCTATCTATCTATCTATCTATCTATCATATATTTATCTATCTATCTATCTATCTATCTATCTATCTATCTATCTATCTATCATATATTTATGTATATCTATCTATTTATGTATGTATGTATGTATTATCTATCTATCATATATTTAAGTATCTATTTATCTATCTATCTATCAATCAATCAATCATCTATCTATCATATATTTATTTATGTATCTATCTATTTATGTATCTGTCTATCTCCGTTCAACAATGCTAATAATATAATATTAGTATGTTTTCACCTATATGTAAAGAAACGTTTGAAATATGCATGAAATTAATTTAAAACATTATTTTTTGTATAATATCCTGTGAAATATTTTAAGTTCGTTATCAATATTGATCTTAAATTATCTCAGATGTCTAACGAAATATCATTTTTTTTGTCTGAGGTAGAAATTATTTCAAGCATGATATATATTATTCTATGTTGTAACAAGACAAGGAATGTTATCTTTTCTAAAGCCCAGACACTTCTACATGAAATGTTGAGTTTACAGAATCTATTTTCCCATTCTGGACTCTGATTTCCTGAGGCAAATCAGTGCACATGTGTACAAAAATATCACTATACAGCAGGAAGATGAAACCGAAGCTTGATATTTTCGTAGAAAATTGTCTTCCATTAAATTCCCCTTGCCTCGGAATTATTCTCTTTGCCTCCAGCTAAGTGGAATATTTTTACCAAGCGGTTCATCTGCTCAGGAATGAAATCTGAGACAAACCACAAGGTCCTCGGTGACCTTAATGTAATTGATTTTATCATAAATCATCAAGTTGATGAAGAAACAAAGTTTTCATTGAAGTAAATTGATATTAATGGAGTTTTTTCTTAGGAAATGTAAACTACCTTTGTTGTTCGATTCAGGGTGAATCTCTGGATTTCTGGTAAAGACATTGCAGCTTGGTAGCTATAAATATTTTCTTTGAATAGTTTAGATTCATAATATCGTTGAAGACATTTGGTGAAGATCCAGTTTGTGGTGTGTGTTATCCACTTGTTATAATGATGTTTTGTATGTAGTGAGGCTTCAATAATGATCTCCAAAGAATGGGAAGCCAGAAATTTAAAGTCAATACTTGTCGCTTTTAGGCGATCCAAACTGGTCAAGGAGGTGACCTATGGGCTTCCATAGAGGAAACATAACAATAAGAACCTAGCTGCTCTGTTAAATATTAACAGTCACAAAGTCTTGTAGTCTGGTTAGAAATTAACTTCCAAAAAAAAAACAAAACAGAAAGGAGAAAGAGACCACAAAATTCTTTACTTCAGTTACAATTGATTGAAGATGTAGAGTACAGGTTTATAGGATGATGAGAGGAAATAACAGTGATATTATTACGGGAAAGTTTAGCTTCCTAAACATGAATGACTTGTTCACTTTTGCTCTGAATTCTTGCCCCTATCTTGAAGCCACCCTATCCAAGAAGACTCCAAAATCATTACTGGTCATCATCGGTGGCAGATCCCTGGTGGAAGTGAGCAGAACTCAGCCAGAATCTGCTTTTGGCTGGGTTAATATGGAACGTGGGTGTGAGCCAAACCCACCTCCCCTTAGACCCTCCAGCAAAGTACAGAGTCAGGTTATCACTGTAGAGCAGAGGACTCCAAGCCTCCAGTAGATGCAGAGCTTTGAAGAGTAGATCCTTAAGAAGCTGGAATTTTATCTACCACCCTGTTCTCACATTCCT
The DNA here is from genome assembly GCA_033576535.1 of Allobates femoralis. Lineage (NCBI taxonomy): Eukaryota > Metazoa > Chordata > Amphibia > Anura > Aromobatidae > Allobates > Allobates femoralis. The sequence continues at coordinate 357,914,165 of JARQOC010000006.1, forward strand.
CAGTTGAGATTATCTCACTGGTGTTTTCACCCACCTCAAGACATTGTCCTGGTCTTGGAGATGAAAGCAGAAAGGCAACATTTCGGCCACAGGGAAAGAACACCCATAAAACCTCTGGCACCCTGATCCTTAGCAGCGCTGTCCCAATTCTCCGGCCTACACTGGAGACTTTTGAGACCCCCCCACTTGATCAATGTGTCTCTGCCACCAATCTCAGGTCAACAGCAATGAGGCCTTTGCAGGAGAGGTGACCTTTGGGTGAGGCCCTTAATGCAAGCTGGAATAATTGTCTGTAGTGCTCATCCACTGAAGGTGAGTAAGTGCACACATATAGGTATAGTTTTATGATTTGAATGGCTGCTTGTTATAATATTAGTGTTCTACTGCCAGCTATGGAGGACTTATAGGTATACACTGGTGTTTAATTGACAGATCCCTTGCAATTGTACAATCACTCTGAAATCAGCTCGTTTTTTCTCCATAAGTAATAACTTCTCCTTTTAATCTAGAGGGGAAATGAATAATTAACTGGCCGTGATGTGTTCTGTAGCCTGGTGCCAAGGCCACGTGTAATAAAGAATATATAGCCACCAGCCCATGCTTTACTGTGCGGAGGTCACAGTGATTTGTGATGCTTTTACGCACGGTATAAATGTGCGCTAATAATATTTAAAGACCAGTAACTCACAGTCTGGAGAAACATTATAGATGGGATTTGGTATATATCACCCCAGTCATAGGAAACCACGTGCCTGCCACAATGAATATACACCATTGTGCATAATATATGGCATCTACACCTCTGCTCACTATGTGCTCCTTGGAAATGGAATCTCCTAGAGCCACTTAAGCCCATAGACTAGTAGGCCTCAGCTTCCTCTTATAGGGTGTACTGTTAGTATTATAAGACAAGGAAAATAGAATGTCTTTTACTCAATGCTATTGATGCAGGATGCACTATTGTTTAATATGCCGCACAGACAGTAATAATATGAATTGATATAAAGTAACACATCTGGTCAAAGGGATTTCTTAGGACTTAATAACTTTATGTCTCTGATTCTGCAGGAACCTGCTCCTGTTCTTATATCTGAAGTTTGATATTTATTGGACACGACTATTAATCTGGTAAGTCCAATGCTTTGGTAATTAATAGTATATTGATTTATGTGGCTGTGTAAAAAAACAATATAGGTCATGTGAATAAACTAATGCATATAGGTAGACAATGTCAGAAGGTAATTTAACACATATTGGAGATATATAAAAAGTAGGCCTTCAATGTTATTTTATACCTGACAGGAGAAAATGAGAGAAAGGAAAAACTCACACAGGACTGTATATGACAAATTATTTGTCAATGATAGCCACTTCCACTTGACAATCATTATGGGACTAGCTCACTCAAGTGTCAAATACTTTACACTTATGAGGTGTCAGTAACTACTGGTCACATGAGTGGATAATAAGCTGGAGCAGTCCTCACTTCTCCAGCTGTTCAACGTTCTACTTTCCAAGATGTATATAGGATGTACTTGATGTATATTGCAGACCTTTATGGGCACTTAAAGTGCTTTGTGTATATTACAATGTGTTATGAAATACATAAATTAAGTCATGTGACATTCATGACCATGCTCATATCAAATATCACTCATGTATATAGTATAGTGTCAAACATTATATATGAGTGATATAGGTGATAGGTGACAATGTGTGAAATAGATGGATAAATGAATAGAGATGGATGATAGATAGATAGATAGACAAAAGGACAGACAAAGTGTATATACACTGTCATATTTATCAACTCTCATGAGAAGATCAAAGAGACTTGACCAGTTGTCACAGGAAACATCACAACTTTATATTTGAACTCACCAATAGTGTTTGGTCGTATACACCACTTGAAATTACATATATATGTATAGGTCTAGCATGTATGGCAGACATATGTCATCTATATATATACATACACACCTATATCAGATGGTTGAGTGCAACCAGAGTGTGACCCACATTGCTCCCACCTCTTGGAGTCTCTGTTCAATAGTGAGTTTACAAATCAGTGGCTTTTTTTGGCCCTCATTAACTGCATACTTTGAAATATGATCTTATTCTGGCATGTAAGCAGTGTTTTTTAGTCTTGGATTTTGTTATTTTAAATGTATTTATTTTCACTTTAAAACGTGCACTGGACCATATGCTGTTTACACAGTGAAAATACCACACAGTACAACTATCTGTCTGTGTATTGTCCTGAAGAAAGACCTCTGCATAGGTCGAAACGTTGCATCACTTTGGACTGATTAAAGTCCACTTTTTTTCTACATGCTGGAGTGCTGTCCCATTTTTCCATTTTGTCTATCTATCTATCTATCTATCCATCTATCTATCTATCTATTTATCTATCTAGTGGCGTAACTTCAGGCCCAGGGGCCCCAATGCGAAAGGTCTAATGGGGTCCCCAATTATTGAAGATCTTTAATAGCATTAGTCTTTTTCTATAGTCCAAAGGGACTTTTGGGGCCTCCCTAGGCTGCAGGGCCTGGGTGCGATCGCAACCCCTGAACCTATTGTAGTTACACCCCTGTATCTCTATCTATCTATCTATCTATCTATCTATCTATCTATCTATCTATCTATCCTTTTATATATCTGTCTCTTACCTCTCTCTCTCCATTCCATACCTATCTATTTATCTGTCTGTAGGTTTGTCAATTTGTCTCCTATCTCTCTCTTTCATATCCCTATATATTCTATCTATCTATCTATCTATCTATCTATCTATCTATCTATCTATCTATCTAATTCAAATTCAAAGACGCTTTATTGGCAGGACTAAATACACATCAGTTTTGCCAAAGCAAGTGTACAAAAGGGAATAGGTATCTATCTATCTATCTATCTATCTATCTATCTATCTATCTATCTATCTATCTAGTATTTTTTTTTCTTTTGGAACAAAAAGCATGGGCTCCACATGCCCAATGATGGACTTTATTTCTTGAGCTTAGTGACGTCATCTCTAAATAGACAATCATTTATATCAGAAGGAACTGCAGGAAACTCCTTTTACTTGTAGAGTGAATCTTGGTGCTGTAAGTGATATAGCCCAGCAGGCAAACCTTGGAGGACCCCGCTGAGCCCGGCCAGGTGGTGCCCACTCCTCCTCCACACATGTAGGGCTTTAACTGTGTCAGCCTGAGTTCCCTAATGCCATGTGGTAATGAAAGGGTTAGACTCCAGGGAGCGCTGTATAAAGCTAAATGAGCTATCCAGGAATCATACACTACAACTACAAGGAATTCTTTCACGTCTCACGATGGCTCTCAATGTATGTATTTGTGTGTGATTTGTATTCGTCTTAATTTCTGACACCTCCTTCCTGGGCCAGGTATTACCAATTCAAAACTCAGCATGCAAAGAAATATTTACTAATACTGTATCATAGGTGAATGCGCGATAGCATTAATAATGTGCATTATTAACTTATTTCTATATTAAACCCCAGGGGAGGGGAAAAAACACTGCACATTAACCCCTTCGTTGCCCTTTTCACCTGCCAAATGCTGCTGGGTAATGCATTGCCTGCCCCAGTGGAGGTGCAGGGGTTAAACTGCAATGGCTGTGAAAACAACTGAACGCCCTGGATGAAAAAAGGAAGCCAGATTGTAGGAGCCCGAGAAGGTGAAATGGTGGATTAGCATAGACTGGCACCTAATTGAGCAGTAGAAGAGAAAGCTCCTGCCACCTCCAGACTAGGCCTCTGTCCACGTCTGTAATTAGCATAATCCCTCAGTGGTGACGCTGGCTCTACAGCATTAACAGCCGCTGACTTGTGGTGTAAAAAGCAAATGGTGATTTTTGGTGTAATTATCTCGTCGCCTTATTGCTGGCACATTGGAAGATATTGGCTGGGGAATGCACGGTTTCTGCTGCTGGAACAAGCTGAAGAGCTGAGGCCATTGTTAGCAGGGAGAGTAGGGCGGTGTATAGGGCAGCCTTGAAGCTTCAGCTTGTCCATTGAAAGCCCTGAGATTAGCACGGATCTTCTTCCAGCTCTGCCTTCTCCAGGAGCCTCTCTCCCCCTTGCCCGTGTCCTCATGCTTCTCACCAGGCTGCCAGGGAGGACTCGCTGCCTATTGATTGCGCTGGAAGTGGATATATATGATGTCTGCTAGCGGTTTGCTCTTCAGAGTCTGCTAAGGTAAGCTGGACCCAAATAGTCTATCAGTGAATGGCGGAGTCTGTGTCCCAGTGATTTATGACCATATGACTGCAATCTCGGTTCAAGAAGAGTTCACAGCTGCCTTTAGCTCCCCTCAGCTCACACACTTTCCCTATTTCTTAGCTACTCATTAAACATCTATTTACTGCAATCTGTTTATGTGAATGATCGAAATTTTATGTAGCAATACAGGAGCTATATTTCTGCCATAGAGACAGCCCCATCAAGGTGTGCACAGCCTGCGCCTATTGTCTTATGCTTTGTCACCCACTAATATTGGACCCTTTATTCTATTCGATTGTATTTATTTCATTTTACACATTAACACAATGCTGCTTTCTACACGAATAATAATAGATACCTGTATGTGTTTGTATTTTCTGATCTATACCTACACATTAAACACAGACACACAACACATATACATATATAGTATTAAACACATTTATTTCACATTTTAATCTCTTCATTTTCAGAGTCTATTTTTTGTATTATTACCCGCATAATAAAGTTCTATTTCGCCTGATCACACGCATGTTATTTACAAATAATGTGTATATCTAAAATATACAATTGTTTCCAAAGTGCCTGAGAAGATGGGGGCAGTGTCAGCTAATTGGAACAGCATAGCATTTAATATTTATTATTCAGGTAGAGAGTTTTTCTTTAACAATTCCTTGGAGTAAATAATTAGGATTCCGACAAAGATAAATGAGCGACATTTGTGACGTGTGGAGAGATGAGGAGCAAGAGCTGCCCAGACCCAGAGCACACCTCTCCCCCTGTCTCTCCTGCTAGCTGACATTATTATAGGACTCGAAACGTTTGATTATCTCACACAAAACAGCTCATGTGGTCACAATATTTAGTGCTGTACAATAACAAGGCCTCCAGTGACAGAGCAGCCACACTGCAAATGCTGAGGCTTACTATTCAAAAACAACTCAGTGTATATATATATATATATATATATACTCATATGAAATATAATTAAAATATACTATACACATCACACCTAGAAATGTCATCATCCTGTGTACATTATATACCCACACATTGCATTTTTAACATTCACACTTTATACTATATATATATATGTATATTATATATATATATATATATATATATATATATATATATATATATATATATATATATATGTAAGCGTCTCCCACATGCTTTTAATACTCTTTATTTACAAATACTCTGTATTTTACGTTTGGGGTTATACTGTATTGTGATCCTTTATTAATTAGTGGTAGTAGGATACTGCATTCATACTTGTCTCTATCTATCTATCTACATATGTGTATATAATATATATGTATATACATAGAAAGATATAACAGAAAGATACTGCTCTAGGTAAAGTGCAGCCTAAATGTTTGGCACACAAAGAGATGCAGTTGTTTTTTTTTCTCTTGTGTGCTGGTAAGGAATAAAAGGAATTGTGGAGCTGTTTGAGGTCTCTGGGCTGTGGATTGACCCTCATACATCATAGCACTGGGCTCAGGACAGCAGCTATTATCCTGGATTCTTCTGCTATACATGAACGCTCCGGGCGCAGCAGCTTTGCGAGTTTTTCTGGTTTAGGAGTCTTATATAACAAACTAAAAACGAAAGCTAAAAAGAGCAGGAGAGTTTAAATATTTATTAATCCGGATTTCAGAATGTCTCCCCTAGGTAAGCCCCGGCATTGTGGAGGGAATGCTTTATTTTCATCTCTGGATTATATCTCTTTGGGTGAAATGATGCGCTTTCCTTTAAGACTCCAAGCTGTTGACATAAATTATGTGATCTATGTCATTAATGGGGAACTCTGAAGCCATCGCTGATATATAACTAGGCTATATCTGAGCCGGATATAAATTGGGATTATTAACTAATGTGCCGATAATGGCATAAATCAGGCAAGACATAACTACACTAATTATATTATTTACATATATTATAATCTCATAAGTATTGTTTTATTTATAAGAAGTGATTTGAAGCCTTTGTAAGAGAACAGACTTCATTATAAATATATGCATTGTGTATTTGTTTTGTTGCAGGTTGCCTTCAACACATACAAAGGATATCCGTGCCAGGTGATTGCGGGGTGCCAATGTTATTCTGCAAGGGTGGGGACACCCTCCGAGTAGGTGACAATACGTTTTGGGGATCCAGGAGATGCAGAAAGCATCCTACTATGACAACCCCACTCTCTTTGGAGGCTACTCGTACCAGGCAGGCGGTCTGGGGTATGAAGGCCCTCAGCAGGCTTTTGCGACTTCTTCTCACCTCGACAACGATTTCCAGCGTTCATCTTGCTCTTTACAATCCTTGGGACACAATGGTCCATTGGCTAAACCTAAAAACATAAATGGGAGCTGTATGCGCCCCAGCCTGGCATCTGAACACCACCAGGCCTCTTCTCTCTCCCCCCAGCCAAATCCCAGTGCAACTCCCAGTAACAGCAGCAGCACCCAGTCTGGAGTCAAGTCCTCGTCGGTAAAAACACAGGTCCCTTCCAATACAACCAGCAAACAGATTTTCCCATGGATGAAAGAATCCAGGCAAAACTCCAAGCAAAAATCCAGCCCCCCTGCCGCAGGTACTAAAGCCACCATACACACGTTGCGTCAGTACAGTCTATCTGGATTTACTATGCAGATCAATTATATATATCTATCTATGTCAGTTTGCTGCTATTTTGTTTCAGAGAGAGACTGAGTTAATCATAATAATAATCATATTATTATTATTAGTATTATTATTATTATTATTTGTAGTAGTAGTAGTAATAGTAATAGTAGTAGTAGTAGTATTTATTTTTAATATTTATTTCCATTATCATTATTTGACCTCAAGTACCTCCTAGAATATTATTCTCTCCAAACCTCTACAAATATTTCCACATGCTTAATTTACTTTCCAGTGATATTACACCTTGTTTCATGATTAATAACTACCCCCATTCCAATTCTTATTAGCATTATTACTAATAATAATCTCCAATAGATTGGTGTCTCTATTGTACAAATAATTAGCAGATCGACAATGGGACAGGAAAATCTGATGCCAGGTACCTGAGGCTGGTTTATGTGTTGTGAAGAAATAATAATTGAATAATAGATAAAGGTCATAATGCAACTGCCTACACTGCTTGATCAAATCTCCATAAAGCAGGGCAGCTTTGGGGGGCAGAGCTCTTAATAAATGCCAGGCTTATGAAGTGCAGACTAATGTGGGAAAGGCCAGGTCTGGGCAGAGCATGTTAGAGAATTTATTATGGAATAATGCTTTCAATTTCTGAGTGTAGTAATTATGTTTTATTTCATTTGAAGCGGCAGAGAGCTGCAGTGGTGACAGGAGCCCCCCGGGTTCCTCTGCCTCCAAGAGAGCCCGCACAGCCTACACCAGCGCTCAGCTTGTGGAGCTGGAGAAGGAGTTCCACTTTAATCGCTACTTGTGCAGACCCAGGAGGGTGGAAATGGCCAATCTGCTTAATCTCAGTGAGAGGCAAATCAAGATCTGGTTCCAGAACCGCAGAATGAAGTATAAAAAAGATCAAAAGGTAAAAGGGATGTCCTCATCCTCTGGAGGAGCTTCACCCACCAGCACCCCACCTCTGAGCATGCAATCCTCTGCAGGCTTCCTGGGATCCATGCACTCAATGACTGCAAATTATGAGGCACCGTCCCCACCTCCCTTTAATAACAAACCCCACCAGAATGCCTACTACCAGACCCCAGCAAAAAGTTGTCCTTCCCAACAGAAGTATGGAAACCCGGCTCCAGAGTATGATCACCATGGTTTACAGGGAAATGGAGCCAGCTATGTCTCTCCTAGTATGCAAGGAAGTCCAGTGTATGTTGGGGGGAACTATGTGGATTCTGTGCCAGCACAAGGCCCTCCTATGTATGGTCTTAATCACCTTGCACACCAGCCCAATAACTTGGACTATAGTGGCGCCCCTTCCATGCCAACCAGCCAGCACCATGCACCTTGTGAACCCCATCCAACCTACACAGAGCTCTCATCACATCATCAGGGAAGGATCCAGGAAGCCCCTAAACTCACCCATTTGTGATTCAATAAGGAAGTAAACTGCAGGGGGCGCTGGACCAAGGCATTGCCGAGGGATCAGCAAGAAGCATTTGTGTTGATTTGTTATTGCATTTTTGCATTTTATTTTTTTTACTTTTTTTTTTTTTTATATTTAAGGATTCTAATATGTACTGTATTTTAACCACAGTATCATCAATACAAGTGCTTCTGAGGGCTGTGTTGTTGCTTGTGGACTTATATCCTATGTAATAATAATGGCCCACATACGTGACTTTTGTTATTTCATCCTACTAGTAAACCACTAGTGGTATATGACAACAAAAAAAACTAAAAGCCACCTGGTCAGCAATACGCTTGGACGTGTAGTGAGATCTGGGACATCTAAATAACATTGGTTGTAACACAATGTAGCTGATCACATGTTTATTGTTCTGTATATTCAAGTAAAAGGAGGATCATTGCTTTGTAGTGGTAGGAACCTAGGCCTTAAGATCAAAAGAACAATGTACTATCTAGATCATTGATTTTTTTGTGTCAGTTCTCTGTTAAAATATATGGGTTCCAAAAAAAAAAGAAAAAAAAGAAAACACAAAAGTACATTCATTGTAGGTCTTTCTCAAAGGCAACAATAATACTCTAGTCTTATCGTGAATACAGGGTAAATAGTATTGTATACTATATAGGAGATGTCTGCTCATCAATCTAAGCACAGTGAATTCTGCTCAGTCTTTGCTCAGCTATCTGTGTGGACATCTTTCTTGCACTTCGAGTTTACAAGGGTGAGAGCAGCCCAGAGGCCCAGCTCATTCAGACCTGGAGACTGAAAATATTTATTAATGCTGCTGATGGAATCCGTTAAAACAATTATTTTTTTTCTCATTTTTGTATTATTTATCCAGCATATTAACGTATTTATGAAATTTAAGAAGGAAAATGTACTTTTTGTATTTTCTTGTTCTAAAGGTTGTGTTTCCGTCATTGTAAAATATTGCCTATTTAATTCTAGTATTTTAGAGAGATGTTAGTTTGTTTTCTTGTACTAATGGGTAATGTAACTACTCCTACTGGAGGCATGGGAAGACTCATCCAGCTGTTATTGTCTAGCCATGAATAGGGAGGCTGCAGAAACCCCTCTGGAGAACTCTTTGTTCCTTGTAGGTTATTTTATTTGCAAAAAAAAAAAAAAATGTCTGTTCTAAAACAAAAAAAAAGAAAACAAAACCTGGAATAAACTTTGTGTTATAAAATCTGCTTCATGCATTAGTTCAGTTGGGACAGTTCCCAGACAGACTGCTTGGATTCTGTATATGTTTTAATTTGGGACTGCAAGATCTGTCCTTTAACTCTTAAACTGCCAGTATGGAATCGTCAAAGGGTGAGATGTTACTGACTACTAAAAAAAAGGGAAAGTAGATGAGAAAGCACAGGGTCATGTTTTCTGCTGTGCATGTATAGGTTGCAGTTCATCTTGACATATATAACACAGTATTAACATAGATACAGAAAGCTAGTGTAGGTGGGGGGAGGTGGCAAGTAACACAAACTATACAAACACATATGCTGGAGCTGGAAAGACTGGAAAGACATTGATATGCAGGACTGTGTCCCTGGCTTGTAGAATAATAGTGGTGTGCATGTATCATGCAGGCAGTAATGATTCTGGTTTGTGTCAAATAATAATAATAATAATTAATACTATGTGTTGTTGTTATTAATCATAACAACGATAGTGATACTATTAAGTGTGAAAAACATCATGTAATATATAATTTATTAAATCTAGAAATCAGGATGGACAATGTAAGGGTTAACATGATAGGAGTAAGACATTTTTAGAATTAAAAACTGAAAGTTAAATTGCAACACAATAACAAATGATTGTAGAGATTGTATTACATCAAAGAGAAGTGAGAAGGAGCCCCAGGTATTGATAAGATTACAGTCCAGTGAGTGTAATGTAAATGGGAAAACAACACATCAAACGTGTCACACTCAGTGGAGTATCCTTTAATATGCTACAATAAATGCAATATAATCAGGCTTGTAACAAACTATCGTGCTGTCCTCATATCATAGGTGTATTGTTGTGCAGTCTGCGGGTCTGTCCCATGGCAGCAGATATATTCGTGCCTGTTCTTGCTTCAGTCCTCATTAGATCTGTGTCAGATGTAATCCTCAAGCAGTACAGACACACTGCAGTCTGTACATTAAGTTACACGTATTTGCTGTTGGCTGTACAGGAGAGCACTGGAAACCCAGCTCACAATGGATCAGCTTATCCCACACTGGAAGGGACCGACTTCATGCTTGTGGCAGACTGTACAATAGACTGGACGCCATGTTTATCTGCAAGGAAAATGGCGATTCGATGAGGATGAAAGAGAACACATGAAAGAAAGGCTTTGTGCTCCCAGAGCCTCCAGATCTAGGGAACCTGCAATAATAAAAAACACAGTTACACCAGGAACACAACAAACTACAGATGGCATGTCAATGAATATGTTAGGGACCGGGACATAACTACATCCATTTATCTATCTATCTATCTATCTATCTATCTATCTATCTATCTATATCTATCTATCTATCTATCTATCTATCTATTATCTATCTTCTATCTATCTCTCTATCTATATCTATTATCTATCTCTCTATCGAATTAATAGCACAATATAATGAATAAATATTATTATTATCCATCATCTATCTGTCTGATATATATATAGTCTCTACCATGCAATATCTATCTATCCTCATCTATTTGTATACGGTATCTATCTGTTATCTATCTATCTATCTATCTATCTATCTATCTATCTATCTATCTATCTATCTATCTAATTAATAGCACTATATAAATGAATAATAATTATTATTATCCATCATCTATCTGTCTGATATATATATATAGTCTCTACCATGCAATATCTATCCATCATCTATTTGTATACCATATTTCTTTCTACCATATTATCTATCTATCTATCTATCTATCTATCTATCTATCTATCTATCTATCTATCTATTATCTATCTATCTATCTATCTATCTATCATATAAATAGATGATAGAAATTATGTTCTAACTTTATATATTTCTACCATGCAATATCTATCTATCCTTCTACCATGCAATAGCTATCTAGAGAAATATATTTTCTTTCTTCCTCCCTTTCAATCTGTCCTAGGTACATAATAATGCACCCTTTTGTACCAAAAGCTAATGTTACTGTTACAGCAATACCAAATAAACATTTTTTATACACATATATATATATATATATATATATTATATATATAATATTAATATTGTGTCACCAGAATAATGTATAGTCAATAATGTCATTATATTGCAGTATATTATACATACATTTTCGCAGCCGGTGGCCATGTTAATTTTTGGTTTCTAAAGCTGTCCGCTTTCTTACCTTAGCTCCAGATGGGACAGTGGTCTTACCGATATATTAACATATGTGTTCATGTTCTATCCCCATCCCCCCTTCCAAACTTGTATTTTCCATGAGTCTTGTTGTGCTATAGCCCAGCAGGTGTGGCTGTATGGTGACATTAAAGCTCTTCATTCTATTTTCCATTCTCTGCTCTGAAATGTAAATAGAGGACTATGATTAGAATGAAGTCTCCATCCTACCAAGGCTGGAGAGCCAGGTCTTGGGTGCTGGTGATGCCAGGCTCCTCTTGCTGGTGCTGGTGATGCCAGGCTCCTCTTGCTGTTGCTGGTGATGCCAGGCTCCTCTTGCTGTTGCTGAGTATGCCAGGCTCCTCTTGCTGTGCTGGTGATGCCAGGCTCCTCTTGCTGGTGATGCCAGGCTCCTCTTGCTGGTGATGCCAGGCTCCTCTTGCTGGTGCTGGTGATGCCAGGCTCCTTTTGGGTCCTCTCTGCTGTGCTGGTGATGCCAGGCTCCTGCTTGCTGGTGATGCCAGGCTCCTCTTGCTGTGATGCCAGGCTCCTCTTGCTGTGGCTGGTGATGCCAGGCTCCTCTTGCTGGTGCTGGTGATGCCAGGCTCCTCTTGCTGGTGTGATGCCAGGCTCCTCTTGCTGGTGATGCCAGGCTCCTCTTGCTGGTGCTGGTGATGCCAGGCTCCTCTTGCTGGGGCTGGTGATGCCAGGCTCCTCTTGCTGGTGATGCCAGGCTCCTCTTGCTGGTGATGCCAGGCTCCTCTTGCTGGTGCTGGTGATGCCAGGCTCCTCTTGCTGGTGCTGGTGATGCCAGGCTCCTCTTGCTGGTGATGCCAGGCTCCTCTTGCTGGTGATGCCAGGCTCCTCTTGCTGGTGCTGGTGATGCCAGGCTCCTCTTGCTGGTGCTGCTGGTGATGCCAGGCTCCTCTTGCTGGTGATGCCAGGCTCCTCTTGCTGGTGATGCCAGGCTCCTCTTGCTGTGGCCGCCTCACCCTGTCTGAGGTTTGCCAGGATTCTTCTTGCTTTACACCCACCACCCACACACATTTTTCAGGACAAAGGTTCCCATGCTCCCCATAGAGATGAGGCTTTTCCTCCTTCTTGGGCTGATCTTCAGTTCCTGAGGAGATTTCTGCCTGTTTCTCTGGACGTTTCCCATGTCCACAGTAAGAAGAGCCGGCATTCCTGTGTGACACCGGCCCCTTCACTCCGGAGATTGATCGCCTTCTCAGGAATCTCAGCTCTCCAGCCTCTTGATTACGATTTACTCCTCAGACTCACAAAGTGTTTCTCACTTGTCTTGAACATTTCTTTCCCCTCAGACGACACCCAGTTAAGAGCAATCTATGGCTTCTCCTATGGAGGCTGTGTTTTATTCCTAATGATGATGATGTGAACATTGCTCCTCTCCCAGCTGACTACAGTCCTTACTGTTCTTCTGCAAACCCCTCCATACTTTGTACTCATGATACATATAGCACAAATAATAAATGCAGGATACATACAGCAGTTTTGGGACCCCCCCACACACACATTTATAGGAATTAATTCACAATGATAATGCACACTTTTTTTTTTTCCTAGCAGGCCTTGTATTCTATTGGTCAGCTTTAATCACGTGACCAGGAATTGGCTGTATGTCGCCCAGTCTCCAGTTTAATACAGCAGGGTCCCCCTACGTCTGATTTATCAGCAATATACAATAATAGGGCCTCGGGATTATTGGGACCTAATATTTGCTCTCCCACCCCCAGGCTGGCCCAGGGAAGCCATGAATTTTGAATTTGAGAGGGAGATCGGGTTTATAAACAGCCAGCCTTCGCTTGCAGAGTGCCTGACGTCCTTCCCTGCTGTCCTGGAGACATTTCAAACTTCATCAATCAAGGACTCGACATTAATTCCTCCTCCTTTTGAACAAACAATCCCTAGCCTGAATCCGGGATCCGGCAGCCAGCCCAGGACCAAGAGCCAAAAACGCTCAGATCATGGCCTGGCCCAACAAGCCATCCACCAGCCTGGTCATCTGGCTACAGAGTTCCCCTGGATGAAAGAAAAGAAAGCAGGCAAGAAAAGCAACCAAGGATCTCCTCCAGCTCCAGTGTCAGCGCCCGAATCTGCAGGAGGCTCCCCAGCAGGTCTGTCTTATGGGAGAGATGGCAATTCTTTATTATTTATTGTGTTAGGAGTCATTGCTGATTGTAGGGCTTTGTACACACAGAGGCAGATGCTCATGTATCTGCTGGAACATTGGAAAGGGGAGATCAATGAATATTTACACTGCAGGAAACATATGGGCTCTGGGGGTGCTGACAATGTAGTAGCAGAAGCCAGAAGAACACTACTTTATGGAGATGGTAACAAATGTCATACTATCATTTGTAATCTAAGGTTAACCCTTTTCTGGTCATGTAGTCACACTGCTCTGCCCCCACACATAGAGAGGTTCGTTAGTTGTTGACTTGCTGTTAGTCCACATAGTTAAACCCAGTGATTATCTCTCCAGAACCGCCCGGGATCCAGGACGCCAGCGGCAGCTCCAGGAGGTTAAGGACAGCCTACACCAACACCCAGCTCCTGGAGCTAGAGAAGGAGTTCCACTTTAATAAGTACCTGTGCAGACCTCGGAGAGTGGAGATTGCGGCTCTGCTGGACCTCACTGAGAGACAGGTGAAGGTTTGGTTTCAAAACCGCAGGATGAAGCACAAGAGACAGACCCAACATAAAGACCAGCAGGATGGGGATCCGACCTTCTCCAATGTAGAAGACGACGAGGACGACAGTCCGTCCTACCAGCAAGGATTAGACAGCAATGACTCCTTGAGAGAGACCGACACGTTCACTTCTGAGACCCCCAAACTGGCCAGCACTCAGCACCTTCCTTCAGGCAAAGAATCCGATCCAAGAAGTCCCCTGTATCCCACACCCACCAGTGAGACTGAGGCCAGGGTGGAGGTGGCAGCCTGGACAATGTGCTCTCAGAGAGCCCCGACAATTCCTTATTGTCAGAGCTGACTTTATTCTCTGCAGACTCCTGCCTACACATTTCAGATGGCTCCCTCCATAGTCCCGTCCACTTCTCCCAGGAAGATATCGACTTTCTCACCAGCACACTATGCAGCAAGGACCTGCACAATCTAGACTTCTAACAAATATTATTATTATTATTACTTACATTTTGTTAGTGGCAGCCTCTGAACCGAGAGGATATCATTTATATATGGTTAATGTATTTATTTTTGAGAAATCCAATGAGGTTTTTACCAATTGTTATCTTAAATTCATGGATATTAATTACTTTTAATTTTAACCATTTAAAATGATCAGGATTTGAAATGATTAAATGGATTTTGCAATTATTTTAGTGACTCAGGAAATCAGATGTTGGTTTAGATCTATTAGGCACAAGGCTTACGTTACATAGAGTATTTATTTGAGGTTTATTAGCTATTTTATAATTATTTATTTGACTTTATTTTCATAGATGAAATGTATTTATATTATTCCGTGAGCAGTTTTGACACGTTAATAAAACAGTTATTCTGAGGCTTGATGTATTTTATTATTATTATATCTAGTTATTCTAGTTATCCTTGCAGGATTTTACAGGGTAATAAGTACTTAATGGCATATTGCATAGATTTAATAATAGAGTGCCAATTGTACAGGTTTAATATGATTCTTTATATAAGAAGAGTTAACCCATACATGATCATTTATTTAATCACATAAGATATGATACCTTTGTATCAGCGGCTACATGTATATTAATGGCTGTGTTGTCCTGCAATAGCTGCATGGCTGGAGGCATATCATTGCACTTATTTTAAGCACTAGTTTAAATGGATGAAAAATAAGCATTTCTCATATATGTTCATTTTAATAATTGGAAGCAAATGTATATGAAAATGTAACTATATTTTAACAAAACATGTGATTACATATATTTGTGGTGATTATATTAACTGTGGAGTCGATGTGAACATTTTGATAATTAGCATTATAAAGACAGGGTAGAAGAAACCATTAGATGAAAGCACTCAAAATGGCGCTGCTAGGGAAGGCCTGCAGACAATGAGCTCTGCCACACACACCCCCCTACACACACCCACGTATACACAAAGATACACACATATATACATTATAGATGCACAAATATACAGATACACATGTTTATATTTATACATATATATATTATAGATACACACACATATATACATTATATATACACACATATACAGATACACATGTTTATATTTATACATATACATATATATGATATACACATATATACATTATATATACACACATATACAGATACACATGTTTATATTTATACATATACATATATATATTATAGATACACACATATATAATATTTATACACACATATACAGATACACATGTTTATATTTATACATTATATATTATGATACATATATACATTATTTATACACACATATACAGATACACATGTTTATATTTATACATATACTATATATATTATAGATACACACACATATATACATTATATATATTTACATATATAAACATAAACACACATAATAATATATTGCGCAAATACACACATATATACATTATATACACATAGACATACAAACACAGATACAGATGCAGACACACACACAGACACATACACACACACACAGAGATACACACACACAGATACACAGATGCACACACACAGATACACACAGATGCACACACACAGACATACACACACACACATACATTATATACACGTACATGCATCACACACACACACACACATACACACACACACACAGAGATACACACACACAGATACACCAGATGCACACACACAATACACACAGATGCACACACACAGAATACACACACACACATACATTATATACACGTACATGCATCACACACACACACACACACACACACACAGATGCAACACACAGACCACACACACACACAACACACAAACACACGATGCAGACACACACACACACACACAGAGATGCACACACAGACAGACATACACACACACACACACACATACACACCACAGACAGACATAACACAACACACACACCACACACAGGTTAGCCACAACTTTTTGCAGTAAATTTCGCAGTCTAGCCAAATACAACAATGCTGATGAAAGGATGCCAGCTGTGAATTGTGGGGACATTTATTGGAGATGGGGGAGCTAGGCATTCTTTTCAGGGTCCAGTCTTTGACAATCTAGGATGCACAGTAAACCTAAGTCTACACAGCATCTGTGCATAAAATATTAATAGCCTTCAAATAACCCCCTGGAGATACATTTGATCATACCGATATGCACACGTCTCGTGTAAAATGTTTATATTATAGTGGAATTGGGGCATTCGTGTCTATTCACATCTCACATAAATTGTATTGATGTATTTACCTCCATAGAGCATTTATCAATGTGCTCAGCTGCTTGCATTACAATCACTGGCCTTTAGAGCTTGCACATAGGACTAAACACAGACTATTTTGCTAAGAAAAAGATTAGGGGAATTACTTAAATGTATGAAGGACAGATAGATATATAGATAGATAGATAGGTATTATGATGCTAGATATTATTATTCTGAAATATAGATAATCTATCTAATACATATGATGATGAACTCATATTTTCAATATTTCTGATAGAAAATATGTGTTCATCATATTTATTATCTAAATATTAATGCAATCTGTGTCCCTCTAACACAATTGCATATTAGATCCAGAAGCAAAAACAACAATGTGATCTATCCAATAGGCCAAATGAGATGCATTTGGATATTTGTAGAGAATTATTGGGGGAACTAATGACTGTAGAGTGGGAGATGAGAACTTTAGGGGTCTCCATGGGGAGAGAGTGACTAGGCAGTGGGTTGTCAGGTGTTAGGGTTCAGTGAGAAGTGGGGTCACAACAGGGGTCAGGCTTGATGGATCTATCTCTGAAAAGCTCAAAGCTTTATATCCAATATTAGAAAAAAACAGACATTTCATTCTAGATATTCAGTATTCTATCATAAAAAAGTAATAACTTCTGTCACTTTCTAGGATTAAAGTTCCCACATTTTTATGTTGGTATGAGAAGTCACTGAACAGATTACTGTTATATTGCATGTAGGTTGCATGTAGGGCTTGTTGAGTATAGTGTAAAGCATGCTGGTTGTACAGTAGTAGGACTTTAACCAGATATTTAATTGATGACGAATAACTTTGATAGAAAAGGGGTGTTCTAGTGTGAAAACAGGGGGTCTCAAAACAAAGGCGATTACAGTGCACCTTTATTTCCCAGACTGAAATATTGACATTTTATCGACAGAAACCTCAAACAAGAACCTGGTGAGCCCGTAATGACTTTCTAAAGTTCCTGGGTGCTCAGATGCCATTCAGCAATCAATTCCACTCCTACTCAATGGACTTAATGTGCGACCTCCTATTGACTGCCCCAGGACTTACCATGAGTGATGCTGGCGTCCAGTCCCAGGTGAACTCTGGGGAAGAAATCTTTCTGCCTCTGCAGCAGGGAGAATATACAGAATCACCCTTCCTTCAATGCTATTGTTGAGTGGAAATATGACACTAGTGGTACCACTAAGGTTAATGAGTGACCTCTCCCCCTTCCTTTGATATATGTGATTCACATCAATTATTTTTATTTAAAGGGATGGTTTAACATATCACCAACATTTAGTTTACTAAAGCTACAAAACCAGAGTAAAAAAAAAACTTTGTAGAATGTTGTGTAAGTAAATGATCAAATAGCAATATACACATTCAGTGCACAAACAGCCCCAAAGTAACCACAACAAGCAGAGAAAGGATTTCATCCTGTCTGTGGGTGCAGAACAGGTGCTAAAATCCACAAGTTTGGTCATGTAGGAAATGTGATCTAAAAGATGTGTTCACACTGAGTCTTTGATGAGTTTTTTGGAGCAGAAATTGAGCAGAAATTCTAATTTCTTTTACTAGTTTTGATTTTCTTGGAGCTTTTCTGCTAAAAAGACTCACACAAACACATTGTAAAGATTCTACCCCAAGAAAAGTGTTTAGGTTTGGTTGCCATGCATCTGTCAGTTGTTATATGTTGACACAGTTTTGACTAGTTGTGTACCAATCCAGCCTCCATTGAAGGACCAAACATCACTTAATATATTTTTTTCCAATCTAGACCTTTGACTTGTTGGGCACACTGATAATTCTGGTTGACTGGGAACAATCCCATAGATTTCTATGTGCTTTCATCAGTTTCCTGCAGTATTTTACTGCTGCTGGAGGTAAAGAGCTCTTGTACAGGGCCGACATATATTGCTGCCATCTGCAGAAAATGCATATTAGTTCAGTTGCCACAAACACATAATAAAAGGGGGGTTATACAGAATTTTAAGGCTGTGTGCACGTGATGAGTTTTTGGCGAGTTTTGGACACTGCATGATATTGCTGAACCAAAAATGCAGCTTCTTAAGGCCACTTTACACACACAGATATCTGTGACCAACTTCTGAACAGATCTCTGGTTGCAGTGAAATAATGGAAATATTGCTCCATTTGTACACAGCCACAAAATGGAACAATGTGTCCATGATTTCACTGCAACCAGAGATCTGTTTAGAAGTTGGTCACAGATATCTGTGTGGGTAAAGTGGCCTTTACAGTTCCACACTTCAAAACACACCCCAGGAGTCAGGCCAAATTGTACTCAATATAAGTATCTTACATACTATATTGTATTATCTATATTATATTGAGTATAATTTGGCCTGACTCCTGGGTGTGTTTTGAAGTGTTGTATGTAGTAGGGCCTTGTATTATTGAAGTGGTCTTATAAGAAATGGTGGCTCTTAAGGTACCGTCACACGCGGCAATATTGCTAGGCAATTCCACTGGCAATTTGCTGGTTGCAGTGAAATCATGGAGACATTGTTCCATTTGTACACAGCAACAAGATAGAACAATTTGTCCATGGTTTCACTGCAACCAGCAAATTGCCAGTGAAATTGCATGCAATGTTGCGACGTGTAACCTTACAGTTTCAGCAAAGTGCATGGGATTTATAGAAATCTCCTGCCCATTGTGCTTCTTTTTTACTCAATGGAAACTGACTTACAGTATGTGTTTCAAATATGCACCATGTCAATTTATCTTGCGGGTACGCTGTGTTTTATGTGCTGAATTTCCCTATAGATTTGCATTAGATGTGAAATAATTGAAGATAAAAAATACACGTGTTTTAGTGCAATACCGCTGCAGAAACACATTCAGGACGCATTTAATATGTACATAAGTATATCAATAAAGTTTTGTCAAAGCTACTAGAACATGTTAAAAACGAAGCAGCTTTGTTCAAAGCATGCCATACCACAAAAATACGAAAACCACAGCATAATAAATGTTATAGAAAAGCACCCAAATAAGAATAGGTTCAGAAAGGGTGCAGAAATTCTGCAACATCAAAAACTCATTGTGAGAATTTAGCCTTAGGCAACATGCTTTTCCTCTGATTGTTCCAGTCCTGGTTTTGATTTAGGCCGGCTTCACATCATGGTTTTGTGGTGTCAGGCTGTGTCCGGTGTTTTGCAGGATGCACTGGGCACAGCCTGACAGCTCCGGACAGAACAGAAACGGAGAGCAAATATGCCCTCCAATTCTGCTTTTTGACGGATTCAGGACTGTGCGGTTGCTGCCACTGTCCAGGTCCTGAAATTTAAAAATCCGCAGTTGTGAAAACGCAGCGGGGAACTATCCAGGTGCTGAAGTTCAGCGCTGGCTGGCGCTGAACTTCAGCACCCAGCGTCTGGGAACCGGACAGATTTTCTGTTTGGTCTGGCGCCCATAGACTCCGGTGTTATTGGGCGCCAGATCGCATCGGAACCAGGTGGATCCGGTTGCATCCGGTTTTGTGTTACTGTTTACCCCGGACACAAATACGCTGCAAACGGCAATTTTGTGCCCAGGGCAAAAAAACAAATTCTCCAGATCCTCCCTGACAGCAGGGAACCGGATGGCAAATAGCTGCCATACGGCCCCATGCGGCCCCATAAGACTACTATTCACACCGGACAGCCCCGGATACATAACACCATGGTGTGAAATTGGCCTTACAAATTCTGAGATAAAAAACTCACCAAATACTCAGCGTGTGCACGTGGCCTTACAAATCCTGTGAGGATAAGTGACAGAAGAAACTCAATGAAACAGAGCTTTAAGGGTATGTGCACAACACTATCAGGGTTTGCAGCGTGTTTACGTTATGTCCATAACGCTGCATTGCATAGTATAAGCATAGTGGATGGGATTTCTACAAATCCCATGCTCACTATGCTTCGCCCTGCCACAGCATTATGTCAGCTGAGGTGCGGGTTGCAACACCTTTGCATCTCCACAACAGGTTAATTTATTGATACGGAGTCAGAAGCGATCTCTAGAAGGAGAAGACAGGGAGAAGCTGCACTACACCTAATGCAGATCGTGGGCACGGGATGGCCGCATTCTCCCTGCGTTCACTGGAGGCTTCCCTCAGGTCCGGAGGCAATGCGTTCAGGATGCAGTGTCTCTGGATTGTCTGCACACACCCTAAGGCCATTGTGAGCAAGTCATTTTTAGGCTTACATCACCGACCAAACAATACATGAAGTCACATGCTGTGATTTTCCTATAGCCATCAGCTATATAGATATGTTGCAAAATAAAATAGCCTTTAGTATACTTTCAACTTATTTACATCTTAGGCTGCGTGGACGTATTACCGCTGCGTTCAAAACGCTGCATTCAATAATACAAGCACAGTGGATTGGATTTCTAGATATCCCATGCCCACTGTGCTTCTCCCCTCCACAGAATGTTTTCACCTGTGGTATGGGTTACCGTGTTCTGCATCTCCACAGCATATTAATTTATTGCTGCAGAGTCGGATGCGATCTCCAGCGGCTGAGTATAGGGAAAAGCCACCCTTCACTGAATGCAGATCATGGCCACAGGCTGAGTTTTTCCTGCGTTTACCCGCAGCTTCCCTCAGAACTGGAGACACTGTGTTCAGGATACAGTGTCTCTGGATCACCAGCACATAGCCTTACTATGGAAAAATGCATGTTTTTTACGTCAATACATTTTTGATGCTGTATGTTACTTTGCATGTTAAAATTGTATTCTAAAGAAGTCCAAACTATAGAATATAATAAAAAACTAAATAAAAACTAACACAGTATACAGGTAAAACAAACATATGCAATTGCCTTCCCCAAAATGCAGCTTCTCAATTGTTATCAGTTGTTTATAAACTGTATCCTTTTAATATTGTATACATAACATTATATTTAGAATATTTTCATTGTAGAGGCCTCATTCAGACAGCCATATTGCGACTGCACTTTAGTGCTCATGTAGCGGCAGCAAGCCCTGGCCTGCCTTCCACTAGAGCTAATAACACCATAAAATCACTGTGAGGCTGTTATTTTGGGTCATCAGCCCTATTAAGTGAGGGATTGCAGCCTCTTTACATATGTCTGAGCACAGCTGGATTCACAACACAATTTTTCTCTAAAGGTACCTTTACACGACACGATATCTCCCGCAATATCGTTCAAAAGTCACGTGTTCATTGCTATTGCAGTTGATATCACAAGTGCGTCGTGCCGTCCAACTAGACGATTCAACTACGATAAGTCGCTTGAACGGAGTTGCCAGGTTTCTGTACATGTTCAAAAACCTGGCAATGTCGCTCAAGCGATCTGCTAGCATTGCTCTGTGTGATACGGCAATAACAATGTTAAGAGCGATTTCCCTTATTCACAAAGTATCGCTGGGTTGTGCATAAACAGCGAGTAAAAGTTGCTTGCAAAATCAGAGGTGCGTCACCTACGATATCTCTACGTGTGACATCTCCAAAGTGATCTTGGCATAATGCTCTTAGACTGTGAGCCCTTGTGGACAGGGTCCCTGCCCCTCCTGTACCTGTACGTCCTGATCGCCTAGATTTAGTGTACTTGTTCTTGTCTCCCTCATCCTCATGTAAAGCGCCATGGAACCTAATGGCGCTATATAAATAAATAATAATAATGCCAAAAACGTGCGCGCTCCCGTGATTTCACAGCCAACATCGCTGCAACATCGTGTCGTGTGACGGTACCTTTAGGCTCTGTACCCGCAATAAGTTGTAGGTGAGATTTTGACGCCATGTATTTTTGCTACTTCAAAAATGCAGCGTCATACAGTTCCAGCAAACTGGATGGGATTTGTAGAAATCTTATGCCCACCGTGTATTCTTTTTTTACTTGGTAGAAACTGACCTGCTGTGTGTGTCCATGTCAGTTACTCCTGCGAATATGCTGAGTTTTCCCATTAGATTTTTCCCACTAGATGTACAAAATCCACAGGTAGAAAACGCATGTGCAGTTTTAGTGCATTTCCATGGCGGAAACTCATCAAAAATACATGTAAGGGGACTTTCACATTAGCGGTTTCGCTGATGTGTGGCAGATCCAGCAGATTTACCGGATCTACCACCTAAGGCCGCACTTGCGGCCTGGATCAGGTAAGCCCCATGCATTGTCTATGGGGCTTGCGGTCCGATGCGGCAAGTGATGTTACGCCAGATCGGCCGGATCTGGCACCTGCGGCTGTGAAAAAAAAAAAGCTGCAAGCAGTGTTTTATTTTCGTGCCAGCAAGGGCTGGATCTGCCGCATCCAGTAGAACAGCACTTGCTGCACCGGACCGCAAGCCCCATAGACAATGCATCGGGCTTGCCGGATCGGCCGCATATCAGTGAAAACGCTCATGTGAAAGGGGCCTAATCAGCACATGATTATATCAATCAAGTTTTGTCAAATTGGGGAAGTGCCAAAGAGTACCAAAAAACAGCAGCTTTATTTAAAACAAGGCACACCATCAAGAGTCAAAAAAATGCAGCGCCAAAGAATGCAATAAAAATGTATGTAAAATACGCAAGTAAAAAAATGCTGCTTGCCTAACTTAGGTAACAGGTGCAGAAATTCTGCAACATGAAAACTCACCAAAAGCATATCATAGGAATGTATCCTCACGCAGCCCCTATCACCACAAAAATGTTTTACTGTTTTTCATGAAGGTGTTAGATCCAGATGAATTTTGTTTTTGGCCTGTGTGTCAGATTTTTTAATTAAAAATAGATATTTTTTTATATGTATTCTCAATAGGGATGAGCGTACCAAGCTTAAGTTCGGAGCTCATACTGAGCACAGACTAACATTTTTTTTCAGTATTTGGGTTTGGATTTCAGGAGCCATACAAATGCAAACCACTGGAGCAAGCATCGTCGTGCTCGGGTACACTCGGTGCTCAGCCAGTGTGAGCTGCTTGCAGTGTTTGAAAAGGCTCGCACTGGGGGTAAAATCAGTTATCAGATATCGGATGTAGCGTGTACAAAAAAATATAATAATAATGACAAAACCTTGTTCTCAGTCTCCTGTAGATTGAGTACGGAAAGTATTCAGACATCTTTAAATCTTTCACTCTTTGTTTCATTTTTTTGTAAATTCAAAAAAGTTATTTTTATCTCATTAATGTACACTTTGCACCCTATCTTGACTGAAATAAAAACAGAAATGTAAATATTTGTGCAAATTTATTAAAAAAAAAAAAAGTGAACTCTCACATGGTCATAAGTATTCAGACCCTTTGCTCAGACACTCATATTTATGTCAAATGCTGTCCATCTCCTTGTGATCCTCCTTGAGATGGTTCTACTCCTTCATTGGAGTCCAGCTTTGTTTAATTAAACTGATAGGACTTGATTTGAAAGGCACACACCTGTCTATATAAGACCTCACAGCTCATAGTGCATGTCAGACTAAATGAAAATCATGAGGTCAAAGGAACTGCCCAAGGAGCTCAGAGACAGAATTGTGGCAAGACACAGATCTGACCAAGGTTACAAAAGAATTTCTCCAGTACTCAAGATTCCTAAGAGCACAGTTGCCTCCATAATCCTTAAATGGAAGAAGTTTGGGACCACCAGTCTTCCTAGACCCAACCGTCCAGCCAAACTGAGCAATCGTGGGAGAAGAGCCATGGTGAGAGAGGTAAAGAAGAACCCCAAGATGACTGTGGCTGAGCTCCAGAGATGCAGTAGGGAGATGGGAGAAAATTCCACAAAGTCAACTATCACTGCAGCCCTCCACCAGTAGGGCCTTTATGCCAGAGTGACCCGACGGAAGCCTCTCCTCTGTGCAAGACATAATAATATTATGAAAGCCCGCATAGAGTTTGCAAAAAACACATGAAGGACTCCCAAAGTATAAGAAATAAGATTCTCTGGTCTGATGAGATGAAGTTAGAACTTTTTGGTGATAATTGTAAGCCGTATGTGTGGAGAAAACCAGGCACTGCTCATCACCTGCCCAATACAATCCCAACAGTGAAACATGGTGGTGGCAGCATCTTGCTATGGGGGTGTTTTTCAGCTGCAGGGACAGGACGATCGGTTGCAATTGAAGGAAATGTGAATGTGGCCAAGTACAGAGATATCCTGGATGAAAACCTCTTCCAGAGTGCTCTGGACCTCAGACTTGCCGAAGATTCTCCATCCAACAAGACAATGACCCTAAGCACATAGCTAAAATAACAATGGAGTGGCTTCAGAACAACTCTGTTACCATTCTTGACTGGCCCAGCCAGAGCCCTGACCTAAACCCATTTGAGCATCTCTGCAGAGACCTGAAAATGGCTGTTCACCAAAGTTCACCATCCAACCTGACAGAACTGGAGAGGATCTGCAAGGAAGAATGGCATAAGATCCCCAAATCCAGGTGTGAAAAACTTGTTGCATCATTCCCAAGAACACTCATGGCTGAAAAGGGTGCTTCTAGTCAATACTGAGCAAAGGGTCTGAATACTTATGACCATGTGATATTTCAGTTTTTCTTTTTAATAAACTTGCACAAATATCTACATTTCTGTTTTTTTTCAGTCAAGATGGGGTGCAGAGTGTACAGTAATGAGAAAAAAATGAACTTTTTTAAATGTACCAAATTGGCTGTAATGAAACAGAGAGTGAAAAATTTAAAGGGGTCTAAATACTTTCCGCACCCTCTGTAAGTGTTTTGCTTATGGCTGACTGATGTGGGCAGAGTGCAGAACTGTCCAATCAGTGACTTCCAATGAGGTACGAGTCAAGTTTTGGTCCAGAACATAACCGTATACAAAGTCTGGCTGAACCCACAGAACCCGAACTTCCATGGTTCCGCTCATCTCTAAATACCAGCCATTTGCTATCCTTATGTTCATATTTATCCGACAGTAATAAGAATAATATACATGGCGAAATACAGTTAGCCATATTGCTAATTGCTGTTCCCTGAAAAATGCCCTCAGGAAAATTGCCCACAGGAAAATTGCCCACAGGAAAAATGCCCACAAGAAAATTGCCCACACGGAAAATTGCCCACATGGAAAAATGCCCACATGGAAAATTGCCCACACGGAAAATTGCCCACACGGAAAATTGCCCACACGGAAAATTGCCCACATGGAAAATTGCCCACACGGAAAATTGCCCACATGGAAAATTGCCCACAAGAAAATTGCCCACATGGAAAATTGCCCACAAGAAAATTGCCCACATGGAAAATTGCCCACACAGAAAACTGCCATTTGCAGCATCACAAAGTTTCAGATCTCTGAGGTGCAAGATGAGGATTCCCATGATCTGTGATCATCTTGTGAATTACAGTGACCTAGTGCAGAAATGCTGAAGATCTGTGGTTTGTAGCAGTCAGTCATTATCTGCAATAGATAGATCCAGTCTGCTGTCATCTCTCAGTGATTCTGCCTTACTCCTCCCTCCCACCAGCCCAAAACAGCAGAACCGAACCAGTAGCAGATTCAGAGAAGCCATCACTGCTATCTGTACTCACAGGAGTATCACTGGATTATCTGTGGAGTTACATGGGACTGCAGGTCTAATACATTATCATCCTAGTGGGCAATTTCCGCTGACATTCTTCTTTGCTGCACAGCATCTCACCTATAATTCTATACCATTCTTCTGCCTGCAGAACATCTCACCTATAGGGTACAGGCACACTAAAGGCTCTGTTACACATAGTGATGTTTCAACGATCCCACCAGCAATCCCACCTGACCGGGATCGCTGGAACATGGCTATGTGATTGCTGGTCTGCAGTCACACTGGGTGATCCACATACCGATGCTGCGTCCCCTGACGCTCACTGTGATCGCTCAACGTCTCGGGCGCAGAATGAGGATCGCTGGTCGTTGCCCCTGTCACACATGCCGATGGATGCTGGACAGCGAGAGACCAACGATGGGAAAATGGTCCCGGCCAATCCGCAGCGACTAGCAATCAGTGAGCTCATCGTTGATTGCTGCGGCATGTCACTCGCAGCGACTTCGCTAGTGAGGTCGCTGCAACGTCACAAAACCTGTGGCATTGCAGAGATATTGTTAGCAATATCGCTGTGTGTAACGCCGCCTTAAGGTATGCATTATCAGAGGGATTTTGATGATTGACAGTCGCGTGAGTGCTTTCCGTATGGTCATGCGACTGTGGTACGAGTGTGATGCAATTATGCATTTTTTTATCAGCTACCATCAGTGTGACATCCATGTGACCTATACCTCTATACTATCCCCCTGCCCTGCAGAGCATCTCACCTACACCTATACTGTTCCCTGTTCTGCAGAGCATCTCTCCTACACCTCTATACTATCCCCCTGCCCTGCAGAGCATCTCAACTATAATTCTTTATTATCCTACCCTGCAGAGCATGTCACCTACACCTATACTGTTCCCTTTTCTGCAGAGCATCTCACCTACTTCTCTATACTATCCCCCAGTTCTGCAGAGCATCTCACCTACACCTCTATACCATCCCCCATCTTGCAGAGCATCTCATCTACAACTCTATACTATCCCACAGTTCTGCAGAGCATCTCACCTATACATCTATACCATCCCCATCTTGCAGAGCATCTCACCTACACATCTATACCATCCCCATCTTGCAGAGCATCTCACCTACACATCTATACCATCCCTATCTTGCAGAGCATCTCACCTACACCTCTATACCATCCCCTGTCTTGCAGAGCATCTCACCTACACCGCTATACCATCCCCATCTTGCAGAGCATCTCACCTACACCTCTATACCATCCACAGTCCTGCAAAGCATCTCACTTACACCTCTATACCATTCCTCGTCTTGCAGAGCATATAACCTATAAAATTCTATATTATTCTCCAGTCCTGTTTTCCTGTTGGCATTCATGTCTGTGGGCATTTTTCACATATCAGGTGAACATCCTCACCTTGCACCTCAAATATCAGAGATCTGAAACTTTGTGATACTGCAATTAGCAATTTTCTGTGTGGGCAATTTTCCTGTGGGCAATTTTCCATGTGGGCAAATTTCTGTGTGGGCAAATTTCCATGTGGGCAATTTTCCATGTGGGCAATTTTCCGTGTGGGCAATTTTCCATGTGGGCAATTTTCCGTGTGGGCAATTTTCCATGTGGGCAATTTTCCATGTGGGCATTTTTCCATGTGGGCATTTTTCCTGTGGGCAATTTTCCTGTGGGCAATTTTCCTGTGGGCATTTTTCATGTGGGCAATTTTCCTGTGGGCATTTTTCCTGTGGGCATTTTTCCTGTGGGCATTTTTCCTGTGGGCATTTTTCCTGTGGGCAATTTTCCTGTGGGCATTTTTCCTGTGGGCATTTTTCTGGTCACCGCTAATTGCAATGCATTCTAAAATAGATGACACACAGATGGTGTCTATAAGGCATCACCACTTTTTTTTTTTTGAGCATCCACTGAAATCTTTGGCCAAGTATTATCCAAAAAATGGATGAGACTAATGCCTGCTTCAGCTTTCCAGACAATTTGACAGTATGTGTGGAAAAACAATCAAGTGAACTACCATTTACCAAAGAGACAGTAGAGACAAAATTTTTGTTAAGCAAATGTATCCTTATCCTGTTAAAGATATTATCCGTCCCAAAGATATTATCCGAATGGCATCAATATGCTTTCCATTTTATTTCTATGACCCCTTATTTGAATCAAAAATATCAATTTCTTTTCAAAAATTTCAAAAAGATAGAGTTATGTTTTAGTTTCACAATTCAGGATCAGGTTTTTTTCATAATGGTGGCTACCAAAAATGGGTCTCGAGAACAAAATAAACAAATAAAAATGTTCATGAAATGGCAAAAATGAATATCAGTTGTCCAGTTATTACAAATCTGTCTGAATATTTCTTTTTTTTTTTTCCAACTTTAATTTTTTATGAATTTTTTCAACAATAAAAACATAACACAGAGCATGGCAGCAGTCAGATGTACACTCCTTATTGCAAGTAACCATTATGGTACCTTCATACGTCGCAATATTGGCTGGCGATATGAGGCAATCTAACGTGCGCGTGCATGTTTTTGATGCTCGCCTCAGATTGCCGATGGCGGTATTATACGCCGCAATCTCACCCTGAAATAAAGGCGATGTGTCGCCCCGGAAATCGCCTCACCCACAGAGTAACCAATCCGGTCGAATTCCCTCGCCGCTTCACACGCCACAATCCCAAAGGCAATGTGGGCGTACATGGTCAGCGCTGCGAGGAGATAAGCGTACCCCAGTGGTTTACAATGCGCCCCATACACGCTCATTGGACAACGCAACAGCGTTACGGTGGTCAGCCTGCTCTGGAAGGCTGGCTAATACATGACGCCATTGAAGATGTGTGTGGTGCTGAACGGACAGCTCTTTAAATATGGCACCCTGTGAACTGACAGCCAATGGGAACACAGTAGCCACCACCAATCATCGCATACGGGGTGCGGACTAGAGGACGCTGTGGGACGCCTACAGGAAATCATAGGCGACGCTGATTCCATCACTATCGCCCTATCACATGCCACAACATGGAAATATCACCTTCATGATTGAGGCTGATTTCACAGCAGTGCTCAGGATTCAGGCGACAGGCGAGAGGCGATTTATCGCCGCAAAATTCCCCAATCACACGCCGCAACTGTGAGGCAATTTCACGATTGATCCGGGGCGACATATTGCCTTTAGGATTCCCAGGCGAGATTGCGGCGTGTGAAGGTACCATTAATATCAGCGTATGTCCTCTATTCATTACAACTGTAGAGAATCTACATAAAGGTCCCACACCTGCCAAGTTCGGGTAAATTTGTCCATTGAGTTATGGAGTGTGGCAGTCAAATGCTCCATAAATCGAATGTCTTTTATTCGTGCATACCAATCAGATATCGAAGGTGGGGCCCTCTTCTTCCAATTAAGAGATATCATGCATTTCGCAGCCGTGATGTAGTAAAAGCCTACTCCCAGATTTATTCCAACCCGGGGGGAAAAGGTTTAGTAGGCAAACAGCCAGGTGTAGGAGCAGGTGATGGTCCAGAACCCGGGACACCTCTGTTACAGCTGATCCCCAAAAGCCACGAATCAATGGGTAGGACCAGAAAATATGATACAAAGATGCTTTGCTCTGAGCACACCTCCAGCAATTATCAGGTATAGTTGGGTTAAACTTATGGAGGAGTTCGGGCGTGCAATACCATGTCATCAGTACTTTCATCTGATTCTCCTTGTCTGAAGATTTTTTAATACAAACTGCAGACATTATTTAAAGGAGTTATCTGAGATGTATATACTTTATATAAAAAAATATGTGCCCAAGCACTAAAGGTACCGTCACATGCGGCAATATTGCTTGCAATTTCACTGGCAATTTGCTGGTTGCAGTGAAATCATGGACACACTGTTCTATTCTGTTGCCGTGTACAAATGGAACAATGTGTCCATGATTTCACAGCAACCAGAAAATTGCCAGTGAAATTGCTAGCAATATTATGACGGTACCTTAACAGTTATGTAGCTGCCACCTACCTGCCTGTTGTGCCCAGCACCATTCACCCCCGGCACAGAGCGGTCACAGACCACTCCTGCCAGGGACTGCATGGCGATGTAAACACAGACCAGAGGTGGCTTTTCCGTTCTGCTCTGCGGAAGTGGGGCGGGACAGCCGACGTCATGCTGATTGACAGCCAGCTCCCCCTACCTAATTGAGGGAACAGACTGTCAATCAGTGTGAGGTCGGCTCTGACTCTCGTCAACAGAGGGGGAGAATCCTCCACTCTGTTGAAGTGACGTCAAAATCACCGACAGGAGCAGTCTGTGGCTGCTCCAGTCGGCAGTGAATGGCGTTGAGCACAGCAGGTAGGTTGGTGCCAACTACCTGTCTGTCAGTGCTTAGGCACAATTGACATTTTTTTTTGATACATCCCAGATAACCCCTTTAATAGGTCTAACTGATAAGGATGGTGTACACACCTGAAAATCTATTTCAGAATGTCTGTATAATTTTTTTTTTAAATTTTTCAGCAGTATATAAAAGCATTTTCCAGTTAGAATTTGACTCACAAAATGGACAATTTGTATTGTAATATCTGGTGAAAAATCATCCTTAACCTCTTCACGACATACTTATTTACTGTTTTTGTGCTTTTGTTTTTTCTTCCCCCTTGTCCAAGAGCCATAACTATTTCATTTTTCTACCCCCATAGCTGTATGAGGGCTTGTTTTTCTTGTGGGACAAGCTGTACTATTGAATGACACCCTAGAGTTTATCATGTGATGCACTGGAAAGCAGGAAAAAAAAATTCAAGTGTGTTGAAATTGCAAACACAGTGCAATTCCACAATTCATTTTTTATTTACTATGTTCACTATATGGTAAAATTGATTGTGCAATACAATTCTCCAGGTCAGTAGGAGATAGCAAACGTATAATTTTCTTTATTTACGTGGTGAAACATTTTTGCAAGAAATTTTGTGTGCTTTTGTCACCATTTTCAATGACCCATAAGGCTATGTGCTGATACTGAGGGTACCGTTACACGTCGCGATATTGCAATGTAACATCGACAAAAAGTCACGTGGTGTGGTCGCTACAGTTGATATCATTCGTGCGTTGTGTCGTGTAAATGGGCAATGCGACTCGAAAAAATCGTAAGTACGATATTGCAAGAAGATTGTGCAAGCACCTCAACTGTACAATATTGCATATGCGATGTGGCATGATTGTGCTGTGTGACAGCGCAACTAGGATCTTGCTTTGCAACTTCCCCTATTCACTACAATGTTAATGCTCGGTCCCTGGGTTGCTCATACCCAGCGCACAAAAGTTGCGTACAACATCCTAGTAGCGTTGACTGCCGATATCTCCCTGTGTGACATCTACTATGCAATCTTGGACAAGTGCCAAAAACGTGCCCGCTCCGGTTAAATTGTATGCATTATCGGAACAAAATTGCGACGTGCAACGGTACCCTGAGTATTTGGTGCAGAAATATTCTGCAGCAAAAACACTGCTAAACTGCACCGTATGCCAGAAAAACGCACCAAATACACAATGCATTTTTTGGTGCATATTTGTTGCAGGTTTTGGTCTTGAGTTTTCTCATAATTGTCAATGGCAGGAAGGGAAGAAAAACTCTGCTAATACTCAAGGAACGCAAAATTGACATACTTATTTTTTTAACTGGACCAAAAACACTGCAAATCTGCAAGGAAAAAAAACATCATTGGCACAGCATTTCAGAATCCATAGACTTTGCTGGAAGAAGGATAAACATGCATTTTTGTGACAAAATGTGACAAAAAAAGCAGCAAAAACGCATAAAGAAAACGCAATGTTCGCACAGGGCCTAACATTTTCATTTTTGGGATCTGGGGATGTGTGACAGCTTAAATGTGAAAACATGTAAACTTGCGATTAAAAAAAAATAAAAATACAAAAAACAGGAATGTATTTTTTTATAATTCTCTTAAAAAATTAAGGTTCTTGGTGCATATATATTGGCCAATAGATGCCTGGCCATCAACCGCGGCAAGGTGACCTTAAATCTGATGGGACCCTAACTACAATAAACCTGACTTGGATTTTTTAAATTGTAAAGACATACTGATAGGATATTTAGATTGTGAGCTCCAAGAGAGACAGCATTACTGATGTATGTAAAGTGCTATGGAATTAATAGCGCTATATAAATGAATAAATTATTATTATTATTATTAAAGTCTATATTACATGGGAAGTAGCAGGATCCACACACATCAGTGACGCAGTGTCATCCATTTATCCATTTATAAAGAAAGGAAAAAGCCAGACAGCACATGATAGTAAATTATAACACAGGTGCAAGCTATAATACTGGATAATAAATAAAAAGAACATTTACAGGAGCACATTGCTATACCAATTAATTATTAATTATTTGCGTTTTTGAGGAAATGTGTAAACTCAGGTTTTTTTTTTTTTACAAAAAAAACCCAGATTGGAAAAATACAAGTTTACACACTTTACAAACTTCTTTTTCTTAACATACATACATGCATAAAAATGTATAGCAGAGTGCTGCTGTAAATTTTCTTTTTATATATTATCCAGTATTACAGGTTGCCCCTGTGTTATTGGGCTGTCTGGCTTTATATATACAGTTATGGCCAAAAGTATTGACACCCCTGCAATTCTGTCAGTTAATACTCAGTTTCTTCCTGAAAATGATTGCAATCACAAATTCTTTGGTATTATTATCTTAATTTAATTTGTCTTCAATGAAAAAACACAAAAGAGAATGAAGCAAAAAGCAAAACATTGATCATTTCACACAAAACTCCAAAAATGGGCCAGACAAAAGTATTGGCACCCTCAGCCTAATACTTAACTGTGATCAACCGCTTCCGGTAACCATCAATGAGTTTCTTACAATGCTCTGCTGGAATTTTAGACCATTCTTCTTTGGCAAACTGCTCCAGGTCCCTGATATTTGAAGGGTGCCTTCTCCAAACTGCCATTTTTAGATCTCTCCACAGGTGTTCTATATGTTTCAGGTCTGGACTCATTGCTGGCCACCTTAGAAGTCTCTAGTGCTTTCTCTAAAACCATTTTCTAGTGCTTTTTGAAGTGTGTTTTGGGACATTGTCCTGCTGGAAGACCCATGACCTCTGAGGGAGACCCAGCTTTCTCACACTGGGCCCTACATTATGCTGCAAAATTTGTTGGTAGTCTTCAGACTTCATAATGCCATGCACATGGTCAAGCAGTCCAGTGCCATAGGTAGCAAAGCAACTCCAAAACATCAGGGAACCTCCGCCATGTTTGACTGTAGGGACCGTGTTCTTTTCTTTGAATGCCTCTTTTTTTCTCCTGTAAACTCTATGTTGATGCCTTTGCCCAAAAAGCTCTACTTTTGTCTCATCTGACCAGAGAACATTCTTCCAAAACATTTTAGGCTTTCTCAGGTAAGTTTTGGCAAACTCCAGCCTGGCTTTTTTATGTCTCGGGGTAAGAAGTGGGGTCTTCCTGGGTATCCTACCATACAGTCCCTTTTCATTCAGACGTTGACGGATAGTACGGGTTGACACTGTTGTACCCTCGGACTGCAGGACAGCTTGAACTTCTTTGGATGTTAGTCGAGGTTCTTTATCCACCATCTGCACAATCTTGCGTTGAAATCTCTCGTCAATTTTTCTTTTCCGTCCACATCTAGGGAGGTTAGCCACAGTGCCATGGGCTTTAAACTTCTTGATGACACTGCACACGGTAGACACAGGAACATTCAGGTCTTTGGAGATGGACTTGTAGCCTTGAGATTGCTTATGCTTCCTCACAATTTGGTTTTTCAAGTCCTCAGACAGTTCTTTGGTCTTCTTTCTTTTCTCCATGCTCAATGTGGTACACACAAGGACACAGGACAGATTTGAGTCAACTTTAATCCATGTCAACTGACTGCAAGTGTGATTTAGTTTTTGCCAACACCGGTTAGGTGCCACAGGTAAGTTACAGGTGCTGTTAATTACACAAATTAGAGAAGCATCACATGATTTTTCTAACAGTGCCAATATTTTTGTCCACCCCCTTTTTTATGTTTGGTGTGGAATTATATCCAATTTGGCTTTAGGACAATTCTTTTTGTGTTTTTTCATTCAAGACAAATTAAATGAAGATAATAATACCAAAGAATTGGTGATTGCAATCATTTTCAGGAAGAAACTGAGTATTATCTGACAGAATTGCAGGGGTGTCAATACTTTTGGCCTTTTGGCCACATATATACAGGATGTTCCCTGAGGAAGGAGCTCGGTATGTGGCTCTGACACGAGTTGGATAATAAACCAAGTCATCACTTTGATCCAGACATCCCGTTGTTTCTGGTGTCTTTTGTATCTATTTGGCAGCAGCGCGGACCTGAGGTACTTTGTCCAGAAGATTGATCGATAACCGCAGTAACCTGTGGAGGTACGGTCCCAGCAGCAGCTGCATTTCTGAGCGATCAAGTTGGTTGTGTGTGACACAGCCTTATCAGGTGAGCAATTCTGATTTTGAACCTTTTTATCTTGCGTAAAAAAGATAAGACCCTATTGCGCATTCTCAACTTTTTTAGATATTCTGTTTCGTATCTAACATTTCTGTCTCACTCTCCCCCTGTCTGACCACAACCTACTCACATTCTCTTCCTACTCCTCTACTAATACACAACCTCCACTCCACAAAATCACACCACACCCTCACTGAAATCTCAAACACCTTGATTTACACTCATTCTCAGAATCCCTTCTTCTTCTAACAGACATAGCTTCCTTAAATGGCTGCTGCCACTTTACATAATCAATAACCACAGCTTTTGATTTGGTTGCACCCCCACTCATGTATATACGACGCTCACCAGGGCTGTGGGGTACTCAGCGCCGGGCAGTTCTTTGGGGGATCACGGTGGTGGTGACCTGGCTCTGTGACCCTGGGTGTGCAGTAAAGAGGATATTTACAGGGGAAAGTTTGTGACACCACCTATGGTGTTCTGCCATGGATGGCCGATGCTGCAGATTGAGGCCGCTCGGGCAAATGGTAGTGCAGCCGGGATGGTATCACTCGCCACAGGTGGAGCGAGGCTCCAAGGCAGATGGAACAGTTTATTGCAGGGATGGGGCTCTGGCGATGTAGAAGGTCAAAGGGCGTGAAAGGAGTAGACACACACAGTTCATGAAGTTCTTTACCTTTTACTTGCTGATCGGGCAAGGTTATCCAGCTGGGTGCTGTGCTTCTCCAAAGTGCAGCCAGGTTAGCTCCCAGGATCGGTCTGCCGAGACACCTTTCATGGGCCTTCCCAGGTTTCTCTCTCCCTGCGCTGGACTCTCACCTCGCCTGCCCTGTGCCTTCGTGAACAGGGTCTCAGGCTGATGGCTGCGGGCCTTGTCAGGCAACTGCAGCAGCATGTCCCCTGACCCTAGTTCTAGCCACGTCCTGTGGATTATCCACAGTTTGTAGCCACTGCTCCTGCAGACACAGTGGCCTCCGGTTTTCCTGTTCAGGACCTGTGGTACCCAAACCAGATCGGGGGCGATCCCCTTTGGCAACCAGTCCCTCCACCCAATTTGGGTTGGGACTGGATTCGGGGCACACGGGTGGATCCCCCACTCCCGTGTCTCCTAGGACTCTCAGTCCTGTGTCCACTCCGGATGACTTCCTCCTCTTGACTTTTCTCTCTCTCCTTCTCTATCCTTCTGATAACCCCTCCTCCTGACCAAAAGATGGGGCCCTCCCTAATCAGGGTTTGCCCGAATCCCCTAGCCCGGAATTGGGATGGTGGTGTATGCAAACTCTGTGTCTCGGGTTTGCAACCCCTCTCACCTAGGAATGGTGACACCACACCTATGGAGTAGATGCAGCATCATTGTGGCAACCAGTCCGCAGGTGCGCCACATATATGCAAACTTGCATAATCAACAGGCGCCCTGACACACCAGTCTGACTAAAGAATTAAGGTGGGCTTCCAGAGTTACTGTGCAAAGGTGGAAGAAATTCCACTTCACTGCATATAGTCCCTCACCAATTTCAAATCCACACTCTCTGCTGCAAAAGACAACTACTTCTGATATGTCAAATCCTTCCTATTTCATAACCCTAAACAGCTATTAAACACCTTCAATTTTCTCCTCTGTCCTCCAGCACCTCCTGCCTCTCCTGTCATCTCAGTTGAAGACTTTGCCTCATTCTCCGATCAAAAGATTGATCACATCAAAGTAAGCTTTGGCCCACAGTCCCCACAGCCCCTTCTCATAAACACTCAGCCTTCTTTCTCCAAAATCAGCTTCTCAACCATGACAGAAGATCAACTTGTCTCTTTACTCCCCAGATCACAGCTCACCACCTGTGTGCTCAACCTGCTTGGATCCCACCGTATCCTCAACCTCATCACAGTCTTCGCCCCAACCGTAACCCATCTGTTCAACCTATTACTAACTGGTGTCTTTCCCTCATGCTTCTATCACACCTATCCTCAAAAAGCCCTCCCTTGACCCATCCTCTGTGTAATGCTTTTACCCCATATTGCATCTCCCCTATGCCTGAAAACTACTGTAACAGCATGTCCATCTTGAACTGTCCTCCCACCGGTCAACCTGCTCCTTCTTGGACCGACTACAATCTGTTTTCTGATCTCATCATTGCACTGAAACTGCCCTAGCTAAAGACACCAATGACCTAATTACTGCTAATGCCAAGCAACGCTACTCTGTTCTCCTCCTTCTGGACCTGTCTTCTGTCTTTGACACTGTAGACCATTCCCTCTTGCTACAGATTCTCTCATCTCTTGGTATCACAGACATGGTCCTGTCCTGGATGTCTTCATACCTACCGTATATACTCGCGTATAAGCCGAGTCGGCTTATACGCGAGTCACTGTATACTGTATACACTGTATACAGTGTATACAGTATACAGGCCCACCCCCATCAGTATATAGGCCCCCCCTTGCTGCACAAACCTGTAAAGGAAGAGATTAGTATACTTATCACTGTCCCACTGCCGCTGTCCCACCGCCGTCATCGCGCTCCTCCGTCTTCATCCGTCTTCTTCCGGCTTCCTCCGGTCGGCGCAGGAAAAGGCGTCATTGTCTGTGCTAAGTATACTAATCTCTTCCTTTACATGATTGTGCACCAAGGGGGGGCCTTGTATACTGATGGGGGGGCTGTATACACCTCTGGGGCTGCTGTATACTACCTTCTGACAGGCAGAAGTCATTCATCTGACAAATGGCAGAGTAATTAGCACCTAGCTACCTAGCACCTAGCTACAAGCCAACTGGCAACACAAAGACACTCTCCCTTAACTTTGATATGGTAATCAGGTAGATGTATGCGGCTTCCTCAGGACTGAGGTTGTGCCAAAAGGTGACACGTTCAATTTAAGTCTCTTCCTTCCCAGGCAGACTGGAAGGCACCGTGACTATAACATTAATATTTCATGAGCCGTGCTGCCTATGAACATGGCAAGCGTAGATCCATGATCGTGACATCTAGACGGAAATAGGGCTGGTATTCACATGGATGTAGGATAACTGTAAGCCATCTAAACAGGATATTGGCTGGTAGGGGGTACTCAGAGTAGGCATGTTTCCCATCCAGACGAAGATAAAATCATAACTAAAAATATGAAAGTATTATCTTCCGTCTGCGATGCCCATGGATACGGCTAGGGAACATTATAGAATTCGGGTGTCCATATCTCCCCTCAGAGGGGTGGGAGTTGTGAGACATCCCAGAGGTGTGAGATGGGTGGAGACAGGGGTCAGCCCATAATGTATAAAAATCATCTGCCCCATCTCCACCTTGTATTTCTTCTGAATGGGCATTTTTCCACCAAAGCCAGAGATTACCCAAGGAACAGATTGATGCCATGCCGCCCATGTGGTGCCATCAGCACTAAGGTAACTGCTCACATGTGTATGTAATTCTGTGTATTCCATTCCTCCTTTTATTGGCATATCTGACTGTAATATTTGTAACATCTGAATAATAACTGTAAATATTAATATCTAGTGTACCATTAGGGTGATTAAATATATAAATTTAATCTTGAGTTGCTCTTTTTATCTTGATCACGATTCCCACGTCCGTGTGCTCATATAACGCTACCTGGGTTGGTTTCTGACCCAATATAAGCCCGACCACGGACCGGACTTATATTAAACCAGAAGCTGGTGGCAGCATTTGTGCTTGGGGTTATTCAGGGCCTCTGGCAGTGACGGGGTGGAGGAGATTATATGTGCTTCTAGCTGCGGGCTAGAAGGCATATACCACACTCACTGAGAGGTGCCTTAATAAACCAGCACAGGCAAGGCAGCTGCGGCCCTTCTTTATCCTCAGGCAGTTCTCTGACTGACCTGGGTTTAACAGGAGGCGCTGTGGAGCTGCCAGGTTCAGGTCACGATTCACCACAGTATATTTTGAGTTGTTTGGATATTATTCTCACGTTAACAGATGAAAATAAATAATTGAGATTGAAAAATATATTGGAATCTGAGAGTCCTCAGTGGTTGATGCCTTTTAATGGCTAACTGAAAAGATGGTAAACATAGCAAGCTTTCGGGACACTGTGGCCCCTTTGTCAGGCTGGTAATGACACAATTTCTGAAGACACATACATATATACATATGCAAATGAGGCTGCTCATTTTAAAAACTAACCTCAAATCTCAGAGAGAGAGAAGAATTTGGGAATACAAATTGATAACCTTTGACACATTCAAAACAGGATTAAATGTTTCACATGGATTCATGGGATTTTATGTAAAATGAACAGACATTTGGGGATAGCAGATTCATGCATTTTTATACAAAACTAGCTGTAGTACCCGGCTACGCCCGGGTTAATAAATAACTGCTGTTAGCTATAACAAAATAGAATTTTAATATGTCATATTAATGACCTGTAGGAAAATAGAAGTTGAGCTGTGATTGGTTGCTATAGGCAGCCTGATAAATCTCCAGCCAACAGTAACCCCTCCCCCTGGCCGGGCAGTATATGTTACCTCACACATACACATAATAGACAGCTCATGTGACTGACATCTGCCTTAATTCTCTATATGGCACATGTGTTGCACATTGGCTGTTTTTAATCAGATGTTTATTTTTGGAAATTAAAGATACCAGACGTATGAGGCGAGTTGTGTGAGATGATTTGTGCACATCTGTGTCTGTGTGGTGTGTGTCCATGGGGTGTGTGTGCCCCTGGGGTGTGTGTGTGTCCCAGTGGGGTGCGTGTGTTCCTGTGGGGGAACCCTGTGGTGTGTGTCCTTTTGGGGGGGAGGGGTGTCCCTGTGGTGTGTGTCCTTTTGGGGGGGAGGGGTGTCCCTGTGGTGTGTGTCCAACCCTATGGGGTCTGTGTGTTCCTGTGGGTGTGTGTGTGTCTCTGTGTCCCTGTGGGATGTGTATGTGTGTATGTCCCTGTGGTGTGTGTGTCCCTGTAGGGTGAGTGCATGTGTCCCTATAGGGTGTGTGTGTGTGTGTCCCTGTGGGGGGGATGGTGTCTGTGTGTTGTGTGTCTCTGTGTTGTGTGTGTCTCTTTGTGGTGTATGTTTGTGTTTGGGTGCATGGTGAGTATCCAATGTTGGGGCTCCACCTTAGCTGTTACTCTTTGTGTGCATGTGGGGTGTATATGACTCACCGTAGCCGGGTTCTACACGTCGCAGGCGTCTGCTTCTCCTTGTCACGGAACCGCGCCTGCGGCTGTGGGGCCCAGTGGTCCAGATCAATAGGGAGGATGGCTGAACAGTGGGGGGTTAAATCTTGTCTCGTGACGCCATCTGCGGGTGTTCCGGTGATTTCATCGGCGCTGCTAGGCCTCCGGGGGATGTTATGCAGCAAGATGGGATGCTCCCCACAGGACAAGCGGGAGTCCCGGAGCCAGGAGCTGCACAAGATGTTATGAGGCAGCTTTGCCAGGTTACTGCTAGATCCAGGGAGTAAAACGCAGGCACACCAGAGTCTTTTAGGTACCTTTACTGTTGGATGTCAGGTACACTCAGACCGGGTGAGGATGAGGTCAGCCCTCCTGGAGGTTCGCAGCAAGCAGTTGTGTAGGCTTCCTTTCTCTGTCTCTCTAGGTAAGGTCAGGTGGATGCGGAATCCGGCCAGACCTGGTAGTAAGTTCAGAGGAACTTGATTCACCTGAGTAGCAGCACTGAGGGCACTGTCAAAGGGTTAAGCCGGATCAATGCTCTTCCCTGGGCTCTCGTCGGTAGGTGCTTCAGGCAGGACAGGGGGCTAGACTCCCTGTAGTTGTATGCTGGTTCTCTGTGGTGGCTGGTAGCTCTCACAGCTCGGTTCCAGTAACCAGATGGTAAGGGAGAGAGTTAATGTCACTCTATTGTCCCTGAGAGGTGCTCTCCTTTCCTATTACCCCAATTACAAGGGTTTCCTCACTGGGCAGGTGTGCTGGTTCGGGCCTAGTATGGCTCCAGAACTGGTAGATGCACAGGTCCTGCAGCTCTTGTAGCGTCTGCACACTCTGGTGTTTCTCCCTCCAAGACCCTATTTATAGGGGGAACTGGCTCAAAGTGACCAGTGGAGCTCCCCCTAGAGGCTTGGGGGTGAAACCAGGTGTACTAAGGTGTTGTTAGGTGTTTCGTGAGTGATGCTTGCTGTTATTGCTTCATTCGTGGCCCAAGGAGTTCTGTGGTACCCAACAGGTGCCAGGGTGCCACATTTACATGTCCCCGTGTGTGGTGAATATTCCATGTCAGGGCCCCACCTTAGTGACTATATGCTGGTATATGCTGTTAGCCTTTGGTGCTGTCATTAAGCCCCTCTAATTAACAACTGTCAACTGGTAACTGTCACTTTCTCTCAATTATGTAGATAGGGCCAAAATTGTTTGGTGAATTGGAACGCGCGGGGTTAAAATTTCGCCTCACAACATAGCCTATGATGCTCCTGGGTTCCAGACGTGTGACTGTGCAAAGTTTTGTGACTGTAGCTGGCAGCTGTCGATTTTCCTCCAACGCTTTTCCTTTCACTTTTTCCCATTATGTAGATAGGGGCAAAATTGTTTGGTGAACTGGAACGCGCAGGGTTAAAATTTCGCCTCACAACATAGCCTATGACGCTCTCGGGGTCCAGACATGTG
The DNA here is from genome assembly GCA_033576535.1 of Allobates femoralis. Classification (NCBI taxonomy): domain Eukaryota; kingdom Metazoa; phylum Chordata; class Amphibia; order Anura; family Aromobatidae; genus Allobates; species Allobates femoralis. The sequence goes on from JARQOC010000006.1 coordinate 357,955,876, forward strand.
ACTGTGCAAAATTTTGTGGCTGTAGTTGCGATGGTGTAGATGCCAATCCCGGATATACATACATACACACGTACAGTACATATACACATTCAACTTTATATATTAGATGAAAATGCATTTGGAGACATCTTGCAACACCCTGAAATTATAGGACTATGAACTCTTGACACTTCTGTGAACTGTCTCACTTAGAACTCTGCTCTCCACAACTTAACTAAGTATTTTCAGGTCTCCATGGGTTGCTAACCATTTACCTAATACAATTGGTTCCGCTTATCTTAGAAATCTGGTTTTTCTGTCCCTGCTTCACCACCCCTCCCTAACCCTACTCTGCTTTGCGTCACCTGTCATATCCACCAGAGCATGTGACACTGTTTTGCTTTTTTTTTTTCTTTCATTTGCTTATGCATATATGTATGTGTCTTCAGAATTTGTGTAATTACTAGCCTGACGAAGGGGCCATAGTGTCCCGAAAGCTTGCTATGTTTACCATCTTTTCAGTTACCAATTAAAAGGTATCAACCACTGAGGACTCTCAGATTGCAATATATTTTTCTATCTACTGGCTAACACGGTATAAATATAATTGAGATTGGAAAATGTACATTTTTCATTAAGTTACATTTCATTCTGTACACTATTACCGTATATACTCGTGTATAAGACGAGTTTTTCAGCCCAAAAATTGGGCTGAAAAGTCCCCCCCTCGGCTTATACACTGGTCATACGGTATGCTGTGGGGGGGGGGCTGCACCGGTGGCTGGAGGAGGCAGGAGGGGGCCGCGGTGACCGCAGGCGGTCACGTGGGGCCGCCTCATTAGTGCAATGAATATGCACGGCATCCCCCCGTCCATCAGCAGCGGGGGGATGCCGTGCATATTACACTACACAGCCCCCCCCTCCTTATTATAGGTCCCCCAGCAGTAAAAAACAGCCCCCCCCCTTCTTATCATGTCTCCCCCAGGCTGCGGCAGCTGTCAAAATAACAAACACTTTATACATCACCTTCCGGCGCAGCTCCTCCGCTCCCGGCTTCTTCTTCCTTCTTGTTCCGGGGTCATGTGTCATGTGACCGGGCGCAGGAGATGACGTCATTTTCTGCGCGCGGTCACAGAAGGCGGCACAAGAAGGAAGAAGAAGCCAGGAGCGGAGGAGCTGCGCCGGAAGGTGATGTATAAAGTGTTTGTTATTTTGACAGCTGCCACAGCCTGGGGGAGACATGATAAGGAGGGGGGGACATACTAAGGAGGGGTGGCTGTGTGTTACTGGTGGGGGCCAGTATACCACCACTGGGGGGCCTGTTTACTACCACTGGGGCTGTATATACCTCTGGGGTTGCTGGATACTACCACTGGGGCTGTATATACCTCTGGGGCTGCTGTATACTACCACTGGGGCTGTATATACCACTGGGGCTGCTGTATACTACCACTGGGGCTGTATATACCTCTGGGGCTGCTGGATACTACCACTGGGGCTGTATATACCTCTGGGGCTGCTGTATACTACCACTGGGGCTGTATATACCTCTGGGGCTGCTGGATACTACCACTGGGGCTGTATATACCTCTGGGGCTGCTGTATACTACCTCTGGGGCTGCTGTATACTACCTCTGGGGATGCTGTATACTACCACTGGGGCTGCTGTATATACCTCTGGGGCTACTGTATACTAACTACTGGAGCTGCTGCTGTATATACCACTGGGGCTGCTGCTGTTTACTACCACTGGGGCTGCTGTATATACCTCTGGGGCTGCTGTATATCACACTGCTGGGGGCTGTATACCTGTGCTGGGGTCCACCCTCGGCTTATACACGAGTCAATAGGTTTTCCCAGGTTTTGGGGGCAAAAGTAGGGGGGTCGGCTTATACACGGGTCGGCTTATACACGAGTATATACAGTAGTTGCCCAAAAATGTGCATAGATATTCTCCAAGGAAAGAGAAAGCCTCACTTTTAGTACTACTTATATTTAGGTTTCAGGTTTATTAAGCTTTTGAATTTAAAGACAACACTCTAGTTGCACAATAGTAAAATTAGTAATCAAAAGTACAAATTGCCCAATAATTGTGATCTCAGTATAAATTTATGCCACAAATAACAGCTTAATAACATATTAAAATACCAGAAATGAAAGGACAATTGAATGACTAAAAAGTAAACATTTAATTAAAATTGATAGACACTACTGGTTTTGGGGACACTGACAATCCAGTCAACATGTAAGGGGGTCTCCTAACTGTCCTTAACATTATGATATGAGAAAGATTGGGCAATTTGAATTTAGATGGCTGAATTTCTTGTTTTCCTTGGAGATAAACCAGAACCAGAGTCTGGCAATGGTATTCTCATTAAACGGAATCTGTCACATCATCTAAACTATTAAAATGGGCATATAGGTTATAAAATGCTTACAATAATCATACCTGTGTGCCTAATATCAGATACCATGTTGTGAATAAATCATGTTTTATCACTCTATGTAAATGAGTTGTTCCAGGCAGTGGAACTAGAGTCCAATGGGTGAGAAATTTGCAGCACTGGGGTCTTGAGGTCCTGGGTTCAATTCCCACCAAGGACACTAAGGACAACATCTGCAAGGAGTTTGTATGTTCTCCCCATGTTTGCGTGGGTTTTCTCCGGGCACTCCGGTTTCCTCCCACATTGTAAAGACATACTGATAGGATGTTTAGATTGTGAGCTCCAAGAGAGACAGCATTACTGATGTATGTAAAGTGCTATGGAATTAATAGCACTATATAAATGAATAAATATTATTATATTATTATTGTAAATTTAGACCTAGATCCCCCGTGTGCATATTGCCGCCCTCTCTGTGCACGTTGATCAGATGTTTGGGCCCAGTGTAGTGTTTTTAATCCTGTAAAGACTTATGAATTGCCCTCTTTCTATCTTCTTTCTGCATTAGTGTCCCCCATCCTGGTAGATATGTCTTAATCCAACTATATATAGGCCCATTCTGCTATGTATGGCCTCCATTCTGCTATAAATGTCCCCATCCTGCTATATATGGGCCCATCCTGCTATTTAAGAACCCATCCTGCTTTATAATGTCTCCATCCTGGTATATATGGTCCTCCTGCTGGTATATGTGATCCACGTCCTGGTATATACGGTCCACCTCCTGGAATATGGACCTTATCCTGGTCTATATGTGCCCCATCCTGGTATAGATGGTTCCCTCATATATATGCTCCTCCTCCTGGCATATATGCTCCTCATCCTGGTATATATGGTACTCCTCCTGCAACCATAGTCCTCCAATTATTATAATGCACCCCCACATTCCATGTATCATACGTCTTCATATCTAGTGAATGCTTATTCAAATCTGTCGGTCTCTCTGCTGACATTCCCACATGTATGCTGACAACACTCAGATCTACCTCTCTGGCCCAGTTGTCACCTCTCTGCTGTCCAGAATCCTGGAGTGTCTGTCAGACATATCCTCCTTCTTCACCTTTCGCTCCCTAAAGCTCAACGTGGATAAATCCAAACTCATTATCTTTCCTCCATCTCATGTATCTTCCTTACCTGATCTAGCTATCATAGTAAATGGCATCATGCTCTCTCCCACACCTGAAATCCGCTGCCTGTAAGAAACTCTTAACTCTGCCCTATCCTTCAAACCACACATTCAAACTATCGCCACTTCCTGTCGCGTTCAGCTCAAAAATATTTCCAGAATTCGTCCTTTCCTCAGAAATCAATCTACTAAAATGCTTGTACATGCCCTTATAATCTCCCATCTTGATTACTGCAACATATTGCTCAGTGGCCTCCCTGCTACACTCTTGCACCTCTCCAGCCTGTCCTCATCTCTGCTGCCTGACTAATCCACCTCTCTCCTGGATACTCCCCTTTTTCTCCCCTCTGCAAATTACCTCCACTAGCTCCCAACTTTTCAGTGAATCCAGTTCAAACTACTAACACTGACCTACAAATATGAATGAATACATGGAAGTTGTGAGCTTATCTGTCAGATGTCCCACATCGTCTAAACAAGGCCTCATCATGTGAGTCATAAAGGTACAGAAAAGGCAATCGGGTAGGTCGTCCTGTTATTCCGTTACCAGGTCCCGAATAGTGTGACATATCTGCAATAAAGGGACGTCAACAGTCACAAAGTACATATATCATTAGTTCCCATATAAATGGCCTAGGGCTGTCGCCAGGACCGGATGGATCCAGACGGCGATCTCGGAAGGATCAAAGGCATGAGCGTATGCAAACCTGTGGCCGAGCATGGTACGGAGAAGTAAAGTAGAGGGGAAAAGGGGGATTGGTAAAGAGGGCGAGGGGGCAAGCACGGGGAAGGCGGAGGAGAAAGAGAAGGGAAGGGGGGAGAGAAGGAAAGGGGAGAAGAAGAGGTAGTGTAAGAATTAGGAGGGGATGAAAATGGGTAGGGTATGTGCTCTTGCTGTTCCGGGCCCTCAAATCATTGCTTGCAACGGAGGCAGGAATGAGGCTCATTCAGACCAATGGCTGAATGTGTGGCATAGAGATAGATAGGAAGGGAGGGGAGAAGGAAATGGGGAAGTAGTAAAGAGAGAGGAAGGAAGAGGGAGAAAAGAGAACAATAGAGGGAGTAAGGGGGTAGGAGGGCAGGGAGAAAGGGGATCAGAATGCAGAGAAGTGAAAAAGATGGGGGGAAGGGCGAGGAAAAAGGAGAGGAGGGGGGGAGAGGGGAAGGGGGGGAAGGGGAAAGTGGATAAAGGGGGAGTGCTCAAACAGAACCGGCCACTCTAATTAGTACATAAGGTTAAATGGACAAAAGCATAATCCAGGTATTAGCATTCTGCCTCGCGTGGCTAAGCCACGCTCCTCCGATGAGCCCTTCAAGGTAGCACAAGTCCGCGCCCCTCCTCTCCACGGCGAGGGGGAGCGTAGGGATTCATCGGCCATTCCGGAATGGACACCGCAGGGAGATCCAGCCCCTCCAGAAAGGCTCCAAGGTCTTGTGGGCCCAGGAGGATGAAAATCCCCCGCTGATTGCGCACCTGCAACTGGAAGGGGAACCCCCACGAATAAGTGATGTCCCTCTCCCTGAAGGCATCTAGAAGCGGTCTCAGTGCCCTCCGTTTAGAAAGCGTGGCCCTAGGTAAGTCAGCCAGGAGGTGGATCTCTGGCCCCTCAAAATTAACCGGGCCCTTGGTGCGAGCTTGACGTATAATGATTTCTTTGATCTGAAAGCAGTGTAGTCTGCAGATAACGTCTCTGGGGTTATCAGGGTCCATAGATCGGGGCCGCAAAGCACGATGAGCCCTGTAAAACCTGATAGGAGCGTCCGGAGGCCTGTCCATCAGTGAATTTAAAATGGACTGCAAGGTAGGGGCGAGATCCAACGCACCGATGGCCTTCGGGAGGCCACGCACCCTGATGTTATTACGGCAGTCTCGATTTTTAGAGCCCTCCATTAGATTGAACAAAAGTGAGATTTGTTCCAAGTGGGTGTCCAGGATTCTCTGATGGCTGGCTATGGCCTCTGTAGCCACAGATGCTGAGGCCTCGACCACCTACACTCTCTCGGTGAGTTGCGAAACAGTGGTGCTGAGTCCCTGCATTTCCGCCCTGCAGATGTTTTCCAGGCGGGAAATGTATCCCTCCATATTGGACTTGGTCGGGATTTCAGCCATCCTGGAATGCAAATATTTAATCTTCTCCAGTATGGATCCCGAGCCTTGTCGAACGGGGGACGACGGGGTATCTCCCGTGGCCCTACCACTCGATGGCCCAGGAAGCACGGATGGGTCCGAGTGAGCCACTGCACCCTGCATAAATGACATCGCTGGATCCACTGAATCAGTCAAATATTTCTGGATGTTCCCGTCTCTGCCACGGATTCTAACAGAGCAGGCTGGGGTTAGAGATGGTGAGGGACCCCGTTTACTTTTAGAAGCTTTCTCCCCTGGCATAACAGAGGTTATGGAGGGCTCACAGGGATCCATATGCACCCCAATGGAGAGGTAGAAAGACAGTCCAGGGGTGAATAAGGACAGTCCAAGGGGCACACAATTATGGAGGGAAATGAGATAAGGTCCTCTGATGGGGGCAGTGCCGGGGTCCTCCACTATTAGATGGTCTTAGGGACACAGTGGTGCTGGTGATGGTATAAACACTGCAACCCCCGCAATGACAATAACAGAGATTGTGTAAAAGTCACTTATCTGTCCCTGGGATCTGCGTCCTCCAGAGATGGGTTCCAGGTGCAGCTGGCTGGTTAAATGGAAAGCTGCGCAGGGCCACAGGCGGCACTGGCAGAGTCCCGCCGTCAGGAAAAAGCGCCCGCCTGAGCCCTCACAGTCTCCACTCACCAAGGGCACCTACAAATTGTCCTCGCCGGTTAAATAGCTCACCAAGGGCTGGCGCAGCGGGCGCAAGTAGATCCGAAGTTCAAAGCGCCACAGGGCGCTGCATGTGCTGGGAAGCTGTTAGGTAGATGAGGAAGCCGTGGCCATCTTGAGAAGTCACCGTGCCTCTTCAGCAGCATGGGTAAAACAGCCATTTTCAAGAGCGGTGCTGCGCTCACACAGGACAGGCAAGCTCCAGGGGGACAGGAGCTCTAACAGAGTGATAATCTGCCGTTATTGCTCTTCTTGCAGCCGGATCCTGGTGAGATAAACCCCGAGGGCCGCAGGAGCTCTAGCAGCAGCGTCCTGTCGGTCCATCACCAGGCCACGCCCCCGACCAAGTATTTTTTAAAGAGGACCTGTCACCCCCTTGGTGCTTTCCAAAGTGAAAGCACCCCTAAATGCAGCGTGCCTGCTGCATTCAGGGAAGGGGTCCCCCATGTATCTAGCCCCCCTGTAAGTTGTACAAAACACTTTAGGAAGTGTATAGATAAAGAGTCCAAAGGGACTCACTCAGTAATGAGTACTCGCTGCTCCCTGGTGTTATCCCCGCCTCCAGCCCTCTCTGTGCCACCTCTAGCCCCCTCTGTGTCACCTCCTCTATGGGTCTCCCCTCCTCAGCCGCTCAATGCTCCTCTGTGTCTGAAGTCACGCAGACGCAGAGCGAGCAATGGGCGGGAGCGGGTCCCAGCAGCTGAAATGCCTCCTGCCGGTGACATCAGCGCTGGAGCCCGCCCTGCTCCAGTTTATGCTGTACATACATAATCTAGAGTAAGCGGGCTAGAGACATGGGGGACCCCTTCCTTGAATGCAGCAGAAACACTACATTCAGGGGTGCTTTCACTTTGGAAAGCACCAGGGGGGTGACAGATCCTCTTTAAGGCTATATTCAAATTTGTCTAAGATTTAATTACTCAAATACCTCTAAAAATAAGAAAATGAAGCAAATACTTTTGATGACAAATATGGTACTGTTTTGTTTTGTATCTACAGTGCCTATGAAGATCAATGTGTTTCCATGATTACAGATTGCAAACAACCCTGTATAATCTGATTCTGCACTAATGCTCAACACTATTGAATGTATCTAAGTACAAAGTATTTCTCAGATAGAACAGGATGTGTCTGCATGTTTCATAGTTGGTAACTACAAATTTTCTTAGCAGGTTTTGAAGTAATAAAAATATTTGTAAGGTTAAACATAGACTTTATTTATTTTGTTTCACTAACGTGATTTGTTTATTTGCCCTTTCATTAGTTATCATATATGTGACATACTCACCAGTTGTTATCTTCTCCCATTTTCAGTGGTCCATTACAGCACCATGTGATTACATTTGTAACCTGCCAGACCTCTGTGTGGAATGGCGGTTAATGTATCAGTTTATGAGACTCAGAACCAGGCTCTCTACCTTCCTTCATAGACTTCATTGAGAAGATTCCAAAAGTGATCTCTGCTCCACAAAGCAGGCCCGGCATCAGCACCCGGCATACCCAGGCAGGTGCCAGGGCCCTGTAGCAGTGAGGGGACCCACTCACTGTCTGTGAGCAGAAGCAGTGAGGAGACCCACTCACACACACAACTGCCCTCTCTACCTCTCTTTTACTCCTGCTGTGTACTAATCACATAGATCACTGCAGAGCAGGAGAGAAGATTACCGGGAGCTGAACGGAAGTTAAACGTCCTTACAGGTCCAGTCATGTGACTGATCACGTGACTGAAATCAAAATCCTGGAACATCCTACAGCTACACAATTTCCTGCTCTGCACCGATCAAGAACAGCTAGATGTGATAATGAATATTGTGTGTGGGGTTGTGTGTGTGTATCTGTATGTTCATTATATGTATTGACCTTGTAGTAGAGCTGTGTGTGTGTATCTGTATGTGCATTATGTTTTGTCCATGAAGTAGAGCAGTGTGTGTATCTGTATATGCATTATATTTAATGTCCATGTAGTTGAGCTGTGTGTGTGTAGTTTATATGTAGTGTTCATGTAGAAGGGTTGTGTGTTTGTATGTGCATGTAGAAAAGCTACAGTATGTGTGCAGTATGCATGTAGCAGAGCTCTGTGTGTCTGTATGTGCATGTATTGTGCATGTAGCAGAGCTGTATATATCTGTACACTACCATTCAAAAGTTTGGGGTCACCCACACAATTTTGTGTTTTCCATGAAAACTCTTACTTTTATTTATCAAATGATTTGCAAAATGAATAGAAAAGATAGCCCAGACATTGACAAGGTTAGAAATAATGATTTTTATTTGAAATAATAATTTTCTCCTTCAAACTTTGCTTTCGTCAAAGAATGCTGGCTTTGCAGCAATTACACCATTGCAGACCTTTGGCATTCAAGCTGTTATTTTGCTGAGGTAATCTTAAAAAATTTCACCCCATGCTTCCTGAAGCCCCTCCCACAAGTTGGATTGGCTTGATGGGCACTATTTGCGTACCATACAGCCAACCTGCTCCCACAACAGCTCAATGGGGTTGAGATCTGGTGACTGCGCTGGCCACTCCATTACAGATAGAATACCAGCTGTCTGCTACTTCCCTAAATAGTTCATGCATAATTTGGAGGTGTGCTTTGGGTCATTGTCCTGTTGTAGGATGAAATTGGCTCCAATCAAGTGCTGTCTACAGGGTATGGCATGGTGTTGCAAAATGGAGTGATAGTCTTCCTTATTTAAAATCCTTATTCAAAATCCCTTTTACCTTGTACAAATCTCCCACTTTACCAGCACCAAAGCAACCCCAGACCATCACATTACGTCCACCATGCTTGACAGATGGCGTCAGGCACTCTTTCAGCATCTTTTCAGTTGTTCTGCATCTCACAAATGTTCAGCTGTGTGATCCAAACATCTCAAACTTTGATTCGTCTGTCCATTAAACCTTTTTCCAATGTTCCTCTGTTCAATGTCTGTGTTCTTTTGCCCATATTAATCTTTTAGTCTCAGATATGGCTTATTTTTTGTCACTCTGCCCTGAAGGCCAGCATCCAGAAGTTGCCTCTTCACTGTAGACGTTGAGACTGGCGTTTTGCGGGTACTATTTAAAGGGATCCTGTCACCTCAAAATCGCTTCCTAAGCTATCAAAACATGTTCCTGCAGCATCCCATCACTAATCCCACACTCATTTTGGCTCAGAAATGCATCCTGTGAAAGTGTAGAAAAACATTTTATAACTTACTCATTAGTGATGATAATGAGCTGTGGCTATATTCTTTAGTCACTAAGGCTGGCCATCTTCGTCATAATATCACGCCTTAATAGGCGTGATCTTCAATGCATATTGTAATCAGCACCTCCCAGCTCTCTTCGGCGCTGCCTGGGCTGCAATGGGGCTGTAATGAAGCGGATCGCGTCATTTCCGGCATCGGGTGACGTCAGTACACCCACGTCGCATGTGCAGTGCGGGGCTTGAAGCCTACAGAGCGGCGCGGGTGTACTAACGTCACCCGATGCCGGAAATGACGCAATTCGCGTCATTACAGCCACATTGCACCCCAGGCAGCGAAGAGGAGAGCTGGGAGGCGCTGATTACAATATGCATTTAGGATCACGCCTATTAAGGCGTGATATTATGACGAAGATGGCCAGCCTTAGTGACTATAGAATATAGCCACAGCTCATTATCATCACTAATGAGTATGTTATATAACGTTTTTCTACACTTCCACAGGATGCTTTTCTGAGCCAAAAGGAGTGTGGGATTAGTGATGGGATGCTGCAGGGACATGTTTTGATAGCTTAGGAGGTGATTTGGGGGTGACAGGATCCCTTTAATGAAGCTGCCAGTTGAGGAGCTGTCATTCGTCGATTTTTTAAACTAGAGACTCTAATGTACTTGTCTTGTTGCTCAGTTGTGCATTGAGCCTCCCACTTCTCTTTCACTCTGGTTAGAGCCTGTTTGGGCTCTCTTCTGAAAGGAGTAGGACACAACCATTGTAGGAAATCTTCAGTTTCTTGGCAACTTCTCGCATGGAATAGTCTTCATTTCTAAGAACAAGAATAGACTTTTGAGTTTCACATGAAAGTTCTCTTTTTCTGGCCATTTTGAGAGTTTTATAGAACAAACAAATGTAATGCTCCAGATTTTAACTAGCTCAAAGCAAGGTCAATTTTATAGCTTCTCTAATCAGCCAAACCATTTTCAGCTGTGCTAACATACTTGTACAAGAGTTTTCTAGGGTTTTCTAAACATCCATTAGCCTTCTTACACAGTTAGCAAACACAATGTAGCATTAAAATACTGGAGTGGTGGTTGCTCGAAATGGGCCTCTATACACCTATGTAGATATTGCATTAAATAGTCATTTACCACATTAACAATGTATAGAGTGTATTTCTGATTCATTTAATGTTAGCTTTATTGAAAAAAAAAGTGTTTTTCTTTCAAAAATAAGGAAATTTCTGAATGACCCACACTTTTGAATGGTAGTGTATGTGCATTTAGTGTTCATGTAGCAGAGTTTTGTATGTAGTGTGCATTTAGCAGAGCTGTGTATGTAGTGTGCATGTAGCTGAGCTGTGTGCATCTGTATGTGCATGTAAGTGTATGTAGCAGAACTGTGTTGGTGTGCATGTGACAGAGATGTGTGTCTATATGCTCATGTAGCAGAGCTGTGTGTGCCTATATGTTCATGTAGAAAAGCCCTGTGTGTCTATATGTGCATGTAACAGAGCTGTATATGTCTATTTGTTCATGTAGCAAAGTCATGTATGTCAATTGTAATATGAGACAGAAGCGGCACTCGACCAGATAAAGTTGTAAATATGTAAAATATAAAATACAAGACAGAAGTGATACTCTCACCAGGTATGTTTGGCAAAGATGCTGTTGGTTTCAAGAGCAATGCAGGAACAAGACAACACATGTGCGCTTCATAAAATCCTGTTATAAAATGGCTGCTGCTACCTAGGAATGCGGAAAGGCTTACCCACAATACACTACAGTCTTAAAGGAGAAGACACAGACTAATGCAGGTAATACTGCCAGATGGTGCTAATCGCATTTAACATCACAACAAGATAACATGTCACATTACACAGGTTATAACAAGTAGCAAATTTAGCATCACCTTCTCTCACTAAGTCTAAATGGGCAGAACAACCTTCGTGAAACTTACACACATGACCACTAACCAGGGTCATATTTGTCATTTATGCTGCCCTTGCAACTTTTAGTTCTGCGCCCCTGTTGATAAGTCAGACTAAAGGTTCCATTACACGGCACGACGTTAAAATGATGTTGGCAACGATTTCACGGGAGCGCGGTCGTTTCCGACATCATTTTGACATCGTTGGTGAGATGTCACATGTCTAGATATTGTGGACGACTCACCAATGATGTAGTGAGCAGGTATCGTTTGCACAACCCAGCGAACGATATCTGTTCATTGCTGTGAATGGGCGAAGTCGTAAATTACATTGTTATCGCGGTGTCACACACAACGATATAGCAGGTTGGCTGATCGTTTATCGTGTGATTTGAGAACACGGCGTTTAAGGCCCCGTTACACGGCACAATCTCCTTAACGATATCGCTCAAACGTCACGGTTTGGAGTCGTTCAAGCTACATCGTTAAGGACGTCGTTGCGTATAACACCGAGATTTGATTATGATAAATCGTTGAATCATTGATCTCAGATTTGAGAACATATTTTCAAGTCAGACGATCCACGATCAGCCAACCTGCTGGATCGTTTTGTGTGATACCGTGATAACCATGTCGTTCACAACTTTGCCCTATACACATCAGTGAACAAGTATCGTTCACAGGGTTGTGCGAACGATACCTGCTCACTACATCGTTAGTGCGTTGTCCACGATATCGATATCTATACGTGTGACATCTCACCAGCGATGTTGAAAGGATGTTGGAAACTACCGCGCTCCCGCAAAATCGTTGCCAACATCGTTTCAACATCGTTCCGTGTAATGGTACTTTAAGAGTATGTGCGTGCAACATCTTTTTCAGGCAGATCTGCTCCATTGCCCGCATGAAAAAGCCCTAAATAAACTCTAAAAAGCCTGGCAAGATAGCTGCTGGCTGAATGATCAGATAGCTGTCTATATGTATGGAGGCATCAGTTAAACACTTGCTCAGCTGACAAATACGACCTAATTCTGATGGCTTCATTATCTGCCTGGCACAATGAACCGATCAAGTGTCACAATCTAATTAAAGATTACAATATCTACATTGAAAACGAACCGAGAACCATCATCAGTACACAACTACATAACCAGAATCATCATAAGCACAAAAATACCACAATCACCATTAATACACTAGTACATCACCAAGTCCATCATCAGTCCATGACATCACAAGAACAACAATTAGTACATGAATACATTACCAGAACCACAGTCAGTACATGACTACATAACCAGAACAATCATTAGTATAGAAATACAGAACCACTGTCAGTACATGAATACATCACAAAGATTAGTATAGTGATCACTTTCACTGTCAGATTAGCCCCTAGAAAATAAACTTGTGTTGCATAAAACTGCAATTCCCAGCATTTCCTTAATACTGTGTGCATGGCCCACTGAAACTTGGAGCACACCAATTTTGGGCAGAGCTTGCTCGTACCAATGGAGCGCTGTCAATCAAGATGGTGGGCTGCCTTTAATTTGCAAATAGGGTGTAATGTTGCACCAAAACACAGGCATGGAGGATGATTGAATGCAGTGTCCCAGTATTCAGTGAATACTGGGACACTGCCGTCCGCGTTGACACCCTTGTTTATATAGAAAGTCTGGGGGAGGGGGAGAAATACTATATAAAAAAATTTTTTTTTTTAGAACTCAACTCTGGTCCCACCCTCTGTGACCTGCAGCCCTAGGCATGTGCCCTCCAGTGCCTAGTGGTAACAAAGGCAAAATCCCTGGAGTTGAGCTTTACCTCTACTGAAAAGTTATAGTTATTTTATTTTTCCTATTAAGAGAGAATTAAAGTTTGGAATCACAGTTTTTTATTTTATTTTTAAACATCAAAATAATAAAGTACACTACCCCTTCCTGGTACATATTCTTCTGCCTTTAGTTAAAAAAAAAAAACTGCATCAAAAACTAAAAGTTTGTTTGTAAAACAAGGCAAACTTACTTGGTGTACATATCAGCCTTAAACGTGTTCTGGAAATAAAAGGTAGGAGTATGATCGGTCTGAGATATTAGTCATGAACATGGAATATGCCATTGATAGACTGTACACACTACTAAGGATCAATGCGCTGTGGCTATGGTGAGGAAGGGAAAAAAAACCAATGACACTAAATGGGTCTAGAAATTATCATCTCACTGAATCCTGAAGGAGCTAAAAGCAACGAGCCTGGACAGGCCATTCTGAGATATACAGATGTGCTGACAACACCACTTACTAGTGACAGCATTAATTCCCACAGCTGGGACACACTGCCTATTCTCCGGGACAACCATCAGAGGTGAGCTGGACATAAATAGAAGGTTGAAAATGAGAACTCATTCTAAGATGCAGTGGAAAGCGAAGGGCAAGATGCACAAATTCAAAGCAAAAAACACAAGATGGTGAACAGACCAAAGCTTTTAAATAGAAATGACATTTATTTTTTCCTGGATCAAAATGTATAGATAAAATGAGGAGAATTATGTTTCATCACCAAGGAACGAAAATGTTCTAAAACAATATTAATGCAAATTACAACTAATGTTCCTGAAGCTAACTCTTTTAATAGAATGTATTTTAATAGAATGTGTTGTATTTTTTAATGAGTTACAAACCTATATTATATTTTCCCATTAGTAAACACAGTAAATAATTACAGCATATACAATAAAGGAAACTACTATGTAACAATGAGACAGCCATAAACAAAGAATATATCGATGGCAATCACAATTTAAAGGTTTAAAAACAATATTTATATATTTATAGAAATTATTTTTTTAATTTTTAATTTTACATAAAACATCAGTTGAATAGTTACTGTAAATTACTTCTCAACAATGAAATTGTGCTCATACTCAATGATTAATAAATAAAAATATTTTGAATGCATTGTTTCCATTTTTTCATCGGTACCATATCATTAACGTTTGTATTGATCCTGTAACTTTCATAACGTTCATGACTTTTCCTTCTTGATATTGCAATTTCAATGTTATGGCATGTATAATAAAAAATGTCTACCATATAATGTTACGTACAGTATAATGAAAAATATGTCCATTATGTAATGTTATGGAGTGTATAATGAAAAAAATGTCCACTATATCGCATTGTAGAAAGCACATTAGTATCAGTTATATTTGATTTTTTTTAAACTGATATATGAACGTTATATACAGCAGGGAAAATTTAAAGGGGTTGTCTATTATTTGAACAACCACTTCTCAATCTGAGGATTTACCCCTGAAAAATCAAAAAAATTCTACTCCCTCCAGCGATGGCGATGTTCTGTCTCAGCACTCTTTCTCACGAGGCTCATGTGAGGTTGTTACATCACAGAGCCCTGTGTCAAATCACTGCCAGCTTCACTTTCCCTGCCATCGAAAATATCAAACATCAATAGGAAATGAGGGAGCAACGGTAATCCTGACTTCCTCTTGATGGTTGAATCATCCAAAGATGTGGAGAGTGAATCTGGCGCTGATTAGGCGCAGGACTCATGTGATTTATCAACCTCACGTGAGCCCCTGGAGAGAGAGCACCAACACAACCAGAATGATGTCCATGGCCACCATCATGGCATTACTGCCATTAGTGGTGTATGGGGCCCAATGAAGAGGTGAGCCCAGGACCGGGCCAATTGCTTTGCAATTTATTAAGATCCAGGCTTGGGTCCCAGTCACTGCTGCAGCCCGCACATCTGTACCACCCATATAGTAGAGGGAGCCGGTCACTTCCGACAATATTGATGTCATACATTGCCAGCCCACCCTCTATTGATTCTGAAGTTTGAACTGAGCATGTGCTAAAGAGGCTGCTGTTCGCAGTACAAACAGAAACTTACCGTCGAAGAATGAAGTCACTGCAAGGAGAAGAGGATCCTCCAATCACCATCGAGCGTGCCAAGACTTGAATCTTCTGTCTTGAGTGTCGTAGCCTCACGTGGCTGGTAAATATGTGATGTGTGAGTGTGTCTGTCTTCTGGCTTCTGTTCTCTGATTGTACACAGCACCATACTATTTATACAGGACCACACTACTATATTACAGTGCATCTGTAAATAGATATTATATATACAATATTATTGCTGTTAGGACCTATTTGTGCCTAATGTCTTCATTGTATATCCTGTTTGTTTGATCCATACTGGTGCACTATATGTGGCACCCCACCGGTCTGGTCTCCACAAAGGGATACTGATTCAATGAGGGGAAAATGGGATGGTGAACTCAGACCCCCACCAAACACACCCACACACCCTAGGACCCAGAGGACCATGGGCGAACTGCGGGGGGAGGGCCCAGTCAAAAGGGCACAAGGGAAGAACAGACAGCGGGAAGTGAGTTAGTTAGTTACTGAGTAGGATTCAGTAAGTGAGGAGCAAGCTGAAGCCAAGTGTGCAGGCAAGAACAGAGAGAACCCCAGGGGTACAGATGGGGGGACTAAGATAGTCGGACGGAGGGGTTGGTCAAGAGCCAGGGATCTGGCCCTGAAAGAGGACCCATGGATGCTAGAATCGGGGCACTATGTGCATATGTGCAGAGGCCCTGACAGGAGAGGCAAAGAAGAAGTAGCGCTGGGAGAGTGACCAGAGAACGGAGAGGCACATGATGGGGTTCTGGGCAAGCTATCCCAGTTCCTTGTGGACAGGCCAGACTGGACTTGGTAGAGAGAAGCACCCGGTGGCCAGTTGCAACCTCAGTGGGTAAACCGGGTACAGAATTCCAACGTTGTGTGAGACTGATTCTTTCTCCCGCCTGCAGAGCCTCTCGACTGCAAGTGCAAATGAGACACAGAGGCCCAGCATAACCACGGCCTTACACACTCTTTCAACTAAACACATCTGTCCAGGGTTCTGCTTCACCTACGGGGAGCGACGACATCAGGCTGCCATACCAACAACCCCGGGGGTCTGACCTGCAGCGTCGGTCCATGCTGATCAAGAACTGTAGGTGGCATCACGAACATTCCCCCTATAAACTTTATTCCCATCCAACACATCACAGAACCTGATCCCCAGCCAGACAGTGTACTGACTCTCCCGGGGTCACGGAAGCCGGGTCTCAGACCACTGTGAATCTCCAGCAGTACTGTTAGCTCAGTTCCGAGTAGCCATGGCCCTGGGGTTGGGCGAGTCATATACGTATCAGGGTCTAATACTGATATATACTATTTATACTGGTACATTTATCCTTGGTTCATAGGACCCATTACATTTATATATTACTTCATCTATTTACATAAGCACTAGCATTGTCAAATAGGACTTTTTCCTCTCCATCAGACCTTATAGGCAATAACATACCTATTTGTCATTTTTTCCATCTATTGCCCTTACAACCATCTTTTACCCTGGTTTATTTATAATTTTGCTTAGGCCACTGGAGCTCAGTGAGGGACAGATGTTCGTATCATTGACACAGAGCCATCTCCCCTTAACAGGGGGATGGCTGCATCACAGTGAGGGAGAAATTATTGTATCTGTGATACAGCATGGGCATGGTGAAGTAGGTGACTTTGCTCATTGCACTGAGCTGCTCAATTAGCTGTTTGGTGTATTTACAGTGCTTGCTTTGAATACAAGGGGAGTGTCTCCCCTTCTTAACAAAATGCTAACTTGGTGTATATTAAAAACTGTTAGCATTCTACAGCCCAGATACACATATAAATTATAAAAAAAAAAAGGCTGGACAACTCTTTTAACAGTCTAATATCATGTCTGTGACTGGACCATGGCTAATTTAAAATGAATACATTGTATATTAAATGCCCTATGTTTTACAAGCACCCGACTTCGTATAGTAAATGTGGCCCTGCCACCAATGGCCATTCAATCCCTTTGAAGCTTCCAGTTATGACAAATTTCACCCTCTGTGTTCTCATGGAGACCCCTTGGATCTCAGTTTCTGTAATCAAAATAAGTAAAGATTATGCCTCTTTGTGTAAATGTGCAGATTAATAATGTTACCTTTACTATTGCTATTATACAATTATTCCTACAAACACATATCTCCTTCACACTTTATGTAATAAAATAATAAACAGACTGTTTTCTAATAGACTGACATGTCCAGAAGATATCCCTTTTCAGCAGTCACCTCATTATCATAACAAGAGGATACAATGAGGATAGCAGAATCCACCACTCACAGTAGGTAGTATCACAGCTCACCTCTTCCCCTTCTACACAATTACATCTACATGTCACCAAATCTGAGAACATGTATAAAAAACGTTTCCAAGTAAAATCCTCTATAATGTCTTGTGATATACTGTATACACTGTACATGCATATGTACAATGTCCATATCTCCAAACAGGCAAGACAGCAGCTTCCATAAATTACAGAAAACAGAATAAATAATCGCAATCAGAAAAACAGATAATAAAAAATTATTATATAATCTGTTTTCAACTAGTCAACAAAATGTATGTGACACATTCACTTATAGAAAAAGAAATAAAAGTATATCTAAAAAGATTATTGGACATTTTTAATGGGTTAGAGTAGGGCCCTGCCAAAAGAGTCTTCCTTGTTGTGGTGACAGGCTTAAAAAGTCTTTTGGCCAAAACAAAAGCTGATGGCTATGTATGTGATATTGTGTTCGATCGGAACTGGTAATGTGGAATTAGTGAGGATGTGGTGCAGAAGTGGAGTTTTTCCTAGAGTGGCAGTGTGACTGTGGAAGGTTCGAGGGGTGGAGGCTGAGCTGGGGTGGAGGTTGTGTCTCAAGAGGGTCCCAACATTTTGTCAGTATGAGGTCCTGAAATTCCTAGTAGCAGCCCTGACGGCACCAGTACAGTATGTGAGTAGAAGTTTTTTTTTTTCATCATAGCAGGGGTAAACACTTAAACTAAGGAGTAGTCCGAATAGTATGCACTCAGGAAATAGTTTTTTTTCAAATCATGCTTTATATGATTTTCTTTTTTACATTTTCCCATATCAATATCTTTAATGTAAACAAATCCTAAAATGTTGTCATGTTTACTTACTAGTCATTTAGACTAGTAATTACTCTGATGTTTCCTGATTAGTAGGAGAATTAAATACAAGAGAACTTAAATGGATCCATAATACCTGTGTGCAGAATTATTAGGCAAGTTGTATTTTAGAGGATTTTTTTATTATTGATCAACAACTATGTTCTCAATCAACCCAAAAGGCTCATAAATATCAAAGCTTAATATTTTTGGAAGTTGGAGTGGTTTTTTTTAGATTTGGCTATCTTAGGAGGATATCTGTTTGTGCAGGAAACTCTTACTGTGTAGAATTATTAGGCAAGTTAATAAAAAACAAATATATTCCCATCTCATGTGTTTATTTTCACCAGGTAAACTAATATAACTGCAAAAAATGTAGGAAAAAACATTTCTGACATGCAAAAACAAAACACAAAAAAAATTAGTGACCAATATAGCCACCTTTCTTTATGATGACACTCAGCAGCCTTCCATCCATAGATTCTGTCAGTTGCTTGATCTGATTACGATCAACATTGTGTGCAGCAGCCACCACAGCCTCCCAGACACTGTTCCGAGAGGTGTACTCTATTCCCTCCCTGTAGATCTCACATTTTAGGAGGGAACACAGGTTCTCTATGGGGTTCAGATCAGGTGAACAAGGAGGCCATGTCATTATTTTTTCTTCTTTTAGACCTTTACTGGCCAGCCACGCCTTGGAGTAGTTGGATGCATGTGATGAAGCATTGTCCTGCATGAAAATTATGTTTTTCTTGAACGATACCGACTTCTTATGTACCACTGCTTGAAGAAGTTGTCTTCAGAAACTGGCAGTAGGTCTGGGAGTTGAGCTTCACTCCATCCTCAACCTGAAAAGGTCCCACAAGTTCTTCTTTGATGATACCAGCCCATACCAGTACTCCACCTCCACCTTGCTGGCGTCTGAGTCGGAGTGGAGCTCTCTGCCCTTTACTGATTCAGCCTCTGGCTCATCCATTTGGCCCATCAAGAGTCACTCATATTTCATCAGTCCATAAAACCTTTGAAAAATCAGTCTTAAGATATGTCTTGGCCCAGTCTTGACGTTTTATCCATGTTTCTTGTTCAAAGGAGGTCGTTTTTCAGCCTTCCTTACCTTGGCCATGTCCCTGAGTATAGCACACCTTGTGCTTTATGATACGCCAGTAACGTTGCAGCTCTGAAATATGGCAAAACTGGTGGCAAATGGCATCTTCGCAGCTTCTTGCGACCCTGTTGGATATTTGCCATGAAACGCTTGATTGTTCGTGATCACGCTTCAAATGTTTGGCAATTTCAAGACTGCTGCATCCCTCTGCAAGAGTTCTCACAATTTTGGACTTTTCAGAGCCTGTCAAATCTCTCTTCTGACCCATTTTGCCTAAGGAAAGGCATTTGCCTAATAATAAGCACACCTTATATAGGGTGTTGATGTCATTACACCACACCCCACACCATTACAGAGATGCACATCACCTGATTTACTTAATTGGTGGTTGGCTCTCAAGCCTATACAGCTTGGAGTAGGACAACATGTATAAAAAGTGTCATGTGATCAAAATACTCATTTGCCTAATAATTCTGCACACAGAGTAGAGAATAAAAATCCTCCACTCCCATTAGAGAATACATAAATACAAAAACGAACAATAGAGATTACAGAAATTATATAGGCAGATCCACAACCCCATATATCCATATAGTGTGGAGTTAATATCAAGTATAAAAGGCTTTATACAAGAAAGCCAATAGTAAGTTCTGAAGTCCCATAAGAAAAGGAAGAGGCAGGGATATACACTGAGCAAAGTCACATTATGTGATGAAACTCACCCATGAATGTACTGTAGGCTGGTCATGGTCCCTTACAATTGTTTCGTGGTAATCACTTCTTCAGGGGGTGGACCCTGGGACCTTGCTCAGTCTCTCCCCTGACTTACATCAGCGCTGGTTACTGTCTCGAGGGGCTCTGTTTTTCCTGTCTTCCTCTGCACCTTTAATTCCTTTTCTTTGTGATTCCTTCATACTGTGGGTGATTTTACTGTGCTGTGCCCTGTTTTCCACAAATAAATTATACCTTTTGCAGTACTGTTTCTTTGGAATCTGGGTTCTTTATCAGCAGGGTATATTTTTGACACATGGTTAAACCCTAGTTAACCCATTGTTCGTTTTTGTACTTATGTATTCCTGATTAGTAGAAATCATAATTTTCTTAAGCAGTTATCTCATTATATCACAAACCGAATAACATTAACAGTTAATACTAGCTTTCACACATCAGATATGTCCAGTGTTTTGTTTTATGTCAGAGCTAAACACAACTGATGACAAAGTAGCAGTATACAGGGTTGCTGTCCAGAGCCAGATCAAATATTGCTGGATGCTACATTTCTTAATCTGCCCCTATGGCCAGTAGGCATTACTATTATGCAGGAGGCAACCATACAACCAGATGAATCAAAACAATGTTGAGATATATATATATATATCTCTATGGGTTTGTTCCTAATCATCTGGCTCATTAGTTGTTGCAGAAGAATAGTTCTACAGCCAAATAAAAAAACATTGAATGCAGCATTTTTATTTTTATTCCATCTGGCTATGAAAACATGAACAGTGCACAAAGTGGATAACTAAAATGAAACTGTTTGGACATAATGACCATTATTAAAGGGGAACTCCAGTGAGAGAAAACTTTTTAGTACAGTTCCTGCCCTGCTACATGATGAAGCAGAGCCATACACTGCAGTTCTAGGATCTATAGATCTCTTATAATTCAATAAAATCATACCTGCTCCTCTGCTCTGGCCCCCACCTCATGGAACCTAAAATCTTTAACCTGACAGCTTCATGCAGGAGCAGAGAACAGGAGGTGTGTCAGGGGCTGCAGGATCATCCTACAGTCCAGTTAGGAGTGATTATAATCCATTGAAAGTTGGAGAGATAAGAAGATACCATGTTCCCATGGATTAGGGTAGACCATGCAGAGCTGAATCGATTAATGTAATGATTTGCCTCTGCTCGTAGCCTGACAATAACAGAACACATCATGCATCATCATACAGCAGAGGATCACAGCATGTATTTGTATCTGCTTGGTGACATGACTGCTATTTGAGGCCTGGATCCCCCAACCCCCGTCACATAGAATGATATATCAGGGGCTGGATTGTATGTGTGAGCATGGGGTTGGTGGCCACACCCTCTCCCTATACAGAAATGTGAGGGGAGTAAATGCAGGCTGATCCTGCAGCTCCCAGCATCCATGCCTCCGACACACCTCCCCTTCTCACCAGCAGCATGAAGCTGACATGCTGAAATTTAGGCTCCATGAGGTGGGGGCCAGATCAGAGGAGCAGGTATGATTTTATCGATTTATAAGAGATCTATAGATCCTAGAACTGCAGTGTATGGCTCTGCTTCATCAGGTAGCAGGGCAGGGACTGTACTAAAAAGTTTTCTCTCACTGGAGGACCCATTTAATGTTTGCTGAAAGTATATCTCTAAATGTTGTTAACAGCAGATCTGACAACATAGCTGTCACCACAAATGTACAGAAAATCTCAAAATATGAAAAATATGAAAAGAGCAGTCTCCATAAGGTTGATAGCAAGTTCCCAGACCAGGATATAATTAGTATTTGTCTTAGCATTTGTATTATTTTAGAGGCTGTTGGTTGTGTGTATATAACATAGCGGCTGTGAGCTGTGTAAATATAATAGAGGCTGTGGGTTGTATTTAGATAATATAGAGGCTACGGGCTGTATCAATAAAATATAGAGGTTGCATGCTGTGGGCAATATATCTAATATATAAAGCTGAATGTGTGTGTGTATGTACAGTTAGGGCCAGAAATATTTGGACAGTGACACAATTTTCGCGAGTTGGGCTCTGCATGCCACCACATTGGATTTGAAATGAAACTTCTACAACAGAATTCAAGTGCAGATTGTAACGTTTAATTTGAAGGGTTGAACAAAAATATCTGATAGAAAATGTAGGAATTGTACACATTTCTTTACTAACACTCCACATTTTAGGAGGTCAAAAGTAATTGGACAAATAAACATAACCCAAACAAAATATTTTTATTGTCAATATTTTGTTGCAAATCCTTTGGAGGCAATCACTGCCTTAAGTCTGGAACCCATGGACATCACCAAACGCTGGGTTTCCTCCTTCTTAATGCTTTGCCAGGCCTTTACAGCCGCAGCCTTCAGGTCTTGCTTGTTTGTGGGTCTTTCCGTCTTAAGTCTGGATTTGAGCAAGTGAAATGCATGCTCAATTGGGTTAAGATCTGGTGATTGACTTGGCCATTGCAGAATGCTCCACTTTTTTGCACTCATGAACTCCTGGGTAGCTTTGGCTGTATGCTTGGGGTCATTGTCCATCTGTACTATGAAGCGCCGTTCAATCAACTTTGCAGCATTTGGCTGAATCTGGGCTGAAAGTATATCCCAATACACTTCAGAATTCATCCGGCTACTCTTGTCTGCTGTTATGTCATCAATAAACACAAGTGACCCAGTGCCATTGAAAGCCATGCATGCCCATGCCATCACGTTGCCTCCACCATGTTTTACAGAGGATGTGGTGTGCCTTGGATCATGTGCCGTTCCCTTTCTTCTCCAAACTTTTTTCTTCCCATCATTCTGGTACAAGTTGATCTTTGTCTCATTTGTACATAGAATACTTTTCCAGAACTGAGCTGGCTTCTTGAGTGTTTTTCAGCAAATTTAACTCTGGCCTGTCTATTTTTGGAATTGATGAATGGTTTGCATCTAGATGTGAACCCTTTGTATTTACTGTCATGGAGTCTTCTCTTTACTGTTGACTTAGAGACAGATACACCTACTTCACTGAGAGTGTTCTGGACTTCAGTTGATGTTGTGAACGGGTTCTTCTTCACCAAATAAAGTATGCGCCGATCATCCACCACTGTTGTCATCCGTGGACGCCCAGGCCTTTTTGAGTTCCCAAGCTCACCAGTCAATTCCTTTTTTCTCAGAATGTACCCAACTGTTGATTTTGCTACTCCAAGCAAGTCTGCTATCTCTTTGATGTTTTTTTTCTTTTTTTTCAGCCTCAGGATGTTCTGCTTCACCTCAATTGAGAGTTCCTTGACCGCATGTTATCTGGTCACAGCAACAGCTTCCAAATGCAAAACCACACACCTGGAATCCACCCCTGACCTTTTAACTACTTCATTGATTACAGGTTAACGAGGGAGACGCCTTCAGAGTTAATTGCAGCCCTTAGAGTCCATTGTCCAATTACTTTTGGTCCCTTGAAAAAGAGGAGGCTATGCATTACAGAGCTATGATTCCTAAACCCTTTCTCCGATTTGGATGTGGAAACTCTCATATTGCAGCTGGGAGTGTGCACTTTCAGCCCATATTATATATATAATTGTCTTTCTGAACATGTTTTTGTAAACAGCTAAAATAACAAAACTTGTGTCACTGTCCAAATATTTCTGGCCCTAACTGTATGTGTGTATGTATGTATGTATGTATATCCAGGATTGGCATCTACACCGTCGCAACTACAGCCACAAAATTTTGCACAGTCACACGTCTGGACCCCAAGAGCGTCATAGGCTATGTTGTGAGGCGAAATTTTAACGCTGCGCATTCCAGTTCACCAAACAATTTTGCCCCTATCTACATAATGGGGAAAAAGTGAGTGGAAAAGTGTTGGAGGAAAATCGACAGCTGTCAGCTATAGCCACAAAATTTTGCACAGTCACACGTCTGGACCCCGGGAGCGTCATAGGCTATGTTGTGAGGTGAAATTTTAACCCCGTGCATTCCAATTCACCAAACAATTTTGCCCCTATCCACATAATAGGGAAAAAGTGACAGTTACCAGTTGACAGTTGTGAATGAGAGGGGCTTAATGATAGCGCCAAAGACTAACAGCACATACCAGCATATAGTCACTAAGGTGGGGCCCCAACATGAAATATTCACCACGCACGGGGGCATGTATACACACCACACGCACACAAAGAGTAACAGTGAGTGTATAGTCGCTAAGGTGCAGCCCCAACATTGGATACTCACCACACACCCGAACAAACGCACACACCACAAAGAGACACACACAGCACAGAGACACCCCCCCACGAGGACACAGACACACACCCTATAGCGACACATGCACTTACCCCACAGGGACACACACACACACAACAAAGAGACAGACACACACCACACAGACTCCCCCACCACAGGGACACACACACATAGCCACCCTATAGGGACACATGCACTCACCCCACAGGGACACACACACACCACAAAGAGACACACACACACCACACAGACCCCCCCACAGGGACACACACACATACACACCCTATAGGGACACATGCACTGACCCCACAGGGACACACACACACACCACAAGGAGACACACACAACACGGAGACACACACAACACAGAGACACACACACCCCACACAGACATCCCCCACAGAGACACACACACATACACACCCTATAGGGACACATGCACTCACCCCACAGGGACACACACACACCACAAAGAGACACACACAACACAGATACACACACACCACACAGACCCCCCCACAGGGACAAACACACATACACACCCTATAGGGACACATGCACTCACCCCACAGGGACACACACACCACAAAGAGACACACACAACAGAGACACATACCACACAGACCCCCCCACAGGGACCCACACGCATACACACCCTATAGGGACACATGCACTCACCCCACAGGGACACACACCCCACACAGACAGACACAGATGTGCACAAATCACCTCACACAATTCACCTCATATGTGTGCTATCTTTAATTTCCAAACATAAACATCTGATTAAAAACAGCCAATGTGCAACACATGTGCCATATAGGGAATTCAGGCAGATGTCAGTCACATGAGCTGTCTATTATGTGTATATGTGAGGTAACATATACTGCCCGGCCAGGGGGAGGGTTTACTGTTGGCTGGAGATTTATTAGGCTGCCTATAGCAATCAGTCACAGCTCAGCTTCTATTTTCCTACAGGTCATTAATATGACATATTCAAATTCTATTTTGTTATAGCTAACATCAGTTATTTATTAACCCGGGCGTAGCCGGGTACTACAGCTAGTATGTATATATATATATATATATTAATTGTGAGGCACCGACCGGGTCGGGCCCCTGCGACCGGTGTGTGCCTCCCTGGGTGCGTCCTCCATATTGACAGGTCACACTCCATCCCGGGATTTTGTCTTGGTTCTGCTTACTGGCTTGGGTGTGATAAAAGGAAGCTAGACCACGGGGTGTGGTCTCTAGTGTGAGGGAGTGAACACAACTCCCTGAGCTTCTGACAGAGAAACATCCCTGAGCCAGGCCTGAGACATTGTAGCTGGTTTTGACGGGGTAAGTCCTTTTGGGTGAAGATGAGAAGCGGCCCCTGAAGTAAGGGTAATCCGGAATAGTGCACCGGACTATTGTTGTCTACGTTTTGTGGCCAAATAAACCCGTGTGCCGTGACCAGTGGTGCTGGATCCCGTGTCTTTGCCTCCCTGACGCCGCTACACCTCACAATATATATATATATATATATATATATATATATATATATATATATATATACTGTTCAAAAAGAGGTCCACAGCACTTCCTTCTGCAGTAAGGGTTGATTTAATCCAGCTCAGGCATACATGGCAACGTTTCAAGCCTAACCAGCTCTTTTTCCAGCTGGTTAGGCTCGAAACGTTGCCATGTATGCCTTAGCTGGATTACATCAATCCTTGCTGCAGAAGGAAGTGCTGTGGACCTCTTTTTGAACCGTATGTAACATAGGAACTGGAAGGAGTTCCTGGGACGCTCTGCACGCCTAATAATACCAGCAAACACGCTGCTTCCATTTTTTGTATGTATATATATATATGTGTGTGTATATATATATATATAATATAAAACCCGAAGGCCACTTCCGGTAAGCCCGAAGGTTACTTCCGTGATGGCCTCTGGACCATGGTGGTGACGTCACCAGTGCGGGGTATCGGGGCGGCACCCAGCTACAGGGACCGGCGGAGGAACGTTCCGCTCTCGGAAGTTCCGCCCTTCGTCGTGCGCCTACAGGGACCCGAAGTTCCGGCCAGGAACGTTCCGCTTTCGGACGTTCCGGCCAGGAACGTTCCGCTTTCGGAAGTTCCGGCCAGGAACGTTCCCGTCTGTCCCGCCGCCTCCTCTCTCCTCCGGCCCAGTCCTCCCGCTCCAGGCTCTGCCCTCCAGCCTCTCCCCTCCAGCCTCTGCCCTCCAGCCTCTCCCCTCCAGCCTCTTCCCTCCAGCCTCTCCCTGCAGCCTCTCCCCTCCAGCCCCTGCCCTCCAGCCTCTCCCCTCCAGCCTCCCCTGTCCTCTGCCCTCCAGCCTCCCCTGTCCTCTGCCCTCCAGCCTTCCCTGTCCTCTGCCCTCCAGCCTCCCCTGTCCTCTGCCCTCCAGCCTCCCTGTCCTCTGCCCTCCAGCCTCCCCGTCCTCTGCCCTCCTCACCCCTCCAGCCTCCCCTCACCCCTCGTCACCCCTCCAGCCTCCGTTCTCCTCACCCCTCCTCACCCCTCCAGCCTCCACTCTCCTCACCCCTCCAGCCTCCGCTCTCCTCACCCCTCCAGCCTCCGCTCTCCTCACCCCTCCAGCCTCCGCTCTCCTCACCACTCCATATGCAATGTACAGAATGTGTATATATGTGTGTATGTAGGCACTTCCATCACTTTGTCCGCACTTCCCTCACTTTGTCCGGACTTCCCTCACTTTGTACACACATACACACACACACACACACACTCCGCTATACTTACCACCGGCCCTGAGTCCACTGCCTGGATCCTCAGTCGACATGTCGCCGCCCCCGAACTACTGGATCCAATATAGCATCCAAGATGTCTCGCCAAACTACCCAGATGACATATTGGATCCAGTCGTCCGGGGGCGGCAACATGTCGACTCAGGATCCAGGCGGCGGGGAAGATACAGGGTCGGTGGTAAGTATAGTGGAGTGTGTGTATGTGTGTGTGTATGTGTGTGCTGACCACTCTGCCCATGGCGCTGCGCTGACTACTCGCCCACGGCGCTGCGCTGACCACTCTGCCCACGGCGCTGCGCTGACCAATCTCATCGCTCTCCCTCAAACCACTGAGCCACCGCGCATTGCTAACCACTGAGCCACCACGCAGTGCTACCCACTGAGCCACCGCGCAGTGCTAACCACTGAGCCACCGAGCAGTGCTAACCACTGAGCCACCGTGCAGTGCTAACCACTGAGCCACCGCGCAGTGCTAACCACTCAGCCACCGCGCAGTGCTAACCACTGAGCCACCGCGCAGTGCTAACCACTGAGCCACCGCGCAGTGCTAACCACTGAGCCACCATATACTCTGCTAACCACTGAGCCACCTGTATACACACAATTAATTTCATCGCACTCCCCTAACTATTAGTAAATAAACTATATATGGATTCTAGGCTACCCGATTCTTTAGAATCGGGCAGCCATCTAGTGTATATATATATATATATATATATATATATATATATATATATATATATATATATATATATTGAGGTAGCACATGCCTGGGGGGTTCGCTTGGCAGCATAAGTGACACCAACAACCATGTGTAGCGTAACATAAATAGCAGTTTATTATTTTTTTTATCATAAACCGCGTACTACTTACATATTTGCATGATCACATACATGGTATACACAAAACAGTTTACATAGAAAGCTATACACATATTAACATAACATCACAAATTAACCAGGAGCAGTAACCACCTCTCTATAGAATCTCAGGAGCACTAACGACAGCTGCTATGGTGGTTACAGCCACCTGCCTTTAGCTACTTTTTACACTTATGTTATACATAATCATATAGACATCACACACAGTTCTATATGTTCTAAGAATAATATGAGAAATAAATATCATACAGCTATATTATAGGTAATTTTATGAATGAATTGCAAAAATTCTTTTTAATATTCATTTTATTATTTTTGTGAAATATGAACATACATATTGTACAGCCGTATACTTGCACATTTTTTTACTGTTATCTTTAAATGCTATTTTTATCCTATCTGTCTGCTGAAAAATTAGTGCAACATAGAAACTAACTATATTTGTTGTGTATATAATTTGGAGAGACCTTTGTGGGGATAGATTAATGGGAAGTACGCCCTCTATAGGTGAACAGGAGATTGTTTTAATGGAAAAAAAAAAAAAAAGAATGTAAACACAGAGCAGCCTTATATCTGGTGTGCGGCTCTGCAGGTGGAGGTGAACAGGAGATTGTTCTTTGTTGGATAACGGAAGGGTTAATTGAATAACTGTGAACCAGCCAGTTGAAAGCAAAGCATTGTTTAACAAAAGACCAATCATGAGTAACTGCTATCTATATAATGCCAATGTCCAGTGTACCCCCTTACACCACCTGATGAAGACTGTTCTATACAGTTGAAATGCATAGTGGAGCTGTGAGGGGAGCTACGAAATTAATAAAAGGTTTGCCATTTATCAAAACATCTTATATTGTTTGCTTGATCCTTAGAGCGCTCCTAATCAGACCGCCAGTACTATTTTTTGCATGAAAACTACTTCCTTTGTGAGGAATTGGCGGCTGGAGCAGCTCAGGAACAGCACAAATGATCTGCCTTGAGCACCTGCCGTTTTCCTGGCAACCCACAACAAAGAGCAGTGACGCAAATTCGGTTTCGCGGTCATGTGACCGGATAGGTCCTGTTCCGAGGACCAGGAGAGAGGAGAGCGGAGAGGCAGCGCACATACCGCCGGCGGCGGAGGCTGGTAAGCTGGGTTGTGCAGGACTTTCACATCCCGATAAGGTGAGTGGCCACCTACCCACGCCACTTAGACGTTTTTAATAAGGGGATCCTACACATTTGCGCCCCTTTTCCTTTTTGTTTTGCAGAACCTTAAGGTGTCCCTTACCGACCCTTACAGACCCAGTCTGGTTCTATTGGGGGCTATGCCCGCCTGGCACCATTTACATTACTAGACTGTGAGCCCTCGTGGACAGGGTCACCTCCCCTCCTGTACCTGTGTGTCCTGATTGTCTAGAGTCAGTGTACTTGTGCTTGTCTCCCTCATCCTCATGTAAAGCGCCATGGAACCTAATGGCGCTATATAAATTAATAATAATAATAATTACACAGTCCACTGTGCCCTCGAGACTCTCACATGGCACACACACATGGACTCCAACCGCTCACAGGGCCCATACAGCTTACAGAGGCCATCCCAGTTTCATACATGCTGCTACATTGCATACAGCCTCCACACACCTCACACGAGGTCAACGGGACCCTCACGACCTGACAGTTGGTCCCAATGGCTGCCTGGCCTCCGTGGGCTCCAACCCATCATAGGGTCCACTCACACACATCCACAGTCCAGCATGGACTACAGCCTTCTCAGGACCAGATCAGGTTCTGAGCCACCCGAGCTCCCGGGCAGTCAAAGCATCCCCAAGGTCTCCTCACCCTGCCCATGATGCCGAGCTCCCTCCGAGCCCCACCAACCCAGGCAGAGATCCCGGACAGCAACCTCACCAACATGGACAGAGTGAGCCTCCTACAAGTTCAGACAGGACCCCCATACACTCAGGTGGTCTACCAACCTCTCGGTCTGGCACAGGCTCCATGCGGCTCAGAGGGACCAGCGTCTCCGGCAGTGAGAGCCAGGTGTCCTGCCTCATCCCCCAAAGGGGACGGGACCAGTCTGAGACACGCTCTCTCCCTCAGAGGATCATGTCTGTTCTCTCTCCCAAACACAGGCCTAGGCAGCTATTATCTTGCCTGCCACACCCACACCTGCAAAGTAGTGCTTTCAATCAGCATCCAAACACACACAGACCTGGCTGCAGTTAACCTTTTGTGTGCTGAAATTAATACTCACTCAGGCCTGGGTGTCCTTAACCCACTGTGCACCGGTCAGGTCTAACATAGCACTCATTTATTCACACAGGTCCAAATGTTGTTAACCCCTGTGTGCACGGCTCAGGTCCATGTGAGTCATGTCGGCCACGTGCCATAGTGTCAGCATGCCTCATAATATATATATATATATATATATACATATATATATATATATACAGTTAGGGCCAGAAATATTTGGACAGTGACACAATTTTCGCGAGTTGGGCTCTGCATGCCACCACATTGGATTTGAAATGAAACCTCTACAACAGAATTCAAGTGCAGATTGTAACGTTTAATTTGAAGGGTTGAACAAAAATATCTGATAGAAAATGTAGGAATTGTACACATTTCTTTACAAACACTCCACATTTTAGGAGGTCAAAAGTAATTGGACAAATAAACATAACCCAAACAAAATATTTTTATTTTCAATATTTTGTTGCGACTCCTTTGGAGGCAATCACTGCCTTAAGTCTGGAACCCATGGACATCACCAAACGCTGGGTTTCCTCCTTCTTAATGCTTTGCCAGGCCTTTACAGCTGCAGCCTTCAGGTCTTGCTTGTTTGTGGGTCTTTCCGTCTTAAGTCTGGATTTGAGCAAGTGAAATGCATGCTCAATTGGGTTAAGATCTGGTGATTGACTTGGCCATTGCAGAATGTTCCACTTTATTGCACTCATGAACTCCTGGGTAGCTTTGGCTGTAAGCTTGGGGTCATTGTCCATCTGTACTATAAAGCGCCGTCCAATCAACTTTGCAGCATTTG
Organism: Allobates femoralis; assembly: GCA_033576535.1. NCBI lineage: Eukaryota > Metazoa > Chordata > Amphibia > Anura > Aromobatidae > Allobates > Allobates femoralis. Next base: position 357,987,137 of record JARQOC010000006.1, read on the forward strand.
GCTGAATCTGGGCTGAAAGTATATCCCAGTACACTTCAGAATTCATCCGGCTACTCTTGTCTGCTGTTATGTCATCAAGTGACCCAGTGCCATTGAAAGCCATGCATGCCCATGCCATCACGTTGCCTCCACCATGTTTTACAGAGGATGTGGTGTGCCTTGGATCATGTGCCGTTCCCTTTCTTCTCCAAACTTTTTTCTTCCCATCATTCTGGTACAGGTGGATCTTTGTCTCATCTGTCCATAGAATACTTTTCCAGAACTGAGCTGGCTTCTTGAGGTGTTTTTCAGCAAATTTAACTCTGGCCTGTCTATTTTTGGAATTGATGAATGGTTTGCATCTAGATGTGAACCCTTTGTATTTACTGTCATGGAGTCTTCTCTTTACTGTTGACTTAGAGACAGATACACCTACTTCACTGAGAGTGTTCTGGACTTCAGCTGATGTTGTGAACGGGTTCTTCTTCACCAAATAAAGTATGCGGCGATCATCCACCACTGTTGTCATCCGTGGACGCCCAGGCCTTTTTGAGTTCCCAAGTTCACCAGTCAATTCCTTTTTTCTCAGAATGTACCCAACTGTTGATTTTGCTACTCCAAGCATGTCTGCTATCTCTCTGATGGATTTTTTCTTTTTTTTCAGCCTCAGGATGTTCTGCTTCACCTCAATTGAGAGTTCCATTGACCGCATGTTGTCTGGTCACAGCAACAGCTTCCAAATGCAAAACCACACACCTGGAATCCACCCCTGACCTTTAAACTACTTCATTGATTACAGGTAAACGAGGGAGACGCCTTCAGAGTTAATTGCAGCCCTTAGAGTCCATTGTCCAATTACTTTTGGTCCCTTGAAAAAGAGGAGGCTATGCATTACAAAGCTATGACTCCTAAACCCTTTCTCCGATTTGGATGTGGAAACTCTCATATTGCAGCTGGGAGTGTGCACTTTCAGCCCATATCTATTATATAAAAGCCGAAGGCCACTTCCGGAAAAGCCGAAGGCTACTTCCGTGACGGCCTCGGACCCATGGTGGTGACGTCACCAAGTGCACTGTAGCCGGGCTACCCCCGGCTACAGGGACCCGCGGAGAAAACGTTCCGGCCAGGATCGTTCCTGTCTGTCCAGCCGCCTCTGCACTCACCGCTACAAACGCCTCTGCACTCACCGCTCCAGCGGCCTCTGCCCACCTCGCGACAGGCTCCACCCACCTTGCAGGGCTCGCGACAGGCTCCGCCCACCTCGCAGGCTTGGCGACACGCTCTGCCCACCTCCCCGGGGGCTCCCGCTAAGCTCCGCCCACCTCCCCCGGGGCTCCTGTCAAGCTCCGCCTACCTCTCGGGGCTCCCCTGGCTCCGCCCACCTCCCAGGGCTCCCGCTAAGCTCCGCCCACCTCCCCGGGGCTCACGTCAAGCTCCGCCTATCTCTCGGGGCTCCCCCTGGCTCCGCCCACCTCGCGGGGCTCCCACCTGGCTCCGCCCACCTCGCCTGCGCTGACCACCGAGCCTCCGTCCTGGCCTGACCACTGAGCCTCCGTCCTGGCCTGACCACCGAGCCTCCGTCCTGCACTGACCAACGAGCCTCCGTCCTGCGCTGACCACCGAGCCTCCGTCCTGCGCTGACCACCGAGCCTCCGTCCTCTGCTGACCACAGAGCCGCCGTCCTAGACTCACCCCGAGCCTCCGTCCTGTGCTGACCACTGAGCCTCCGTCCTCTGCTGACCACAGAGCCGCCGTCCTCGCCTGACCACCGACCCTCCGTCCTGCGCTGACCACCGAGCCTCCGTCCTCTGCTGACCACAGAGCCACCGTCCTGCCCTGACTACCAACCCTCCGTCCTGGCCTCACCACTGACCCTCCGTCCTGCGCTCACCATCGACCCTCCGTCCTTGGCTGACCACTCACCCTCTGTCCTGTGCCGACCATTCTGCCTCCATCCTGCGCTGACCAACCTGCCTCCATCTGGCGCTGACTACTCTGCCTCCATCCTGCGCTGACCACTCTGCCTCCATCCTGCGCTGACCACTCTGCCTCCATCCTGCGCTGACCACTCTGCCTCCTTCCTGCGCTGACCACTCTGCCTCCTTCCTGTGATGACCACTCTGCCTGCATCCTGCGCTGACCACTCTGCCTCCTTCCTGCGCTCACCACTCAGCCTCTTTCCTGTGATGACCACTCAGCCTCCTTCCTGCGCTGACCACTGAGCCTCCATCCAGTGCTGACCACTCTGCCTCCATCCTGCGATGACCACTCTGCCTCCATCCTGCGATGACCACTCTGCCTCCATCCTACGATGACCACTCTGCCTCCATCCTGCGATGACCACTCTGCCTCCATCCTACGATGACCACTCTGCCTCCATCCTACGATGACCACTCTGCCTCCATCCTGCGATAACCACTCTGCCTCCATCCTGCGATGACCACTCTGCCTCCATCCTGCGATGACCACTGAGCCTCCATCCTGTGCTGACCATCAGCCTCCATCCTGTGCTGACCACTCCTGTGCTGACCACTCACTCCTGTGCTGACCACTCACTCCTGTGCTGACCACTGAGCCTCCATCCTGTGCTGACCACTGAGCCTCCATACTTTGCTCACTACTGAGCCTCCATCCTGTGCTGACCACTGAGCCTCCATACTGCGCTGACCACTCCATCCTGTTCTGACCACTCAGCCTCCATCCTGCGCTGACCACTCAGCCTCCATCCTGCGCTGACCACTCAGCCTCCATCCTGCGCTGACCACTCAGCCTCCATCCTGCGCTAACCACTCAGCCTCCGTCCTGCGCTGACCACCGAGCCTCCGTCCTCTGCTGACCACAGAGCCGCCGTCCTAGACTCACCACCGAGCCTCCGTCCTGCGCTGACCACTGAGCCTCCGTCCTCTGCTGACCACAGAGCCGCCGTCCTCGCCTGACCACCGACCCTCCGTCCTGCGCTGACCACCGAGCCTCCGTCCTCTGCTGACCACAGAGCCACCGTCCTGCCCTGACTACCAACCCTCCGTCCTGGCCTCACCACTGACCCTCCGTCCTGCGCTCACCATCGACCCTCCGTCCTTGGCTGACCACTCACCCTCTGTCCTGTGCTGACCACTGAGCCTCCATACTGCGCTGACCACTCCATCCTGTTCTGACCACTCAGCCTCCATCCTGCGCTGACCACTCAGCCTCCATCCTGCGCTGACCACTCAGCCTCCATCCTGCGCTGACCACTCAGCCTCCATCCTGCGCTAACCACTCAGCCTCCATCCTGCGCTGACCACTCAGCCTCCATCCTGCGCTGACCACTGAGCCTCCATCCTGCACTGACCACTGAGCCTCCATCACCACTGAGCCTCCATCCTGCGCTCACCACTCTGCCTCCTTCCTGCGCTGACCACTCTGCCTCCATCCTGCGCTCACCACTGAGCCTCCATCCTGCACTAACCACTGAGCCGCCTTTCTGCGCTGACCACTGAGCCTCCATCCTGTGCTGAGCACTGAGCCTCCATCCTGTGCTGACCTCTGAGCCTCCATCCTGTGCTGACAACTCAGCCTCCATCCTGTGCTGACAACTCAGCCTCCATCCTTTGCTGACCACTCAATCCTGTGCTGACCACTGAGCCTCCATCCTGTGCTGACCACTGAGCCTCCATCCTGCGCTGACCACTGAGCCTCCATCCTGCGCTGACCACTGAGCCTCCATCCTGCGCTGACCACTGAGCCTCCATCCTGCACTGACCACTGAGCCTCCGTCTTGCGCTGACCACTGAGCCTCCGTCCTGCGCTGACCAATGAGCCTCCATCCTGCGCTGACCACCGAGCCTCCGTCCTGCGCTGACCACCGAGCCTCCGTCCTCTGCTGACCACAGAGCCGCCGTCCTAGACTCACCACCGAGCCTCCGTCCTGCGCTGACCACTGAGCCTCCGTCCTCTGCTGACCACAGAGCTGCCGTCCTCGCCTGACCACCGACCCTCCGTCCTCTGCTGACCACAGAGCCACCGTCCTGCCCTGACTACCAACCCTCCGTCCTGGCCTCACCACTGACCCTCCGTCCTGCGCTCACCACCGACCCTCCGTCCTTGGCTGACCACTCACCCTCTGTCCTGTGCCGACCATTCTGCCTCCATCCTGCGCTGACCACTCTGCCTCCATCCTGCGCTGACCACTCTGCCTCCATCCTGCGCTGACCACTCTGCCTCCATCCTGCGCTGACCACTCTGCCTCTTTCCTGCGCTGACCACTCTGCCTCCTTCCTGTGATGACCACTCTGCCTCCTTCCTGCGCTGACCACTCTGCCTCCTTCCTGCGCTCACCACTGAGCCTCCTTCCTGCGCTCACCACTGAGCCTCCTTCCTGTGATGACCACTCAGCCTCCATCCTGCGCTGACCACTGAGCTTCCATCCTCTGCTGACCACTGAGCCTCCAACCAGTGCTCACCACTCTGCCTCCATCCTGCGATGACCACTCTGCCTCCATCCTGCGATGACCACTCTGCCTCCATCCTGCGATAACCACTCTGCCTCCATCCTGCGATGACCACTCTGCCTCCATCCTGCGATGACCACTGAGCCTCCATCCTGCGATGACCACTCAGCCTCCATCCTGTGCTGACCACTCCTGTGCTGACCACTCACTCCTGTGCTGACCACTGAGCCTCCATCCTGTGCTGACCACTGAGCCTCCATCCTGTGCTCACTACTGAGCCTCCATCCTGTGCTGACCACTGAGCCTCCATCCTGTGCTCACTACTGAGCCTCCATCCTGTGCTGACCACTGAGCCTCCATCCTGCACTGACCACTGAGCCTCCATCCTGCGCTGTCCACTCTGCCCCCATCCTGCGCTCACCACTCTGCCCCCATTCTGCGCTCAACACTCTGCCCCCATCCTGCGCTGACCACTCTGCCTCCATCTTGCGAATACCACTCTGCCTTCATGCTGCACTGACCACTGAGCCACTGCGCAGTGCTAACCACTGAGCCAACGCACTGTGAAAACCACTGAGCCACCGCACTGTGCAAACCACTAAGCCTTCACACCGTGAAAACCACTGAGCCATCAAATACAGTGCTAACCACTGAGCCACCATATACACTGAAAACCACTGAGCCACCATATACAGTGCTAACCACTGAGCCACCATAAACAGTGCTAACCACTGAGCCACCATATACAGTGCTAACCACTGAGCCACCATATACAGTGCTAACCAATGAGCCACCATATACAGTGCTAACCACTGAGCCACCATATACAGTGCTAACCACTGAGCCACCAATATACAGTGCTAACCACTGAGCCACCGTATACAAGGCTAACCACTGAGCCACCGTATACAAGGCTAACCACGGAGGCACCGTATACAGTGCTAACCACTCAGCCACCGTATACACTGCTAACCACTGAGCCACCATATACAGTGCTAACCACTGAGCCACCATATACAGTGCTAACCACTGAGCCATCATATAAAGTGCTAACCACTGAGCCACCATATACAGTGCTAACCACTGAGCCACCAATATACAGTGCTAACCACTGAGCCACCATACAGTGCTAACCACTGAGACACCATATACAGTGCTAACCACTCACCCACCATATACAGTGCTACCACTGAGCCACCATATACAGTGCTAACCACTGAGCCACCATATACAGTGCTAACCACTGAGCTACCATATACAGTGCTAACCACTGAGCTACCATATACAGTGCTAACCACTGAGCCATCATATACAGTGCTAACCACTGAGCCACCATATACAGTGCTAACCACTGAGCCACCATATACAGTGCTAACCACTGAGCCACCGTATACAGTGCTAACCACTGAGCCACCATATACAGTGCTAACCACTGAGCCACCGTATACACACAATTCATTTCACCGCACTCCCCTAACTATTAGTAAATAAACTATATATGGATTCTAGACTACCCCGATTCTTTAGAATCTGGCCACCATCTAGTTATATATATAATTGTATTTCTGAACATGTTTTTGTAAACAGCTAAAATAACAAAACTTGTGTCACTGTCCAAATATTTCTGGCCCTAACTGTATATATATAATACAATCCCTGTCAATCCGTAAATATAATCTCTCTAGTGTCCTCCCCTGGTGCACTGTCTTCTTCCCCTGAGCACTGTCCCCCAATGTGTTGTCTTCTCCCCTGTGCACTTTCCCCCTTGTTTGCTGACTCCCCCTATGCAATGTCTTCTCCACTTGTGCGCTGTTGTCTCCCCTTGTGTACTGTGCCTCTCCCCGTGTGCTGTCTTCTCACTCTGCGTACTGTCTTTTCCCTATGAGCTGTCTCCCCTGTACACTGTCTTCTCCTTTGTGCTGTTTTCTACCCCCTGTGTGCTGTGGTCCTTTCTCCCCTGTGTGCTGTCTTCTCCTTGCGTCTCTCCCTCTGTGCGTTGTCCCTCCTGCACACTGTCTCCCCCTTGTGTGCTGTCTTCTTCCGCTGTGTGCTGTCTTCTCTCCCTTTGCACTGAGTCTCTTCCCCTGTGCACTTTCTTCTTCCCCTGTGTGCTGTCTTTTCCCCATTGCGCTGTCCCCCGTATGCACTGTCCTCTCCTCCTGTGCGCTAACTTTCCCCTCTGTGTAATGTCTTCCCCCATCTTCCCCTGTGTGATGTCTTATTCTCCCATGCCCTGTCTTATTCACCTGTGCCCTCTTTGTGTGTCATCTTCCACTGTGCTCTGTCCACCCTTGAGTGCTGTCACTCCCCCGTGCGCAGTCTCTGCCCTGTGCTCTATTTTCTCCCCCTGTGTGCTGTCTTCTTCTCCTATGTTCCATGTCTCTCCCTCTGTGTGATAACCACATTGTTCAAGGTATATACCAGTCTACCAGCGTAGCCGGAAAAGTACCATTGTTCAACTATATTCATACATTAAGCTGAAAGCAGAAAAAAGTGCCACAAAATTCCAAAAATGCTAAATCTTTTTTAAATCAGATGTAACATGGAAAGGCACATACAGACAGACCTACCAAAAACAAAGCCCTTCTGAGCCCGAGGATAGAAGGAGTAACACCCCTGCACCCCAAAATACAGAATTTTTACAAAAGTTCTACAAGGTTAGTAGGGGCATAAAGCTGTATCAATAGAGCTTTATTAGAGTTAGCGTTTCTGAGTTAAACAACAAAATAACCCATAAATAATTGATCCATACAGTTCTTATTGGGCAGTAATCCACTGACCTGACACACCAATGTCAAGCAGATGGAGCATCCAGAAAAGTCAGGGGGCCCAAAATCACAGGAAATTTGTTATCACAACTAGGAAGACACCTATTTTTAAGTATTTAGGATCAATAGAGTGGTCAGGTTAAACAAAAAACTGTAATATGATTAAAAAAACTCCTCTAGCAATGGAATTAGTGTTCCTCTTATACAAAAATACAAGTAAATTGCTAGTGCAGCTATAGGGCATTCACATAGCTGGAGAAGAACAACCAGCTTATGTATAACAGACTATACAATGACACACACAAAAAGACCCTGTGTATAAAGACAAAATGACCCAAGCATACAGATGTGGCACCCTTATGGTTCAGTTGCCACAGGAACACCTGGTGTAGGGAGGGATTTCCTCATCAGGTAAACACCTGCAACACCTTCCACCCCAGACCTGAAGGGGGAGCTCTACTTGCCGACTTCAGGCAAGGTCCCCAATAAATTCAGGTCCAGGGAAGGAGTTAGGCAGTGCAGTTCCAGGGAGGACCGTGAAGACATCCTGGTGAACGGAGCCGCGCTAGGCCCATGCCAGTGAGGAAGCTTGGTCAGTGTAAAGGACCCAAGAGTGATGGCCACTTTACACACACCAACTTATCTGTCCAACTTCTGAACAACTTACTGGTTGCAGTGAAATCATGGACACATTGTTCCATTTGTACACAGCCACAAAATGGAGCAATGTGTCCATGATTTCACTGCAACCAGTAAGTTGTTCAGAAGTTGGACAGATAAGCTGGTGTGTGTAAAGTGGCCCTGAGGGTCGGAGGCAAGGTGAGATGGAGAGGGGGCAAATGAACCATACCGATTCACCCTAGGGAAGCAGCAGAAGCAACCCGGAGACCAGAGTCTGAGTCTGCAAGGGTCAAGTTAGCCCAGCAGAAAAGACCGGAGGGCCAGGGAGACTTCAGTCTCCTGGAGCAAGAACACTTGTAGCACAGCCATCGACAGAGCCAAGGACCGCAGAAGAGTCAGCGTTGCCCAGCAGAAGGTTCTCATCGCCTGCTATACAAGTGAGAGACACAGGAGAGGTCAGGGCCAGGTTTCAGACAGGCCAGGACTACTGCACACACACAGTGTCAAGGAGGCCTCACAACTCATCGGGTGTGAAAATCCTCAATTGCCACCCCACCACCTGGACTGTACCCTGGATGATACCTTGCAATACCATCAGTAAAAGGTATGGAAACAAAGCCCCAGTGTGTGTGTCTGTTATTGAGGCCCCTGATCCTGCCCTCATCATAAACTGTTTACCAGCATCTCCACCTGATGAGCCGCCTTCTCCTAGAGCGTAAGAGACAAGGTTGTGTGGAGAGCTGCCTCCTTGTGTAAAACCCTATTCATCCACAACTGCCCCGGTGACCCCGCTCCACCTACGGGGTGAGTCACCAACTTGCTGCTCCACCATAACCCCAGAGGTCTGTCTTGCAGCGCCAGTAACATTACTGGAACCGTAGGTGGCGTCACAAATACTTTTAAATTTTTTTCCCCCATTTTCAGCGACCACCAGGGCCATGGAACCGGGCACAGACCGCCCCTGACATCCCCAGTAAATCAATGTCCGGAACCGGGTACCCCACAGCCCGGGGCCGGTCACAGACCTTGTCGTTGTCCTGCTAAGTGTGAGATGTGTTCCCCCCATCTTCCCCCTGTCTGCTGTCTTCTTCTGCCATGTGCTGTCTTATTCATTTTATTCACCTGGGCCCTCTTCTGTGTTATCTTCCACTGTGCTCTGTCCACCCTTGTGCGCTGTTTTCTCCCTGGTGTGCAGTCTCTACCCTGTGCTCTATCTTCTCCCCCTGTGTGCTGTCTTCTTCTCCTGTGCTCTGTGTCTCTCCCTCTGTGTGATGTCTTCTCCCCTTGTGCACTGTCCCTGTACACTGTCTACTCCTTCTGTGCACTGTCTTCTCCCCTGGTGCACTTCTGTGTCTCTCCCTCTCTGTGCTGTTTTCTCCCCCTGTGGCTGTCTCCCCTGTACATTATCTACTCCGACTGTATGCTGTCTTCACCCCGTGTGCTGTCGCCCATTGTGTGCCGTTTCACCCCTGTGCGTTTTCTACCCTATGTGCTGTCTCCTCCTCCTGTATTCTGTTCCTCCTGTGCACTGTCCCCTTCCTTTGCACTGTTCCTCCTGTGTGCAGTCTTCTCCTCTGCGCCCCCTTGTGTGCCGTCTTCTCCTGTGTTTTGTCCAGCCATGTGCGCTGTCTTCTCCCCCTGTGCGCTGTTTCCATCCTGTGTAGTATCTTCTCCCCCTGTGCGCTGCCTTCTCCCTCCTGTATATTGTCTTCTCCAACTTTGTGCTGTCTTCTCCTGTGCACGGTCTTCTCCCCCTGTGCACTGCGTTTGTTCCCCTATGCGATGTCTTCTCCTCCTATGCGCTGTGTATCTGTGTGCTGTCTTCTCCTCCAGTGCGCTGTCTCCCCCTGGTGTGCTGTGTCTCTTTCTCTGTGCACTGTCTTCGTCCCATGTGAGCTGTGCTGCGATAAGTGCAGTGTCCGACTTCTGGCAGCTTTTGAATAGTAGTAAGCTGGCAGCAGATCTGTTTCACTATCCCTGACAGGGACCAAAGACATCACCTAAGGGGTGCTGCTAATCTTCTGCACCCCCAGCGTTTATACTTACACCACTGACAGTTTATTAGTATGCATTAGCCGCTCATTGCAGCACAGCTCATGAGGGAAGAAGACAGTGCACAGCGGAAGAAAACAGTGCAGGGGTGAGGGGGGAGGAGAGGCAACAGAAGGAAGCCATGAAGAGTTGGGGACATGTCACACTTCCGGAGGATGGTGCTCTAGAGTGGACCCACTGGTCCATGGTACCGAACTCCCCTTGGTAAGCTGGTCCTAGTTGATCCAACCCCTATACAGGGATTGTCAGCGGCAAGACCAGGGGGTCTAAATACCATAGCGGCCGGTACCAGAGGGGCGGCTCGTAGGGTTAACCTAATGAAGATATGCAGAGAAGGGCCGGAGGTACCAGTTCTTGAGATACGGACAGGACGGAGGGCTGGGAGAATACCCACAATTGAGAGAGCACAAGTCAGGCCTGACTAACAGCCAGATATACAAAAGGTAACTAAAACAATAATCAAGCACCTCCCAGCAATGGAGGGGGCCTGATATACCGGAGGACGGACAGCTATTGGCCAAGGGGAGTGTAAGGCTGAGCCGTGCCAACCCCTAGATTCACCGATTCAATGCACCGCTCATTACACCATCTATTGTAGTGTCCTGGTGTGCGAACCCTGGTGACCGGCAGACAGGAAGGGGACCCGACGACGGCTCCGAGACACTGCACGCCTGCTCTCCGGATGCATGCCCAGTGCAGGACAGAACGCAGTGTCAGGGAAGGTGAGTGGGGGAGCGGTGCCAGGGGACGTAACAGTACCCCCGCCCCGGAGCCACCTATGTCGAAGGCGCGCTAGGAATCTCTCCAGAACACGAGGCGCATTAATATTCTCCCGTGGCTCCCATATTTTTTGCTCAGGACCAAAGCCAGCCCAGTCAATCAAGAAGAGAGTCTTGCCTCTGCTCTTCTTCATGGCAAGGATGTCCTTTACTTCAAAGACGTCCTTGAAGCTGAGAGGCTGTGGAACAGTGCTGGAGGAAGGATGAAAGCGATTAAGTACCTCCGGTTTCAACAGCGAGACATGAAAGGAGTTGGGGATGCAAAGCAAGGCAGGCAGTCTCAGCTTGTAAGCAACGTCGTTGATGTGTCCCAAGACTTCGAAGGGACCAACATAACGTGGCCCTAACTTGTATGATTGCACCTTTAGCCTGCTGTACTTAGATGAAAGCCATACTTTATCGCCTAGAAGAAAAGACGAAGAGTCCAGACGCCTCTTATCGGCATGTCTTTTCATCCAGCTGGAGGCCTGTGTAAGAGCGTCTCTGGTCTCCTCCCAAATCTTGGAGAAGTCCACGGACAATGCATCAGCTGCCGGGTTGCCATATGTAAAGGATATCGTAAGAAGCATACCTGGATGTTGTCCAAATAAAATGAAAAAAGGGGATTTAGTAGATGACTCACTCGAGTGATTGTTATAAGCAAATTCTGCCCAGGGAAGGAGGCTGGTTCAGTTGTCTTGATGAGTAGTGGCGAAGTGTCGTAGATAGGTTATGAGGACTGGATTAGTACGCTCTACCTGCACGTTGCACTGAGGATGATAAGCAGAGGAAAAGTGCAACGTGATGTCCATATGTTTGCACAACGTCCTCCAGAAACGGGAAGTAAATTGGACACCCCTATCTGACACTATGAGACAGGAAATCCATGTAGCCGGAAGATATGTTTGATGAATAGTGTGGCCAATTGAGGAAGGAGCTCAAATGTGGCTCTGAAACGCATAGGACAGGAAGAATAAAGAAAGTTGTTTGATTGAAGCACTGTCTTCCTCGTGATTTGTGGCACAGCAGCGCGGACCGTGATACACCTTTTTCCTTACAACTAAGACTTAAGATGAGCCCTTTTCCCCCATGGATTACAACAAAATTGTGGATCCCCGCATACACACTTTTTGGCGGTTAAAAGTACTTGTTTTGACACCAAAGGCGTGGAGTGGGCTGCTGCTGGTTATTCACAGCCCTGTATCAGACTACAAGAGACTCTTATGGTACCAAGAGTTAGATTCAGGGGTATCCCTCCTGCTATGGTCTAAAATATATGTAAAAGTGTATAGGTTGGTTTTAAGTAAGGTTGTGAATCATGAGACTCACAATACCCTATTCTCTCACCCCTAATCCATTAAAGGGAATCTTTCACTCCCCAGGGCATTTTATACTGTGCCCAGCAGGTTATACATCATGTAATATGGGGTTCTTGTAACCTCTGTGCTAGCCCACAGTGACCCCACATACCAGTGATATGAAGTTATATTCTATGCACAGCTGGCCTCCTGTTTAGTCAGGAGGCAGCTATTTGGGTCATGTTGGTGAAAAGTCTCCCGCCCCTCTGGGCTGGTAATCCCGTCCTGTCATTGCTTCAAATATCCCGCCCCTCCTCTGGCCAGTGCATGAGTGACAGGAGCACACACGGCGGCACGGTGGAGCGGGTGTCACGGGCCATAGAACAATGCTGAAGTCTTGCGAGACTTCACTAATCTCGCGAGACTTTGGCACTGTCAGCAGCACCCGCGCCTGCGCAGTGGAGCAGTTTGCCCATGCATAATGCGGAAGTCTCGCGAGATTACTGAAGTCTCACGAGACTTTGGCACTTACCGCGGCACCCTTTGCCTGCACAGTGGCGCGGGTGTCAGCAGGCCGTAGAACAATGCTGAAGTCTCGCAAGACTTCACTAATCTCACGAGACTTCGGCACTGACAGCGGCACCCACGCAGTTGAGCGGGTGCCCATGCATAATAGGAAGTCTCACGAGACTTGATCACTTACCGCGGTACCCGTGCCTGTGCAGTGGAGCGGGTGTCAGCAGGACATAGAACAATCTAAAGTCTTGCGAGACTTCACTAATCTTGCGAGACTTCGGCACTGACAGCGGCACCAGCACCTGCGCAGAGGAGACTTCATCACTTCTATGGACTGCAGACACCTGCCTCGCTCCACTGCGGCAGCACGAGTGCTCCTGTGCGCGGCCAGAGGAGGGGCGCGAGATTTGAACGAAGCAGGGCTGGATTACCAGCCTGGAGGGGCAGCATGACGTTTCACTAACATGACCCAAATATCTGCCTCTGTGACTAGGTAGGAAGCCAGCTGAGCACTGAGTATAACTTTATATCACAGGTATGTGGGGTCACACTGGGCTTATACATGGGTTACTAGAACCCCATTTACATGATGTATAAGCTGGTGGGCACAGTAGAAAATGCCCTGGGGGTTGACATGTTCTCTTTAAGTAAAGAACTTGTTGAATTAATTGATTCTAACTCCTCTTCAGTTTGTGATCTGCTTAATCCTCAATGGACCCTTCGGTTCTGACACAACTAATATGCTTGAATATCTGGGAACAATCTCATAGGCGGCCGTCACACGCTTCATTTTAATGCACGATATCGCTTAAGCGATCTGCTTTTTGATCGCTTAAGCGATATCGTTTGTGCATCGCTGCGTGCAATCAAGCGATTTTACAATGTAAAATCGCTTGATCGTTACATCGCAGATTGGTGAGCTCATATCAAGCGATAAACGCTTGATCAATCTGCCTCATCTGGTGAGCCCGAGATCATCTAGGAGAGCCTATGCTGGGAGATGGTATCTATGGTAAACGTCAGGTTACTAAGCGCCGCGCGGCGCCTATAACCCGATGTGTACCATAGTTACCAGCGATCTCGCTGCTCCACATCGCTGGTGAGTCTGCCTGTGTGACAGCTCACCAGCGATGTGAACGATATTGTTAGCGATCGCGCGTGCACGTGATTCGCTAACAATATCGCTAGCGATATTGAACCGTGTGACGGCCGCCATAGAAATATATGGGATCAGTTCTGCAATCACTTTCTTTCTGGTATTTCACTGCTAAGTTAGGGTCGCTTTACACACACCAACCTCTGTGTCCAACTTCTGAACAGATCTCTGGTTGCAGTGAAATCATGGATACATTGCTCCATTTTGTGGCTTTGTACAAATGGAACAATGTGTCCATGATTCCCCTCAAGTTTTTTTGCAACCAGAGATCTGTGCAAAGGAAAGTTGGTCTCACATGAAGTCTGGGTGTGTTGTAACAAGTGGCCCTTTACTGAATACCCCAAAAATGGTCTTAATATAAGCAGGAGTGGCCTGGCCAAGGAGGCAGGGGGCAGATGCACCCTGGGCTGGTGGTCAAGCAGCAGTTCAGGCCGCCCGGCCATATGTCACGTTGGTCTGTACAGCCAATCTGGCCCTCAAGCTCCCTGTCTCTATGCAGTGACAGGCGGCTGCAGCTGCATATATTGAGGTTTGGAATGTGCACAGGGAGCAGACTTTGAGGCAGGTTCAGGAGACCTTTTTACTGTGGGTTTCTCAGGCCTTCAATGATTCCTGTATGACATCCTGATTCTATCTCTCCACTGAGGCCAGGCTCCACTGTTTGTTCAGACTCCACTTGCTTGAAGAAGGTAAATATACACACTTGATTCTATGTGTATGTGCTTGTGTTTACCTGTGTAATATTTGTGTCTCTGTGTTTGTAAGTATGCATGAGACCTATCTGTGTGTACAGTTGTGGCCAAAAGTATTGACACCCCTGCAATTCTGTCAGATAATACTCACTTTCTTCCTGAAAATGATTGCAATCACAAATTCTTTAGTATTATTATCTTCATTTAATTTGTCTTCAATGAAAAAACACAAAAGAGAATGAAGCAAAAAGCAAAACATTGGCCTTGTTCACAAATATCAGCTTTTTTAACCTTCTCTGCGTTTTTGGGCTGTTAAAAAAAACGCAGGTGCGTTAACGCAGGGTGCATTTGAGTGTACATGCGTTTTTTCAGCTCCACTTGCGTTTTCTTCCCCCAGTTCAAAAAACGCTGCATGCAGCGTTTTTTGGGTGCTGGATAAAAACGCAAGGGGTTGCTCCCAAAAACGCATGTGTTTTTTTAACATGGGGCTCTATGGGAAACGCATGCGTTAATGCAGGACACATATAGGCACCTGCGTTAACACATGCGTTAACGCTAGCGTTTTTAAAAGGCTCATTGAGGCACCCTGCGTTAACGCTAGCGTTTTTGCCTGTGTTTTTGGTGAAAAAATGACTAAGTCCAAAAACCTTGCAAATCCTTTCAGACACACAAGGGCCATTTTTTGGCACTCTTAAAAAAACGCATGTGGTTTTAGGAGTGCTAAAAAAAACGCAAATTGTGTGTGAATAATGCCATTGATCATTTCACACAAAACTCCAAAAATGGGCCAGACAAAAGTATTGGCACACTCAGGGTACCTTTACACGCCGCTACTGGATGGTGGCAACAACCGGATACTTCACGTGCACGAGCACGCACAAACGGTTGCAAACGGTAATCGCACTATATTTACACGCCGCAACAAGGTGCGCTACAGTAGGTTACATGTATCTCTGGATACACCGCCGGGTGTCTCAAGTTACCTTCTGCCGAGCACCTTACCTCATTTACACACCGCTACAACAAGCTAATATGGGCGGACCTGGTGCAGCAGGGACAACACATAGGCGTGCCACAATTGTGGATTACGAGATGTCCGTACGCTGATAGGACAAAGCAATAACATCATGATTAGCCAGGCAGCGCAGGAGGCTGATTAATACATGACGCTCGAGCAATTGTGTAGTGTGAGTGGTCAGCTCCTTAAATATGCCGCCCTATGCAGCAACAACCAATCGTAATGCAGGAGCTTCCTCCAATGATCACTGAAGGGGGGTGGTTTCCTGGAGGCTGTGTCACGCCCAGGTACATACCAGGTACATAGCATGGTGTAGAAACAACCCTTCTGTTCCATCTTTACACGCCGATACAGGTCGCTACAATCGCCTGGGTAGCCACCTGTTATAGGGCAGTGCTCGGAAACAGGTGCCGCTACTGGCGGGTGGCTACAACCGTCTTCACACGCCACTACCACGGGTTGAATTGGCGGTGCAAGATACATTTCTCTCATGTATCCGGTTGTTGCCACCATCCAGTAGCGCCGTGTAAAGGCACCCTCAGCCTAACACTTGGTTGCACAACCTTTAGCCAAAATAACTGCGATCAACCGCTTCCGGTAACCATCAATGAGTTTCTTACAATGCTCAGCTGGAATTTTAGACTATTCTTCTTTGGCAAACTGCTCCAGGTCCCTGATATTTGAAGGGTGCCTTTTCCAAACTGCCATTTTTAGATCTCTCCACAGGTGTTCTATGGGATTCATGTCTGGACTCATTGCTGGCCACCTTAGAAGTCTCCAGTGCTTTCTCTCAAACCATTTTCTAGTGCTTTTTGAAGTGTGTTTTGGGTCATTGTCCTGCTGGAAGACCCATGACCTCTGAGGGAGACCCAGCTTTCTCACACTTTGCCCTACATTATGCTGCAAAATTAGTTGGTAGTCTTCAGACTTCATAATGCCATGCACACGGTCAAGCAGTCCAGTACCAGAGGCAGCAAAGCAACCCCAAAACATCAGGGAACCTCCGCCATGTTTGACTGTAGGCAACAGAAAAGAGAGAGAAAGGGGCGCAATAGTGCGGTTACCGGGGGGGCTTTATTTAGCGTGGCGTACTAATAGGTGGCCACTCCTACGGTTTGACTGTAGGGACCGTGTTCTTTTCTTTGAATGCCTCATTTTTTCTCCTGTAAACTCTATGTTGATGCCTTTGCCCAAAAAGCTCTACTTTTGTCTCATCTGACCAGAGAACATTCTTCCAAAACGTTTTAGGCTTTCTCAGGTAAGTTTTGGCAAACTCCAGCCTGGCTTTATTTTATGTCTCGGGGTACGAAGTGGGTCTTCCTGGGTATCCTACCATACAGTCCCTTTTCATTCAGACGCTGACGGATAGTACAGGTTGACACTGTTGTACCCTTGGACTGCAGGGCAGCTTGAACTTGTTGGGATGTTTGTCGAGGTTCTTTATCCACCATCCGCACAATCTTGCGTTGAAATCTCTTGTCAATTTTTATTTTCCGTCCACATCTAGGGAGGTTAGCCACAGTGCCATGGCCTTTAAACTTCTTGATGACACTTTGCATGGTAGACACAGGAACATTCAGGTCTTTGGAGATGGACTTGTAGTCTTGAGATTGCTCATGCTTCCTCACAATTTGGTTTCTCAAGTCCTCAGACAGTTCTTTGGTCTTCTTTCTTTTCTCCATGCTCAATGTGGTACACACAAGGACACAGGACAGAGGTTGAGTCAACTTTAATCCATGTCAACTGGCTGCAAGTGTGATTTAGTTATTGCCAACACCTGTTAGGTGCCACAGGTAAGTTACAGGTGCTGTTAACTACACAAATTAGAGAAGCATCACATGATTTTTCTAACAGTGCCAATGCTTTTGTCCACCCCCTTTTTATGTTTGGTGTGGAATTATATCCAATTTGGCTTTAGGACAATTCTTTTTGTGTTTTTTCATTGAAGACAAATTAAATGAAGATAATAATACCAAAGAATTTGTGATTGCAATCATTTTCAGGAAGAAACTGAGTATTATCTGACAGAATTGCAGGGGTGTCAATACTTTTGGCCACATATATATGAATAATTGACGGCATCACCTGGACATGAAAAGGTGCTGGCAAAAAATATATACATGAATAAAGGGATTAATTGCCGCGACACTGATCATGGTGTGAATGAACAAGCATATGGCTATGTTCATGGCTATGTACAGCTAAGGTGGTATATATGACAATGAAACACAGTAAATGCTGCTATAGCTGCGTTAGGACCCGGTAGGTAGAGAGCACTTTGTCGCAGTTACCGGGCTCTTCCCCAATGGCCATTGTTGAAGCTAAGACTCTCTTTTTTTCCTTATATTCTATAGCAGCATTTACTGTGTTTCATTGTCATATATACCACCTTAGCTGTACATAGCCATGAACATAGCCATATGCTTGTTCATTCACACCATGATCAGTGTCCCGGCAATTAATCCCTTTATTCAAATACTTTTGGCCACAACTGTAGATGGCACTGAAAGCTTGGGGCCCTTAATCTCTCTTGATAGACTGCCTATACGACCCCTCCATTCCACCACCAGCTCATTCCTAACAATGTCCACTGTATATGCATTTGATTATCATGGTTGTTATACGATTCACTACTGTATGATCTTTTGATACGTACTCAATAAACATAGATTGAACAAAAAAAAAAAAACCTGTGGTGTTTACACTTTCTGCAGAAAACAAAGACCAATGAAGCACATAGGTTTTGCTGGAAACCAAAAACGCAGGATTAGATTAGCATAGATTAGCATAAAACCAAGGCAAAATCTGACCCCAAAAATGCAGCAAATCTTACCTGTGTGAACATAGCCTAAGGGTATGTGCACACAGGGCGTTTTTGCTGCGGTTTTGCTGCGGTTTCTGCATGCAGAAAACCATTGATTTTATAGTAATGTATGCTAATTTGTTCCTGCGGTTTTCATTCCCAGCAAAAACAATGTGTTTCACAGAAACGCTGTGCACACACATTGGTTTTGCAAGTGTCAAGAACTGTCAAATACCTGCGTTTTTGGTGCAGATAGGAAAGAATTGACATGCTCTATTTTCCTGCGTTTTTGGTGCAGTCAATGGAAAAAACGCAGGAAAAACGCATCATCAAAAACGCAGTAAGACTACGTTCACACACTGCGTATTTTATTTTTGCGTTTTTTTCTCCATTTTTCTCTGCGCTTTTTCAGAGCCCATTTATCATGTGGGCAATGGAAAAACGCAGAGAAAAACTGCAGCAAGAATTGACATGGTCATTTTTTCTACGCGCGCGTTTTTGCAGTGAAAACGCGCGCGTATAAAAAAGCACAAATACGCAGTGTGTGAATGGATTGTGTCAAAACCCATAGGTTTGGCTATGAAAAAACGCAGCAAAAAACACGGGTAAATACAGAAAACGCAGCAAAAAACGCAGAGAAGCAGCAAAATACGCAATGTGTGAACGTAGCCTAAAAATGCACAAAAAACGCAGTAAAAACGCAGTAAAAATGCGCAAAAAACGCAGACAAGATCATAGCACTTCTCCTGTCAAGGACTCTAGGATCCTCAGGTTTTGCTGCGTTCAGGACTGCTCAAAAAACGTCCTGTGGGCACATACCCTAACAGTGTCATAATCAGATTCCCTATAACAGTGTGTTACGACCACATTTTCTGCTTCAATTTTTTTACCTGTTTTCTTTCGCTAACAACTGGATGTGTTTTATGATTCAGTGCATGTTATAGCCTGAAAAATACAGTATACCGTATATACTCGCGTATAAGCCGAGTTTTTCAGCCCAAAAATTGGGCTGAAAAGTCCCCCCCTCGGCTTATACGCGAGTCACTGTATACCTGTATACAATGTATACAGGTATACAGTGCCCCCATCTATATACAGCCCCCCGCCGCAATCCTGTAAAGGAATAGGTTAGTATACTTATCCATCCGCTGCAGCTGCCCCGCCGCCATCGCGATTCAGCATCTTCCGACTTCCAGCGTCTCGCGTCTCCTTCCGATGGTCGCAGGCAATGACGTCATTGCCTGTGCGACCGAGGAGGAACCCGGAAGAAGACGCGAGACGCTGGAAGTCGGAAGATGCTGAATCGCGATGGCGGCGGGACAGCTGCAGCGGATGGATAAGTATACTAACCTATTCCTTTACAGGATTGCGGCGGGGGGCCTGTATATAGATGGGGGGCCTGTATATACCTCTGGGGCATATATATGTGGGGCTGCTGTATACTACCACTGGGGCTATATTTACATGTGGGGCTGCTGTATACTACCACTGGGGCTCTATATACCTGTGGGGCTGCTGTATACTACCACTGGGGCTATATTTACCTGTGGGGCTGCTGTATACTACCACTGGGGCTCTATATACTTGTGGGGCTGCTGTATACTACCACTGGGGCTCTATATACCTGTGGGGCTGCTGTATACTACCACTGGGGCTATATTTACCTGTGGGGCTGCTGTATACTACCACTGGGGCTCTATATACCTGTGGGGCTGCTGTATACTACCACTGGGGCTATATTTACCTGTGGGCTGCTGTATACTACCACTGGGGCTCTATATACCTGTGGGGCTACTGTATACTACCACTGGGGCTATATTTACCTGTGGGGCTGTTGTATACTACCACTGGGGCTCTATATACTTGTGGGGCTGCTGTATACTACCACTGGGGCTCTATATACCTGTGGGGCTGCTGTATACTACCACTGGGGCTGTATATACCTCTGGGGCTGCTGTATACTACCACTGGGGCTGTATATACCTCTGGGGCTGCTGTATACTACACTGGGGCTGTATATACCTCTGGGGCTGCTGTATACTACCACTGGGGCTGTATATACCTCTGGGGCTGCTGGATACTATCACTGGGGCTGCTGTATACTACCACTGGGGCTGCTGTATATACCTCTGGGGCTGCTGTATACCACACTGTTGAGGGCTGTATACCTGTGCTGGGGTCCACCCTCGGCTTATACACGAGTCAATAGGTTTTTCCAGATTTTTGGGGCAAAAGTAGGGGGGTCGGCTTATACACGGGTCGGCTTATACACGAGTATATACGGTATATATTTGGTATTACTGTAGTCACACTCACCTGGAAGATCTTTTTTTCAGGGCACTTTTACTGCACAATTATCACTGTAAAAGTAAAACTCAATCAACAATTGCAGAATTGTATTTTTTTTGCCATTAGCTCTTACTCTTTATGATAAAATGAATGGTGTCATTCAAAACCAAAACCTGCCCCACAAAAAAAGAAGCTCTCATTTGTCTATGTCAGTGCAAAAATAAAAAAAAGTTATGGCTGAAGAAGGGAAAATAAAAATGCAAAAATGAAAATTGGCTGTCAAGGGAAGGGGTAATATAATTACAATAAAGTTGGATGTTTTCTGATTGTCTCTCTAGATGCTGGGATATTTGTTTTTAAGTTGGCTATCATCACCCTGTCTTGGGGCTTCCATGTACAGAGGGGATTCTGTGAGTCTTGTTTTGTTTAAGCCTGAGAGTAATGAGGTTAGTGAAGAATTTAGAGATCCTGCCATTCTCCTGGGAGCAGGGTGAATTGAATAGCATTGATGTAAAAGTATTACCAGAGCTGGAGACTGTGATCCCCAAAAAGTGATTTTATTCAATGAACTGATTACATTTGTATGCAAATGAGCCGTAGATGCAGTGGGGTTGGCACTGCAGTTAGTTTTCTGTCCTCTCTCCCAATTTTCCTGCCTCCTGTCAGTAAATATCAGGTACCGTCATTTTTATTTCCCCAACAGGGCTACCACTAGAGATTTCAGGACCCCAGCAACATTTTGGGCCCCCTTGAGACTCTGACCACTGCCCACTTTAGAGTAACTCCACTTCTGTACTGTATTCCCCCCCCCCCCCCCCCGAAGCAGTCTGAGTAATCATGTGATCAGTCATTCATATGTGATTTTTACTTACAGTCATAAGCTGACAAGCTGTTCTTCATAATCCCCTAAATGTTTAATAAAAAACAGAGGAGCAGGAAGAAAAGCTGTCACATGACCATAAGTATGAGAATTGCCACCTCTGCAGTGGATCTGGTCTTCAGCCTCTTGATAATCAAGGCTTTGGTCGCAGGGTGGATTTTTGGCATGTTGTCAGAGCTCAAGTTACAGTTCAAGTGAAGGTCTGGGGTGCTGGTTTCTTTTTAGACACACCCACTAATTAACCGATCATTTATGGAGCATAGGTGAGGATGTAAAGTAGGACTGGGTGCATTATATGACCAGGCGACAACACATTTGACTTGCCAAAATCTGACCATTCTGTGTTCATTAAATGATCAATATTTCAGCATTGATGCCAATTTATTTTCTTAGCTAAAACACATTTCAAAAGAGTAATTTATAAAACCAATGGATGAATTTAACATCAGGTTATAAACTTTACATAACATGGATAAGCGACATAACTTTTGTCAGGGTCTGTATGGTTCTAATCCTGGTATATATGGTCCTCCTCCAGTATATATGGTCACCATCTTGGTATACCTGGTCCTATGTTTTTATTTATGTTAGGAGTATTAAACGAGTTGTCCTAAATTGGTAAATACTCTATAGTCACTTCACGTGTCGCTCTGTGACTGCAGATTTCTGAATTCTCACGGTGCGCATGCTGTCAGGATTCTCTGATGTCGGCGGTGAGAGTGGGATGTCACGTAACCACAAGTATGAGATTTACATTCATGCAGTCACGTGCCAACTAGACATGTCCTGCCTCGCTCAATGAAAATTAATTGAGTGAGGCCAGACACGTCTAGTCAGAATGTGGCCAGAAGTACACCAATCACATTTTTGTTGTAAAATGATCGTCCAATCTTGCCATTGGCACGGGAAAATTCTGAAAGTGTGTAGTGCACGCTCTGTGAGAAGTCAGAGGTCTGCAAACACCTAGAGTGACTGCAGGCTTTCATCTCAAACCTAGACAAGCGCTTTAATTTTAATATTAAGCATTACAGAATGCCCAATTCTAACAGTGTGTAATATACTCACTGTCAGGATTCAGCTCTTGCTGGTTCCAGCAGTACGAAGAACAGCTTGTCAGTTTATGACTATAAGTAAAAATCACATATGAATGACTGATCACATGATGATTACTCAGACTGCTTCGGGGATGGGGGGGGAGGAGTGCAGTGCAGAAGTGGAGTTTCTCTAGAGTGGGCAGAGTCTCAAGGGGGCCCAAAATGAAAGACCTTATATGAGGATGAGGGACATATATAGCATGTATACCAGGAGGAAGACCAGGTATACCAGGATGACAACCATATAAACCATATATACCAGCATGAGGACCAGGTTTTCCAGGATGAGGGCCATGTATACCAGGAGGACGACCAGGTATGCCAGCATAAGGACCATATACCAGGGGGAGGACCATATATATCAGGATGGGGCATCCATATATACCAGGATAGGGACCATTTATACCATGTATACCCAGGGCCGTATTTGGAGTTCCTGCTGCCCTAGGCACTCTCAGTGGCCTGCCACCCCCCCCCATCACGGCTCCTCCCCCCATTGTGGCCCCTCCCCATGTCACAGCGCCTCCCCCCTGTTGAAGCCCCTCCTCCCATCATGGCTCCTCCCCTGTTGCAGCCCCTCCCCCGTCACGGACAATCTTCCCATCAGTCGCAGTCTTCCCCCCCAAGCTTTGTGTAGCTTCTACCCCCACATTTCATCATGTAGTACATATAAAAGGTTTGTCCAACCACACTCCAGAGACATACTGACAGGATGTTTAAATTGTGAGCCCCAACGGGGACAGTGTTAATGATGTATGTAAAGTGCTGTGGAGTTCATAGTGTAATATAAGTGCAAAAAATATTATTCTTAAGATGATGTCACAATACCGGGATCTGAGGATCTTCTATTTCGAGGTCAGGGGCTCTCTGATGCCATGTTGCTGTCTGCCTCGCTGTCGTCCTCATTTGACACTGCAGTGCGGTGGATAAGAGAGCATTAACTGGTTAATAACAAGAAGTATGGAGTGTACTGAGCCATAAACCCCCCCATACCATGTCCAGCAGACATTGTAGGATTACTATATGGATTCTATTATTAGGGTACGGACACACTGGCGTGAAACTTGGATGAGTGCAATGTGTGATTTCATCACATTGCACTCGGACCAATGTTAATCAATCTCTGAGAGCAGATTGTCGAGTGTCGGACGCTTTTTCTCAGCCAGATTCAGGATGAGAAAAAAGTCGCAACATTCTGCGACAGCCTGCGATTCACGACCGAGACTCACCAATGCAAGTCTATGGGTCTGACAAAATCACATACCGCACACTGACAGCACACGGACCATCCGAGAGGCATCAGTTTTTATTTCACTGATACATTATCATTCTGTAACTGAGAACACTTTAAAATGTTCCTGTAAATGATTCTACACTAATAGCTGCTGAGGAAAGAACAGATTGCACACGGATGTGATCTGAGAGAAATGTCGGACACTCGCACAGCAGTTGGATGCCAAATGGACCAAAAACCGATGACGCTCATCCGACTCTCCTGGATGAGAAACAAACCGATTTTAAGGCGGCGGGAGACAGTGTACCACCGTGTCCTCAGCTCCGTGCTGTGCAGTGTACCACCATGTCCTCAGCTCCGTGCTGTGCACAGACAGTGTACCACCATGTCCCCAGCTCTGTTCTGTGCACAGTGTACCACCATTTCCTCAGCTCTGTGCTGTGCACAGTGTACCACCATGTCCTCAGCTCTGTGCTGTGTACCACCATCTCCCCAGCTCTATGCTGTGCACAGACAGTGTACGGTACACTGTCTGTGCCCAGCACGAAGCTGAGGACATGATGGTACACTGTGCACAGCACGGAGCTGAGGACATCCCAGAAGAGACAGACAGACCACAGACGGGCGGCGGGACAACACTGAGCCCACCTGGAAGAACAACAACACCCAGCACCCAACACACTGCCCAGAAATCATATAGGACAGGCAGGCAGGAGAACTACATCTCCTGGCATGCCACACCCTGCAAACTCAGGAAGGTGGCGGCAGCTGCATGGAGGCAGACACACGGTACAGCCGCCATTATCACCATACACAGCGCCAGCCACAGCCTCAGTCCTCATGCACCCCCGTCCTTCTTTCCTCTGTCCCTCCTGCTGCTCCTGTCCTCCTGCACCTCCGTCCTCCTCTCCTCTGCCCCTCCTGCTGCTCCTCTATCCTCCTGCACCCCGTCCTCCTCTCCTGTCCCTCCTGCTGCTCCTCTATCCTCCTACTCCCCCCCTTCTCTCCTCTGCCCCTCCTGCACCCCCGTCCTGCTCTCCTCTGCCCCTCCTGCACCCCCGTCCTGCTCTCCTCTGCCCCTCCTGCACCCCCGTCCTGCTCTCCTCTGCCCCTCCTGCACCCCCTTCCTGCTCTCCTCTGCCCCTCCTGCACCCCCATCCTGCTCTCCTCTGCCCCTCCTGCACCCCCATCCTGCTCTCCTCTGCCCCTCCTGCACCCCCATCCTGCTCTCCTCTGCCCCTCCTGCACCCCCATCCTGCTCTCTTCTGCCCCTCCTGCACCCCCATCCTGCTCTCCTCTGCCCCTCCTGCACCCCCATCCTGCTCTCCTCTGCCCCTCCTGCACCCCCATCCTCCTCTGTCCTCCTGCACCCCCGTCCTCCTGCACCCCCGTCCTCCTGCACCCCCGTCCTCCTCTGTCCTCCTGCACCCCCGTCCTCCTCTGTCCTCCTGCACCCCCGTCCTCCTCTGTGCTCCTGCATCCCCATCCTCCTCTCCTCTGTCCTCCTGCACCCCCGTCCTCCTCTCCTGTCCCTCCTGCTGCTCCTCTATCCTCCTACTCCCCTCCTTCTCCTCTCCTCTGCCCCTCCTGCACCCCCGTCCTGCTCTCCTCTATCCTCCTGCACCCCTGTCCTCTCCTCTATCCTCCTGCACCCCCGTCCTCCTCTCCTCTATCCTCCTGCACCCCTGTCCTCTTCTCCTCTATCCTCCTGCACCCCCGTCCTCCTCTCCTCTGTCCTCCTGCACCCCCGTCCTCTGTACCTCCTGCACCCCTGTCCTCCTCTCCTCTGTCCCTCCTGCTTCCCTGTCCTCCTCTCCTCTGTCCCTCCTGCTTCCCTGTCCTCCTCTCCTCTGTCCCTCCTGCACCCCCGTCCTCCTCTGTCCCTCCTGTACCCCCGTCCTCCTCTGTCCCTCCTGCACCCCTGTCCCTCCTGCTTCTTGGCTGTCCTCCTGCACCCCGTCCTCCTCTCCTCTGTCCCTCCTGCTGCTCCTCTTGCACCCCCGTCCTCCTCTCCTTTGTCCCTCCTGCTGCTCCTCTGTCCTTCTGCACCCCAGTCCTCCTCTCCTCTGTCCCTCCTGCTGCTCCTCTTTCCTCTCCTCCTGTCCCCTTGTTTCTGGCCCCCTGCCCCTCTGTACTCTTCTTCTCTGTCCCCCTGTTTCTGTCCTTCTGCCCCTCTGTCCCCCTGTTTCTGTCCTCTTCTCCTAGGACCCCTGCTCCTTTCTCCTCTGTCCCTTGCACAGTTCCCTCACACTTACCTCACCTGGTGCTGGCTGCAGACATTGGCGGGCTCCCTCTGAGCACAGTGATGCACCAGCCGCACCATCCTCCAGTGCCTCCAGCCGGCTGCTTCCCTGAGTCTGGAGTGGGCGGCTGGGTGCAGGAGCCGCCAGAGCCGCCAGTACCGCCGGCACCATCAGCGCAGCACTTGGGCACACGGGAGAGGAGGGAACAGAGCGGGAACTTCAAGTTTCCCCTCCGTTGCGGGCCCCTCCTTCTCCCTCGTCTCTTCCGGGTCTTCACTGAGGTGGGTGGGCGGGAAGGCAGGCGGGGCGGCAGGCGGGACGGCCCTGATGATGAAGGGAAGGGGGAGTATGGGGGCGGGGCTTGCGACCCGGCTGGCCCGGAGCCGGGAAAAAAAAAAAAAGAAAAAAAAAAAGAGAACACGCTGAGATGCCGCCCCCTATGAGAATGGCCCCTCCCTAGGCACGTGCCTACGAGTACCTAATGGGAAATACGGCCCTGTGTATACCAGATGGAAGACCATATATACCAGATGGAAGACCATATATACCAGGAGGAGGACCATATATACCAGGTTGGGGACCATATACAGGATGAGCTATAGGGGGTGAGACAATGCGCAAATAGGGTCTTATCTCCTTACAGATATTGGCAAGAACCTGGTTGAAAGCTGCTCACCTGGAAAAGTTGTGTTACACACAACAAGTATGCGCACCTGGATACAGCTGCTGCAGGACCATTACATCCACGATCGACGTGGTGAACAATAGTTGTATTGGGAAGAAGTGTCTCAAGATCCGCGCTGCTGAATGAATGAAACCAGAAACTGGAACATTGGTTTCAACAGGTGTTCTTTATTCCTACGTGTGTTTTGTCCCTGAGGAAGGAGCATGGTAACGCTCCGAAACACATAGGAATAAAGAACACCTGTTGAAACCAGTGTTCCAGTTTCTGGTTTCATTCATTCAGCAGCACGGATCCTGAGACACTTCATCCCAATACAACTAATATATATGATGAGGGACGTATAAACCAAGAGGAGGACCATATATAATAGGATAAGGAACATATATACCATGTATACCAGGATGAGGACCAGGTATACTAGGCGGAGGGCCAGGTATGCCATTTATACAAAGAGGAGGACCAAGAATACCTAGATGAGGACTATATATAAGTGGAGGATGATCAGGTGTACCAGGATGGGGACCAGGTATACCAGAATGAGGGACATATATACCATGTATATCAAGAGGAGGACCAATATACCAGGATGAGGACCATATATTGTACACCAGGAGGAGGACCAAGTATACCAGGATGGGGACCCTATATAACAGTAAGAGGACCATATATATCAGGATGGGGACCATAAATACCATGCATACATACCAGGAGGAGGAACATATATACCAGGAAGAGGGTAATATATACCAGGAGGAGGACCATATATACCAGGATGAGGTCAATATATACCAGGAGAAGGAATAAATATACCAGGATGGCGGCTGTAACTGCACTCCTAAATGACAGCAGGTTCTAATGCTGAACGGCTGTCAGTTAGTGCAGAGGGTGATCACAACCGCTCCGTACACAGAGCGGTGACAGGACCAGTGCCACCTCCATGACTGAAACCAGAATGCTGTCAGGAGAGTTAAAATTCTTTTCCTCCCAGCAGTGGGGTTCAATGCGCAGGTGGTGGCAGGTTTGAAATGCTATTAACCTGCAGATTAACCTCAAATCTGCAATCTGCAGGTTAATAACATTATACAGATGTTCACTTTTAAGGGGTTACATGCTGTGATATCAGGGACAGGTAGGAGGTCATGTCTGTGACACTCCGTGCTGTGTATTATTTACCCCATATAGACACTGCAGCCACAGAAATTAATACAGCTGATGGGGGTGGGGAATAGGAAGCTGTTCACCTCAACACTCATCGGATTCCCAGGCACCTGGAACAGTGGCTGGCTCCACCAATCAGTTCAGAAGAAAAAGGTATTTTCCAGGGCCACTGGACCATACTGACAGCGACTTTATTAGAACATATTAAAAACACTTACATCCCGCCGGACGCGTTTCGGACAAGGTCCTTACTCATCGGCGTATAAACAAATATAAAACCAATACATTTATAGACAAATGAAAAAACTTTGCTGCAACATTCAAGGCCTTAATAGCCAACATGTGTCAGTTAGATATCTCTGTCAGTATGGTCCAGTGGCCCTGGAAAATACCTTTTTCTTCTGAACAGAAATTAATAGTTGAGAGAAACTCTTCATTTATAAACCATGGTCACCTCATCTCCTGCCACTTGCTGCACATCTTCTATCTCACCGTGTGACTCTGACAGTTTATTTCAGAGAGACTCTGCTACGCATTTAAAATAGAATACCTTAGAGCAAACTTACTTTAGTACCTTAATGATATCATTGGTCATATGCCTTAAGGAGCCAATCACAATGTATGTACATTTTCATTTAGGAGGAACCCCACAGGTCATTGCCATTCCACACGCAGTATTGCAATTAGAATGAAAGAGAAGGGGTCTGTCAGCATCTCCGGGGCCCCCCTCCTTGCCTCTGCTGCCTGGGCCCCTCACAGGAGTAAGGCTAGTCAGGCCCTGATGGTGGCCCTGATCCTCACCTGAGATTTTTCATAGACACCATATTTCTCTGGGAGGCACCTATGCAGTAAGGTTCTGATGTGCTTGTGCCACCCCGCGGAATGACAGTGCATACACAAAAATAAAGAAGGAATCTTTATTCTGCCCTTGCAATCCTTCAACTTCACTATGAAGTCTTTATCACGCATGTAAGTGCTTAGCGCCGAGAACAGGATAAACATGAGTTGAGCCTTACTGCGATCTTTGGGAGGCAGAATAAACTAGTCAACTGCAGTTGAAGAATCAATATTACTATTTTTATGCTGTTTATATTGTGGTATAAGAGATAGGGTGGCTTTATTGATCAGATCAGTATGATCATAGCGATACCAGATTTATATAACTTTCTTTAAAGTTTGGCTACTATCACACTAAAAATGCTTTTTATAAAATAAAGTTTTTTTGCCTCACCAAAGTTTGAAGGCTATAGCTTTTTTTATTTTTCTACAGAGTCATGTGAAGGCTTGCTTTTTGTGGGATGCATTGGAGTTTTTATTAGTACCATTTTGTGTCACATAATATTTTTTGATCGCTTTCTATTCCCTTTTTGGGAGGCAGAATCAAGAAAAAATGGAAATTCAGGAATTGTTTTTTGAGTGAAGAAGATAAGAAGACCTGGATTAAGTTGAAAGAAGTTTTTTTTTCTTGTAATTAAAGATGACGTCCCTAAATGTGTTTTGTGTTTTATTTCTAATAAAAACATTTTTTCCTCTGTGTTGTTTTTTTTTTTTACTGTTTGCTAGAAATTCATGGTGGCCATGTCTAATTTGGCATAACTCCATGAATTTCGGGCCTAGTAGAAGCTGAGAATACATAGCTGGTATTAACCCCACTATTACCCAGCATGCCACCCCCCCAAACCAGTGACGCTGGAAGAGTCAGGTAAAGCGCCTGGAAAAGGTGCTACAATGAATGCACCATTTCCAGGGGCAGCTGCCTGCTGCAGTTTTCAGCATGGGGGGCCAAGAAGGCTTGGTCCTTAATAGGCTGAGAATCTCAGCCCCATGCTGCCTGGTTTTACCTGGCAGGCGATCAAAATATAGTGGGAGCCCACACATTTTTTTTATTATTATTTATTTAAATAATTTAAAAAATATATTTTACATTACTATGATGTCAGTCAATCTATTAAGGGCCCAACAGACAATCACAAATGCTATCACAGAGAGTGGGCATCTGTGATTGGTTGCTGGAGTAGCATCTAGAATGTATAGGCAGATTCCAGGTTACTCCAGCAGCCAATCACAGATGCCCACTCTCTGTGACAGTGTCTGTGATTGTCTGTTGGGTCCGTCACACATGTAGTGTAAAAATTGATAAATAGGTAAAAAAAAAATGATGTAGCGCTCCGCTACATCCGGTACACCCCCAGCTGCCTGACTTTTCCTTGGCTGGCAATCAAAATACAGGAAGGCCCAATATATTTTTTCATTATTTAAATAAATAATTAAAAAAATGTGGTGGCTACTGATATATTTTGATCACCAGCCAAATAAAACCAGACAGCTGGGGGCTGGGGTTCTCAGCGTGGTAAGGCCCAAGTGTTCTGGGCCCCCCACACTGAAAACCACAGCCGCACCTGAAAATGGCGTATTCATCATAGCGCCATTACCAGGTGCTTTATCTGGCTCTTCTAGCAGCCCTGGTGGGGGGTGACATGCTGGGTAATAAGGGGGTAATACCAACTTTGTATTCCCAGCTGGTACTATGCCCAAAATTAATGGCGTCACACCGAAATAGTCATGGCCTCCATGAATTTCTAGTAAACAGTAAAAAAACAACACAGACAAACCTTTTTTTATAAGTAATAAAACAAAAACACATTTAGAAACTCCATATTTATTAGAAAAAAACTCAGTCCGACGTAGTCCATAGGCAGAGTAATGTCAGATCTGCTTCATTGCTCTGAACAAACAAGTGTCTGCACAGAGGACAAGCAGGCTGAGACTAACAGTGACAGTCAGAAGTCAATTGTGTTCATAGCTGAGCCAGGAACTCGGGTGAACCCTGACGTCATCGCGAACACAGCTGAAAACTGCCGAAAACCTCCGAGTTCTCAGTGGTGCAGTGAATATCTCCAGAGGTTAATGAGCAGCCTCGAAAGTACTAGAAGTGGCCAGGACTGCAGGAAGCACGCCGAGGTACCCAGTAAGTATAACGATTATGTTTATCAATTATATGCTTTATTGTACAGCCCTTGGACCAGAACTGTAACACGGGTTTCCCAGGGAAACTCATGTTCGGGATATGTGCATGGACATTATTTGTCCGGTACAGACCTCGAATTTTACAGTTCGGGTTTGTCCATCACTACTAGCCACCACTTAATTCATACTTTATGGGGTTGCCGGAAAAGTTCAGTGCAGCGTTCAGAAGGCGTGTAGGGAATGAATGGAATGTCAGTGGAGCATACACACTGTTACGCCATTCTAACAAGGATATACAGGTGCATCTCATGCATTAGAATATCATCAAAAAGTTAATTTATTTCAGTAATTCAATACATAAAGTGAAACACATATATTAAATAGAGTCATTACAAACAGAGTGATCTATTTCAAGTGTTTATTTCTGTTAATGTTGATGATTATGGTTTACAGCAAATGAAAACTCAAAAGGTCATTATCTCAGACAATTAAAGCAGGGAGGGTGAAGGGTCCGAGAAACAAAATATTACCTAAATAGGTATCAGAGGCTCACCTTGTGTGGTTGTGAGAGTCACAACCACTATAAAAGCATATCACTGCTGCTGCAGTCCCCATCTTGGTGCATATAGAGTAGGGAGGATGAAGGGTTAAAACAGTGCTGCCATATTCCATGAGACATCAAAGGGTGAATATAATATTGAATTATTAGTCAAAGTCTTTCAGGGCTCTCTCTGGCCCTTTCCTCAGGACAAATTAATATCACATTGCCATGTTTTAGGGTGTGTCAGGGAGCCCTAAAACGTGTTCACTAATAAATCAATATTATATTAACCCTTTGATGTCTTGTGGAATATGACAGCGTGGTTTTTAACCCTTTATCCTACCTACCGTATATACTCGTGTATAAGCCGAGTTTTTCAGCCCAAAATTTGGGCTGAAAAGTCTCCCCCTCGGCTTATACACGAGTCAATACGGTAGTCGGGGCTGGGGAGGCTGGAGGAGGCGGGGGGAGGCTGCTGTATGAGCGGCCCCGTCACGTGGGGCCGCTCATTATATATGCACTGCTTCCCCCTGTCAATCAGCGGCAGGGGGAAGCAGTGCATATGCCCCCAAATGCTGGCACTCACACCCCCTTGCAAGGGCCCCCCCCCGGGCGCTTATATTACCATCCCGGTCTTCTGATCCGCGCCGCTCCTCGGTGCTGCGTCCTCGGTGCTCCGTCCTGCTACATCCGGGATCTCCGGCCGTCGCGCGATGACGTCATCGTGCGACGGCCGGGGATCCCGGATGTAGCAGGACGGGAGCTGCGAGGACGCAGCACCGAGGAGCGGCGCGGATCAGAAGACCGGGATGGTAAGAGAAGCGCCCGGGGGGGGGGCCCTTGCAAGGGGGGGTGAGTGCCAGCATTTGGGGCTGCTGGTTACCCCCAGGGGGCTGCTGGGTACCCCCTGGGGGCTGCTGGGTACCCCCAGGGGGCTGCTGGATACCCCCTGGGGGCTGCTGGGTACCCCCAGGGGGCTGCTGGGTACCCCCTGGGGGCTGCTGGGTACCCCCAGGGGGCTGCTGTATAGCCCCTGGGGCTGCTGTATAGCCCCTGGGGCTGCTGTATAGCCCTTGGGGCTGCTGTATTACCGCTGGGGCTTCTGTATAGCCCCTGGGGCTGCTGTATACCCCCTGGGGCTGCTGTATACCCCCTGGGGCTGCTGTATAGCACCTGGGGCTGCTGTATACCCCCTGGGGCTGCTGTATACCCCCTGGGGCTGCTGTATACCCCCTGGGGCTGCTGTATAGCACCTGGGGCTTCTGTATACCCCCTGGGGCTGCTGTATTACCCCTTGGGCTGCTGTATTACCCCTTGGGCTGCTGTATTACCACTGGGGCTGCTGTATTACCACTGGGGCTGCTGTATAGCCCCTGGGGCTGCTGTATTACCCCTGGGGCTGCTGTATAGCCCTTGGGGCTGCTGTATACCCCCTGGGGCTGCTGTATTACCCCTGGGGCTGCTGTATAGCCCCTGGGGCTGCTGTATAGCCCTTGGGGCTGCTGTATACCCCCTGGGGCTGCTGTATTACCCCTGGGGCTGCTGTATTACCCCTGGGGCTGCTGTATTGCCCCTGGGGCTGCTGTATAGCCCCTGGGGCTGCTGTATAGCCCCTGGGGCTGCTGTATTACCACTGGGGCTGCTGTATTACCACTGGGGCTGCTGTATTACCACTGGGGTCTGTATATACCACTGGGGAGGCTGCTGTATACCACACTGGTGGGGGCTGTATACCTGTGCTGGGGTCCACCCTCGGCTTATACACGAGTCAATAGGTTTTCCCAGGTTTTGGGGGCAAAAGTAGGGGGGTCGGCTTATACACGGGTCGGCTTATACACGAGTATATACGGTACTTAAATTTTTTGAGATAATAACCTTTGGGTCTTCATTGGCTGTAAGCCATAATCATCAACATTTACATAAATAAACACTTGAACTAGATCACTCTGTTTGTAATAACTCTATATATGTTTCACTTTTTGAACTGAATTCTTGAAAAAAATCAATTTTTGGTGATTTTCCAATTCATTTAGATGCACCGGTATGTGTCCCAATTTATTGGGTCATATGAAATAACTGAGGTTATTAACCCTGTAGCTGAAATTTTCTCCATCCTTTCAGATACCACATATGTTCCAAAAATCCCTGCTTAAAGCGTAATCGTTTTCATTTTTATGTCATAAATCGATAGTACACATGAAAATAACCAACTTAGTTATACTGTATGTCTTATTTAGTGTCTTATTTAGTTTTATATATGTTGTATATATGTCTTATTTAGTCTGAGCACCACAGTTAAAAAAAAGACATCAACAAAATGGAGCAAGTTAGGAGAAGAGCGATCAGAAAGGTGTCTACAAAACATGTCCTATGAGGACGGTTACAGGATTTGGGAATGTTTAGCTTGCAAAAAAGAAGACTAACAGGAGACTTAAGGGTATGTGCACATCGGACGTTTTGTGGGCTGTTTTTTAGCGTTTTCCGTCGGCGGTTTCCGCTGAGTTTTATGCCACCGGTTGGATTAACATGCTAGTCAATGGAGTTTAGAAAACGCTGTGTACATTAGAACGGTTTATTTGTCTCCTTTCCAGTTTATTCACCGGTTTTCCACCGGTTTTCAAAGATAGAGCAAGTGACTTCTTTTTAGCGTTTTTCCAGCGGATCTAGCTTACAAGTGCACCAAAAACCAGTCTGGAAAACGCTAAGAAAAACGCCGGGGAAATCGCCAAGAACACGCTGTACAAACGCTAATAAACCGATCGCAAAACGTTAGCAAAACGCTAACAAAACGAGGGACACTGCTGAGGTCAGAAAACTCAGTTTCTGCTATTCTACACCGGTTTTAGGACGGTCTGCAAAGATGCAGACCCGTCCGATGTGCACATACCCTAATAGCTGTCTACAAATATCTCAAAGGCTGTCACACTGTAGAGGGATCAGCTTTATTTTCATTTGCACAAAGAGTGATTAGAATCAATGGGATGAAACTGAATGGGAGGAGACACAGATTAGATATTAGAAAAAACTTTTTGACAGTGAGGGTGATCAACAAGTGGAACAGGCTGCCATGAGAGGTGGTGAGTGCTCCTTCAATGGAAGTCTTCAAGCAGAGGCTGGACAGGCATGTGTCTGGGATGATTTAGTGAATCCTGCTTTGAACAGGGGGTTGCACCAGATGACCCAGGAGGTCCGTTCCTACTCTACCCAGCTATGATTCATAGATTTATCAGACAAATTAGCTTCTTTCTCTGCCAGAATTGATTAGTTATACAAACTCTTAAATCTGAGGTAAACTCTGTATTCAGTGACGACTTTCCTATTACTGAGATAGGAGATAGCAGTTGCTACAGATACAATTTTATGTAAGCAGAAGAGAGAGTAGCTAGAGGCAGAGCTCCTCCCTCCTTCCAGAAAAATCCTTGAGCTTCCAATTGACTTCCATTATATTCGGGTGCTCGAATCACTTAAATTGAAGTATCCAATTACTCATTACGAGTACAGAGCATCAGAGCATGGTAGTGCTCACTCATTACTGGTAAGAAGTGTCTGACAAGTGGAGAAAAAAGCAGATTTCTCTGAAAAGATGTATTACAGTGTGTCATATATTTGCTTGTATTATTG
The DNA here is from genome assembly GCA_033576535.1 of Allobates femoralis. Classification (NCBI taxonomy): domain Eukaryota; kingdom Metazoa; phylum Chordata; class Amphibia; order Anura; family Aromobatidae; genus Allobates; species Allobates femoralis. Next base: position 358,021,940 of record JARQOC010000006.1, read on the forward strand.
ATTTATGCAAAGTTTGTTGAAAGTACAGTTGACATGCAAATAATTTTTGCACTATGTAATGTAATCAAATCTATATAGAAAATTAATACATTTAATTTAGTACAATTCATAAAAAAAAACACTGAATATTAACAAATGAAAACATGATAATGTGTGAAAGTCTGGAGGTGATGCCTGCAGTGTTTCCTCCCGTCCACCAGAGGGGTCTCTGTGCAGACTGGACACAAAATCTTTGTGGTCAGGCACAGCACAGTGTGTGGACCAGGTCTGCAGCATGCAGACGTGTGGCAAGATGCTCTCAGTCTGTTTATCTAGTGTGCTGGTGTGGAACCCACTGGGACGGGGTACTCGGTACCGGACCGGGGTATCACGGGGGTTATCACGGCGGTCTTGGTCCAGATCGTGTCCCGAGCCCACAAGTAATGGGGGGTATTTACAGGGGAGAAAGTCGTGATGCCACCCGTGATATGTGGTCAGGGTGACCACCGCTGCTGCAGGACCTCCGGGGATGATGTTTGGCAGCCGGTGATGTAACGGCTCTCCACAGGCAGAGCCTGGTTCCCCGGGGCAGTGGTGATGATAGTCAATGGATGATGCAGGGTAGGGATAGTGGTAGAGATGATAGCAGTTTGTGAGGGGAAGTAGGGCTTGAGCGCAAGGATTACACAGACTCACGGTTTTGTAGTTTTCCAAGTCTTTACTGTAATTGTTATTCAGCAGAGTACTGTCCACGGAGTCTGTACCAGGGCCGTGTTGCTCCCACCCTGGCCGGGTCCTTGGCTTCCCACTCCTGTGCTGTGTGTGTGGCCCTGCTGCTGCTTTAGCTAAGCTGCCGGCCCTGTCTCCCCTCACGGGTACCAAACTTGCTAGGCAACTTGAGTCTTATCTTTGTGTTTCTGACCCTGCCGTGTTGCTTCGCTGTGGTACAGTGAAGATATATAATCTTCACTTATCCATTTTTTTTGTGTGCTGCTTGTGTCAGGCACAATTGCGGATCCAGTATCTGGTCTTTGCGCTCCTCCGGGGTGAGTTTAGGGTAACTTCGTTTCCCGGGTGTGTTCCTCTGCTTCTCTTATTCCTCAGACCCTGGTTGGCCTGGAACTGGACATTGGACCATGGGGTGGGCCTAACGCAGCCCTTTTACACCCAGGTCCTTTTCCTCAGTCCTCTCAGGAACTGAACTCCAACTGACTAACTGCCCACTTCCTCTCCACACCAGAATATATAGGGAAGCAGCTTTAGCTCCCACTTCTGGCCTGGAGGCGCTAGTGTAGTGCTGTGGGTTGTGTGGGGAATTAACCCTTGATGAGGTTACTGTGGCACATTAACCCCTGGGGTGCCACACTGGAACTGATAGTCTGTCTCCTGAGCTTTTTAGAAGTGGCAATACCACATTGAGCGAGTGGGCATTTGCTGCCGTAATGAGAACTGATTTCCAGAAGACATCCTTGGGTGTTGCCGCTGAAGATACAGATATACAGTTTGAACCTACCGAAGATACAGATATTTTGTTTAAAACTACCAAAGATACGGGTACTCTGTTTGGACATACCAATACCGCCTTTGACCGGAAAATCCTGGACCAGATGAGTGGAACTGTATGTGTCATGATGATCTCTGTTGGAGACTTGTGACAGTTTTGGGACCTGTCTCTCAATCTTGCATTTGGACATCACATTAAATGTGTTTCTTTCCTTTGGCAGTTGAGGAGTTAATGTCAGTTTCTGTTGCTTTCAAATGAGCTAGTTCTTGTCCAGGTGTGGCTGCTCTGTGATCACTCCCATCCCATTTATATGGTCACATGGTTCCCTTGCTGGTGATTGAACTCATCCCTGGCCAAGCTTCCTGAGGTGAAGGAGGTTCTCTGGAGAGCGGTCTACTGCCAAGCCGTCTGCTGCCAAGGAGCGTGGCAGCAGGCATGAAGTTGCTTGTTGTTCCCCTGTCTGTTTCCCATTCCCTCCTTTCAGTCTAAAATTCATAGGTTTGACTCAAGATTTTTACGGTCATACAATTCATATGGAGCACCGAATCACATGTAGAGTGTGACTTGTGTCAACTACCACAACTAAGATGGGATTGAGACACCGAGATCTGAGAAACAGGACGGACACACTGAAGGTCAGCATCAAAATCTAAATCTGGCCAAGATTTGACTGACTCCTTTAGTGAAGTATAAGTAGAGATAAAGGAGACAAACGAGGCGCAATAGAGCCCTATCAATGTGACACAGATCTTTGCACATAGATCGCAAATTTGGTGCACTCACCTTGTCTAGTTGTGTGCACCCACAACTAGTTTGAATAGCATGTAGTTGTAAGAAGCTGCCGCAGGACCTCCACCTCCACGTAGCACGTGTAAGAATATCCAAATCCAGGGATGGTGTATGTACAGTCCGCGCTGCTTGAAATAAATACTCCAAACAATGGAGTATTTATTTCAAGCAGCGCGGACTGTACATACACCATCCCTGGATTTGGATATCCTTTAGTGAAGGGTCTTCAAAAGGATGCTCAGCATAAGGCCCTAGGTAACTGCAAGCTCAGAAGGAATAGACTGTAACAGGAACAAAAGTGAAATGAGTAAGGAGTCCTGTGCCGCACATGCGAAAGCATTGCAAATCCTTGTGGCTGGGATGATATGAACCACAGGTGGACTAGAATGATTTTTCTGTATGAAACTGTGATGCCAGGCAAGTAATTATTATTATTAATTATAGCCCCATTTATTCCACGGCGCTTTACCTGTGGTTGATGGTATAGAGACTGGAAACAATCAGAAAAATAAACATTTGAGGAGATGAAGAATGGAGTGTGTTCAATGGTGGCTTGTACTTTGGGTCCTGTGGATATGTTATGTGCCTGCTGTCACACGTGTAAAATGGTCTTCAAAGAACTATTGAATCTGTCCAGTAAAGCACTTTTGTTTAAGACAGTTAGCCTCTGTCACTAACTTCACTGCAGATGGGTCCTGGTTCAACAAAAGTGATGGCAACAAGCGTCCAAAATGCAAAATGGTATGACCTTACTACCAAGTGCACGCACCCAGCTAGAACCACAACCCCCTGTAGGGTGCCAGGGTGAACAAGAAGTGGGGCCCACAACTGCCGCTCCATGCTCCCTCACAACTCCTGCAATGAAATTAAAAATAAAATGCTAGTGTGGTGCTTAATATGTTATGAAAAAGACATAAAGAAGTAGAAGTGTCACTTGATTAAAATTAGGACAATGTTTTGAGGTAGTAAATTCACACAAATAATGCAATTTTATATGGGGTAGCCAATACCTATGTAGCGTGGTGCAGGGCAGTACTCATTGGCAAGGTCTCCATCTTCTGTGCCCCAGTACACTACATAAAAATGGGGTTCCTGTCTAACTGTATGATTCTTTTCTAAGGAGGCAATTCACCTTTGCTTAATGCAGATGGCTTTGGTTGACCCGAATCAAACGTTAACCAGTTAATCTAGGGAGACCACAAATTCTTTAAAAAGTTTTAAAGATTTAAAGTTTTACTCAACAGTCACTTGATAACAACTGTGTATATAAGATAGCGGTCACATGTCTTCTCTATTTTACTTTTCAGTGTATCTCTTTCTTCACTTCACTTTTCACAGCCTCCACTAGTCCTTTTTGTTTCACCAGTACTCAGTCTATCACCACAGTACAGTCTAAAGCCCCAGTCACACATAACGATATCGTTAGAGAGATCGTTGTAACTGTGACATTACAACGATCTCTCCAGCGATGTCATTCTGTGTGACACTTTGCAGCGATCAGGCCCCTGCTGTGAGGTCGCTGATTGTTGCAAAGTGCTGTGGGACATTTTTTGATCGTTGGTTTTCTGCTGGTCAGCACGCATCGCTGCATGTGACCGCAAGAAACCAGCGATCTGTGACCTCAGAGGGCTGGTTACTATGGTAAACACCGGGTATCCAGGCAGCGCACGCTGCCTAGATACCCGGCATTTACCATGGTTACCAGTGTCCTCCCTGCTTAGCACTGCCTGCAAGCAGGGAGAACGCTGGTAACTATGATAAACAGCGGGTATCTAGGCAGCGCGAGCTGCCTGGATACCCGGTGTTTATCATAGTTACCAGTGTTCTCCCTGCTTACAGGCAGCTCTAAGCAGGGAGAACGCAGGTAACTATGATAAACAGCGAGCATCCAGGTTGCGCGCGCTGCCTGGATACCACACTGTTTATCATAGTTACCAGCGTTCTCCCTGCTTAGTGCTGCCTGTAAGGCAGCGCTAAGCAGGAGCGATGTGGGAGGTGGCTCCCATGGCCCGATCGCTGGGAGATCTGCCTGTTTGACAGCTCCCAGCGATCAGGTAAAGATGCTCAGTGATCCCAGCAGTCGTTATCGCTGTCGGGATCGTTGGAGCGATCGTTATGTGTTACTGACCTAAGTCCATGAAAGACATATTTTCTTCCTGCAGTTCCACATCTTCACCCTCTTAAAGGGATATTGCCAATATGACCAATCCTAGCTTGAAGCTTTCAGATGCCTATGGAACTCCCGCCTGGGGCATTCACTTCAATTCATGGTCTGCTATGTCATGTAATAGGACCCAACTTTCTCAGTCACTCATTCCTCTGGTCAGTTCTTTGACCCGACTCTCATGGATCACTATGTATCTTGGGACTATTTTCTCAGCATCTTGCTTTCCTCTCAGTTGTGGCACCCCAGAGTCTGGTTGCCACGGTGACATGGCTTCCCTCACAGGAATGATGTCATGCTTAGAAGCAGGAGGAGGTCCCCATGCCAGGTAATACACAGCACGCAACACAATTCCTACTCCAGGCCAGAAGGGGGAGCTCTATAACCCGACTTCAGGGGGACTGCTCTCTCTGGTTGGGAGGAAGAGGCAGTTAAGTCTGTTAGGCAGTTAGTCTGAGGAGAGGGAAGAGAGAGGAGTGGAGACATAGGCTCTGGGGTATTAGAGCTCACCCCGGCGTGGAACTCTGACAAAAAGAACGCTAGAATCCTTGGCTGTGCGGGTGCTGTTTGCCCCGACAGCCGAAATTGGAGGGCAGGGGGTTGCAAGCCCCTAGCCACACCGAACACCCGGAGGCACCACAGCAGACTAAGAGCCTGGGGCTGCCAGTGGAAAGGCAGTGCCCGTGATAGGCTCATGCTGTCTGCCCCACAGGTTAGAACCAACATTCTGGAGAGGGCCGCAGTATATCTACAGGCAGCAGGGACGTGAAAAGGGAGCGCAGTAGGAAGGCCTCCAACCCCACCTGGCGAGGTGGAGCCCTGAATGCTTCCAGGCTAGCCGTACGCCTTCTATCATCTGTAACTTGTACCCCAGATTGTATGATCATCTGCCAAGAAATAAAAGGTAAAGAAAACAGCACTTTTCTGTGTCACTTGCTTATTCTCTGCACCCCAATGATCACCACCACCTGAACAGACTGTCCTACCTATCCTGGGGCCCTGCTCTACCCGTGGAGAACTACACCATCTATGCTACATCACCAACTGCCCCAGTGGTCCTGAACTGCAGCATCGGCCATTCCTTGCCGAAAACCAAGGGTGGCGTCACAACGTAACCCCATGTAATTATTCCACATTTTTATGACAAGACCAGGGCTATGGGGACGGATCACGCCACCGTGACATCCCCGAAGAATTGTACGGCCCAGTTCTGAGTACCCCATGGCTCTAACAGGGCATGTCACAGTCTCCCCTTCATTCAGGTACCCCCACATCATGTGGCTCTGTGGACTATTCAGACTGTTGGTCTCCTTCTGTCACACCCTGGGTCCTATCTAAACTTCTAGAAGGAAGTTGTCTCTGTCCCTATGCACTAGTCCCTTCCACTGTGGGCTAGTCTCAAAACTTGAACTCCATCTTAACTTTCCTACTCACTTCCTGCTGCTGGGCAGAACACAGCTTCCTCACAGTCCAATGTCAAACATTATACAGGCAAACATTAACTGTTTCTGTCCCTACTGTAAAAATTACACAGCACTACATTACTACATATCACATCTCTATTCATATTATACATTGCATACTATACAATAACACAGGACATAACAGACATCAGGGTGGAGTCACACTGGCATGTGACTCGTACAAGTGCAGTGCGAGATAATCTCAGATTGCATTCGACCCCATATTGAACAATCAGTCAGCTCAGATCTGAGAGTTTTTTCTCAGTAAAAGAAATTGCAGCATGCTGCAATTTGCAGTGAATCTCAGATCACTCGCTCCCATACAAGTCTATGGGTGTGAGTGAAACATCTAAATGCACTCGGATATCATACAACTGCAGTGCAATATATGCCGAAACAACAAATGGAGGAGATGGAGAGGTTAATCTCTACCACTCCTCTGCAACTGTGATCCAATCGCAGGATCAGATAACAGTTTCATGACACTCAGCTAACACTCGCAACAGAGCCTGAGCAGAGTGTCATTAGCATATCACATCCAATGCTCTCGCATCTGATGCATATGCTAATGTGACTCTACCCTAAAGCCTCCGTTACACATAGCAAGATCTCTGTTGCGTCACAGGTTTTGTGACGTAACAGTGACCTCACCAGCGATCTCACTATGTTTGACACGTAGCATCGACCGGGCCACCGCTGTGACATCGCCGATCGTGTTGGAATGGCATGGACCATTTTTTGATCATCGGGTTCCAACTGGGCAGCATGCATCGGTGTGTTTGACGCCTTAGCAACAACCTCGTTGATGACTCAGAACTCATCCACGTAGGTCTGAGTCGTCAGGCTAGCTGCTGTGTGACACCGCCGAGGTTGTTATACAGATCGCCATATCGTTGCTGCGTCGTTGAGTAGATCTGACTGAGTGACATCTCACGAGCGACCACGTAGCGACGTTCCAGCGATCCTTACCAGGTCGTATTGTTGTCGGGATTGCTGGAACATGGCCATGTGTGACGGGACCCTTACACTCATACAACCATAACGCGTTTACTGTCTTCAAGAGGGAACGGGCACAGTAAGTCCATCCTCTTAGGCTTGCAAAAATCTAACATACTAAAACATGCATTCTAATAAATACATGTAGAGAGAATACCATACAACCAGGGCTGTGGAGTCAGAGTCGGAGTCAGTATAAAATGAACTCTTAAATATATAATAAATTGGGTACCATAATTCAATGCAGAATGTCCTGAATATTATTATTATTAATTATTATGTTCTAACTAAATAGCTTGATTATTGTATCATAATAATGATTAAAAGCCTGATGTTCACATTACTACATTATAATTATTATTATTATTTATTTATATAGCGCCATTAGGTTCCATGGCGCTTTACATGAGGATAGGGGAGACAAGGACAATTACAATAACTCTAGACAATCAGGACATATAGGTACAGGAGTGTCAGTTATGGGGCGGTCGCCTGGGTTTCATGGCAGGTTGTAGGCTTGACGGAATAGGTGAGTCTTCAGGTGACACTTGAAGCTTCTCAGGGTCGGAGAGTGTCTGACGTGTTGGGGCAGGGAGTTCCATAGTATAGCAGATGCCCGGGCGAAGTCCTGAACGCGGTTGTGCGAAGAGGAGATGAGGGGGAAGCAGAGGAGGAGTTCTTTGGAGGAACGGAGGTTGCGTGAGGGTAGGTATCGGGAGACCAGGGCGGAGATGTATGGTGGGGACAGGTTGTGTATCGCTTTGTATGCCATAGTTAGTGTTTTGAACTGGGATCTCTTGGAGGCGGGGAGCCAGTGAAGGGCTTGGCAGAGGGGGAGACAGGGAAGAAGCAGGAGGACAGATGGATTAGTCGGGCAGCGGAATTGAGATAGATTGGAGAAGTGTGAGGGAGTTGGATGGGAGGCCAGTGAGAAGGAGGTTGCAGTAGTCAAGGCGGGAGATAAAAGGGCATGAATAAGTGTTTTAGCGGTGTCGTGGGTAAGGAAGGAGCGGATCTAATATTTAATGTATCACATAAACATGACCCATGTATGAGGAAATCGGAGTTAACTCCTCAGCCATGCATACGACAGGATTTAGTTCCAATTAATAACATTAAAGGGAACATGACCCCTAAAAATTAGCCCCCAGTATCTTAAGACTTGTCCCTGCACCATTCTTAGACATTTATAGCCATCCCTTTGTGCTAAAAAAGTGTATTTGTAAAGTTCATAAAAGTGACTTTATTACCTGCACCTTGTGCTTCTCCCCCGCCTGCACGCTAATTATTCACGCCCTGATGGGCGTGCTAATCAGTAGAGAGCTGATGGCTAGAAATGTCTATGGTGCAGGGACAGGTCTTTAGAGACTGGGGACAAATTTTTAAGGGTCAGGTTCCCTTTAAAAACTGCAGTTTATAAATAAAAAAAGATACAAGCATTGAAAAGCAGATTGACGATTCCAAAGACAAAGTAGAAATAACAAGTTAAAAAAAACGCCATCAGCCAAAGTCCTTACTAACCATTGTACTAGGACCTTCCATCCCCAATGTGCATTTAGTTTTGTTAAGTCTTGTATTAGTCTTGTATAAGTCTTGGGTTCAATTCCCACCAAGGACACTAAGGTTAACATCTGCAAGGAGTTTGTATGTTCTCCCCGTGTTTGCGTGGGTTTCCTCCGGGAACTCCGGTTTCCTCCCACATTGTAAAGACATACTGATAGGATGTTTAGATTGTGAGCTCCAAGAGAGACAGCATTACTGATGTATGTAAAGTGCTATGGAATTAATAAAGCTATATAAATGAATAAATATTGTATTATACTACCAATAGTCTGGTCTTCAGACCACAATTTATTCTTATTATTTAGTTTTACATTGATTTTCATGAATTGACTAATGGCTTCTTTTGCACTTTAAAATGTAGATATAAATGATCAATTCATACTGTACATGTACCATATTTGTTTAAATAAGGCACAAATATTAGAAAAAATGTTTTTCTTTGAGTCATAAGTTTTTTCCTCTATTCTTATTTTTTTGTTTACAATTTCTGGCTTTAATTAAATAATGCACTAAACCTGCCTGTGTATGATTTCAGGGGGTTTATATGGAACAATTTTGTAAAGACCAGATTTGAGGATCGGATGCAAATTATTCATACCCTTGATCGCACTCTGACACGAAGAGGCCAGTCATTGCTATGCTGACAAATTAAAAAGACTCCTTTTTATATGCTGTGATCGACATAATAGGGTCTGTCTTGTGACATAAATGTTTAGCAGGTAAGAATAGGTAATTGTTCCAATTATGTTTATTAAAATGTAATTGTTATAGAGAATATGATTAAAGAGAAAAGTCAATTTTGCTACATAATATTTCCAGATTAGGATATAAAACTGGTCTATAAATATTCTGACTGTGTACATAAATTATATATTTTTTACTGTAGAATACATTTAACACCAAGCCTTCAAAACGTGATTGAAGCTTTTTTATTATTATTATTATTATTATTATTATTATTATTATTATTAATAAAAAATATCACATTATTAGTTTAGGATTTGCAACCTTTTTAAAGTAGGTCCTCCAGTTTTACAAACTCAAAAGTAATTGGAAAACTGAAATAAACATGTGTGAACATACCCCAAGGCTACGTTCATATTTCGTGTGGATGTAATACTAATAATAATAATAATAATAAATCTTTATTTACCGTATATACTCGTGTATAAGCCGACCCGTGTATAAGCCGACCCCCCTATTTTTGCCCCCAAAAACTGGGAAAACTTATTGACTCGCGTATAAGCCGAGAGTGGACTCCAGCACAGGTATACAGATCCCAGCACAGGGTATACAGGCCCCCAGGCACAGGGTATACAGGCCCACAGGCACGGGGCATACAGGCCCCCAGGCACGGGGCATACAGGCCCCCAGGCACCGGGTATACAGGCCCCCAGGCACCGGGTATACAGGCCCCCAGGCACGGGGTATACAGGCCCCCCCATCCCTCACAGTATACAGGCCCCCCCATCCCTCACAGTATACAGGCCCCCCCATCCCTCACAGTATACAGGCCCCCCCATCCCTCACAGTATACAGGCCCCCCCATCCCTCACAGTATACAGGCCCCCCCCATCCCTCAGTATACAGGCCCCCCCATCCCTCACAGTATACAGGCCCCCCCATCCCTCACAGTATACAGCCCCCCCCATCCCTCAGTACACAGGCCCCCCCATCCCTCACAGTATACAGGCCCCCCCATCCCTCAGTATACAGGCCCCCCCATCCCTCAGTATACAGGCCCCCCCATCCCTCACAGTATACAGGCCCCCCCATCCCTCAGTATACAGGCCCCCCCATCCCTCACAGTATACAGGCCCCCCCATCCCTCAGTATACAGGCCCCCCCATCCCTCACAGTATACAGGCCCCACCATCCCTCACAGTATACAGGCCCCCCCATCCCTCACAGTATACAGCCCCCCATCCCTCACAGTATACAGGCCCCCCCCATCCCTCAGTATACAGGCCCCCCCATCCCTCACAGTATACAGGCCCCCCATCCCTCAGTATACAGGCCCCCCCATCCCTCAGTATACAGGCCCCCCCATCCCTCACAGTATACTGGCCCCCCCATCCCTCAGTATACATTCCCCCCCATCCCTCACAGTATACAGGCCCCCCCATCCCTCAGTATACAGGCCCCCCCATCCCTCACAGTATACAGGCCCCCCCATCCCTCAGTATACAGGCCCCCCCATCCCTCAGTATACAGGCCCCCCCATCCCTCACAGTATACAGGCCCCCCCATCCCTCACAGTATACCGGCCCCCCCATCCCTCACAATATACAGACCCCCCCATCCCTCACAGTATACAGGCCCCCCCATCCCTCACAGTATACAGGCCCCCCCTTCCCTCACAGTATACAGGCCCCCCCATCCCTCACAGTATACAGGCCCCCCCATCCCTCACAGTATACAGGCCCCCCCATCCCTCACAGTATACAGGCCCCCCCATCCCTCACAGTATACAGGCCCCCCCATCCCTCACAGTATACAGGCCCCCCCATCCCTCAGTATACAGGCCCCCCCATCCCTCACAGTATACAGGCCCCCCATCCCTCACAGTATACAGGCCCCCCATCCCTCACAGTATACAGGCCCCCCCCATCCCTCAGTATACAGGTCCCCCCATCCCTCACAGTATACAGGCCCCCCCATCCCTCACAGTATACAGGCCCCCCCATCCCTCACAGTATACAGGCCCCCCATCCCTCACAGTATACAGGCCCCCCCCATCCCTCAGTATACAGGCCCCCCCCATCCCTCACAGTATACAGGCCCCCCATCCCTCACAGTATACAGGCCCCCCCATCCCTCACAGTATACAGGCCCCCCCATCCCTCACAGTATACAGGCCCCCCCAATCCCTCAGTATACAGGCCCCCCCATCCCTCACAGTATACAGGCCCCCCCATCCCTCAGTATACAGGCCCCCCAACCCTCACAGTATACAGGCCCCCCCATCCCTCACAGTATACAGGCCCCCCCATCCCTCACAGTATACAGGCCCCCCCCATCCCTCACAGTATACAGGCCCCCCCATCCCTCACAGTATACAGGCCCCCCCATCCCTCAGTATACAGGGCCCCCCATCCCTCACAGTATACAGGCGCCCCCCTCCATGCTGCCGCTGCTTAGTGTACAATAAATATAGTGTTATTATCTCTCACCTGCCCGGTCTCCGTGCATCCTCCCTCCTCCCTGCGAGGCTGCGTGTCATGTGACCGGCCGGTGACGTCATCGCTGTGAGCCCCGGTCACATGACACACAGGGAGGAGGGAGGATGCACGGAGACCGGGCTGGTGAGAGATAATAACACTATATTTATTATACACTAAGCAGCGGCAGCATGGAGGGGGGGACGCCATACTGTGAGGGATGGGGGGGACTGTATACCCCGTGCTGGGGGGCTGTAAGGCGATATGCACTGCTCCCCCCGCGGATGGGCGAGGGATGAAGTGCATATCATGAATAAGTTATGAGCGGCTCCACGTCACGAGCCGCTCATATTGCAGCCTTCCCCCCACCTCCTCCAGCCTCCTCCTGCCTCCTCCTGCTCCTGGACACAGCCCCCACTTATATGACTCGTATATGACTCGTGTATAAGCCGAGGGGGGGACTTTTCAGCCCAATTTTTGGGCTGAAAAAGTCGGCTTATACACGAGTATATACGGTATATAGCGCCAACATATTCCGCAGCGCTTTACATTACAGTGGGTAATAGATGAAAATACATGGTATAATACAGTAAGAAAACATACAATGTAATACAGTAATTCCAGTAGAGAAAGAATACAGTACAATAATAGGAAACAATACACTAAGCATAGAATCAATGTAAAAAATACAATACAATAGATAAAGCAAAAATAAAGGTGATCCTGCTCAAAAGAGCTTACAGTCTACAACGAGATAGGGGTTACACAAAGTGCAGGGGCTCATTACACTGATGGTCCAGGTATCTTGAGGAATGGGGGATAGAAATAAAGTTACATGAATGGTCACCAGACAATCTGTGTAGACCTTTTGGGTTTGGTGGAGTTTGAAGAAGAGTTATGTCGAGAGAGATAGTGAATGGGCTATGTACAGTACAAAGGAGTTTTGTTAGAAAGCATGATAGGCCGCCTTAAAAAGATGTGTTTTTAGTGAGCGTCTGAAGCCATGCAAGTTGTGGATGGTCCTGATTTCTTGGGGTAGAGCATTCCAGAGAATTGGTGCAGTTCGGGAGAATTCTTGGAGCCGGGAGTGGGAGGATCGAATTAGTGCAGATGTTAGTCGAAGGTCATTTGTAGAACGTATAGAACGGGTGCGGTGATTGGGAGGAGATGTAGGGGGGTGCTGCATTGTGAAGAGCTTTGTGGGTGAAAACAAGCAATTTGGACTTTATCCTGTAGTGTATAGGCAGCCAGTGCAATGACTGGCACAGAGCAAAGGCTTCTGAGTAACGATTGGCCAGGTAGGTGATCCTGGCTGCTGCATTAAGGATGGTTTTAGTTGTTTCGATGGTGAAAAAGGGGCAGACTCTAGAGATGTTCTTCAGGTGTAAGCGACAAGAGCGGACGAGAGATTGTATATAGGAGATGAAGGAGAGGTCGGTGTCAAACATAACACCCAGACAGTGAGCCTGCTGCCTAGGTGTTATCGTGGTACCGCACACTGAGAGAGAGATGTCAGATTTAGGGAGGTTAGTGCAGGGCGGGAGCAAAAGAAGTTCAGTTTTGGAAAGGTTGAGTTTTAAATAGAGAGCCGACATGATGTTGGAAACTGCAGTTAGACAGTCATTAGTGATCTTTAAAACCGCAGGGGTAAGGTCAGGGGTTGAAGTGTATAATTGTAAGTCGTCAGCATAGAGATGGTACTGGAAGCCAAATCTGCTAATGGTGTGTCCAATCGGGGCCGTGTAGAGAGAGAAGAGAAGAGGTCCAAGGACTGAACCCTGAGGGACCCCAATAATGAGAGGAAGAGGAGGGAAGTAGAGCCAGCAAATGATACACTGAAAGAGTGGTCCGAAAGATAGGAAGAGAGCCAAGAGAGAGCGGTGTCCTTTATACCAATGGAGTGCAGCATAGAGAGTAGGAGATGGTGGTCAACAGTGTCAAAAGCTGCAGAGAGATCAAGAAGAATAAGCAGAGAGTGGTCACCTTTACGTTTTGCTGTCAGTAGGTCATTGGTCACTTCGATGAGGGCAGTTTCTGTACAGTGAAGGAGGCGGAAGCCAGACTGTAATGGATCTAGAAGAGAGTGAGCGGAGAAGTAACAGGTGAGGCGGGAGTAGACCAGGCGCTCCAGAAGTTTAGAGATGAAGGGGAGATTGGAGACTGGTCTGTAGTTATTTGTGCAGGATGGGTCGAGAGACGTTTTCTTTAATGATGGAGTAATGATTGAGTGTTTGAAGAAGGAGGGGAAGATGCCAGAAGAGAGGGAGAGGTTAAAGATTTTGGTTAGGTAAGTGGTGGTGACCGAACAGAGAGACTGGAGTAGGTGTGAGGGAATGAGGTCAGTGGTGCATGTAGTGGGACGAGATAGTGAGGAGATCAGGGTGGTGAAGTAGGTTTGTGTGGCAAGGTGAAGGGCAGAGTTGTAGGTTTTTAGCATGAATTTATAATGGATAAAGTCTTCTGGTGAGCGATTTTTCCTCCATAGGCGTTCAGCACTCCTAGAGCATCACTGGAAGAATCGAGTTTCTGATGTGAGTCAGGGCTGTTTTGTTCTATGTTTGGAGGTTCTGTGGGTGAGGGGTGCTACTTGGTCCAGGGTGCTTCTGAGAGTGTTATTATAGTGATTTACTGCCATATCTGGACAGGAGAATGAGGAGATTGGGGACAGTGATAAGATGAGGGAGTCTGTAAGTGCATGAGGGTTAATCGCCTGTAGATTTCTGGATGTTTGATAGGTAAAGGTGGGCTGTGGTGGGTGAGGGTTAGTGAGTGTGAAGGAGAGAATGTTGTGGTCAGAGAGTGGAAGAGATGAATTATCTAGGAAAGAGGTTGAGCAGAGTCGGGTAAAAATATTTATTAATGACCTTGTAGGGGGCATACAGAGTAGAATCTCAATATTTGCAGATGACACTAAACTCTGCAGGGTAATCAATACAGAGGAGGACAATTTTATATTACAGGAGGATTTATGTAAACTAGAAGCTTGGGCTGCTAAATGGCAAATGAGCTTTAATGGGGATAAATGTAAAGTCATGCACTTGGGCAGAGGAAACAAAAGGTATAATTATGTGCTTAATTGTAAAACACTGGGCAAAACTGTCACTGAAAAAGACCTGGGTGTATGGGTAGATGACAAACTCACATTTAGTGGCCAGTGTCAGGCAGCTGCTGCAAAGGCAAAAAAAATAATGGGATGCATTAAAAGAGGCATAGATGCTCATGAGGAGAACATAATTTTACCTCTATACAAGTCACTAGTGCGACCACACTTAGAATACTGTGTACAATTCTGGTCTCCGATGTATAAGAAAGACATAGCTGAACTAGAGCGGGTCCAGAGAAGAGCGACAAAAGTCATTAGAGGATTAAGGGGTCTGCAATATCAAGACAGGTTATTAAACTTGGGGTTATTTAGCTTGGAAAAACGAAGGCTTAGGGGTGATCTTATAATAATGTATAAATATATGAGGGGACAGTACAGAGACCTTTCTAATGATCTCTCTACTCTTAGGCCTGAGACTGGGACAAGGGGGCATCCTCTACGTCTGGAGGAAAGAAGGTTTAATCATAATCACAGACGCGGATTCTTTACTGTAAGAGCAGTGAGACTATGGAACTCTCTGCCACATGATGTTGTAATGAGTGACTCACTACTAACATTTAAGAGGGGCCTGGATGCCTTTCTTGAAAACTATAATATTACCGGTTATATATACTAGATTCTTTGATAGGGCGTTGATCCAGGGAACTAGTCTGATTGCCATATCTGGAGTCAGGAAGGAATTTTTTACCCAATGTGGAGCTTAGTGTTGCCACATGGTTTTTTTTTGCCTTCCTCTGGATCAACATGTTAGGCTATGGGTTGAACTAGATGGACGTAAAGTCTTCCTTCAACCTTAAAAACTATGTTACATGTTACTATGTTACTATGTAAAGACCAGGTCAAGGGTGTTACCATCCTTGTGTGTCTCAGAGGTTGAGAACTGTGAGAGGCCAAGTGACGTGGTTAGAGATAGGAGTTGGAATGCAGATGGGGAGATGGGGCTGTTTATGGGGATGTTAAAGTGTCCCAGAATGAGGGCTGGTAATTTCGAGGACATGAAGTGTATCAAGCATGCGGAGAAATGGTCGAGGAACTGGGTGAGTGACCCTGGGCGGCGGTATACCACCGCTACTCTGAGGGAAGGGGATGGAATAGCCTAATGGTGTGAACCTCAAAAGAGGGGAATGAGAGTGATGGGGCTGGAGGGATGACCTGGAAAGCACATTGTTGGGACAGGAGTAAGCCAATTCCACCACCATGTTTGTTCCCAGGTCTCGGGAAATGAGAGAAATGTAACTCGCCATAAGAAATAGCAGCAGGGGAAGCAGTGTCTGAATCCTGGATCAAGGTTTCAGTGAGGGCCAGGAGATTGAGAGAGTTAGTGAGAAAGTAGTTATGAATGAAGGCAAGTTTGTTGCATGCAGACCATGGATTCCAGAGAGTGCAATTAAAAGAGGGAGATGGAAGTGTGCAGGTAATGCTAATAAGGTTAGTGGGGTTTCTGTGTGAGGTGGGGGAGGGCTTGAAGTTAGCAGAGAGTGGACCAGGGTTGGGAGCGATATCACCTGACAGGAGCAGTAGTAAAAAGAGAAAGAGCTTTGGATTTAGGACATGATTTATTATGACAAATCTTGGAATAAGATGGGCTGAGAATCTTCAGTAAACTGAAGATAGCATGGGAGCTGTACATAGAGTAGGGCAGGAGAGAAGGGCTGATGTGAATGAGTGGTGATGGAGGGGGGATAGGGTGATAAAAGTTGGTGGTGAGAGCACATAAGGAAACAAACAATGAATAAAAGACATTGTAAAGATTAGTAGTGAATAGAGTTATACACATTGTTTGAGTGGCCCTCTATGTCATTACCTTCCAGTCTATCCCAGTCAATTCCGGTCGATTTCTGGTCTATTTCATATTTTGCCACTTTAAACAGCCACTTTGTCGCAGAGCTGGAGCAGACTAATACTGGCCCCAGATATGCTCCCAAAAAGTGAATTCAGGTGAGGAGCAGCGGGAGGGAACTGAGCTTCCTTAGCCCATCTCCAATCAGGCCATAGACACATGGTGATTCACAGCCCGCTAACACAAAGGATCATAAAACATTAGGAGGCAGTGAAAAGGAAAGGTATATTATAATGTAATACAGTATATTTCAGCAGGGAAATTGCACCACATGGACAGCAGAGATGAGTGGAGGATTGTGCAGTTACACGTATCACATATATTTTAAGTATTAAAGACAGACATTGGAGTAAAGGACATGATGAGGGGGGAAAAAAACTATTAAAAGTTGAAAGTCAAGTCATAAAGACAGTTAGCAGATGGGTATTGCTGGTACCTTCTGGTTATTTCTGTGTTATTTCTGGGATAATTCTGATGTGACACTTTAAAATGTCACACTTCAAAAATGTTACATCTGACAAAGGTCATATCTGACCAGCTCCATTCAACTTATACCATTCAAATGACCAAGAGATGAGGCCAGGTGAGAGAGGGGAGGAGGAGGGAGCAGGACACCTCACAACAGGGAGTAATTAACAGAATGCAGTTAAGAGAACATTTGACTAGCATCAAAGCTGCAGAAAGAGAGATAATCAAATGGAAGGAGAATGCTAGGTGTGAGAAGCAAAGACTTATCAATATGCATTATGTAAATTTGAAATATGATACATGGAATTGCAGTCAGGGAAAAAAAAGCAACATACCCGTTAACATAGAGGAAGAGGAGTACATAGGATTCTAGGGTGTAGTGGGTATTCTGGGTTCAGAGTTCAGACATACCCGTTAACACAGAGGAAGAGGAGTACATAGGATTCTAGGGTGTAGTGGGTATTCTGGGTTCAGAGTTCAGACGTACCCGTTAACACAGAGGAAGAGGAGTACATAGGATTCTAGGATGCAGTGGGTATTCTGGTGGTTATCTAGTAGTTTACAGATCAGACGTACCCATTAACACAGAGGAAGAGGAGTACATAGTATTCTAGGGTGCAGTGGGTATTCTGGGTTCAGAGTTCAGACGTACCTGTGGATGAAAGCAGATGGATCAGGACATGATCAGCATGAAGGAGAATATACCATTCTGGGATATTTCTGATGTGACACTTTAAAATGTCACACTTCAATAATGTTACATCTGACCAGCTCCATTCAACTAATAACATTCAAAATTTCTAAACTGAAATCTTATTCATGTGTTTTTATGTGCATTTTTGATGCTGAAATACAACAAAATCATAGCAAAAAAGTAAGGCCATGAAGTTTAACCTATGGATTTAAGGAATCCCATTTGAAATGAATGTGTAAAATCAGTATAAAAAACAGCAACAGAATTTTACATGTTGAGAATTTAAGGTACGCCAAAAATGCCAATTTACCACGTGTTTGGAAGCTTACAAATATCATTGCATTAAGCAGGATACTATCAGCCACCTCAGAGGCAACCCATACCTCCCAACGCCAATGCTCCATCTCCTACAACCCTGACATGGGGGCATTGTGGCATCTGCGACCAGCCGTGCCACAAGAAGGAGACAGGTGGTATCACTGGACATGAGATCACCACAGGGTGGCAGCCACCCCAATAGTGGAGCATGGTGTCAGAAAGCAGCCTATTAATGACGCCCAGCTGTTAGACAAGGCGGGTTGCTCTGCACCAAAATATGCAACACAAATGACTCACGTCCCGCTGTAGACTGCAGAGGGATAAAAAAAAAGTGCCCTCCCTCAGTTCCACAAGTGACCTAAGACTGACATCATCTACAATCTGAACCTCCCACTCCCGTCTCCAAGACTTCTCAAGAGCTATACCAATTCTCTGGAACGGATTACCAAAAAACAATTCAATTAATTCCCAGTACCCATACATTTAAACGAGCCTTAAAAACGCATCTCTTTAGATTGCCCTATCACCTCACTTCATTAGTCTAACTATTCTTCCTTCCTTTTCCAAATCTGGCCTCTTGTATCACTTGTCTGCACCCCCATGCACAATATAGCACTTTATTTGTACTTGTACAGATCCCAGCTGGTGACCGGTTCATGCAGTATTAAGTGAATCCCCTATTCACTATATTGATGGCTGGACCATATAGGATGGCACTTTTTACCATTTACTTTTTGTAACTCCCCTATTTCCTCATAGATTGTAAGCTTGCGAGCAGGGACCTCACTCCTCATGGTTTCTGAAATTTTTGTTACTATGTTTTGTCTCAAATTGTCTGTATATGTCCCCTTTGAATTGTAAAGAGTTGCGGAATATGTTGGTGCATATAAATAAAATAATAATTATTATTATTAGGCATGAGCTTTCATGAAATGACATCCACTTTGCTTGAACTATTAAACACAACAGATTTTCTGCAAAAAAAAAATCAGAAACACTGTTGCAGTTATGTGGGAACTTGTATGATCTTGGCGTGTTTGTGTGGGTTTCCTTCGCGTACTTTGGTTTCCACCCAAATAATTAGTGATAGGGAATTTAGATTGGGAGCCCTGATGGGGTATTAAAGCTCTGTGTTGTGAATAATAATGATGCTATATAAACAAGTAAAATAAATAAGCATGGCCTAAAAAAGATCAGAATGTGGATGAGATTAAGGTAAAATGTATATAGTTTGCTGTTACTGTACAATGCAGTATAACTTAGCACCAACTGCCCAACACATTTGACAAGCCTAGGAGTTAAAAAAAAATAAGCAGAAACCATCCCAAGTCTCGTTTTTGACAGTAGAAGTGTCAGCAAGGAAGGGACAGCTCTTTAAGGATGCAGGCTGTATCGGTCACTTCTCACAGAAAAATTTGGAATTGCCCAGAACACATTACAAAGAAGTAATTAAAAATCTCGCTCCCATTGTCTGAGTTAGTAATTTCTTTATTAAGCAGATAATGAATAAAGAGAGTAGGCTAATAAAAACATGGCAACAATCCCCCATTTGCCTCAGGCAGAAGAATGATTAGGTATTATTACTATGCACAATGTGAATATTTACTTGAATCCACATATTATATGCTAAATTTTCAATGTACCCTTGATTTTGTTTCCAATTCCAGTATCCAGGAATAATTTTAAAAAATGTTTATTGTCATGATTTTTATATACTGATTTGGAAACAATAATGCAAAAAATGTTTGTATTAGATTATTTCAAAAGTAAATAGTACAGCCATCATGTGTGAAGACCACTGCTAGTAGACACACTGATCTCTATCCTTTTTTTTTAGCCTATCTACACTGAAAATCTAGGAATATCACCAATAATGCTGTTATTGCCTTATGATCTCTCTTATGGCCACTTTACACGTCCCGTTATCGGCGTCCGACTCAGATTAAAAGTCACGTGGTTCGTGCGTTGGCCCCGATATCGTTTGTGCGTTGTATGGTATAAATGTCCAATCCGATGCATGAACGATGCCAAAACGATATCGGGGATCAAATGAGCCTGCTCTCCAACGGCCCGATATTGGATGGACGTTGTGGTCGGATCGTGCTGTGTAAAAGCCCAACAACGATGTGGAGTACAACTTCCCCTATTCTCTCCCATGTTAAATGGTCATTCCTGGGTCGGCCGTACATGGGGGCGTACACATCGTAGTGGCGTTGCCTGCCAATATCGCACTGTGTAACATCTCCTATGCGATCTTGGAATTCTGCCCAAAAAGTGCACGTTCTCGTGTCGTTGAATCCAATATCGGACCGACGTTGAGACGTGTAAAGTGGCCATTAGGCCTCCTTCACAGGTCTGTGTTTCTAGTACGTGTGGAATCCATTTTTTTACAAAGCCAACACATAACCTCTGCTCACATGTCAGTCTATTCACATGGACTGTGTGAACCACACAGAGACAAGTCCCTTTTTTTTTTACATCAGCATGGATCACATGCAGCGCCGCCATCAGGGCCTCACCAACCTTACTCCTGTATGGGGGCAGGAGAGCAGAAGCAAGGAGTGTGGCAAAGACACACTGACTGACTGGGCCTCTCCTTTATCGTTCTTCTGCCCCCCGGGCCCCAGGGGCAGGAGTGGGACCCACAGCCGCATCTAGAGGGGGTCAAGCTGGGGCCCAAGCCGCCTGCACCACGTCGCAGCAGTCAGAAGGTGTGATCAAGCTGCCTGAGGTGGTGGTCAACAGTGTCTACCCGGCAGCTGATTCTTGCAATGGAAGTATGACGTTCTCTCTCTGAGCCACTGTCAAGTACTAGAGGCGCTAGTACAATTGAAGCCCTGACTGCCACACTTCCAGGTCAGGGCAACATCAGCAGTGTGATAAAGTTCGCTAATAACACTGCTGACATAACTCCACATCGTTGGTTGAAAGTGCTCCAGTAGAGCTGAAGAGTCATTGTAATCAGCGAAAGGGGGAAGGGGACAGAGGATGGGGGAGTGTATGTGAAGCAAGGGGGCAGGAGTGCGGACACAGTATGAGGAGTGAGGGGGAGGAGTGTAGACACACTATGAGGCGTAAGGGTGGATGGCTGCTGACACAGTATCAGGAGAGAGGAGGATGGGTACAGACATAGTATGGGCAGCAAGAGGGTAATGTGTTCAGAGGAAGTGAAGAGACAGCATGTGATGAGAAAAATGTGAGTTGGTACATAATAGAAAATGGGTAGTGTGAGGGTCCGGATGGGATGGACACAGAATGAGGAGTAAGGAGGGGATTGGTATGGACACAGTATGATGTGTTAGGGGAAGTGAGGGAGGATGGGTACAGACACAGTATGGGGAGTGAGGGGGATGGATGTGGACAATATATTGGGAGTGAGGGGGATGGGTGCGGACACAGTATGAAATAACCACCTGTAGAAGGATCGGGTGGAAAGAGGTGTCTGCGCTGTTCAGCAAGGAATGGGTCCAGATCGGTTATGGAGTCAACGATTTTATTGTCTCAAAGCGTTTCATGCGCCAACTGCGCATTTCCTCAGGAGATAAAATCTGCTTTTACAGAGGAAGTGCGCAGTCGGTGCATGAAACGAATTGAGACAATAAAATCGTCGACTCCATAACCGATTTGGACCCATTCCTTGCTGAACAGCGCAGACCTCTTTCCACCCGATCCTTCTACACGTGGTTCCTCTTTTCCTCTGTAGCAGTTTGGCCCATATAGTTGTTGTGTCTTACACAACTTGACAAGGTGAGTGGCTTGCCTTACTTCACCCCCAGTGTACCTTGGATAAGACCCTATCGCACCTTTCTTTCCTTCTAGTTTTTTTACACAGTATGAGGAGAGAAGGAGGGAATGGGTGAGGACATAGTATGGGGAGCAAGAGGGTAATGAGCATGGAGGGGAGGAGTATGGGGAGATAGTGGAGGGAGAGTATGAGGATTGGGGGGTAATATTGGGAGCCCATAGGGTAAATTTAAGGACACAGTATGGGGAGTAAGAGGGGGGATGCGTGTAGTAGCACTATAAGGAGTGAGGAGGGGATGAGTGCTGACACAATATGAGAAGCGAGGAGAGTACACTATGTGAAGTGAGGGGCTTGGTGCGGACAAAGTATGCAAAGTGAGAGGGATGGGTGCAGACACAGTATGGGGAGTGAGGGAGGATAAATGTTGACAGTATTGAGAGTGGGGGGGATGGGTGCAGACACAAAACTGTGGAGTGAAGGGGGTTGGGTGTGGATACAGTATGGGGATGGGGAGTGAGGGGGGATGGGTGCAGACACAATATGGGGAGCGAGGGGGATGGGTGTGGACACAGTATGGGAAGTGAGAGGGGATGGGTGCGGATACAGTATGAAAAGAGAGGGAGGATGGATTCTGATAACTGATACAGTATGAGAGAGGTATGCGGACATAGTATGAGGAGCAAGGGGATGATGAGTGCAGAGGTAGTGAGGAGAGTGTATGGGATGAGAAAAATGTGAGGTTGCACATTATAAAGACTGAGTAGTGTGGGGATGCAGGCAGGTGTGAACCTAGCCTCCCTGCTGCCTGAGGCAAACTGCAAAATGGCGCCCCCCCCCAGTAAATTTTGTTTCTATCAGTGTAAATAAATCTGGTTCACACAGATTTATATCTATCCTGTCAAATGAGTACAATCATTGACATTTTAATTTAAAGAAATAGAGAAAAAGATGTCTAAACACAAGGATGTCAGCGCCATCCCACCCACATACAAGAACGACACAGAAGAATCCAGAACAAGCTTCATTAACAACAATGGCGGCTTGGCACAAGTTACAGACACACAATAATGACGGCATAGCTGTGGTCCTGTAAGCAGACACAGTCCTGCATCCTTATGTTTGGGGACTGATGCGTGCTCAGTGTGTGAGCCTGTATCAAAGGCAGGTATACAACTTAATGTTCGTCAAAGGTACTGAAGGGGTTACATTATATTATATACATGTATACAGCACACACACTGGACAACATAGGCTCATTACATATACATCATACAGTCATACAGACACATATCATATATGTCCTTAGACAGTAAATACAGTGTTGGCCAAA
Organism: Allobates femoralis; assembly: GCA_033576535.1. Taxonomy (NCBI): domain Eukaryota; kingdom Metazoa; phylum Chordata; class Amphibia; order Anura; family Aromobatidae; genus Allobates; species Allobates femoralis. Next base: position 358,045,057 of record JARQOC010000006.1, read on the forward strand.
AGTATTGACACCCCTGCAATTCTGTCAGATAATACTCAGTTTCTTCCTGAAAATGATTGCAATCACAAATTCTTTGGTATTATTATCTTCATTTAATTTGTCTTCAATGAAAAAACACAAAAGAGAATGAAGCAAAAAGCAAAACATTGATCATTTCACACAAAACTCCAAAAATGGGCCGGACAAAAGTATTGGCACCCTCAGCCTAATACTTGGTTGCACAACCTTTAGCCAAAATAACTGCGATCAACCGCTTCCGGTAACCATCAGTGAGTTTTTTACAATGCTCTGCTAGAATTTTAGACCATTCTTCTTTGGCAAACTGCTCCAGGTCCCTGATATTTGAAGGGTGCCTTCTCCAAACTGCCATTTTTAGATCTCTCTACAGGTGTTCTATGGGATTCAGGTCTGGACTCATTGCTGGCCACCTTAGAAGTCTCCAGCGCTTTCTCTCAAACCATTTTCTAGTGCTTTTTGAAGTGTGTTTTTGGACATTGTCCTGCTGGAAGACCCATGACCTCTGAGGGAGACCCAGCTTTCTCACACTGGGCCCTACATTATGCTACAAAATTTGTTGGTAGTCTTCAGACTTCATAATGCCATGCACACGGTCAAGCAGTCTAGTGCCAGAGGCAGCAAAGCAACCCCAAAACATCAGGGAACCTCCGCCATGTTTGACTGTAGGGAGCGTGTTCTTTTCTTTGAATGCCTCTTTTTGTCTGCTGTAAACTCTATGTTGATGCATTTGCCCAAAAGGAGAGAACATTCTTCCAAAACGTTTTAGGCTTTCTCAGGTAAGTTTTGACAAACTCCAGCCTGACTTTTTTATGTCTCGGGGTAAGAAGTGGGTTCTTCCTGGGTCTCCTAGTATACAGTCCCTTTTCATTCAGACACCGATGGATAGTACGGGTTGACACTGTTGTATCCTCGGACTGCAGGGCAACTTGAACTTGTTTGGATGTTAGTCGAGGTTCTTTATCCACCAACCGCACAATCTTGCGTTGAAATCTCTCGTCAATTTTTCTTTTCCGTCTACATCTAGGGAAGTTAGCCACAGTGCCATGGGCTTTAAACTTCTTGATGACACTGCACACGGTAGACACAGGAACATTCAGGTCTTTGGAGATGGACTTGTAGCCTCGAGATTGCTCATGCTTCCTCACAATTTGGTTTCTCAAGTCCTCAGACAGTTCTTTGGTCTTCTTTCTTTTCTCCATGCTCAATGTGGTACATACAAGGACACAGGACAGAGGTTGAGTCAACTTTAATCCATGTCAACTGGCTGCAAGTCTCTACAAATAAGAAGGAAAAGAAGCGCACATAGAGTAATACCTTCGGGTTTGATGGTCACACGGACTCCCACAATACAGACTCACCTGGTCTGGTTGTGAATGGTCACAACTCCCTTGGACAAGCACGTATGGTCGCAGAAGGCTCCCGGCAAAAAGTAAGGATCCACTTGGAGAAAAAAGAACCGGATGGATAGAAGCCGCGCTGACCACAATAAGAGTAACAGAGTAACACACACACTCTGTTTATTCAGTCTACGCGTTTCGTGGCAAACAGGCCACTTCATCAGGACATCAGGACATCGTGGTCAGCGCGGCTTCTATCCATCCAGTTCTTTTTTCTCCAAGTGAAACTGGCTGCAAGTGTGATTTAGTTATTGCCAACACCTGTTAGGTGCCACAGGTAAGTTACAGGTGCTGTTTATTACACAAATTAAAGAAGCATCACATGATTCTTCTAAGGGTGCCAATACTTTTGTCCACCCCCTTTTTAATGTTTTTTTGTGGAATTATATCCAATTTGGCTTTAGGACAAATCTTTTTGTGTTTTTTTCAATGAAGACAAATTAAATGAAGATAATAATACCAAAGAATTTGTGATTGCAATCATTTTCAGGATGAAACGGAGTATTATCTGACAGAATTGCAGGGTGTCAATACTTTTGGCCATGATTGTACATGCTATATAACAGATGCCCAGCAAGTACACATCATATACAGAGAACATGCATGCAGGACAAGTGTATATACACAGCACTATACTCAAAAGATATGTAAACACACAGAGACAACCTACACATACACACAATTCACACAGACATGCAACTCACACACACACAACTCACACACAGAGACACAACTCAGACACAGACACATCACACACAACTCACACACAGAAACACAACTCAAGCACAAAAGTCACACATAGATACACAACTCACACACATAGACACACAACCCACACACATACAGACACACAACTCATACACAGAAGACACAAATACAGACAACTCACACACAGACGACACACATACAGACACAACTCACACACATACAGACATACAGCTCATACACAGAAGACACATACAACTCACACACATACAGACACACAGCTCATACACAGAGACACACATACAACTCACACACATACAGACCACAACTCACACACAGAAGACACATATAGACACACACAGAAAAGACTTACAGGCACACAACTCAACACACAGAAACACACAGGCACACAACTCACACACAGAAGACAGCAACACAGACACACAAACTCACACACGAAGACACACAGCTCACACACAAAGGCACAACTCACACACAAAGACACACAACTCAACACAAGACACAACAACTCACACACACTCACACACAGAAGACACACAGAGACACGCACAAGACACACAAAATCACAACTCAACATAACAGACCACATCTCACACACAGAAGACACGTACAGAACACAACAAACTCACACACAGAAAAACACCAATCACAAGAAGACACACGGGCTCACACCAGAATGCACAACACACACAGACACACATAACAAGACACAAACTACCACTCACACACAGAAGACATACATACAGACACACAACTCACACACAATACAGACTACAGCTCATACACAGAAGAACACAACACAACTCACACACAACAAGACACACAGCTCAACACAGAAGGACACACAATACAACCACACACACATACAGACCACAACTCACACACAGAAGACACATATAGACACACTAAAAAAGACCTTACAAGAGCACACAACTCACACACAGAAGAACACACAACAGGCACACAATCACACACAGAGACAGACACAGACACACAACTCACACACAGAAGACACATATAGACACACAGAAAAGACTTACAGGCACACAACTCACACACAGAAGACACACAGGCACACAACTCACACACAGAAGACACACAGAACACAACTCACACACAGAAGACTATGACACAGATCCACACAACTCACACACAGAAGACACACAGCATCAACTCACACACAGGAAGGCACACAACTCACACACAAAGACAACACAACTACACACCACACACGAGACACAAACTCACACACAAGACACACAACTCACACACAAGACAACTCACACACACACACACTACACACAACACAACTCACACACAGAAACAACCACAAAATCACACAACTCACACACAGAAGACACATACACACAAACAGACACACTACAACTCACACACAGAAGACACACATACAGACACACAACTCACACACAGAAGACACACATACAGACACACAACTCACACACAGAAGACACACATACAGACACACAACTCACACAAGACACATAACTCACGCAGAGAAGACACAACTCACACACAGAAGACACATACACACAGGCACACAACTCACACACAGAAGACACACAGAGACACGCACAGACACACAACTCACACACATACAGACCCACATCTCACACACAGAAGACACGTACAGACACACAACTCACACACAGAAAACACATACAGACACACAGGCACACAAATCACACACAGAGGACACACATACAGACACAACTCACACACAGCAGACATACATACAGACACACAACTCACATACAGACACACAACTAACACAGAAGACACACACACACAACTCACACACAGAATACACACAACTCACACACAGAATACACACAACTCACACACAGAAGACACACAGGCACACAAATCACACACAGAGGAGACATACAGAACACAACTCACACACAGAAGACATACATACGAACACACAACACACAGACAGACACACAACTAACACAGAAGACACACATACACACAACTCACACACAGAAGACACGGGCACACAAATCACACACAGAGGACACATACAGACACACAACTCACACACAGAAGACATATACATACGAACACACAACGCACACACAGACACACAACTAACCCAGAAGACACACAACTAACCCAGAAGACACACATACAACTCACACACAGAAGACACGGGCACACAAATCACACACAGAAGACACAGACAACTCACACAGAAGACACACAACTCACACATGAAGACACACATATACAGGCACACAACTCACACACAAGACACACAACTCACACACAGAAGACACACAACTTTCACACAGAAGACACACAGGCACACAACTCACACACAGAAGACACACACAGGCACACAACTCACACACAGAAGACACATACAGACACAACTCACACACATACAGACCCATATCTCACACACAGAAGACATATACAGACACATAACTCACACACAGAAGACACACACAGACACACAACTCACACACATACAGACCCACAACTCAGACAGAAGACACATACAGACACAGAACTAACATGGAAGACACACATACAGACACACAACTCACACACAACTCACACACAGAATACACACAACTCACACACAGAATACACACAACTCACACACAGAATACACACAACTCACACACAGAAGACACACAGGCACACACAGAAGACACACATAGGGACACACAACTCACACAGAAGACACACATACAGACCCACAACTCACACACAGAAGACACATACATAGACACACAACTCACACACAGACACACAACTAACACAGAAGACACACATACACACAACTCACACACAGAAGACACAGGCACACAAATCACACAGAAGACACACAACTCACTCAAAGACACACATACAGACACAACTCGCATACATGTTATAGATACCTCACACACCCACTCCTTTGTGCTGCAGGAGGGGGGTACAGATACAGCTTCCCCTGCTCAAAGCAGCTGGGTACCCGCCATTCCCCCATTCCCTCCTTCTCTCTGCCTGGACTGTGCACAGCAGTAGATCTGTCACCTTGTACCCAGAGCTGCTTCTCCTCCTTATCTTCTAGCACATGCAGCTCCTCTAATCTTCTTTGTCGGCTCTCACTTCTTCCCGCGCAGTGCAGAAGGGCAAGAGCACTAGCCAATCAGCTTTTCTATCAGTCTGATGTGAGAGCATTAATTGGCCAGTGTTTTTCTCCCTTATCTGATTGCTGAACCCGACAGGTAAAACCCGCCACACATGCACGTTCCTCTAGAAAGAAGCGGCACTGCAGGAGACAGTAAGATGTCAGGGGAGAAATGAGTGGCACCAACGTAGGCTCCGGCTGTCATCTGATAGAACGGCCCTCCCACATATGCCGCCCCCCATTTATCAGCAGGTGGCGCCGCTTGAGGCAGCCTACTCAAGTTGCCTTATGATAGATGCGCCCCTGGATGCAGGTGGGATGAATGCAGACACGACTGAGTAGCCTGGGATGGGGAGGTATGTAGAGGGGCTGCATGGGGGGACAGTGTTAGGCCACAGCGAGGAACAGAAAGTATGTTGAGGAAGGGGAGTGTGATGAGAGAGAACAACATAAAGACTGGACAGTACAGAGTGACATAGTTAAGAGGACAATATGAAGTTTGGAGAGCATGTAAAATGAGAAGGACAGTGTGGGCAACATATTTTGTGCAGGGAACAGGGTGAGAAGCAATTATTCAAGAAAGCAGTGTACGGCAGATATTTGTATTCAGGGATGTTATAATGACAGTTATTTTTAAGGGCAATGTGTCAGGATGCCCTGCAGGAAAGCGAAGAAGATCGATGTCTGCAGAAAAGAGCTTTGGCCATGAAAAGTCATCATGGTGTCTGGATGAGATGAAGAAAAGAAAAAGAACGGCTGATCAGAGACACAGTCATCTATAAGGTACCTAGATGTAAATGATTACTTGTGATACTGACCAATTCTCATCAGTACTGTGGTTACTGTATGGTCTGTTGATGACTGGTAATAACAACTCCCAGTATCTTCTTACCATTGTTAAGGACTTTGTCTTACTGGAAGTTGTAGGTTCATGTGATACAAATATATATATATGGAGCTGATCTGACATTAGAATTAATGTACAGATGGTTCTTGAGATGTATTCCAGTACTGGTGAGGGTTTTGATGTTTTGTTTCTGTACAGATGGAGCTTATGTGGCGCCCCGCAAAGCAGGCGTCACAGAGGGGTACTGCAACCCATAAAAGCGGTGTAGATACTCCATCTGCAAGCAGATTTTAGGATGATGGGTGGAACCTACACACAAGCACCCCCGCACTAGATCACATGGTGGGAGGTACCCGGGAGGGAACAAAACCACTTCCAGGGGCAGAAAGGAGGTCTTTGGCTGGAGGACTGTTGGGCTTCAGGTCTCTGCCTCAAGGAACAAGCAAGTGTGTTGGCAGCCAAGCAGTGAGCCAGAGGGAGCAAGGAGGGTCTCTCGGCTGAGGGACCCGGGAAAGGCTACAGATAGATCCCAGTCGCAGACAGCTAGCCTGAGGGGAAGATAGAGACTTCAGGGAGTCACCGGAGCCCGCACCTGTGGGATCCTCCAAGGACCACAGAGAATCCGGCGATCTGGGAGTATATCTATTATACTGTCCAGACTCTCAAGCAACCAGAAGAGGGTACCAGGCACCACTTCATGGTTCGGCGGTCGACCAGGAGAAGGTAACCCGACGGGAGCGAGGAGAATGAGGGACAGCAGGAGGCCAAATCCGCTTTATGGGGTCAGACTTCACACCAAACTACTGGGAAGCAGGGAAGAATTGAAAGAGAACAGGCACACACTCAGGGTTCCATCCAGCTACCTGAGATCCGCTTGCAGCCACCCGTTAGCTACTTGCCGTTTAACATCTTACTGTACTGAACTGTAACCATTGCTGCTAAAGTTCCAGTAAAGTACCTGGAGTGAAGTGACTTCGACTCTGCTGCATCTTCTTTCCATGAACTGATTCCTTTCACAGGACTGCTGCCCCAGAGGTCCCAGACCTACCTGCGGAGGACTACAACATCTAAGCCGCAATACCACCGACCTCCGGAGGACTGTGGCGGCGCTGGTGCTACTTCACCAGGAACTGCAGGTGGCGTCACGACAACTAACTTTGTAAATAATCCCTTGTACATAATCCCCGTCTTTTTCAAGAGAATAGTCCCCTGGGACACGGGATCAGGCACGGCCGCCATTCCCCGTGACACAGTTAACCCTTTCTGCCGCCTGATACCAGAGTACCCAACACCCTGGGGCGACACACTTATATAGGTGTATTTCTGTACTGCTGGTGCTTCTGACGATGAATTGCTGGGTGGTTCTGATGAATTTCTATACTGATGAGGGTTCTGATGCTTTGTTTCTGTACCTATGGGGGTTCCAGTGATGTATTTCTGTACTGATGAGGGTGGTGATGTTTTGTTTTTCATACTGATGGGTACCTAGGGTTCTAGGTATGTATTTCTGTACCTCGGGTGGTTTTTGTGATGTATTCCTGTACTGATGAGGGTTTTGAGGCTGTGTTTCTGTACTGATGTGTGTTATATATTTCTGTACCTCTGGTCAACCTGGTGATGTATTCCTGTGCTGTTAAATGTTCTGATCCTGCACAAATGTAACAGTTCAGAACTTGTAAGATTACATTACACATGGCTATGTTAATAAAGTATTGTGCCACCTGATAATTTAAGGGTTACTATGTTTTTATTTATGCGTTAAAAGGGTTTTTCTACGTTTGTGATGAGTCTGCAGTTTCTCTGTGTCACTCTATGTAGCTATTGAATACTCACAGTGCGCACACTTTACTCAGGATTCTCTGGTGCCGGCGATGAGAGTGGGAGGTCATAGAACCGAATGTATGCAATTTAATTACATGCAGTCACATGTGCAACTAGACATGTGAGACCTTGATCAATGAAAATGAATTGAGCGATGCCAGACACGTCTAGTCAGAATGTGGCCAGAAGTATATATATCACATACTTGTGCTCACATAAATGTCCAATCTTGCCAATAACGAGGGAGAATCCTAAAAGTGTGCAGTGTGTGTGCTGTAAGAATTCAGAGGCCTACAGTCACCAAGAGTGACTGCTGATTTTCATTTCCAACCTTGACAAACCATTTAATTATAACATTAAGCATTGCAGCATACCTAATCCTAATAGCATGTAATATACTCACTGTCAGGATCCAGCTCTGCTTGTTAGTTCCAGCAGTCATTACATGGCCACTCCACTCATATGCAATTTTCATATGTACAGTCATGTGAAAACTAGCTTTTCTTCCTGCTTCTCTGTTTTTCACTGAACATTGAAAAAATTAGAAAGAGCAGCTCATTAGCATGGATTTTAAGTATGGAAATCATATACAGTGTTGGCCAAAAGTATTGACATCGCTGCAATTCTGTCAGATAATACTCAGTTTCTTCCTGAAAATGATTGCAATCACAAATTCTTTGGTATTATTATCTTCATTTAATTTGTCTTCAATGAAAAAAACACAAAAAGAATTGTCCTAAAGCCAAATTGGATATAATTCCACACTAAACATAAAAATGGGGGTGGACAAAAGTATTGGCACTGTTAGAAAAATCATGTGATGCTTCTCTAATTTGTGTAATTAACAGCACCTGTAACTTTCCTGTGGCACCCAGGTGTTGGCAATAACTAAATCACACTTGCAGCCAGTTGACATGGATTAAATGTGACTCAACCTCTGTCCTGTGCCCTTGTGTGTACCACATTGAGCATGGAGAAAAGAAAGAAGACCAAAGAACTGTCTGAGGATTTGAGAAACCAAATTGTGAGGAAGCATGAGCAATCTTAAGGCTACAAGTCCATCTCCAAAGACCTGAATGTTCCTGTGTCTACCGTTCGCAGTGTCATCAAGAATTTTAAAGCCCATGGCACTGTGGCTAACTTCCCTAGATGTGGACGGAAAAGAAAAATTGACAAGCGATTTCAACACAAGATTGTGCGGATGGTGGACAAAGAACCTCGACTAACATCCAAACAAATTCAAGCTGCCCTGCAGTCCAAGGGTACAACAGTGGCAACCCGTTCTATCTGTCGGCGTCTGAATGAAAATGGACTGTATGGTAGGATACCCAGGAAGACCCCACTTCTTACCCCGAGACATAAAAAAGCCAGGCTGGAGTCTGCCAAAACGTACCTGAGAAAGCCTAAAACGTTTTGGAAGAATGTTCTCTCTTTTTGGGCAAAGGCATCAACATAGAGTTTACAGGAGAAAAAAAGAGACATTCAAAGAAAAGAACACGGTCCCTACCATCAAACATGGCGGAGGTTCCCTGATGTTTTGGGGTTGCTTTGCTGCCTCTGGCACTGGACTGCTTGATCGTGTGCATGGCATTATGAAGTCTGAAGACTGCCAACAAATTTTGCAGCATAATGTAGGGCCCTGTGTGAGAAAGCTGAGTCTCCCTCAGAGGTCATGGGTCTTCCATCAGGACAATGACCCAAAACACACTTCAAAAAGCACTAGAAAATGGTTTGAGAGAAAGCACTGGAGACTTCTAAGGTGGCCAGCAATTTTACATCACGTATTGGATTGGCTAAAGAAATTCAGTAAACACTCCAATTATGAAGACGAGGTCGAGCTATGTAGGCTATGGGACCCGGTTAGTCTTCTCCACGCCTCTTGGTCTGACGTCCTGCGATCTTTAAGACATTCATTGATATACCGAGACACAGCAGTGTTGGAAAGCGGTCCGAAAGAAATTCCAACTGGCGTTGTGAATATCGAAATACTTAAACCCTTGGGCACATGTAGGATTTAAAGTGGGAAGAGAGAATATTTAAAGAATGGCGAGATAGGGGCATTCTGAGGATGGGTGACTTATTGCATGTGACAGAAAGACCATGGTTACGTGGATCAGAAGTACTAGAAAAGTACGGACTGTCGGCAATGCAGATGCTACAATATGGACAACTACAATTCCATATCTTGAATGAGTTAAAAAATGTCTCCAATGAATGTATCACTAATGTGTGGGATAGTCTAGTGGAGTCGGATATTGATGTCATAAACATCTCCTATTTATATAGGAGAATGAAAGACATAACATCATTTGAGAATGGGGAAAAAGATTCAAGGGTTGGGAGAGGTTGATCCAAATAGAAGATCTGGAAGACAAAATCCTTCAAGGTTGGGACTTGGTAAGAAAGCTCATACCAAATGAAAAGTGGAGGGACATGCAGTTCCGTATTATGCATAGAGCAATATATGGCTTTACCATCCCACCGACAGCACGGGCACCAGACAGGTTACAAAGTTGTCCTAAATGTCGGTACCCCGAAAACGGACATGATACATGGCTTGTGGACTTGTTCAGTTGTCCAGGGGTTTGGGGTCAGGTGATCAATATGGCACAGAATATATACATGGATAGTCTAAACCATGAGCCTTTGACATGGATACTCCATTTCCCGGTAGGGAAAGTTTGAGGAGGGAAATCAGCCAGACTCTTACATATCATGGCGATGTTAGCAAAGAAACTAATATTGAGAGAGTGGTTGAATAAAAAGTGCCCCACTTCCTCTGACATAATATCTATATTGAAGGACACTATGCTAACATTGAAAATATAATAGAAGCTTTGCAATATCTTTTTCTTTAGCTATACTGGAAAAACACGGATGACACACAGATGACACATTGAGGGCACACTGATGGGAAACGCTGTTGACGATGATACTGGTGTTACGTATACGTTTTTTATACGCATGTGTTAAAGTTGGGGTCATACTGCTATTTCTCTCATTTGAGAGGCATAGATCAATTACAATAATATCACTCTGATCAGAATTCGATCTGAGAGTCATTAGAGTATGATATGATTCTCTCGGGTGAGAAAATGGTAGCACATTGTAAAGAAAAGATGGAGAACAAAATTTCTCAATTTTCTCTATTGTGTGTGTCCGTGGAAAAAGGACTGCACTTGGATGTCATCCGAATGCAGTCCATTGTTTTCTGTGCACCCATAGACTTGAACGGTTGGGTGGCATTCCATTTTAGGATGTAATTTTTTTCACTGCAGATCCTATCAGTTTAAAAAAATGGGGCATCAGTGCTGCCCCATTGAGTAATATTGGTCCAAGAGCTATCTGATAAAAAAATCGGATTGCACTTGTCTGATGTATACGGTGATCTGAGTGTGCCCTAGTGGCGCATTTAGATAACTGTATAAATCAGTCTTAAGCTGGACCCCAATGCTCAGACTGGCAGTGGCCTCTCATGATCCGAGCGTAGCCTGTCCTTTTTGCTGGCTATAGCATGGAAGGACTAAAGGTGTTTATACACATTAGGCTTTAAGTGCTCATATAGTATATGCAGTATATCTTAGGGTGCTTTCACATTGCGATTTTTATGGATCCGTGGCTGTCCGTTGTAAAACGGACAGCCACGGATCCGATTTGGCCCCCATGTATCCCTATGGCATTGGATCACATCGGATTTGGCCTTATTGCCATCCGATTTGTGTCGGATCCGATTGTGTCCGATTTTTTGCTGTACCCAAAATCGAAGACTGCTCCGATTTTGGGCACAGCGGACCAAATCGGACACAACCGATTCCGAAACGGTCCGCGGCCTTTAACATGGGGGCCTATGGAGCACGGGTCCAAGAAATGACAGGTTCGTTTCTCTGACCCGATTTTAGTGTACTGAGCATGCTCAGTACACTGAAACCGCTCTGTACCGTCTAATTTCACCTCCACAATGTATTTACATCCATTGTGGAAGTGAAATTAAGTAAAAGAAGGGTTAAAAATAAAAACAATTCATGCTCACCTCTCCGGCGTGTCCTCCGATGCCTCCATGTAGCTCCCAACACAGGACCTGGCTGGGCGGAGCCGATCAGCTGATCGATCACATGACCGGCATCAGCCGAGCGGTTTAAACTCCGCGCCAGCCAAAACCAATCGGCGGGCGGGAGATTTAAACCGCTCATCTGATGCGGTCATTTGGCCTGCCGATCAGTTTTGGCGGGCGCAGATTTTAAACCGCTTGGTTGATGCCGGTCATGTGACCGATGACACTGATCAGCTTGCTCGGCCCCGCCAGGTCCATAAGCCCCAGGAACTAGATGGAGGCATCGCGGGACACGCCGGAGAGGTGAGCATGAATTTGTTTTATTTTTAACCCTTCTTTTACTTTATTTCACTTTTGCAATGTATGTATATACATTGCGGAAGTGAAAGTGCCCTTTCTGTGTCGGGGTCCGTGAAAATCACGGACCCGGACACAGAAATAGCATCTGGAGGTCACCTCCGATACTTTCCTTTCCTGTCCGTGAGGTCCTGCAAAAAGTAGGATCCCACAGACAGGGAAAAAATCGCAATGTGAAACCACCCTTAGCTGAATACTGATTAACATATCTGATTTCAACCATAATAAATCATTATCAAGCAAAATATAACAATTAACAATTGGTTCACCCATCTAATGACACACCATCATTGTCTCGAAAAAATTTGCCCATGCTTGAATTGATTGTCTGATAGTTGGACGAAAAATCTTTTTGTCTACGAATATTCTCCAAGACCATTGTTTGTACATTATATATTAATATTGTTCTATGGCCTATAGATCTATACTTAAAAGAAGCTCGATGCCAGCTTGGAAACATTAGTAACTACCGGATTTTACCCTCTGACCCAACACAGGTGTTTAAAGAAAAGCTTGATGGTCTTATCGGAAAAGCCTACAGTTTGGCGGTCATAAACAAGCGGGAAAGAGACTACTTGACCACAAAGTTTCTCCGGATTCCAACGTACTATATGCTGCCGAAAGTGCATAAGAATTTAGTGGAGCCACCAGGTAGGCCCATCATTTCGAGGAATGGGGGCCTCTTTGAAAAACCATGCATTTTTCTGGATTATTATCTTCAGCCCCTGGCAAGCTCACTAAGAGCATATATAAGTGACTCCACCCACCTCCTTCAGTAGGTTGAGAGCTTGGAGATTCCAGAAGGCACATTGTTAGTATCCATGGATGTTGAGTCCCTATAAACGAACATTGTTCATGATCTGGGAATTAGTGCGGTGGAATATTTTTTGGACAAACAGTCGAGCAGTAACAGGTTACACGACTCCTTCATTTTGGACCTACTCAAGCTGGTCTTAGAAAAAAACTACTTTGTTTTTGACCGCAAGTATTACAACCAGGCATCTGGAACCGCTATGGGGGCACGCACCGCGCCTTCGTATACAAACATCTTCATGGGATGGCGGGAGGAAACTATTGTGTATCCATTTGCGAATTATGTACTGGGATGGTACCGCTTTATCGATGACATTCTTTTCCTCTGGACAGGATCCGTGGATGATTGCAACAGCTTCATGTCTATCCTGAATGATAATAATTTGAACATCAGGTTAACCAGTGAAATCTCGGACTCAGTGGTGAGTTTTTTAGATCTCAAACTGACTATACAGGAACATAGGATTGTTTCCACACTTTTTCGTAAGCCTACAGCCACGAATAGCTTACTGCACTTTGCTAGCAGCCACCCACCGCATTTGAGACGTGGGATCCCTAAAGGCCAGTTCCTTAGATAACTGTAGTCATGACTCTGATTTTTTGAGTGAATCAAGAGATTTAACTGATGATTTCTTGGCACGGGGTTACCCCCGCAGAATTGACTCGGAGGCCTTCCAGCATTCTAAATCCTTGCCCAGGGAGGAAACCTTAAAAAAGAAACCTAGGGTGGGTTTAAGTACCATTAACGTCACCACACCGTACAACAACCAATGGGCGGACCTAAGATCGATATTGGTAAGGAATTGGGACATCCTGACTAAGGACCAGAGAGCAAAGCCCTTCTTGTCAACCAAACCAGGGCTGAAGGCCATGAGATCTACTAACATGAAAGATCATCTGACCAGGAGCCATTTCACTAGACAGTCAGGTCGTACCAATGGTGGAACAAAACTGAGGGGCACCTTTCCATGTGGGAGTTGTATTTCCTGTCCCTTTATGATCGCCGCCAAAACGCTGACTTTGCCTATTTATCTTTTTCTTTATTAAATCCAGGAGTTACTTCAATTGTCGCTCCAAGAATCTGGTTTATGCCATAATTTGCGGCTGCATGAAGGTCTATGTTGGACAAACCACCCAAGAGCTCAGGAGGAGACTACAACAGCATATTTCAACGATCAATACAACAAGGAATGACCTCAAAAAAGGTAAAACTCTAACTTCCATTGCCAGACATTTCCTGATCAAACATATCTGTAACCCCAACTCGATTCAGATTTTGGGCTTACAGGGAATTCGATCCAACATTAGGGGGGGCAATGTAACCCTAGAACTTTTGAAACTTGAAGCCAGGTGGATTTTTGTACTAAAAAGTCAGGCACCCAGTGGCCTTAATGAAGAATTACTGTTCAATGGTTTTTACAAGCAGATCTGATGGCGCTCTCTGTCTATGATTTTCATTTCTCAATTTTGGTTTCATGACAGATAGTGATCAAGCTAACTGGAAGGAACTATTCAAAGTACACGGGTTGACCCTTGGTGACTCCATATCATACTAACATGCTGAAAAGGAGGAGGAAAAATAGGAAGAATCTGGCCGCACCGCATGCCTAGTCTGGACCACCCTTCCCCCGTACTCCACGTACTCCACGTGCGCCTGGAAGGTGCTTTGGACTTACCTGTTATTTGGATGAGAGGTCTTTGACCACGGCACTTTAACCTTATGCAGCAAACTGACCCTCTTTTGCTGCTTTTTGAAGTGGACCCTTAAACCTGAAAATTGAGCTTACACACAGGGTATTGGATGCCTCTCTTGGACCCAATAGGGGCCCCGGTATAAGTGTTGCCTAGGCTCGTGAAAAGCATCTCAGTCAGGATCCTGGACTTTGTCATGGGATATAACAAAGATCTTGGTCATAGCATTGGTTCAGAGATGTTATTGCACCGCACCAGCTTGGTCCCTTGAACCTTGGACCTCAACTGGAAGTATAGAGCGGGAGAACAAATGCCTCCGTTTTTATCAAGGACTTTCTTCTACCATTTAATACGTTAATTATTTGGTGTGATACGGTACTACATACAGTTGTGGCCAAAAGTATTGACACCCCTGCAATTCTGTCAGATAATACTCAGTTTCTTCCTGAAAATGATTGCAATCACAATTCTTTGGTATTATTATCTTCATTTAATTTGTCTTCAATGAAAAAACACAAAAATAATTGTCCTAAAGCCAAATTGGATATAATTCCACACTAAACATAAAAAAGGGGGTGGACAAAGTATTGACACTGTTAGAAAAATCATGTGATGCTTCTCTAATTTGTGTAATAAACAGCACCTGTAACTTACCTGTGGCACCTAACAGGTGTTGGCAACAACTAAATCACACTTGCAGCCAGTTGACATGGATTAAAGTTGACTCAACCTCTGTCCTGTGTCCTTGTGTGTACCACATTGAGTATGGAGAAAAGAAAGAAGACCAAAGAACTGTCTGGGGACTTGAGAAACCAAATTGTGAGGAAGCATGAGCAATCTCAAGGCTACAATCCATCTCCAAAGACCTGAATGTTCCTGTGTCTACCGTGCGCAGTGTCATCAAGAAGTTTAAAGCCCATGGCACTGTGGCTAACCTCCCTATATGTGGACGGAAAAGAAAAATTGACAAGAGATTTCAACGCAAGATTGTGCAGATGGTGGATAAAGAACCTCGACTAACATCCAAACAAGTTCAAGCTGCCCTGCAGTCCGAGGGTACAACAGTGTCAACCCGTACTATCCGTCGGTGCCTGAATGAAAAGGGACTGTATGGTAGGATACCCAGGAAGACCCCTCTTCTTACCCCGAGACATAAACAGGCTGGAGTTTGCCAAAACTTACCTGAGAAAGCCTAAAAACGTTTTGGAAGAATGTTCTCTGGTCAGATGAGACAAAAGTAGAGCTTTTTGGGCAAAGGCATCAACATAGAGTTTACAGGAGAAAAAAAGAGGCATTCAAAGAAAAGAACACGGTCCCTACAGTCAAACATGGCGGAGGTTCCCTGATGTTTTGGGGTTGCTTTGCTGCGTCTGGCACTGGACTGCTTGACCGTGTGCATGGCATTATGAAGTCTGAAGACTACCAACAAATTTTGCAGCATAATGTAGGGCCCAGTGTGAGAAAGCTGGGTCTTCCTCAGAGGTCATGGGTCTTCCAGCAGGACAATGCCCCAAAACACACTTCAGCAAGCACTGGAGACTTCTAAGGTGGCCAGCAATGAGTCCAGACCTGAATCCCATAGAACACATGTGGAGAGATCTAAAAATGGCAGTTTGGAGAAGGCACCCTTCAAATATCAGGGACCTGGAGCAGTTTGCCAAAGAAGAATGGTCTAAAATTCCAGTAGAGCATTGTAAGAAACTCATTGATGACTACCGGAAGCGGTTGATCGCAGTTATTTTGGCTAAAGGTTGTGCAACCAAGTATTAGGCTGAGGGTGCCAATACCTTTGTCTGGCCCATTTTTGGAGTTTTGTGTGAAATGATCAATGTTTTGCTTTTTGCTTCATTCTCTTTTGTGTTTTTTCATTTAAGACAAATTAAATGAAGATAATAATACCAAAGAATTTGTGATTAAAAACATTTCCAGGAAGAAACTGAGTATTATCTGACAGAATTGCAATGGTGTCAATACTCTTGGCCACAACTGTATATACCAGGATTGGCTCAGGATGGGGGACACATATGCCAGGATAGAGGACATATATTTCAGGATGACTAACATATATACCATGATGGGGATATATATTTCAGGAGGGGATATGTATAAATATATACATAAACAAAGGATGGGATATATATATGCCAGGATGGGGAACATACATACCAGGATGAGGACATATGAGGTGGGAGGCAGTGAGGGGAATTATGTGCGAGGGATGATATGCATCCCCCAGAATGCGCACTGAAACATATTGAACCCACTGGAGTGCAATGCAATCACAGGCAAGCCTGTGAGTGCAGGACAGAGGGACAGTCCACTGCGACTCGGAGGACATCTTTTGCCATTAAAGTTGTGAGTTCTGCAAATAAAGCCATTTAAGTTGAACTTTCCTTGGGTCACTGCCTCATTACACACAGTGTGAACACCACTGCACTACATATGGTGGAGAATGCGGGCACTGTGGACTAAGGCACACCCCAAAGATGCATGTCCATAATCAAGCCTACAAAGCTACAGTTCAGGCCTGCCAAGGACATGAAGGAACTACTGATACAGTTAGTGCTTACCCAGCGGTAACAACAGGAGTAGTTCCAACAGCAGCAGAAAACTAATGAGCTGCTTCTACAGCAAATCGTGGCACTGCGAGACACTCCACCAGCGCCTACCCCAGAACGTCGTAAGGCCCAGGACAGGGTCCGCTCTGCATTGAGGAAGCTGAGTTGGTAGGGCAATGTGGAAGCTTTCCTCACTGTCTATGAGCGCACAACGGAGCGGGAAAACCTACCATCTGACCAGTGGGCTGAAGTGGTGGCTCCATTTCTGATGGGTGACACACAGAAGGCCTACTTTCACCCTAATTTGGAGGATGCCCAGGACTACGGGGGGCTAAAAGGTGAGATCCTTGCCCGACTGGGGGTTAATACATATGTGAGAGCCCAAGGGAGTGTTTGCATGGACCTTTGTGGAGACCCGACCCGCCAGTCTCAGGCATATGACTTGCTGCAACTAGTAAAAAGGTGGCTCCAGCCTGAGATCTTGTCTCTGGCCCAGATGGTGGAGAGGGTGGTGGTCGACTGGCTGGTGAGAACTCAGCTGCTATACAGCATTGGGTGGAGCAAGGGGACCTGGGTAACCTAGACCAGGTGGTTAGCCTGATTGAGCGGTATACAGCCACCCAGGCTTTTGTACGGGACTCTGCCCCAATGTGTTTGGCACATCGGCCACAGGAGCATGGGAAAGGTGCACGTCCCTCTGCTGTTGACACTAAAAGCCAAGCTCAAGATGAGGGGTACCCAGGAGTGAGGCTGGAAGGAAACCAGTTTCCCCTAGATTAGTCTCAAGGACTGGCAGTGTCTCTGCTATGAGGTGCTAGTGATGCCAAGGGCCAGGACATTTGGCTGCCTAATGCCCCCTGACTGCTGAACCCATGGACTGCGGGTTTACACGCCGGATGTCTATGTGTGCGCGCACCGTTTACACTGCAGACACTGTCGGTCCAACAACTGAACCCCATCTGTGCCAGGTACGCCTCATTGGTCATTGAGCAGAGGCTCTCTTGGACTCCGGCAGCTTAGTGACCTGCGTCCATGGGTCATTGATCCCTGGGTTGGAACCCACTGGGGGAAAGATCGGGGTCATATCTATTCATGGTGAACTCCACGAATATCCAACAGCGGAGGTAACCTTTTCTACGCCGTGGGAGAGGTAAAACATGTGGTCAGAATGGTAAAGACTCTACCTTACGGGACTGTGCATGGACGAGACTTGCCATTGTTTTGGTCCTTATGGGAGAGAAAGATGAACCCTCCCCAAATAAAAATGTGTCCAGGTGCAGAACCCGTAGATCCCGAGTCAGGGATACCTGCCGTAGGAGTCGCCAACCTAGGAACAGGTGTAATCCTGATAGGTTTCCCCTAGAAGTATTGGCAGGAGTGGTCAAGGAGACCCATCAGCCCCTGAGCTGGAAGTGTCCCGGGAGCGTTTGGGACAGCTCAGCTATAGGATCTCCCCCTGACCCGGGCACGGGAAAGGGTAATAGAGGTAAATGGGGTGTCTCAGCAACCGGGGGCAGAGACTGTCTTTCCATGGTGGTCAACTATGATTTACACTATAGGATTAACAAGATCTGGGAAGAGGTTGTGGAACAACTAGTAGAGCCATAGATACACCATCGGGCGGTGCTCGAGATGGCCCACATCCACCTGCTGGGGGGCATCATGGGGTTAAAATACGCAAGAGTGCATCTTACAGGGGTTCTTTTGGCCTGGGATTTATGCAGAGGTCCAGAGGTACTGTGAATCTTGCCCTGGCTGTCAGCTGACCACTCCCATCGCAAGCTTCCATAGCCCATTGGTACCTCTGTCGATTATAGAGGAGCCTTTTGAACGGATTGCGATGGATTTGGTGAGGCCCATTGTAAAGTCTGCTCGTGGCCACCAACACATACTTGTGGTCATTGATTATGCCACCCGATACCCAGAGGCTATTCCGTTACTCCACCCCACGGCTAAGCTTATTGCACGGGAGCTGTTTGCCATGTTCTGTCGCATTGGGCTGCCTAAGGAGATCCTTACAGATCAGGGGACTCCTTTTATGTGCACCAAGACATATTGAAACCACTGGAGTACATTGCAATCACAGGCAAGCCTGTGAGTGCAGGACAGAGGGACAGTTCACTCCCTCC
This sequence comes from Allobates femoralis, assembly GCA_033576535.1. Classification (NCBI taxonomy): domain Eukaryota; kingdom Metazoa; phylum Chordata; class Amphibia; order Anura; family Aromobatidae; genus Allobates; species Allobates femoralis. Next base: position 358,064,611 of record JARQOC010000006.1, read on the forward strand.
AACCCGGGTCTTGCATGTAGCTCATGGCCACAGATTCTATTTAAAAACCCTCAGCAAAGGTTTGCGTGTGTCAGTGGTTTGTTTGCAAGCTGCAAGGCAGGAAGCTCTGGGCAGGACAGGTCTGTGTGAAGGCACAACACAGGACGAATTATCTGGTGCACCATAGAGTGAAACGGCGCGGCCGTCTTCCAAGACAACAGGGTACACGAACTGTGCGGATCACCCAGCTGCGACCCGGAGGGCATCTTTTGCCATTAAAGTTGTGAGTTCTGCAAATAAAGCCGTCTAAGTTGAACTTTCCTTGGGTCACTGCCTCATTACTGCACTGTGTGAACACCGCTGAACTACAGAGGGTTGTTTATTACACATCTGCAATTTCAGCATCCCGCAATAAATAGAAGTAGGTCAGATAATAATAATCTTTATTTATATAGCGCCAACATATTCCGCAGGGCTTCACAATTCAGAAGTTTATATTCAAACAATCATAAGAAACAGTTCAGGGGCGTGGCCGAGCTTTGAATGGCATAGGATGCTTAATGCAGGATCTCCAGTAAGATACCGTCACACAGGGACATATCGCCGGCGATATTGCCGGGGATTGCGGGAGCGCACATCCCTGACAACATCGCCGGTGAGATGTCACACTGAGCAACTTACCGGCGATGTCGCCGGCTAGTTGCCGCGGCTATCGCTCGCTGGGTTGCCCAGCAACCCAGCAAGCGATCACTCGCAATGTTGGATATAGGCGGAATCGCCCGCAACATTGCAGGTTGCCGCGTTACACAGGGCGATCAGGCATGATCGCCTGACCAACATCGCCAGGTTTCCCAACATTGTTGGGAAACCTGGCGATGTGACTCAGGCGATTCATTGCCTGATTATCGCCCTGTCACACGAGGCAACTCGCCGGCGATGTCGCCGCAACCTGGCCACGCCCCTCAGTTGCCGGCAACATCGCCGGCGATATGTCCCTGTGTGACGGGCCCTGTAGAGATCGGCTTCAACTCGGCACAACAAGGTGAAAAACCACTCTGGGAAGCCCTAAATAAGTTACCTGGTGACCTGAGGACACAGTGGTTCCAATGGTGCGTGACAAGTCAGCAAGAAGGAGATGTCCAAAGAAGGTGACTGAATATTTCTCCAGAGACCAGGTACTCAATACAGCCTCAAACATGGCTGCAGCTTCTCACTCCCTAGCCCCCTCTCCCTGCTTTTTTCAATGTGGCTCGCACACAGCAGCCTCAGAAAGGGGAAGAGAAGCTCAGACTGATGTTCCCCTTTCCCAGAAAACAATGGAGGCTTTGCTAAAATCCATGAGGCAAGAACTACAAGCTGAACTTAAAAGAATGATAGCTGAGGCAGAAATCAGGGGAGAACTCAAGGATCTGGGAACTAGAATAGACCATCTGGAGCAGAAGATGGCAGAACTTACTAAATCTCATAATGAACTAATAGATGATAATGAGGCTTTAGAAAAGAAGGTTTCCCAAATCCACAACAAAACACTGGATTTTGAGGACAGATCCAGAAGGAATAATATTCATATTAGAGGGATTGATTAATCTATTCCTGACAAAGATTTGCCAAGTCTCTTGCAAAGCTTCATACACACAGTGATTCCTTCTGCAGACAGCAAGGACTTAATTGTGGATAGAATACGCAGGATTCCAAAACCAAAAGGTCTCAACCCAGATTTTCCACGAGATGTTGTTGACCACTTTCATTTCTATACAATAAAGGAGAAACTTTCAGATAACTTGGCCCACCTGAAGGTATTCCCTGACTTGTCGGCAGGTACTCTAGCTCAGAGGATGAAATATATGCTGTATACTACAGCCCTCAGGGAACAAGGAATAAAGTACCACTGGAAGTTCCCCACGAAACTGAAAGTCTTGAGGGACAATTCCATATTTTTCTGCACACCCCTGGAATAGGTGAGAGATTTATTACTAAAACGGAAGATTCAGCATATATATCCGAATGACAAAAGAGCTCCTCAGGCACAGAAAAAGACAAAACTGGACTCAGACTGGTTCACAGCATAATTGATTACTGAAGAGCCATTATCTGCTTTCTACTCTGTCTGGTGCCTCTATGGTGATGTTAAAACCAGGCAAAGTGGCCCACAGAGTTTCTTTTTTTCACTCTCTTTCAAAATATTTTTTCACTTTTTTCCCTTTTCTTTACTGCTTGCTTGATTTTGGAACTGTAAGGGGACTTCCTCCTATGAAGAAGCAAAAACGTAGGCTTGATAACCCTGCATTTGTTTATACAAGGAAATTTCTTTGCCTGTCCGTCCTCCCCCTGTCTGTCCTCCTCATGTTTTTCACACATTTAGGAGCAATGGTTTTGCATAAAGCAGTATATAGTACTACTAATGCATATTAAGGTTATATCTAAAAATGCCAATGGTTTGAACTCGCCAGGTAAAAGATCCATCTTCTGGAAGAATATTTGTAAAGAAACTGCTGATGTAATTTGTGTTCAAGAAACGCACTTGTTGGCACAGGACAATGCTCGACTAAAGAACCCTCGATACCCATATCAGTTTTTTGCAAACAACAAGACTAAAAGAGCTGGCTCCTTTAAATTGTATGACACTACTAGTGATCCGGAGGGGCGTTTTATTTTCCTTGTTATTTAAACAACACTAGGTACACGATTGTATCTCTATATGGCCCAAATATGCATCAGTTTTCATTTATCAGACAAACACTTAAGAGAATTTAGGTGTTCTCCAAAGGATTTAAAATTGTCTGTTGAGATTTCAACCTCCCCATGTCTGCCGTGTTAGATTGCTCAAACAGACGTACCTCTAGGGGAGAGATTAAATCACTGGTTTCAGAGTATAACTTACATGACATCTGGTGATATCTTCACAGCTCTGAGAGAGATTACTCCCATTTCTCCCCTAGATTTAATTCCAATAGCAGAATAGACTATATTTTTGTAGATGATAGAACTCTAGGTTGTGCAGTTCAGGTAACGATAGGAGTAATCTTGTGGTCTGACCATGCTCCTGTCTCACTCACCATATCTGATAGGGACTCTTCGGTCAAAGCTAACAGGTGACGTTTAAATGATTTTTTACTGAACAACAAACAAAACATTGAATTAATAGAGACCAAGTTAAAAGACTTCTTTGAATAAATGATAACTCACATCAGACGAAGTGGTATGGTCAGCCCACAAGGCATAAATGAGAGGTATTTTAATTAAGATGGCAGCAGTAGAAAAGAAGAGAGGCGGCAGTGTCATATCTATTAACTCAAATTAACAATATTGAACAAAGCAACAAGAAAAACCCCACCCCACAGTTGTCCCAAAAAATAACGGAACATAGAATGAGGCTGCGTGCTCTACTTTTATTCCAGTACGAAAAAGCACTTAAAAGTCCAAAACAAAATATTATGCCATGACAGAGCAGGGAAGATTTTAGCTAGAAGAATAAAAAAAAAGAAGGAGATAAGAAATAGGATTGCATACTTGAATAAACCTGATGGGACTAAAGTACTAAATCTGATCGACATAGCTAAAGAATGTAGGAGATTTTATTATTCACTGTACAACCTAAAAGAGGATCTCCATACAGTTCAGTCTAATCCACAAGAAATTGGTAACTTCCTAGAAAAAATCTCACTCCCCAAAGTATCAGCGGCTCAGCTAAGTGATATAAATACTCCCATATCTATCATTGAAATTGAACAAATAATCCGTTCCACAAAAAAGTCCTCTGCTCCGGGCCCAGTCGGTTTTTCTAACACCTATTATCATTGTTTCGGCAAAACTTTAGCTTCTTACCTCCTAAAAACTTTCAATTTTTGGAAATGTAGTTCTTCAATAAGCCATGAAAACCTTGAGGCAGTAATCACAACCATTCCTAAACCTGAGAAACACCCGAACACTCCTGGTAATTTTAGGCCTATCTCCTTAATAAACTGTGACCTAAAAACATTCTCTAAAATCCTTGCGGTCAGAATAATGTCTGTCCTTCCTTCTCTGACAGCACCTGACCAGGTTGGGTTTGTACCTGGAGACAAGCCAAGGACGGCACTAGAAGAGTAATAGATTTGTTGGAGATAATGGAGACTAATAAACTCCCCGGTGTACTCCTGTCTCTTGACGCCGAGTAGGCGTTTGACAGAGTGCACTGGGGTTAAATGGCCGAGGTCCTGGATAAGTTTGGTTTTGTGGGAGATATTAAAAAGACTATATTGGTACTATAGTCTAATCTGAACGCAGTGGTGAGTGCATCTGGCTTCACCTAAGACTGGTTTATAATAACTAATGGTACCCAGCAGCAGGGCCGGCTCCAGGTTTTTGTGGGCCCCGGGCAAAACAGTCTCAGTGGGCCTCTTTAACACATACCACAATTCATGAATACAGAAGCTGCGGGTTGTGTATGCATAGTATAGAGACTCCTGGGTGGGCTGTATATATAATATTGAGGCTGTGCAAAGCTGCATATATAATATAGAGGCTGCTGGTCTGTATATATAATATGGAAACTGCTAGACTGTATATATAATATAGAGGCTGTGGGCTGTATATATTTGGAGGCTGTGCTGGGCTGTATATATTAGAGGCCTTGGCAGCCCAGCAGCAGAACCCAAATATATTTTTAAACATAGATCAACTTAGTGTTAAATATACCTGGTTAAAAAACGGAGGGTTACCAGAGTTCTCATGCAAAAATATAAATAGTTTAACACACAATCAACACATGGAACAGAGGATCCAACGCATTGTTTACAGATCACAAGGATAGGCTAGGCAGTGTGGGGAGACACAGGGGGTGCAAGGATGAACCAAATTACAGGAATGGGATTAAATTACAATAATATGGTACATTTACAGTAATGTATACAGTGGGAAGATAGAATGCATGGTTTGCTCAGTGTAACACCACAGGACAACCAACCCATACCGAGCTATACCCCACTCAGATGTAATGGGCAGAGGGTCCCTCCCGTACATAAACATAGTAATTCAGCAAAATCCCTATTCCTGTAGTGAAGGACCATAAAGGGTTAACAGTAGCATACCAATTTTCTGTATGGCGGCACCCACAGTGTCAGGGAGGAGCACCGACACGTGTTTCAGTTCTTCTTCAGGGCATAATGGTGGCAAATATATGCAGCCCAACACAGCCTCCAAATAATAAATATAGCCAAGTACAGCCTCCATATTATGTATACAACACAGTACAGCCTCCATATATATACATATATATATATATACAGCACAGCCTTCAAAAACTATATACAACACAGCAGCAGTCTCAAGATAATAAATATACCAGCACAATCTCCAAATAACAAATACAGCACATCCTCTAAATAATATATACGGCAGCAGCCTCCATATAGCCCAGCAGCAGGCTCCAGATAATATATAATATGGTGATTCTCCTCCTGCTTTATCAGTTGTCATCTTGGTACATATAATCCCCATTCATGCTGCACACAGAAAAAAAAAAATCATACTCTCCCTCCCTCTGCTCCCCCGTGGCTCTGTCCTCCTCAGATGCTGTCCCCTTTGGTCTGTGCTTCCCTCCTGGCTGCACCAGTGTGATGAGGTCACTGGGTGATGACTCATCAGTCTGCTGCAGTCAGCAAATGGGGAAGCTCCTCAGCCCCGGGAGACATCGCATGCAAATTAGCCATGTGCACTGGCAGCACTGCAGGAGCACACGGCTGATGACTAAGTGTCCCTGATCGGCCCCTTGTTGTTAGGGCTGCCTGACCCTGATGGCCAGTGGGCCCCCAGCTGTGCAGAGCCCCAGCACTTGCCCGGGTATGCCGGGTGCTAGCGCCGCTCCTGCCTGGCAGGGCTGCCCTCTCTCGCCAGTTATCTTTGCTTTGTTAATGGAGCCGCTGGCAGAGGCTCTTATAACTAATCCAAGCATACAGTGGTGGTCAAAAGTATTGATACCCCTGCAATTCTGTCAGATAATACTCAGTTTCTTCCTGAAAATGATTGCAATCACAAATTCTTTGGTATTATTATCTTCATTTAATTTGTCTTAAATGAAAAAACACAAAAGCAAAAAGCAAAACATTGATCATTTCACACAAAACTCCAAAAATGGGCCAGAAAAAAGTATTGGCACCCTCAGCCTAATACTTGGTTGCACAACCTTTAGCCAAAATAACTACGATCAACCACTTCCGGTAACCATCAATGAGTTTCTTACAATGCTCTGCTGGAATTTTAGACCATTCTTCTTTGGCAAACTGCTCCGGGTCCCTGATATTTGAAGGGTGCCTTCTCCAAACTGCCATTTTTAGATCTCTCCACAGGTGTTCTATGGGATTCAGGTCTGGACTCATTGCTGGCCACCTTAGAAGTCTCCAGTGCTTTCTCTCCAACCATTTTCTAGTGCTTTTTGAAGTGTGTTTTGGGCCATTGTCCTGCTGGAAGACCCATGACCTCTGAGGGAGACCCAGCTTTCTCACACTGGGCCCTACATTATGCTGCAAAATTAGTTGGTAGTCTTCAGACTTCATAATGACATGCACACAGTCAAGCAGTCCAGTGCCAGACGCAGCAAAGCAACCCCAAAACATCAGGGAACCTCCGCCATGTTTGACTGTAGGGACCGTATTCTTTGAATGCCTCTTTTTTTCTCCTGTAAACTCTATGTTGATGCCTTTGCCCAAAAAGCTCTACTTTTGTCTCATCTGACCAGAGAACATTCTTCCAAAACATTTTAGGCTTTCTCAGGTAAGTTTTGGCAAACTACAGCCTGGCTTTTTTATGTCTTGGGGTAAGAAGTGGGGTCTTCCAGGATCTCCTACCACACAGTCCCTTTTCATGCAGACACCGACGGATAGTACGGGTTGACACTGTTGTACCCTCGGACTGCAGGGCAGCTTGAACTTGTTTGGATGTTAGTCGTGGTTCTTTATCCACCATCCGCACAATCTCTTGTCAATTTTTCTTTTGCGTCCACATCTAGGGAGGTTAGCCACAGTGCCATGGGCTTTAAACTTCTTGATGACACTGCGCACGGTAGACACAGGAACGTTCAGGTCTTTGGAGATGGATTGTAGCCTTGAGATTGCTCATGCTTCCTCACAATTTGGTTTCTCAAGTCCCCAGACAGTTTTTTGGTCTTTTTTCTTTTCTCCATGCTCAATGTGGTACACACAAGGACACAGGACAGAGGTTGAGTCAACTTTAATCCATGTCAACTGGCTGCAAGTGTGATTTAGTTATTGCCAACACCTGTTAGGTGACACAGGTAAGTTAGAGGTGCTGTTAATTACACAAATTAGAGAAGCATCACATGATTTTTCTAATAGTGTCAATACTTTGTCCACCCCCTTTTTATGTTTGGTGTGGAATTATATCCAATTTGGCTTTAGGACAATTCTTTTGTGTTTTTTTTCATTGAAGACAAATTAAATGAAGATAATAATACCAAAGAATTGTGATTGCAATCATTTTCATGAAGAAACTGAATATTATCTGACAGAATTGCAGGGGTGTCAATACTTTTGGCCACAACTGTATATGGAGTCCGTGTGGGAGATACGAACCATGTGGTGGGATTGTATGCAGATGATGTGATAATTATCTATCACTGGCGTGGAGAGGTCGCTGGTGGGTGTCATGGACACCCTGGCTGAATTCTCTAGAATCTCATATTACAAATTAAATACCACAATGTCTATCATATTCCCCATAAATATTACAACTTTGGTAAAGGATAGAATATTAGAGCATTTTCCCTTAAAGTAGGAGGAAGCGGGATTTACATATTTGGGAATTGAAATGACAAAATTTGTAAATCTAATTACCGTAAGCTGAACTGCGAATCACTGCTTTCGGAAGTTTGTGCGGACTTGGAAAGGCAGACTCTTCTCCCGCTGTCCTGGGTTGCCAGAATACAAATTGCAAAAATGATGTTGCTGCCTAAGATTACCTACCTGTTCAGATGTCTCCCTCTCAAATTCCCATCTAGATGGATAGGGCTCCTACAATCCATACTTGGTAAGTTTATTTTGAAAAACAAAAAACCAAGAGTGGCGGTCAAGGCTCTACATTACCAATATTCTCGTGGTGGAATGGGTGTACAAAATCTATCGTTGTACCAGACGGCCATACTCGATGCCGCAAAGGATTGGTGGGCTGGGGATCTTAACTATAGATGGCTACAAATAGAAAGACAGTTTTCTCCACACAGGTCTACTAGACTTTTGCTAGAGATCGAGCTACTGAAAGCCCTGAAATCGTATTTTCCCTTACATACGATGTCCTCGTTGATTTCTTATTGGAATAACCTTGATAAAACACTGACAAAATCCCTATTTAAATATATTTCTGTAAAAGCGATCAAGGCACACATCTCTGGGTTGTCTCTAGACCTGTGGGTGAAATCAGATGTAAGCACGCTTGACAAACTCTTAGATTGCCCTGTATTCCCCTCCTTTGCAGATTTGTCACAAGGTTCCCAAAACATGCTTTCATCAGGACTTCCAAATTCATCATTTTATCCAGTCATGCACATTTCCAGTTTGGTGGAGTCCTGACCCATCAGACATGATGCAGAAATACTACCCCTTAATGACCAAGGATGGCTATACCCGTATACTCTATTTGGTCAAAGAAATGCAGAAAATATCATCCTAAATTTACTACTAACATGAAGTCCAAAATGTCATGAAAAATCAGTCTTGGAATCACTGAATAAAGCGTTCCAGAGTTATAACCTCAGAAAGTGACACTGGTCAGAATTGCAAAAATGAGACTTGGTCCTTAAGGGGTTAAAGTAGAATACCCAAATGAACATGGATTGTCTGTGTTATATAGAACTCTTAATTCGCCAGCAGAGTCGGTCAAACTCCCTTACATGAATGTCTGGGAGAAGGCACTCTCTTTCTCATCCACCCTCGAACACTGGTGGGCTGCGGCCACATTTATTCAAAGGCACTCCTCCTGCATTAATCATCTATAACAACTAAAGAAAATACATATGAACTGGTATCTGACCCCTTACAAAATTTCAAAATGTAACAAATCATATTCCCCATTAAGCTGGAAGGGATGTGGTAAAAAGGGAATCTGGGTCATATGTGGTGGTGGTGCCCCAAGATAGGAGAATTCTGGAATCAAGTGGCAGACTTAATAAGGACCTTGATAGGTTTCCCTTTAACTCTAGAGGGGCGGCTGAAGATAAGGCGATAAGCTGGCCCACCCGGGGGGGCAGAGGAACCTGCAGAGAGCATAGGAGAAGCTGGATGGGATCCGTCTGAGGATAGCACAAAAGAGGCAGGAATTTCAAAGAATTTCGTTTTATGAGGACGGTGAAAAGGTGGGACACCTTCTGTTGGTAATAACAGTGGCCCAGAGAGAATCGTCGTATGTACAGTATATAGCTTGTATAATGAAAGGGGAGAGTTGGAGACGGTATGAATGAAATAGTACAGATTTTTAAATGACTCTACAGTGACCTCTACACGTCTAAACTGTCTGTGACCAGTGAAGAGATAGAGGAGTTTTTGGTAGAGGCGAGGTTGCCTGGGTTGAGTGTGGAGGATAGGGAGATGCTGGACCAACTGCTGACTGTAGTTGGAGGAGGCTCTGTCTTCAATGGCGTGGGATAAGGCTCCTGGGGTGGATGGATTACCAGCGGAGGTCTTTAAACAGCTGAAAGAGGTCCTACTGCCGAGACTGGGTGAAGTGTTCACTGGTGCGCTGAGGGAGGGGAGGCTGCCAGAGTCCATGAGGGAGCAACAATAGTGGTTCTGCCCAAGGAAGATAAAGACGTTCAGAGACCAGAATCTTATAGGCCTATTTCAATGCTGTCAGTAGATGCAAAAGTGTTAGCTAAAGTGTTGGCAAACAGATTGATGGGGGTGATCTCTAGTGTGATCCATCCGGATCAATCTGGCTTTATGCCCAATAAATCGACTGCCATCAATCTGAGAAGACTCTATCTTAATATTCAATTACCAGCAGATAATGCTGGGAGCAGAGTGGTGGCGTCATTAGACGCTCACAAGGAATTTGACAGCGTGGAGTGGGACTATCTTTGGGCAGACCTGGAAAGGATGGGCTTTGGTCCGGTGTTTGTCTCATGGGTACGGTTGCTGTACTGTTCCCTGTTGCAAGAGTCAGGGTAAATGGAGAAAGATCTGAAAAGTTTCGGCTCACTAGGGGCAAGCGCCAGGGGTGTCCTCTTTCTGCTCTGTTGTTTGCCATCGCAATTGAGCCACTGGCGGCTCATATTCGAGGGAACGAGACAGTGAAGTGCTTTAGATATAGGGAGGTGGAGGAGAAGATTGCACTGTATGCTGATGATGTGCTCCTCTTCTTGCAAGATCCCGGAGAGACCTTAGATCAGGCAGTGAGAGTTATCTCAAAATTTGGTAAAATGTCGGGATTAGAAATAAATTGGGGTAAATCTAACTTAATGATGGTGGACGGAGGTGGATCAGAGGTAATGGTGCAGTGTGGTCCTGGTGGGCTTAGGATGGTCGATAAATTTAAGTATTTGGGTATTATGGTGACTGTGACGTTTCAGAATATGTGAAATTAAATGTGCTCACATTGATGAATAGGTTAAAAGACAAAGCTCAGACATGGTGTAGGCTGCGCCTCTCGGTGGTGGGTAGGTCAAATTTGGCTAAAATGGTACTAAGCTCCTATATGTGCTCCACAATTCGCCGGTTTGGCTCCCATGGGAAATATTCCAGAGGCTTAGTTCGGTCTTTCGGGACTTGGTATGGGGGGTAGGCAACCCAGAATTTAATTTGAAATCCTGAGAGGCCGAAGGAGGAAGGGGGGCTTGCACTTCCCAATCCCTGGATCTATTTCCTGTCATCTCAATCCCAACATCTTCGTGGACGGGTAACAAGGGCAAATCAGAATTCGGTTCAATCTGTGCTTGAACAAGTGGTACAGAGAATACCGTTGATACAAGGATTGGAGGCTGGGACATTCCAAAACTTAAGCAAGAACTTTCCTACACTACTTCTAGTGCACAGGGTCTGGAACAAAATTAAAAAACTTAGAAAGGTAAAGGGGTTCACAATTTACTCCCCTGTGTGGAGTAATGATAACTTGGTAGAATTTGGTAAAATGGGAGAACTGAGGGAATGGAGACAAAAAGGGATATGCTATATGTCTCATGTCTCAATTAGTGAGAAACAATGTTTTGAAAACTTTTGAATCCCTGCAGGAGGAGTTTGGGCTATTGGAGCCGGATACATGTGGCTACATGGGAATCCAGCATGCCTTTAGGGCACAGGTGAGGAGGGGTAATTTGGAAATATGCAAAGATATAGTGCTGGACTATATTTGTGGAGAGGGGGTACAAAGGGAGTCATTTCAACCATATACAGGGACCTGTTGCATATCTTTTTGTGGGGACACCCTATACGGGCCAGAGAGAGGTGGGAAGATGACATATGAGCCAAGGATGATAAAGAATGGGAAACCATATTGGAGTACATCCCGAAAATATCCCTAAGTGAGCCCGGCAGGTTGTCACAATTGTATACTATACATAGGGCATACCGGTCTCCTGCGTTTCTGCACAGGGTTAGTGTGCGTGATACATCTGAGTGCCCGAGGTGTACAAATGCGGATGCTGCAATTTTAAACATGTTGTAGGAGTGCCCGAGACTGCAAGTGTTTTGGTTGGTAGTGTTGAGTCTGATGGTAGGTAGATATGGATGTGTGGTGCATAGATTCCCCCTGGTGTGTGTGCTTGGGTATGTGGAAGAGATTAAGGTTCCAAATACAGAAAAAGTGGTGATAGCCAGGCTACTATATGTGGCTCGGAAGATAATTGCTTGCTGCTGGATCAGGATCGAGCCGCCCTCAAGGACAGAATATCTCCAGAAGGGAGAATACATTATACGGACGGAGGAGAGTATATATCAAAAAAGGAATAGGACTGGAGAATTTGATAATATTTGGTCTGCATGGCTACGGGGAGGTAATAGGCCTAGGTGACCTGGGTTCATATTTGATAAGCGGGTACTCTGGCTGGACAGGGCCTTGATGTTTGAAGTATTAAAGGATTTGTTTTTGCATGTATATTTTAATTATGATGAGGAATCAATGGTATATGATTAATGGAATTTTATTGCTTTCTGTGAACCCGGTGTGGGGGGGGGTTGGGGGCATTTTGACGGTAAGGGATGTCATTTGAGTTGCTATTACTGTTGATGATACTATTGCTACAAATTGGGAAAAGGGGGTGGGATATGGGGAGGGTGGGGTAGGGGACAGTGATGGGTGTTTAAATATGTTAAATTTGGAAAAACATTTGGTGTACTTACTATGTTTGCAAGATGACTACGTTTAATAAAAATATCTGATTTAAAAAAAACTCTAGAGGGGCCCTTGGCAGTCTTAAATATTGTTTTGGTCCTTCTTCCCCCAAACTTAGTTCCTGTGATAACCCATGTTTTCATAGCGGCCCGTCAGAGCTTGACAAGGCACTGGAGGGAAGCTTCTACCCCCACACAGGAGGAACACATTGGTAGGATAAATTCTCATTATCTACATGAAGATTGTTTGGTTCACTTGATAAAGCAAAAAGAACGAGTGAGTCGCCAGTGGGAGATTTTGGAGATTTCTGGATTGGCGATAGCTCACACTTAGGATGGTTTTAATATTTTTCCTGGTTGATTCTGGTCTTATCATTATTAGATCGGTATACAAAAATGTTTAAAACAAAGCTCCTAAAGCTTATTCCTACCCCCCCACCATCTATTAATTTACCTCTTGTGTCCAGTCCTGGCTGCCCCTTTCCTTCTGTGTGTTCCTTTCTTTCCCTCCCCTCCCTTATAATATCCAGTTTGGAATTGGTTTACCCTGGTGGTGATTATTTGGACGTGACTGTTATAATGATATAACTGTGTAAACAAGTTGTATATGTTGTTAAAAGATTCATTTGAATAAAAAAATTATGGTTTAAAAAAAAATCATAAGAAACAATTATCAGAAAATACAATCATTAAAGCAAAATAACGACATGCCTGCACATAAGAGCTTACAATCTAACAAATGTAATTTTTAATGAATGCCCATCGTACACAAGGATGAAGAAATGTATACTAGCAAGGAGACATATACCAGGATGGGGTCCAGTATGTGGGACATATTACCAGGAAGGGGAACATACTTAACAGTATAGGAGACATATATATCATGATGGAGGACATATATACATGGACAGGCCTAGCATGAGGACATTTATTCCAGAATAGGGGATGTATTTACTAGAATGGGCAACATATTTACCAGGTAGGAGCCCAGGATGGGGGACATTAGTACACAAAGAAGGGAGAGGGGGTAACATGTATGACTTATAGGAATTAGAATGCCACAAGGACCCATACATCTATCCAACATGCGAGAGTATAGGGGATAGCCAGGCCCAAATTTTGCACTGGGGCCCTTCAGACTCTAGTTATGTAACTGCCTGCTGTATTTGGTTATTTTTTTGGTAAGACCGTATAGAAAACAGTAAATTAAAGTTACATATTATTTAAGTGTTTTACAAAATATGTCTGAAAAAATGACAAATGTTAAAGCGAGCATAGCTTGCAACAACATATAGAAAAAATTGATTGATGTTATTTTAGTCAGCGGTATATCTAGGTTTTCTGGCACCTGGGGAAAGGATTCAGTTTGGCATCCCACAAGCAGTTTGAGTAGTCATCAAATGACTGCTCATTCATATTCGATTTTCACACTTATAGCCATGTGCTGATAAACTGCTCTTCCTAATTCTTGTAATGTTCAATGAAAAGCAAAGAAGCAGTAAGAAAAGCTAATTGTCACATGACCGTAAGTATGAAAATTCCAGATGAATGGAGTGGCCATGTGATGGCTTCTGGAACCAGCAAACAGGTCTGAATCCTCACAGTGAGTATATTACACAGTTAGGATTGGGCTACAGTGCTTAATATTTAGAATTAAAGGGCTTGCCATGGTTTGAGATGAAAGTTGACAGTCACTCTTGATGACTGCAGGCCCCTGAATTCTGGCAGCACATGCACTGCATATTTTTCGGATTCTCTCTTGCCAATGGCAAGATTGGACGGTCATGTGACGGCAAGATTTGTATACTTCTGGCCACATTCCGGCTAGACGTGTCCAGCCTCAATCAATTCATTTTCATTGAGTGAGGCTAAGCATGTCCAGTTGGAACCTGACTGCATGTATGTAAATTGCATACTTCCGGCTTTGTGACCTCCCACTCTCACTACTGGCACCAGAGAATCTTGATACTGCACTGTACACTGAGAGAATTCAGATATGTTGACTCATCACAAACTTGGTACAAGCCCTTTAATGCCCCTAAAGGTACCTTTACACGCCGCCATAGGAAGGGAGAAACTGCCGGGCATCGGGGACAATTGTGCCTGTTGTCATGAAATCACTACGAAATGGCGGCGTGTAAATCGGGAAATTCCTTCCTGTGTCCTGCTCAAAAACAGGAAGGCACAAATCCTATGGTGGCGGCGTGTAATCGGGGCACAGGCAAGGTATTTGCGTGCCCTACGAATTCCCAGGGGCGTGCCACGGCATCATGGATACCACGCCCCATCAGCGATCATTGGTGGAGGCTCCTGCATTATGATTGGTTGTCCCTTCACTGGACGCCATATTTAAAGAGCTATCTATTCACAGTCCACAATAGCATTGGCGTCATGTATTAGCCAGCCTTCCTGCGCAGGCTGGCCAATCATGACTCTATTGCGTTGTCCAATCAACACTTGTGCATCACGGAACACACAACTCTATCACGCCTATGTACTTACGGCGCGAAATATGTACGCCCATATTCCTTTGTGGTAGCGGCGTGTGAATTAGCGAAGGTATTCCACAGGACGTAAGCCGTGGCACCCGTCGGCACTTCCGGGGAACAAAGATGCCTTCAGTGGAACACGTTGTGGTGGCGTGTATATGCGGCATCAGCGATCGGTGTCCACCGTTAAAAACGCGCGCGTGCACGTGCGATGTCTACCTGTTGCTACCCGCAGTGGCGGCGTGTAAAGTAACCTAACATAAATAAAACCATAGTAACTCAACTTGTTAGACAGCTCAAAACTTTATTAACATAGCCATGTATCCCATAAAACACAGTATCACAACCCTCATGAGTACAGAAAATCATGATCAGAACCACTCAGGAATTCATGATCAGAACCATCATCAGTACAGAAATTCACCAGCAGTGCAGAAGTACAGCATAAAACCCCTCATTAGTACAGGAATACATCACAGCAACTACCATCTGGAGGAAGGGTTTGCACACCCGAAACGTCGCTGTTGCCCATGCTGTGATGTTGAATAAACCATTTTTTCACCTAAAGAAGGATTGGAGTGCTGCAACTTCATTTATATCATATATTGGAAACCTTGAAAGGAAGAGGTTTGGTTGTTGGCACCCTCATGTGAGCTCTGTGCTGCTCATTTTTCATTGTGTATATATATATATTTCAGTCACAATATAGAGAATGAACACTGGGCACTACCCGTGTGTAACAACCGGTTGTAGGCACAAATACTCCTTACTGACTGAGGGTCTTTGAACAATGGTGGTGCTCACTTGGCGTAAGTATAAATACAAAAATGAAGGAAAAAAGACAGTGGCACTCACCTGAGGACCCGTAGAAGCGGCCGTTGAGCCGCGAAACGGTTACCGTCGTCCACGCTCCCGCACCTCCCTCCCCAACGACCCGCTCCCTTGGAATGATCCTTTGGACATTGCAATAAAATTTGAAGATCGACCTGGTGAGTGCCACTGTCTTTTTTCCTTCATTTTTATATATATATATATTTATATCATGTATCGCCTCATTTTTTTCCCATACTGTTTCACTACCTCCACACTCATCCCACTTCGCTCCCAATACTGTGTCTGCAGCCATCCTCCCATCACTCCCCATACTGTGTCTTAACCCATCCCTCCTCACTCCCATGCTGTTTGCACCCATCCCACCCCCTCACTCCCAACACTTTTCGCACCCATCACCCTCTCACCTCTGATACTATGTCTACACCCGTCCCCCTCACTCCCTGTACCCATCCCACCCTCTCACTTCCCATACTGTGGCTGCATCCATCCACCTCACTCCTCATACTGTATCTACACCCATCCTCCCTCACTCCTCTCATACTGTGTCTGAACTCATACCCCCTCATTCCCCATACTGTGTCTGCACCCATCCCCCCTCACTCCTCATACTGAGTCTGCACTCATCCTACATTCTCATCCTAATACTGTCAATTAAGAATGGGGAAAGGGGGAGGGATGGTGCTAGACTGCATTCACCTGGGAGCCGGATAGTGCTCGGAGCAGGTCGTCTGGAATCCTCCCAATAGGAAATGCAAAGACTCCAGCACTTGACTTCAATCTTCATATGTCCAAATTTATTTGTACAAGTTAAAACATGAACATGATTGAAAAGGTTTTAACTTGCACAAATAAATTTAGACATATGAAGATTGAAGTCGAGTGGTGGAGTCTTTTGCAAATCCTTATACTGTGTGTGCACCAATCCTCCGACCCCTCATATTGTGTTTGCACCTATCCTGCCCCCTCACACCCCATTTGTGTTCACACCCATCCCCCTCACTCCCCATACAATGTCTACACCCATCCCCCACTTTTACAGTTTCTTCATACATACACTTCCATCTCACCCTTGCTCCTCATTCTGTGTCCTGAAATGTACCGCCCTCTGCTCTCCATACTATATATTCACCCATCCCCCACTCATATTGTTTCCTCGTCCATATCCTACTTCATCTCTACTTATTTTCCATAGTATGTCCTTAAATTTCTATATCTCAACATATTGTGCCCAAAGCAATTCCTCAATTTTTCCCCATACTGCTCCACCTTTGTCTGCACCCATCCCCCACTCATACAGTTTCCTTAAAAATATCCATACATATCTCATTTCATCTCCCCCTTGCTTCTCATAATGTGTCCTTAAATTTCTCCATGTTCCCATATTGTGCCTGCGTCCATCCTTCAAATATTCCCCTCTTACCATTATTACACTAAATCTTTGGTGTCTTCAGCTCTACTGTTGCATTTCACACTAACGCCACGCCTCTACAGAGCCGCTGAGTAACGTCAGCAGTGTGATCACCTGACCTGATGAGGCTGCTGACGTTGCCCTGACAAGGAGGTGCTGCGGTCAGGGTTTTAATTGCACATGCATCTGAAAACCACAAGTGCAATTCATCAGTGGGAGAATAGCTGGTTGCCAGGCCCAGGGAGCAGCAAACGCAGGGGACCACCATGGAGCGCCGCATCAGGAAGCCCGACAATGTCCCTTGACGGCTGAGCTCAGGGCACATGCCCCGCCAGCCCCCATTTAGTTAAGCCTTTGTTCTAGTATTAATCTCGGAATCACAGGATCAAAAAAAATCACAGAATATAACATTTGGATTTGTGCATGTATAATCAAATCCGAATTAATATACAAAGAAAATATAAACAAAAAAAATGTTCATTACAAAAAGGTAAAGCAACTACTTAAATGTAAATAGAGCAACATAAAAGATATCATTAAAGGAGATTATATAATGAAAAGCAAATTTAGATTCATATAAATGTTCACATTAGAAATACTTCTACCACTACTTATAATAATAGCCATTTATTATTTTGTAAATATTTAAAGGATTATAATAAGTTTGGAGTTATATGAGCCCACATTTGTACAACCTCTGAGTGCATATTAATTTGATAGATTGGGAGTTGCACAGTGAACTGTTCTGCTAGCCTTGGTAATAACACAGCCCATGGAGCACCACCTCCATATACCGCCTGATTCTGCAGCCTGTATATTGTAGAGGATATAGCATTTCTCATAAATGAGAAATAAGACACTGCTATTAAACTGGTACTGTGATCGTTTACCTCAGTTAAAATAATTTGACACCATAAATATAACACATAGAAGGTCCTTGGGGATCTATACCACACTGCTGAACAAATTGTTCATTAAAAGAGATGTAGGTGAAATAGAAAGCTAGTAAAGACTTTTCTATGAACTCTTGTCCCCAGACTCAGAGAGTTGGTTCAGCTTCTTGACATGTATTACAAATGAGGGTGGGCGTCATATTGTTATGTGCTGTTGTCTCTGATGTTGTAACAAGTAAATAAATGTTGCTTACCTAACTGTTTCCTTTTAGTAAGAGAAATGAGTGGGAGAGACTTATTTCCCAACCCTATCTACTCAACAAAGACTCTGGAGGAGAGGAGACACTTCACTAGCATCAACCCAGTGAGAGGACACCAGGTTATTTCAAGATGAGGGATTATCTACAAATTGTTGGTTTTAGTAGCCAGACTGGTGGGTTTTAGTCGCTAGACTGGTGGATTTTTGTGTACAAAAAAGACTTTGCTGGATTTATGGATTAGAAACACACCAGAGAATATCTTTCAGCATCAGGCGCTTTGTGTTTTTTTATAGTCGGCTTCTAGCACCAGGATATTTAACAATGTGAATCTACACTAGTGATTTTATTTGTATACCTTTATATATTACAACTGTGGTATAGGATTCACATGTTTTTCAGAGGACACATAATGCAAAGTAAAACAGCTTTTAAACATGCCAGATGGAGTTTAGGAAAAAGGAAAAAAAGCTTTCGATTAAAACAATCTTCTCATCCAGTGTGCCACAGCTTTTTTTCTTCTTTTGCTTGAGGTCTTTTAACACTTAAAAAGTCCTGAATAATTCCAAGTTTTCTTTGGAGGCTCTGAAGAAAGATTCTGAAGCTAACGTGTCGTTATCAGATTGATGGGCTGGGTTTGATTGAAGTTTCTTTGTCATGCAAATGTCACAGGGCATGATGGATGGGTTCAGATATCTGACAAGCTTCAGGAGGTCTTCAGCTATTGGTCCCAAGAGAATCACGTGTTCTCTTAGTGAGAGACAGAGGGTTTGAAGCCTGGAAATCTATGGATGGAAGTTTACAGCTTTGACATACTATCTAAAGGTTGTAGGGCAAGGAGGATTCCCCCGAAAACAGGTTGACCCTCCTCCATCCCTGGCAGATGGACAATACCAGAATGGGCTCCTTTTTGGACTATGCAATTTGTAACCGTGGTAGTAGTGCCTACTCACCCAGAGGATACCACCATTTAGAACAAGGTACATCTTCCTTTCCAGGATGCACCAGTACCAGTGACATTTATAATGGTGACGGTCGGTTTGTAGTAGGAGGTACTGGAGCAATTTCAAGCCAGATCCAGCAGCAAAACCATGCCTACCATCATCATCCCCCAAGCGCCGGTCTTGCATATGCCAGCTCCATACCCAGCTACACATCACAGACGTCTTGCAGCCAGGGCTATGGGCACCAAGTTTATGTCAGCCAAGAATCAGAAGGAGTTTATTTTCAGCAACAGCCTTATTCTGCCAGTACAGCTCCCAACACTGGCTCTTTGTCAGAAGGATACTGTGGAGCTGTGCCAGGCCCTGCAACTTACCATCAACATTCATTCGGGCAAGACCATCAAGCCTTGTTACAGAACTATCCAAGCCACTCTCCTCTATTACACAATGATAAAGATGTGCCCTGCCAACCTGAACTGGTATCAAATAATCCTACTTTTGACTGGATGAAAGTGAAGCGGAATCCACCAAAGACAAGTGAGTATCACTTATGAGTTATTGCAGACTATAGGCCTCAGGTTCACAGGGTATTTGTAAATGTGGGCGCAGATCATTAGTATCTCATCAATCTTATGTGAAGGTTCAGATCAGTGCCCACCACGCTTTTACCTACAATAAATACATCATTGTACACCAGTGAGGTAGAGCCCCATGTGTCTATGTTGATTGTCTGTATATAATACTATAATACATGTTTTATGTGTTCAAACCTTTTGTTTATGGTAACTATGATTAATGAATGGAGTGGGCAGAACAGGAAAAGAAAGCACGTGTTATTACAGTCTGGTAGGATGCAATGTTCCTCTGTTCTCAGATTGGTAGATATTCAATTGACTTATAAAGGTCCCTAAGTATGAGTAAGAAATATAGTACTTATAATACTATCTGTTATACAAAATACTAAAAACAACTCAGTTTCTATTCTCATATTGATGATTAATTAATATTTTGACTAATAATAATAATGTTTTTCATTTTTCACAGCCAAACCTGCCGACTATGGGTTAACTTCGCAGCAGAATAGCATGCGAACCAACTTCACCACCAAGCAGCTGACAGAACTGGAGAAGGAGTTCCACTTTAACAAGTACCTGACCCGGGCCAGACGAGTAGAGATTGCTGCCACATTAGAACTGAACGAAACTCAGGTGAAAATCTGGTTTCAGAACCGGAGGATGAAACAGAAGAAAAGAGAGAAGGAAGGAGTCACCTCCTGTATCAATAAGGAGTCATTAAAAGAGACAAGTGAGACCTCAGAACTCTCCACCTCACCGGACACATCACCCAACTCTACATAGACAAGTGATGTACATATTTTCCAGGGAATCTAATTTTAAACATGTTAAAGATATAGTTTATTTTCTTCGATAAATTCAATAAATGCCTTCTTATTTATATATGGAATACAGTTTACAAACAAATTTTTACCCTTTTATCTCAGGGAACCCCATATTTTAGGGGAGCTGCACTTTCAGGCATCTCCATTATAGCTAGTTGATCTATAGTACTATTTATGCCTATAGAAGTAATTGTCATGTTTTCTGCGTCTTTTATGTCTTTTCAAAGTTTGGATAATAATTTCCAGTGAATTACATGTGATTGCATCCCCATCTGTTATGAAGGACACATATGTACTCATTAAGGGGTCTGCCTAACAAAACTAGTTTGCACTATAGTCTTCAAGAATACATAACAGAGCAGTCAGTGCCTGATGACAATAAGAGATATGTAAACCCCAAACAAATAAACTTACAGTGTTGAATCTCTGCTATAACAGAATTTGCCAATAGCAAAATCTGAAAATCGCCTTTGTTATTGAATGCTGATAACACTAACACACTTTACACATGGTAAAGAAATGATCTGTCCTGTCTGTTTCCCCTTTGCTATTTTTACAATTCAGTTACAGATGTTGTTTTCATGGTTTGTGTCTTATAAATCTACCTCACATTAGATCCAATGGTTTATTTGTTTAATGACACTGGTAGATAAGATATATGGGAAACCTAAATGTTGCTGGACAGATAGACACAAAAGAATGTCACCTCTATACTTTGTTTCCTAACCTATCTTATATGTTAGATTGTGTTAAATTATCTACTTAGCTGAGCCATATTTACTCTACACTTATTACTGTTTCTGGAGCACAATGACCCCAGTACAGGTTTTTTTTTTTATCAGTGTTACATGTTGAAATTATGAAAAATACTATATCCCCACAATATACAGGCAGCAGAATCAGGCATGATATGTAGCTGGTGCTGTATGATCTATACTATCAAGACTACCAGGTCTGTTCACTGTGCAACCTCCTTTGCATCTATTATAAATGTAAACTTCTGAAAAAGAACAACTTTAAATATTTGAAAAAGAAAACTAGTATTAACCCTAGAATGCATAATGTCTGAAATATACACTTTCACATAATCTGCTACCGGTTCTAAAAGGCCAGGGTTATACATTCTAGGGTTAATAGTAGTAGAAGATGTATTTCCAAAATGAACCTTTACAAGACTCCAAATTAGCTTTCAAATAAATACTGTACTCTGTTTTAATCATGTCTGTTATGTTGTTCTCTTTACAACTAAGTAGTTGTTTTGTGTAATGAACATTTGGTGTCATTTAGGTTTGTTGCTCATTTCAATTCGATTGTACATGCACAATCCAAATGCTGCATTGTGGGATCCTGTAAAAGGGGAAAAAAACTGATTCTGACAACTGAAATGTCATTTATCTTTTTTTGTACACAAATTTTGTAAAACAAATGAATAAAATGTAATTTGTTCCTAATATATTCTTTTACAAATTTCATTTATTTTAATATTCCAAAAAATGGTATTTCTCAAGCTCCTGTGGTTTGTGGGTTAGATAAGTGATGTATACAATTCCTAATTTTCCTAATACTGATAATGATAGGTATGACTTCTAGGTATGTATGGTCAAACATTGTGGATGAGATTTGTTAAATATAGTATTGACCTGGATTTACACAGAGATAGTTCTCTTTGGCCTTACCGAAAATAACCACAGACATATATAGATGGGCTATATGTGTATAGATGTGTGAATTTGCAAATTAGGTAGATTTATAATTAGTCTGTGATCTATCTTATGTGAAGGCCCAGATCACTGCCCAACATGTTTAAACCTACAATAAATATATTGCCCACCATGTCTCTGTTTATTTTCTTCATATAAAATATATTTAAGTTGATGTGTTCAGACCTTTGGTTTAATCTACCGTAAGTATAATTAATACATCGAGTGATCAGAACAGGAAAAACAAGCAGTTCTGTTATCTAGATGTGCAATTGACTTCCAAGATTTCTGAAATATGAGAAGGAAATAGATTTTTTGATCCTTTATCCCATGATGTAAAATACTAAACTAAACACAACTTGTAACTATATATATCATATTGATGCTAAATAATAATAATATGTATTCACTTATATAGTGCTTTACAGACATCGACAACACAGTCCCCATTGGGGCTCACAATTTAAACATCCTATCAGTATGTCTTAGGAGTGTGGGAGGAAACCGGAGTACCCGGAGGACACCCATACAAAGACAAGGAGAACATACAAACTCCTTGCAGATGTCTTCCTTTGATAAATGTTTTTTTATTAATATTATGATCAATATCAATAATATTAATAGTAATGTTGTTAACCTGCCATGGTTAATTTTGGGCTAAATTCCCATTAGAAAAGGATGAGAATTAACGTCCCTGTAAAACAGGATGGGCCAGGTTCCACACTGTCCTGAACGAAACTCTGGAGAAAATCAGGTTTCAGAATCAGAGGATAAAAAAAAAGGTGAGAAGATAGGAGACACCTCCAATATAAAAGTGAGTAGTGAGACTTCTCCACCTCACCAGTCACCTCACTCAACATTTTAAAATACTACATCATGTCAAACAAATATACCATTTATTTTCCTTGATATATTTATTCACTTATATAGTGTTATTAATTGCATAGCGCTACATAAGCAACATTGTCCCTATTGGGGCTCACAATCTAAACATCCTATCAGTATGTCTTTGATCAATTCTTCCTTATTCATATAAGGAATGCAGTTTACAAACCAATTTTTCACAGTTAATAGAAGAGAGGTGTTCAGCTTTTCTCAGGGAACCCCAACATTTGGTGGAGCATCACTTTCAAGCATCTCTTTTACAGTTGATTTATAGTTCCATTTATGTATCTAGAAGGAATTGTCATGTTTTCTGTGTCTTTTCAATGGAAAGATTAAAATATTAAAATTGCAATAGCGTATGTATCTGTTTAGAAGAACACATTAGTACTCATTATTAGGGTCTTACCAACAAAAACTAGTTTGCACTATAGTTAAAACTAATAATACTTGACAAAGTATCATAATGAGTGTCTGATAACAATAACTGGTAACAAACCCAAAATAAATTTACAATTACATTTCTGCTATAACATAGGTGTTTTGCAGTAGCGATATCTGTAATTGCATTTGTGTTGCTGAACGACAATAATAAACACGTCAAAAATTAAAGATATTTTTCTGGCACTATATCCAGATGTGTTCTGGCTTGTCTAATTTTACAATTTAGCTACAGATGTTGCCTTTATAATATATTTTTTTTTTAATTAAATATACCTCACATTAGATTAAATGGTTTAATGAAAATGGTAGAGTAAGTGTTTGGGGAAACCTATATATTGGGAACTTCCTAAAAAGTCATAGAATATTGTCACTTCACACTTTATTTCTTAATGTCTTCTATATCATAGGATTATTGACTGTGCATTATATTATGGACAATTAACTAATTACTTGAGCCGCATTTAGTTGATAATTATAACTATATATCTCAGGCTCAGTAGCTAGATCTTGATTATTCTCCTTGATGACAACACAGGAGATGTTCTGTGCCTTCAAGAGGCAACTTCTGTGTCTGTCTGATCCTGAATACAACAAAAGCCAACAGGACAACTATTTAAAAGTGAAAAGATTTGCAAAAGGCAACTGTGGACACGTATTTATATTCCATTATTCACACCCTGGAAACAGGAAAGGGATTGGGTGCTCTCAGACATCAAACACACTTAAATTCTGCATGGCAGGTTTAGAAACTGATCTACCGTCCAGTTTTAATGACGCTGACAGTAAAGTGACAAATCCAAACAGTTATTCTGGTTTCATACATGTCCAATTATATTCATTGAAATCTTTGAATAACGATGTAATTACCATTTGTTGACAAATGAAGTTTGCAAAGTAAAATGAGAATTGGGGATATGTGCTAACAATCTACAGTATTATAAAGTACTAGCTGGGTGCCCGATGCACATGCATCGGGATTCTAGCAGTGCGAGTCTCTGACTCGCAATGGCCGCTTCGCGGCCAATGCTTCGCGCTGCTGAGGCGACTCACCATGCCCGCTGCGCGGGCATAGCGAGTTGCCTTAGAACTGCTCGCAATGGCCGCTGCGCGGCCAATGCTTCGGGCGTATCCACATGACCACGCTGACTCGCAGCGCGAGCGGACTCAAAAGGGGCAAAAAACCCATTCGTGATTATATAGATGTACTTATCAGTGTCTTTACCACTGCTCACAATCTATTATAAAGTATGTACTTATCAGTGTCTTTACCACTGCTCACAATCTATTATAAAGTATGTACTTATCAGTGTCTTTACCACTGCTCACAATCTATTATAAAGTATGTACTTGCCAAATTTTCTGGCACGCACACACACACATATTAAAAATTATATATTTGATGTAAATTGCTTTATTTATGATATTCCAATGCCAAGTTTACTTAGGCTAAGTTGAGACAAGTGTATTTTTCGTCCGTGTGCTCCCTGTGTATGATTGACTGCTCATAGACTATTCATGCACAGCACACTGACCAATGGAAGTCAGCAATATAATTAAGACAAACGCTTTTCCATACCGGACACCTTTTATGTGAAAAAGATTTCAGCATTCAATTGGCATATCCAATTTCTGGCCAATTCTTACAGATTTAACTTAATGGAGTGACCAAAAAATTGAGGCTAGACAGACACAATGCTTCTGCCATCCTCGTTTTATGAATTCAATGCAAAAATGATGCAAGAAACTGAAATGGGCCATTTTTTGCAAATATTTGAAATCAGTATGACCAATTTTTTACAAGGACATATAGGCATGCTTTTAGTGTGTATGAAACAGTATTTGATAAAAAAAAAAAGAAAATCTTCCCTGGATACAAAACTCAATAGCTGGATAAACCCACCAACTGGTCCAGAAATCAAGGTCCATACTTGGACGATGAAACTGGGATGTTTGATTTCAGCCCCATGGCATATTGACCTGAGCCAATAACTGGCAAATGAACCTCTGTAGGAATGATACTTTCCAACTATACGCCTGTCTAAACAAGTCAATAATAATGTGATGAACAAGCAAAACCCTAGCTCATTGGGTGCAATACTTTTTATGCCACCTTAAAAATCATTGTTATCGGCAGCACATTACCCCATGTTAAATCAGTTGAAGTGCTGCTGATAATATGATGAAATGTCCTTATGCTTCTTTAAACAGACCAGTAAACAACTACTAATTGGCTTTTATACTGCAGTATTGTAACTTGGATCAGCCTGTGGAAAGGGGCCATTAGATACAAGTAACTGTCAGGAAAAGTCAGTGGTGCGAACAGTGTTAGGCTGGCTTCACATCACGATTTTGCTGCATCCGAGTGTATCTGTGTCAAAACGGATACACACAGATCCGATTTTGCCTCCCATGTATCCCTATGGGCAACGGATCGGATTGGATGTGTCCCTATTGGCATCCGATTTTAGCACCATCCGTAGCTTTCAGATTTTGTCCTGGATCCAAAAACATAGGCTGTTACGATTTTGGTGTCCGTGACTCAAATCGGACATCACGGATCCGTAACGGATCAGTTGCATTCCGCGTCAAATAACATGGGAGTCTATGTATCTTGGATTCGTAATAAAATCGGATCCAAGTTGCGGGACTGAGCATGCTCAAAATCACCGTTGGAGCTCCTCCCACCCTCCCATTGCAGCTATATATACACACCCACTGTTTGGAGGGGCATGACATTTGAAACGGAAACCTCAAAATCGGATGGCAACGGATACCCACAGAACATTTTGTTCACGGATCCGTTACGGACATCCGTGATAAAAACGTTCCGTGGACATCCATTGCCATCCGTATTCAGGGCATCTGTGAGTATCCGTTTTGACACAGATACACTCGGATTCAGCAAAATTGTGATGTGAAGCCAGCCTTCGAAAAGGACACTAAGGGTACCTTCACACTGGCGTTCAAATCATATATTGTCGTCCTCACCAGGAATGCGACATGTCGCGTTCAGGGTGCGGACGAGAGTGTGTGATTTGTACGCAAGCATGCACATGCGTACAAATCACACAGGGAAATGAATGTGAGCGCACGGTCATGCGCAGTCAAGCGCAGCACCGCGAGTCCCCATGATAAACATAGGGACTTGCGGTGCCTGCATTAAACATGGCGGTTCCCCTCCACAGAACGCTGCGGAGGGGGACGCCAATGTGAATCTAGCCTAAATTCAACATGCCCTTGGATTAAGTCAGCACAACATTCATAAACACAGCATGTACCCTATCATGGGCATAACCAGCGTGGGGCAGGGGGGGGCAGCTGCCCCCCCCCCAGAGGGCAACCTGTCACCCCCCTTTGGTCAGTGGAATATCAGCTGACAGCGGGGGCAGAGAATCTGAAGCCGCCGACTCCTGCAGTCCATTGTACACGAAGCGTCTATTAGACACTCTGTATGTACAATGGAAGCCCTGATTCCCGGCATTTCCGGGTCAGGGCCACATCATCAGGTCACCTGATTACACTGATGACATCACCCAGCAGAGGCGACAGAAGGATGGAGCACAGCATTCCACACTGGAGCTGAGGAAGACAGGGGGCATTAACGTAATTAGGGGAAGGGGGACAGGGTTGAGGGCGTGTATGAGGAGCAGAGTGGGGGAGTATGAGGAGCAAACTGAGGGGAGAGGATAGGGGGTATACGAGGAGCAGAGTGGGGGGAGTATGAGGAGCAAACTGGGGGAACAAGGTGGGGAGAGAGTATGAGGCACAAGCTGGGGGAGTATGAAAAGCAAACTGAGAGGACAGGGTGGGGGGGAGTGGATGGTGGGAGCATGAGGAGCAAACGGGGCAGGGTGGGGGGAGTGGTTCGGGGGTGTATGAGGAGCAAACTGGTGGGACAGGGTGAGGGGGAAGTATCAGGAGCAAACCGGATTGAGAGGGTGGGGGGAGAATATGTGAACGAAACAGGGGAAAGGATGGGGGGGGAGTATAAAAGGAGCAAATGAGGGGGAGAGGGTGGGGGAGTGGTGTATGTGGAGACAGCATGAAGAGAAAATGGGGGATTTTAGGACACAGTACGGAGCAAGGGGAGATGGGTATAGACACAGTATGTGGAGGACAGTATGGAAAGCAAGAGGGTAAATCTGAGGATCCAGTATAAGGAGTAAGGGAAAGATGGCTGCGGCACAGTATGTGGAGTGAGGTGGGATTATATGGGTGTGGAGACAGTATGTGGAGTGAGGGGCATGGTTGTGACACAGTATGTAAAGTGAGGAGGGATAGGTGTGGACACAGCATAAGGAGTTAGGGGGGGTTATATGGGTGTGGACACAGTATGAGGTGTATGAGGGGCATGGCTGCGGCACAGTATGTGGAGTGAGGTGGGATTATATGGGTGTGGAGACAGTATGTGGAGTGAGGGGCATGGTTGTGACACAGTATGTAAAGTGAGGAGGGATAGGTGTGGACACAGCATAAGGAGTTAGGGGGGGTTATATGGGTGTGGACACAGTATGAGGTGTGAGGGGCATGGCTGCGGCACAGTATGTGGAGGGGGACCGGTGTAGACACAGTATGTGGAGTGAGGGGGCTGGCTGCGGCACAGAATAGAGTGTGAGTAGTGTGGGGTTGTATGGAGAGGGGGCAGCATGCAGGGACAGTATGTTGATAATGGGGAGTTTGATGAGATAGAACAGTATAAACAGTGGGCAGTATAGGATAGTGTTAGAGGACAGTGTGACCAGGGCGCCCAGTATTGAGGGAGAGGGCAGTGTGGAGGGCATGTGCCATGAGAGGGACAGTGTGTAAATCATATTATGTGCAGGGAACAGTGAGGAGGAGCAATTATTTATTCTGGGGCACAGTGTAGGGCAGATATTTTTACTTAGGAGAATTTTGACAATTCTGCTATGTTTAAGGGTATCGTGCCGGGATGTCCTGCAGAAGACTGGAGAAGATGGATGTCTGCAGAGATGAACTGCGGATGTGAAAAGTCATCCAGGTGCCTGGACAAGATGAAGGAAAGAAATAGACGACCCCGATCGGAGACAACGTCATCTATAAGGTACCTGAATGTAAATAATTATTTATGATAATGACTAATTCGGAGTACTGTGGTTCCTGTATGCTTCTATTGATGGCTGGTAACAACAACTCACAGTACCCTTACCATTGTTAAGGATGTAGTAGGAGTTGTAGGTTCATGCAGTACAAATGTGTGACCTGACATTACAATTGTTTTACCAAGTACTTATGGTGGTTGTGATGATGAATTGTGTTAATGATGAGGGCTCTATTTATGTATTTCTGTACCTCTGGTGGGTCTGGTGATGTATTGATGTGGGTTTTGACATAGTGCTTCTGTATTGATAGGGGTTATATGGATTATTTTTGTACTGAGGAGGGTTTTGATGCTGTGTTTCTGCACTGATGAGGGTTCTGGTGATGTATTTCTGTATTGAGAGTTTTGACATAGTGTTTCTGCACTAATGGAAGTTATATGGATGTATTTTTGTAACTCTGG
Source organism: Allobates femoralis (assembly GCA_033576535.1). Classification (NCBI taxonomy): domain Eukaryota; kingdom Metazoa; phylum Chordata; class Amphibia; order Anura; family Aromobatidae; genus Allobates; species Allobates femoralis. Next base: position 358,093,672 of record JARQOC010000006.1, read on the forward strand.
TGGGTCTGGTGATGTAGTTTTGTGGTTTTTGTGCTGCTGTTTTGTGCTCACGAGACTCGGTCACAGGTGCGCTTGCATTGAGCACGCAGACCTGTGCCACTGCGCAGGCATGAGAGCAATGTGACATACATAGGAGTGGTGGCCTTTTCACAGGAGTGAGGCGGGCATTTCAACCAGTGGGACGACAAAGACTAGATTGAGCAGATCCTCCTGGACCATTTTCAGCTAATTTCCATACCGCTCAGGAAATATTCAAAGTTCATTTTTGAGGTACACAATGGAACCGCTGAGCATATAGAGTGGTCACAGGAATCACAAATACATCATGTATAAAGTGGTGTTTAGGGGTTAGAAAGGCCAAAGGGAGTGACAGTTTCCCTTTAAAGGGAACCTGTCAGCTCTTTTTGAAATTCCCGCCTCCTGTGGTACTCTGACGTGCTGGCCGAAACGTCATATCCGACCCGGTGCATTGTGGGGGTTGATCATGTGTTCGTCCCAGCTTCAATATATGCACTGCGCATGCGCTGGAGCCTGGCCGAACACTTGATCAGCCCCCACAATGCATCGGGCCCGATATGATGTTCCAAACGACCATGGCTTGCCCCCCCCTAGTTTTGATCCTGGGTACACCCATGTACCCTATTGATGAATGTGGTGTTTGCTAAATAGAGCAGATTTTGGCACCATGATGTGGTAGTTTTTATCTTTAATTGCCCATTTGCTGCAGATAAAATTAAGTTGAACATTTTTTATTTGACCAAATACTAAATCAAACAGTATTTTTCTCTTGAAAACACTGCATTATATTCCTTTTTTAATCCCATGTTGAAAAAAAATGCAGACTGCTGTAGATGTGGTGTATATTCTGGTGGTTTTACACCAAAAGCCAGGGTAGCATGCTGGCTTAGTTTTTAGCACTGTTGCTTTGTAGTGCTGGGTTCAAATCCCACCAAGAACAACATCTGCAAGGAGTTTGTATGTTCTTCCTGTCTTTGCGTGGGTTTCCTTCCACACTCCAAAGACATACTGATAGGGAATTTTAGATAGTGAACCCCAATGGGGACAGTGATAATAATGTATGTAAGGTGCAGTGCAATATGGTGGTGCTATATAAGTAAATAGATACATTTAAACTAACTAAAAGGACTGTGGATCCATTAAACTTAATGCAGCCGATAAGTAATCTTCAAGAAAAATGCTCAACTTCCCCATTCACTTGCATTAGGTTTGTTATTTGTGATGAATACTGGAATAGTTCATGGTATTTGGTACAAATAACCCAAACCCAAATATTTTAGTGCTCACTCATCACTATTTACTACCTTTGAAATTAGATATCAAACAGTGCCCTCAGATCAGAACTGTCAGCAAACAGAGGGAATCCAGCTACACCTACTTACTGTTCAAAAAATTAAAGCGTTATCACCAAAAAGCCATACTTTTGAAATGGAAAAGGCCAAGTGCCTCCAATATGCCCAAAAACACACAAACTGGTAAAAAAAAAAAAAATTGCAGCACTGAACTGATGAGTGAAAATTAATTTTGCATCAGGATAAGACCCCAAACATACAGCCAATGTAATTAAGAATTATATTCAGCGTAAAGAACAATGAATTCTGGAAGTGATGATATGGTCCCCACAGAGCCCTTATTCTATCTGTCTGGGATTACATGAAGAGACAGAAGAACTTGTACTAACCTAGATTCACAGATTTGTGGTCAGTTCTCCAAGAAACTTAGATCAACTACCCTGCTAGTTTTAGATGCTGTTAAAAATAAACCATGAACACTTCTATTTTTTATAGCATTTCTTTTACATACGGTAATCTATTGGGCACTCTTAAAACTTTTGAATAGTACTATTTTACACACACACCGAGTGAAATAACTATTGAACATGTCATTCATTGTCTAAGTGAATATATTTCTAAGGGCACCTTTACACGCCACAGTATCTTGTGGGAATCCTGACGGCGATATGTCACCCTGAAACTATCGCCGTCAAATTGCCTCCCAGTTGTGGCCGTGTAATTGGGGAATTTGGCGGTGATAAATCACTTGTCACCTGGTTCCTGATTTCAGAGCACTGCTCCAAAATCAGAGGCAATTATGAAGGCGAGATTCCCGGCTTTTGGCGTGTGATAGGTCAATAGTGATGGAATCAGTGTCGCCTATGATTTTCCGTAGGCGTGCCACAGCGTGCTGGAGTCCGCGCCCTGTGTGAACTGATTGGTGTGGGCTACTGTGTTCCCATTGGCTATCAATTCACACCGCGCCATATTTGAAGAGCTGTCCGTCCAGCACCGCACAATAGCAATGGCGTCATGTATTAGCCAGCCTTCCAGCGCAGGCTGACCAATCATAACACTATTGCGTTGTCCAATGAGCGTGTTTGGGGCGCAGTGTAAACCAGTCTGGCACGACCATATTCTCGCCGCGCTGAACATGTACGCCCACATTCCTTTGGGGATTCGGCGTGGGAAGCCGACTGGATTGGTTCCGCTGTGGGTGAGGCGATTTCCGGGGTGACACATCGCCTTAGGTTGAGGGCGAAACTGCGGCGTGTGGCCTGCATGCTCAGGTTAGATCGCCTCATATCGCCACCAGATATGGCGGCGTGTAAAGGTACCATTGAATTTCTCACCAGATGTTGGTAACAACCCATCCAATCCACACAGGTGAACAAATCAAACCACAGAAGTCCATACATTTTGCTCTTTATAATAATGAGAAATGACAAAGGGAAAACGTATTGAATACGTTTCCTGAAATGCATTCAATATTTCAATGCAAAGGCCTTTGTTGGTACTGACAGCTTCAAGATGCCTCCTGCATGAAGAAACTATTGGCATGAATTGCTTAGGTGTGATATTGTCCATTGTTCCACACAAAAACTCTTTCTAGAAGCTTTATTTTCTTTCTTCTAAACCAATTGAGATTTTCCTTCGCTGTGTGGGATCAATGTCATGCTGAAAAGTGCACGCTTGCTTCCTCTTCATCATCCTGGTAGATGAAGAATGTCTCAGTATATTTGTTCATATATTTATCCTTCAATTTCATGAAGTTTACCAGTGCCATATACTGTAAAACAGCCCCAACTCATCATGTTCCCACCTCCAAACTTCACTGTTGCTACGGTATATTGGGGGTTATATGCAGTGCCTTTTGGGCTCAAAACATGGTATATTTTATGGCATCAAAAGAGTTCAATTTTGGTCTCATCTGGCCAGATTATGTCCTGCCAGTATATCACAGGTTTGTCTAAATGTTTTTGAGCAAACTTATAAACACATTTGAAAATGCGCTTTGATCAGTACTAGAGTCTTATTTTTGTGTGGTGACTGTGCATAACGGCCATGGAGGATGAATGCATTATCTTTTGTTTCCTTTGAAACAGTTGTACCTGCTGATTCCAGGTTAGGGTGGTTTCACATTGCATTTTTTTTCCTGTCCGTGGGATCCTACTTTTTGCAGGGCCCCACAGACAGGAAAGGACACCATCGGAGGTAACCGGTCATGTGACCCGATCAGTTGATCGGGTACGCCAAGCAACCCCAGATCCTGTTCTGGGAGCTAGATGCTGACACTAGGGGATCGCAGGACAGGTGAGAATACATATTTTTTATTTTTAACCCTTGCTTTTACTTAAAGGGATCCTGTCACCTCCAGAACGCCTCATAAACTAGTAAAACATGTCCCTGCAGCATGGTATCACTAATCTCACACTCCTTTTGTCTCCTAAAAGCATCCTGTGAAAGTGCATAAAAACGTTTTAATACTTACTCATTAGATATTATAATTAGCAGGGGCTATATTCTTTAGTCACCAAGGCGGGCTGTTTTGCAGCCTCAAGGATCCACCCTCTCTCTGTCTTTGTGCTCTGCTTGTGCAGGCTTTACCCTCCCCCCTCTCTATCACAGAATGCAAATCATTAGTCCTGCCTTCAGCTGCACATCACAGCAGCACAGGCAGAGAGAGGGTGGATCCTCGAGGCTGCAAAACAACATGCCCTGGTGACTAAAGAATATAGCCACAGCTAATTATAATCCCTAATGAGTGAGTATTAAAACGTTTTTATGCACTTTCACAGGATGCTTTTAGGAGACAAAAGAAGTGTGAGATTACTGATATGATGCTGTAGGACATGTGTTTGCTAGCTTATGAGGCGTTTTGGAGGTGACAGGATCCCTTTAATTTCACTTCCACAATGTATATTATACATTGTGGAAGTCAAATTAGACGCCACACAGCAATTTTAGTGTACTGAGCATGCTCAGTACACTAAAATCGGGTCCGAGGAGCGATCAGCTGTTTCCTCGGACCCACACTCATAGGCCCCCATGTTAACTGGCGCGGATCTTGTCGGATTTGATTGTGTCCGATTTGGTCTACTGTGCCCAAAATCGGAGCAGTCTCCGATTTTGGGCAAAGCAGAAAATCGGGCACAATCGGATCTGACATAAATTGGATGCCATTAAATGCAAATCTGATGAGATCCATCGCCCATAGAGACACATGGGGGCTAAATCGGATTTGTGGCGGACAGCCACGGATCCCAGAAAAATGCAATATGAAAGCACCTTTATTTTGTAGCTCCCACAGGTGGTCCTTGGCTCTTCCACAACTCTCCTGACAATTGTTTTCACTCTTCTGTCTGAAATCTTCCAGGGAGCACCTGTTCATGGCTGTCTTATGGTGAAATTATGTTTTTTTTTTACTTCCACACTATGGCTCCAGCAGTGCTCACTGGAACCATTAGTAGTTTAAAAATTATTTTGTAACCAATGCCATCAATATGTTGTGCAACAATAAGAATGCAAAAGTCTTGAGACAGCTCACTGGTTTTATCCATCATAAAATGTTTCTTGTGTGGCACCTTGGTAATGAGACATCTTTTCATAGACCATCAATTGAACCAGTTGATATTATTTTTCACTAAGTGTCAGGGTTACTTTCTAATTACTGATAGTTTTCAGCTGGAGAAATGACTTTCCATGGCTTTTATCACCTCTCTTTTATCTTGTGTTCTTTTTACTTATACTTTTTCTGTACTTTTTTCCTTTCCTGTGTCATTTACACATAACTTAATTTATGGACATACATGATATGATTTCTTTGCAATACGTATGTGTATAGTGTAGTGTGTACACTGTACTATATTGTTTTGACTTGTTTTATAAACATACTAGATGGGGGCCCAATTCTATCACATTGGGCATTCTAGAATGTATGCAATTATATATAAGTCCAGCAACTTCCCCTTGTACACTGAACGCAAAGGGGAGGAAGTGCAGTAGCAGGATACATCTACCCCAAGGGTATGACTGAGCAGACCCAGGCAATAATGAATGCATGTGCTGCAACCAGTGTCCTGGATGGCATTTGGGCCCCACTGTCACAGATGTGCTATATGTGGAGCTGTTTTCGTTGACTGATCAACCAAACTTATGGGCTTCTTCACATTTCAGCTTAACTGTAATTGTACAGGTTTAACTGCAATTTACACAATTTCCTATAGGTGGTTCTGTTTTTGGGACATACTTACAGATACACAGACAGACTGGACATTTCATAAATCAAAAATACATAGGAAAATAAGTAACTCTAATTTATGTTATCAGATTAATTCTAGCAGAGAAAGAAGCAAATTTATCAGTCATTATCAAAATGATCAATTTTGAGGTAAAATCTATAGTCAGTGAAGACTTTCCCATTACTGAGATAGAAGATGGCAGCTGTTACTGATGAAATTCTATGAGGACAGGAGGAGAAAGAAGTTAGAGACCGAGGGAGGCGCTAGAGGCAGAAGAAGGAGCTTGATAGAGCTCTGCTCCTCCTTCCTCTTCTATCTACATGAAATCTCATTAGTAACAGCAGCCTATCTCCTATCTCAGTAATAGAAAAGTCTTCACTGAACACAGATTTTATCTTAGAATCGAGAATTTTCATAATGACTGATCAATTCTGGTAGAGAAAAAAGCAAATCTGTCTGATATGAAAATAAGCATATTTGTAATAGATCCTATGTACTACTCATTTATTAAATGAAAATTAAAATGACAGCTACGCCTTACGTATATAATATTTTGGATGGAATTTTTCTGAAAAATGTGTCCCGGCTGTGACCTTTCTACTGTTCTTCATGTTTTCATCTCATTTTTGTTCAGGTACCTTTAGAATTTAGAGACAAATGAAATCCCCTTTCTCTTCCTCAGGCCCACCTTGTTCTCAGTTTACACTACCCTGACAGCTTTACTTCAGCCACAGTTTCAATGGGCTACTTCAATATTTACACAAGTTGATGACTTGTCCCAAGATCTCCTCTCAGCAGTCCTGTCCTGCAGGCTCCTTCCTCCAGGCCTAAGTTCACCTACAGTTCAGTTGGAAATCAAAGCAGTAGAGACTTTGCAGGATGTCCCTGGACAGACCTTAGATGGACAGAAACTTAAAGGTCATATTAAGGTCTGTAGCTCCTTATGGGTCCTAAGTGACAATGCTGTATTTTTTTGTATGTAGCTGTTTTTTTAAAGATTATTTAGTTATTTTACAGGTTTTACTCAGACCAAATTATCATATGGACATGAACGTGTGTTTGTGTGTGTGGGTATCAAAGTATGCACTGACTTTAAAAAATTTAGGAAAAAAATGTTGCTAGCTTCACAAAAGCTCAAACTTTTATTTATTAAAAAACCTCTAATATCAACTGAAAATGTAACCAAAACAATAAGTTTAGCAATTAACCCCTTCACAACTTTTGCAGTATATGTATGACATAGGCCGTGTCTCTGTCTTTGATGCGGGCTCACACACTGAGTCCACATCTTTCCCTGCACCTGACAGCTGATTTAATCAGCCACCATGTGCCTCTAACAGAGGCGGATGAATCGAAGACCCGACCAGAGCTGTTAACCAGTTAAATCCTGCTGTCAATGCCTAGGGGACAGAGAGCACACAGGGGGAAGAGAGAGTGCACAGGAGGGAGAGACAGCACATGGGGAAACAAAATGCACAAGGGGATGGGCAAGCAGCACCTGCCAAGCCACGGCCACCCCGTGCAGCAGCGAGCTCCCACCATGTTGAACATCTTGTTTCTTCACAGCATAGACAATTGCCTTCAGATGAGTGATGAGGCAAACTTTTTTGTGAATGGTGAAGTTAACAAACACAACCACCGCTATCATTTTGGCGTAGAGCCTAATATCTAAATTCATTAAGGATATTGGCCTATAGCTTCCACAAAGAGATGCATCCTTCCCCGACTTATGTAAAACCACCACATGAGCCAGCAACACTTGTGTGGGGAATGATCCCCCCAAGGTAACAGCATTACAGGTGTCTAGAAAGATCAGACTTATAAGGTCAGAGAATTGTTTATAAAATGCAGTGGTAAAACCGTCTGGTCCCGGACTCTTGCCAGCCTTTAATTGTTTAATCCCCTTTTCAAGTTCCGTCAAGGAGAAGTTGGCAGATAACTGCCCACATGCTTCCCTCGGAAAAGTAGGGAGACCACACCCTTTGAGGTACGTTCCCACCTTCTCAGCAAATTGATCAGGCGGGAGTGCATCGTAATGGCCATTCAACTGGTAAAGGGATGAATAAAATTGGCGAAACCTTGAAAGTATGTCTGAAGTCTTATGTAACAGTTGTCCCTTAGTGTCTCTAATATACGGAATAAGGGTCCGTGGAAGGATGGGGTGTAGTGTTTTTGCCAATAGTCTTCCACATTTATCCCAGAGCATTTAATTTCTAGAGCGGAGCTTATCACGAAAGGCTCGTCCTTTCTGATCCAGGAGGGAAAGTAATTTATGCCGTGCGGTGGAGAGGTCAGAATAGGTTACTGGGTCCGGATTTTGTTTAGGTTTTGACTCCAACGTGTCGATCTGAGAGAGAAGGGCCTGTATCTCCTGCGCACAAAATCTTTTTAATCGTGCACCGTGGGAGATAACAACCCCCCTTACTACACTTTTCAATGCTTCCCATTTTAGTGGGGGAGTGGTCGTGTCAGACAGATGGTCAGAGACAAAGTGACAAATCGTAGAGGTCAGGTCCGCATGGCACGTGGGGTCTTTTAATACATTTTCGCTCAGCCGCCATGTAAATTCTTTTTTTGGTTCGGGGCCAATTTGTAACGAAAAGAATATAGGAGCATTGTCTGACCACAGGATGTGACCAATCTGCGCATCGACCCCCCTATCCAGGAGGGAGTGAGAAACGTGGAATCTATCGATTCTGCTGTATAGCGAGTACACAGGAGAATAAAAAGTGTAGTCTTTGGTGTCTGGGTGTAATATACGCCAGCCATCTATCAGATGTAAATCCTCCCAATGCCTTGCAAGATGGTGGAGAGACGGCCCAGAAAGCTGGGACTTACCCGACGAGACGTCCACGTATGGGTTAATAGGGTAGTTGAAATCGCCTCCCAATATGATGGGGGTCGAACCAGCGAACACCTCCAGTTTTTTGCGGGATTGCTCCCCAAATCGCCTTTGTCTCCTGTTGGGATTAGATGTTAGCCAGCACATATATATATATTCTTAAAAATATCCTGGCTATCATGTGTATAACGACCCAGAGGGTCTATTATTTGCTCCAAAATTGTCGGGGAGCATGTTCTATGAAAAGCAATGGATACTCTGCATGATTTTGAAATAGGGTTTGGGCTGTGGATCCACAGTGGAAAGTCCTTTGTCTCACACCTTGGGACTTTATCAGTGCGGAAGTGCGTCTCCTGTAACATTACAGCTTGAACCTTTTGTTATTAACCCCTTCACCCCGGGCCTATTTTGACCCTAATGACCAGGCCATTTTTGTCAATTCTGACCAGTGTCCCTTTATGAGGTTATGTCTCTGGAACGCTTCGACGGATCCTAGCGATTCTGAGATTGTTTTTTAGTGACATATTGGGCTTCGTATTAGTATTAAATTTAGGTCAATAATTTTTGCGATTATTTGTGAAAAAATTATAAATTTGGCAAAATGTTTGAAAATTTTGCAATTTTCAAATTATGAATTTTTATTCTGCTAAACCAGAGAGTTATGTGACACAAAATAGTTAATAAATAACATTTCCCACATGTCTACTTTACATCAGCACAATTTTGGTAAAAAAAATATTTTTCGTTCGGAAGTTATAAGGGTTCAAAGTTCATCAGCAATTTTTCATTTTTACAGCAAAATTTACAAAACCATTTTTTTTTTGTGACCATATCACATTTGAAGTTCCTTTGAGGGGTTTACATGACAGAAAACACCCAAAAGTGACACTATTCCAAAAACTGCACCCTTCAACCTACTCAAAACTACATTCAAGAAGATTATTAACCCTTCAGGTGCTTCACAGGAACTAAAGCAACATGGAAGGAAAAAATGAGCATTTTAATTTTTCCAACAAAAATGTTCTTTTAGCCTCAATTCTTTAATTTTCACATGGGCAACAGGATAAAATGGATCAAAAATATTGTTGGGCAATTTCTCCTGAGTACACCGATACTTCATATGTGGTCATAAACCACTGTTTAGGCGCACGGCAGGGCTCAGAAGGAAAGGAGCGCAATTTGACTTTTGGAGCTAATTTTTGATTCAAAAAGTCAAATGGCGCTCCTTCCCTTCTGAGCCCTGCCGTACGCCCAAACAGTGGTTTATGACCACATATGAGGTATTGGTGTACTCAGGAGAAATTGCCCAACTATTTTTAGGATCCATTTTATCCTGTTCCCCATGTGAAAATGAAAAAACTTAGGCTAAAAGAACATTTTTGTGGAACCATAATACAGCCCCTTGGGCTAATTTTTGAAGACACTCTGGCTATGCCTGGACATTGGGCACTGCAAGAACTATGCTAGTACTCCTAGACTAGCTTCATAAGTGTTTGGCACTTGAGGCCTACTTCCTTCATCAACCATAATACAGCCCCTTAGGCTTATTTTTGGAGAGACTATGGCTATGCCTGCACATTGGGCACTGCAAGAACTATGCTAGTAGGGCAGATTCACACCCCCTGCATGTTTAATCTGCCCACCGCTGCCAATCATTCTCTCCCTCTTCAGCAGCATTTAAACAGAGGTTTATTTTTTTCCCCAGAATTTGCCGGTTGGCCCCGCCCCTCAGGGGGCAGGGCTAAACGAACATTTCTGGGAGAGAAAAAAAAACCCTTTGTTTATTGCTGCTGAAGAGGGAGAGAATGATAGGCAGCGGTGGGCAGATTAAACATGCAGGGGGTGTGAATCTGCCCTTCGGCTCCTGCCCCTAGCCACCTCCTTAATGGCTGCAGCATGTAAGTTTTCTAAGTGTATTATCTCGGGGTACAGGGCTGCTCAAGTGCTGGGGGACCCCTTGCCTGGATGCTGCAGACATGCTGCATCCAGTGCTGTAATTAGATCACCATGCCTGGTTTGGTGACAGGTCCTCTTTAAGGCTTCGCACATACGCTGTGTTTTTTAACGCATGATTCTTTTCTGTACCGTCCAGTAGGACAGTGAAGAAAGATATTTCTAAAAAAAAAATTTAAAAAAGGGGTCCCTGATGTCATTTCCTGTCTTCAATGGGTTGGAGATACAGGGAAGCCCTAATTTTGTTTGTTTAAAAAAAATAAAAATAAGAAAATTGCCGTGGGCTTCGCCATATTTTTGTATGCTAGCCAGGTACAGTAGGCAAGTATGGGTGGCCCCCAACCTCCGGCTGCCTAGTTGTAGCTGGCTGCAAAGCAAAAATATAGGGAAGCCCTTTTTTCATTATTTCATGAAGTAGTTAAAAGAAAAAATATGCGGGCTTCGCCCTATTTTTATGTCCAGCCAGATACAACTAGGCAGCTGGGGGCTGGAATCCGCAGCGCAGGGTGCCCCAAGGGGTTTGGCCCCCCACCGCAGCAAATTTCAGTCAACAGCCGCCCCAGAAAATGGTGTGTTCATAGAAGCGCCATCTTCTGGCATTGTATTCGACTCTTCCAGGGCCCTGGTGACGGGTGGCTTGCTGGGTAATAATGGAGTTAGGGCCACCTTTGTATTATCAACTGGCCCTAAGCCCATAATTCATGATGTCACGCCAATTTTAGGGCATGGAGTAAGGGACAGAGGGAGAGAGGCACCGGGCAGCGGGGAGGGAAGCACCGGGTGGAGGGCATGCATCAGCTGAGTGAATGTTTAAAAGCAGGAGCTTTTTGCCGCCAGCTTTTAAACAATCATGCCCCCATTTCAGCCTTTTCCTCAGCCCCCAGACTGCTTTTTTGGATCCAGCAGACAATTAGTCGTATTTACCATTGACCAACATTGGACTCGCTACTCGTACCGAATACCCGAGTATTACGATCTACTCGGTATGAGTATAAATAAATATATCTCAAACAGTAAACACCACTTCATTTTCCGCATATCGAAAAATAGATATCAGTGGGATATGTCAGGATTATCATAAATACCCATCGCAATATAACTACAAACAGAAGGAGAAAGGCGACCAAAGGGTATAGTGAAATATATGTTATAACTTTATTAAGGACATACAAAATCAGGTACAAACAGGGGGAACAATTATATATCCAGCCACATATGCGGTCTTAAGTACCAGGAATATAAACATATAATAGTACAAAGACCAAAGTGCAAGTGCATAGAACATCTACATAAATAATCGATATCATATAGAACATATATCTGATCACCAAATGCAATACACCATAAAGTGCAAAACTTCCCAGATGGAGGAAGATGTATATTTTGTCAGACAATTTAATTAGCCATAGTAACATAATACCATATAAATCGTATACATTCCATATCCCCAAAAGAAAGAGAGGTAGTTAGTAAATAGCACAATTGCCATATATATATATATATGGAGGGGAGAAATGTATAAGTTAAACTATAGCTTCTGAGAAATCCATCATAATGGGAAAGTACACAGGTGCACATACAGAGATATCCAATAAATGAACTGTTTATTAGGACTAGGGAACCTCTCAGTATCAATGAATATTCAATGCCAGGCATGTATATCAATAAATGGCATTCACTGAAAGGTATCCCCAGGTAGGGACGACCTAGCACGAGCAAACCGGGTCAATGTCATTACCTCATAAAGCCTGAGTACAGCCGCGCGCTCCGATGCGCATTTCGTTGTGATTAACTTCGTCAGGGGGCTGGATATATAATTGTTCCCCCTGTTTGTACCTGATTTTGTATGTCCTTAATAAAGTTATAACATATATTTCACTATACCCTTTGGTCGCCTTTCTCCTTCTGTTTTGTCGGTATGAGTATAGCGGAGTCCACATGTTTGACTACTCGCTAATCCCTAATTGTGTCATTATCTACAGTGAAACGAGTACTGTATCATCATGGGCTGAAAGGCCACTCTGGCGGAAGAAGCCATTACTTCAAAAGAAATATAAAAAAAGTCTGATTACTTTTTGCAAATGCAAACAGGAAAAAAGACCTACATTTTTGGACACATGTCCTGTAGTCTGATAAAACTAAAATTGAAGTGTTTGACCATAATGACCATTGTTATGTTTGGGGGGAAAAGGGAGAAGCTTGGAAACCTAAGAACACCAGCCCAACTGTGAAACACTCAGGGTGACAGCATCATGTTGTGGGGTTGTTTTGCTGCAGTAGGGACTGGTGCACTTCACAAAATAGATGGCATCATGAGAAAAGAAGATGTGGCAATATTGAAGCAATATCTCAAGACATCAGCCAGGAAGTTAAAGCTTGGGTGGCAATGGGTCTTCCAAATGGACAATGACCCAAAGCATACTGCCAAACTGGTTACAAAGTGGTTAAGGATAACAAAGTCAATGTTTTGGAGTGGCCATCACAAAGCACTGATCTGAATCCTATTGAAAATGTATGGGCAAATCTGGAAAGGCAGGTGCAAGCAAGTCGATCTACAAACATGGCTCAGTTACACCCGTTCTGTCAGGAGGAATGGGCCCAAATTCCTACCAACTATTGTGAGAAGGTTGTAGAAGGATATCCAAAATGTTTGACCCAAGCCATATAGTTTAAGGGAAATGGTACCAAAAACTAATGAAATGTATGCAAACTTATGACTTTGCAGAAAGTAATAAAATTGCCTTAAATCATCCTCTTTCTCTCATTATTCTGTTATCTATCAAATATTGATAATTATGGTAATCCCAATTGACCTAAAATGGTAACGGAAAGGTTTATTCTGACTTCATGTCAGATAGCGAAAAGACATACATTTGTGCCTTCTTACATAGTGTATGTAAACTACTGGTTTCAACTGTAGGTACATTATCTAATATATAAAGCTGAATGTGTGTGTATGTATGTGTGTATGTATGTAGTGTATGTATGTCCGGGATTGGCATCTACACCGTCGAAACTACAGCCACAAAATTATGCACAGTCACACGTCTGGACCCCGAGAGCGTCATAGGCTATGTTGTGGGGCGAAATTTTAACCCTGCGCGTTCCAGTTCACCAAACAATTTTACCCCTATCTACATAATGGGGAAAAAGTGGATGGAAAATCGACAGCTGTCAGCAGGCCCGGCATCAGCACCCGGCGCACCCGGGCAAGTGCCGGGGCCCGACTGCTTGGAGGGGGCCCACCGGGCCCCTGAGGGCTAGGGTCACACTTGCATTCTGACCCTAGCCTGACGCAAGTATTGTCTGCTGCTTACAAAAACACAAGTATTGTCTGCTGCAGCACAGAGCGTTTAATGCTATGCGCTGCCAGCAACGGAGCCCATAGAAACCCGATGTTTACATTGTCAACCAATGGTTGGCAAGGTAAACATCGTGTTTCTATGGGCTCCAGCGCATAGCATTAAAAGCTATGTGCTGCAGCAGAAAATACTTGCATCAGGCTAGGGTCACAATGCAAGTGTGACCCTAGCCTCAGGGGCCCCTGAGCACACTGCCCCCACAGCTAGGGCCATATCCAGGGGGCAGCTGGGGGGTCATTTGCAGGGAGGGCGCACTCAGCCTTCTGCAGCTCAGGAGATCTCTCCCTCCGTGGGAGCCGACAAGCTGCACACTCTGGGCTGACAGGACCTGTGATGATGTCAATGGAGGGTGGAGTCAGGGGTCACATGACCAGCTCCTTCAGTGTATGCAGGACTCTGAGCATCATGATGGCCAGCATAGCAATTTGGTGAAGTTTATGTGTGGGGTCAGGAGGGATTTACAGTGTGAATGTAGCAGAGGCGAGTGTGTACTAGGGGTATGGCAATTTGGTGAAGTTTATGTGTGGGGTCAGGAGGGATTTACAGTGTGAATGCAGCAGAGGCAAGTGTGTACTAGGTGTATGGAACGGAGCCGAGTGGGTACTAGGTGTACGGAGCAGAGCCGAGTGGTGTGTACAGCGAGTGTGTGTACGAAGTGTCGGAGCGAGTTGGGTACTAGGTGTACGGAGCGGAGCCGTGTGTGTACGAGTGTACGGAGCGGAGCCATGGTGGGTAGTAAGGTGTACGGTACGGGGGAGCCGTGTGTGTACGAGGTGTACCGGAGTGGAGCCAAGTGTGTACAAGGTGTATGGAGCGGAGCCCGTGTGTACGAGGTGTAGACGGAGCGGACGAGGTGTATGGGCGAGCCCAGTGTGTACGGATGTATGGAGGCCCAGTGTGTACAAGGTGTATGGAGCGGAGCCGTGTGTACGAGGTGTATGGAGCGGAGCCCAGTGTGTACGAGGTGTATGGAGCGGAGCCCAGTGTGTACGAGGTGTATGGAGCGGAGCCCAGTGTGTACTAGTGTATGGAGCAGAGCCGTGTGTGTACAGGGAGGCAGAGATGTTGGAGGCGAGCGCCAGTGTGTACAAGGGTATGGAGTGGAGCCGTGTGTACGAGGGTATGGAGCGGAGCCCAGTGTGTACGAGGTGTATGGAGCGGAGCCCAGTGTGTACGAGGTGTATGGAGCGGAGCCCAGTGTGTACAGGTGTATGGAGCGGAGCCAGTGTGTACGAGGTGTATGGAGCGGAGCTCAGTGTGTACGAGTGTATGGAGCGGAGCCCAGTGTGTACTAGGTGTATGGAGCAGAGCCGTGTGTGTACGAGGGGTATGGAGCAGAGCCATGTGGGTACTAAGTGTACAGAGCGGAGCCGTGTGTGTACAAGGGTATGGAGTGGAGCGTGTGTATACGAGGGTATGGAGCGGAGCCGTGTGGGTACTAGGTGTACGGAGCGGAGCCGTGTGGGTACTAGGTTACGGAGCGGAGCCGCGTGGGTACGAGGTGTATGGAGCGGAGCCGCGTGGGTACGAGGTGTATGGAGCAGAGCCGCGTGGGTACGAGGTGTATGGAGCAGAGCCGTGTGGGTACGAGGTGTATGGAGCAGAGCCGCGTGCGTAGGAGGTGTATGGAGCAGAGCCGCGTGCATAGGAGGTGTATGGAGCAGAGCCGCGTGCGTAGGAAGTATGTGTACCAGTGGTAGCCCTCTGCGGATTCCGCTCCTATAGTCTCAGCCACCTTTGGCAGCAGCATTCTTCTCCATAGTCTCTTCTGCCGCTGTCTGCATTCTGCAGCTCAGCATGGAGGGGCACGATGTTGTCATGACTGTGCTGATATGTGCAGAGCGGCAGAGCGACCGGAGGAGACCGGAGCAGCGAGAAGAAAGGTGAGGAGAAAGAGAGATCCGGACGGCCAGACATTCCGCTTGGCTGCGGTGCCACCCATATGGCAGTGTGGCTCCATTGAGCTGCTTGCATTATTTGTGTGCTTGAGGATGCTTGTGTATATACCAAGCATCCTCAGACGCACAAAAATGCAACATTTTGCATTTGAAGGGTATTTTTAAAAAGCGCAAGGGAATGCAAACGCATTTTAGCCTGCTCCTAACAACGTGTAATATACTCACTGTCAGAAACAGCTCTTGCTGGTTTCGGCAGTCACTGTTCCTGTAAGGATGCCTTCACATAAGAGTTTTTTTTTAAATGTTGCAGTTGCAGTAAAAAAATCTGCATCTGCCGCATTTTCCGCCTAGCGGCTGCACTTGCTCCACATTTGCGGCAAGCCCCATGCATTGTCTATGGGGCTTGCGGTAAGTGTGCGGCAATATATATATTATAGTCCATGATATGTACTAAAGGGGGCCCACTGAGACTTTTTCGCCCGGGGCCCACAGAAACCTGGAGCCGACCCTGGCTGTCAGCTATAGCCACAAAAGTTTGCACAATCACACATCTGGACTCCGGGAGCGTCATAGGCTATATTGTGAGGCGAAATTTTAACCCCGCGCATTCCAATTCACTAAACAATTTTGCCCCTACCTACATAATGGGGAAAAAGTGACAGTTACCAGTTGACAGTTGTGAATGAGAGGGGCTTAATGATAGCGCCAAAGACTAACAGCACATACCAGCATATAGTCACTAAGGTGGGGCCCCAATATGAGATATTCACCATGCACGGGGACATGTATACACACCACACGCACACAAAGAGTAACAGCAAGTGTATAATCGCTAAGATGCAGCCCCAATATTGGATACTCACCACGCACCCGAACAAACACACACACCACAAAGAGACACATACAACACAGACACACACACGGGGACACATACCCTATAGCGACACATGCACTCACCCCAAATGGACACACACACACAACACAGACACACACACCACACAGACCCCCCTCCCACAGGGACACACACACATAGCCACCCTATAGGGACACATGAACTCACCCCACAGGGACACACACACATACCACAAAGAGACACATACAACACAGACACACACACGGGGACACATACCCTATAGCGACACATGCACTCACCCCACATGGACACACACACACAACACAGACACACACACCACACAGACCCCCCCCCCACAGGGACACACACACATAGCCACCCTATAGAGACACATGAACTCACCCCACAGGGACACACACACACACATACCACAAAGAGACACATACACACCACACAGACCCCCCCACAGGGACACACACACACATACACACCCAATAGGGACACTTGCACTCACCCCACAGGGACACACACACACACCACAAAGAGACACACACAACACAGAGATACACATACCCCACACAGACACACCCCCACAGGGACACACACACATGCACACCCTATAGAGACACATGCACTCACCCCACAGGGACACACACACACACCACAAAGAGACACACACAACAGAAACACACACCACACAGACCCCCCCACAGGGACATACACACCCTATAGGGACACATGCACTCACCCCACAGGGACACACACACACCCCAGGGACACACACACCACACAGACAGACACAGATGTGCACAAATCACCTCACACAACTCACCTCATACGTGTGGTATGTTTAATTTCCAAACATAAACATCTGATTAAAAACAGCCAATGTGCAACACATGTGCCATATAGGGAATTAAGGCAGATGTCAGTCACATGAGCTGTCTATTATGTGTATGTGTGAGGTAACATATACTGCCCGGCCAGGGGGAGGGTTTACTGTTGGCTGGAGATTTATTAGACAAAAACTACTAGAAAAAAAGCAGCATCAGAAAAACTTACCATCCATGCCAAAGACAGAAAACCAAATGCACTTACAGGACGCAGTCAGAGCCCAATTGTGGAGCAAGCCCAGCTGCTGGCTGATGAGTCGCCTCTACCAGCAAAATGTGGGAGGCGACCTGCCATGCATACACTAGGCCTGCATAGAGCACCATTCACACTGATACATATGATGCAGAGTGTCTGAAAGCTACCCAACCGCTCCGCTGCCTGAGCATTGGGCCGCACAGTACGATGCTTCTGCACCACTGGATGAACGGCGCCCCTATGGGCCCAACTGCGCCCTGGATGGATAAAAAAGTGCAAAAGTTTTTTATATGATAAATAAAAAACCTTTATAGATGGGATTTTGGTTCATGTGTTGGCCCAAGACATTTAAGCTGATGACCCACGATCAAGGGATCCCATGCTCACCAGTCCTAACAAAATTGTACAAAAACTACTAGAAAAAAAGCAGCATCAGGAAAACTTACCATCCATGCCAAAGACAGAAAACCAGTTTTCTGATGCTGCTTTTTTTCTAGTAGTTTTTGTACAATTTTGTTAGGACTGGTGAGCATGGGATCCCTTGATCGTGGGTCATCAGCTTAAATGTCTTGGGCCAACACATGAACCAAAATCCCATCTATAAAGGTTTTTTATTTATCATATAAAAAACTTTTGCACTTTTTTATCCATCCAGGGCGCAGTTGGGCCCATAGGGGCGCCGTTCATCCAGTGGTGCAGAAGCATCGTACTGTGCGGCCCAATGCTCAGGCAGCGGAGCGGTTGGGTAGCTTTCAGACACTCTGCATCATATGTATCAGTGTGAATGGTGCTCTATGCAGGCCTAGTGTATGCATGGCAGGTCGCCTCCCACATTTTGCTGGTAGAGGCGACTCATCAGCCAGCAGCTGGGCTTGCTCCACAATTGGGCTCTGACTGCGTCCTGTAAGTGCATTTGGTTTTCTGTCTTTGGCATGGATGGTAAGTTTTTCTGATGCTGCTTTTTTTCTAGTAGTTTTTGTACAATTTTGTTAGGACTGGTGAGCATGGGATCCCTTGATCGTGGGTCATCAGCTTAAATGTCTTGGGCCAACACATGAACCAAAATCCCATCTATAAAGGTTTTTTATTTATCATATAAAAAACTTTTGCACTTTTTTATCCATCCAGGGCGCAGTTGGGCCCATAGGGGCGCCGTTCATCCAGTGGTGCAGAAGCATCGTACTGTGCGGCCCAATGCTCAGGCAGCGGAGCGGTTGGGTAGCTTTCAGACACTCTGCATCATATGTATCAGTGTGAATGGTGCTCTATGCAGGCCTAGTGTATGCATGGCAGGTCGCCTCCCACATTTTGCTGGTAGAGGCGACTCATCAGCCAGCAGCTGGGCTTGCTCCACAATTGGGCTCTGACTGCGTCCTGTAAGTGCATTTGGTTTTCTGTCTTTGGCATGGATGGTAAGTTTTTCTGATGCTGCTTTTTTTCTAGTAGTTTTTGTACAATTTTGTTAGGACTGGCGAGCATGGGATCCCTTGATCGTGGGTCATCAGCTTAAATGTCTTGGGCCAACACATGAACCAAAATCCCATCTATAAAGGTTTTTTATTTATCATATAAAAAACTTTTGCACTTTTTTATCCATCCAGGGCACAGTTGGGCCCATAGGGGCGCCGTTCATCCAGTGGTGCAGAAGCATTGTACTGTGCGGCCCAATGCTCAGGCAGCGGAGCGGTTGGGTAGCTTTCAGACACTCTGCATCATATGTATCAGTGTGAATGGTGCTCTATGCAGGCCTAGTGTATGCATGGCAGGTCGCCTCCCACATTTTGCTGGTAGAGGCGACTCATCAGCCAGCAGCTGGGCTTGCTCCACAATTGGGCTCTGACTGCGTCCTGTAAGTGCATTTGGTTTTCTGTCTTTGGCATGGATGGTAAGTTTTTCTGATGCTGCTTTTTTTCTAGTAGTTTTTGTACAATTTTGTTAGGACTGGTGAGCATGGGATCCCTTGATCGTGGGTCATCAGCTTAAATGTCTTGGGCCAACACATGAACCAAAATCCCATCTATAAAGGTATTTTATTTATCATATAAAAAACTTTTGCACTTTTTTATCCATCCAGGGCGCAGTTGGGCCCATAGGGGCGCCGTTCATCCAGTGGTGCAGAAGCATCGTACTGTGCGGCCCAATGCTCGGGCAGCGGAGCGGTTGGGTAGCTTTCAGACACTCTGCATCATATGTATCAGTGTGAATGGTGCTCTATGCAGGCCTAGTGTATGCATGGCAGGTCGCCTCCCACATTTTGCTGGTAGAGGCGACTCATCAGCCAGCAGCTGGGCTTGCTCCACAATTGGGCTCTGACTGCGTCCTGTAAGTGCATTTGGTTTTCTGTCTTTGGCATGGATGGTAAGTTTTTCTGATGCTGCTTTTTTTCTAGTAGTTTTTGTACAATTTTGTTAGGACTGGTGAGCATGGGATCCCTTGATCGTGGGTCATCAGCTTAAATGTCTTGGGCCAACACATGAACCAAAATCCCATCTATAAAGGTTTTTTATTTATCATATAAAAAACTTTTGCACTTTTTTATCCAACCAGGGCGCAGTTGGGCCCATAGGGGCGCCGTTCATCCAGTGGTGCAGAAGCATCGTACTGTGCGGCCCAATGCTCGGGCAGCGGAGCGGTTGGGTAGCTTTCAGACACTCTGCATCATATGTATCAGTGTGAATGGTGCTCTATGCAGGCCTAGTGTATGCATGGCAGGTCGCCTCCCACATTTTGCTGGTAGAGGCGACTCATCAGCCAGCAGCTGGGCTTGCACCACAATTGGGCTCTGACTGCGTCCTGTAAGTGCATTTCGTTTTCTGTCTTTGGCATGGATGGTATGGAGATTTATTAGGCTGCCTGTAGCAACCAATCACAGCTCAGCTTCTATTTTCTTACAGGTTATTAATATGACATATTCAAATTCTATTTTGTTATAGCTAAAATCAGTTATTTATTAACCCGGGCGTAGACGGGTACTACAGTACTACATGTCAGATAGCGAAAAGACATACATTTGTGCCTTCTTACATAGTGTATGTAAACTACTGGTTTCAACTGTAGGTACATTATATATTTATAAAGCTGAATGTGTGTATGTTTGTGTGTGTATGTCCGGGATTGGCATCTACACCATCGCAACTACAGCTACAAAATTTTGCACAGTCACACGTCTGGACCCCGAGAGCGTCATAGGCTATGTTATTGTGAGGCGAAATTTTAACCTGCGCGTTCCAATTCACCAAACAATTTTGGCCCTATCTACAGAATGGAGAGAAAGTGACAGTTACCAGTTGACAGTTGTGAATGAGAGAGGCTTAATGACAGCGCCAAAGACTAACAGCATATACCAACATATAGTCACTAAGGTCGGGCCCCAACATGGGATATTCATCACACACATGTATACACACCACACGCACACAAAGAGTAACAGCAAGTGTATAGTCACTAAGGTGGAGCCCCGACATTGGATACTCGCCACGCACCCAAACACACACACCACAAAGAGACACACACAACACAGAGACACACACACCACACAGGGACACACACACATACACACCCTATAGGGACACATGCACTCACCCCACAGGACACACACACACCACAGGGGGACACACACAGGACACACATACACACCCCACAGGGACACACAAACCCCACAGGGATGGACACACACCACAGGGACACCCCTCCCCCCCCACAAGAACACACACACACATGGACACACATGCATACACCCAGGGACACACACACCCCAGGGACACACACACACACAGACAGACACAGATGTGCACAAATCGCCTCACACAACTCGCCTCATGTATGTGGTATGTTTAATTTCCAAATATAAACATCTGATTAAAAACAGCCAATGTGCAACACATGTGCCATATAGGGAATTATGGCAGATGTCAGTCACATGAGCTGTCCATTATATGTGTGTGTGAGGTAATATATACTGCCCAGCCGGTGGGACGGTTTACTGTTGGCTGGAGATTTATCAGGCTGAATATAGCAACCAATCACAGCTCAGCTTCTATTTTCCAACAGGTCATTAATATGACATATTCAAATTCTATTTTGTAACAGCTAACATCAGTTATTTATTAACCCGGGCGTAGTGAAGCTAGTACATATATATATATATATATACACATAACACAGTTGTGGCCAAAAGTATTGACACCCCTGCAATTCTGTCAGATAATACTCAGTTTCTTCCTGAAAATGATTGCAATCACAAATTCTTTATATTATTATCTTCATTTAATTTGTCTTCAATGAAAAAACACAAAAAGAATTGTCCTAAAGACAAATTGGATATAGTTCCACACCAAGCATAAAAAAGGGGGTGGACAAAAGTATTGGTACTGTTAGAAAATCATGTGATGTCTTCTCTAATTTGTATAATTAACAACACCTGTAACTTACCTGTGGCACCTAACAGGTGTTGGCAATAACTAAATCACACTTGCAGCCAGTTGACATGGATTAAAGTTGACTCAACCTCTGCCTGTGTCCTTGTGTGTACCACATTGAGCATGGAGAAAAGAAAGAAGACCAAAGAACTGTCTGAGGACTTGAGAAACCAAATTGTGAAGAAGTATGAGCAATCTCAAGGCTACAAGTCCATCTCCAAAAACCTGAATGTTCCTGTGTCTACCGTGCGCAGTGTCATCAAGAAGTTTAAAGCCCATGGCACTGTGGCTAACCTCCTTAGATGTGGATGGAAAAGAAAAATTGACGAGAGATTTAAACGCAAGATTGTGCGGATGGTGGATAAAGAACCTCGACTAACATCCAAACAAGTTTAAGCTGCCCTGCAGTCCGAGGCTACTACAGTGTCAACCCGTACTATCCGTCAGCGTCGGAATGAAAAGGGACTGTATGGTAGGATACCCAGGAAGACCCCACTTCTTACCCAGAGACATAGAAAAGCCAGGCTGGAGTTTGCCAAAACTTACCTGAGAAAGCCTAAACGTTTTGGAAGAATGTTCTCTGGTCAGATGAGACAAAAGTAGAGCTTTTTTGGCAAAGGCATCAACATAGAGTTTACAGGAGAAAAAAATAGGCATTCAAAGAAAAGAACACGGTCCCTACAGTCAAACATGGCGGCGGTTCCTTGATGTTTTGGGGTTGCTTTACTGCCTCTGGCACTGGACTGCTTGACCGTGTGCATGGCATTATGAAGTCTGAAGACTACCAACAAATTTTGCAGCATAATGTGGGGCCAAGTGTGAGAAAGCTGGGTCTCCCTCAGAGGTCATGGGTCTTCCAGCAGGACAATGACCCAAAACACACTTAAAAAAACACTAGAAAATGGTTTGAGAGAAAGCACTGGAGACTTCTAAGGTGGCCAGCAATGAGTCCAGACCTGAATCCCATAGAACACCTGTGGAGAGATCTAAAAATGTCAGTTTGGAGAAGGCACCCTTCAGATATCAGGGACCTGGAGCAGTTTGCCAAAGAAGAATGGTCTAAAATTCCAGCAGAGCATTGTAAGAAACTCATTGATGGTTACCGGAAGCGGTTGATCGCAGTTATTTTGGCTAAAGATTGTGCAACCAAGTATTAGGCTGAGGGTGCCAATACTTTTGTCTGGCCCATTTTTGGAGTTGTGTGTGAAATGATCAATGTTTTGCTTTTTGCTTCATTCTCTTTTGTTTTTTTCATTGAAGACAAATTAAATTAAGATCATACCAAAGAATTTGTGATTGAAATCATTTTCAGGAAGAAACTGAGTATTATCTGACAGAATTGCAGGGGAGTCAATACTTTTGTCTATATACACATACAGGGGTTGGACAAAATAATGGAAACACCTAACATTTTGGCATCATAAATCTTCGAACATGTTATAAACATGCAAATCGTGACATATGTTAATGTTTTGTAATTGATTATTTGTGTTATGTGATAAGTGTATGTAAATTAACTGTTTATTTTACCGAATTGTAAGAACATTGATGAGAACCTGATACCAATAGCAGACCTTTCGGATTTTCAAAAAGGCCAAACTGTTGGTGCTCGTATGGCAGGCGCTAGTGTAACAGAAAGTGCCCGAATGCTTGGTGTGTCAAGAGGTACTGTCTCCAAAGTAATGACTGCGTTTGAAAGAGAATGAAAAACGTCCACAGCAAAGCACAGGTCCGGCCGAAAGTCGAAGTTGACAGAGAGACCATCGGACTCTAAAGAAAATTGTGAGAGAGGATCGCAAGAGCACGGCTCCGAAAATCACTGCTGAGCTCAATGAACACCTACAGAACCCAGTTCCACGAAAAACTGTTCGTCGGGAGCTGCACAAATCTGGATTCCATGGAAGAGCTGCAATTAGAACACCGCTGCAATCAATGACAAATGTTTCCAAGCGTTTAGAGTGTAGAAACCTCCAGAATTGGTCCCTCGAGCAGTGGAAACATGTGATATTCTCAGACGAATCATCGTTTACCCCATTTTTCAACCTCCGGCCGAGTGTACGTTTGGAGACAACCGAAAGAAGCATTCCATCCAGACTGCCTTCTCCCAACCGTAAAACATGGCGGAGGTTCTGTGATGATCTGGGGTGCTATTTCGTGGAGATCGGCGGGGCCAATGATTTCACCTTGTATGAATCCATACCTCGGAGAATTGAGGCTGTAATCGCTGCAAAAGGTGGACCTACACCATATTAAACTAACTTTTGTTGATTTTTCCAGGTGTTTCCATTATTTTGTCCAACCCCTGTATATACACATATACATGATCTCACATATATATTGAGTGATGTCTGAAAGTGTTGGCACCTTTAAATTGTTCCAGAAAAATATGTATTTCTCCCAGAACAGAGCATCAGAACAGACAAAATTAAAGCAAATTGAAACTCACCTGTGGCAAGTAACTGGTGTGGTCAATATAAAAATCATACCTGAAACCAAATAAAGGGGGAAAAGTTGACTCAATCTTTGCAGTCTGTGTCTGTGTGTAAGGAGAACAGAAAGAGAAGAGAACTGTCTGAGGACTTGAAAACCAAAATATTTGAAAAATATCAATAATCTCAAATTGATAAATCCATCTCCAAAGATCTTGGTGTTCCTTTGTCCACAGTGCACAACATAATGAAGACATTTACAATCCATGGCAGTGCAGCTGGACATGGATGGCAGAGAAAAATTGATGAAGGTTGCAACTGAGGATAGTCCGGGTGGTGGATAAGCAACCCCAATCAAGTTCCAAAGACATTCAAGCTGTTCTGCAGGCTCGGGGTGCATTAGTGTCAGCTCATACTATCTGTCAACATTTGAATGAAATTAAATGCTGTGGCATGAGACTCAGAAGGATTCCACTGCTGACAGAGACATAAAAGGTTAGACTGCAGTCTGCCAAAATATACGAGTTAGCTAAAATCCTACTGGAAAAGTGTCTTGTGGACAGATGAGACCAAGATAGAGCTTTTTGGTAATGCACATCATTCTAATGTTTACCAAAAACAGAATGAGGCCTACAAAGAAAAGAACACAGTATCTACTGTTAAACATAAAAAAACAGAAGATCTCCAGTGACACATTAAGTCTTCAAATTAAGAACAGAAACAATCACTGCACTGGGATTACCACTGTCTGCTTGTTTCTGTTCTTGATGTAAAGACTTAATAAAACTTCAAGTTTTATCATTTCCTCCTCTCCTGTGGTTTCCAAAGATCTTCTGCTATTTTGGATTTAATGCCCACCAGGACCAGGGCAGATCCGTGCGTAAGTTATCAGCCAAAGAACATGGACATAATGGGATGAGATTAACTTTTTTTTTATTATACATACAGTTAAATATGGTGGAGGTTCAAAGACGTTTTGGGGCTGTTTTGCTGCATTTGGCACTGGATGCCTTGGCTGTGTGCAAGACACCAAAAAATCTGAAGATTGCCAAAGGATTTGGGTTGTAATGTAGTGTCCAATGTCAGAAAGATTTTGTTTGCATCCTAGGTCATGGGTCTTTCATCAGAACAATGACCCCAAACATACTTCAAGAAGTATCTAAATAGAGATGGATGGGAAAAATGCTGGAGAGTTCTGAAGTGGCCAGCAATGGGTCAGGATCTAAATCCCATTAAACACCTGTGGAGAGATATTAAAATTGCTGTTGGGAAAAAGCACATTCAAATATGATAGACCTGAAACAGTTTGCAAAAGAAGAATCATCCAAAATTTCCAGTTGAGATGTGTAAGAAGCTTGTTGATGGATGGTTGTAGGAAGCAATTGCAGTTATTTATTACTTTGGGAATTTTGTGTGCATTAGGACTAACATGCTTTTTTTCCCTGTTTTTTTTGTGTTGTTTCAATACACACAATGGAAATAAATATGTGTATAATAAAACATGTCCAATTACATAATTTTCTAAAAAGAAAAACTAGAAGACAAAAAGCGCAGATTGGTTCTTATCCCAGATAAATTAGAGAAACAATATAAGGAATAAGGATCCTCTCCTGAGAGGGTTGTGATAAAGTCACAACTTTCTTAGTAGCTTAATCGCAATGGCTGCTGCACAAAATAGGTAATCAAAAAAGAGAGAAATAAAATGGGCTAAAACTGTGCTTCCATTAAATGGAATAACATCAAAATATTAAAACATGATTTTTTATTTCTCTGCGCATTTCGGGGAAAAAAACATGTCCCTTGCTTCAGGAATAAAATCATCAATTTACATTGAAACAATACTAGTCAGGCCACCGGGTTTCATATTCCAGCATCCTGGCAACAGGTTCAACTGAGTCCACTGACGGCAGGGCGGAGCCCTCATTGTGAACTCTGGTGACCTGTTTCCAAATTGTCAGACTTTTGTGCCAACGTGTTCTTCATCCCAACTTCTAACAACTGGTTGAACTGAGTTCACTGACAGTGTCGGGGAAGCCTTCAAGTATAAACTCTGATAAACTCAGTGATGTGCCCACGTCTAACAGCGAGGGTTCCCCCGTGGCTGTACGTGTGACCCAGAAGCTGCAGTGAGTGGTCGTGTTTCAATCACTGCAGCTTTTGGATGTAGCAGAGTCGGGAGATTCGTGGGATGTCATATGGTGGATCATAAAACTTAATGTAAGAGGATTAAATGGCTAGGTTACCTAATGAGGTTTAGCTGCAGCTTTCCACAAAACTAGGAGTGAAGTTCATAGGGAGACACTGTATGACTGGATGCTGTGTTTACTCTTATTATAGTCTAGATATAAGGCTCTGTTCTATACATTGCATTTTTCTGGAGCCAAACCTGCTCTCATGGCTGTATTGTTGATGTGTCATTTATCTACAGTACGTGTTTAAAAAAAGTTAGCTTCATTAACACAAAAAAAAGCAAAAATGCAGCGAAAACGCAGCAATTGCACTTTTTTTTATTGCTTTCAATTGTAAAAAAAAAACCTGTAAAAACTCTGAAAGAATTGACATGTTGCTTCTTTGAAAAACTCAACACTTTTGTATTTCAGTTAGGAAAAAAAAACATCACATACATGAGATTTCTGAAAAGACAAAGCTTTTACTAGTACTATAAAAACCAGGTGCTGCTGTAATTTGCACAAAACACATGAAAATTGCTGCAAAAAATGTAGCAAATATGCAATGTATGAGCATAGGGCAAAAAAAATGACAAAAAAATAGTGAGCACCAAACACAATAGTCAGTATGTGAATGACTATACCAGGTTAGATAATAACCCCAAATATGTGATAAAAGCGAATCAGACAATTACTACTGGAAAAGGTTCCATTTAAATTAATCTTTTATTATTTGTTGTTCTTAACCACCTTGCCCTTTCTTATCATTGTGAACTAGCAAGACACAAGACCTTGCAAACTCAGACCAGAGGTTATCAGTGTGTAAACAGCCAGACTGTGAAGACATGATGGATTGGGAGCAGATATGTTATCATAAGTGGCTGTACTTCAATAATGTATCTCACCTGAATGTACACAGGTAAATGGACAATTGGAACCTAATAATCACTGAAATGTTTAACTAAAACATTTAAGAAGAGACTGTGCTATGCAGATTATTGCTTGAATCTGACAAACTAAAGTACTTGGAGATAGCCTAGTTCACAAGTATTAGATAAGTAGTGATAAACAGATGAAAGCTCACAAAATCACTAGTTAAATGGGTTGTCCATGTAAACCCCCAAAAAGATGATATTCAGCTTGGGTCATATAAGAGTATACAGTTGTGGCCAAAAGTATTGACACCCCTGCAATTCTGTCAGATAATACTCAGTTTTTTCTTGAAAATGATTGTAATCCCAAATTCTTTGGTATTATTATCTTCATTTAATTTGTCTTCAATGAAAAAACACAAAAGAGAATGAAGCAAAAAGCAAAACAATGATCATTTCACACAAAACTCCAAAAATGGGCCGGACAAAAGTATTGGCACCCTCAGCCCATACTTGGTTGCACAACCTTTAGCCAAAATAACTGCGATCAACCCCTTCCGGTAACCATCAATGAGTTTCTTACAATGCTCTGCTGGAATTTTAGACCATTCTTCTTTGGCAAACTGCTCCAGGTCCCTGATATTTGAAGGGTGCCTTCTCCAAACTGCCATTTTTAGATCTCTCCACAGGTGTTCTATGGGATTCAGGTCTGGACTCATTGCTGGCCACCTTAGAAGTCTCCAGTGCTTTCTCTCAAACCATTTTCTAGTGCTTTTTGAAGTGTGTTTTTGGTCATTGTCCTGCTGGAAGAACCATGACCTCTGAGCGAGACCCAGCTTTCTCATACTGGACCCTACATTATGCTGCTAGTTTTCAGACTTCATAATGCCATGGGAAATGAATGACCTGGCACACACATCCAGTAAAGAGCTTACAGGAAAATCTTTTGTGTCCTTTTATTTGTGAGAGATCAGTGTTTCTCATACATAAAGAAAGTCTTATCGGACAGTGAAGTCTTTACCCAACGTTTCGACCCACCTGGGTCTTCATCAGGGGTTCAGCAGACTGATACAAGGTATACAAAATAAATATAAAAGAACAAAAGATCAGTGTTATGTACTTTTTTCATGGTGATAAATACAGTATCTGTCAAACAGTTAAAGAAAATACAAATAGAGTGACCACAAATACAGCATTTCAAAGTAAAAAAGTGCAAAATAAGTTATGGTGATACATACTATCACGTATATATACAAATATATATTCTATCTATAGGGTAGGTATATAAAGATTGAGGCTAAGAAACTTAGTCTGGGAAGTATCTAACTGTAGATCAAATAATGGGTACACAAGTTACCGTATATATCACGTGTATAACCGACCGTGATATAAGCCGCCCCCCTACTTTGCCCCAAAACTGGGACAAACTTATTGACCTCGGTATAAGCCGAGGTGGACTCCAGCACAGGTATACAACCCAGCAGTAAGGTAAATAGGCCCCCATGGTATACAGCAGGCCCCAGGCGTATAAGCAGGCCCCAGGTATCTTACAGCCCCCCAGGGTATTCAGCAGCCCCGGTATCAGAGCCCCCGGGTATCAGCCAGCCCCGGGGTTTATAAAATCAGGCCCCAGGGGTTTATAACAGCAGGCCCCAGGGTATTCAGCAGGCCCCAGGGTATCACAGGCCCAGGGTGATCAGCAGGCCCAGGGGTATACAGCAGGCCCCCGGGGTTTTATACAGCAGGCCCCCGCAGGTTTATACAGCAGGCCCCGGGGTTTATACAGCAGGCCCCGGGGGTTTATACAGCAGGCCCCGGGTTTATACAGCAGGCCCCCGGGTTTATACAGCAGGCCCCGGGGTTTATACAGCAGGCCCCCGGGGTTTATACAGCAGGCCGGCAGTGGTATACAGCCCCCGCCTAGTACCGGGCCCATGCTGCGGCACAGCATACAGTAGTTCATACATTACCATCTCTCCTGCAGACGCGGCTCCTCCATCTCCCGCCGCTTGTGCTGTAAGTGACATGTGACGCGCAGTCACATGACAACAGGAAGATGCCGGCTGGACATGGAGGAGCCGCGCGCTGCAGGAGGAATGGTAATGTATGAACTACTGTATGCTGTGCGCAGCATGGGGGCCGTACTAGCGGGGGGCTGTATACACTGCCGGGCCGCCAGGGCTGTGTCCGCAATATGCACTGCATCACTTGCCGGGATGGACAGGGAGCGCATATCAATGGCCGGCCCACGTGACAGCGTGGTGTCACTGTAGCCCCCTTGCTCCTCTGCCCCAGTCAGAGCCCGTCCCGTCACACTCAGCACACACATGTATATACTCGCGTATAGCCGAGGGGGGACTTTTCAGCCAATTTTTGGCTGAAAAAGTCTGCTTATACACGAGTATATACGGTAGTCATGTATCAACAAGATAACAATGAAAATAACAGGGGTCATGTAAATTTACCAACTGTACCAAGACTTCATCAATGAGAAGAGGACTATCTCAAAGGTAGTAGTGATGTCAAGTAAGTCTGTACGCTGCCCAAAGTATATAGCAAACAGAAAGAGGAATAAAGTGTTAATAGTACTCAGTTTAGTGCAGCTAAAGATCAAATTCATGATCCTTACATCCTCCATACCTGTTAACGTTATCAGACAGTGATATAGCCACTCATTGATGTGCTATATAACGGAATAGCTACAGGCTAGGTTAAGGTGAAAGAGGAGAAATGTGATTTATTGGTATAGACTTAAAAAATACTACTGTGATTGATAGTCATGGTGCAGAATGGTTAATTTACCTTTAAATCTCTTATTGGGAAAAGTGCAGCAAGGTCAGAGCCTGTACATAAATATGTTAATCTCCTAGTTTACAGACCCTACTGTCAAAATGTGCTTATTGACATATTCAATGGCAAAACCGTGTGTACAGGGCCGTATTTATCATTAGGCACTAGAGGGCACATGTTGGGGACGCAGATTGAGGTGGCGGCACCACCTAGTTGTGATTTTTTTTTTTAAACTGCCTCCTCCATCTTCTTTCAAACTTGTAAATAATACTGGAGTATGTCTCTAGTGATGGGGGGGGAGGCTGATGAGGGGGGTGGCAGACAGAGAAACCTGCAGAGGAAGCCAGAAAGAAAGTGAAAGATGGGCGCTGATTGGTGAAGTGGCAGTCAGCAGGGGCTGCTGTGTAGTTCTTCACCAACCGGAAGGCAGATAACATGCTCACTGTGCACTAGAGAGAATGAAGGCCGCACTGAGGTGGAAGCTCTGTCCTCCACTTTCTTCCCTTGCTGCTCCATCACACATCATCCTGCAGCTGCAGTGTGAGTCCAGAGCTCTTCACTAATCCTGTCTGCTGGGAGGAGGCTCAGGACTGGTAACATTACCCTTGGGAGGTGGGGGGGGGATCACTAGAGCCCTGGTGTAATGTCCTGCTCCATCTCTCATATTCATGATATAATCCCCCTCCTTTCCTGTCTTCTGCAGACAGGACAGGGATCCTGGGTGCTGTGAGTTTGGCATGGTGTGATCCCTGGCCTGTGTGATGATGATGACGACCTGATGGTGACAGGTGGAAATATCAGTGATGCGCAGGTCTGTGATACTGGCCTGGTGCTCTGCTTTGCCCCACCGCTCTGCTGTGCCCCACTGCCCTGCTGTGCCCCACCGCTCTGCCCTGTCTCCCTGGTCTGCCCCGTTGCTCTACTCTGACCTATCACCCTGTTCTGCCCCATTGCTCTACTCTGCCCCATCACCCTGCTCTGCCGCACCACTGCTCTGCCCCGTCACCCTGCTCTGCCCCATTGTTCTGCCCTGTCACCCTGCTCTGCCCCACCACTGCTCTGCCCTGTCACCCTGCTTTGCCACTGCTCTGCCCTCTGACCCTGCTCTGCCCAATCACCCTGCTCTGCACAGTCACCCTGCTCTGCCATACTACTGTTCTCCACTACCCTGCCACTGCTCTGCCCTGTCACCTTGCTCTACCCTAACACTGCTCTGCCCCATCACCCTGCTCTACTACTGTTCTGCCACTACACTGTCACCCTGCTCTAACCTGCCACCATGCTCTGCCCTGTAACCCTGCTCTGCCTCCCTACTCTGCTCCACCACTCTTCTCTGCCCTACTACTGCTTTGCCCCTGCCCTGTCACCGTGCTCTGCCCAGTCACCCTGCCCTACCACTGCTCTGCCCCGTCATCCTGCTCTGCCCTACCACTGCTCTGCCCTGTCACCCTACTTTGCCCTACCAATGCTATGCCACTGCCCTGTAACCCTACTCTGCCTTATCACCCTGCTCTGCCCTGTAACCCTGCTCTGCCCCCCACTCTGCTCTGCCCTACCACTGCTCAGACACACCCCTCTGGTCTGCCATGCTACTTCTCTGCACTGTCACACTGTTCTGCTCTACCACCGCTCTGCTCTGTCACCTGCTCTTCCCCATCACCCTGCTCTACCCTACCACTGCTCTGCCCTGTCACCCTGTGCTACCCTGTCACCCTGCTCTGCCCTACCACTGCTTTGCCTCACCCCACCACTCTGCTCTGCCCCATCACCCTAATGTCCCATCCTGATCCCCTTCTTGTAGTAATTTCCCCATCCTCATCCCCCTCTTGTAGTAATATCCCCATCCTTCTTCCCTTCTTGTAGTAATGTCCCTTATTCTGATCCCCATCTTGTAGTAATGCCCCATCCTGGTACTCATCTTTTTTTAGACCAATAATTTTTATTAAGTTTCAAATAAATCCGTACAACCACCGCCTGACAACATGGAATGTGAAAATATATACATAGAACAAGAACAGTAAGTAAAAATAAAAAAGGAAAACAAAAATATGCAATACAATAAAATGAAATACAATATGTACCTTTCACATAAACCCATTAGAACATAGAGATATCATCACCCAATACTAGCAACACAAGTACCCCAGTTCTAGAGTGATATGCTTAGACCCATAAAACATATATACCAGAAAATCCCTATGTAGGTTGACATTTTAGAGACACACTCTATTACAATGAGAGAGCAGAAGAAGTATTCCTACAAACTCTGTAATACATATGTCACTTTCCACTCCCCCCCTTCCCCAGTGGACAGGGGCAGACATTTGGCTGTCCAACCAGGGATCCCATATACTTTGGATTTTCTTTTTGGCTGAGATTGGGTGAGCCAGAGCCATATTGTGTTGGAAATGAACATTAACTTTCTCGATCACTTCTTCAGTAGTAGGCAAAACTGTCCCCTTCCACTTAGCCGCTAGAGCAAGCCTAGCTGCAATCAAAATATGTAAACAAAGAGTCCCAAAGCACCAGTGGTCCTGAGGAAGGGAAGTTATATGAAAGGAATAGCTCTCTCTTTTTATCTTATAAAAAGATATCTTATATACCGTATTTTAGTTATGTACCTAATGAAGGCTTATTATAAAGCTGAAATGAGTTGTACCCCTTTATCCCAAGGTGATTTTCCGTTTTTCACTTTTGTTTTTCCCCTTCTTCCAAGAGACATAACTTTTATATTTTTACGTCAATATATAAATATGAGGGCTTGTTTTTTGCAGGACATCTTGTACTTTTGAATGACACCGTTCATCATATCATATAGTGTACTGGAAAACAGGAACAAAATTCCAAGTGCAGTGAAATTGCATACAAAAGTGCAATTCCACAATGTTTTTTTGGGTTTTTTACTTGCCATATTTACTATGTGGTAGAACTGACCTGGCAATAGGATTACCCAGGTCAATACAAGTTTGTATATACCAAACACGTATAATTTTCTAATTATTTAAGAAAATTGCACATTTCTCGCCATTTTCTGAGACCTATAACAGTCTCCTCTTTCAGGATCTGGGGCTGTATAAAGGCTTATTATTTGAGTCCTGAACTGATTATTTGTTCAATTTTGGTGTATAATTTTTTGATTACGTCTTATTGCATTTTACTTCAATGTTGCAGCAACCAAAAAAAAACAACATAATTTTGGTGTTATTAATTTTTTTTTTTCGTTACACAGTTTACCAATTGGATCAATTTATTTTTTATTTTGATAGATCAGACATTTCTGAGCATGACAATAATAAATATGTATTTTTTTTAATTATTACTAATAGAGCAAAGGAAGGGCAAGGGAAAAATTTCTTTTTAACTTTTTATTATCTTACAACTCCACTTAAGGGACTTGATGTTGCACTGCCTAATTGCTTGTGCTGTTCAGAGCTGTGCATCAGCATCGCTCTGTATAGCAGAAATGATCACGTCCTGTAAATGCCGGTGCTCAGCCAGTGTTCACAGCAACATCGTCATGGCAGAGACATGGTTCACCAGCGTCATGGCAATCCATCCATGCCCCATAGCACAGGGCTACCGATGGTGCAGGGAATAGAGAGATCCCCTCCGGCGCATGTTAAATTGCACTGTCAGAGTTTGACAGCGCAGTTTAACTAGTTAACAGGCGTGGGCAGATCTCTGATCTACCCATGCCAGGTTATTATAAAGGATTAAAAAAAATGGCAGACTGCGCACATATTAAAACACATACTGCTTATGCATTTCAGATAAAAAATCCCTTAATCAACAAAGCTATGATTAAGGGTTTTTCTAAATGAAACATGTAATGTATGCATTATGTGTTATTTTAATATGTGCATATTCTGTCTTTTTTTTATCTTATATGATTAAGGGTTAAGTTTCAACAAACCTTCCTTTGTGTTATGCTCACGGGTGCAAGCGGGGAGTGGACCCAAAGGGCCACAGCACACAGAAAGCCTAGGGGGGCCTGAGCAGGTTTTCTCCAGAGCCTTTAATGGTGAAGGTGTGTAGCTACTTGTAGAAACCAGGTACTACTCAGGAAGACTGGAGCTGTGACATCTGGCCCCAGGGGTACCGCCACTGGCAGGCATATGGATGGAAGATGCAGCCATATGGCTGATACAAGTAGGTGCAGACAGGATTATTGGTGCAGGCAGGTGCAGACAGGATGGCAGGTGCAGAAGGGATGACAGGTGTGGGCAGGTGCACGTGGGATGGCTGGTGCAATAAGGATGACTGGGGCAGGCAGGTGCAGGGGGATGATTGGTGCAGGCAGATGCAGACAGGATGATTGGTGCAGGTAGGGGCAAACAGGATGACTGCTGCAGGCAGGTGCAGATATGATGACTGCTGCAGGCAGGTGCAGACGGGATGCTTGGTGCAGGCAGGTGCAGGGGGATGGTAGATGCAAACAGGATGACTGGTGCAGGATAGTGCAGACAGGATGATTGGAGCAGGCAGGGGCAGATGGGATGACTGGTGTAGGCAAGTACAGATAGATGACTGGTGCAGTGGAGACTGGATGACTGGTGCAGGCAGGTGCAGGGGGGATGACTGGTGCAGGTAGGTGCAAACAGGATGACTGCTGCAGGCAGGTGCAGTCAGGATGATGGTGCAGGCAGATGCAGACAGGATGACTGGTGCAGGCAGATGCAGACATGATGACTGGTGCAGGCAGGTGCAGACAGAATGACTGCTGCAGGCACGTGTCTACATAATGACTGATGCAGGCAGGTGCAGACAGATGACTGATGTAGGCAGTTGCAAACAGGATGCACGGTGGCTCAAGTGTTAGCACTGTAGCCCTTGCAGCGCTGGGGTCCTGAGGTCCTGGGTTCAATTCCCACCAAGGATACTAAGGACAACATCTGCAAGGAGTTTGTATGTTCTCCCCGTGTTTGTGTGGGTTTCCTCCGGCACTCTGGTTTCCTCCCACATTGTAAAGACATACTAATAGGATGTTTAGATTGTGAGCTCCAAGAGAGACAGCATTACTGATGTATGCAAAGTGCTATGGAATTAATAGCGCTATATAAATGAATAAATATATATATATATATATTATTATTTATGCCTTTTTCGCTTGAATTCATCTACAAGGCTTGACAAATTCTAGTGTGAGCTCATCATCAGGCCGTGCATTTAGTGCAGTGACAAGTGTGTCATAACTTTCTGGAAGACCATGAATAGTAGTGCAGCAACATGAAAGTCTCTAGTTTCTTCTCCAATACCTCCGAGACGCTCCACAATCTCTAGGGTGTTTCATACATAGTCCTGCATATTCTGTCCATCACTTAGCTTAGACTGGTACAGCTTTCTCATGAGATAAAGCTTGGTGCTGAGATTTGATCTTTCATGCTTTTTCTGGAACTCATCCCACATCTCCTTTGCAGTTGTACACTTGCATATATGCACAATCTGATCATCATCTACACTGAGGGAGATAATGCTTTGTACTTTCTGATCCTTCTCTTGCCAATCATCTGGTAATGGATGAGACACTTATTCCTGCGTATATTTCCATGTTCCATCTTCACTTTGAATTTCCAGAGTAATTCTTATTGTTGAGACTTTGCAGTGATCCCTGCTTGTGGACATCTTCTCTGTTGCTCTGTGCTGCTTTTGTTTTGGACTTTTGTTGCTGTATTACTCTTCTGCGTCACTCTTGGGGTTCTGTGCAACGCTGGGTTCATAACCTGTTGGCAGTGGATCATTTAGAATACTCGGAAAACATGTTGACAACAGAACAGAACTTTAATTAGCAATAAACAGGTACAGATATGATAGGCTTTGTGGAATCAGGAATATACATATCTAAGTTTCTCTGTGCAGAATCAGCAGGCTGCTTCTCCTCTCATGCACAGACACAGGAAACTGGGTACAGTCACATGGTCTTTCCTGTGTGTGACCCTCTGGGAGTGTTTTTTTTTTTATCTAACTTTATAGGCAATACACAAACCTAGCAATAGAACAATTACATACACAGGAATGGAGTTGTTGCACTAAACATATTCCAACACAAAGCCATTCTAAAACTGATTTTTCAAAGTAAGAACAGATCTAAAGGCGCCCATACACATGAGACTAACCCACTAATATCAATGGGTTTGGTTGACAGGCTATTGTGTATGGGAGCTCTGGACAATTGATTGTTAGGAAAATATCGAGCTGGTACACCTGATTTTAGACAGACAATCATACTGTCTCCCTGAGATAAGCCGCCATAACACGTGTGGTGATGTTTCTCTCACAGAGAAGACAGGAGCCTAAGGCCGAATGTGCGCTCCTATGCATAGGAAAGCCAGACGTGATGTCTGCCAGTCAAATGATCGGCCAAACCATCTAATGTGAATGCAGGACTTCTAAGATCAGTCAATCCAGTCTGCATTGTGAAATCTGGTGACAGGTCCACAGTGGGCGCATGGTCATACTGAGCCACTCCGAGGACTACAATCAGTGGCTATGTCATAAATGTCTCACTTTAAAAGGTGCAATCAGATAAAATGGGCACACTGGGATTTGCTTGGTGATGGGCCTAAAAGGGCCGTCACACACTACGATTTTGTGAGCGAACTCACTAACGATCTCACGGGTGCGTGTTCATGGACAACATCGTTGGTGACGTGTCACACGTATAGATATAGTTCACGATGCACCAATGATGTTAAGTGCAGGTATTGTTCGCACAACCAGCGAACAATGCTTGTCAATGTTGTGAATAGGTGAAATCATAAAGGAGATCGTTATCGCGGTGTCACACAGAACAATGCAAGTAGATTGTATGATCGACATTGTCTGATGTGGGGTCCGGATCTCATATCTGCGAAGAACGATCAGACCACTTATCACTTATCGTGTGACGGCCCCTTAAGAGCGAAATGCATTACTAGGTATTGTAGAAAAACTAAACTGAGTAATGTGAAAATACATGGTCACAGCCGCCTTTATTACATATTCATAGTATGGTTAAGCAAAACCTACAAAAACTGGAGTAAAGGCCATAATTAAAATAAATCTACTAATCATAGTCTACAAGGGATGTACGACGATACACTAGAAGAGGAGCGAGGACCCTGCCACCGAAGGCTCATGGTCTACAAGAGATGGGTGAGGATACAGTTACAGGAGAGGACCTAACCCAGCTGCTGGATGACACTGGAGCCAATGTTGAACTCCTGTAACCTGTAACATCTGACGAGCTGAGAGTAAACCCAGTAAAGCTCAGAAACTGTGTGAGACTTTGATTGTGCACCTGAGAGGTGGTAGACTTGTTCTGCGATCTGGCAGCAGGAGGCTGCCAGTGAATGTGAGTCCCGCACCCATGATGAGCCTGCATGCTTCTGAACTTCACGGTTGCCCTGGTGAACAGCCCTACCGGTGGAGGACTCAACATCTCTGCTGCCAATGCCCCACCCCAGGGCCGTGGGGTACCTGGTCCCGGAGGTTTGGTTTCAAGGGGGATGTCATGGGCGGCCTGTGTCTGGTCCTGTGGCCCTGGGGGTGACTTAAGGTAAAAATAAAAATGATTTGTGACGCCACCTATGGTTCCGGTAACGTTACCGGTGCTGCGGGACACACCTCCAGGGTGATGGTGGAGCAGCAAGATGGTTATGCTCCCCGTAGGTGGAGTGGGATCCACGGGGAAGTAGTGGAAGTTAAGAGTTATGGGACAGCCTATGATGGGAGCGGGATCAGGGACCCCAATAACAGTCACACACAGGGTTGTTGTTTCTGTACCTTTTACTGATGTTGATGCTGAAGGTATAGTCCAGGGTACAGTCCGGGTGTTGTGCTGTGTTTGCTATAGTCCTAGGCTGCCTGAAGCTAGGCCCTGACCCTCTCCTGCTGTCTTCACCTGTTTGAATTGTCCCCACGTTACACAGCCACATGTTCAACAACACCAACCATGCTCTCATTAACGCCGTAACCGGGAAGGTCTACCTGACAACAGACACGTGGAAAGTTGTTGTGGACAGGGACAATACATTTCTCTCATGGCACACTGAGTGAACATGGTGGAGGGTTTGACAGAGTCGCAACCTGGAACATCACACATCCTACCAGCACCAAGAATAGCGGGCACAACTTCCATCAGGGTTTCAGTATCCTTGTATTCCCAGCTTGTTTCCTCGCCTCATCCGCTGCTAAATTGTCCTCCCCATCACTCCCAAACTGGGATCTGTGCAACAGCGCATCGGCTTAGTGGCAACACGCTCTGCTGAAGCTCATCTGTTAAGGTCATAAACCCCAAACTGTAGCAGAAATGTTGCTAGGAATAAAAGAATAGACCGATCAGTGGATCTCCCCGCTGAATCTCCAACCCGGTTTGGTCATGTGCGATAATGGGCGTAGCCTGGTGTGGCTTTAAAGCTTGGCAAGCTGGTACACGTGTCATGCATGGCTCTTGTGCTGAACCTAGTTGTACAGTGATTTCTAAAAACATACCCTGACTTGCCATACCCACTTGAGAAGGTGTAACGTAATAGCACCCATTTACAAACGTCCTCTACTGTTTTTGACAGTCTTTCAGCGCTGCAAAAGTGCTTGAATTTGCCTAGTCACCATCTCATTTGCGATCTACCCACATGCTGGAACTCTACAAATCATATAATGGCAAAGATTAGTGAGCAGCAGAGGGCAGTAGCTGAATACCAGCTTCAACATGCCCGTCAGACTAGCAATCAACCACCAAACATAACTTTCAAGTGGGTGTGGATCGCTGACATTCGTGGGGTTCTTGAAATCTTTGAATACTGTACAAAGGTTGTGAACGGTGATAAGGTTATGAGCGTAACCATCCTGCTGCCCTGTCTCTTGAAACGCTCAATGGAGAATCTGAAAGAGAAAGCTTTAACTGCCCGGCAGGTGGCTATGGAGCAAGATTTTCCAATGGGTGATACTACCCAGCCCAGCCAAGATTCTCAGCTAACATTGAGAGATGATGAGGAAGAGGAAGAGTAGGATGACAAGGAACAGTACCGTATATACTCGCGTATAAGCCGAGTTTTTCAGCCCAAAATTTGGGCTGAAAAGTCCCCCCTCGGCTTATATGCGAGTATATAAAAAAATAAAAAAATACCGCAGCAGCCCCGGAGGTATACAGGCCCCCCATCAAGTTCCAGGGCCCCCCCATCAAGTTCCAGGGCCCCCCCCCCCTTGCGCGCCAGCCTGTAAAGGAAAATCATACTTGCCAGTGTCCAGTCGCGCGTCCGCAGCTGCCGACACGCGATCCCGGGCTCCATTCAGCGTCTTCCGCATTTCCTGTAGTCGCAGACAATGACGTCATTGCCCGCGACCACAGGAAGTCGGAAGCCGGAAGACGCTGAATGGAGCCCGGGAT
The DNA here is from genome assembly GCA_033576535.1 of Allobates femoralis. NCBI lineage: Eukaryota > Metazoa > Chordata > Amphibia > Anura > Aromobatidae > Allobates > Allobates femoralis. Next base: position 358,133,243 of record JARQOC010000006.1, read on the forward strand.
CGCGTGTCGGCAGCTGGGGACACTGGCAAGTATGATTTTCCTTTACAGGCTGGCGCGCAAGGGGGGGGGCCCTGGAACTTGATGGGGGGCCTGTATACCTCCGGGGCTGCGGCTGTATACAGCCCCGGGGCTGCGGCTGTATACAGCCCCGGGGCTGCGGCTGTATACAGCCCTGGGGCTGCGGCTGCTGTATATACCTCTGGGGCTGCAGCTGCTGTATATACCTCTGGGGCTGCATATACCTCTGGGGCTGCATATACCTCTGGGGCTGCATATACCTCTGGGGCTGCATATATCTCTGGGGCTGCATATACCTCTGGGCCTGCATATACCTCTGGGGCTGTATATACCTCTGGGGCTGCATATACCTCTGGGGCTGCATATGGGGCTGCATATACCTCTGGGGCTGCATAAACCTCTGGGGCTGCGTATACCTCTGGGGCTGCATATACCTCTGGGGTTGCATATACCTCTGGGGCTGCATATACCTCTGGGGCTGCAGCTGCTGTATATACCTCTGGGCCTGCATATACCTCTGGGGCTGTATATACCTCTGGGGCTGCATATACCTCTGGGGCTGCATATGGGGCTGCATATACCTCTGGGGCTGCATAAACCTCTGGGGCTGCATAAACCTCTGGGGCTGCATAAACCTCTGGGGCTGCATAAACCTCTGGGGCTGCATATACCTCTGGGGCTGCATATACCTCTGGGGCTGCTTATACCTCTGGGCCTGCATATACCTCTGGGGCTGTATATACCTCTGGGGCTGCATATACCTCTGGGGCTGCATATGGGGCTGCATATACCTCTGGGGCTGCATATGGGGCTGCATATACCTCTGGGGCTGCATATACCTCTGGGGCTGCATATACCTCTGGGGCTGCATATACCTCTGGGGCTGCATATACCTCTGGGGCTGTATATACCTCTGGGGCTGTATATACCTCTGGGGCTGCATATACCTCTGGGGCTGCATATGGGGCTGCATATACCTCTGGGGCTGCATATACCTCTGGGGCTGCATATGGGGCTGCATATACCTCTGGGGCTGTATATACCTCTGGGGCTGCATATACCTCTGGGGCTGCATATGGGGCTGCATATACCTCTGGGGCTGCATATACCTCTGGGGCTGCATATACCTCTGGGGCTGCATATACCTCTGGGGCTGCAGCTGCTGTATATACCTCTGGGGCTGCATATGGGGCTGCATATACCTCTGGGGCTGCATATACCTCTGGGGCTGCATATACCTCTGGGCCTGCATATACCTCTGGGGCTGTATATACCTCTGGGGCTGCATATACCTCTGGGGCTGCATATGGGGCTGCATATACCTCTGGGGCTGTATATACCTCTGGGGCTGTATATACCTCTGGGGCTGCATATACCTCTGGGGCTGCATATGGGGCTGCATATACCTCTGGGGCTGCATATACCTCTGGGGCTGCATATGGGGCTGCATATACCTCTGGGGCTGCATATGGGGCTGCATATACCTCTGGGGCTGCATATACCTCTGGGGCTGCATATGGGGCTGCATATACCTCTGGGGCTGCATATACCTCTGGGGCTGGGTCATTCCATGTCAAGTGAACCAATGATTATTACCTCTATATTTTTAATTCTTTTGAGATTTTGTTATTTGATAATAGCATGTCAGACAATGCAAAATGTGAAGAGAAAATTTTTTTAAAAAATTTATTTTTTTTTTAAATGATTTTCAAAGTTCGGAAAAAGTGTGAATTTCGCTGTTGCCTGCCTTTACGTTTCTCCTCATAACTAAGGCTAGGAATAAGATAGAGAGACAAAATAAACACCATTCTACTCAGAACTATACAGGCTTTCACCAGATATGTCACAAGAGGATCTTTGTTAATATTTTACCCATGTGATCGCAAGCGCAAAACTTTAAAACGTATTTCCGAAAAATCGGCGCGCTTTAAATATTTCAAAAACTGCCCATGTGTCTGCTTTGCTCTTAGCCACATCTGTACCAAATTTCAAGTTGGGATCGCAATGGGATCATATTTTAACATATTTTACTATTAATAGCGTCAATGGGTCATTCCATATCAAGTGATCTAAATATGAATATTTTTTTTACCTGACGTCTTTAGATTTTTTTTTTTTTTCCTTTATGAAGTACTACTTTAGTTAATTACAAATTAAAAGTTTGGAATTTTTTTCTTCATCAGTTAATTTTTTACAGATTTTTAAAGTTTAAAAAAAGGGTGAATTTTGGCCTGGTACGACTTTAATTTTTTTTATCTCGGGCTAGAAATAAGATAGAGAAACAAAATAAACACCATTCTACTCAGAACTGTCCAGGCTTTCACCAGATATGTCACAAGAGTATATTTGTTAATTTTAATTTTTTACCTATGCGAATGCAAACGCAACATTTTGAAACGCATTTCCGAAAAAAACATTTTAATAAAAATTTTCCAAAACTGCCCATGTGTCTTTTATGCTCTTAGCCACATCTGTACCAAATTTCAAGTTGGGATCATGATGGGATCATATTTTAAAATATTTAACTATGGTTAATCTCATTTTTATTAAATTTTGAAAAAACATATGAAAGACATACATTCAATCTTTTAACAAAATCTTGAGACATATAAAATATACAAAAAGAGAATTCACAAAGTTATTAGTAACTTTAAGATAAGCTGCAAATTTACTTTTGCGCTTATCTCTGGTGCAATATATACTACAATCTAAATATAATTCCAAACACTCAAGTATACAACCTTTCTCAGGGTTTTGAGATGTTCTGATGTCAAGGGGACAAGCAGCCCCAGCAGAATGATTTTTATTACTTGGCCCCTTCTAACAGGTTGACCACGTAAGTGGGTCATTACCCGTTGAGGCCTAGTTGGAATAGTCTATCGACTGGTGTACCGGAAAGGAAGGCCGAAATATTAATGATCTACTCACAGCTCAGAGTTTTCGATACCTGTCTAATGTTCACTAGAATTCTGAAGGTATAGGCGTAGAAAGGAAATACCTAGACTGAATGTATCAGATGGGAAGAAAAGAGAGATAGAAAAGAAGAGAGAGAGAGAAGAGAAACAAAAACCATTAGAAAAAGTTATACTGGGAAAGAAAAGCCACGTAAGAAAAAAAGAAAAAAAGGAGGGGGGGGGACGGGTGAGGTATGGGAAGGAGAAAGGGTACTCATCCCACTGGCTCCCCATCAGCCAGAGGTCGAGCCATATTATCTGTGCTGGAAAAGATACTCCTAAATTCTGCAGAGTCGTGAAAAAGAATCCATTCAACCCAAATCCCTAAGAATTTGTTCCGAGATCCCGACGCATCAGCTGCGAGCTCTCCATTCGATATGTGTCCATCAATTCTTTGAACCAATCAAGTAGAGATGGAGCCCGGCTTGATTTCCAGAACCTCGGGATCACAGCACGAGCAGCCGAGATGCAAAAGCGGAGAATATCCCTCTTCTGTAGCCCAATAGGACCTGGAAAAATGGATAACATTGCCGATTCTGGGCAGCATTCGGCTTGTTTACCTGTTATCCGGGCGTATGCATTGAAAACCTCAGACCAGAACCGCCGGATTTCCCACAACTCCACCAAATGTGTATCATTGTACCCTTCTCTTCCCCACAGCGCCAGCAGGTATCAGGGGTTCCAGGGAACATGTTCCGGAGTGTCGTCGGGCACAAGTACCATCTAGTGAGCAGCTTATAGCTTCTTTCTTGTGCAGAACAAGCGCTAGCTAGTGAGTGAGTAAATATAAAGCATTTCTGCCAATTAGCTTCTGAAATGCTACACCCCAATTCCCTCTCCCAAGCACGTTGGAAGTAAAGGGTGCCCTGCTCTCTCATGGACCCTAAGGCCTGGTATAGAAATGATATTTTGCGCCTCGGTGGAGCCTCCAGTTGGAATAACCTCTCCAATACGTTGGGGCGTCAATCTTACCCTGCAAGAGTGGTCAGCTGAATATAATTATGCTCTGTATTGGAGAAATTCGAATCACTTAAGAGGTCTCGTAGGTTCTTTGAGTTGTAGCTCTGCCATCGGGGGCAAACCACCACTGGACAGAGTCTGTCCTACTCGGGTGTCATCCACAATCCGCCAACATAAAAATCTCTGCCTGTCAAATCTGGGTGGGAAAGATGGGTTGGAAAAAAGGGGAGTCAAAGGGCTAAGTCTGTCGTTTAAGCGGAGGGTTTTCGTCACTAGGTGCCATACCTTCAAGGTGTTTCTGGTCATGTCTGTCAAAGGTACTAGGTCTGTGGAGTCTTTAGGGAAATCCAAAGCAGGTGTTTCAGCGGAATCCCCAAACCCTCTTGCTCCACCCCTACCCATTTCTTGGAGGACGCATGATAATGCCAATCTAGAGCTCTAACAAGAGAGGAAGCCTCAAAGTACGCTCGTATGTTGGGTAGTCCAACCCCTCCTCTGGTCTCGGGCAAGGATAGGATATTCATTCGCAATCTGGACCTCTTGCCCCCCCAGACAAATCTAAGGATCATAGATTGCATTTTGGAGAGGAAACCTCTATCCAATAGAACAGGAACTGTCTGAAAAGTATATAAGAGTCGGGGCAAGACATCCATCTTGACTACGTTTATTCTCCCGAACCAGGATAGCTTTAATTGTCTATAGGAGGTAAATGCCGATTCCGCGTTAGTCAAAAGGGGTTGATAATTTAAATTGAATATTTGTTTAAGATCTTTTGGTATAAGGACTCCCAAGTACTTAATGGCTTCTACTTTCCATTTAAATGGGAACTGTTTAGATAGATGAGAAACCAATTCTCCAGGCAAAGAAATATTGAGTGCCTCGGTTTTGGAGCAATTCACTTTAAAGTTGCTCAATTGTCCGAACCGTTCAAACTCCATTAAGACCGAAGGGATGGAGACCAGGGGCTGGGAGATGTAAAGTAGCAGGTCATCTGCAAATAAGGCTAATTTGTGATGACTCTGTCCCAGCTTGACCCCATGGACGCATTCATTGGACCTAAGTGCAAAATATTTAACTATTATAGTGTCAATACAAAAGTCACCAAGAACACAATCAGTCATTTTTTTCACAATTGCCCGTCAATAGTTTGAATTTGATATAAAGAAACATAGTCTTGTAACATCTCAAATGAAAGCTGTTACCGTTCTGAGTAAAATGACGCCTCTCCCACTTCATTATCTTATTTCTAGCCTGAGATAAAAAAATTTAAAGTCGTACCAGGCCAAAATTCACCCTTTTTTAAACTTTAAAAATCTGTAAAAAATTAACTGATGAAGAAAAAAATTCCAAACTTTTAATTTGTAATTAACTAAAGTAATACTTCATAAAGGAAAAAAAAAAAAAAAAATCTAAAGACGTCAGGTAAAAAAAAATATTCATATTTAGATCACTTGATATGGAATGACCCATTGACGCTCTTACTAGTAAAAATATGTTAAAATATGATCCCATTGCGATCCCAACTTAAAATTTGGTACAGATGTGGCTAAGAGCACAGCAGACACATGGGCAGTTTTTGAAATATTTAAAGCGCGCCGATTTTTCGGAAATGCGTTTTAAAGTTTTGCGCTTGCGATCACATGGGTAAAATATTAACAAATATCCTCTTGTGACATATCTGATGAAAGCCTGGACAGTTCTGAGTAGATTGGTGTTTATTTTGTTTCTCTATCTTATTTCTAGCCGAGATATGATAGAAAATGTAAAGCCATACCAGGCCAAAATTCGCACTTTTTTAAAACTTTAAAAATCTGTAAAAAATTAACAGATAAAGAAAAAAATTCAAAACTTTTTTTTTGTAATTAGATAAAGTTGTTCTTCAGATAGAAAATTTTTTTTAAAAATCTGAGGACGTCAGGGAAAAAAAATATTCATTTTTGGATCACTTGACATGGAATGACCCGGCTGCATATGGGGCTGCATATACCTCTGGGGCTGCATATACCTCTGGGGCTGTATATACCTCTGGGGCTGCTGTATACTACCACTGGGGCTGCTGCTGTATACTACCACTGGGGAGGCTGCTGTATACCTCACTGCTGGGGGCTGTATACCTGTGCTGGAGTCCACCCTCGGCTTATACGCGAGTCAATAAGTTTTCCCAGTTTTTGGGGGCAAAAGTAGGGGGGTCGGCTTATACACGGGTCGGCTTATACACGAGTATATACGGTACTTGTTTTTCTGTGCTACGAGGGGACTCCCAACCCCAGTTCCGTGTCGATCTAGCATGGATGGCCTGTAGAGGAGGTGGAGGAGGGGGCAAGGCAATGTGAGGAGGAGAGGATGGTTACTGTTCATCCTGGTGGGGACAAAGAACCTTTGGCTGTTTGTAGGTTGCCCCACATGGAACAGTTCATGTCTTTTCCAAGACCCTCGCATGATACACATTTTGGCCACCAACGAATACTGTTTTTTCAGAATTTTCGACCCACGGTACATGGTGAAATTTCCTTCTCTCATGGTTTGTCCCAGTAGTACATAATGACTTTGCTGTAGTCCCCTATAAAACAAATAGGTTCAGACCTTAACCCTATGTTCAATTTTCCATCCCACAGATCTGTTCCCTCCACAACTTACCCACGGACCATTCTGTATCTGTGAATTTTATTTTGTTTAAAGGGAATTTGTCACAATTTTGTATTTTTATGTCTTTGTAGTTTTGCTAAACATGTTTTAGAAAAGTATAAAGTGAAATTGTGAAAAAATTAATAAAAGAAAATTCTTGAATGGTTGCAATGGGCAACAGAGACTGTTTTTCATATAGTATAATAGGCCCCACATTGGCTTCCATATAGTATAGTGGCCTAACATTCCTTTCCATATAATATAATGGCCCCACATTGCCTTCCATATAATATAATGGGCCCCACATTGCTATATATATATATATATATATATCCCGCAGCTGGTCTCCTAATAGTAGCGGACGCATGCGCATATAAGATAATAACAAAGAGAGCCATCGCGTATGCGCGAGAGTTGCGAGTCATCGCGGGATGACGCGACGGACTCGTAGCTATGGCAAAACAAAAACAAAGGATGGGCAGGCGCAGTAGACACTTCCGCAACGCCGAGGGCCCCCACGAGGAATAGGAATAATGGCGAGGCACAGTAAGTGGATGTTGACAGGGGGACCCATGTACAGTACACATATAATAATAAAAGACATAGAAGTACACAGCACAGCAATGTTCATAATACTATAATAAGTAGGAATAAACTGAGTATATGGAGAAATATTGAAACACATATAAGCACAAAGTGAATCATAAATTATCACAAGCAGTTTAATTCACTAATTTATTGTAATTCTATGATATACAAAAATGAATATTAAGTTTTGTTTAATTAAGTAGATTGTATAAAAGGCTGAGGTGCATAGCATGTGATTGCTTGACAAAGGGCGTGTGTGCCCGATACGTGGCCATCTCCTGTCTGATCTTTTGACCAAAGCCAGGAATAAAAGACAATCGATTTCTAAGGAGTGCTGCAGTGGAACTTTCATTGAATTGTATGTATAAAGGCTGTGAAGTAAGCCGAGCTGCAGCTGCACCCAGAACAGGCTTGCTGCTTAAAAGGATTATTGAATTTATATATATATATATATATATATATATATATATATATATATATATATACATACACCGTATATACTCGTGTATAAGCCGACCCGTGTATAAGCCGACCCCCCTACTTTTGCCCCCAAAACCTGGGAAAACCTACTGACTCGTGTATAAGCCGAGGGTGGACCCCAGCACAGGTAGGTATACAGCCCCCAGCATGTGGGTATACAGCAGCCTCCCCAGTGGTAGTATACAGCAGCAGCCCCAGTGATATATACAGCAGCAGCCCCAGTGGTAGTATACAGCAGCCCCAGAGGTATATACAGCAGCCCCAGTGGTAGTATACAGCAGCAGCCCCAGTGGTATATACAGCAGCAGCCCCAGTGGTAGTATACAGCAGCCCCAGAGGTAGTATACAGCAGCCCCAGTGGTAGTATACAGCAGCCCCAGTGGTAATATACAGAAGCCCAAGAGGTAGTATACAGCAGCCCCAGAGGTATATACAGCAGCCCCAGTGGTAGTATACAGCAGAAGCCCCAGTGGTATATACAGCAGCAGCCCCAGTGGTAGTATACAGCAGCCCCAGAGGTATATACAGCAGCCCCAGTGGTAGTATACAGCAGCAGCCCCAGTGGTAGTATACAGCAGCCCCAGAGGTAGTATACAGCAGCCCCAGTGGTAGTATACAGCAGCAGCCCCAGAGGTAGTATACAGCAGCAGCCCCAGAGGTAGTATACAGCAGCCCCAGTGGTAGTATATAGCAGCAGCCCCAGTGGTAGTATACAGCAGCAGCCCCAGTGGTAGTATACAGCAGCAGCCCCAGTGGTAGTATAAAGCAGCAGCCCCAGTGGTAGTATACAGCAGCCCCAGTGGTAGTATACAGAAGCCCCAGAGGTAGTATACAGCAGCCCCAGTGGTAGTATACAGCAGCCCCAGTGGTAATATACAGAAGCCCCAGAGGTAGTATACAGCAGCCCCAGATGGTATATACAGCAGCCCCAGTGGTAGTATACAGCAAGCCCCAGTGGTAATATACAGAAGCCCAGTAGGTAGTATACAGCAGCCCCAAAGGTAGTATACAGCAGCCCCAGAGGTAGTATACAGCAGCCCCAGAGGTAGTATACAGCAGCCATAGAGGTATATACAGAAGCCCCCCCCATATCAGTATACAGGGCTTCCCCCCCCTTGTGCAGCAATCCTGTAAAGGAATACATTATACTTATCCCTGCCGCTGTCCCGCTGCCGCTGTCCCGCTGCCGCTATCTCGCTCCTCCAGCTTCATCCAGCGTCTTCCGGCTTCCTCCTCTGGCGCGCAGACAATGACGTCATTGCCTGCGCCCACCGGAGGAAGCCGGAAGAAGCCGGATGAAGCAGGAGGAGCGCGATAGCCGTGGCGGGACAGCGGCAGCGGGACAGTGGCAGGGATAAGTATAATAATGTATTCCTTTACAGGATTGCTGCACAAGGGGGGGGCCCTGTATACTGATGGGGGCGGGCAGCCTGTATACTGTATACAGTGTATACAGTATACAGTGACTCGCGTATAAGCCGAGGGGGGGACTTTTCAGCCCAATTTTTGGGCTGAAAAACTCGGCTTATAGGCGAGTATATACGGTATATATATATATATATAATATATATATATATATGTATACACACACACATAAAATACATATAAAGCAATCTCCAAGAAAAAATAGAGGCAGCACTTCCTTCAAATTCAAATTTCGAATTTGAAGGAAGTGCTGCCTCTATTTTTCTTGGATCTATAATACCAATGTGGTAGGGAGGCTGTGCACCCGTTAACACTTGTGCTGTTTTTTATTTTTTTATATATATTATATATATATATATATATATATATACGGTATGTAATATATATATATATATATATATATATATATATATATATATACACACACACACACACATTTATATACTGTATATATTAATGGGCCCCACATTGCCTTTCATACAGTATAATGGGCCCCACATTGCCTTCCATACAGTATAATGGGCCCCACATTGCCTTCCATACAGTATAATGGGCCCCACATTGCCTTCCATATACTTGAATGGTTGCTATGGGCAACAGACTGTTATTGTTGTTGCTGGGAGATGTCCTGTGATGGAATGTTGTTGGTGATGATGTCTCTGAAGGCCTTGTGATATCATCATCCCTAGGAGGTTCCGCCCACTAGGAGCTTGTATCACATTAACCGCATCTTGGTGCTGAAACTCTCCCTAGAGACAATGAAGATTTTCATGTTGTTTCTGTGCTGTTCCCTGTTCTTCACCATAAGTTACCAAGGGCTGCCGGTGAGTCCCTCTCTATTATTATAATGGTGGATGGTTTGTCCCTGTAGTAATTAATGACATTGCTGTTGTTTCCTATAGAAACAAATAAGCACAGATCTTAACCAAATGTTCAGTTTTCCATCCCACAGATCTGTTCCCTCCACAACTTACCCACTGACCATTCTGTAACTGTGAATTTTATTTTGTTTAAAGGGAATTTGTCACAATTTTGTATTTTTAAGTCTTTGTAGTTTTTGCAAAAATTTTTGAAAATAAAAGTGAAATTGTGAAAAAATTCATAAAAGGAAAAAAAGAGAGACTGTTTTTCATATAGTATAATAAGCCCCACATTGCCTTCTATATAATACTAGATGGCGGCCCGATTCTAACACATCGGGTATTCTAGACTATGGTTAGCAGAGTATACGGGGGCTCAGCGTTTAGCAGATTATATGGCGGGTGAATGGTTACAGTGTGAGATGTACAGGAGAGTGAGTATACAGCATGTGATGAGGTGCAGAACAGCAGCGGTAAGAACATTTTTTAAGCAGTCCTGAACGCAGCAAAACCTGAGGATCCTAGAGTCCTTGACAAGAGATTAGCTATGATATTGTCTTGCGTTTTTTTCATTGACTTTAGCAGGAAAAGCAAAAAAATAATTAGGGTATGTGCACACACTGCGTTTTTGCTGCGGTTTTGGCCTACGGTTTACCTTTGGTTTTATGGTAATGTAGGCTAATTTGTTTCTTGCGTTTTGATTACCAGCAAAACCAAATGTGTTTCGCAGAAACGCTGTGCACACACATTTCTTTTTGTTCTCTGGAGACAGTGTAAACACGACAGAATTTGCTACATTTTTGTTTTCCAGCTAAACCTATGATTCTAGGATTAGCTGTCCCAACACATTGTTTTTTGTTTGGTGAAGAAAGTGGAAACACCTCAGGTTTTGCTGTGTTTTAGAAATGAGGAGCGCATCGGCCCAGGGGGATACGGGGACGGAGGAGGAGCGCACCGGCCCAGGGGGATACGGGGACGGAGGAGGAGCGCACCGGCCCAGGGGGATACGGGGACGGAGGAGGAGCGCACCGGCCCAGGGGGGGCCGGGGACGGAGGAGGAGCGCACCGGCCCAGGGGGGGCCGGGGACGGAGGAGGAGCGCACCGGCCCAGGGAGGGCCGGGGACGGAGGTGGAGCGCACCGGCCCAGGGGGGGACGGGGACGGAGGAGAAGAGCACCGGCCCAGGGGGGGCCGGGGACAGAGCGCACCGGCCCGGGGGGGGCCGGGGACGGAGGAGGAGCGCACCGGACCAGGGGGGGCCGGGGACGGAGGAGGAGCGCACTGGCCCAGGGGGGGCCGGGGACGGAGGAGGAGCGCACCGGCCCAGGGGGGGCCGGGGACGGAGGAGGAGCGCACCGGCCCAGGGGGGCCGGGGACAGAGCGCACCGGCCCAGGGGGGGCCGGGGACGGAAGAGGAGCGCACCGGCCCAGGGGGGGCCGGAGACAGAGGAGGAGCGCACCGGCCCAGGGGGGCCGGGGACGGAGGAGGAGCGCACCGGCCCAGGGGGGGCCGGGGACGGAGGAGGAGCGCACCGGCCCAGGGGGGGCCGGCGATGGAGGAGGAGCGCACCGGCCCAGGGGGGGCCGGGGACGGAGGAGGAGCGCACCGGCCCAGGGGGGGCCGGGGACAGAGGAGGAGCGCACCGGCCCAGGGGGGGCCGGGGACGGAGGAGGAGCGCACCGACCCAGGGGGGGCCGGGGACGGAGGAGGAGCGCACCGGCCCAGGGGGGGCCGGGGACAGAGCGCACCGGCCCAGGGGGGGCCGGGGACGGAAGAGGAGCGCACCGGCCCAGGGGGGGCCGGAGACAGAGGAGGAGCGCACCGGCCCAGGGGGGGCCGGGGACGGAGGAGGAGCGCACCGGCCCAGGGGGGGCCGGGGACGGAGGAGGAGCGCACCGGCCCAGGGGGGGCCGGATGGAGGAGGAGCGCACCGGCCCAGGGGGGGCCGGGGACGGAGGAGGAGCGCACCGGCCCAGGGGGGGCCGGGGACGGAGGAGGAGCGCACCGGCCCAGAGGGGGACGGAGGAGGAGCGCACCGGCCCAGGGGGGGGCCGGGGACGGAGGAGGAGCGCAACGGCCCAGGGGGGGCCGGGGACGGAGGAGGAGCGCAACGGCCCAGGGGGGGCCAGGGACGGAGGAGAAGTGCAACGGCCCAGGTGGGGCCGGGGACAGAGGAGGAGCGCACCATGCCCTCATTGGTTGCCGCGGCCGCCAATGAGCTTGGGCGCGCGATTTCCGTGACAGACAGAGAACATTAGGAGATTATGTAGTAGACTAGACGGTAGCCCGATTCTAATGCATCGGGTATTCTAGACCCCCTTCTACCTCCCTCTGCTTCAGGCTCTAGTCCCCCTCGTGCGCTCCTGCTCCCCCCTCTGCTACAGGCTCCAGTCCTCCTTCTGCTCCCCCAGGCTTCAGTCCTCCTGCCGCCTCCCTGCTCCCCCCCCCCTCCTCCAGGCGCCAGTCCACCTCCTGGTCGCCCTCTCTCCTCCAGGTTGCCAGTCCCCCTCCTGCCTCCCTGCTCCCCTCCGTTCCTGTAGGCTTCAGTCCCCCTGTTCCCTTTCTCTCCTGTAGGCTTCTTTCACGCTCTGGGGCACTGATGTGGAGGTCCGGTGAAGGTGGCGGTCCGGTGGAGGTGGCGAGTCCCCCTGCTCCCCCTCTCTCTCCTCCAGCACGCCGCTGTCCCCAGGTGGACAGACACGCTCTGGGGAGACTCACGTGGCAGGCCAGTGGAGGTGGCGGGTCGGTGCAGGTAGGGAGTCTCCCTGCTCTCCCGCTCTCCTCCAGCACTCCGCTGTCCCCGGGCGGACAGTAAATCCCCGGAGGCGCCCTCACCTCCGCTGTCGGTGTCAGTTGTGGCCGCCGGCTAATTGTGTCTGTTTCTCTGTGAAGGAAATCCCACGTCGCTGATTGGCCACCAATCAGCGACCTGGGATTTCCGTTACAGAAAGAAAGATGTGATAAGCCGTTTATATAGTAGCTACTGGGCCCCACATTGCCTTCCATATAATACAATGGGCCCCACATTGCCTTCCATATAATACAATGGGCCCCACATTGCCTTCCATATAATACAATGGGCCCCACATTGCCTTCCATATAATACAATGGGCCCCACATTGCCTTCCATATAACACAATGGGCCTCACATTGCCTTCCATATAATACAATGGGCCCCACATTGCCTTCCATATAATACAATGGGCGCCACATTGCCTTCCATATAATACAATGGGCCCCACATTGCCTTCCATATAATACAATGGGCCCCACATTGCCTTCCATATAATACAATGGGCCCCACATTGCCTTCCATATAATACAATGGGCCCCACATAGACAATTATATAATAGATGGAAGGCAAAGGGTTTTTTTGCGTGTGTGTCGCTGAAATCGCACGCCACACAGAGGCTGCTCATTGGTACCCGCCGGAATTCCGAAATTGCAGGAGAATTCAAAGTTCGAATTTCGCGCCTATTTGCAGCCCGGCAACAGCGGCGCGTCACAGACAGACAGGCTTCATTGCTATTTGAAGCTGTTCACTTCAAATAGCCGGCGGGGCTTTCCCACCCCGCCATTTTAAATGAGCAGCTGATGCCGGAGCATCAGCTGTTCATTTAAGCCGACCGGTGGGAAAGCCAACATCACTGTCGGCTTTCCCGCTGCACCCACCTCTACTTCCAGCAGCCCGGTGCCCGCTCTTCTCTGCCTGGTCCCAGCAGTTTACAGCCCTCCTGCCCGGCGCCCCCGTAGGTTAAAACCTCCTTAGAGGGCCTGTGGTGATGTCAGAATTATGGGCGGAGCCATGTCACATGACTCTGACATCACCTCAGGTCCTTAAGCTTCACGGACTGGGGGAGCAATCACAGCAGCAGCCACAGCCAGGTACTGCAGCCTAATGACCCCAGATCACAGTCACCATACAATCAGTCCCACACTCACTACACACAGACACACATATACACAACTCAGCCCTGCACTCACTACACACAAACACACATATACACTCAGGTCACACTCGCCCTGCACTCACCACAGACACACATTCTGCCCTGCACTCACGCCACACTCACGTCACACTGTCTCTCTCTAACGCAAATCACGCGTCGCTGATTGGCCGCGTCCGTCCAGTCGCGACCAATCAGCGATGCGTGATTTCCGTTACAGTGAAACAGGCACAGTCCGCCCAGTCTCCTGGCCCCCTCCACTTGGTCTCCCGCTTGCTGCTCACCCGCTCCATGCTCCATCTGCCCACCGCTCAATCTCCCCGCTGCTCACCCCCACAATTCTTCTTCTTTTCGCGGAATAGACTTCAGAAATTCAATGGCCATGGGGGTGGAGCTACCAAAGGGGCGTCGTAATGGCTGTGAATGAGGACAAGCCCACCACATCAGGACTATGCGCTTGGACACGCCTATTATGATGCCCCCTCTTAACAACCGCCCCCCAAGGCCTTGGAATTGCTGACGTCTATGCTGGAGGAAAAAGAATACATGTGTACAGAAGCCTGGAGCGGGTGAGAACTGAGGGGGGCCAATGCTGCACACCCACATATTCTAGAATACCGATGCGTTAGAATCGGGCCACCATCTAGTATAATACAATGGGCCCCACATTGCCTTCCATATAATACAATGGGCCCCACATTGCCTTCCATATAATACAATGGGCCCCACATTGCCTTCCATATAATACAATGGGCCCCACATTGCCTTTCATATAATACAATGGGCCCCACATTGCCTTCCATATAATACAATGGGCCCCACATTGCCTTCCATATAATACAATGGGCCCCACATTGCCTTCCATATAATACAATGGGCCCCACATTGCCTTCCATATAATATAATAGGGCACACATTACCTTGCCTTCCATCTACTTACATAGTTGCCTTGTGGCTTCTGCTTCTGTCCGGTTGTAATACCATGTCACTTCCGCCGTAAGACACAAAGCAATTATACACCCACATCCTTCGTCCTCCCCCTTGCCCCCTCCCCTCCATTATCACCCCCCGCCAGGCATTGCCGATGCTGACTGCTGAAGGCTCCAGGAAGAGACTGTGTGGAGCGGGTCATGTGACAGGGCGGGCAGATTTACGTCACACAGGCCGTGTCACATGACCCGCTCCTCAGAGTGAGTGAGCCTTCCTGGAGCTTTCAGCAACCGACATCGGTAATGCCAGGCGGGGGTGATAATGGAGGGGAGGGGGCAAGGGGGAGGACATAGCACAGGGCGCGGGGTCCAGAGGCAGGGGTGCGCAGGGGGACAGGCACAGAGGTCGGGGGTGCAGGGAGAGAGGCAGGGGGCGTAAGAGTCGGGGGGTGCAGGGAGAGAGGCAGGGGCACAGAAGTTGGGGGGTGCAGGAAGAGAGGCATGGGGGCACAGAGGTCGGGGGGTGCAGGGAGAGAGGCAGGGGGCACAGAGGTCGGGGTGCAGGGGGACAGAGGTCAGGGGGCACACTTGGTTCACTCACGGGGACACGCAGAGAGGTGCAGGGGGGTGCAGGGAGACAGGCATTGAGGCAGGGGGGCGCAGGGGGACAGGCAGGGAGATATGCATAGAGGCAGACGGGGGAGACAAGCACAGAGACGGGAGAGAGCGAACACACCATATCTAGTATAATATCATAGGCCCCACATTTCCATCCAAATATTATGAGCCGAACATTGCCCTCCATGTAGTGTAATGCCTCTGTGCCTGTCCCCCTGCGCCTCCCCGCTGTGCCTGTGCCCCCACCGCCTCTGTGCCTGTCCTTCTGTGCCCCCCTGCCTCTGTGCCTGTCCTTCTGTGCCCCCTTGCCTCTGTGCCTGTCCTCCTGCATCCCCTGCCTCTGTGCCTGTCCCCCTGTGCCCCTCCCGCCACTGTGCCTGGCCCCCTGTGCCTCCCCGCCTCTGTGCCTGTCTACCTGCGCTCCCCCCGCCTCTGTGCCTGTCCCACTGCACCCCTCCCCGCCTCTGTGCCTGTCCCCTTGCGCCCCCTGCCTCTGTTCCTGCCCCCCTGCGACCCCCGCCTCTGCCCCTGTCCCCCCGCCTCTGCGCCTGTCCCCCTGCTCCCCCTGCCTCTGCGCCTGTCCCCCTGCGCCCCCCGCCTGTTCCTGTCCCCCTGCGACCTCCGCCTCTGTTCCTGTCCCCCCGCGACCTCTGCCTCTGTTCCTGTCCCCCTGCGACCTCCGCCTCTGTTCCTGTCCCCCTGCGACCTCCACCTCTGTGCTTGTCCCCCTGCCCCTCCCCACCTCTGTGCCTGTCCCCCTGCGCCCCCCTCGCCTCTGTGCCTGTCCCCCTGCGCCCCCCCCGCCTCTGTGCCTGTCCCCCTGCACACCCCCCGTTTCTGTGCCTGTCCCCCTGCGACCTCCGCCTCTGTTCCTGTCCCCCCGCGACCTCTGCCTCTGTTCCTGTCCCCCTGCGACCTCCGCCTCTGTTCCTGTCCCCCTGCGACCTCCACCTCTGTGCTTGTCCCCCTGCCCCTCCCCACCTCTGTGCCTGTCCCCCTGCGCCCCCCTCGCCTCTGTGCCTGTCCCCCTGCACCCCCCCCGCCTCTGTGCCTGTCCCCCTGCACACCCCCCGTTTCTGTGCCTGTCCCCCTGCGACCCCCGCCTCTGTTCCTGTCCCTCTGCACCTGTCCCCCTGCGCCCCCGCCTCTGCGCCTGTCCCCCTGTGCCCCCCACCTCTGCGCCTGTGCCCCATGCGCGCCCCACCTCTGTGCCTGTGCCCCATGCGCGCCCCGCCTCTGCGCCTGTCCCCCTGCGCCCCCCGCCTCTGCGCCTGTCCCCCTGCGCCCCCCGCCTCTGTGCCTGTCCCCCTGCTCCCCCTCTGTGCCTGTCCCCCTGCGCCCCCCACCTCTGTGTCTGTCCCCCTGTGGCCCCCCGCCTCTGTGCCTGTCCCCCTGTGCCCCCCGCCTCTGTGCCTGTCCCCCTGCGCCCCCCGCCTCTGTGCCTGTCCCCCTGCGCCCCTCGGCTCTGTGCCTGTCCCTCTGCCCCTCCCCCCCCCCGCCTCTGTGCCTGTCCCCGTGCACCAGGGTGAGAACGGAGGGGGGTGAGGACGGAGAATGTGGGTGGTTGGGGGTGGCGGAGGTTCCGCTGGCGATAGTGTGTGGCAGGCAGCACTACCTCCAGCGGACGCCATATCGTTACACCCAAGTGGGAGTATAATTGCTTTGTGGCTTCCGGCGGAAGCGTTACAACCGGACGGAAGCGGAAGCCACAATGCAATTATGTAAGTACATTGTACTATGTCCTGCAATGTATATTGAAGACACATGCCCTTTACACAATGTAAAGATGTTGACTGTTGTGTATCAAAATAAAAAAAAAGCCTGCCCATGCAACCAATTGTGGCTCCCCAGGGTATTGGGTACTCGGAGCCGGGCTCTGGCTGTCTCTGGCGGAAGTCATAGGGTCGTGACCCGATTCCTTGGCCCTGGGTCAGCTTTTAAAAAGGGGTTCTTCTGGCGTGGTAGGAAGAGGGGGTTATTTACAAGGACGTTTTTGTGACGCCACTCGTGGTATGTGGCTTTTGTGGGCCACCACTGCTGCAGAACCTCAGGGGATGATGGATAGCAGCTAGGATGGGACGGTTTTCCCCGGGCAGTGTTGATAGTCTATGTGTAATATGCAGGGCAATAAGCACAACAGGCAGACTTACTGTTTTGTAGTTTCCTCAGTCCTTTACTGGAGCAGATGGTAATAAGCTGTCCACGGAGTCTTTGAGAGCAACTCAGGGTTCTTCCCACCGGTTCAGGTCTTTGGCTCCCTTACTGAACTCAGTGTGTTGGCCCTGCTGCTGCATCAGCTGAGCTGCCGGCTCTGTCTCTTCTTGCATGGTGCCGGTATGACAGGCAACCTGATTCCTTTCTAACCCTGGCTTTGGGTGTCATCTCCTGAACTCTCTCTGTTGCTGTGTACAGGACGCACCTTTGGATCCCAGGAATGATCCACATGAAGATGACATCACCAGATTTCCTCTTTGGCTTTTCCGTTTTGTAGCCTTCATCATGGTGATGTCAGTACTTGACCATCCTATACTTCATCACAACAGAGCAAGAAAAGCTTGAAGGTCCACAAGATATAACAAGTGATTTCTGATCAATCAAGAAAACCCACAACAGAGACCTCGAGAGCCGAGACCTCAAGAGCCGAGACCTCCAGAGCCGAGACCTCCAGAGCCGAGACCTCCAGAGCCAAGACCATCGCAGGGTGTGTCTTATGGTGTTAAGCTGGGACCCCTGTACCAACAAGAGAGAAACTCTTGAAGTTTAGTGGATGGCGCGTGATAGGAGGACATCGGGATGGAGGTAGTTAACGGACAGGACATTTACATTATGTAAGTGGATGGATAGACAGACAGACAGATAGAGATATAGAGAGGTACATGACACATAGATTTATACCCTGTTTCCCTTGAAAATAGGGCCCCCCCCGAAAGTAAGGCATGCTTGAGGGGGGTGCCCTACCTCCTAATATAAGGCACCCCCTGATTATAAGGCGTACATCCTCAGCATGCCACCGATCACAAGACCGGGGCATGCATCTGTGTCTTGCTACCCGCTATCCCCACTGTCCGGTGCCCGCCACTCTGTACCGCTCTTCTGACGCGCTGCAGTACTCACGGAGCCGCCCAGGAGCGCAGCCATGAATCACAGCTCCGGAGCTCTGTGCCGCTCTCTGTCCATGAGCCCTGCGCCAATCACAGAGCAGGAATCATGGGCCAGCTGACGTCAGTAGCCTCTGATTGTTCCTGGGCTGTGATTGGCCCAGGGCTCCTGGGCTGTGATTGGCCCAGGGCTCCTGGGCTGTGATTGGCCCAGGGCTCCTGCGCTGTGATTGGCCTAGGGCTCCTGCGCTGTGATTGGCCTAGGGCTCCTCCACTGTGCACCACCAAAGCAGCACCGCAGAGGAAAGAAAGTGAAAAGAAAAAAGTACGGTAAGAAAGTGAAAGTGTGTGTGTGTGTCTGTGTGTGTGTGTGTACACACATGGGAGGCTGCAGTGGGATACAGTACTGGGATAATGGGAGGCTGCTGCAGTGGGATACAGTATGGTACTGGGATAATGGGAGGCTGCTTCAGTGGAATACCGTACAGTACTGGGATAATGGGAGGCTGCTGCAGTGGGATACGGTACTGGGATGGGAGGCTGCTGCAGTGGGATACGGTACTGGGATAATGGGAGGCTGCTGCAGTGGGATACGGTACTGAGATAATGGGAGGCTGCTGCAGTGGGATACAGTACTGGGATAATGGGAGGCTGCTGCAGTGGGATACAGTACTGGGATAATGGGAGGTTGCTGCAGTGGGATAAGTTACTGGGATAATGGGAGGCTGCTGCAGTGGGATACAGTACTGGGATAATGGGAGGCTGCTGCAGTGGGATAAGGTACTGGCATGGGAGGCTGCTTTTCTGTCACTTTTTTTTTTGCTAATATAAGACACCCCCGGAAAATAAGACATGGTGCACCTTTCGGAGCAAAAATTAATATAAGACAGTGTCTTATTTTTGGGGAAACACGGTAGATAATAAATAAGTTGATTGATATACAATAGATAATAGATACATACAAGATGGATGAATAGATAATAGAGTCACGGACAGGACTTTGCAGCTATGCAAGAAGGTACAGTACAGACCAAAAGTTTGGACACACCTTCTCATTCAAAGAGTTTTCTGTATTTTCCATACAGAACCATACCATAGAGCAGGGCGGATATAAGCGGAGATGTCACTACAGGAAGCATGGCTAAGCGGCCATTTCTAAAATAAACTCTGTGTTATACTGCAGATGAGGGAGACAATGATTGGCAGCGGTGGGCAGATTAAACATGCAGGGGGTGTGAATCTGCCCTTCGGCTCCAGCCTCTAGCCACCTCCTTTCTGGCTGCAGGATGTAAGTTTTCTAAGTGTATTTACTCGGGGTACAGGGGGGCTCAAGGGCTTGGGGACGCCTTGCCTGGATGCAGCAGACATGCTGCATCCAGTGCTGTAATTAGATCACCATGCCTGGTTTGGTGACAGGTCCTCTTTAAAGCTCATCAATAGAATGCCAAGAGTGTGCAAAGCAGTAATCATAGCAAAAGGTGGCTACTTTGAAGAAACCTAGAATATAAGACATATTTTCAGTTGTTTCACACTTTTTTGATAAGTATATAATTCCACATGTGTTAATTCATAGTTTTGATGCCTTCAATGTGAATCAACAATTTTCATAGTGTTACCAATAGACTATCAACGGGCAAAGGTTGGATTTGTCGGAGGATGTCCAAGAAGTGATTGGTGTCCTTTATATATGACCTAATTGAGGATATGTGGGGGGACAGGATCCTATCAAGTGTTTTGGCTAGAGGTGAAAACACTGAATCAGTGGAGGCTACTACGGGCCTCTCTGGAGGTTGTCGCAAATTTTTGTGAATTTTAGATAACGTGTAAAACACGGGAGTGATTGGATGGTGGTTAATTAGAAAGTCAGCAAGTTTAGTGTCAATGACACTTCTGGTACTTTATCCACTATAAGAGTTTTTATTGTAGTAGTCGGATCAATGTCGATCGGCAGGTAAGTAGATCTATCTGCTAGTTGAGACAAAATTTCATTGGTATTATAAGCTTTGTCCATCACGACGAGCTCCGTCTTTATCAGCCGGTTTAATGACCTTATGGGACTTAAGGTTTTGTAGTGCCTGCTGCTCAATGGGTGTGATGTTCCCCTTTATTTGAAATTCCCCTCTTTTGATGTTGGACTGCCATATGTCAGCATCCCTTTTGATCAGCGAAACAAAAGTTTCCACCGGGTGATACCTCTTAGGAGGTGTGAAAGAACTAGGATTACGCAAACCTGAACTGTGTGATGTCAAAGGGATATCAGCATCCACCGCGTCAACAGAAACCATTGTACCTACAGGAATAGAGAAATGTGTCTATAGTCTAACCGACCTCAAGAGGCGTTCCAGCTCTTGATTTATCTGGAATGCACTGAATGGAGGGGTAGGATAGAAGGATAAGCCCCATCTCGACTGGTGAGAGATTGTGTGAGGATATATTGAAAACCAAGATCTCATTACCTGGGATCTGGTGGTCATGCGATGAGGATTTGGGATGCCTCGATCCCCGCCTCGTCTTCTTCGTCTTTGTCCTAAAATCGGGGAGGGTACTGTGGATATTGGGGAAATGGAGGAAAAGGTAGTCCATGGTCACTATCCCCGCTGCCAGATGATTCATAGCCCGTAGGGGGGGCTGGGCCAGGGGGAAAGGTCTCCCCACAGTGTCACCGGTATACCTGACCCTTAACATAATCCTCTTGTCTCTCACAAATTTGGCGTTTTCGTGCCTGAAGATTTTCCTTAAAGTCACCAACAGATTTAGAAAGCTTCAACTTCAGGACTAAATTCTTGTTCCAACAAGGTGTTCGTCAGTTGTTCCTCGATGCTAGCGATTTTTGGAAAAGGTTCTTCTAACTCATTCTGTAAGTGCTCAGTCGTGAGAACTGTGAGGTCCATTGAGCATTTATTCAAAATACTTTCGAATCGGTCACAATATTCAAGTTCGTCGAAAAAAGGGTAGGTCGTAGTGGAGCCCTCAGTCCCCGAGGAATGCGTTTAACCTTATGGTACTCAATGCGCGTATGAAGGTGTAAATCTGGGGCGACTCTCCTGCGGAGCTCTCTTTCATAGTCCTTGTTACGAACCTCTTCAGCGGTATCTGCTAAAAAGGACTCGGAGGATGCGGTTCTAGCAATGATGGCTGTGGTTTCTTCATCTTTTAAGCAAATGTACTGAAGGACAAGTTTGCAGGAGCTCAGACAAAAAAATAGTCTATCAAAATTGTAAATATCTGGCTTCCCTGCTCTTGAGATCCAGTGAACACAGCCGTTGCCTAGCGATAGAACACACAGAATCCAATGCGCGCATGCGCATAACTGCTGCCTGCGTTCCAAGCTAGGCCGCTTCCTGCTATAAATGTGCAGGGCAGTGATCTTGCAGGATTAATCATAGGTAATGTACCCCTTGATGATAGGGATGATTGCACCCCATTACTATAAGTAACATGATATAGCATATATATGCATGAACTTATTTTCCCCTTTTTTTTTTTTTTTTTTCCCTTCCCTTCCCATATATATATATATGAGGTGCCACAGTGTGTAGCTCACATAGTGTGTCAACGGAGAGACACAGCCTGCACTTTTGGCCCCTTACACCATATACACAGGTATAGCCCCCTTTATCCTAAGATTGGGCACATCTTGTTTCTTGTATGATTCATGTTTAATACAATTAACTAATTTATTGTTTATCCTTCTCCCTCACATGAGGTTTGCGCTAAGTCCCACAGAAGCGGTTACCTGTAAGGCCTGTGTTCATTATAGCGCTATTCTTATCAGCTGATATTGGTAAGATAACCTCTTCTTTTTTCTCTTCATCCTAATCGTAATTTCTCTCTTTTCATTGTTCTAACCACTGAGCCACCGCGCAGTGCTAACCACTGAGCCACCGCACTCCCTGCTAACCACTGAGCCACCGCACTCCCTGCTAACCACTGAGCCACCGCACTCCCTGCTAACTACTGAGCCACCGCACTTACTGCTAACCACTGAGCCACCGCACTTACTGCTAACCACTGAGCCACCGCACTCACTGCTAACCACTGAGCCACCGCACTCACTGCTAACCACTGAGCCACCGCACTCACTACTAACCACTGAGCCACCGCACTCACTGCTAACCACTGAGCCACCGTGCAGTGCTAACCACTTAGCCACCGCGCAGTGCTAACCACTGAGCCACCATACAGTACTAACCACTGAGCCACCATACAGTGCTAACCACTGAGCCACCATAAAGTGCTAACCACTGAGCCACCGCGCAGTGCTAACCACTGAGCCACCATAAAGTGCTAACCACTGAGCCACCGCGCAGTGCTAACCAGTGAGCCACCGCGCAGTGCTAACCACTGAGCCACCGCGGAGTTCTAACCACTGAGCCACCGCGCAGTGCTAACCACTGAGCCACCGCGCAGTTCTAACCACTGAGCCACCGCGCAGTGCTAACCACTGAGCCACCGTATACTCTGCTACCCACTGAGCCACCGTATACTCTGCTACCCACAGAGCCGCCTGTATACACACAATTAATTTCACCCCACTCCCCTATTAGTAAATAAACTATATATGGATTCTAGACTACCCGATTCTTTAGAATCGGGCCGCCATCTAGTTTATAATATTAAAGTAATTCAGCGCTTGTTTACAGACTTTTTACACAGGATGATGAAGAATGATGGCACAGAACAATCACCGGTAGAGCAATCTGTCTTCTACAGATTCATGCTATCGGCAGCACTTCTGCAGTGTTGCCGAGAGCAAGGATTTTTGTTCCTCCATAAATATCCAATCACCCGATGATGAGTCGCATTTTGCTTGCTTGTTGTGCGATTGCTGACCTGTTTACACCTAGGAACTCCAATCTGTGCTGCTGGGATTTACAAATGTAGATGTTACATACACACAACACACAGTATGTGACACAAACACTATATATTACACCCAGCCTCGGACTGCTCTGGCGGGTAACCGGGCAAAACTCATGGGAGGCTCTAAGGTCTAGAGGCCCCGCCCACCTAGCCCCGCCTCTCACTACCCCCTGCTGTGGCTCTTGTGCACTCACAGCCGCTGTGTCGGGCGGCCACCGCCGTAAAAGCAGCGCCAGCCAAAGAGAGGAGAAAGAACAGTAGGATTTCACAGGCTGGCTGCTGCTGCCTGCAGCACAGCCTATGTGAGCCAGCGCCGCCACCGAGCGCTCTCTCTGACCTGAATTGATAGGCGGGAGGGGCGGGACTTATCCAGAGGGACCGCCCACTGGTGGGCTGCGTGGGCCGCCCGCTCCTCCAGCCGGAGGTCTGCTACTGCCGCCGAGCGTCCGCAACATTAAAGGGGCGGAGCCACGGACGTGAAGGGGCGGGGCCAATTTCCCAAAGCAGGGCCCCACTTTGACCAATCAGGATCCATAGGTCACTTCATCACATTCCAGATCCCTCCCTGAGCCGATCATGTGACCTCTGATGCCTCCCCTCTATGTGACATCATGACAGGACCTGCTATATGTGAGTTACTCCATGTCTTTCTTTTTCTTTCTTTCTTTCTTTCTTTCTTTCTTTCTTTCTTTCTGTGTGTCTGTCTCTAAAGAACACTAAACTTTATATACAGGTCCACACTACGTGCTGTATTAGTGTTCCTATATACTGTATGTAGTGTGGACCAGTATATACAGTATAGTGCTGTGTATACAGGATTTACACCAGCACTCTCCGATGTGCATAGAGTCCGCAGTCTGTACTGTCCACACAGCGGCCAGTCTGCACTGTGCACGCAGCGGCAAGTCTGCAGTGTGCACGCAGCGGCAAGTCTGCAGTGTGCACGCAGGGGCCAGTCTGCAGTGTGCACGCAGCGGCCAGTCTGCAGTGTGCACGCAGCGGCCAGTCTGCAGTGTGCACGCAGCGGCCAGTCTGCAGTGTGCACGCAGCGGCCAGTCTGCAGTGTGCACGCAGCGGCCAGTCTGCAGTGTGCACGCAGCGGCCAGTCTGCACGGTGCACGCAGCTGCCAGTCTGCAGTGTGCACGCAGCGGCCAGTCTGCAGTGTGCACGCAGCGGCCAGTCTGCAGTGTGCACGCAGCGGCCACTCTGCAGTGTGCACGCAGCGGCCACTCTGCAGTGTGCACGCAGCGGCCACTTGCAGTGTGCACGCAGGCCAGTCTTCAGTGTGCACGCAGCGGCCAGTCTTCAGTGTGCACGCAGCGGCCAGTCTTCAGTGTGCACGCAGCGGCCAGTCTTCAGTGTGCACGCAGCGGCCAGTCTGCAGTGTGCACGCAGCGGCCAGTCTGCAGTGTGCACGCAGCGACCAGTCTGCACTGCGCACACAGCGGCCAGTGTGCCGTGCGTACACAGCGGGCAGCCTGCAATGTGCACACAACGGGCAGTCTGCCTGCAGTCTGCAATGTGCATATAGCGGGCAGTTTGTAATGTTTACAGCCCACAGTCTGTAATGTGTATACTTCCCTAAGTCTGTAATGTGTATACTACCCAGGAGCTGCAGAGGAAGAAGCTGCCGGGTTCCAGGTCCCAGCGAGCGGGAGACTGGGAGCTGCAGAGGAAGAAGCTGCCTGGTGCCGGCGAGTGGGAGACTGAGAGTCACAGAGGAAGAAGCTGCCTGGTGCCAGAGACCGGGAGCCACAGAGGAAGAAGCTTCCTGGTGCCAAAGATCGGGAGCTGCAGAGGAAGAAGCTGCCTGGTGCCGGGTTCCTGGTGCCGGTGACCGAGAGACCGAGCGCTGCAGAGCAAGAAGCTGCCGGGATCAGGAACGTGGAGTCAGGTACGGCGCTGTTACAGCCAAAGATAGTAGCCTGGGGGGGGACAGAGTGGGATAGATGGATGGTGTGGCCTGGAAGAGGGGGCAGAATGGGATGGATGTGTGGGGCGCATTATGGAAAAGGGGAGAGAACGTAATGGATGGATAGGGGGGCGGCATAGAAAAGGGGGGAGAACGGGATGGATGAATGAATAGGGGCGGCATAGAAAGGGGGGAGTAGCTGGATTGATGGATGGGGCAGGCATGGAAAAAGGGGGAGAAAATGGATGGATGGGGGAGAAGGTACATGGATGGATGGGGGATGGGGGAGAAGCTACATGGAACGTGGGGGGGAGAAGCTACATGGAATGTGGGGGAGAAGCTACATGGAACATGGGACAGGGGAGAAGCTACATGGATGACGGATGGGGGAGAGGCCGCGTGGAACAAGGGAGGGGAGAGGCTGCGTGGTGCATAGGAGGGGAGAGGCTGCGTGGAACATGGGAGGTGAGAGGCTGCATATAACCTGGAAGGGGGATGGTGGGCAAGGATGCGCTGCACGAGACATATTGGGGGAGGATAAGCAACATGGGATTCAGGGGAATGGGGGTGAGGATGAGCTGTATATGCAACATATGGATGTAAGATGAGCTGCATGGGACATATCGGGGGTGAACCATATGGGACATGTGGGAAAAGGATGAGCAGTATGGGACATGTGGAAGGAGTATTAACAGTATGGGACATTTAATCTGCATACACATTTATTAAGGAACGTACTGTTCTGGTAATGTAGTGACGGTGGTTCTGATTATGTATTATTGTATTGCTGATGGTTCTGGTTATGTACTGACAGGGGTTATAGTAATGTATTACTGTATTGATAGGTTTTCTGATGATGTATTGATTGTTTTTGGTGATGTATTACTGTATTGACAATGGTTCTGGTTATGTACTGACAGTGGTTCTGGTGAGGTATTATTGTATTGACAGTGGTTCTAGTGATATGTAATTGTATTGACGGTGGTTCTGATGATGTAGTCATGTGGATGCTGTAATCTTTACAGGGAACCTGACCCCTAAAAATCACCCCCCATCCTGTTAATTAATTATAATTAATTATTAATACCTGTCCCTGCACCATCATTATGCTATTCTACCTATCCCTTTGTGTACAAATTGTGTAGTTTGAAACTTTCAAAAAGTGATTTTGATACCTCAACAACTACGGCTTCTTGTCTCCTGAAAAGTCGCACAGGGCGTTCCCTGTGACTTCTTTTCGCAGCCTTTAGTGCTTGTATTCACGCCCCGATGGGCGTGATAAACCATTTGAATCCTCCTCGCCCTCCACCATGGGCAGATCAGCCGATATGATGCTAATCGCGTAATTTCAGGCGCTGCTGACGTCGATACACCCTTTTGGTGTATCGACAGACCTCAAGCTGCGCATTGCGCATGCGTGAGGTATACTTTACGGCAGCTCATGTGATGAGCTGCGGTAAAGTACACCTCACGCATGCGCAATACTTACATCATTACCAGCCGCTGCATTTTAAAGGCCTTTCCCACGAACAAGGTTAATTTAAAGTTCATCTTTATAATAAGTAGACCCTGTAATGATAATAATTTCCACAATTGGATGTGTTTAAAAGAAAATGTTCCTGGGCTGAGATAAACGTATATATGTGTCCCTGCTGTGTACTGTGTAATGGATGTGTCTGACCATACAGGGATTCTCTCGACACAGGAACATTATTTTTAAACACCTCAAATTATGGAAATTATTATTCCAAAATCTATTGATTAAAATGAACTTTAAAATTAATTTTGTTTATGGGAAAACCCCTTTAATAATTGGGATATAAGTCCCACATTCTTCTGATGATACGGTTTCCACAGGTTGGATTCCACCAATAAATAAGTGAACACCTATTGAACCTGTGGATCACTGATAACTTGTTTTCACCAAAGAGTCTCTTTAATATAAAGTACAATAACTGTACATCGCAGTTCTGCTGAGTGCAGAGTGATGTGCAGGAGCCGCCAATATAATGGGTATAATAACAGCTACCAGGTTACATATAGCTGAAGGGTGGGTGGGCCCCTGAAATCAATTTCCCTGGTGGGCCCCAGACACCCCAGTCCGACCCTGATTACACCTATACACCGAGCACACACACATATACACACACGGTATGTGACACAAACACTATATATTACACGTATACACAGAGCACACACACATAGACACACACATCCATTCCCATCATTGTCTGTGTCATACAGGACGGCTCCTCCAGGGAGAGTCGCTCTTTCTAACCTCTTATACTTTGACAAAGAGATGGGGATTGTGAACACAGGACTCCTTATATTGATTAAAAATTACCTACAAGTGTTTAATTACCGTAAATAGGTTTTACAAACTGGAGAGTCAGTAACAGGAATGTTTCCATAGGATCATCTACCGTATATACTCGTGTATAAGCCGAGTTTTTCAGCACAAAAAATGTGCTGAAAAGTCCCCCCTCGGCTTATACACGAGTATATACGGTAATAGTAAAAAAAAATATATATAATACCCGGCTGTATACAGCCCCCCCGTGGTATACCGGGCCCCCCTGTGGCAACCTGTAAAGGAAGCGATGATTATACTTATCGGGTCGCTGTCGCCGACGACGACGCTCTGTCACCGTCCGTCACCGCGCTCCTCCTGGTCTTCATGCTTCCTTCACCGTCGCACAGGAAATGACGTCATTTTCTGTGCGCCGGTGAAGGAAGCATGAAGACGGGAAGGAGCGCGGTGACGGACGGTGACAGAGCGTCGGCGTCGGCGACAGCGACCCGATAAGTATAATCATCGCTTCCTTTACAGGTTGCCACAGGGGGGCCCGGTATACCAGGGGGGAGGGCTGTATACAGCCGGGTACCGCTGTATACAGCGGGAGCTGCTGTATACAGCGGGGGAGCTGCTGTATACCCCTCTGGGGCTGCTAAATACCCCTCTGGGGCTGCTGTATACCCCTCTGGGGCTGCTATATACCCCTCTGGGGCTGCTATATACCCCTCTGGGGCTGCTGTATACCCCTCTGGGGCTGCTGTATACAGCTCTGGGGCTGCTGTATACCCCTCTGGGGCTGCTGTATACCCCTCTGGGGCTGCTGTATACCCCTCTGGGGCTGCTATATACCCCTCTGGGGCTGCTGTATACCCCTCTGGGGCTGCTGTATACAGCTCTGGGGCTGCTGTATACAGCTCTGGGGCTGCTGTATACCCCTCTGGGGCTGCTGTATACCCCTCTGGGGCTGCTGTATACAGCTCTAGGGCTGCTGTATACCCCTCTGGGGCTGCTGTATACCCTCTGGGGCTGCTATATACCCTCTGGGGCTGCTATATACCCCTCTGGGGCTGCTGTATACCCCTCTGGGGCTGCTGTATACAGCTCTGGGGCTGCTGTATACCCCTCTGGGGCTGCTATATACCCCTCTGGGGCTGCTATATACCCCTCTGGGGCTGCTATATACCCCTCTGGGGCTGCTGTATACAGCTCTGGGCTGCTGTATACAGCTCTGGGGCTGCTGTATACAGCTCTGGGGCTGCTATATACCCCTCTGGGGCTGCTGTATACCCCTCTGGGGCTGCTGTATACAGCTCTGGGGCTGCTGTATACAGCTCTGGGGCTGCTGTATACCCCTCTGGGGCTGCTGTATATACCACTGGGGAGGCTACTGTATACTACCACTGGGGAGGCTGCTGTATACTACCACTGGGGAGGCTGCTGTATACCACTGAGGGGGCCTGTATACCACACTGCTGGGGGCTGTATACCTGTGCTGGGGTCCACCCTCGGCTTATACACGAGTCAATAGGTTTTCCCAGGTTTTGGGGGCAAAAGTAGGGGGGTCGGCTTATACACGGGTCGGCTTATACACGAGTATATACGGTACTTAAATGTCATCTTTAACAAAATTCTGCTATATTCTTCATATTATAAAAAAAATACATTTGAATTAAGCCCCATCCTGTTGTTCTGGGGTCACTAGTGGAAATATTGATCTTAAAGGAGTTGTCCAGAATTCTATAAACATGACTGATTTCTTTAAAAAACAGCGCCACCCCTGTCTACAGCTTGTATGTGATATTGCACCTCATCTTAATTGAAGGGAATGGGCCTGTGCTGTAATACCACATGCCACCTGTACACAGGGGTGGCGCTGTTTTTGAAAGAATGTAGTAAAGTTTTATTAATCCTGGACATCCCCTTTAAAGCCTTGTAAGTTCTGCTTGATAACTGGCTACAAATGTAGGAATTAAGGAGGTCCCCAAACTCTAATTACTCCCATCATGAACATGTGAAGACTGAAGCCTGTGGGGGGCGCTTCTGCTGCTATTATACGACAATTACAAGGATTTTATAACTTTTATCACTGAGCGATTTTTCGTTTTTATTTTTCCCTCCGCTTCTTCCAAGAGCGAGAACTTTTTTATTCTTCCTTCCACATAGCCGTACGAGGGCTTGTTTTTTGCTGGATGAGTTGTACTTTTGAATGACATCATTCATTCTACCACAAAATGTACTGGAGAATGAGAAAAAAATTCCAAGTGCTTTGAAATTGCAAATAAAAGTGCAAAAAAAGTGCAATTCCACAATTTTTTTGAGTTTTTTATTCATCATGTTAACTATATGGTAAAAGTGACTTGATAAGTTGATTATCTAGGTCAGAATAAGAAGATACTGAGCATTTTTATTTCAATCATAAAAAACCCAGAAATTTGTAAAAAAAAAAAAATAATAATAATATTTAAAATACATTTGCTTTATTCGCCATTTTCCAAGACCCATGATGTTTTAATTTTTGAAGATACAGGGCTATGTGAGGGCTTACTTTATGTGCCCTGAGCTGACATTTTTACAGATCCCATTTTGAGTCAGATACAACAATTTGATCACCTTTTATTGCATTGTATTGTAACAACTTGGTGGCCCAAAAAACACAATTCTGGCGTTTTAATTTTTTTTCCGTTACGCCATTTACCAATTGGATTAATTTACTTCGTATATGGATAGCTTAGATTCTTACGAACGCAGCGATACCAAATATGTGTATTTTTTAATTTTTTTTTTACTGTTTTATTGCTATTTTCAGTTCAGCTCCTTTGGGGGCCCCTAAGAGAGTGGGGGCCCTAGGCAACTGCCCAGTCTGCCCCCCCCTAAAACCGGCCCTGTCTGTAGGGTTCACAAACCTCTTAAGTAAAACACTCAATTTTGAAATTAAAACATCAAAAAGGAAAACTCGTGCAATTATGGAAATCAGAAAATGGATAGACATTTTAATGATATGCAAATAATTAAAAAATGGAAACAAAAAGTTCAAAACATCTCAATTTAGTATCATGCTCATGCATGAGCACCACACACAGGAATACATACACTAAAATGCCTTCTGATGGTTTGTTTTTGTGTAGTGTAGACACTGACTCCTCTCCTGAAGTTTAGCATGTAAAAGAAAAACCAAAAATTTGTTGCGCCACACTGTGCAAATTAGCCGAAGCAAGGGGTTATATTAATATGTCACTCACCTTTTCTAGTTGCGCCCCCTGCACAACTAGGTTGATGATTTGAGGTGAGAATTAACCGCAGGCATAAATCCGTTGCTACGTGTAGAGAAGCTTTTCCTTATGGAACTTCAATGTCTCTCCCAGAGATCACGAGCCCAGGGAAGGGCAGCTCCTCTGTGTTGACCAAATCCTGTCCCAGAGCTGCTCTCAAACCACACTCCCCAAAGGGAGGATTTGAGCACGATATGGAGTAAAAAGGTATGATAAAATGAGCGCTAGGGACAGAAACAGGCACTGGGCTCTTATCGAATATTACCTTTCAAATTTATTGTGACAGTAGATGTTATAGGTCTCCTCGCCACAACATGTTTCGACACTAAAGGTGTCTTTCTCAAGTCCACTTGAGAAAGACACCTTTAGTGTCGAAACATGTTGTGGCGAGGAGACCTATAACATCTACTGTTCACAATAAATTTGAAAGGTAATATTCGATAAGAGCCCAGTGCCTGTTTCTGTCCCTAGCGCTCATTTTATCATACCTTTTTACTCCATATCGAAGTTTAGCATGTGACATCCAATTTCACTTGCAGTACAGAATGGATCATTCATGGAAACAGGGGTACAACCATTTCTCCAAAGTGTTCACAGGAAAGGTTTTCCAATATGACAACTCCAGGCTATATGTTGCTTAAGAAATTGTGAGTGACCTGTGTGGCCTAAACGTGTTACCAAGGCCTGCAGCATCTCCAGGCTTGTCTTACATCAAGAACGTCTGTGATATCAGTGGTCGGCAATTGCAAAAAGAGAACTGCCAGCAGAGGACCTTCACAATTTGTGTGCTCAAATGCCTTCAGCATGGCAGAACATTCCTCAGAAATAATAACCTCATTGATAGCAGCCACAGCATGTAAATGCATATGTTTCTGTATATGTGCTCATAGTTGATACTCAATAAATTGAGATGTTTTAAAAATATTGTTTCTATTTATCCATAATATGCATATCATTAGCATGTTTACCTATCCTGTGATTTCCATTATGCCATGAATTTCACATTTTGGTTTTACAACATTAATGTTGAGCAGTGTTTTTTGTAATACAATTTCGGGGTGTACTTTTTAAAATTGGGTGATTTGTCTAGGGGTTTTAATATATCAGCCTGTCAAAGGCACTTGAGAATGAATCCATCTCTAAAATATTGGTTTTGGACAGTTTCTTGAAAACTATAACATATGGTGCTACATTTTTGAAAGTCCTCCGAAAAATCAAATGGACATATAATAAATAATGCCAACATAAAGTAGACATATGGGAAAAGTAAATTAACAATTTTGAGTCTTTAAGGGTATACACATTAAAAGTTTGAAAACTGAAAAGTTATACAAATACTTTATATGTTTCAGATTTTATTCTAATAAAAGCAAAACATATCAATTTCAATTTACAAATAGGCTATATGTGCACGTTGAGTATTTGGCTGCAGACATTTTCTACACCACATCTGCATCTCCTGGCACCAATGTGATTTTTTCACGTTTACGGTTCATTTTTCCCCTTGCGTTTTTGCCTGCATTTTTCATAGTGGAATCAATGGAGGAAGAGGTAAAAAACGCAAGCAAAGGCACACCAAGAATTGACATACTGCAGATTATTTTCTGCATCAAATCTGCAAGGAAAAAATAAGCTACAGTATATGTGCTCAATACTTCAGAATTCTCATCAACTTTGCTGGCATAAGGACAAAACTGCACCAAAACACGCATAACAAACATAAGAAAATCTGCATGATTTGCGTGACTACGTCAACATGTTTTGGATGAAAACATCCTTATTCATGACTTAAATTCAGGTCATGAATAAGGATGTTTTCATCCCAAACGCGTTGACGTAGTCACGCAAATCATGTACATATTCTATGTATGCACTTAAATATATTTATATAAACAAAATTTTCACGTTGAAGAGCAGGATTTATTTATTAATTGTGGATTTCCTGGTCAAGACGGGACCTATCTCTATGCTCCACGAGAGTTGCTTGGAGAAAGTCTGGGGGAGTTGGACTCTCTTTGAATCGTACAAGAGATGTTGATCACACACAGTTCCCATTATAAACAGACTCACAATGTACCATTTCCTTCCTTTACAGTACTTGTAGATTTTGTCACTCAACAGGCAAGAAATAGAAATGACCCTAGCTTTGATATCACTCTTTCATGTTCCACTGCTCCTGGTGTCAAACCCCACAGTAAAACACCAGTGGCAGTCCATAAAACTGTTGCTTCCACAGGTCTTCCTTACAGAGTGAGTACATCTTCTTAAAAAGAGAACAAATCTCAGAACTTCAACAAGCTGTGTCCTCTACATTTGTAAACCACATCTTTTATTAAAATGCCAAGCTTTCAAGGAAAAGTCTCTAGGTGATTACAAAGGTTTCCTCAAAGAAAACAACATCTGCTCAAATGCTGTGCTACGGACGCTGAAAAAGCATTTGATAGAATTAACTATATTTTTAGGAGGGAGACCCTCCTGCGCTTGGGCCTGGGATCCAACATGATGCGCTGGATCATGTCTCTCTGCTCAATCCCATCAGCCAGGGTCCGGATGAATGGCTGCCTATCGGAGCCTTTTGACATTTATAATGGCACGCGCCAGGGATGCCCCCTCTCGCCACTGATCTTTGTCCTTACAATTGAACCACTCCTCAGGAGGATTAGAGCTAACCCTAACATTGCTGGAATATCTACTGGTAACACCACCCACAAGGTGGCAAGCTCTGCCAACCACTCACAGTGCGTATTTGTGACAGGTCCCGATGTGCTGCAGCTCATCGGGACCTATCACAAGCGATCGGACCCTGCAGCAGTGTGCCTCCCTATGGGTGTGTAAAATGAATGAATTAATAAATAAAGTTTTTACAAACATGAAAAAAAACATAAAAGTTAAAATCACCCCCCTTTTCCCACATTCAAAATAAAAGTATTAAAAAAATACACATACTTAGAAAAAATCCCGAATTCCACGGAATCCAGATCAGAGGTGCTGCCCACAAGTTAGCTCTGTAAGTGGATTACTTATTATTATATGTCACAGACCTGGAAACATGTCTGCCCATGGTTCTAAAAGAGTTTGAGAGATAAGCAATGGTCAGCAATTTCAAAGTCAATCTCTCTAAATCCGAGATCCTGAACATATCTCTTCCGCCGGAGAGGAAATCGAGATTAATGCAGTCCTTTTCTTTTAATGGTGTGATGGAGCTTTGAAATACTTGGAAGTTAATTTCAATTCTGATCTGGCTCTGTTGTACACATTGAATCACAAACCTCTTCTCCAGCGCATACCCACTGATCTTCAGACACATTGTAACAAAAGCTTGACTTGGTTTGGAAGGATAAACGTAATAAAAATGGATGTCCTCCCCAAGCTCCTGTATATTTTTCAGACAGTCCCTATAGCTTTGCCGAGGGCTTTTTTCACACAATTGCAATGCGTGCTGTCTAACTATGTCTGGAAGAGCTGTAAACCCCACTTAGCTCATAGATTCCTGACGAGACCCAAGAAAAGTGGAGACACAGGACTACCCGACCTTAGACTGTATCATGCAGCAGCTGTGTTGACCAGAG
Organism: Allobates femoralis; assembly: GCA_033576535.1. NCBI lineage: Eukaryota > Metazoa > Chordata > Amphibia > Anura > Aromobatidae > Allobates > Allobates femoralis. The sequence continues at coordinate 358,167,657 of JARQOC010000006.1, forward strand.
TAGTGGACTGGTTTCATGGGGTCGGTCAGAGGCAGTGGGTTAGAAAATTCGCTAGTAGAGTGGAATCTGTCTGCTCTTCCTTGGCTGACCAAGGCAGCAAGACCTAGAAATATCCAATTTTCACCTTTAACGCACAACCTGCTGGGTCGGTGGGATAGGGTGTGCTCTAAATTGAAAATCTCAGACAAATGGGGTCCTATGACACCCCTATTCGACACCGCCGGCGGTGGGAGCGGAAACAGGGCTGGCTCCAGGTTTTTGTGGGCTCTGGGCAAAACAGTCTCAGTGGGCCCATTTAACACATACTATGATTCATGAATATAATATAGAAGCTGCAGGCTGTGTATAATATAGAGGCTCCTGGGTGGGCTGTATATATAATATAGAGGACTGTTCAGGGTTGCATATATAATATGGAGACTGCCGAGCTGTATATATAATATAGAGGCTGTGGGCTGTATATATTATTTGGAGGCTTTGATGGGCTATATATACTATTTGGAAGCTGTGCTGGGCTGTGTACATAATATGGAAGCTGTGCTGGAATATATATTATTTGGAGGCTGTGCCAGGCTGTATATATTATTTGGAAGCTGTGGCAGCCCAGGAGCAGCCTCCAAATAATGTATCCAGCCCAGCACAGCCTTCAAATAATATATATGCTCCAGCACAGCTTCAATATTATATACACAACCAGCACAGCTCCAAATAGTATATATAGCCCAGACAGCCCAAAAAATATACTCAGAACAGCTCCAAATTATATACACAGCCCAACACAGCTTCCAAATAGTATATATAACCAGACAGCTCCAAATAGTATACAGTATATAGCCCAGCACAGCTTCTGCATTCTTATACAGCACAACAGCAGTCTCCATGTACCCAGCACAGCCTCCATATATAGCCGCACAGCTCTGTTACCCAACACAGCCTCTATATACCCAGCAAGCTCTGTATACCCCAGCACAGCCTCTATATACGTCAGCACAGCCTCTATATATAGTCAGCACAGCTTCTATTGCAGTCAGCACAGCCTCTATACCCCAGCACAGCCTCTATATACAGTCAGCACAGCTTCTATATCAGTCAGCACACCCTAATACCCCAGTACAGCCTATATATACAGTCAGCACAGCCTGTATACCCTGGCATAGCCTCTATATACAGTCAGCACAGCCTCTATATACTCCAGCACAGCCTCTATATACCCCAGCAAGCCTCCATATACATCAGCACAGCCTCTATAACAGTCAGCACAGCCTCTATATACAGTCAGATAGCCTCATATACCCCAGCACAGCCTCTATATACATCAGCACAGCTTCTATATGCAGTCAGTACAGCTCTATATACCCAGTACACCTCTAATACAGTCAGCACAGCTCTATATACCCGGGCACAGCCCTATATCAGTCAGCACGCCTCTATAAGATCAGCACAGCCTCCAATACATGAGCACAGCCTATATACCCAGCACAGCTCTATACAGTCAGCACAGCCTCTAATACAGTCAGCACAGCTCTATATACAGTCAAATAGCCTTTAATACAGGCAGCACAGTCTCTAATACACCAGCACAGCCTCTATATACAGTTAGCACAGCCTCTATATACAGTTAGCACAGCCTCTATATACAGTCAGCACAGCCTATATACACCCAGCACGCCTCTATAACAGTTGCACAGCCTGCATGGTACATATAATCCCCATCCTGCTGCTCACAGTAAAAACAAACAGCTGATCATACTCACCTTCCATCCGCTCTGAGGCTGTGTCCTCCAATTCTTCCCACCACATCCTTATAGCAGCAGGCTCCGATTGGAGCTTCCTTCCTACAGCATGTGATGAGCTTGCAGGTGATGACTCATCACTCTGCTACAGTAGGCAAAGAGGAAGCTCCACTGCTCCACAGAGCCTGCACATGGTAATCTCATCGCATGTAAATTAGCCATGTGCACTTTGAGCTCAGCAGCTCACTCTGCTCCTTGCAGAGTCCATCTGATGTGCCCCTTGTTAACAGGGCTGTCTGTCCCTAATGGGCCCCTGGCTGTCAGGGCTGCCTGTCCGTGATGGCCAGTGGGCCCCCCCAGCTGTTCAGGGCCCTGGCACTTGCCCGGGTATGCCAGGTGCCGACGCCGGTCCTGAGCGGAAAGTTCATGGTTTGGACCTCAACCCAGCACCACAGGGTGAAAGAGGTGCTGCTCACTACCTGCTCATTACCGCCACTTCCTGAGCTTTGTGCTAGATTCCATACTAGAAGGTGCCATGGTTTGAGTATTTGCAACTCAGATCGTTCCTCTCAACCTCTGGCCCCCCTGCTGCTTTAGCAAGAGACCATTTGGCCTTTGAAACTTTGCTGACATGCCCTGAACTCCCGACTCGGGTACTCTCCCAGATATACAATATTCTGATCACTTCTGATGACACTGCCCCAGCTTGGTTTGTTAGAGACTTGGAGAAAGAGATTAGGGAATCACTTACGGATCAGGATTGGTCCAAAGCGTTGCTCTGCACACAGACTCCCACTTCCCTGCAAGGTGCAGGAACGAAACTTTAAAATCATCACAAGATGGTACAGGTGTCCACACGACCTTCATAAATTTTTCCACAGATCCCTGATTCATGCTGGAGGTGCAAGGCACCAGGGGCCTCTATGTTACACATCTGGTGGACTTGCCCTTCAATTTAAACGCTATGGTGTAAAGTTTTTCATATCTATCAAAAAGTCACAGGCTCCTCAGTGCTCATTTCCCCGCAGATTGGTCTCCTGTCCATGATACCTGGGTCATTCAAAGAAACCAAACAAGGTCTTCTACGGCTTTGTATCGCAGCAGTCAGATCAATTATACCTAAAAGATGGAAATCTAAAGTGCCCCCTTCCCCCAATTAATTGACTGGTTGATGGAGATGGACCATATCTGCCGAATGGAGAGATTGTCTACTCATTCGGATGCCCAAATAGAGAAATATTTCCGAACTTGGCAGTGTGGCTCATGTTCAAAGAATCCCCTGAGTTTCAGGATTTAACTACCATCTGAAATCCTCTGCCTCATCCTCCAGGGCCTGTGCTACGGCACGGTTGAGGTTAGACTGTTGAGCACACAGAGTTTCTCTAAAGGTCGGTTCTTTCCCCCCTTCCCTCCATTCAGCCTCCCTCACCCCCTTGCCACTTTTTCTTTTCTTCCTCCTTTGTTTCTCTTCTTTGCTTTCAAGTATTTCTTTATTATTTGTCTTCCTTATGGATTAGCATCTTAAAGGGAACCAACCACCCAAATGACCCCCCTGGACTGTTAATATGTGTCCCTACACCCAGCACACACATTTGGGGCAATCGTTTTTGCTAAAAATACTGTTTAGTAGAAGCTAAGATATAGATTTATGAAGTTTAATAACTTGTGACGATTGGGTGTTACCTAGCTTTGTCCACGTGCAATGTTCGTGCTTGTCAGACTTCTCTCCCCCCTCCCCTCTCACTTTCTAAGAGCCTGGCCGCGTCATGAAAGGGGCGGGGCTAAATCGCGGCGAACCCCGCCCCCTTTCATGACGCGATTTAGCCCCGGCCTTTCATGACGCGGCCAGGCTCTTAGAAAGTGAGAGGGGAGGGGGGAGAGGAGGCTCACAGGCACGAACACTGCACGTGGACAAAGCTAGGTAACACCCAATCGTCACAAGTTATTAAACTTCAAAAATCTATATCTTAGCTTCTACTAAACAGTTTTTTTTAGCAAAAACGATTGCCCCAAATGTGTGTGCTGGGTGTAGGGACACATATTAACAGTCCAGGGGGGTCATTTGGGGTGGTTGGTTCCCTTTAAAACATTACATGCTATTCAAAGTTTATATGTGTGTTTGATTTGCGATAGAAATATGTAATATTACCCTCCAGATTATATACCTTTTTCCCTTTTTTTTCTTCTCTTGAAGATTCACGATATATGGGATCTACTTTGCTTATTATACTACCCATTATCTTCTTTCTTATTATTATGGAGGATGTCATATGCGATATACACTCAGTCGCTTACTGTACTCTTGTTTGAATTTGATTGGCTGTTTATTTGATTGTTACAAATAAAGATTTAAAAAAAAAAAAAATACACATATTTGGTATCACTGCATTCAGAAATGCCCAATCTATCAATATATAAAATCAGTTAATGAAAGCAGTAAACTGTGTAATGGAAAAAGGTCCAAAAGCCAACATTACATTTTTTTTGGTCACAGCAACATTGCTATAAAAATGCAATAATGGGCGATCAAAACAGTGCATCCACCCAAAAATGGTATCATTAGAAACATCGGCTCAAGACACAAAAATGAAGCAGTCACACAGCCCCAGATCCCGAAAAATATGAACGCTACGGGTCACAGAACATGGCGCAAAAAGTGCTATTCTTTTTTTTTTTCAAACTTCTGAATTTTTTTTCACCACTTATATACCAGTAAAAGTATACATGTGTGGTATCTACGGACTAGTACTGACCTGAGGCATCACACCGTCAAATCAATATTACCATATAGTGACCATGGCGACTAAAAAAATCCAAAAAATAAATGTGTAACTGCACTTTTTTTTGCAATTTCACTCCACTTGGAATTTTTTTTTCCACTTCCCTGTACACTATATGGTAAAATAAATGGTTGCGGGGGGCATGGCTTGCTGATGTGGGAGAAAGTCGCACACTCAACCAGCTCTGCCGCACATTGCCCCTGTAGCCACACTTTCACCGCTCCAGTAGCCCTCACCTCTTGATGGTGTGAGGTAGCAACCGGGGAACCCGCTTGCAAAACGACAAGAACACGTGTTTATAAGTTAACCAATGTCTACCCGTTTATTTTCACATATAATAACATAACCCGGGTAGCATGTTTGACACATAGCACATTGATTAACAACACTTTACATCATAAATACACCATACATTTACATTTAACATCACATAACACTTATATTGCACATAACGTTTTATAGTAACCCGGGACCTGTAACCATCTCTGTCCCTATTGGAGCTCTACTAACAGCTCCCGGGGTGGCTACGGCCTCCGGCCTACTCACACTATACATACGTTACAGTACGATGATGACCCCTCCGGGTTCATAACAGGGATTGGCAAACCCTAGTAACCCGTGGGGCTGCGGCCTCCGGCCTAACCACGCGTTACCCAATACGGGAGCCCTTCTAACCCCTGCTTCTGACCTTCGTTACATACGCCTCAACGGGCCCTGTGGGTCCCAATGGCGGTACCTGCCGCCTGGCTTTAGTCCCCCAGCATGATGATATACATTCACCCGTAGTCAGGAATCCTGCCTGACCGGGACCTTACACACCGTATGTGATCCATCATTCAAACGTCCATGGATCACACACCTGTTCACAGCCCACATCCATGGACTGTGGCCCCTCCATGGCCCATTACAGGGATTGGCAAACCATAGTACACGGGAACCTCATCCGATACCTACTAGGAGCCCTATTACCCCTGTCTCTGGCACCACAGGCACACCCACACCATTAGAGGTCGTGGTTGAGGGACGGGTACCCTCTGCATGCAGCAGGGCAAGCCTCCCTCTCGTCCCAAGGACGGAACGCCTCCAACATCATCCATACCAGCTGGGTCACTGTCTCTCCACATGATTATACATGGGTCATCATCTCTCATTCAGGGCCATTACCTAAGCCCTCATACACATAGTTTAAACACGTTCGGATTCATCAGGTCCTTTAACTGAGCACTCTGACTCGGACCTAAAGGCGGTCTATGCCCGCCTGGCATTAATCACACACGGCTCACTCCGTTACACGGGAACCGCTGTCTTACCGGGCACGGATCCGGGTCTCGCTACCTGTATAACGGGTCCACCAAGCGTCCCCCAAGGCTCCTTTCCCGGACGTGGTTCCCTCCACGCCCGGACCAGTCTCCACCGGGTTCAGCCACGGCTTCCCCACCAGGTGCTCACAACCTCGGACCTCCGCACCGGCATGGAGCTAGCATGCTCCCTTCACCATCTCAAAATGGCGGCATGTACTTGCATTCACCAGTCCCTCACACAGACTGGCTCTGCTCAGCTCTCAGGCTGGTAATCAGCCCACATCCTCTCAGGCTGATGTCTGGCTGAAAATGGCTCTAATCCTCCAGGATCAATCTCTCAATCACTCAGGTGGCCGGCCTCTTATCGTGCCAGCCACTCCCACATGGACACACCCCCTTAGCTGCTGATAATCAGCCTTTCACCCAGCTCAGGTTAACTCCCTGTGTTCCGGGTTGTCAGCACTCAGCCCTTACATTCCTTAGGGCTTCCTCAATCTCATCCCACTCTCACTGCCGCTCATTAGGCTCATGAACCCTGTGTCTCAAAGTTGGCTCACACAGCATTATCGATCAAACCGGCCAGTGTGCACAGGATCATACCTCGATCCTGCATGTGACGCGCCCCGGCCATGTGGACCATGCCGGCGGTGCCTCACAATGGGTAAGACCAGGAAGGTCACTGGAGGCTCCGGACCCGCAGAGAACAGCTCCCAGGGCGGCACTGACCATTATTTGCGCTCAAACGCAGGACCCTTCACTGCCCCTGCAGTATCCAAGATTGCGGCATATCTTACTTATGTCATTGCCAGTGTTTACTACCCTAACAGACGTCTGCACAGGTTTGGCTTGTGCACAAGGAAGATCCTGGAGGAATTTGCAGGCTCCACTCCGGGTAATAAAATCAGGCAAATTATTGGCGAGGGCTCTCCACCCGAAATCTTAGCAAGCTCTCATCCCATTCGTAATTAATAAGGACGGCCAGAAAACACACAAAACTAAAAATATTCTAGCGGGGTTCCGCTCATATTATGCCTCACTTTATAACTTGAAAGGCCACTATAATGATCTACCTACACCTCAACTTCATGCCAAAATCCATGATTATCTTCAAAAAAGTGGTCTACTGACCCTTAAAGAGTCACCACGGGAGGAACTATATAAAGAATTTACTTTGGCAGAGATTTCGGAGGTAATAAAATCCCTAAAACCTGGCAAAAGCCCAGGACCAGACAGATATTCCTCTGGCTTCTACAGGTCACTGTCTGAATATCTGAGTCCTCATTTTTTGGAGGTCTGTAATTATATCTCGGAGGGAGGGTCCTTTCCACCTCAAGCCCTCATGACTCACATTGTGGTCCTACCAAAGCCTGAGAAGGATGCATCTGAATGTGGTAACTACCGCCCAATTTCCCTAATGAAACTTGACATTAAAATTTACGCCAAAGTATTTTGTGGGTTTTGTGCCTGGTTGTGAGGCCAGAGACAACACATTCAGGTCTGCGGCTATAATTGACAGGGCTCGTAGGGTAGGTGCTCCCATGTGCATCCTGTCTGTAGACGCAGAGAAAGCATTTGACAGGGTGCACTGGGAGTTCCTGTTTGCCAAGCTTGGTCACCTGGGCTTAGATGAAATCATGATCCAGAGAATAAAAGCACTCTATACAGGCCCCTCAGCTCGGGTTTGCATAAACGGGTCCCTCTCTGAGCCGTTTGAAATAAACAATGGTACCCGCCAGGGATGTCCCCTTTCACCTTTGATATACATCCTTTGTATGGAAGCCTTGGCGGGTACACTCAGAGGTAATGCGTCCATCAAGGAATTGGAAATAGACCAGAAAGATCACAAACTCGCTCTGATCGCAGATGAATTACTTTTATTTGTTACAAACCTTCTCATATCCACCTCCAATATTGTCAGAACTGATAGCCATTTAAGTAACTTTAAAATAAACACATCAAAATCTGAAATGCTTACTATCTCCCTCCCTCAGGTGGTTGTCACATTATTAAAATCCACATTTCCTTTTGCCTTGAGAAGAGAGGCCCTGAGCTATTTAGGGATAAAACTAACATGTGATCCTAACTTGCTATATGCTAATAACTATATAACTTTAATATCTAAATTGGAATCTGACCTGAAGTCCTGGAATAAACTATCTCTGTCCTGGTGGGGCAGGATGCATGCTATTAGGGTGGATATATTGCCTTGACTCTTGTATTTTTTTCAGACTCTCCCAGTGTATCTCCCGGCCCACGGTAAATAAAGACTCTCCCTGAAAGTACTATCCACCAACTACATAAAAGGAGGAGAGGGCCTACCTAATATCTCACTATATCATGCTGCCTCATTGAGTAAATGCATCCTTAAACTATTTCGTTTGGAGGAGACCCAATGTTGGGTGGAGGTGGAAACTTCCCATTTTAAGAACAATCCCCTAGCCATAATTTAGTCTCCTAAGCAAAATGCAAACGATTACATATCCTTCATCACAACCCAGCTAAAATTGTTTCTTAGACGGAGCAACAGTCCTTTACAACTAACAACTCATATACTGTAGGTCCTCTAACCCCATTCCTTTTTAAATATTCACGAAGACTCATATCTTATGTTGATTAACTAAACCACGGCATCAGGTCTCATGCCGCTCTCTGCATTCTATCCTTCTGAGTCGATCCCTCCAGGAGTGTGGTTTCTACATGCACGATTGAGTAGTTATGTTAATTCACTTAATACTGTAGACAGACCATTAACCAAATTTGAACAAATATGCATGGAAAGGAAGCCTATACCCCACGCCATCTCGGTACTTTATAAGATTCTCCAAACTGATTCCCACATTTCCTCGAACACACTTCCTATATTTGCGAAAAAATGGGAGAGGGACCTAGAGAAACACTTTTCTCCATCAGAATGGGACAAAATATTTCTATTTACATATAAATCATCTCACTCAGCTGTCTACCAGGAGAAAAATTACAAAATTTTGGCGAGATGGTATAGAGGCACCGCGGATAAGCACAGGATTTTTCCTAATGCATCGGGTGAATGCTGGCAATGCACTGATTGGGAGGGAACGTACATACACATATGGTGGGACTGTCCCGTTATTAATTCCTTTTGGAAGGAGGTCGGGGAGTTGTATAATAAAGTCAATAATACCCAACTTCCGTAACGGTTGAGATAGCCCTCTTATGGTATTTTCTATCTGCGGCAAAACGTTGATTCCCAGACACTGGAAGCCGCATACACGACCTTCCCCATCTAGTGCTGGAACTCACTGACATATGTAGGATGGAAGATATAGCAAGCCAGAGCTCCCCGGACACAGGGAGTGTAGATAGACACTGCCGACTATGGACACCAAGGATCCTCTATAGATAGTCCAAAGACTTGGAGTCGTGGCTGTTGAGGAAAGAGCCTTGAGACGAGGCAGTGGGTGGAACCTGAGAATGTGCATGCTGCTCTGAGTAATTGACAGGGTGATCTCCTAACGCTTATAATGGGTTGCGAGACATATTTCAGCCTGGCTATATAGAATAATCTTACATACAGGGAATACTAAGAAAATACCATCCCCAGATTAACTACAATAAGTTGATGATGTCTCCTTTTCTATCTTCTCTATCTTTTCTTTTGGCTCTGTTTTTTCTCAATATTCTCGAGCTGCTATACAGCCTTCCCTAGCGGTCAGAGGTGACCCAATTGTTAACCTGTTTTTATATTTATATGTTACTATAGACAAGGACTGTTATAAGATGACTAGAACAGACTCCCTTGATACAACAATTTGACTTTCTACAATGGCTGACTAGCTTTGGGGCCAGTATTGGATACAAAAGAATTCCCTAAGCTAGACATACCATATAATAAATATTACGAGGCATAAATTAGATATAGGGGTGCCATTTCAGGAAATGTGTTTTCCAGATTTTACTTGATATTGGACCTTCCATACCGTACTATTTGTATTTCAATGATGACAACATACTTTGTAATTGCTTTATTTGTTTAATAAAACTTGATTTAACCAAATAAATGGCTGTATCTAAAAGTACAACTTGTCCCACAAAAAAACAAGCTGTCATACGCTTATATTGATGGAAAAATAAAAAAAATTATGGCTCTTGGAAGCAGGGGAGCAAAAAACGAAAATGAAAAATCGCCGGGTCATGAATGGGTTAATGGCAAAATTCCACTACATTCTCCCAACACTCCAATTTCAAAATTAACTTCCCAAAATCAGAGGTCTTGAATGTCAATGTACCACCCTCTATAAGCGCCCACCTGCAATCAGCCTTCAGCTTTAAATGGAGTAATCAGTTTATAAATTACCTAGGGGTCAGGTTAACTACCAACCCAGACACACTATTCAGGCATAACTTTCCAGTTCTCCTCTCCTCGATCCAAGGTAATTGTGACAGATGGAGTCTCCTTTTCCTGGTTTGGGCGGTGTCAAATATTCAAAATTAATGTTCTCCCCTGAATCCTCTACCTGTTACAAGCACTGCCCATACAAATTCCAATAACCTTCTTCAACACTATCTCTTCTATTCTATTCACACCTTTGTGTGGGCAGGAAAGTCGTCCAGACTAGGCCGATCGATTCTGTCCAGGCCAAAGGGAGAGGGAGGGGTCGGCCTTCCCAACTGCAAATAGTAACAACTCGCTGTACACTTTGCGAGAATGGTGGATTGGTGCAGGAAGTCCGCAAGCAAATCGTGCGTCCACATAGAGCGAAGCTTCTGCCGGATTCCTCTAGACAGATTGCCCTGGCTTTTAGCTGCCACCCCTGCCTGTATTCACTCCCACAATAGGGGCCACGGTAAATATTGCAATACTCTGTGTGCTAGACCCTTTATGATCCCTCCCTGCTCCAGACTTACGCCTCTACTAAGCAATCCGGATTTTGCTCCTGCCCTCCAAGATGGGGTGTTTCGCAGTTAGGTTGAGGCAGGTAGAGACAGGGCAGAGATCTCTGGTGGGGAAGATAACTGGCCTTCACTATCCACCCTCAGAACTTGGGACAACCCAGCTCCTCTGGGATGGTTGAGATATATCCAGCTACGTCATTTTCTGCGTACACGCCGTCCGAAACAATGCTATGAGCGTCAAAAGACACAGTTTGAGGTGCTTTGCACTAATTCAGTCCCTGTACGACACATCTTATCTCGGGATTATACAATGTAGGTGTACCCCTGGGCCAAGGCCCTCCTAATTTCATAGCAAAATGGGAGTCCGAATTAAAGATCACATTGTCTGAACTACAGATATCTTGTATCTGTCTCCTTGCTCATAGCTCCTCCATAAGCTCCAAACACTAGGAGGTGGGATACGAGCTTCTGTCCAGCTGGTATAGAGTTCCAGAAAAACTGCATGTTCTGTATCTTGAAGCTGACACTACCTGTTGGAGGTGTAGGAAGGAGACTGGCACATTTGTCCATATTTTTTTGGGACTGCAAAGCGCTCAGGCCTTTCTGGCACAGCATTGAGGACATTAATGCTAATCATGTAGAACCTCTGACTCCGGCTTTGACTTTGCTACACCTTACTGCAACTCCTATTCCAATTTATAAAAACTGACTGCTAAAAATGTTTATAGTTGCAGCAAGGGCGTGCATCCCCGATCTCTGGGGCACAACCTCTCCTCCACGTCTCTCACAGTGGGTTTGCAAAATCAATGAGCTGACGTATATGGAGGATTTGACTGCCTCTATACATGACACTCACAGGAAATTTGGGGGAGCACTTGGTCGGACTAGATGGATTTCCAGCAAACAACTAGATACGGGCTATTGCTGGCTGGTGCTGAGGACTGGGACTCAGGCCACTAACCTCTCTCTCATCCTGTATCCACTCTCTCTCCCACCCTCCCTCCCCATCCCCCCTAAACCCATCTGTACTGCTTCATTCCCACACACTGCCCTGCACCCCTCTCTTTCTATTTTCTTAACTTTCTATTCTTTTCTTTTGCTTACAGTGCAAGTGTTAGAGAATATTACATGTGATCTGCATTAACTGACTCTTCTTCTTTATTTTCTCTTTTTTGTTTTGCCATTGCAGTTGAATTATGGTTTTGTTTTGCTGACTACTTTACAGTAGACCTTCTACATAATCATATGTTCTCAACGAATGCAATTTTTTTCTGTATGACCTCAATACTTTAAATTGCTTGCTTTCCTAGGCAACCGATTTTACTTTAAAAGTTCACTAATATTTGTATATGTTATAAATCTTAAATAAAGAATTATTTTTAAAAAATGCTGTGCTACGACATCGCTCTTTGCCAGGAATTGTGAAGCCATCGTGAAATGTGCAGAATGTGGCAGCATGGACCAAAATACGGCTTTCCACCTTGAACCACCACCACTGGTATCATAGAAAACAGAGGAATATGGCAAAAAGCAGAAGAACACTCACTTAGGCCCCTTTCACATCAGCGGTAATCGCTGATCGCGGCAGTTGCGGTGAAAAAACGCAACTGCTGCGATTACCGATACTGGCCGCACTTGCGGTTCACCTGCGGCAAGCCCATGCAATGTCTATGGGGCTTGCAGCAGGTGCAGCAAGTGCGGTACAGTTGCGGTTTAGGCACTTGCGGCAGATGCGGCCGCGAAAAAAACGCGGTCAGACGTGGTTTTCTCGTGGCCGCATCTGCCGCAAGTGCCGAAACCGCACTTGCCACACACTTACCGCAAGCCCCATAGACATTGCATGGGGCTTGCCACAAGTGAACTGCAAAGTGCGGCCGTTATGCGGTAATCGTGGCAGTTGCATTTTTTTCACCGCAACTGCCGCGATCAGCGACTGCCGCTGATGTGAAAGCAGCCTTAGACACCCCAGTAGTCACTTCTCAATGTACAGAGATCTGTAGAGGATTTAAAGGAGGAAGGTCTTGTTAAAAACATCTTCCTTGTCAGAGTCTATTCAGCAGGCCATCAGGATAAGGCGATCAAGATATATGCGATCTTAGATTAGATTATCAAAGCAACGTTCTTTAGCCAAGTCCATCTTCTTTGACACCTTCAAATTGTAGGCCCGGTTCTCCCTACCCCTTGAAGACATCTGCCAATACCGTTGAGACAGCAGAGAGGAAATTAACCGGATACAAAGTGGACTATAGGTGGTCAGACCTGCTTACTGCTGCCAACCAGACTTTAGTGCAACCAGATTCCCAACAAAAGGTGCGAGATACGTATGCCAGAGGTAGCAGCACATCATCCTCAACCACTCCAGGACCTGTCAAAGGAAGACAGTTATCAGTTCAGAGTTGGAAATTTAGCACGTAATCTATAGAGACATATTATTACAGGTGTAGTTTCAGCATCCTGCGATAAATAGAAGTGGATCAGGGAAATATTTGATGAACACCCTCATACTGATCCCTGTTTACTGCTTCACACACCAGCATCACTGAGAGACTCTATCATGGCTGAATACTTACACAGCTTCCCACAGTTTGATATGACTGATCTATTAATCTCTCCATAATTGGAGAAAATGGCTAAACAGTTTTCAAAACTTTCTAGAAGCCGTGGACATAAAAGAGGAGAAAAGAAAGAAAGCCGTTCTCCTACATTGTGCAGGTTCAGGAGTCTATGATGTATACAGCACATTACCTGCAGCTGAGACAGACACATACAGCAACTGCACCAAAGCTCTCACTGACTACTTCAATCCCAAACAAAATATCAGATATGAAAGATACAAATTCAGAATTGCTAAGCAGCTCCCAGAAGAATCCATAGACACCTATGTCACCCGGCTGAGAGAGCTGGCACATGGATGTGCATTCACAGATGTAGATGATGAAATTCTAACCCAAGTAATTGTCACCTGCTCATCCAATAATATAAGGCGCAAAGCTCTGCAGCAGGATCTCTCTCTACATGATTTACTCAAAATGGCCTGTGCTATAGAAACAGCAGATCATCAGGCTACTGCAATGGAGAGTGGGGATAATTTACATGTGCATAATCTCAAGCATAAAAGTACACAAAAGAAGAAACCTCGAAACAGAGGAAATGCTATAGATGTGGACAGGATTTCCCTTACCATCTGAACAAATGTCCAGCTATAGAACAGACATGCAATAAATGTGGAAAAGTGAATCATTTTGCATCTGTCTGCAGGTCAGCACGGTACAAGTCTTCTCTGCCTCTGACAAAGCCCGCAAGTATAAAAATGGTAAATCAGGACACAGAAGAAATGTCTAGGGTGGAAAACTATGTGTTCACCACCTCTGCCACTGGCTCAGTACAGTCTCCCTGCATCACAATCCCAATCTGCAACACCAATATCACCTTTACAATAGATACGGGTGCTTCAGTGGATATTATAGACAGCACTGCTATGAACAATTGAAAAATAAGCCAGTTTTACAGCAAGTGAATTCTAAAATCTTCCCATATGGATCTACAACACCTCTAGCTACAAGAGGACAATTTGACACGGAAATAAGCTATAAAGAAAACAGGCAGAAAACCACTTTTCACACATTACAAGGATTGGTCTGTCTTCTCAGCTATCACATTGCATTGAAGCTAGGTCTCATCCAGATTATTCATACCATAACTGAGCCGGCAGATATGGATGTACAGGCCATGGTAAACAGTTTTCCCTCCTTATTTAGTGGTTTGGGGAAATTAAAGGACTCTCAAGTACATCATGTGGCCAACAGTGTTCGTCCGGTAGCCCAACCACATAGACGCATTCCTTTTCATCTGAGAAAGAAAATAGAAAAAGAACTTCAATTCCTCATGGCTAAAGACGTCATTGCAACGGTTACTGGTCCCACTCCGTGGGTCTCTCCACTTGTGGTAGTTCCAAAACCAAAGACTCCTGAGCAGGTGAGACTGTATGCTGACATGAGCCTACCCAACACCGCTATCAAGAGAGAAAGACGTATCTCACCCACGATTGATGACATTATTCATTTATTAAATGGAGTGACCGTCTTTTCAAAGCTCGACCTCAATAAAGGCTGTCACCAATTAGAACTGAGTTCAGAATCCAGATACTTAACAACATTTTCCACACATGTGGGCCTCAGAAGATATAAAAGATTGACTTCTGGAGTCTGCTCAGCAGCAGAAATTTTTCAGGATGCGATAAGGAGCATCATTCAACACATTCCAAATGCCTTTAATTACAGTGATGACATACTGGTTTTTGGTAAAACTCAGGCTGAACATAATCGTGCGCTATACAACATCTTCGAATGCCTGCTCTATATTGGACTCACTTTAAACAAAGAAAAGTGCGGATAGAAGTTCATTTGAGTTCTATGGTCACATCTTCTCGGCAAAAGGAGTACAACCTGATCCCAAGAAAGTAGAATCCATCAAAACAGCCTCAATTCCACAAACTGCCAGTGAAGTACGCGCTTTTCTTGGAATGGCAAGCTACTGTGCTAGATATATTCCAAATTTTTCAACTATCAGCAGTCCATTAAGAGAAATTACAAAGCAAAATTGTGTTTTTCAATGGTCCCAAGTCTGTCAGACCTCTTTTGAAGCAATTAAAAATGAACTTTGCTCAACCACTACCATGGCTTATTTTTATCCGGCACTTCGAACCGAATTAATTGTGGACGCTAGTCCCGTGGGGCTGGGTGCTATCTTAGCACAATATAAGGATAATAATAAAGATCCTCACATCCTTTCTTATGCAAGTAAACGTTTAACAAGCACTGAAAAGAAATATTCACAACCTGAAAAAGAAAGCTTGGCAGTTGTCTGGGGATGTGAACATTTTCACTTATTTCTCTATGGAGCTCCCTTCACCATTGTCACTGACCATCAAGCACTCCTTACGATCTTTGGAAATCCCAGAGCTAAAATGCCTGCACGCATTGAACGATGGGGTCTACGTCTACAGGACTATAACTACAAAATTGTTCACAAACCTGGAAAATTCAGCAATCCGGCTGACTATCTTTCAATACATTCTATGAATGATGCCTCACCTGAGCGTTCCTCCATTGAAGAATACATACGCTTCATTACAGCTCATGCAGTGCCTAAAGCACTCTCCATTGATCACTTTGTGAATGCAACGAGTGGCAAAACGCCATGTGCTTTAATACAAATCATACAAAATCGAAGGTGGCATGAAATTCAAAAAGAAAAATTTCCCGAGTCTGAGATTGATCTGCAGGAATTAAAACTATTCTCAAGTGTACGAGAGGAATTCTTAGTCACTGAAGAACACCTCATTCTTCGAGGTACCAAACTGGTTATACCTAAGACTTTGCGCAACTTAGTCCTACAGATCGCACATGAAGGTCATCTGGGAATTGTTGGTACTAAAAAATTACTTCGAGAAAAAGTGTGGTTCCCAAACATGGATCAATTGGTGGAAGAGAAGATTAGACATTGCTCCACCTGTCAATTCATTACTCCATCATCAAACTTAGAACCACTGCAAATGTCTCCGCTACCCACTGCTGTCTGGGAGGAAGTGGCAGTCGACATATATGGACCATTACCCAATGGCCAGTACATTCTAGTAACAATTGATGAATATTCTAGATACTCTGTCATTTCTTTCATATCTTCAACATCTGCCACTAGTGTCATACCAAAACTGGATGACATATTCTCTGCATATGGCATCCCAAGAGTGGTTAAAACAGACAATGGACCTCCGTTCAATGGACATGGGTTTACACAATTTTCTGAATACTTGGGGTTCAGTCACAGGAAAATCACACCTTGCTGGCCGCAAGCCAATGGTATAATAGAACGTTTCATGCGCACTATGGGGAAAAGAGTCAAGGAAGCGAGTCTGGAGCACACCCCGCTGAAACAGTCTTATACAAATTCATGCGCAATTATCGCAATACGCCACGTTCTACTACTAATGCTGCTCCAGCTCATCTAATGTTCAACAGAACTCCACGCATACGTATCCCTGATGTGTCAAGTCATCCCTTACCAAGTGACTCTTCTGTGCGATCAGCAGACTCTTCTAGCAAACAAGCTATGAAACGTTATGCAGACAGAAGGCGAAGGGCACAGCCAAGTGCCATCAAAAAAGGGGATGTTGTCGTTGTGCATCAAAAACCAACCAACAAGACTTCAGCTACTTATAATCCTGCACAATACAATGTTACTGATAAGAAAGGCAGCATGGTCACGGCTGAGCGAAATGGACACTTCATAACTCGAAATTCATCACATTTTAAAATCATACCGCAAAATGATAGTAATGATCTTCCTCTGGTGGAAGACTTGGTACTCGATGGTGGAGAGAATCACCCGAAAGTGAACAATTCTTCAATAATGGACACACTCACTGAGCCCAGACGCTATCCAACACGAGAAAGGAGCGCTCCATCGCGGCTTATTGAAGAAGTGTAAAAGAGAAAAGAAGAAAAACATACAGAATTCTTTTTGGTTGTTGTTTTTTTGTTTGTTTTTTTCCTTCGGTGCCTGATTTGAATAGACTAAATAGGCCCAAACCGATATATATATTTTTTGGACATTTTCACATTGTTACATTGTCAGTGTATTTCTTCAAAGTTGTTTAAAAAAAAAAAAAAAGGGGGATGATGTAATGTACAATAATTAGATCTACCTCTTTAAGAAAACTAGGTCTGGTGTATCATGGGTAAGGAGAAGAAGGAGGTGGGAAGTTAAGTTTAGTTTCACTTTGAAGCATGCTGCTGAAAGACTGCTCTGTTATATGATGAAGAAAGATGGCAGACAAGAATAAAGTGCAGTTAAAGTTTACCCTTGTGAATGCCTCATATTGTGTGGATATTACACATTCCTTTCCTCAACTCTCAATTTATGAAAATGCTAGTGCATGCCCTCATTATCTCAAGCTTTGACTACCGCAACATTCTCCTCTGTAACCTCCCTGCTAATATTCTTGCACCTCTCCAGTCCTTCAAAAACTACTTTTGAGGCACAGTGCAAAGCTCAGAAGGGAAGCAGTGCCATATTGTGGTTTAGATTTACTTGGAATACCTTGGGGATGCCAATTACGTCTAAATCCCATATGTGGTGGAAAACTAAAGTTTGAGTGCATGACAGGGCTCGGAAGGAAAGAAGGGTTTTTTTGAATTTTGAAGCCTTATTTTGGCTGAAACAGACTGTGGACGCCATGTCATATTTGAACATCCCCTGCCATGCCAAAACAGCACAAGTGAACCCATTATGGAAGCTGCACTTCTCAAGTAATTTATCTAGGGGTTTAGTGAGCAATTTTAACCATTGGAATGATTCACAGAATTGTATAACATTAGGCTGTGAAAAAAAAAAAAAAAAACTTTTTTTCTACATAAATATTGCGTTAGCCTTAAGGTTTTAATTTTCAAAAAGGGCAATAGGAGAAAGTGTGTAACAAATTGTATGGTCCATTTTCTCCTGCGTTCCCAATATGTGATCAAAAACTACTTTTGAGGCACTCTGCAAAGCTCAGAAGGGAAGGAGCGTGATATTGGAATTTAGATTTACAATATTTTTCAGATTATAAACAAGGGATTTTTGTGTACTCACCATAAAATCCTTTTCTCTGAGCCATCATTGGGGGACACAGGACCATGGGTTATGCTGCTATCCCTAGGAGGCTTGACACTAAGTGAATTCTGAAAGAAACAGAACAGATTGGCTCCTCCCCCACAGCATACACCCCCTGGCTGGGCCAGGCCTCGATCAGTTTATTAACCAAGCAGTAGGAGAATAGTTATAAACAATGGAGTACAACCAAAGTTAACATGCCAAACTCAGAAATAAAGAAACAGAAGAAAACAATGCCCGAAGTGGGCAACAGGGTGGGTGCTGTGTCCCCCAATGATGGCTCAGAGAAATGATTTTATGGTGAGTACACAAAAATTCCTTTTTCTCTTGCGCCTCATTGGAGGACACAGGATCATGGAACGTTCTAAAGCAATCCCTGGGTGGGAAAATAAAATCTGTAACCCAAGGAATGAGACACCCCTGCATATGAAAAAGAAAGCTCTTACGTGGAGAGACGCGCCACAGCCGCCTATAGCACACGTCTGCCAAGGCTTGTGTCCGCAGAAGCCTGAGTATGAACCTTATAGTGTTTTGCAAAAGTATGTAGGCTGGACCAGGTAGCCGCCTTACACATTTGTTCCGCCGATGCCTGGTGCCGAATAGCCCAAGATGCTCCCACTGCACGAGTGGAGTGTGCTGTTAGACCGCTAGGAATGGGTATGTTCTGTAGCCGATACGCTTAATGGATGGTAGAACTTATCCACCTAGCCTAGGTGGCTTTAGACACTGCCGTGCCCTTTCTGTGACCTTTCAGAAGGACCAAAAATTGTACGCTTTACAGAAAGGGGCTGTTCTTGAAACGTAGTATCTAAGGGCTCTCACTAGATCCAGAGTATGCAGAGTCCTCTTCTACGCGGTGCACCGGAGCCGGACAGAAAGATGGAAGAACGATATCTTCGTTGAGGTGGAAGGCGGAAACCACTTTTGAAAGAAAAGATGGAACTGGACACTGTACCACCTTATCTTGATGAAAAGAAAGGAACGGCTCTCGGCACGAGAGTGCCGCCAATTCGGAAACACGACGGATGGACGTGATTGCCACAAGGAAGGCCACCTTCCAGGACAGGAGAGTGAGAGAAACCTCTTTCAGAGGCTCAAAAGGCAATCTCTGGAGTGCATCCAAGACAAAGTTAAGGTCCCATGGCACTTACGGTCTTCGGTATGGGGAAACCAACTGAGACACCCCTTGAATAAAGGTTCTAACTTGTGGAGGTGTTGCAAGTTTTTGCTGCTAAAGGACTGAAAGAGCCGACCTCTGGCCTTTCAGGGAACAAGAGCCAACTCAGAGTCTAGTAGTCCTGACTGCAGAAAAGTGAGGATCACCGGGACTGAAAAAGTAAAAGGGGGGGGGGTGTCCGCTGTCTTTACACAATGAAAAGAAAATCTTCCATGCACGATAGTAGATATGTGCAGAAGCTGGTACCAATGACATCAGGTGAAAAATCAGCCCGAGTCAGCACCGAGGTCTCAACAGCCATACCGTTAAATTCAGAGCCCTCGAACCTTGGTGGCAAATGGGACCTTGAGATAGAAGGTCTAGACGATCTGGTAAGCGCCAGGGAACATCTGCGACTAGCTGAACTAGGTCGTCGTACCAGGCCCGTCTGGGCCAATCTGGAGCTATGAGGACGACCGGGACTTGTTCTAATTTGATTTTCTTCAGTACCTTTAGAATTAAGGGAAATGGAGGCAAACTGTACGGGAGACGGAACTGACGCCATGATCGCACCAGTGCGTCCGCTCCGATTGAAGTCAGATCGTGAGAGCGGGCCATGAACAACGGGACCTTGGCGTTTATTTGAGAAGCCATGAGGTCCATGTCCAGTGGCCCCCAGTGATGGCAAATCTGTTTAAACACTTCCGGGTACAGGGACATTCTCCTGCGGCGAGGCCCTGGCGACTGAGAAAGTCCGCCGCCCAATTGTCCACTCCAGGGATGTGAACTGCCAAGATGACAGACCGGGTCGACTCGGCCCAGTAGAGAATGCTGCCCTGGTGATTAATGTAGGCCACTGCCGTCGCATTGTCCGATTGGACACGGATGTGACGACCTACTAGGAGGCTGCGAAATCAACGTAGAGATAGGGCTATGGCCCATATCTTCAGCAGGTTGATTGGAAGTGTTGACTCCTGTTCAGACCAGCGACCCAGGGCAGTATGATGATGATAAACTGCACCCCAAGCCAGGAACTGGCATCGGTGGTGAGGACTTCCCAATCAACCGGAAGGAAGGACCGGCCCTTGGATAGAGACGTCAGGCACATCCACCATTGTAGTGACCTCTGGACCGAAGGGGTCAGGGAGAATACCCTGTCCAGTGAGAATGGACTCCTGTCCGAGGTCGTCAGCAGGGTCATCTATAGGGGGCGAACGTGAAATTGAGCAAATGGGACTGCTTCTATTGCAGCCACCATTTTTCAGAGAACCCTCATTCCGTAACGATGTAGTGCAGGGGGGGGATCGGAGCAGGGTGTGTATTCTCTGACGTAGGGCTTGCACTTTGCCTCAAGGAAGGGTGACTAACCCCCGAGACATGTTGAAGACCATGCCCAGGAAGGTGATAGACTGGGCAGGAATCAGAGAGGATTTTTCGAGATTGACTAACCAACCCAGTCATGAAAGAGTGTCCATGGTTATTTGGAGACTCTCCTCGCAGGCTGTGAAGGAGTGGCCTTTGACGAGGATTTCATCCAGATAGGGCAGGACAACAATTCCTCTGGAATGAAGGATGGTCATGGCAGCAGCCATAACCTTTGTGAATACTCTTGGTGCCGTGGTGAGACTGAAGGGTAAAGCAACGAATTGAAAGTGCTCCTCGCGGACAGCAAATCGTAGAAAAAGTTGATGCGCCTGAGCTATCGGGATGTGAAGGTACGCATTCCTTATGTCGATGGAGGAGAGAAACTCACCTCCTTCCATAGATGCGATGACGGAACACAGGTACTCCATCATGAAACGACGGACAGCGACATATCTGTTTAGATGTTTTAGATCCAGGATGGGACGTACCAAGTTGTCCTTCTTGGGAACAACAAAAAGGTTTGAGTAAAAACCTTTGAAACATTCGGGTCAGGCATTGGAATGATTACCCAGGCGAGCCAAAGCGAGGATATTAGTGGAAAAAATCCTGAGCTCGGATCAGTGACTTTCGTGGATTGGAGGGAAAGACAGGTTTGGAGGGCTGGCTATAAATTCTGTGTAGTAACCGGAAGACACAAGATCTTTGACCCATTTGTCGCTGATGACAGATTGCCATACGCGATGAAACAAGCGTAGATGACCGCCGACAGTGGGCGTGTCTTCCGGGAATAAGTGCGAGTCACAACGAAGGGAATCGATTGGATCTGGAC
The DNA here is from genome assembly GCA_033576535.1 of Allobates femoralis. Classification (NCBI taxonomy): domain Eukaryota; kingdom Metazoa; phylum Chordata; class Amphibia; order Anura; family Aromobatidae; genus Allobates; species Allobates femoralis. The sequence continues at coordinate 358,189,346 of JARQOC010000006.1, forward strand.
CCTTTGGATCTAGATTGCTTTGGCCTATTTTGCCAGTTGTGATTCGACTTGTAAGGTGACTGGTTGCTCCACTCAGCCAAATAAGGAACGAAAGGGCCAAAAAAGTGGCTGTGGTCTTTTAAAAGAAGGTTGTTTCGGTTTGTGCTGGGGAATAGATGTATTTTTTCCACCAGTCACGTCCAAGATGAGTTTATCTAATCGTTCGCCGAAAAGTCGCCCGCTTTGATAAGGAAGGCTGGTTAAGGACTTTTTTGATGCTGAATCCGCTCACCATTGCCTGAGCCAAAGGGCTCTGCGAATAGTGATCGCGTTAGAAGCTGTGAGGGCAGCACAAGTGGCTGAGTCCAGAGAAGCATGGATTAAGTAATCTATGGCCATAATGATTTGAGATTTCAGATCCACCAGCTCTGTGTCTGAACATTTGAGGGATTTTTGTAAAGTTTCCGCCCAAACTACAATTGCCTTGGCCACCCAGACCGAGGCGAACGAAGGCGATAGAGCCGATCCCGCTGCTTCAAAGGCTGACCGTGCTAAATGCTTGACCTGCCTGTCTGTCAAGTCTTTAGTATAGGACCCATCCGGCAAAGACCATATAGTCTTTGCCGCTAGACGGGAGACTGGGGGGGGGAAATCGACCGGCGTCGAATCTGCCCAATATTTAGTGATGGCTGGGGGAAAGGGGTAACGAGCCTCAATGGGTTTGCGACCCCCACACCTTTTATCCGGTCTTTCCTGTTGTTTGGACAGAATATCCTCGAACTCGGAATGGTCGGCAAAACATTTTTGCTGACATTTCGCTCTCTTAAATGAGCCAGTATAGTCCGTAGTCGTGGTTATAGGGTCATCTATCTTAAGCATTTGGTTAACTGCTGACACCAGGTTATCGACCATGGCCGGAGTCTCAGGGGATTCTAGATAAAAAAAGTTATCCATGTCTGATTCTGAGTCTAGAATTTGAGGTTCAGCCGTAGTAGGGGAGCCCGGTCTCGAATCCCGTGAGGGAAAGGCGTGAGAGCCATGGGAAGCAACGGGTGAGACATTTCTGTGAGGCCTTTTCTTAGTTGCCTCTGTCGTAACTGGACATCACCTGTCATCGACAGTTGTGGGCTGCCAAATAGGGTCCTGTGCCTGTGCACCATTCTGGGAAGACGTGGCAGGGGGACGGTACTGCATAGCCTGGACCAGGGAGTTTGACAGTTTTTCCAAGGATTGCGTGAGGAATAGTGCCCAGTCTGGCGGGCTCGGAGCACTAGTTGCTCCGGCATTGGCGGTGGTCTCCTGGGCTCCTGCGGGGACGCAGGCTTGGCAGTGTAGTGTGACCACTCGGAAGGGCCAGGGAACAGGTGACGCATAATTTAGAGGTTTGCATGTTAAAAAAGATAGTGGCACTCCTGGTAGGATCAACTTAAACCGGTTGTATTGATGTGCTTTAGCAGAGCTGCTGCGGGTGAGGGATTTTTCTGCTATCCCTAAGAGATTTGGATGGCTCTAGAGCCCTGCAGCTTAGGGGTCCACTCTTACCGGAATAGAGGAGATCCATCCTTTAGCAGCCTGTGCCCCAAAGACTGGTACCGACCCGAAAACCACCTTCCAGAAAGCCAGCGGTGTAGAAATGTCCCTCTGCTGTACTGTATACACAGAAAAGAGTGCAGGAGCAGTGTTAACTCACGCAGGATACAGAATACACGGGGGCGGGGCCAGGAGTTGAGGGTCGGATTCACGCTCAATGTTACGTCATATTGCAGGCGTGTGCGGGAACTCCGCACCATGAAAGGGGAGGGCCAAAGCGAGAACCGCAACTAGGTCGAAGCCGAAGCCTAAATTTATCGCCGTGGCCGGGAAGCTGAGGTGAAGAAGTGGATCGGTGGTCAGTGGCGGTCCGGAAGCCTAATGTGTAAGGTGGATTGTTAGGGAGCCCTCCGCCATATAGACACCGGTGTTGAGAGCTACACGGGCATCGAGTGTCAACTCACCCTGGAGGTCTGTCACCGTTTCACAAGATAAAATGACTGCCAGCAGCACTGTGTGTGCAGCACTGCTACCTCACACAGGAGAATATGCTGCTGAGCGAGACCTCAGTGTGACTGGGGGCTGTGCTTTTAATCCTGGGACTCAGGCCCCTTTTATAGGAGGCTGAGGAGGTCTACAGTGACCCACAGGACTGGGATGATGGGTATACGCCAGGTGCAGAGGGGAATATGATGAGGCGACACTCCACGTGCCCTTCTGTTGATGGCTGGGAAATCAGCTCCTTTAAAGAAAACCGTCGCCCTTGATATCCATGAAAAAATAAAAAAATGGCATGTCCCTTATGGTACCTTTACACGCAGCCACAGGAAGGTAGAAAACGCCAGGCATCGGACACAATTGTGCCTGTTGCCATGAAAGCACCTTGAAGTGGCTGCGTGTAATTCAGGTATCTGCAAGACACATGAAGGAAATTCCTGAATTGCACGCAGCCACTTCAAGGTGTTTTCATGGCAACAGGCACAATTGTGTCCGATGCCTGGCGGTTTCTACCTTCCTGTGGCTGCGTGAAAAGGTACCATTAGAGATCCAACGGACTAGAAGGGAATTCGTGGAGGCGACACTCCATGGTCCCGCCTGTTGATGGCTGGGAAAGCAGCCCTCTTAAAGGGGGGCTGTCACCCATCTAAAAACTTCTTCTGTAGAAAATAATAATAAAAAATAATAAAAAGATGTGGGTCTGTAGACTGCATCTGCCTCCTACAGACACTAAGCTTAAACTGGTCAGGGCCTGGCCCAGCCAGGGGGTGTATGCTGTGGGGGAGGAGCCAATCTGTACTGTTTCTTTCAGAATTCACTTAGTGTCAAGCCTCCTGGGGATAGCAGCATAACCCATGGTCCTGTGTCCCCCCAATGAGGCGCAAGAGAAAAGCAGTGGAGTGTGGTCATGTTAGCTGCTGATAAAGCTTACCCAGGACGGAAAGGGGGAAAGTGGGTCACAGGAGGCAGGCTCTTCATTATCAGCAGCGGTATGAGTGTCGCAATGCTGCAGGCCCTGAGGCTGGGAAGAGGCGGTATTGAGGTAACGCAATACGATGTGGGCGCCATTGATGTCAAGGCGGTGATGGGCATTAAAAAATGGCTGCAGAGGCAGCGCACGGGCAGATCAACATCTCGGAGGGCTGTGAGACCTACGCAGCCATTTTCCTGGACTCTATCGTATTCACTGGCCGAACATCAATTTCCTGAATTCCATTGCGTCAGACGTGGCACATGCACAGACTGTTCTAGGCTCTCTGAGATCTCAATTTGCGAGTGCGCTGACTCAGCAGCCATTTTCGATATACTTATCACTGCCCAGACATCAATGGCAAATGTCAGCACAACACCGCCTCCTGCAAGCCTTGGGGCCTGCAGCATTGCCCCAGTCATGCCACTGCTGCTGCTGCTGATAAATAACCTTCCACCTGTGACCCGCTCCACTGCTACCGTGGCCCACCACCACCAGGTCTCACAGCCCTCCGAGATGTTGATCTGCCCGTGCGCTGCCTCTGCAGCCATTTTTTAATGCCCATCACCGCCTTGACATCAATGGCGCCCACATCGTATTGCGTTACCTCAATACCGCCTCCTCCCAGCCTCAGGGCCTGCAGCATTGCGACACTCATGCCGCTGCTGATAATGAAGAGCCTGCCTCCTGTGACCCACTTTCCCCCTTTCCGTCCTGGGTAAGCTTTATCAGCAGCTAACATGACCACACTCCACTGCTTTTCTCTTGCGCCTCATTGGGGGGACACAGGACCATGGGTTATGCTGCTATCCCCAGGAGGCTTGACACTAAGTGAATTCTGAAAGAAACAGTACAGATTGGCTCCTCCCCCACAGCATACACCCCCTGGCTGGGCCAGGCCCTGACCAGTTTAAGCTTAGTGTCTGTAGGAGGCAGATGCAGTCTACAGACCCACATCTTTTTATTATTTTTTATTATTATTTTCTACAGAAGAAGTTTTTAGATGGGTGACAGCCCCCCTTTAAGAGAACTGCTTTCCCAGCCATCAACAGGCGGGACCATGGAGTGTCGCCTCCACGAATTCCCTTCTAGTCCGTTGGATCTCTAATGGTACCTTTTCACGCAGCCACAGGAAGGTAGAAACCGCCAGGCATCGGACACAATAGTGCCTGTTGCCATGAAAACACCTTGAAGTGGCTGCGTGTAATTCAGGAATTTCCTTCATGTGTCTTGCAGATACCTGAATTACACGCAGCCACTTCAAGGTGCTTTCATGGCAACAGGCACAATTGTGTCCGATGCCTGGCGTTTTCTACCTTCCTGTGGCTGCGTGTAAAGGTACCATAAGGGACATGCCATTTTTTTTTTTTTCATGGATATCAAGGGCGACGGTTTTCTTTAAAGGAGCTGATTTCCCAGCCATCAACAGAAGGGCACGTGGAGTGTCGCCTCATCATATTCCCCTCTGCACCTGGCGTATACCCATCATCCCAGTCCTGTGGGTCACTGTAGACCTCCTCAGCCTCCTATAAAAGGGGCCTGAGTCCCAGGATTAAAAGCACAGCCCCCAGTCACACTGAGGTCTCGCTCAGCAGCATATTCTCCTGGGTAGGCTATACCTGGATTATAAAATGCACTGTAGGATTATAAAATGGACCCTCTAAATTTGGGGTGCATATAATCTGTAAAACACGATAATTGGAATGATTTGGGGGTGCCATGTCACATTTGAAGAGTCAGAAAAGCAGAAACCCCCACAAATGACCCTATTTTGCAGACTTTATCTTTCAATTAATTCATCTAGGGTTGCAGTGAGCATATTGATACCAAAGGTGTGTCACTGAATTTTATACCATGGAGCAATGATGAAAGAATAATTAAAACATTTTCACTAAAATGTTGCTTTAGTTCGAGTATTTAATTTTTTTTAACGCTAATAAGAAAAAAATAGACCACACAGTTTGTTGTGTAATTTTTCCTGAATACGGCAATTCCTTCCATGTAAACTACTTTTGGAGAATAGTGCAAAAACCGAGAATTTGGTGGAAGGGTTTGTGGGTGCCATGTCACATTGGCAAAGCCTCTGAGGTGCTAAAACAGTAGAAAACCCCCACAAATGACACTATTTTACAAATTGCACCCTTCAATGAAGTCATCTAAGGGTGCAGTAAGCATATTGACACCACAGGTACAGTGTTGGCCAAAAGTATTGACACCCCTGCAATTCTGTCAGATAATACTCAGTTTCTTCCTGAAAATGATTGCAATCACAAATTATTTGGTATTATTATCTTCATTTAATTTGTCTTCAATGAAAAAGCACAAAAAGAATTGTTCCAAGGCCAAATTGGATATAATTCGACACCAAACCTAAAAAAGGGGGTGGACAAAAGTATTGGCAGTTAGAAAAATCATGTGATGCTTCTCTAATTTGTGTAATTAACAGCACCTGTAATTTACCTGTGGCACCTAACAGGTGTTGGCAATAACTAAATCACACTTGCAACCAGTTGACATGGATTAAAGTTGATTCAACCTCTGTCCTGTGTCCTCGTGTGTACCACATTGAGCATGGAGAAAAGAAAGAAGACCATAGAACTGTCTGAGGACTTGAGAAACCAAATTGTGAGGAAGCATGAGCAATCTGAAGGGTACAAGTCCATCTCCAAAGACCTGAATGTTCCTGTGTCTACCGTGCGCAGTGTCATCAAGAACTTTAAAGCCCATGGCACTGTGGCCAACTTCCCTAGATGTGGACAGAAAAGAAAAATTGACAAGCGATTTCAACGCAAGATTTTGCGAATGGTGGATAAAGAACCTCAACTAACATCCAAACAAGTTCAAGCTGCCCTGCAGTCCGAGGGTACAACAGTGTCAACCCGTACTATCCGTCGGCGTCTGAATGAAAAGGGACTGTATAGTAGGAGACTCAGGAAGACCCCACTTCCTACCCCGAGACATAAAAAAGCCAGGCTGGAGTTTGCCAAAACTTACCTGAGAAAGCCTAAAACGTTTTGGAAGAATATTCTCTCTTTTTGGGCAAAGGCATCAACATAGAGTTTACAGGAGAAAAAATGTGGCATTCAAAGAAAAGAACACGGTCCCTACAGTCAAACATGGCGGAGGTTCCCTGATGTTTTGTTGTTGATTTGCTGCCTCTGGCACTGGACTGCTTGACCGTGTGCATGGCATTATGAAGTCTGAAAACTACCAACAAATTTTGCAGCATAATGTAGCGCCCAGTGTGAGAAAGCTGGGTCTCCCTCAGAGGTCATGGGTCTTCCAGCAGGACAATGACCCAAAACACACTTCAAAAAGCACTAGAAAATGGTTTGAGAGAAAGCACTAGAGACTTCTAAGGTGGCCAGCAATGAGTCCAGACCTGAATCCCATAGAACACCTGTGGAGAGATCTAAAAATGGCAGTTTGGAGAAGGCACCCTTCAAATATCAGGGACTTGGAGCAGTTTGCCAAAGAAGAATGGTCTAAAATTCCAGCAGAGCATTGTAAGAAACTCATTGATGGTTACCGTAAGCGGTTGATTGCAGTTATTTTGGCTTATTTTGTGCAACCAAGTATTAGGCTGAGGGTTCCAATACTTTTGTCTGGCCCATTTTTGGAGTTTTGTGTGAAATGATCAATGTTTTGCTTTTTGCTTCATTCTCTTTTGTGTTTTTTCATTTAAGACAAATTAAATGAAGATAATAATACCAAAGAATTTGTGATTGCAATCATTTTCAGGAAGAAACTGAGTATTATCTGACAGAATTGCAGGGGTGTCACTACTTTTGGCCAACACTGTATGTCACAAAACTTTATACTGTAGGACAGTGAAGAAAAATAATTACATTTTTACCATTAATCTGTTATTTTAGTCCCAGTTTTCTATTTTCACAAGGGGAATTTATAAAGTAAGCCCCATAATGTGTTACACAATTCTTCCAGATTGTGGCAATACTCACACATCTAAGGGTACAGTATTGTTTGAGCATATGGCAGAGCTCGGGAGGGAAGAAGTGCCATATGACTTTTGGAGCACAGATTTTCCTAGAATAGTTTGCAGACTCCATTTTCAGAGCACCTAAGTACCAGAAAAGTAGAAACCCCCTCAAGGTATTCCATTTTGGAAATTAATCTATGCGTGTAGTAATTTTGTCTCTAAAACTCACTCATGGAGTCAAGCGCAGTGAATGTTGCAAAAAAAAAAAAATTCAAATAAGCCCTTGTAGTACCCAGTACATTGTAGTGCGCGTACATTGTGCCCAGCTCGAGCTTCTGGAAACACATAACCCTTAAATTAAGCTGGTTCCCTCACTACAACAACGCCAAACATGTGAATGTTAACTGTGGTGTAAGCACACTGTGGTGCTTTAATGGGAGCTAGGCACTTGAATTAGGGATGGCAGTTTTTGCTCAATTTCTTTTTTTGGGGAAGCCATAGTGCTTATGCACAGCTTTTGTGCTTCCAGTAATGTGGAAACTCCCTGTATTTACGTTGATGAACCTGAGTGGGTACTTGTTTTTAATGGGTTGAGTTGAATGCTATTGGTAACAATTTAGACTAGAGTATAGGGGCCGTCACACGCGTCAATGTCGCGTGCAATATCGCTGCTGCACGTGACGTTGCAGCGATATTGACGCGTGTGACAGGGTGCATCATCCAGCGATAAATCGCTGGTTGATGGTCGCCAGGTTTTCGGACTGGACCGAAAATCTGGTGATGGTCACCCGGTGGACACACAGCATCGCTGCGTGTGACACCGTGAGACGCGCAGTCAGCCAGCTCTCAGCGCCTCTCAGCAAGCGCTGGGCGCTGCCTAGTTACCCACAGTTTACCATGGATACCAGCCTGCAGACATCGTGGAAACGATATTTAAATCATTTCCATGAGTCTGCCTGTGTGACAGCTCACCAGCGATCAGCTGTCAATGTCTCCAGCAATCAGATCGCTGACGACATTGACGTGTGTGACGCCGGCTTATAGAACATTTTGGATCAGTTCACATTTATTCTAGGATCTATGCTGTGCACTTACATTAGGATTTCTATCTACATCTCCGAAATATGTGATTCAGGTGAAACCCTGATGGATCTACTCACTAATGAGGTAGCTGAGTTACTCTGGACTCTATTTGGCCTCTGTTCTTCAGTGTCCTTCTTTTCAAAGGTGCACAAAACTATTGTTGACAGCACTTTTGTGCACATCTAAAAAGACACGTAATATGATAGAAACCGAAATTTGTAGTGTAAACTGAAAGCACCAACAAGTGTGAAGCAAATAGCCAAGACCTAGTGCAAGTGTGCCATTCTTTTGCAATGTTAATTTATTTCTACTACTATTTGCCAATATAGTACGACAGGTTTTCCAAGCATCAAATGTTATCTCTTATATTTTAGTCTACACCTAAGGTCTCACTCAGACGAGCGTGTTTTTGGTCCCCGTGGGCATTGGTCCATGCAAGGACCCATTGTAGCAAATATGCTAGTGCACATAGGCTTTTTTCAACATGAACCGATGGGCTGGATGGTAAAAATTGTTGTATACACAATTCTGGTCCATATGATATGCTTAGTGAACAGGGGAAGTTACTGCAATATGGACAAGCACACGGAACCAAATTAGACTAATCTGTAGAAAAAAATATTGAAAGGCATTCATTCACAATAATTAATAAAAATGTCTTTTACTCGCTAATATATTCCAGATCAATACGAAATGCTTCCATCACTGAGAAATACAGCTAGGAAAAATAATAACAAACATTATCAGTAAACGTCTCTCAAGCTGAAGAGGATATTGCTTTTGAATACTGTAACATTGTTCATAACACTAGGGAAACACCAGTCCCAAATTTTTCCTAAAATAAAAAAATATAAAATCATTTAAGTATTATTTATTCTTATGTTCTATGTATGAAGACTTTTTATAGTAACAAAATAAATACATTACTATGCTGTCTCCTCTCCTTTTTATACATTCTTGATTAAATGTAAATTACAGTAGTATCACATAATCATTAATGCCCCAATTTGTTAAGAAGGGTATTTTGTGTGCCATCTTAATTAAATGGGTTGTCCATGATTGGGGTGTAAGTCTGCAGTCACTATGTGACTGCTGACTTGTGAATGATTACACCAAACAGCTGTCAACATCCTCTGGTGGCGGCGTTGGGAGCAGCAAGTCATGTGAACCAAAGTATACGAATTGCATACTTCTAGCTAGATTGTTGCAGTGAGCAAGGCACTTCTCAGCAGCATGTGACCACAAGTATGCAAATCGCATACTTGTGGTCATGTGCCAGCCTGCTCCCGAAGCTGGTATCGGAAACCTCTGACAGTGCGCACACTGTGCACTGTGAAGGTTCAAAAGTCTGCAGTCACAAAGTGACTACTGCCTTGCGCTCCATACCTGCACAACCCCTTAAAGGGATGACTGAATATGATAGGTTCATGCCTATTAATGAATTTGGCACATTTTTCAAATCCTGCGCTCTGCCACCATAAATATAAACCAATCAATAGTGGGATAAATTATGATACATTTGTCAGATGAGCTTCGAAATCCCCGGCCATGCTCCACCTACTTTTCTAAAACTCTGTCAAATTGGCAATTTTCACCAGAAAAAAAATAGACATTTTTTTGTGGTGAATATTGCTCAATTAACTTATTGCTGGTTTAAAAAAATCTTAGGCTGCGTTCACACATTTGCGTATTTTGCTGCGCTTTTTTACGCGCGCTTTTTGCCGCGTTTTTCGGGCCGCGCAAAAAAGCGCAGCAAAATACGCAGGACCATTCACACACTACGCTTTCTTTCCCCCAGAAAGCGCAGTGATGTCACAGAGAGGAGGAAGAATCCTGCTTCCTCCTCCCCTCTGTGACAGCTGTGGCCGCCCCATTAGACTTCACAGTATTAATACACACTGTGAAGTCTAAATTAAACTAAAGCAAGTGTCTGAAAAATAAAAAACAATGAATACTCACCTTCCGACGCCTTCTCCCGGTCTGCGATCCCCGGTTGTAAGTCAGATCTCGTGTGACAAGACCTGTGGTGATGTCAGAGGGGGGGCGTTCCCCGGGCGGTCCCATCGCTGATTGGCTGCTCGCGGTCATGTGGTATCACATGACCGCGAGTGCCCGGGAACGCCCCCCCTCTGACATCACCACAGGTCTTGTCACACGAGATCTGACTTAGAACCGGGGATCGCAGACCGGGAGAAGGCGTCGGAAGGTGATGTATTCATTGTTTTTTATTTTTCAGACACTTGCTTTAGTTTAATTTAGACTTCACAGTGTGTATTAACACTGTGAAGTCTAATGGGGCGGCCACAGGTGTCACAGAGGGGAGGAGGAAGCTGGATTCTTCCTCCCCTCTGGGAAAATACGCAGAAGTAGCTCCGTAAAGAATTGACATATCAATTCTTTACGGAGCTGCGTTTTCTCCCGGAAAACGCACTGCGTATTTTTACGCAATGTCTGCACTACAAAGTGAATTTCCCATTCACTTTGCTGGCAGACAAAAAGCACATTGCGTATTTTGAAAAGCGCGCGTAAAAAAACGCGGCAAAATACGCAATGTGTGAACGCAGCCTTTTTTAGCAGAAAATGGCAAATGCTTATGTAAATGTTTGAAGTTCTTTTCTGACTATTTTGTCCAGATGATCAACAATTCAGATTAGGAGGGAACTAATAACTCTTTGGGATGGACTGGATCCTTTGTCCTTTCCCATCCCTCATTTGAGTTTGATAGACATTTCTCTTTTTGAACTCTCTACAGTAGCTATGCCTTGGGCCCAAAAAGTCTATAATTCTAAAAGATTGTTTATAAAAAAAAAGAGGTACAACATCTTCGGCTATAACTGAATTACATCCCCTATCATTTTTGACAAAGGATTTCTCCTCTTAGTAGCAACATCACTCTTGAGAAGACGAATTGCCCACTTCTCTTGGCTTCTGTTCATCACATCTTCAAGGTTTAACACACGCTCACTTTGCAATGCTTCATGGGATAAACTTATTGTCATAAAGGTTAACACCAGGTCCTCGAAACATAACAGGCTTTCTTACCCAAGATAACAATACTTCAGAGCCAACAGAAAGCTTATCTATCTGATAAGAAGAGACACAAGTTTATGAAAAAGGGTCAACAATTGGTAGTATGGAATACCACTTGTATGTATTCAAAGTCGAGATTATGTGATCACCTATCTAGATATTATCTACAAAATATTTGCTTAAAAATGCAAATTTATTATTTTAGAGCTGAAAAGTGCCTCTTTAAAGAGGGCTTGAATTTAGTGCCCCATTACAAGTAGCAATCCTAAAAGTCAATATTGACCCTTATAAAGCCTTATTATAAGTCAAAGGATATAAACCAAATTCTAGAGCTAAAATTGTAGCACAATAACAGCTATGGATCAATTACATGTATAACGTGTTCTTTTGGTGGCTGTGTCAGAAAACATACTACATGCATTGTCAAAGAAATATGTATAAGCAATACAAGATACCGTATATAGTCGTGTATAAGCCGACCCGTGTATAAGCCGACCCCCCTACTTTTGCCCCCAAAACCTGGGAAAATCTATTGACTCGTGTATAAGCCGAGGGTGGACCCCAGCACAGGTATACAGCCCCCAGCAGTGTGGTATATAGCAGCCCCAGAGGTATATACAGCAGCCCCAGTGGTAGTATACAGCAGCAGCCCCAGTGGTAGTATACATGCAGCCCCAGTAGTATATACAGCCCCAGTGGTATATACAGCCCCAGTGGTAGTATATGCAGCCCCAGTGGTATATACAGCCCCAGTGGTAGTATATGCAGCCCCAGTGGTAGTATATGCAGCCCCAGTGGTATATACAGCCCCAGTGGTAGTATATGCAGCCCCAGTGGTATATACAGCCCCAGTGGTATATACAGCCCCAGTGGTAGTATATGCAGCCCCAGTGGTAGTATATGCAGCCCCAGTGGTATATACAGCCCCAGTGGTAGTATATGCAGCCCCAGTGGTAGTATATACAGCTCCAGTGGTAGTATATGCAGCCCCAGTGGTATATACAGCCCCAGTGGTATATGCAGCCCCAGTGGTAGTATATGCAGCCCCAGTGGTAGTATATGCAGCCCCAGTGGTATATACAGCCCCAGTGGTAGTATATGCAGCCCCATTGGTAGTATATGCAGCCCCAGTGGTATATACAGCCCCAGTGGTATATACAGCCCCAGTGGTAGTATATGCAGCCCCAGTGGTAGTATATACAGCTCCAGTGGTAGTATATGCAGCCCCAGTGGTATATACAGACCCAGTGGTAGTATATGCAGCCCCAGTGGTAGTATATGCAGCCCCAGTGGTAGTATATGCAGCCCCAGTGGTAGTATATGCAGCCCCAGTGGTATATACAGCCCCAGTGGTAGTATATGCAGCCCCAGTGGTATATACAGCCCCAGTGATATATACAGCCCCAGTGGTAGTATATGCAGCCCCAGTGGTAGTATATGCAGCCCCAGTGGTAGTATATGCAGCCCCAGTGGTAGTATATGCAGCCCCAGTGGTAGTATATGCAGCCCCAGTGGTAGTATATACAGCCCCAGTGGTAGTATATACAGCCCCAGTGGTAGTATATGCAGCCCCAGTGGTAGTAAACAACCCCCCTCCTTATTATGGGTCCCCCAGCAGAAATAAACAGCCCCTCCCTCCTTATCACGTCCCCCCCAGGCTGCGGCAGCTGTGAAAATAACAAACACTTTATACATCACCTTCCGGCGCAGCTCCTCCGGTCCTTCGCTCCTCCGCTCGCCGTCTTCTTCTTCTTTCTTGTGTCGGCTTCTGTGACCGCGCGCAGGAAATGACGTCATCTCCTGCGCCCGGTCACATGACACCGGCACAAGAAGGAAGAAGAAGCCGGCGAGCGGAGGAGCGAAGGACCGGAGGAGCTTATATACCGTATATAAGATATTGCCTGGTCAAAATATATACTGAATTAAAATATAAATGCAACACTTTTGTTTTTGCTCCCATTTTTCATGGGCTGAACTCAAAGATCTAAGAATTTTTCTATGTACACAAAGGCCTTTTTCTTTTCAATTTTTATTCACAGATTTGTCCAAATCTGTTTTTGAGCACTTCTCCTTTGTTGAGATAATCCATACACTTTACAGTTGTGGCATATCAAGATGATAATTAGACAGTATGATCATTGCACAGGTGTGTCTTAGGCTGGCAACAATAAAAGGCCACTATAAAATATTCAGAAAACCAGTCAATTACTGCTGCTAGCACCACTTGCCAGACTGCCATCTGCCCTGTACAGTGTAAAACGGTATTCATCCGTAAAACAAAACCTCTCGTTTGTGCCAGACACCCTAGAATGTGAGTATTTTCCCATTCAAATTGGTTTCAATGACGAAATCCAGGCGGGTGGAGATCTTGATGAAGACGACGTGCATGCAGGTGAGCTTCTCTGAGATGGTTTCTGACAGTTTTTGCAGAAATTCATGGTTATGCAAACCAATTGTTGCAGTAGCTGTCTAGGTGGCTGGTCTCAGACAATCTTGGAGGTGAAAATGATGGATGTTGAGGTCCTGGGCTGACATGTTTACATGTGGTCTGCGGTTGTGAGGCTGGTTTGATGTACTAGGAAATTCTCTGAAACGCCATTGGAGATGGCTAATGGTAGAGAAATGAAAATACAATTCATGGGCAACAGCTCTGGTGAACATTCCTGAAGTCAGGAAGCCAATTGCATACTCTCTCAAAACTTGTGACATCTGTGGTATTGTGCTGTGTAACACAGATTTAGACAAATTTGTTAAGAATATTTGAGAGAAAAAGGCTTTTTGTGTACGTAGAATAAGTCTTTGATGTTTCAATTCAGCAAATGAAAAATCAGAGCAAAAACAAGTGTTGTGTTTATATTTTTGTTTAGTATATTTGAAATGACCCAATATTTGCAAGGAGTTTTATATTAAATAGTTTGACCATAGTGTCATGAGCGACTCCTGTCCTTGGTAAACTTTTTACAGGTCTGGGATCTGAGTTTCACATTGCCTTGTGAAACTGGGTTTTTAAATGTATTTGCTTTCTTTTGTTGCAGCAAGGGTTAAGTATTCTTTCCTTGCTGGCAGTTCCTTCCTTCTCTGTTCCTCCTTTCTCAAGTGCAGACACTTTGTGACCACTCACCTCCATATTAAATAGTCACATGTTCCATCTCCCCATGCTGGGTATAGAATAATTTCTACGCTGACCACCATGGAAGGAGCAAGTCTTTTGATGTTGCTGAAGAGGTGCCACTTACAGGTGTTTTGCTGCAAAGTTGAGTTTGGAATGTATCCTTTTTCTGTTGTCCCTCTTTTTGTCCTTCTTCCCCTGTGTATGATTATTGCAGTGGTAAAGTCTAGTGTACTCTAGTGTACTCACCAGCCTATGCCCTATTCGGGTGAGTGGAGGGATAGCTAGGGGATTAGACATGTGATGGTGGAAGAACCTATAAAGGGACGTTAGGGAGCTCAGGGTACAGAGACAGGTGAGTGTCAGGAGGTGACCTGTCTCCCCGCTCCCTACCATTAGGGCCCTTCTAACCTATCCATCCCCTGTCACACGATCATGTGGTCAGACCTGTTTATCTGTCTCTTCCAGTTCAAAAACAGCTTTATTATGGGCAGTTTTTTTTTCTATTGCAGGAGACTGGTAGTCATATCTGGTCAAATGTCCTTTCATCAACTACTATTCTTCTTTACACTCTGAGGAAGTAGGTACTAACAATTGCAGTAGAACCTATAAAACGTATATTTAGGTAGGTGCCACAGAATCCTGCCCCCAACACATTTTTTTCAAATAAAGATAAAGAGGACAACTTTAATTCATGTCATTCTGTTTAATGATGGATATGATCAGGGGCGTAACTACAATAGGTGAAGGGGTGGCAATCACTCCCGGTCCCTGGAGCCAAGGGGGCCCCAAAAGTCCCTTTGGCCTACAGAAAAAGACTAATGCTATTAAAGGTTTGCAACAATTGGGGTCCCATTGGAGCTTTTGCATCTGAGCCCATAATCTTCAAGTCATGCCACTGGATATGATACATACCAAAAAGGCTACTAATAAAAACTACAGTTTGCACTACAAAAGAACAGCACACAGTTCCTGCAAAGGAAAAATAGTATGTTACATAAACCAAAGTAAAACAAAAAGTTCTGATTGTTTTAAAAGCAGTAAAAACCAGTGGTGTAACTTGAAGCTCATGGATGCTGATGTGAAAGCTCCAGTGGGGCCACCAATTATTATAAATCTTTAACAGCAATAGTGTTTTTCTATCGCCCAAAGGGACTTTTTGGGCCCACCCCCAGGCTTCAGGGCCCAGGTGCAATCGCAACCCCTGCACCTTTTAAGTTATGCCCCTGGTAAAAACCCTTTAGTCTATAAACTTGATTCACCATAATTATCCTGCAGAATCACATAACCAATTAATTTTTATCACATCGTGTAACAACATGAAAATGAAACACAAAAATACAATAGAAGAATTGTGTATTTTTTTACAACCTTAACAAAGTTGTATTTTTTTTGCAATATATTTGTATGTGAACAGAAAACTAAAACAGTTACATTTCTTGAAAGAAGGGGAAGACAAAATCAATGTGCAAAAAGCAAAACTATCAGATGGGAGGGCGGTAACTTTAACTTTGCCCGATTTTTGACAATATGCCTGTCCAATGTGGTTGCTTGTCAACATGGTAATATATTAGCCATAACTGGGTAAGCATTCTGCTGCTTTGGCTTGCTGCAGGCTACATAGAATAGTGATTGGAAAATTTGTTCATTGATGATGGCTGACGTCCCTCTTTTCTCAACTGTGTTTCCCTCTATACAGAAACCAAGAGGTTACTTTAATTGTAAAACACGTAACATGGCCTACACACATTTCTGTGGATGCCTAAAGGCCCAGTTACATACACAGTGTAGTTGCAGTGAAATCATGGACACATTGTTCCATTTTGTGGCCATGTACAAATGTAACAATGTGTCCATGATTTCACTGCAACCAGAGATCTGCGAACAATCTCTGCACAATTATCTGTGTGTGTAACTGGGCCTTTAAGGTACACATCGAGCAAACTACTCAGGAACTTTGCAAGAGGATACAGCAACACCTATATCCAATATAGGGACTGCCAGAAAGAACATGGAAAAGAAGGAGAATAGCATATTGTCAGGTGCCTCTCATTTCCTGATAGCACATGACTGTCGTTTACACAACATAAAATGGGGTTGGAATTAATCAATACTAATATTAGAGGTGGTAGTAAGAAAACTGAACTTTTGAGATGCGAATCATTATGGATTTATAAATTGGACAGCCTGATTCATAATGGCATAAATCAGGAACTTCTTTTTACAGGGTTTCAGAAATAGGGAACCTTGGCTTGTATTGAGTTCATCTGATCTCATTTACATCTTATGCTATTTACCTATTTTGCTATATGACTCGAAATGTTTTGAGTTGATGCTTTACTATTACCTTTATATCATCATTTGATGACTCATTTTCTCATTTTTTATGAGAATCCTATACTAATTGTCTTTATTATGTTCTGCACCAACATTTGTCTAAACTTTAGACTCTGATGGTACCTTTACACGCCGCTACGGAAGGTTGGAAACAACCGGGTGTCTCACGTGCATGAGCACGTTCCAACGGTTGCAAACTGTACCCGATACCGCCTTTACACGCCGATACAAAGTGCTCTACAGAAGGTTTAATCTATCTCTGGATGCACCGCCGGGTGCCACAAGTTACCTTCTGTAGAGCACCGTCCTTCATTTACACGCCGTTACAGAAGGTGATATGGGAGGACCTGGGGCAGCAGGGACAACACATAGGCGTGCCAGAGTTGTGGATTACGAGACGCTCGTACGGTGATTGGACAATGCAATAGCATCATGATTGGCCAGCCAGCGCAGGAAGGCTGGCTAATACATGATGTTATTGCAATTGTGTAGTGTGACTGGTCAGCTCCTTAAATATGCCGCCCTATGCAGCGACAACCAATTGTAACGCAGGAGCTTCCACCAATGATCGCTAAAGGGGGGCGGTTTCCCGGAGGCTGTGTCACGCCCCAGGGAGTTAACTAGGTGATGAAAAAACTTTCCTGTACTTCATTTAGACACCGCTACCATCGGGTTGAAACCAACCTGTTTTAGAGCACTGCTCTGAAACAGGTGTCAACAGTGACGGGTGGCAACAACCTAGTTTACACGCCGCTACCTCGGGTTGTTTTGACGGTGCAAGATACATTTGTCTCCGACACCCGGTTGTTTCCAACCTTCCGTAGCGGCGTGTAAAGGTACCATAAGGGTAGGGACACACTTCAGTTCCTGATCAGTTTTCCTGATCAGTGTTCATCAGTTTGTGTGCCAAAACCAGGAGTGACTCCAAAACCCACCACAGGTGTCAATCTTTCAATTATACTTTTTCTCTGCAAGGTTCACTCATGGTTTTGGCACACAAACTGATGAACACTGATCAGGAAAACTGATCAGGAACTGAAGTGTGTCCCTACCCTAAGGGCCGCTTTACATACACCAACGTCTGTGACCAACTTCTGAACAGATCTCTGGTTGCAGTGAAATCATGGACACATTGCTCCATTTTGTACACAGCCACAAAATGGAACAATGTGTCCATGATTTCACTGCAACCAGAGATCTGTTCAGAAGTTGGTCACCTAAGTTGGTGTGTGTAAAGCGGCCCTAAGGGTACCTTTACACGTCACAAAATTGCATGCAATTTCACTTGCAACTTACTGGTTGCAGTGAAATCATGGACACATTGTTCTATTTTGTTGCTGTGCACAAATGGAAGAATGTGTCCATGATTTCACTGCAACCAGTAAGTTGCAAGTGAAATTGCATGCAATGTTGCGACGTGTAAAAGTACCCTAAAGCTTATTTAACTAACTTATTCTTGTTCCTTGATTTTTTTTTTTTGGATTAAGGAAAGGGCTCTGGCTGGGCCATTCCAAAACTTTGACCTTCTTCTAGTGAAGCCATTCTTTTTTTTATTTAGAGTTATGCATAGGCCCTTTTTCACGATGAAAGGTAAATTATTTTTATCTTCAGCTTATTAGTAGAGGCCTGAAGGTATTGATGCAAAAATGACTGATATTTGGACCATTCATAATGTCTCCCCCATCTTGATTAAAGCATTAGTTCCAGCTGCCAAAAAATAGCCCCAAAGCATAATGCTATCTCTAGCATGCTTCATTAGGGGGTACGTTGTTTTTTTGGTAATGTGCAGTCATTTGGTTTGCACCAAACATACCTTTTTCAATTATGGCCAAAAACGTTCCAACTTTGTTTCTTCAGACCATACTAGAGATTCCCACATGCTTTTGGCAGACAGGTGGAAAAAGTTCTGAGATTATTCTTTTTATTATGATTATTTTTACATTTCAAAAACATAGCATTTTAAAAGTGGTGTGTATACCTTTTATATCCACTGTACAGTAGGTCAAGGATAGATGATAGCACCTGTCTTTTGCAGCCCACTTACCTTTGCATCACTTCAACATAGGTAATGTGAGATATTGATGGACAAAATTCATAGCAAAGTAGATCACATATTCCATTGACATTGGTAAAAGCATATTTACTTTTATGACTTGCAGAAATAGTTGTTGGTACCTGGGCACTATATGGGGGCTGTTTATCTCTCCTTGCGCCATATATGTATATAATATACCTTTTATATTAGACATTTTTGACATATTTAATCTTATTTCGTTTCGGTGTTTTGGTAACTCCTTTATTTTCTTTGATTTGTTGTTATATATATTACTTGTTTCTTTTTCTGACTAGTAGCTACCGTGTTTCCCCGAAAGTAGGGCGCCCCCGAAAGTAAGGCATGGTGCCGGTTTTAGGGGGGTCGAGTAATGTAAGGCATACCCCGAAGTAAGACACTGTCCTTACTTTCGGGGAAACACGGTATATACAACAGCAGCCCCAATTGTGTATACAGCTGCAGCCACTCCCCATGAGTATACAGGCGCTCCCCCCCCCTTGCTGCCGCCACCCGCCAACCTGTAAAGTAAAATATCATTCTACTTATCCCCGCCGGTGTCCCGCTGCTGTCCCGCCACCATCACGCTCTTCCGTCTTCATCCGGCTTTATCCAACTTCCTTTTCCGGCGCACAGACTGACGTCATTGTCTGTGCACCGGAGATGGAAGACAGATGAAGGCGAAGGAGCGTGATAGAGGCGGGACAGCAGCGGGACACCGGCGGGAATAAGTAGAATGATATTTTACTTTACAGGTTGGCGGCAGCAAAGGGGGGGGCGCCTGTATACTCATGGGGGTGGGGGGGGCTGCAGCTGTATACACCACTGGGGGCTGCAGCTGTATACACCACTGGGGGCTGCAGCTGTATACACCACTGGGGGCTGCTGCTGTATACACCACTGGGGGCTGCAGCTGTATACACCACTGGGGGCTGCAGCTGTATACACCACTGGGGGCTGCAGCTGTATACATCACTGGGCGCTGCAGCTGTATACACCACTGGGGCTGCTGTAACACTGCTGGGGCCTGTATATACCACTGGGGAGGTTGCTGTATACCACACTGCTGGGGGCTGTATTTTATGGTTAAAACAAAAATCGACATTTATTTTCCCAATATAAGACATACCCCGAAAGTAAGACATAGTGGGACTTTTTGGGGTAAAAAAAATGTAAGACAGTGTCTTATTTTCGGGGAAACACGGTAGTTATATTTGTTTTGGTTTTATTTTGTTTTGCCAAGATCATATATTATTTTATAATAGATGATAACTTAATCTAAAGATAGTACTGTTTAATAAAATTATTATCTTGGGACTGCTATTAATATTTATACTCTTCAGACAATTTTGTTTTTTTTTGTATTCCTAACTTGTTTTAATTGTTACTCAAATGTGACACTTAACCCCATATACTGTATTTATATTCTATTTGATCTGATTTTCTTATCTTGAAAACTTTAATAAACATTATTTGAATCAGAATGCTTGTTTGTCCTCTTCATGTGGCTGTAGAAATCCTCTTCTTGTCTGACACTTTTAGTGCTACTTCTAGGACAAACATGCTGAATCCTTCTTAAAAGGTACATCAAGTCTGTCTTTCCCGATTTCCCAGCAACCCCTGCCGCCAAACTCTCCTTACCTGAGCAATGAGGATCTGATATTGTTTCAATTGCAAAGGTGTTTTTTTTTTTAGCTCTCTTCCGGTTACTTCCTTACCTCACTAATTTAACTATTTCCATTCTGCCCTGTTTCAAATCTGGCCTCTTGGGTCATCTGTCTACACTAGGGTGACCACAAAAAAATGATGTCGGAATTTTGTCCGTCTGGACCCCACAAAACGATTCCCCTTTCCAGATATTGAGATAGCCAAAATTTGAGCTCGATCAAACGACATTAACCCGTGCCGCTCGTCGCTCAAAGTTTGAAAAGAATTAAGGTCAGTGTACAAACTGGGTAATAATAATAATTTTATTTGTATAGTGTCAACATATTCCACAGCGCTTTACAATTCATTGTCCACATGTACAGACAATATGAGACATTACAAAGTAACAAAAAATTCAGCCGATACCAGGAAGAGTATTGGCCCTGATCGCAACCTTACAAACTATGAGAAAAAAGGGAAATGTTAAAAAGTGCCATCATATATGGTCCAGTCATCAATATAATAAATATGGGATTCAAATAATGTTGCATGAATTGATCACCAGCCAGGATCTGTGCAAGTACAGATAAAGTGCTATTAAGTACATAGGGGGTGTAGACTAGAGTGACCGGATATCATAGGGGGGGGGAAAATGTCGGAATCTTGTTAGTCTGGACCCCACAAAACGATTAAATCGGTCAAAGAATGTAAACGTTTCTTTGGTAAGTGACCGATTCAATATAAAAACAGATTTCCTAAGACAAAATCCAAACACCTGGCCTCAAAATAATGACTTCCAAGAAGGATTGAAAATTGTCAAAACATTAAAAGTAGTTAATGATATGGCTGAGTGTGGTGTTAAATTAATAACCGACTTTAACGACCTTCTGACAAAAGATGAAGAACAAAAGCAATATGTCCTGCAAGTTGTAAGCAAATGCCGAGCATTATATTCTGACGTTTCAAAAACTACTTTAACAAAAGCTCTAGAATACATTAGATAACTATGTAAAATTATCAACTCATGTAGGTACTATGTCTGTATCTTTTCTGTGTCTGTTTTGTATGTATTATATACCTCATTTTTATATTTTAAAATAAAAAATGTCATGAGACTTATCAGTATTACTTGTTTTTTTATTTTCTACTTTAAACTCAAAAATATACCAAAAAAACCAAAATGTATCACTTACCCGTATATACTTGTGTATAAGCCGACCCGTGTATAAGCCGACCCCCCTACTTTTGCCCCCAAAACCAGGGAAAACCTATTGACTCGTGTATAAGCCGAGGGTGGAACCCCATCACAGGTATACAGCCTCCAGCAGTGGTATATACAGCAGCCTCCACAGTGGTAGTATACAGCAGCAGCCCCAGTGGTATATACAGCAGCAGCCCCAGTGGTAGTATACAGCAGCCCCAGAGGTATATACAGCAGCCCCAGTGGTAGTATACAGCAGCAGCCCCAGTGGTACATACAGCAGCAGCCCCAGTGGTATATACAGCAGCATCCCCAGTGGTAGTATACAGCAGCCCCAGTGGTAGTATACAGCAGCCCCAGAGGTATATACATCAGCCCAGTGTATATACAGCAGCCCCAGTGGTAGTATACAGCAGCCCCAAGTGTATACAG
This sequence comes from Allobates femoralis, assembly GCA_033576535.1. NCBI lineage: Eukaryota > Metazoa > Chordata > Amphibia > Anura > Aromobatidae > Allobates > Allobates femoralis. Next base: position 358,211,152 of record JARQOC010000006.1, read on the forward strand.
CAGCCCCAGAGGTGTATACAGCAGCCCAGTGGTAGTATACAGCAGCCCCAGAGGTAGTATACAGCAGCCCCAGAGGTAGTATACAGCAGCCCCAGAGGTAGTATACAGCAGCCCCAGGTATACAGCGCAGCCCAAGGTATATACAGCAGCCCCAGGTATATACAGCAGCCCAGTGGTAGTATACAGCAGCCCCAGTGGTAGTATACAGCAGCCCCAGAGGTAGTATACAGCAGCAGCCCCAGAGGTAGTATACAGCAGCAGCCCCAGAGGTAGTATACAGCAGCAGCCCCAGAGGTATATACAGCAGCAGCCCCAGAGGTAGTATACAGCAGCCCCAGAGGTATATACAGCAGCCCAGAGGTGTATACAGCAGCTCCAGTGGTAGTATACAGCAGCCCCAGAGGTAGTATACAGCAGCCCCAGAGGTAGTATACAGCAGCCCCAGAGGTAGTATACAGCAGCCCCAGAGGTATATACAGCAGCCCCAGTGGTATATACAGCAGCAGCCCCAGAGGTATATACAGCAGCCCCAGAGGTATATACAGCATCCCCAGTGGTAGTATACAGCATCCCCAGTGGTAGTATACAGCAGCCCCAGTGGTAGTATACAGCAGCCCCAGAGGTAGTATACAGCAGCCCCAGAGGTAGTATACAGCAGCAGCCCCAGAGGTAGTATACAGCAGCAGCCCCAGAGGTAGTATACAGCAGCAGCCCCAGAGGTAGTATACAGCAGCAGCCCAGAGGTAGTATACAGCAGCAGCCCCAGAGGTATATACAGCAGCCCCAGAGGTATATACAGCAGCCCCAGTGGTAGTATACAGCAGCCCCAGAGGTAGTATACAGCAGCCCCAGAGGTATATACAGCAGCCCCAGTGGTAGTATACAGCAGCCCCAGTGGTAGTATAAAGTAGCCCTAGAGGTAGTATACAGCAGCCCCAGAGGAATATACAGCAGCCCCCCCCCCCATATCAGTATACAGGGCCCCCCCACCCTTGTGCAGCAATCCTGAAAAAGAAAACATTATCATACTTATCGCTGCCACTGTCCCGCCGCCGCCGTCATCGCGCTCCTCCATCTTCATCCAGCGTCTTCCGGCTTCCTCTTCTGGCGCGCAGACAATGTCATCATTGCCTGCGCCCACCGGAGGAAGCCGGAAGAAGACGGATGAAGCCGGAGGAGCGCGATGACGGCGGCGGCGGGACAGCGGCAGCGATAAGTATGATAATGTTTTCCTTTTCAGGATTGCTGCACAAGGGTGGGGGGGCCCTGTATACTGATATGGGGGGGGCTGCTGTATAAATGTATACACTGTATAAGCCGAGGGGGGGGACTTTTCAGCCCAATTTTTGGGCTGAAAAACTCGGCTTATACGCGAGTATATACGATAATAACAAAATATATGAAGTATGCTCCTAGTGGTACCAGGTAACGTTCTTGGGGCTAAAACCTGTTGTAACTCAGTTTGACTTAAAATAACAATTATGTATAAAATATAAATTTTGAAGAACAACATTAGCTTTCTTTTGAGATATTAAGCGTCTTTTTATTATTTACTGTTCTGGAGTTATGGCTCCATATGTCAGCTTTTTGGCCAAAAATTTGGATTTTTTCAAACTTTGAGCAACGAGCGGCACGGGTTAACGTCGTTTGATCGAGCTCAAATTTTGGCTATCTCAGTATCTGGAAAGGGGAATCGTTTTGTGGGGTCCAGACTAACAAGATTCCGACATTTTTTCCCTCCCCTATGAGATCCGGTCACTCTAGTCTACACCCCCTATGTACTTAATAGCACTTTATCTGTACTTGCACAGATCCTGACTGGTGATCAATTCATGCAACATTATTTGAATCCCATATTTATTATATTGATGATGGACCATATATGATGGCACTTTTTAACATTTCCCTATTTCCTAATAGATTGTAAGCTTGCGATCAGGGCCCCTACTCTTCCTGGTATCGGCTGAATTTTTTGTTACTCTGTAATGCCTCATATTGTCTGTACATGTCCCCTCTGAATTGTAAAGCGCTGTGGAATATGTTGACACTATACAAATAAAATTATTATTATTACCCAGTTTGTACACTGACCTTAATTCTGGTCTGCCACCTTCTCTGACCTTATTCTTAGTTTTCTATACTGATAAAACTGTCTGCCTTTACCCATAAACTTCCCAAATCTCATCTTGACTCTAAAGCTACATTCACACAATGGTTTTGCTGAGTTTTTTGAGTATCCATTTTTTTTGCAGTGATTTACAGTAGCCCTAGAGCAGTGTTTCCCAACTCCAGTCCTCAAGGCACACCAACAGGTCATGTTTTCAGGATTTCCTTAGGATTGCACAGGTGTTAGTTTAATCACTTGCACAGGGGATAATTCCATCATCTGTCTAATGATAAGGAAATCCTGAAAACATGACCTGTTGGTGTGCCTTGAGGACTGGAGTTGGGAAACACTGCCCTAGAGCATCCCATCAAAGCCAATGGGTTTTCAGATTTGTCATTCAGGCACAATGTTTTGTGTCTCAAAAGTGGATCCTCACAAAGAATGAGCATGTCAATTTATGGGCGTTTTTCTATTGCGCATTTCCCATAGAGAACTAATGTAAATGGAGAAAAAAAGCAGCACCTAAAAAAAGCAGCAAAAACGATCATGATGTGAATAGGTGATCCATTTTTTGGAAAAGCTGATCTGTTTTTGCAACAGAAAAAACGATCCTCAAAAAATGGATCAGAAACAATTGTGAATGTAGTCTGATGTAGTCAAACATTGTCCGATGCTCCAAGCCCCCCTCTCTGTACTGTATGTAACATGTACCCTGCAATAAAGAAGATTCTACTTCAACCCCGGTAGGTGCCGCTTTTTTCTTATCTATTGGACTTTTAAATGGACCTGAAATAAAGTCAGTTTGATATTTTAAAGAAGATTGGAATATTTGGACCATTTTTTTTAACCCCCTCCCGACCTATGACGTTGTGGGATGTCATAGAAGTCGGTGACGGGGGTATGACCTGGGAGCCAATGGCGCCGGTTGCACTGTGCTGGGCTCCTGCCTTCACCCTGAGAACTAGCGGCATAGAAGGGTCGCCCTGTTTTGTGGTTTTCTCTATGCCGCAAGCAAGTGTGGAGAGCCTGCCAGGCTGACAGACTTCTTCACTGCAGAGAAGCCACCCGCAGTGGATCCAGACATGGCCCCGGCCCCTCCTCTCTTCCCTGCACTTCTTCCTCACCTCGCAGTCGCACCACACGCAGCCCACAGCCCTGAAGGGAGCACGGCTGGGGAGAGAGAGATCAGCTTGCCACACAGAGCTTCATCACAGGAATGATAAATTCCCTCCACAGATCACTGAAGGACGACTTCAGAGGTATGCTAAGGGAGCTGAGAGAGGATTTGGCAGCCCTGGGGGAGAGGACCCATCATATAGAGGAAAAGATGGCAGAGTATGCCAGTGATCATAATGAGCTCACTGAGGACTACTCCTCCATGGATACAACTAAGCTCCGCTTAAAGGTGTGGGATCTTGAAGACAAATCCTGTGCAAACAACTTGAGACTTAGAGGGTTTGCTGAGGGGGGAGAGGGGGAGGATCTGCGTGCTATAATCCTATCATTTCTACAAGTGATTCTGCCTGACTTTCCCCCTGCTGAACTTTCCTTTGAGGCGTATCGCATACCCAAACCATCACACATTAACAGATCCTTGCCCAGAGATGTGCTGGTGTCCTTTTCCACTCTGAAAACCAGAGATGCGTCATGCAGGCCACACGCAAATTATCCAAGCTCCCGACCCTTATTCGGCACTCTCGGTCTTCCCTGACCTCTCGCCCGGGACATTGGCGTGCAGGAGAGAATTTGCCTCCCACTACAAGGTCCTGAGGGACAGGGGCATTGCCTACACATGGGGCACATCTGTGAGGGTCAGATTCAGGTACAAAGGAGCCACCCAGATTTTTCAATCTCCTAGCCAGCTGGGAAAGGTCCTCAAAAGCTGGAACCTCATCCCTGATTTACAAGAGTCTTCTCCCCAGGCTAACCCTAAGGCTAAAAGCTTCGTCTCGTCCACCGAGAGGAAAAGGGTTGGCTGAACACAGGACCCTCACGGCTGTCTCGGGATGAGGCCGGGACCTCCATTCGGGGTTCTTTTCTTTTTTTTTTGATCCCCCTCTCCTTGAGAGGTTCTGCCCAGCTCATGTGACCCTCTATCCATCATCCACCCCCGGCCCAGCTTCCCGATGCACTGTTTACATGCTTATTACCTGTTGTATGTTCATCTTCTTTCTCTTTCTCCCTTTAGCTCTCACTCTCACCCCCACCTCCCCTTGCCCTATCTTTTCCCTTTAAGGCCGCACTACTTTATTATGTTTTTCCGATGCTCACAGTTCTTTGGTAAAATAATACTTTATGAAGGTGATTTCATTTAATGTAAGGGGTTTGAATTCTCCGGTCAAGTGCTCTCTTTTCTGGAGCGATATGAGTAAAATGCAGGCTGACGTAATATGCGTGCAGGAGACCTATCTTCTCCAGGCGGACAATCACAGACTCTCGTATAGACTGCATCCCCACGCATTCTTTGCCAATTCTACAAATTCTTTTGCATTTTTATTAAACATTCCACTGTGTTTCAGCTGCTGGATGTGATATCCGATCCAGCGGGTAGATATATCATATTGATGTGCTCATTCTTGGGGGTTCCAATTACATTGGTCACACTCTATGCTCCAATCGAGGGGCAGTTGCAGTTTCTCTGTCCACTTATGAGTAAGGTGTCGGAGATGACGCACGGGCAAAAAATTATATGCTGTGATTTTAATATTGTCTCTAATCGCGCCCTAGACTGCGCCCCTGGGGCGCTGGGGAGGGGCAGGGAGTTTGGTCCCACTTGTCGTGAGCTTCGCCTAAACGATGTGTGGCGATATTTCCACACAACTGAAAGAGACTACTCTTTCTTTTCGCACAGGCATAGGACATATTCTAGGCTGAATTATTTCCTAGTTGATGATAAATCTCTGATGGCCTGTGCCTGTGCGGAAGTGGGTCTGATAACGTGGTCCGACCATGCCCCGGTCTCCCTTGAGGTGGACCTGAGTGCCTGTCTTTCCCCCCCCTGGCGTCTGGAGACTGAATCAGGGCCTTTTGTCTGATAAACATATCGAGGAGGAGGTGGAGTCCCGCCTCTTTGAATTTCTCCGCCTCAATGATAACGGACTTGTGTCTGACGAGATTCTATTGGCCTCCCACAAGGCGTATGTCAGAGGGGTTTTCCTACAAAAGGCCTCGCAGCTCAAAAAAGCCTGAGACAGGGAGAGAGCGGACCTGCTCCTCCGCCTTCAACAACTGGAAGACGAGAACAAAAGGAACCCGACTCCGGCCATATCTTCCTTGTTGATAGCAGCTAGAACCCGCCTGCGCTCCTTTCTTCTCCTCCACCATGAACAACTTCTCCGTATATCAAAAAACAAATTTTACGAATTTGTGGACAGAGCCGGGGCACTCCTAGCCGGCAGGATAAATAGACGGGAAGCTAAGGGCACGATTGAAAAAATGATTGATAATTCGGGACGCACGGTACGGAACCCGACGGATATTGCAGCAACATTTGAGCAATTTTACTCTAAACTTTATAATCTGGGGGAGGACCCTGATACTCCCCAACCCACTCCCGACCTCATTGGGAAATTCCTGGGGGAGCTGAGTCTGCCCACAGTCTCGGAACATGAGCTGGAGAGATTCAACAGGCCTGGATCCAACAGTGACCATGACCACACTAAAAGACTCCTGAGAATGAAAGAGCAGAAAACCCCAATCCTACCTCCGGATGCTGGAAACAAAGCTCCTCACCCAGTATCAGACCATCAGAGGAGGAGACCACCACGGAGGGGACCACCGAGCCCACACAGGCACATGCAGCCAATATCAGACCATCAGAGGTGGAGACCTCCACAGTGGGGACCATCAAGCCCATACAGACACATGCAGCCAAAACCAGACCATCAGAGATGGAGACCTCCACAGAGGGGACCACCAAGCCCATACAGACACATGCAGAGCAGAGATAGGGATGAGTTAAAGACCCTGGTCAGTGAACTGTATGAGAGACTAATGTGACTGGATGGAACCAGGCACCTCTACAAATCAGAAAGAACTCCAGTGCGTCCCACACAGCCGTACTCATTACAAGGTATACACACAAGATACACAGAACAATGTCTTCACTTACAATCAGCAGCTGGAATATTCAGGGTCTCAACGCCTCGACCTTTGGATGTAAAACAAAGGACCCTGATTTTATACAAAGACTGAAAAATATAGACATTCAGATCCTCCTGGAAACATGGACCAGGGCCGAAAACGAATCCCCAGTGCCTATTGGATACAAGGAATTCTCGGTCCATGCCCAGAAAAATAAAAACATCAAACAGGGCCGGGGCTCAGGAGGAATACTGATCTGGTATAAAGAGGAGCTCCACCAGTACATCAAACCGGTGAAGAGAGGAGGCAGCCACATATGGATCAGAATCAGCAGCTCCATCCTCACCTCTCAGTCTGATGTCTACCTCTGCGCCACCTATATACCACCGCCAGAGTCCCCCTACTTCAATCCAGACTGTTTCGAGATCCTACAAGGAGAAGCCGCCCATTATCAGGCCCTGGGCAAAGTTCTCATCTTTGGAGACCTCAATGCAAGAACTGGGAGAGAGAGAGACTTCCTGACCACAGATGGAAACATCTACATACTTGGAGCAGAGAATGACGGCCAAGACTCTGTACACACAGAGAGAAACAGCTATGACAGTACAGTCAACAAAAGTGGCAGAAAGCTCCTGAACGTATGTAGAAGTTTAGGACTTCATATCCTTAATGGACGAAGCAAGGGTGACTCCCTAGGAAGGTATACACTAAACTCCCATGTAGGGAGGAGTGTTGTAGATTACGCCATTACAGATATGAACCTGGCGGATGTCAGCGCCTTCATAGTCACCCCACAAACGCACCTGTCAGACCACAGCCAACTTCTTCTGTACATGAAATCTACAGAGAAACCATCCACTCAGAAGCCACAGCAGAGCGGACTCTTCAGCCGGCCTCCATCCTATAAATGGTCCAAAATGTCTGCACTAAAGTATAAAGAGGCTTCCAGCAGCCCTGAAATACAGTGGAGGCTCCACCACTTCTACAACTACGAGTACAAGCCGAATCCAGACGGAGTGAGCCAAGCCGCAAAGGACCTCAACAATATATTCTATGCAATGGCCAGACTGTCCGACCTTAAAAAAGTCAACTACAAGAGACCTAAAGAAACACAGGTCAATGGTTGGTTTGACAGAGAATGTAAAGCCGTACGGAAGACCCTGAGAACAGCCTCCAACAAGAAACACAGAGACCCCAACCACCCGGGTCTGAGGGAAGCCTATGACACCATACAAAGGCAATACAAAACCATCCTCAGGAGGAAGAAGCAGAGTTACATCTCTACCAAGCTTAACCAACTCCAAGATGCCCTCCAAGACAACTCCTTCTGGGAACTATGGAACCACATGGGCACAAAAAAGAAAAACAACACCTATATCCAAAATGGCAACATCTGGCTCCAGTACTTCAGAGACCTCTATAAAGATATCCCAAAGGAAGAACTAAGCCAAGAACAGGAAAACATAATGGCAAAGCTAAAAGCAATGGAGGAAAAAATCAAAAACTTCCAAAACCCGGTGGATACACCTATAACACTACAGGAAGTAGCCGATAGGATCTCTTCCATAAGGTGTAGAAAAGCCGGTGGCCTGGATGGGATCCTACCAGAAATGCTGAAGCACAGCCCACCAGAAATACAGGCTGCAATGGTCAAACTGTTCAATATTGTGCTGAGGGCCGGCTACTTCCCCCGTACCTGGAACCAAGGCCTCATTACACCCATCCACAAGAGTGGGGACAGGTATGACCCAGCCAACTACCGGGGGATATGTGTCAGCAGCAACCTGGGAAAACTGTTCAACAGCATCCTGAACAAGAGGATCCTCACCTTCCTCGCCGAGCACAACGTCCTCAGCAAGAGCCAAGCAGGGTTCATGCCGAACCACCGCACCACTGACCACATCTACACCCTGCACAGCCTCATTCAGAGACACATCCACAATACAAAGAATGGGAAGATATACGCCTGCTTTGTGGACTTTAAAAAGGCCTTTGATTCGGTGTGGCACCCGGGCTTATTCCTGAAACTGCTGGAGAGCGGAATAGGAGGAAAGACCTACGATGTCATCAAAAGCTCCTACACCGAGAACCTCTGCAGTGTGAGTGTGAACGGCAAAAGAACGGATTATTTCCAACAGAGCCGTGGAGTCAGACAAGGCTGCAGCCTAAGTCCAACGCTCTTTAATATCTATATCAATGAGCTGGCTACCGCCCTGGAATCCTCCACCGCACCGGGTCTCACCCTCCATGACGCTCAGGTGAAATTCTTGCTGTACGCAGATGCCAGGACACAGTACCTCGAGGTCCGCGCTGCCACTTCAGAAAGGAACAAAAGAAGCCAGTACAAGAGAATGTCTGGATCAACGATTCTTCTTTATTGTCCTACGCGTTTCAGAGTCATCTCCCAACTCCTTCATCAGGGAATGTCATGATCACAATGAACTTCCACATATTTATAGCGGTAAAGTGCACAGTCATTCAATTAATGACGTCACATAGAGGGCGGAACTCCAGTGACGTCACTACATTTTGACAACAGAGAAACGTAGTGAAAGATAACAATGGACATTAATGACTAGCAAGAATTAATACAAAGTGCAATGTATAGTCTCCCAAAAACACATCATAAAATGATTTTTCAAGTTTAAATTAGAAAAAATAAAAAGAAAAATACTAATTGGTTTTAGGAATAGAACTCAAAAAATATAGAGCTCAAAAGGTATATAGTGAGAAGTGACATTTCTCCATTAGTGGGATAATCAATGTGAGCCACATGTATTGGTAAGAACAGAAGTGAATAAGAAGGAAGTAGAGGACACCATAGTGAAAGTTGAAAAAATGAAAATGAAAAAAAAGGGGGGGAGGGGGGTTGGGGGGTTGATATATCATTAAAGACAAATTTGGTGTGTTTTAAGAATATTGTGATAAAAAATGCGGATAAAGGAGGAGGAATTGTGATACAAAATTATGACGATTATGTAAATGAGGCCTGGAGACTTTTATCAGATTCATTGTACTATGAAAAAATTAATCATGACCCATTTCCAGATCTAACCATCCAGTACAATACTTTCATCAAGACAGCCTATGATAATAATATAATTAATAAAGCAGAAAAGAAATTTCTCCATAGCAAACATCCGAAAACCCCATTTATGTATCACCTTCCCAAAATTCATAAGGACATAAAGAACCCCCCGGGTAGACCAATCATTTCTGGGATTGATTCCTTAACTTCTAACCTAGCTCATTACATTGACATAATTTTACAATATCATGTATTCTCTTTAGATAGCTTTTTGCGTGATTCTACAGAATTGATTAATGTTTTAAAAGGTATAACCTGGAGAGAAGAGTACTGCTTTTTATCACTTGATGTTGCTTCTTTATACACGAACATTGAGCATTTTATTGGTTTGGAATGTGTTAAATCCTTTTTGGATGTTGACAACAGGATCCCCCCATTTCAGAAGAATTTCATTTTGGAAGGTTTACATTGCTAGTCATTAATGTCCATTGTTATCTTTCACTACGTTTCTCTGTTGTCAAAATGTAGTGACGTCACTGGAGTTCCGCCCTCTATGTGACGTCATTAATTGAATGACTGTGCACTTTACCGCTATAAATATGTGGAAGTTCATTGTGATCATGACATTCCCTGATGAAGGAGTTGGGAGATGACTCTGAAACGCGTAGGACAATAAAGAAGAATCGTTGATCCAGACATTCTCTTGTACTGGCTTCTTTTGTTCCTTTCTGAAGTGGCAGCGCGGACCTCGAGGTACTGTGTCCTGGGAGCTGATTATACCACAGGGATCTGTGGAGAGTACGGTCCTGCAGCAGCTACTTGTATCTGAGCGATCATTACCAGTTGTGGGTCATCACAACTGTATCAGGTGAGCAGCCTCTTTATATAACCTTTTATCCTTCTTCAAAGAAGATATCACCCTATGTGCGCATTCTTGGATTTTTTATAGATTGCTGTACGCAGATGACCTGCTGCTGCTGTCACCAACCGAGAAAGGCCTCCAAGACAACCTGAAAATCCTAGAGCAATTCAGCTCCACCTGGGCCCTACCGGTCAATCTAAAGAAAACCAACATCATGGTGTTCCAGAGGAGAAGGAGAAGATCAGACCAGCACCCGCCATTTGTCCTCAACAACTGCGACCTCACAGGAACAGACAAATATACCTACCTGGGCCTAGAGATTCACCGGTCAGGGAGCTTCAAACAGGCCATAGAGACCCTGAAAGACAAGGCCTGCAAAACCTTCTATGCCATCCGAAGGAAACTCTACCATCTGAAGCCACCAGTGAGGGTCTGGCTAAAAATCTTCGACTCCATCATCGCCCCAATCCTCCTGTATGGCAGTGAAGTCTGGGGTCCTCACACCTACCCAGACCGGTCAAGGTGGGATTCCAGCCCAACAGAAATATTCCACCTGGAATTCTGTAAGCACCTTCTCCAGGTCCACCGGAGCACCTCCAACAGCGCCTGTCGGGCAGAGCTGGGCAGATTCCCTCTACACCTAACGGTTCTAAAGAGGGCGCTGTCATTCCGGGCTCACCTACATAGGAGCAATCCAAGCTCCCATCACCATAAAGCCCTGATACATATAGGTGAAACAGGAAAACCAGGACCCTCGGAACAGCCCAGCCAAGCCCAACACAACCAGAACACCAATCACAGCCTGACAAAAGCCGGAATCAGGAAGATGGTAGAGGAGGGCCAGGAGAGGTATGTCAGTGACTGGAAGAACGATATCTTCAGCTCACAGAAACTGACCATGTACCGGAGTCTACAGAGAGACTACAAACTGGCCCCATATCTGGAGAAACTCCCGGATCCCAGAGACCGCAAGATCCTGAGCCGATATAGACTCAGTGCCCACAGTCTGGCCATCGAGTCCGGCCGACACAGGCAGAGATACAAGCCCAGGGAGGAAAGACTGTGCCAACACTGTGATCAGGAGGCCCTGGAGGACGAAACCCACTTCCTGCTACACTGTTCCAAATACTCAGCAGTGAGGGACACTCACTTCAGGAGACTCTCGCATCTCTTCCCGGATTTCATCACCATGAAGGAGGAAGAAAAAACATCTATCCTGCTGGGAGAAGAAGAGAGAGCAGTGGAGATAGCAGCGCGGTATGTGAGCGAATGCCATAGACTGCGAGAAAAAGAGCTATGATGCCATGGACTCTATAGCCTCCACTTTGGATCTGCCCCCATCCACCTTTCCTATGCCATGGACTATAGCCCCCACCCTGGACTTGCCCCATCCACCTTCCCTATGCCATGGACTATAGCCCCCCCATCCTGGATCCAACCCATCCACCTTCCCTACAGCTCCTACCCAACATCCCCACAGTCCCTATCTCTATTCCCTTTATACAATTGCTTTGGCAAAACTGAGATGTATTTGGTCCTGCCAATAAAGCTTCTTTGAATCTTGAATCTTGAATCTTTGATTCAACCTTCCCTTCTCTTTAGTGGAAGTGGAATCGGCTATTAAGTCTTCAAAAATAAATTATGCTCCGGGTCCGGACGGACTTCCAAATGAATATCTCCAGTCCTTCCGGGGGGTGTTGGCTTCGTTTCTCCTGCGATCCTTCAATTATTGGAGGGAGGTGGGGACGATTGCCCCGCTAAATTTACAAGTGACTATAATTACCATCCCCAAACCCGGTAAGCCGCCTGAACACCCTGAGAGTTACCACCCCATCTCACTGCTGAATTGCGATCTGAAGATCTTTGCAAAGGTACTGGCGTGCAGGCTAATGGAGGTGGTCCCAAAACTGGTTAAACCAGACCAGGTTGGGTTCGTGGCTGGTCGGCAGGCGAGGGACAGGTCACGGAGAATGATTAACCTCATGAAAATTCTGGAATCGAGAGGGGTCCCCGGTGCATTCCTGTCTCTGGATGCAGAAAAGGCATTTGACAGGGTGCACTGGGGATACCTAGAGGTGGCCCTGAGGAGGTTTGGCCTGGCTGGCCCTTTCCTCATGGCAATTTTGTCATTATATTCTCGGCCCAATGCCAGGGTTCTTGCCTCTGGTTTCCTTTCGCCTGCCTTCCAGATCACGAACGGTACCCGCCAGGGGTGCCCACTGTCCCCAGTTATTTTTGCCCTGGCCATTGAGCCCCTAGTGGAAAAAATCTGCTCGGACCCTGACATTGCGGGGATCCGGGTGTGTAGGAGCTCACACGTCATTGACCTGTACGCCGATGATGTGATAATTACTTGCACTGATGTATCTCGATCACTCCCGGCAGTGATGGCCGCCTTATCATTCTACTCTCAGATCTCATTCTACAAGTTAAACGCGGTGAAATCAGTGATTTTTCCCCTCAATACTCCAGACTCGACCATCGCGTCCCTCTCTCGATCCCTTCCCTTCAAATGGCTAAGATCAGGCATCCCCTACCTTGGCGTAACGCTGCGCTCTGCATCGTCTCTTGCCAGAGTAAATTATGGTAACTTATGCTCTAAAATCATCTCCAAAGATGTCACCTCTCACCCCGTTAGAACCCTGTCTTGGATTGCAAGACTACATGCCCTGAAAATGTTACTCCTCCCGAAGATTGTATACTACTTTCGATGCGTCCCGCTCAAAGTCCCCAAGGACCTTCTATTTAAGCTACAAAATATAATAAATAGATATGTATGGGCTAACAAGATGCATCAGGTGCCTCGGGAGGTGATGTACCTCCCCCTCCACCAGGGGGGCATGGGACTACCTAAACTTGTGGATTACCACAGAGCTGTCATCCTGGAGGAAGCCAGTTCCTGGTGGAACTCGCCTGATGACATTAGATGGATTCAAATTGATTCATCACTGGTGCCGCGGGGCTCTCTTCACGACTTTTTAGCTGTTGAGTCTCTCCGGTCGAGTGCATGGACCCACCCGCTTGAGTCAGCGCAGACTCTCCTCGCGTGTTGGAGAGGTCTGCCACGCTCTTGGACGGAGTTCCTCCCGGATGACATCCCCATTCACTCTCTACAACTCCAGATCCCATCTCTAAATTTGAGGAAGTGGGGAGAGGCTGGTATTGGGTCCTTGAGTGACTTCCTCCTGGGTGGGGGGGTCCCCTCTTTCGATAAATTCTGTGACGCACACTTGATCCGAGCGGGACCTTACTCAGTTCAGGGGGGCCCCCGGCTCAGGTCCCTGTTGCTCCAATTCGTAATGTCCGCCCCATCGAATACTAAGGGGCTGTCAAAAATCTACCATTCTTTGGTGGGTCGATGCATGGAGACCAAGTTAACATACATGAAGATCTGAGAGAGGGACCTGGCCTTTTCCTCCTCGCCCAGGGATTGGTGGGTTGCCTCGTCAGAGATTGCGAAGGTGACTAGATGTGTGAACCATGTTGAAAACTTGAAAAAGGTACACCTCAGGTGGTACCTCCTCCCGTGCGCATCTCTCACTTCGCTGGGAGTCAGTCCCCTCTCTGTTGGAGGCAATGCGGGGAGAGCGGAAACATGGCTCACATGTGGTGGAGATGCCCCAAAATAACCCCTTACTGGTGCTTAGTATTGGCCCTTATCCGTTCAGTAACTCGAACCCAGGTGGATTTATCTCCACAATTAGCAGTTTTAAATATAGGGATTGACGACTTGCCGGTGCCACTTAGGCGGATGACCTCGTACATCTTGATTGCGGCTCGTCTTTGTCTGGCCGCAAAATGTAAGTCGCACGCCCCCCCTACCATATCAGAGGTGATCCAAAAAACTAATTGGATCTTCCACCAGGAGTACTACCTGGCTATGGACAGACCTACCAGGGCCAGTGTCCGGCGCAGGCAACCCCGATACCCTCGAGATAGAGCCACTTACCATCCTCCCATATTGTTATTTGAAGTGGGCACAGTATGTTTTACCTGCTTGACGTCGTGACTTGGAGGTTGTAGTTTTCGGCCTACCACCCCCCACCATCCCCCCCCCCCCTCATTCCCTGCCCTTCTCTGTTTTCGCTCTCTGAACTACAGTCTCTCTCTCTCTATTGTTGGCCTTCCCTTCTCCTGTGAGTGGAGGGAGGTCTTTTTGTTGTTTATGCTTTCATTTGAAAAAAAACCTTTCAATAAAAATTTATTGTTTAAAAAAAAAGAAGTCCGTGACTTCCCGACCTGCAACATCCCACAATGTCATGGTGGGATCGCGCGCTTGAAGTTCTGGTGACGGGGTCACTGAAATGTCAACGGAGCTACATGTTCATGGGGACCTGCAGTTGACCCCAGGGGGGTGGCTTTGCACCCCCGTGGCTACAATCGCTCTGAATGGCTGTTGAAAGTGAAATTGCCAATCAGAGCGATTGTAATATTTCACCAATGAAACTTGGTGAAATATTACAATCCAGCCATGGCCGGTGCTGTAGTAGCACTGACCATTGGCTGGAGCAAAGTGACCTCGGTGTCAACCCCCAATATCTGATTGGAGCTAGCGTCCATGTGACATATGCCTCCATCAAATGTGGAGGGGCGGTGTGACCGGTGGGTGCCCTCCCTCCTCAGCCTCATCTTATCCGTGGAGGCTGAAAAGCGAGGTCCCTGCCGGCTGCCCTGCTTGCCACCGCCTGATCCAGTAATCCCCCCTGCTGCCCCCTGCTCCCCTCTGGTGCCCTCCGCTCCCCCCTGCTGCTCACCGCTCCCCTCCAGTGCTCTCTGCTGTCCTCGGCTCCCCCCTGCTGCTCACCGCTCCTCTTCGGTGCCCTCTCTCTGCTCCCCTCTGATGCCCTCTCCTTCGCTCCCTCCCCCCCTGCTTTCTGATCACCCTCTGGCCAGCCGGTGTGAGGCCATCTGCTGTCGGTGATCGCGCCCACACTCTCCCCCAGCCCAATGATCACCTTCCCACCCGCCCCTGGCCCAATGATTGCCCCCACTCGCCCCCGCTGCTCCATGATTACCCCCGCCGCCCTGTGATCGCCCCCGCCACCCCGTGATCGCCCCCGCTGCCCCATGACCTTCCCCCCCGCGCCTAACAGCCCCCTCCTTTCCCCCACACCTGCTAGCCTCCTCATTTCCCCCTACTCCTGACAGCCCCTCCTGACAAGCCCCCTCCTGCCACCAATGCCTGACAGCCCCCTCCTGAAATAGAAAGTGTCATTAATCACTCGCACATACATACACACACTAGAATAAAGTTTAACTTTTTTTTTATACACGCACACACCCCACACACACAATGTCCCACCCGTCTCAGTCATCCCAGTCACAAAGGGTGTACTCAGCTGAGGAGGCATATGCCATTATTACCTCCGAAGCTGATAGTGAGGAAGAGGACCCCACTTTTCTCTATTCCTCCCACTCTTAATCATCCAGCGACATAGACTCACCACCACGACGAAGATGTCGCAGGGCAAAAAATCAGCCGGAGCCCAGTGAAGAAGAGCCGGAGGCCATGGGAGAAGAGCTGGAAGCCATGGAGGAAGACCCACAACCAAGTGCGAGTAACCCTCAACCTAGTGCTAGTCACACCCAACCTAGCACTAGTGTCCCCATCTGGACCCCCATCCCTGAAAGTTTTGCTCCACGGATTCCTGATTTTGTTCCCCAATCAGGAATCCAGTTCCAGATTGAAAAAGTCTATTTCGCTGAGGTTGGCAAAGTCTATTTCTCTGAGTCAATTGTCAGTCTCATGGTGGAGCAAACTAACCTGTACACCCAACAATTTTTGGCCGAAAACCCAAATTCATCATATTCTACTTGGAGTCCCATTGACTCAATAGAAATGATGAAATACTGGGGACTGGTCCTTCACATGGGGATTGTGAAGAAAGCAGAAATTCACCAATACTGGAGTACTGATATTTTATATCACACTCCAGTATTTGGCATGGTTATGTTTCGCAAATGGTTTATATTCATTCTTTCTTTATTGAAAAGGAAAAAGATAAGGGGGAGAATGCGGTTACATAGGAACAGCAGTCATCATAACTTATGATAATAAAGTTACAAACCAGATAATCAACAGATATCTCCAATAACAGCAAATCATTCTAGGCTGAACATGCAGCTTGAGTGGTCCGCAAATGGTTTAAGGCGAAGTTTTTACATTTCCGGGACAAATGCCGACAGCCTTCCCCGCGATGATTCGAATTTTGATAGACTGTTCAATATTCGGCTGGTCATCGAACACTTCAGCAACTAGTTTGCTGAAGTGTACATTCCCTAAAAGGAAATTTGTGTGGATGAATCCCTCATCCACTTCAAAGGGAGGCTTCAACTCCATCAGTACCTGCCCAGTAAGAGGGCGAGATACGGGATAAAACTCTATAAGCTGTGTGAGAGTACTTCAGGGTACACTCACAGCTTTAGAGTTTACGAAGGGAAGGATAGCAGGATCCAGCCTCCAGAATGCCCACCTGTTGTGGGGTGAGTGTAAAAATAGTGTGGGATTTGATCCACCCACTGCTTGATAAAGGCTAACATCTGTACATTGATAACTTTTACACAAGCATCCCACTCTTTCAATCCCTCTCTGCCAGAGCTACCACAGCTCACGGTACTGTGCGCAGAAACTAGAGGGGTCTCCCTTTGTCGCTAATTAGGCATGTGCTCCGAAAGGGCGAGAGCAGAGCCCAATGTGGCGGCAACATGGTTGTGGTCAAGGACAAAAGGGATGTCTTTTTCTTGACCACAATTCATGGTCCCGACACCACGGCAACCACCATTTTGGTCCACAAACCGGACTGTGCCCTGGGGTACAACACATTGGAGAAGTTGATCTTTCTGATCAAGTCCTCCAGCCCTATAGTGCCATGCGGAAGGCGAAGGTGTGGTATAATAAACTGGCCATGCATATCGTACAAATGGCACTGTATAACACATACGTGCTATCACGATGTTCAGGCCAGGCCAACAACACCTTCCTTCAGTTCCAGGAAGCGGTGATAAAGGTCCTGATGTTTGGAAACGAGGAAGGAGTGGGCCCCAGCACCCCTAGAACTCAAGTTTCCCGTATGGTGCCAGGGCAACATTTTCCCAGTGAGAACCCATACACATCTCAAAGAGGGAGATCACAAAAAAGGTGCAGAGTCTGCTATAAATGGGGGATAAGAATGAACACGCATTTCCAATGAGAAACCTGTCCTGACAATCCTGGACTGTGCATGAACGACTGCTTCAAAGTCTATAGTGCTGTGTAAATTAATTGGGACAAAGCATTTTTATAAATAAAAGCATGAGTTGGGGTTACCAGTCAGTGATTCAAACCAGTTTTAACTGCTTTGAACAGGTGTTCGTGTACAACATTGAGTAACAAAATGTGGTTTGACTAGTTTTAGTCTGAAAATAACAGCTAGCTGCCCCCTCAGCTTCAGTTGAGAGCTTGTTTCTGTGAGGAGTGGTTTAGTGTACTTTTTCTCTCAGTGTGATTCGTGCTTGTAAAAATGGATGTTACCCCACTGAAGAGGTCTAGAATTATTACTCTTAATGAACATATAAGTCTGACTGTAAGAGAAATCACTTCCACTGTTGGTATTGGAAAATCTACCGTTTCAAGAATAATTCGCACACACAATGAAACTGGATCGTTTTCTCCAAAACGAAAAGGGAAATGTGGAAGAAAAAGGAAAACGACACCAAGAACTGATAAAACACTTACCGTGTTTCCCCGATAGTAAGACCCCCCCGAAAGTAAGACAGGGTGGGGGGGACGGGGGGGTCTGCTAATGTAAGACCCCCCCCGAATGTAAGGCAGGGTAGGGGGGAGGGGGGGTCTTACTATCAGGGAAACACGGGGGGGGAGGGGTACACACATGCATACACACACACACACATCCATACATCACACACACACACACACACACACATACACATACACACACACATCCATACATCACACACACACACACACCCACCCCCATACACACACACCCATACCGCTGCACTGCCGGTACTTACCGGCACAGCTGTTCGGTGTCCCCGTCCCTGGTGTCCCCGGTGCTCCCGGCGTTCCTCAGTGTGGTGCAGCCTCATAACGATGTCATCCGGGCTGCCGAGCATATCCCGTTCATAGCCCGTCCATTCACAGCCCCCCGGCCCTCTCTCTCTAATCACGGAGCTTCCGGAAGCTCCGGTATCCAGGCAACAGCAGCATGACAACGTCTGGCCAATCAGAGGCCAGAGCGTCATCGCAGCGGCTATGCTGATTGGCTCAGACGCCTGAGCCAATCAGCATAGGCGCTCCGAGACGTTTTGGCCCGACGTCATCACGCTCTGCTGTTGCCTGGATACCGGAGCTTCCGGAAGCTCCGTGATTACAGAGAGAGGGCCGGGGGGCTGTGAATGGACGGGCTATGAACGGGATATGCCCGGCAGCCCGGATGACATTGTTATGAGGCTGCACCACACAGAGGAACGCCGGGAGCACCGGGGACACCAGGGACAGGGACACCGAACAGCTGTGCCGGTAAGTACCGGCAGCGTAGCTGTATGGGGGGGGGGGGGGTATGTGTGATGTGTGTGTGTGTGTGTGTGTGTGTGCAGTGTGAATGGATGGATGGATCTGTGTATGTATGGATCTATGGATGTGTGTGTGTGTGTGTGTGTGTGTGTGTGCGCAGTGTGGATGGATGGGTGATGGCTGGGGCCGCCAATGTAAGGCCCCCCCCGAAAGTAAGACAGGGGGCCACTTTTGGCCCCCAAAAGAATGTAAGACAGGGTCTTACTTTCGGGGAAACACGGTATCAGCAATAGTAAAACTAATGCAAGAAAAGCCTCCACTCCAGCCTGACATACACAACACCACACACACACACCAACCTGACATATACTACGTCAGGTTGGTATGTGGTGTGGTAGAACGTACTCTACGTCAGGGTTTGTGTGTGTATTGTGGTGTACGTCAGGTTGTTGTGTGTGTGTGTGGTGTATACTACTCCACACATAACCTATATCTAGTGGGTTGAGAATGCGCCATAGGGTCTTATCCCTTAGACAGATTCAGATTAACAATCTCAGAATTGCTCACCTGGTATGGTTGTGTAGCACACAATCTGCTTGATCGCTCAGAAGATGCAGCTGCTGCTGGGACTGTACTTCCACAGGTCACTGCGGTTTTCAGACAAATCTTCCGGACAAAGTACCTTAAAGTCTACGCTGCTGCTAGGAGGATATAGAAACACCAAAGACACGAGATGTCTGGGTACGGTGATAGTTGGTTTATTTTCCGACGCGTTTCAGAGCCACATACCGAGCTCCTGAGGAAATCCCTAGTCATATTTAAAGTCTTGACAGAAAGCAACTATGACTTTGAGGAACTACCTAAAGGTGGCACTGGAGTTCATCCACTTCCTTACTGAAGTGTAAATTTGCATATTTCCTAGAGGAGGGATGTGGCTTTAAATCTCCTTACCTACTTAACTGTCTTCTTATGGTTGCAGTCAAACTCCTCTCCATAAAGGGCCTGTCACACGTGTCAATGTCGCCCGCGATATCGCTCATGCGTCACAAATTATTAATCGCCTGAGCGATGTGGAATTATCGCAGGTAAGATGTCACACGCGTCAATATGACCCAGCGATACGGTGATGTCGCCATCTTGCGAGCGATTTTATTTAGTCGCTTGTACGTTGTCAAAATAGAAAATACGTCGCTGAGTTTAGTGTCACACGCAGCGATGCACAACGTCTACTGAGTGATGAGCGACAGGTTTTACATCTGGCAGTGAAACCTGCGATTGGCGATCAGCGACATATCGCTGGTTGCATCGCTTGGTCACACGCTTCAATGTCGCTCCTGCGTCACTTTTACGTCGCTTGAGCGACTGAAAATCCGTGACGCATGAGCGACATTGACAGAGATATTGACGCGTGTGACATCCCCTTAAGGTAGATGGCAAGTTCCCCAGACCTCTATCCTTTGAAGCACCCAAGTTTATGGTAGTTAAATTTTAAGATTAAAAGGAACCTGTCAGGTGGTTTATGACCCCCACGAGCTATCACTGTCTGCACCTGCAGCTTCATAGTACTATTCTAATCATCCCTGTCTGAGCTCACAGTGTAATGTGAAAGGTTAAAAAAAAGCATTTATACACTTACATTTTCTTTTGTAATTTAGGCAGTTAGACTACACCTTGGAGGAGGAAGACGGTCTGGCAGGTTAATAGTTAACTCATTAATAAATTGCAAGTCTAAAGGACCTGTGTGATGTCCTGATCATGTGACCATAGTGGACGGAGGTCAGCGAGCAATCTCATGTGCTATGGGGACTTACTCCGCCTATTGTAGTTACATGGTTGTGACATCACATCAGGTCTGACATTCGGCTGAAATGTTAAGTATTAACCTGCCAGACAGTCTACATCCTTCAAGGTGTAGTCTGACTGCCTCATTCACCTAAGAAAATGTAAATGTATAAATGCTTTTATTCACCTTTACCATTACACTATGAGCTCAGACAGGGATGGTTGGACTAGTATTATGAAGCAGCAGGTACAGACAATGATAGCTTGAGGGGGGCATAAACTAGCCGATAGGTTTCCTTTGATATTCATAGATAAATACTCTTTAATAATAAATCCTAGGGGCAGTTTATAAATATTGTACTCATATTACTGTACGAAACAAAATATTGGTAACTACTATTCAACAGTGATTTATATGTGATGTACAGAAGTAAATAAAAGCGCCCTACTAAGTATGTTTTAGTCACAAATATCTGCTCTGGACAATGCCAGTAATTAAACAATAATACAACCATTACACCTTTCCAATCAGTAATTATACATACATTGTGACAGTAATGTATCACAAAATAATTTTCTAGTTTTTTTTTGTTTGTTTGGTTTTAAATTAGATTGATTTTTATTGTAAATAGTAATTACAACAATCAATTAAGGATGATATAAATCAAAGGCATACAACAGTAATAACAAGTCCTTTTACACTCTATTCCCCCCATTCTCACCCTCCCAGACAGCATCCTCCCCTTCAATCTAATCTCATAACACAAATAAATATCCATCATATAATCCAGCGGAAGCAGAGGCCCCTCCCACCACTTCCAGCTCAGGAGTAGAATAATCAATTCACCTTCCTTTTCTTATAATCCTCTATATTATATCCAAGGTGTCCACAGCTTTTCATATAGTGCTTGTTTACCTCTTTTTTCATAAATCCTCCTCTCCAATTGTATAATATACTCTACACGTCTAGTATATTCCCCTTTGGATGGGGATCTGGCTTTGTCCAATTCCTGGCAATCAACTTCCTGGCTACATAGAGCAGTCTAGCCAGAGCAATCTTTACCATATTGTCAACCAATATTTCTTCCACATATCCCAGTAAACATTTAACGGGTTCTCCGGGTATAGAGCATCCATAAGCCCCTTCCATCATATTAAGCACTGTTGACCAAAATGAAGAAATTCTGGGGCAAGTCCACATCATGTGGAAAATGCCTGCCCCATCCCCCCCACACCTCGGGCAATCGGAATTTCCCCTTGACCCCATCTTATCCATTATAAGCGTGGATCTGTATACCCTGTGAATCACATAGATATGAGACAGTCTCGCAGGTTCGCTCATAGAAAGTTTGGGAACATATTCCAAGATGTTCTCCCATATATCATCCCTTATGTGTCCCACTTCTTCTTCCCATTTACTCTTAGCTTTCAGAGGAGATCCAAGGAAAGATGTATGTAATATATCTTTATATATGCCGGAAATTACCCCTTTAGTAGGTCCCTCCTGACAAACACATTTGAGCACTTCAATCTCTAGTTTTGTTTAGTTCTCTGGGACTTAATAGCATGTTTAACTTGCCAGTAGTGATACCATTCAGTTGCTGTCAGCAAAAATTAACTTTGTAACTGCGAGAAAGGTATAAGTATTCCCCCATCAGGATTTGGTGCATCTACATCATTCCTCTTCGCTTCCATTCCTCAATGGGCCCGATTTTATGAATCTCGAAAAGTACATTATTATTCCAAATGGGCGTAAACCTGGTTAATCCCTGCACTCCCCTTATCTTTTTCAACGTGACCCAAATTTTATGTATAAATTCTAGCGTGGGCATTGTCTCTCCCAAGAGTTTTAAAGCACCACCCTCCAAGCCTGCCATTAATGGGCCCCCACCAATAGAATGCTCTAATACCCTCTTAATGGGTCCACCACTCACTAAACTAGACCATCCTCTGAAGTGCTGACATTGTGCAGCCACAAAATAAAATTGTGGATTCGGCAGCGCCAAACCTCCCTCATCTTTGGGCCTCTGAAGAACCTCCCAGCCTCACTCTCGCCTGCTTCTTTCCCCATACCAGAGAATTTAAAGCTTTAAACTTCCTTTTCGATACCCATATTGGGGCGTTGTGCAAAACATACAACAGCTTAGGCATAGGCATCAAAATTATCTTTAAGAGATTAATTCTCCCTACCACTGTCAAATGTAGTTTAGTCCATGCATCGATTTTGGCTCTCAGTACCTTAAGTAATGGAGATAAATTAATATGAAGGTAATCCGAAACCGGCAGAGACACTTGTATCCCCAAATATTTGAACACATCTTTACACTGTAATTTATTTGTCCCCAAGTCTTGTTCTGTTCTCATCGCTTCTTTATCTACTTTAAAGAGCACCTATTTGGTCCAATTTATCTTCAGTCCTGATATTACCTCATACTTCTAAATTATCTGCATGGCACAACTCAACGAAATAGACGGGTCACCCAGGAACAACAGTAGTTCGTCCGCATATAGAGCTATTCCCCCGTATCTGAATCCGTGGACCTCCTTTGTTTCTCTAAGGACAGCAGCCAGTGATTATATTGCTATCGCAAAGAGAAGCGGCGACAGCAACACCCATGTCTGGTTCCTCTATGTAATCGGAATGCTGGAGATAGCGCACCATTTACCCTAATTTTAGCTGTGGGTTGGGAATATAATAATTGTACCCGCTCAATAAATCGTTGTCCAAATCCAGTTTTTGCAATACTGTCCACAGATATCCCCACTCCATGCTATGAAATGCTTTTTGCGCATCTAATGAGGCAATTACCCTGCGCCCTGGATTATCTGATTGCAGCTGAAGATTAAGATATAACCTTCTGATGTTGACCGCAGTAGACCTGTTGGGCATAAAGCCAGACTGATCTGGATGTATTAAAGAGGCAACGACCCCAGTCAGCAGATTGGCCAACACTTTAGCCAATATTTTCACGTCTGCAGTTAATAAAGAAATGGGTCGATATGAATCAGGTACTGAGGTCCTTGTCCTCCTTGGGGCTCTCCACTATCACCGCCTCCCTCATGGATGCAGGCAGCATTATCCTTTCCTCGGCTTCCACAAAAACATTCAATAATCAGGGCAACAGAAGTTCTGCAAACTGTTTATAAATTTCAGCCGGTAAGCCATCCGTTCCTGGGGCCCTATCATTGGTCATGCCACGCAGAGCCACCTCCAACTCTTCAATGGTAATAGGGAAGTCTAATCTTTCTCTATTCTCAGCAGTTAATTTAGGAAGTACTCCCTGTCGCATAAAGCAATCAATCCTCAATTGGAACTGTCCCCTTCGAGGAGTATAGTGTAGTGTAAAACTCCGTAAAGATTTTAAGTATCCCATCTACTTCTGTAACACACGTCCCATCCACATCCACTATCTCGTGAATAAAAGAGTTGCTCCTTTGAGCCGATGCCACAACCGACAGTAAGTGTCCAACCATCTCCGCCTCGTCATACCAGTGGGAACTCTGAAATGCCTGCTTTCTTGCATATTAGCCAGTAAAATCTTATTGGTCCTATTTTGTGCCCTTTTAAGTTCTTGCTGAGTTTCGGGTGTGTTGTTAGTCATAACCTCTTCCTCTGCACACCGCAGCGCTCTTAAACTTTCCCTCTCCTCCTTTTTATTTTGCATTTTACGTCTACATATGTCCCTAAATAGAATCCCCCTAAGGTACGCCTTCATCACATCCCACATTATTAATCCATCATTGTGATCAAAATACTCCTCTAGTTCCTTCTCAATATTTTGTACATCAAGGTACTGCAGCCAAATAGGATGAATTTTCCAACCTTCTCTATTTACTCCCCTCGGGGGTCCATATCTAATGGATATAAGCATCGGACTATGATCCGAGATCACTCTTGCAAGGTATTGCACCTCCCCAATCATTGCATCTGCTGCTCTGTCAGCCAATGCCAAATCTATATGTGACAGTGTGCCATGTGATGCAGAATAGCAGGAGTAAACCAGTGTTCCCTCATTCCTCACCGTCCATATATCTATTAATCCAATTTCCCGAACAAAGGTACCAAACCCAGTTATAGTGCTATCTTGTATTCCTGGTTTTCTCTTACTCCGGTCCCACTATATATCAATCACATTATTGAAGTCTCCCATCATCAATAAGGGTACCACTCTTCCCTTTTCTGCAAACTCCCGCATCACCCTAATTTTAGTGCTAGAATAAGGAGGAGGAACATAAAGCGCTACAATGCACATGGGTTGTCCAAAAAAAAAACCTTTAACTGCTACTCCCTGTCCTTCCGAATCAATATAGGTATCTATTTCTTCAAAAGGCGTGGATTTATGAATTAAAAGTGACACCCCTCTAGCATAATTGGAAAAAGTAGAGTGATATGCCCTCTGTACCCACCTTCTATTGTTATTCTGCATTGTTTCTCTTAACAAATGAGTCTCCAGGAGGCATATCACTGAAGGTCCCTGCTCCTGAGCATATTTGAGTATTGCCGCTCTTCTGGTTTTATCAGATAGACCTCTAACATTCCAGCTTAATATTCTGAGTCGTCCTGCCATATTATGGACAATAATGGCTCCTTTACTGCAAAATTACTCCCCCCTGCTGTCTGGACCCATCCCTCTCCCTGTCCCTCCCCTTCCTCCCCCTTCCCCCCACCCCCCACCCCCCTCCTCCTTGTCTTCCTTCTCATCTTGTAGACTCTCAAAGAGAGTGGGGTATTCCCATCCCGGTCTACCTCCCCCAAAAACCTCCACATCTACTATCCCTTTTCGTACCTCAAGATACATTCCTACTATTCCCACCATCATCACTTTCACTCTTTACTCCTCCGCCACACCTTAAAGTATTTCCCAGATTTATCTCAATAAACTATAGAAAAATAAACTTATATATATCCCACATTAAAAACCACCATACTGGGAACTTAAATGATATTCACCACCGCCATGCCCTCTAATCAAGGGCTCTTATCATACTCTATAAGTCCCGCACCGCCTCATCGCATTCCCCCAAGATATCAGCATCCTAAAGGCATAAGTCATGCAGTAATGTAGCATTAGCCAAACATTAATAACAACAAAGAGATAGAAAAGGGGAAAAAATAAAAATAGAAAGGCATAAAATTCCTCACAGTTCAAACAGACGACATCATGCCGAATGAGCATGCGCATCACCAAACCAGACACTGCCAGATAACAGAGTGAAAAAAAAAGAAGACCAATATGATATGTCCTCAGCCGACCTCCTTATTGTAAATTGTTCTAGATCCAGACTAGACCATCAGTCCTTGGCCCGGAGAGACTTCGCATTTATATCAATCCATTGTGAGGTCTCCTCCGACTCCAAAAAAAACAAAACCTTGTCCATGGCTACTACTTGCAATTTAGCCGGAAATATCATTGAGTACTTTACACCAAGTTCTCTGAGGCGCCGTTTTACTCCTCCAAATTGCATACGTTGTTTCTGCACAGCAACAGAGTAGTCAGGGTAGATGCTGATCTTTTGGCCATTCATCATAAGGTCATCCCCCTCTCTTGCTCTGCGAATAATGATGTACCAGTCTCTATAATAGAGCAATTTGGCAATCATAACTCACGGACCTTTACCCGGTGGTTGTGGCTGCATCAGGACCCTGTGTGCACGCTCGACTGCAAAAAATTTAGTTAAAGAGTCCACTCCAACTTGCTCCCTGAGCCACTTTCAACAAAGTCAGTGGGATCCTTTCCCTCAACCTTTTCTGGGAACCCGACTATTCTAATATTGTTTCTTCTGGAGCGGTTCTCCAGGTCATCATTCTTGGCCATAACTTCAGATATTTGCTGTTTAAACTGCTTTTCAGACTTTTGAAGTTTGGTATTCTGATCTTCCGCAGTTCCCACTCTCACTTCTACTTCTCCAGTCCTGATATCAGCCTTTCTCATGTCCTTTTTAATATTAGCCACCTCAGACTGTATTCCCACGACTTGTTGAGTTAAGGTAGTCAGTGTCTGCTTACAAAAAAACACTACAGTGAAGACATCTTTGAGTGTAGGGTTCTCCTGAGCGTCCCCATCCTCCTGTGCTCCCACAATCATAGTCTCCTTGCCACCATTATTATTATACAGGGACTCTCCTCCATCACTTTGCCGGCCAGGTGCCTCCATCTCCTCCCCATCCTCCTCCTCACCTCCATCAGAGTCCTGCCGCAGTGTGCCCTCTGTAACTCGGGCAAATCTCTCTAGCTTTGCAGCTACTTGCATGTGGCGCTGACAGGCTGCATTAGCTTTTGCTGCCGCCTCCTTCTTCTCGACGCCATCTTGGGATCTGAGACCTTCTCCCCAGACCGCATCTTTCTGTCTCCTGCGGGTCATTACGGCTCAACCAGACCTCGTCCACAAGCTGCAACGTGTTCCACTTCCCTTTACACACCCTCCGGTCGGCTGAGGTTGGCGGTGACGAAAGCGGATCAGTCAGTTACATCAGGCATCGGCGGTAGAGGTCTGGAGTACGGCCATTCACATTGCCTGCTAGGCCCCACCCCCCCTAGGTTTTTTTTTGTTACTGTCAATTGATACTAATAATTTAGACTGTTTTCTCTCTCAAATGATCTTTGGAATATAAGAATATTTCTGTGAAGCTTAATGATAATAATGTAACAATTTTTCTATAACAATCACAAATAAGTACCATATGCAGCATGGTACAAAATAAGCTGGGGCAGAATTTCAAACAATAGATGTCTCCAATGAACAGATATAAAAGAAGGATAATGCCAATACTTGTGCAGTTTTTTTTTAAAAACTAATCTACTTTGTTTTTACAAGTTAACAGGAAATGTTTTATGTTTATTTTTTAAATGATTTCATCCCCTTTTTTTATTCAGCTAAATCATTTGCACCTTTATGCCTTCCACATACACCTGCCAAAGAGTGCTATTGTAAAAGAAATGTATACCACATAGTTTACTGGATTCTTAGAATTAAAGTTCTTTATAAAAGTGCCTTGTTAGACAATGTATTTGCCTTCCAATAAATATAAGAAAAGTGACATCTACAGATCTTCTTTAAAAATGTTAAAAGTTTAAAACAGCCTCCAAGGAAAAAGTGGAAAACAAATGTTAACACACAGGTTTTGTTTTTCATTAGCAACTGTTTTTTTTCTACATATCGAGAATTCTCTCCATTTTGCTCTTTTATACTGTTTTCTTCAGCGCTTGTCCCTCTCTGTGATGTCTGTACACTGTCTGTCCCCAGCTGGAAAGCCAGTCCTAAGGCAGTGACTGTCTTCACATTATAGCCCTGTCACAAGCAGTTATTGATGGGCTGCCCTGTATTGTATATTCAGAGCTATTGAGAGCAGGCCTGGGGAGCACTTTCTCTACTTGCTTGAAAAGGAGAAAGATTCACGTATTTAAAAGAAGAGAAAGAATAGACTGGGGGAGTTACGGCTGAAGTGGGATTTGCCATATATCTAACAATATTCCCAGAGGTTCCATCAGACGGGACAAGGTAGTAAAGATAAAAAAAAGCTTAGTGAGATGTAGGAAAATCGAACAGCGAGTATACCAAAACAGATGCCTAATCTGAAAGGACAGATGTAAAGTGTGAAGCCCAATTACATATAAAAAGGAAGACAGTTATACTTCATGCCACTCCATATATTTATCCAGCCTCCTACACTTCCATCATAAAATGATACTTTGCAGCATCAGATAGCTGAACATAATACTTTTTTTTAAAGCTAGCTTAAAATACTCCCGTTCCAAAAAATAACAAGACAAAGATACCTCTACATGGCAGAAAATTATCACATTTGTAATGGTTTTTCAGTAGAAATCACTATAGACAATAAATCAGCATAGTTATGGCAATGAAGTAGAAGGAAAGAGTGAAGTGTTGCTTACTGCTCTAAGTTGCCTCAACTATAATATTGTGTAAGGTGCTTTGGAATATGTAAATGAAATATTACTAACCCTTATTGACTGAATTAAAATCTACATATGCATTAGTGATGGGCGAATCCTAAATTACTCGGAATCGCTTGACTCTAGCGAGTCCGAGCACAGGACTCGCTACTCGTTGCGAGTCTAGCGAGTCCAATGTTAATGAATGAGGAAGCCAGTAATAGCGAGTAGTGTGAGATTTACAAATCGCAGATGTGTCTCGGAAGCTTCAGCCTGAAGCAATCCTAGTTTTGCCATTTATTTGCATTGGACTTGTTTACTTTGCAACTGTAATCGCTGGGAAACTCGCACAGATAAGAGTCCTGTCTGCTCAGTGTGCTGGCTGCCGCAGCTCCTAGGTCCTAGAGCCCGCCTGCTGCCTGATGTAGCAGTGCTGAGATTGTTCTCAGTCTGCTCATTCCCTGTGCATAGACATCTATATCTATGCACAGGGATGAGCAGAGAGGACATCGCGTTTTGGACTGCGTCAGACGGAAGAGGATTTTTTTAATTAAAGATGGAGTCCCTAATGGCTTTTTTTTTTATTTCTAATAAAAATTTTTCTCTGTGTTTTTTTTTTTTTTTTTTAAAACAATTTAATAGAAATTCATGGCGGTCATGTCTAATATTGGCGTGACCGCCATAAATTTCGGGCTTAGGGCCAGCTGATAATACAAAGCTGGCCCTAACCTCTTTATTACCCAGCGTGCCACCGCCACCAGGGCCGCTGGAAGAGCGGGGTTCAGCGCCAGAGGATGGCGCTTCAATGAACGCGCCATTTTCTGGGGCGGCTGCGGGCTGCAATTTGCAGTGGGGGGTGCCCAGAAAGCTTGGGCATCCCTGCGCTGTGGATTCCAGCCCCCAGCTGCTTAGCTGTACCTCGCTAGAAATAGAAATTGCGCGGAGCCCCACACATTTTTTTTAAATTATTTCATGAAATTCTGAGATTCTGACTCTGACTCTGAGACTCTGACTCTGACTCTGAGACTCTGACTCTGAGACTCTGACTCTGAGACTCTGACTCTGAAATTCATGAAATAATAAAAAACAAATGCGTGGGGCTCCGCGCAATTTCTATATCTAGCCAGGTACAGCTAAGCAGCTGGGGGCTGGAATCCGCAGCGCAGGGATGCCCAAGCTTTCTGGGCACCCCCCGCTGCAAATTGCAGCCCGCAGCCGCCCCAGAAGATGGCGCATTCATTGAAGCGCCATCCTCTGGCGCTGAACCCCGTTCTTCCAGCGGCCCTGGTGGCGGTGGCACGCTGGGTAATAAAGGGGTTAATACCAGCTTTGTTATACAAGCTGGTATTAAGCCTGAGATTCTTAATGTCAGGCCACGTTTGACCCAGCCACTAAGAATCTCCAATAAAGGGTTAAAAAAA
Organism: Allobates femoralis; assembly: GCA_033576535.1. NCBI lineage: Eukaryota > Metazoa > Chordata > Amphibia > Anura > Aromobatidae > Allobates > Allobates femoralis. Next base: position 358,240,844 of record JARQOC010000006.1, read on the forward strand.
ACACAGAGAAAAAATTTTATTTGAAATAAAAAAAAAAGCCATTAGTGACTCCATCTTTAATTAAAAAAAATCCTCTTCCGTCCGACGTAGTCCAAAACGCGATGTCCTCTCTGCTACATCCCCTGTGCATAGATATAGATGTCTATGCACAGGGAATGAGCAGACTGAGAACAATCTCAGCACTGCTACATCATCTCTGTGAGCAGGTGGGCTCTAGGACCCTGGAGCTGCACAGAGAAGACAGCTGGACTCGGCTCGCAATGTAACAGCAGTTATTTGCGAGTTTCCCTGCTATCACTGGCACAGTAGCCGAGTCTAATGCAAACAATGGCAATCCTAGTTTTGTCAGCGTTTGCCTTTGATTTGCATTGGACTCGTGCGAGTAAACGTTGGGAAACTCGCAGAGTACCGAGTCCTGCGAGTCCCTTACTACTCGCCGAGTAACGAGTCCTAGCGAGTAGATTCGCCCATCCCTAATATGCATACATACATATGCATATGAATTGTACTGGTATGATGTGAATACACAACAGTAGGCATTAAGGGGATAACCATTTAACAATCGCCCATTACCTTTGTGCTCATGACACAGGTCTTTAGTCAACAGCAATGCTTTTTAATGTAGCAGCAGGTCGAATCCTTGGCATCGGGGAAACCTGAGTACAGGACAGAAGTGGTTTTATAACCAATACTGTCTTCACTTTTTCAGCCTACATAGAGCTCAATCATTCCCACAATCATATGATCACTGGGAGTCTCCCAGGTTAATAGAATTGTTGGGTTTTACCAGCGACCAACGACCTCAATACTACAGGTTTGAGTGACAGGGTCCCAACGACCGCCGTATCATTGCTGCATCGCTGGTGAGATCTGACTATTTGACATCTCACCAGTGACCACGTAGCGACGCTCCAGCGATCCTTACCAGGTCGTATCATTGTCGGGATCGCTGGAGCGTCGCTAAGTGTAATGGGGCCCTAACTCTGAGCAACCTATTCTTCAGGAAAGCCAAATCATTACAACTTCCACAGTTGCACAACTCTCAGAATATAGAAACTTCATATGTGATGATTGGTTCTTTCCTTTAGGTGTATATATTGCTCCCTTAGCACGGTATTAGAAGGCAAAGTCAGTCATGCGTTGCATAGAAAGAAAAAATATGTATTTACTCAAACAGAAATGTCGAAATGCCTGAAAAGTCCTCTTTCTGCTATTTGGTAAATTAGTATTAATTGATTTAAAGTAATCTTTTAAAACTGTGAACAAACGCAATTAAATCATGTACTAGATCATTCGGCAAAAACAGAAAATCTATTTTCTTAAGGAATTCTCATGAAATCTTGATTGTTGTAGTGTCACTGCAACTTGATTTACCCTTAATTTTAATTTACACAGTGATAATCCTTTTTGGTATTTGTTGGCGTTGTAAGAAATATATTGATTATTTATAATGCTTATTTATTGATCATCCTTTTGCAAACACAGCACAGGTATATTCCACAGTGCCGTTCAGAGACTTATGTTGCACACCACATCTCAAGTGCCTAGTGAGGCTTTCAATCATCGTTCCCAATATATGCTCTAGAACCAGTTATGTGCTGTTCACAGTAAATATAATCTGAAGTTACAGTATTTCCAAAAATACCAATCATGCTATTATAGTTTATAAATGTAACATTATTTGAAATGTAAAATAAAGTTGGAATAAAAATAGTTTTAGTTACATACAGTACATATAATTGCAGTTGCTGATAAAGGGGTTGTTTCATCTTATTAAATGAATACAATTGCTAAGGCTGCCTTCACACTTGCAGATGCTCCGCAGCTTTCTGCGGAGGACATCTGCAAGCCTCTGCTTGCAGACCGCAGCCCTATCCTTTATAATGGGCCGCACAGTGTCTGCAGATGCTTGCAGACCGCCGTGCGCTCCCATTGCCTGCCATGAGTGATCTGTGCGCATGCGGAGGCATGCGCACAGATCACACACTCCTGTCCGCACCGAAAACCCGACCTGTCGCCTCCGCATGCGCAGAGATCACTCATGGCGGGCAATGGGAGCGCACGGCGGTTTGCAAGCATCTGCAGACACCGTGCGGCCCATTATAAAGGATAGGGCTGCGGTCTGCATGCAGGGGCTTGCAGATGTCCTCCGCAGAACGCTGCGGAGGCATCTGAAAATGTGAACCCAGCCTAAGTGCTTGTAAAAAACAAGCAACATAGCTCTTATTAAAAATTCTCACTTCTCTCAAGAAGAGAGGGATCTTTAATTCTAAAGTCTGCAACCCCTGGCAAAAATTATGGAATCACATGGCTTGGAGGATGTCCATTCAGTTGTTTAATTTTGTAGAAAAAAAAGCAGATCACAGACATGGCACAAAACTAAAGTCATTTCAAATGGCAACTCTCTGCATTGAAGAAACACTAAAAGAAATCTTGAAAAAAAATGTGCTAGCCAGAAACGGTTAATTTTGTAGACCAAGCAGGGGGAAAATTATGTAATCACTCAATTCTGAGGAAAAAATTATGGAATCACCCTGTACATTTTTATTCTTAAAACTAACACCTGCATCAAATTAGATCTGCTCATTAGTCTGCATCTAAAAAGTAGTGATCACACCTTGGAGAGCTGTTGCACCAAGTGGACTGACAGGAATCATGGCTCCAACATGAGAGATGTCAATTGAAACAAAGGAGAGGATTATCAAACTCTTAAAAAAGGGTAAATCAACACCCAATATGGCAAAAGATGTTGGTTGTTCACAATCAGCTGTGTCTAAAATCCGGTCCAAGTACAAACAACATGAAAAAGTTGTTAAAGGGAAACATACTGGTAGACCAAGGAAGACATCAAAGCGTCAAGACTGGAAACTTAAAGCAATATGTCTCCAAAACAGGAAATGCACAACAAAACAAATGAGGAACGAATGGGAGGAAACTGGAGTCAATATCTGTGACCGAACTGTAAGAAATAGCCTAAAGGAAATGGGATTTACATACAGAAAAGCTAAACATAAGCCATCATTAACACCTAAACAGAAAAAAAAGAGGTTACCATGGGCTAAGGAAAAGCAATTGTGGACTGTGGATGACTGGTTGAAAGTCATATTCAGTGATGAATCGCAAATCTGCATTAGGCAAAGTGATGATGCTGGAACTTTTGTTTGGTGTTGTTCCAATGAGATTTATAAAGATGACTGCATGAAAAGAACATGCAAATTTCCACAGTCATTGATGATATGGGGCTGCATGTCAGATAAAGGCACTGGAGAGATGGCTGTCATTACATCTTCAATAAATGCCCAAGTTTACATTGATATTTTGGACACTTTTCTTATCCCATCAATTGAAAGGATGTTTGGGGATGATGAAATCATTTATCAATATGATAATGCATCCTGCCATAGAGCAAAAACTGTGAAAACATTCCTTGAAGAAGACACATAAGGTCAATGTCATGGCCTGCAAATAGACCGGATCTCAATCCAATTGAAATTCTTTGGAGGAAGTTGAAGAAATTGGTCCATGACAAGGCTCCAACCTGCAAAGCTGATCTGGCAATAGCAATCAGAGAAAGTTGGAGCCAGATTGATGATGAGTACTGTTTGTCACTTATTAAGTCCATGCCTCAGAGACAGCAAGATGTTATAAAAGCCAGAGGTGCTACAACAAAATACTAGTAATGTATTTGAGTGTTTTTTTGTTTGTTTGTTTGTTTGTTTGTCATGATTCCATAATTTTTTCCTCAGAATTGAGTGATTCCATAACTTTTCCCCCTGCTTGGTTTACAAAAGTTACTGGCTAGCACATTTTTTTCAACATTTCTTTTAGTGTTTCTTCAAGGCAGAGAGTTGCCATTTGAAATGACTTTAGTTTTGTGCCATGTCTGTGATCTGCTTTTTTTCTACAAAATTAAAGAACTGAATGGTAATTCCTCCGAGCCAGGTGATTCCATAATTTTTGCCAGGGGTTGTACTACTGGTGGCCGAGATTACTGGCCACCTCAGAAGAGGTTACATTCTTACTGAGGGGGTATTTGCTTGCACATTGCAAACACTGCTCTGAATCTGTCCTGAAAGCTGGATCTGGGTAGCCTCAGTGCCACACTGAGGTTGCAAAGGCAAAGTTGACATTGCTAGAAGCATCATAGCAAGAGCAGCTTCGGCCTGTGGCTCAGGCATACCGCGGGACAAAATTACCCTGTTCCATTGTGTTTCCTGTTTTAACATACATCATATGGGATACGTATGTTTAGATTTTCTAATGGAAATTGCACTCTCAACAGTACCATATGTCTTTTATTTTTTTTAATTTCACTATATTGATTGTGGAGAAGGGTGACTTTTTAAACTTATGAGTTTGATTGTTTTGTATTTTTTAACTTTAAAAATCAACCAACATTTCTGATTGTTTCAATTCTCCTTAGGAAATTTGAAACTGTGATCGCTGCATTGCCTATGCAAAAACATATTATTGCATTGCATAATAGATGCTTTCCTATGAAGCCCAGCCACAGACATGAGGCCCTTCAGCAGGCTCCTGGTTGCCATGGCAACCAATTAACACCTAGTGATCAACCTGTGAGAGCTGCCTACTTGAAGCCTTTTAAATGCGTTATTACATTTTTAAAGGGAATATGTCACCATTTTTTTGCTTTGTAATCTGAGAGCAGCATCATGTAGGGGCAAAGAACCTAATTGCAGTAATGTATCACTTACTGGTCTGCATTCTGTTATTTCATACTTTCATACAATTCCAGTTTTCACTGCTGCAGATGAATCAATGCTCAGAATGCTGAATTCTGTATAATCCTGTCCACACCAACGATTGGCAGTTTCCTGCATACACTACCAGCTTTCTATCAATGCATAGTTAGTGGAGGGGATGGTGTTGGTAAATGATGGTTGGTTAACCAACAAAATCCACCATGGTTTACAGTAGAAGCAAAGTGTTGAGAATTTAAATTCTAATCCATGTATTGTGTACAAACTGTCCTGCGGAATGCCAATTGCTGTTGTTGATAAATTAAGATTATATTTTGGACTTCCCCATTACACACATTTTTTTTTTCTTTTTTCAACTTTAATTTTTATTAATTTTTCTTTTATCAATCGTAACAAATCATATAACATAACAGCACAATCACAAGTCTGCAGTACAGTCATCAATACTAATAATCACTAATCAGTAACATCAGCTCATTTCCTCCGGTCATCATAGCTGTAACAAATCCGCAGAAAGATCCCATATCTGCCATGTCTGGTTAAATTTGTCCATCGTATTGTGGAGTGTAGCAGTCAGCCGCTCCATTAATTGGATATTTTTTATCCGTGCGTACCATTCTGATAATGAGGGTGGAGCCCTCCTCTTCCAGTTTAGAGATATCAAGTATTTCGCTGCTGTAAGTAAGTGCATTAAGAGTCTGCTCTTGGATTTATTCACACCTGGGGGAAAAAGATTTAAGAGACATACAGCCGGGTCTAGGGGTAGGGATGTTCTATAACCTGAGACATCACTGTTGTTACGGATTCCCAGAAACCTTGGATTGACGGGCATAACCAGAAAATATGATATAAAGATGCTTTACTTTGGTCACATCTCCAACAATTGTCTGGGATATTCGAATTAAACTTATGAAGGAGTTCAGGTGTGTGGTACCATGTCATTAATATTTTCATCTGGTTCTCTTTATATAAGGTATTAACTGATGACCTGAATGTTCTATCCCATATCAATCCCCACATCGGGCTAGAAATCTCCCTCCCCAACCAAGCTTCCCATCGTGACATATAGGCGTGTTTAAACGTGCCCCAGGAGCCCCGAGAATTTAGGATAGCATAAATATCAGATATAAGGCCTTTAGTAGAGGGCCCCCTCGAACATAAGGTTTCAAATTGGGTCAGGCCTGCATTCTGTTTGGGCCCCATGATCGACTTAAGGTAGTGTGTTATTTGTCGATATGAGTATTCCAACCCTTCCGGTAATTTATATAACGATCGCAGTTCGGCAAAGCGTCGTGGTTCATGTGTAAGTGGGTTTACTATGTCACGGAAGCAAAAAAGGCCCACCTCTGCCCATTTACGCATTGTGATAGAGTCTAAAGCTCCCAGAGTATGTGGGCTATACAGAAAAGGAGTTAAGGGAGAGGCGTGTGTTGCTAACTGATATTTAATTCTGCATTTACTCCAAATATCCCTGGTAAATGCCATTGGGCCCAGTAACATCTTGGAGTGAAACTCCGAGGGTTTGCCCCATATTAACGAGGCAGGATGGTATGGAGCCAGCCATAACTGTTCCACTTCTGTCCATCTATTGCATATTGGCAACGTCGACCAGTGGGATAAATGGCGCAAATGCGTAGCGTAGTAGTAGAGCAGAATGTTCGGGCAGGCTACCCCACCTTCTTGTTTCGACGCACATAGGACTGAATCCGGTATTCTGTGTCGTCCTGAGTGCCAAATGAATTTCATTAGAGACGACTGGATACTCTTTAGTGTTATAATGGGTACTTTTACTGATAGTGTTTCAAATAAGTATAAAAAGCGGGGGATAATGGACATTTTAATAGTTGCTATCCTTCCCAAGAGCGAGATCTGTAAGGTTGCCCATTTTTTTAGTTGTGCCTCTACTTTCTGTATAAGGGGTGGAAAGTTAGCTTGATATATTGTTTTGTAGCTAGAGGTCATATTGATCCCTAAATATCGTAGGGACGTTGTGCGCCAGGTATAAGTATATAAACTTTTAAGGAGGTGAAGCTTAGACTTCTGGATGTTTATAGGCAGTGCCTCTGTTTTTGCCGAATTAATTTTATAGCCCGACAATTTAGCGTATGAATCAACAGCAGCATGTAAGTTAAGTAGAGAAATAACGGGTTTTGTCAAGGAGAGTATCACGTCATCCGCGAACAGGGCAACTTTAAATTGTCTGTCTTTAAGTTGAATTCCAGAAATATCAGGGTTAAGCCTAATTTGCGCAGCTAGTGGTTCTATACTAAGGACATATAGCAATGGGGAAAGGGGGCACCCCTGACGCGTTCCATTTTTTATAGACAGATCTTTGGAATGGGCGTGAGGGAGGCGGACCAATGCAGTAGGAGATGAGTAGAGACCTCTCAATGCTGTAACAAAAGGCCCCGACAGGCCAAAATGATGAAGAGAGCGAAACATGAATGCCCAATCCAGCCTGTCGAAGGCCTTTTCAGCATCCAAACTAAGTAGTAGGGCCTCCTCCGCTCTCCTGTTAGCCACCTCTATCAGGTCCAAAATACGCCTGGTATTGTCGCCCGCTTGGCGGAAGCGGACAAAACCAACCTGGTCTTTATGTATCAAATGTGGAAGCCAAGTCCCCAATCTATCCGCCAAGAGTTTGGTAAAAATTTTCAGATCTGCATTTAACAGGCTGATGGGGCGATAGCTTGCACACTCCATCGGGTCCTTACCCTCTTTTGGGACTACAGTAATATAGGAACGGAGTATAGAGTCGGGTATTACCCCTCCCTCCATGAAGTGGTTAAACAATAGGACCATATTGGGGGACAGCACATCTATATAAGTTTTATAATAAAGATACGGTAATCCATCCGGGCCCGGGGCTTTACGATTTGGCAATTTCTTCACTATCTCCTCAACTTCCTCTGCAGTAATTTTCTGATTAAGTTCTTCTAGCGCGATTTGGGATAATTTAGGTAGATGGCACGAAGAGAGGTATTCATCCAGGATTCGGTTCTGTCCTCCCTGGGATTGAGTTGATGTAGGGGGGAGAGAGTAAAGTGAAGAATAATATTCATAGAAAATGTCAGCCACCTTACCCGGGTCATAATGGATCTCTCCAGCTTGATCTTTGATACCATAGGGGGAATTATTAGTAACCTGATCTTTCAGTCTCCTGGCTAGCATTGTATGTGCTTTATTACTGTATTCATAAAATTTCTGTCTGGAATATCTTAGTAACACCTCCACTTTACCGTGTGAGATGGCTTTAAGTTGGCTTCTCAGGTCTATTACCTCTTTGAGAACTTGTTTGGTGGGGCGCTTCATTAATCGCGCTTCCGCCTTTTTTAAGTTCCCTTCCAATATTAGATATCGGGATTTTGCGTCTCTTTTAATCCTGGATGACAGCGCAATGCACTCTCCTCTAAAAACAGCCTTATGGGCCTCCCACAGGACAGATAATGATGGAGATGATGGGGTGTTTTCAGTGAAATAGTTTACAATGGATTCCCGTAGTTTATCTCGTGTATCTTTATTTGTCAAAAGGGATTCGTTTAATCTCCAATGATTCAGTTTAGGAGGGTTAGGTGTTAATTTGAGGTCTATTATCAGAGGGGCATGGTCAGTCCAGGTTATGGTGCCAATGGAGGCCGATATCAGAGAGCGTAGTGTAATCACATCTCCAAAAAAATAATCAATACGACTATGGGAGCCGTGGGGATGGGAATAAAACGTGAATCTTTTCTCTGTTGGGTTGTCAATACGCCATAGGTCATACAGCATGTATCTACATATTAATTTCCGAAAGCTAGTAGAGACATATTCCGTTTTCATATTTCTAGTACGAGGTGGCAGAGGTAGCAATCTATCTCTAGCCTCCGAGAATGCCATATTAAAATCACTGCCAATTATCTGGGCCATTCCTCGGTCAGGGCGTAATCGGGCCAAAACTGAAGCTACAAATTTTATCTGGTTCGTGTTGGGGGCATATAAATTGCACAACATAATAGGTACTCCCCCTATGTTCCCATAGACAATGGCAAATCTGCCCTGAGGATCTATGTCTGCTTTAGTCATCTGGAACGTACAGTGGCGGGAAATAAAAATTGCCACCCCAGCCGTTTTATTCTTAGCTGTAGCAGAGAAAGTAGTAGGAAACCAATGATGTGCAAATTTAAAGGATCCCGCATTCGTAAGATGTGTCTCCTGCAAAAACACAATATCCGCTTTAGACTCCCGCATCTCCCGGAGAGTGAGCCTTCTTTTTATATCCGAGTTCAGTCCCTTTACATTGAGAGAAAGTAATTTAACCATGATAAGATAGAGGCACACCTAGAGCATTTAAAGGGGATATAGATGGACGCAGAACAGGACTGTGGGATCTAAGAGCATTGTCAAAATGACCTGACCGATAGGGTGAGGACACACTAGTACTGCATACTGGAAAACTTACAACACAACCAAACGTTGAATGGATAGAAAAAAGAATAAACAACATATGGATAATATAGGACAACTTCTTGTAGTCCCAAAATGAGAGTCGGGTATAGTATAGACCCCATCGCCTAAGGCGGCTGTGGGGCATCTCTGTACTACTTAATAAGTCAAAAAGAAAAAACAAAAAAACAAAATAAAAAACGATACCACGACTCTCTTCTGTGGGGGTACATGTCAAACCCGCAAGAATAGATATCCCCAAAAATCCCGCCCCCAAGAGCCGCAAATTCCCACCAAGGAGCCAAGAAGGAGACGCTTAAAGTCTCGCAGCTAAGAGAGAGAAGATGGAAAAACAAACACCAGTGTCAATCAATGGATGTCATAGTCACCAATCATGTTGGGTCCTCTCTTCTGGTGGCTCTCCGTGAGGTCTTACGTCGTGTAGATTGTTGCCATAGTTGCTGTAGTGGAGGTAGCCCCAGCGGCTCGGACCAGTCAGGCAAATCCGGTTGTTCAATGTTCAATACACGGCAGAAGGTCTCTAGATCCTCCGGGTTCCGCAGAGTGGCCACTCGGTCTCCCCTCTTAGCCGAAAGGCTGAAAGGAAAGCCCCATCTGTAGGGTAGTTGATCATCTTGTAAAATGTGTAACAATGGTCTCAAAGCTTTTCTTTGTTGTAAGGTGATCCACGAGAGGTCTTGGAAGAGCTGTATTTTTGCGTTGTTATGGGTGATCTGCTTGATCCGTCTTGCTTTTGCCATGATGTCCTCTTTCAAAGGGAAGTCCGTAATACGGCAGATGATATCCCTTGGGTTTCCTGTTAAGTTTTTTGGCTTCAGCGCTCTATGGGCTCTATCCATTTTAATTGGGTGATCCATCGGACGACGTAGTATTGTGTTAAAGACTTTTTGCAGGGTGCCCGCTACGTCTTCTGTGTCTCTCGTCTCCGGGACCCCTCTGACCCTAATGTTGTGACGTCGGCCCCTATTATCCAAATCCTCTACATGCCTCTGGAGATCTCGTATAACGGAAGCCTGAGCCGTGGTTTGGGACTGAAGGTGTCCTATCACCGCTCTGGCCTGATTGTGATCTTCCTCCAGCTGATGAACCCTCTGAGTCAAGGCGACCACTTCCCTCCTTACTGCCGCTATTTCTGATCGAAAAGTATCTTTGATCTCTGCTACCAGCATTTTGAAGTCTTGCTTAGTCGGCAGCTGTCGTACATACTGCCACCAGTCAGGAGGAGGTGGCGGGGGAGGGTAGATATATTCCTGTGCAAGATCTAGGTCTCGGGCCATATGGTCTCCTCTTGTGCCAAGAGATAAGGACTCAGAGCCACCAATCAGCTCCCTGGATTCTATAGAGATTTTGTGGATCTGCTGGGCTTGCTTTGGGGGCCGAGATGGTCTCTGGGGGCGACCGGGTTCATCTAGTGCCTGGGTTGCCCAGTTGTCGCCTGCTCCTGTGGAGCTCCATATATCCCCCTCTATAATATCTGCAGGATCTTTCTGTGCACCTCCTATATCTGGGGGTCCCCAGTCTTGAACAGCCTTGACTGGGCTCTCCATGTGTCTCTCTGCCCTGGGCATGGGTTCTCCTGTGAGGGCCTCTGCAGATGGAGGAGAATATAAGCTGGGGCATGTGTCTCCTTCACCCTCCGCATCACTTATATTGAGGCTCCCATCACTTGTGGGCTCATATTGTAATTTTATTGGGGTCAGCACTGGGGTATAGTCACTGTGGAGGTCGGGTGAGGGGTCTCCGGATGCCAGCCCCGACCATAACAGCGTTTCAGCTAAGGGGACAGACATTCCTGCAGCTGCCTGAAGCACCGCCCCCTCCTCACAGGGCTTGTCAATAATCACTAGTTCCTCCCCCTCCTCTCTCTGCCTCGGGGCTCCAAGCGCGGGAGAACCCTGGGAGGAAGAAGGAGCCCTGCTGCTGGCCGCCATCTTGCCCTTCATGTCGGCATCCAGCACCCGCCCCTCATCCTCCGGTCCCTCAGATCCCGTTCTAGCTGCGGGCCGACTGGGAGCGTGCTGCTTCCGCGGCATTGACTCACCGCTCGGTGCCCCAGTAGCAGCTGCTTGTGAGGTGAGCTGTGGTCCGGCGGCTCCCGGTCCTCTCTGCTGAGTCCCCACAGGAGCGGGAGCCGTGCTGGTAGATGCAAAGTAGGCATCCAGGGTGCCTGATTCCTTCGGCTCTGTATCTTTAGGTGTCTTGCTGGCTTTTTTTCGCCCCATTTCCAGGCTCCCAGGGCTGATTTAATGCAAATTTTGGCTCTTGGAAGCAGGAGCTCCATGTTCAGACGTCTGCTTCCATGTAGGCTCGGACACGCCCCCCCATTACACACATTTTATGTACAAATGGGGACAGATTTATCGAAAATTTCTAGTTTAAGCTTAGACTAGAAATTCTTTAAGTGCACAAATGATGTAGTGCACATTACAAGAGAATTCTGCTGTATTTAGGGCCCTTTCACATCAGCGTTTTTCGTAATTCGCAGCAGATGCGGTGAAAAAACCGCATCTGCCGCGTTTGCCGCATAACCGTTCCACTTGCGGCGCGGTTGCGTTTTTTCCCATAGAAAGTATAGGGGGACTTGCGGCAGATGCGGCAAGTGCGGTTTTGCACTTGCGGCAGGTGCAGCAGCGAAAAAAAACGCGGTCAGCCGCGGTTTTTTTCGCTGCCGCACCTGCCGCAAGTGCAAAACCGCACTTGCCGCATCTGCCGCAAGTCCCCCTATACTTTCTATGGGAAAAACCGCAACTGCGCCGCAAGTGGAACGGTTATGCGGCAAACGCGGCAGATGCGGTTTTTTCACCGCATCTGCCGCGAATTACGAAAAACGCTGATGTGAAAGGGCCCTTAGATTAGTAAAACTCCATTTTCTGTAATCTACTTTCTCTGCCTCACATTTGTTGTGGCTTTATCAGAAGAGGCGCCCCTTTCAGCTGCTGACACTTTAGGAAGCCATGTACTAGCTGCTGAAAAAATTCCTTCAACATTCTGAGAGGCTTTTATGTACCATTTTATGGAACAATTATTACATCACGTAAGCAAATCTATGTATACAGTAATGTAAAATATGCCACAAAATAAAACTCAGATTTACACCTGAAGTTTAGCACTTTAGTTTGCCTTCACACTACGGTTTTTGGGATCCTGTTCTGTTCATTTTTGAAAAGAACAGAACTGGATCGTTTTTGCCTCCCATATATCCCTATGATGCCAGATTGGTCATAATTGGCCATCCGGTTTTGTGAATTCAGTCCCGGATTAATTTCGGTCCTGTTTTTCACTGGTCCCAAAAACGAACTCTGCACCATTTATGGGCTCTGGTGACAAAACCGGACAGAAATGAATCCGGTCCATTCTGGGACACTTAACAAGGGGGTCTATGGAGCCAGATTCAAGAAAATACAGAATCGTTTCCCTGATCAGGTTCCAGGGTAAAGAGCATGCCCAGAACAAGAGCACTGCTCTGTACCTGTGGTATATGTGTATTTTCACTTTAGCAGTGTATCTACATACACTGCTAAAGTGAAATTAAGTCAAGGAAAAAATCAAATACTTACCTCTTTGGTGACTGTCCCGGGAAGACGTCTGATGCTGCAAAGACCTTAAAAGCTGATTGGCCGGTAGCGATCAGCTGATGTGTCACATGACCGCTACTGGCCAATCAGCTGTTGATCAACTGATTAAGGAGTCCTTGCAGTATACTTGCTGCATCGGATGTGGATGTCTCGGATCCCGGGACAGGTGAGCATTTTTTTTATTTTTAATGCCCACTGGTTTCTTTTATTTCACTTTAGGAGTGTATGTTCATAAACTCCTAAAGCTAAAGTACTGCAGGCTCAGCTCCCCCTAGCTCTGTCAGTCCGGATCCCTCCGGACTGACAGAAATGACATCCAGGGTTTACTATCGAGGCTTGTCCGTTCCTGTTCGTGGAGTCCTGCAAAAAACAGGATCCCACAGACAGGAACAAAACCGTAGTGTGAAGCCAGCCTTACTTTGATCAGATAAGGAGGATTACATACAGATGACCTCAACTCACACTTTCTGTCAACTAGCAAGAAGGCAACTCCCTTGCCTTGTTTTTGAAATTGGTCTTTAGTAAGTCTATTATTTTGCATTGTAAACTCTTGTAATCCGGCTGTATTACACTTCTAGGCCCTTTAATGTGTGCATTTCCAGAGGGTATGCGGATATGCATGGAAGCTGCTCATCCTCTCAAATTCAAATGAAGCATCTTTAAATCCCTTTTATATTGTAAAGCATGGGTTACAATGTCATGCTTTTGTTAAGCACTTATCATGTGATCTGCTCTTGTAATTAAAAAGTTTTTCACTACCTAAAACCTACATGCAAGATTTTATAGAAGGTATAATTAACAAAAATGGCGTAGATTTCTTTTCTTTTGCTTTTTAGTACATTTTGATTAAAGAGTGTGGTGATATCTTGTAAATTACATTTCTCCATGCTGGTCTTCATTCATTACATAATGTACACTAACAGTATAATTTAACACTTTCATTACAAAAACGATTTCAGCCAGCCTATACAAGATAAAACTATATTACATTGAAGATGTAACTTGTAAATGTAATTCTATATAAAACTACAATTAGCATAATTGTATTTTTAATAACGCGGACTACAAGGAAACTTTACATGCGACACAGGTGCCACAGCCAAAGATTCAGCTCCAGCCTTATAAATATGATGCATTGTCTCCTAATAAATGAACACCTTCCATTGTCACGATAGTATCTCTTTCCTGGGAGACTTGTGACGGGTTTGGGCCCTCTGTCTCATGTCTATTTTGAGACCTCATATTAAACGTGCCTTTTTCCTTTGACACTTGAGGAGTTAATGTCAGTCTGCTGCCAGCAAGCTAGCCAGGTCTTGTTCAGGTGTGGCCATTCTGTAATTACTCTTTCCCCTTTATATATCCCATACTCCCAGCATGTTCTGCAGGTGATTGAATTCATTCAGGCCAAAGCTCCTGAGGTGAAGGGAGCTCTCTGGAGAACCTCTTTTTGCCAAGCTGTCTGCTGTCTGGAGAAGTGACCGCAGACGTGAATTTGCTGCCTTGTTGTTCCCTGTCTGTCTCTTCCCTGTCTGTCTCCCCTTCCCTCTTGTCTCTTTTATTGTAGTGAATATCTGATTCAATGGTTAGCACACGGCATATGAGGGGGTGTGGTGCCAGTGAAGGGGCCTCTTGAGTCCCGTATTCAAGTCTGTTAGAATCACTGCACACACACACTTCTAGTCTTTTTCCTTATTGGTGAATGTTTATTCGGAAGGTGCTCTTGTTAGAACTGCGACAGTATGACGTTTCGAACGATTAGGTCCTTGATCACAAATATCGCTGGAAAGATAGAAATATATACAATCAGGTGCTCAATCTTTACAAGTGTTACATATTTACATTATATTTACAAAGAATATACACGTAATGTCCAGTACATCTAATGTCTAGTTATTGGAGACGTCCTTAGCAAGGATGCGAAGAGAAATCCAGAGCTACTGGAAAATCCAAAAGATGAGAGATAGGGTAGAAAGGTACTGATGGGTTAGGGGTCAGAGTCAGTAGTACATAAAGCATAGGTAGAGATAGAGGCAAAACAAATAAAAGAGCAAGCCTACCCTTAGAATAGTTTGAGTTTCAATAGCACGATGTATCCCTTAGGGCCCCTTTACACGCGGCTACATTTCTAGGGTGGCTACAGGTAACTTACTGGTTGCAGTGAAATCATGGAGACAAGGTTCTATCTTGTTGCTGTGTACAAATGGAATAATCTCTCCATGATTTCACTGCAACCAGTAAGTTACCTGTAGCCACCCTAGAAATGTAGCCGCGTGTAAAGGGGCCCTTAGGGTACCTTTACACGCGGCTACATTTCTAGGGTGGCTACAGGTAACTTACTGGTTGCAGTGAAATCATGGAGAGATTATTCCATTTGTACACAGCAACAAGATAGAACCTTGTCTCCATGATTTCACTGCAACCAGTAAGTTACCTGTAGCCACCCTAGAAATGTAGCCGCGTGTAAAGGTACCCTTATGGTCCCGTACAGGGTATAGAGTATGCCTAGCAGAGAAGATTGTATGTGGGACCAATTTTTTTTTTTTTTTAACACTTGTAAAAATTGAGCATCTGATTGTATATATTTCTATCCTTCCAGCGATATTTGTGGTCAAGGACCTAATCGTCCGAAACGTCATACTGTCGCAGTTCTAACAAGAGCACCTTCCGAATAAACATTCACCAATAAGCAAAAAGACTAGAAGTGTGTGTGCAGTGATTCTAACAGACTTATTGTAGTGAGTGAGTCTAGCGCTCCCACCGGTCATTCCCTATTGAGGGCGAACATCAAAGCCAGCAGAGGGCCTAGGTATCCTGCTTGACAATGAGTTGAAATAACTCGTATAGGGATGGTATGGAGATCAGGGCACAGCTGCAGGTGAATGCAGGAGGTCACCTCTCCCCCATTTCCTATGAGCAGGGCCATCCTCTGTATTTAGCCCTCTGGTGTCTCCATGTCTGTTGTTTTCCATTGTTTGCCATACACTGTAGGTCTATGCTCACTGTCACGCACGGTAGTCAGACATGCCCTTGTCCAAGTGTGACATCCATGCTCAGGAGATATTATTACGTAACAGGAGGGTGAGGGTGTGTGGAATAGGCTTAGGAACTCTGCCTTCTTCACATTGTACAGGTGGCGGTAGCGTGTGTTATACAGCCGCTTCCTGTCTCTAACAGAGGTCCACAACATTTCAGACCTTGAGAGCCACATTCAGCGCTGAAAGAGGGTCACAAGCCAATTCCAGCTTTAAGAAAGGGCCGCGAGCCACATCCAGCTTCAGCCTCCTCATTGTAGTGTCATCCAGAGCCTCCATTACTGGTATAATGGCAGCCAAAGCTTTTCCACAAAAATCACACCAAGCCAGTATATTAAGATCTAGAGGTTCCTAACTTACCCCCATTCAGATCTGCCCATTTGTGCGGTCACTACTCACAAAAGTCACCATTTGGAGCCTTGCTCTTCATAGCTGTTTGCCAGCCCTGGTGCTTATGCAGCAAGCTGGAAGAAAATTACAAGTCACACATCATGGGCCCAAGAGCCAAATGTGGCTCCTGAAATACAGGTTGGGGATCACTGTTCTAACAGCATAGTTTAAAGCTAACTTTTATCACTGCTCTGTAACCACTTAAATGTTGCTATCAATCTCCCAGTGAGGTCCTGTGTAGGCACCTATCGGCCTCCTCATGACATGATCATAGGGTGCCAATTAATTACCATGGCAGTTGGATGCTTGTTGAAGGCACATCTTGCAGCTCCTGTTAAATGCAGCTCTAGACTGGGCTTTATAGAAAACCATGGTTTTCACTACATATTGCAACACTAAAATTTCAAGTCACTTGGATTTTTTTTCTGTTTATTCAGAACTTTACATGGTAAATTAACGGTGTACGGTAATTCAAAACTACAACTCATCCCATAAAAATAAAAAAAACAAGAACCCTCATACAGCTATGTCAATGAAAAGATAAAAAAATAAAAAAGTTTTTAGCTCTTTGTAAAAAAGGTAAAAATGAATTGGATGGTCATTAAGAAATTAATGATTCCATGTTTATACTTTATTACAAGCTCATAAAAATAAAGGGCTTGATTCACTATTGAACTTTGACTATTTCTTTTGTCTAGATGTTAATGTTTTGCATATTTTTTGCTTGCATCATATTTCTCTATCCATTTGCAAATGTGTGCGCCTATTTGTTTGGTTTTAGATGATCACTGTGGGCAAGTTAAGGTATTCCAGGTGTTTTCACCCAAGTTATAATTTGAGACTTTTCTAAATGCAAATGATGAATTTAGGGACATTATAATTCTGACTTTTTTAAATAATTTTTTATTAATATTACAAAATTTGTTGTAAAAAAATGATTAGCTCACACAAACAAACATCAATTTGAAGAGATGCGGTTATGGTGTCTGTAGTTCCCCTCTGTTTCCTCCCAATATCCTATGACACACAAATTCCTGGCTGCTGCTGTGACCTTGGACGTGCTTTCGTGCCATTACTCTGATGTCACAATACAACCCCGAAGTGAACTTCTGTCTATATGCCACTATGCAATACACAGCAGCACAATACATCTGCTGTGAGAAGAGCTGGGTTCCCATCTGGGTTGTAATCTTCTCCCCATGTGCCACTGTACTAGTGTATAGTACCGAACTGGCATGTAGTGGTACACTGTCATGGGTGTCTCCCATCCTTGGGAGGCCTTTGATAAGTCTGGGGCTTGAGGGTCACATTACATTGTGATACTCTGGTTTTTAAATGTATATCCTTCATTTTGGTGCTGCAGGGGTTAAGGTATCTTTCCTTGCTGATAGTTCTTTGTAAGCACTTTCTCAGGTGTAGCATATTGTGACCACTCCCCTCTATCTTAGTCACATGTTCCATCATCTCATGCTGGTTATAGAATCAATTTCTATGCTAACTACTGTGGTAGGAGCAAGTCTCTTGTTGTTGCTGGAAACGTGACGCTTGCAGCCCTAGGGCTTTGCTGCAATTTTTAAGTCTTTTTTGTTTATGTCCCTCAGTCTGTCCTCCTTGTTTTGATTACTGCAGGGATGAGGCTATCACATTCACCGCATTTTGTATTATCCCGTGTGAATTGATAAACAGTGAGAGATTAGGTACATGGCGGCAATGGAGGAACCTGTATAGAGACATTACAGAGCTCAGGTGAGTGTCAGTAGGTGATCCATCTCCCCTCTTCCTACCATTAGGGCCTTCTTCTCTTTCTATCCCCGTTGTTTCCTTCTGTTGCACCGCACAATGAGAGTTTGGCATGTTTAGAACACTTAAATAGTTGAGATCACCAAACAAATTTCAATATTAGAGAAAAATAATAGAAGTAAACACAAAATACGGTTTACAAATGATGGTCTTTGTTATTAGGGAAAAAAGAAATCTAAACCTACAGGGCCCTATGTGAAAGAGGGATTGCTACCTAAACCTAATAACTACTGGTTGGGCCACCCTTATCAGTAACAACTGTAATCAAGTGTTTGTGATAATTGGTCTTTTACAACGCTCTGGAGGAATTTTGGCCCACTCATATTTGCATGTAATTCAGCCACATTGGAGGGTTTCTAAGCATAAACCGCTTATTTAAGGTCATGCCACAGCATCTCAATCAGATTAAGGTCAGAACTTCACTAGGCCACTCCAAAGTCTTAATGTTTCTTCTTCTTAAGCCATTCAGAGGTGGACTGGCTGGAGTGCTTGGGATCATTGTCCTGCTGCATAACCCAAGAGTGCTTCAGATTGAGGTAACAAACAGTTGACCGGACATTCTACTTAAGTATTTTTTGGTGGACAGCAGAATTCATGGTTCAATTTGTCACAGCAAGTCTTCCAGGTCTTAAAGCAGCATAACAGCCCTAGAGCATCACACTAACATCACCATATTTTACTGTTAGTATGATATTCCTTTTATTAAATGCTGTTTTACTTCTATGCCAGATGTAATGGGACATGCACCTTCCAAAATGTTCAACTTTTGTCTTGTCAGTTCACAGTGTATTCTTCCAAAAGTCTTGGGGATCATCAAGATGTTTTCAGGCAAAACTGAGATGAGCATTCTTCTTGTTCAGTAGTGCTTTTTGTCTTGGAACCCTGCCATGCAGTGTCACGCTGGACAAGGGAATGCCCGACAATTGTGCATGACAGCGGAGTACGGACCAACGATGTCCGCTGCGTTACACAGAACAACAGACAGGGAGACACCAGCGGAATAAATACCGTGGAGGGCCCTGCTCATAGGGAATGGGGGAGAGGTGACCTCCTGCACTCACCTGTGGCTGTGCCCTGATCTCCCTACCGTCCCTATACGAGTTCTTTCAACTTGTCGCCGAACAGGATGCCCAGAGTCCTCGCTGGCCCTGATGTTAGCCCTCACTAGGGAATGGCCAGCGGGAACACTAGTTGACAACCACTGCACTATAGGAGACATGACGGAAAGGGAAGACAGACATGAAACAAGGCAGCAACGTCATGTCTGCTGTCACTTTACCAGACAGCAGACGACTTCACAGCAGAGGAATCTCCAGAAAGCTTCCTTCACCTCCAGAAGCTTTGGCCAGTATGAATTCAATCTCCAGCAAGGAATGCTGGGACCAAGGGATATATAAAGGGGAAATAGCAACTGCAGAAAGACCACACCTGAGCAAGACCTAATGACCTTGCTGGCAGCAGACTGACATTAACTCTTCCACTGCCTCGGTAAAAAAGGACGTTTAATATCAAGTCTCAACACAGACATGAGACTGGGGTCAAAAGCAGTCACAAGTCTCCCTGGTAAGAGAGACCATCGTGACAGTACCTCCCCTTTAACGAGGGGCTTCCGGAACCTCGAGAGTGGAGTAGTCAGGACAATTTCTATGGAAAGAACGCAGCAAACTACCAGCGCTCACCTCCGTAACTCCCCGTCCTTCAAGGAAATTACTTGCACAGCGAGGTGAAGATGTATGAAATGTCGGCTTAGGAGACATAATACATCTCTGGAGCCATGACCTGTGAAACACAGTACGGGAACCAAGCACTGAGGGTAGCTCAAATCAGACAGCGGAAGGGTCAACAATGTCCGTCACCCGATACAGGCTGACAAACCCAGAGCTCCCCAAGCACACATCCACTTGATGGCATCAGTAGACACCCACACACAGTCATTCACTCGCAGGTCCGGACCTGCACATTTATTATCAGGCATGTGTCTGTGGAACGTAAACATCCCCCTGAAGGACCGACAACCGAGGAGACACCCCAAAATCGGCAACTCCCACCCTGAGGACGAGGAACTTCTGTAGAGACAACCACCCCTTCTCCACCATCTTTTCCGGGGGGGCACATAGGTCCAGAAAGAACCTGGGCAGAGGGAGAAACAGTGCGCCTTCTCTCCGGTTGCACCCTGCGTACATTAAGCGAAGGAGAGGGAGTTACAGAGGAAATGTATACACCCAGGTTGCCTTCCTCAAAATGACCTGGGGAGGGCAGCTCTTCAGATAGTGTAGTGGGAGCACACACCTCTGACAGAACCGGCTGAGAAGCCATACATTCAGGAGCCGGGTCCCCAGTATGGATAACTCATCCCACGGATCCCTGGAGGAGAGACTGAGGTCTAGCAGAACCCTGAGGAGTGGGAATGGGATCCACTCTTTGTCCTGGAGAGATAGCAGCCAGAAAAGAGGGAAAAATGGAGGAAACATACACACCCAGGTCGCCACCCTCCACACGGACTTTGGGAGACGGCTTTTGGGATGGGTGTCTAGGGATGGATTGACAGGCACTCACAAGGTGACCCTTAAGCACACAGTACAAACATGCCCCCATCCCACAGCGAATCACAGGTGACCCAACACAAGGGGACACCCCCCTATCTACATAGGTTCATCCACCTGCACCTGTGGAAGCTCCACCATGGGGAGAATAGGGGGGTGTTGCCAGGTGGGCCTTTCCCTGAGGCATCAATCTACTCTGATGGCAAAGGACATAACGGCTTCCAGCGACTCTGGAGTAGGGTACTGAGCCATGGAGTCCTGGAGCCTACTAGACAATCCATGACAGAACTGACTCCTAAGAGCCGGCTCATTCCATTGGGTGTCCGTGGCCCACCTCCGAAACTCCAAACAGTACTCCTCAGCTGGCCGCGTTCCCTGCTGGAGTCTACGGAGAATCAACTCTGCCAGTGAGACGCCATCAGGGTACCCATGGACAAGGGCCAAATCCATAAAAAACTCATCTACCAACCGCATAGATGGAGAGTCGATCAGTAGAGAAAAAGCCCAGGACTGGGGATCACCTTGCAATAGGGAGACAAGGATCCGTACTCTCTGTTATTCACTCCACCGAAGAACGTGGACGGAGCCTGAAGCATAATTTGCAGGCCTCCTGGAATGTCCGAAACCTATCAGGGAGGGAAATCTTGGGTTCTTGCTGGGTCTGAGCCTGGGCTGAGACCAGCAGATATATCGCAGCTGCTGCACCACCTGTTCCCACAGATCTGTCACCTCCTGTGAGAGAGTCTGCTTGAACTGAGCAAATGCAGCTGCAGGATCCATAATGGGTCCAAAAAAATATATCGGGCTGGAGATTATGTCACGCTGGACAAGGGAATGTCCGACAACAGTGCGTGACAGTGGAGTATGGACCAACGATGTCCGCTGCGTTACACACAACAACAGACAGGGAGACACCAGGGGATTAAATACCGAGGAGGGCCTTGCTCTTAGGGAATGGAGGAGAGGTGACCTCCTGCACTCACCTGTGGCTGTGCCCTGATCTCCCTACCGTCCCTATACGAGTTCTTTCAACTCGTCGCCTAACAGGATACCCAGAGTCCTCGTTGGCCCTGATGTTAGCCCTCACTAGGGAATGGCCAGCGGGAACACTAATCCACAACCACTGCACTATAGGAGACACGAGGGAAAGGGAAGACAGACAAGGGACAAGGCAGCAACTTCACATCTGCTGTCACTTTACCAGACAGCAGACGACTTCACAGGAGAGGAATCTCCAGAAAGCCTCCTTCACCTCCAGAAGCTTTGGCCAGTATGAATTCAATCTCCAGCAAGGAATGCTGGGACCAAGGGATATATAAAGGGGAAATAGCAATTGCAGAAAGGCCACACCTGAGCAAGACCTAATGAGTTTGCTGGCAGCAGACTGACAATAACTATTCCACTGCCTAAGGAAAAAAGGATGTTTAATATCAAGTCTCAACACAGACATGAGTCTGGGTCAAAAGCAGTTACAAGTCTCTCTAGTAAGAAAGACCATCGTGACATATTCACATCGTGAATATCGGTTGCAATACCTCCATTCCTTCCCTATACAAATCCACACAACCTTACTATCATGTAGTCTAGTCCCATGCAGGGTCTCAGGGAATGGACAACATCAATGAAAGGTTGATCGAAGTCTATGTGGACTCACTTCATGTGAAGCGGTGGAGTAACTGGGTGAGATCGCTCCAATTTGGAGTGCATACTTTGTTTTTTTCCACCTATACATGTGGTCTGTGTACCATGAGGGGAGTGTATGAACCTTGACATTGCACTTCCTGTAGGTAGGCAGACATGACTAGAGACATAAGCCAATATTCCTAGGTATACGGACGGAATCCGGATTTCGCTCTTTCAACCCCTTGGAAAAGAGGAAAGGGGATTACTCACAGCAATACACAGTTTTTTGCACTGTCACTTTTGCACAACTTTCTGTTTTTGTTAGTCTAGACAACTAGGTCTTTTTAACATTTGAGTTCATTAAAAGTTATATTTTAACTTCTCATTTTTCTATGCTATTGTTTTACATGCGATTTTAAGTATTTAAGCTCTGTGAACAATATTTTTTTTAATCAAACAACTATTATTCCTTGATATGAGTGCATACAACTTATTTCAGCAATGTACAGAGAATCAATAGGATTCCAAAAGTGTTAAGAACAATACTTTACAACTTACAACCCATACTCTCCTCCTTTAACCCCTTAACGACATAGGACGTTGTGCAACGTCCTGTGTTTCTGCCCGTTCCCGACACAGGACGTTGCACAACGTCCTGGCAGATTAGAGCTGCTGCAGCTCCTGTGAGTGGGGTCGCTCAGGTGTCACAGATGCTGCTGCTCTGTGACAACCTGCAGATGACCCCACAGGGGGTGGATTAACCCCCCCGTGCCCAGGACCCCTCCGATCGGCAGTTTAAAAGTGAAACTGCCGATCGGAGGGAATCGGAGGGAATCCCAGGGATTCACCCCTCCAGATCTGATTGAAGCTCTCCAATCAGATCTGGAGGGGCGGATCGGCAAGTGCCCACCCCTCCACAGCCCCCTCCAGCACCAGGACCTACAGGGGCCCCCCCAGAACCGCCCGCCCCCCTCTATTGTTATGTATATGTCGGCGGGCTGCAGCCGCGGCTGCGCCCGCCGACCACAGTGCCTGGTCCCCTCCTACGGCTTCCCCCTAGGCAGGCTCCCCCTAGGCAGCCCCCCTCCAGGCAGCCCCCACCCCTCACCTCCTACGGCGGGCTGCACACATCGGTGCACCCGCCGCTGCGTCCGGCTGTGCAGCTCCTCTGCCGGCCGGTCGGTGGCCCCGCCTCCTCTCCCCGCCTCCTCTCCCGGCCTCCTCCTGCTGATCGGTCTATCAAGAGGGAGGTAAGTATGTATGTTTGTATGTATGTATGTATGTATGCATGTATCTATGTATGTATGTATGTATGTATGCATGTATCTATGTATGTATGAATGAATTGATGGATGGATGGATGATGGATGGATGCATGGATGGATGGGTGAATGGATAGATGGATGGGGGGTGTATGCGTGTGCGTGCATGGACGTGAGCGTACATGAGCGTGCGTGGACGTGTGCATAGATGGATGTGTGCGTGGATGTGCGTGCGTGGATGTCAGCATGCGTGTGTGGATGTCAGCATGCGTGAATGTCAGCATGCGTGCGTGGATGTGTGTGCGTGGATGTGTGTGTGGATGCGCGTGGATGTGGATGTGCGTGCGTGGATGTGCGTGGATGTGTGCGTGCATGGATGTGCGTGCGTGGATGTGCGTGCGTGGATGTGCGTGGATGTGGATGTGGGTGCGTGCGTGGATGTCCGCGTGCATGCGTGGATGTGGATGTGCGTGGATGTGCGTGCGTGGTTGTGTGCGTGCGTGGATGATGGGTGCATAGGTGGATGGATGGGTGCAACAAGGGATCAAGTGTCCTCTTGTTGTAGTCTCTGGGATCATAGTCATGGTGCACTGTATGACAGATCATTGTCATACAGTGCACCATAACTCTGACCCCAGAGGCTGTAGGAAGAGGACACTTGATCCCTTGCTGCAGTCTCTGGATTGAGCACAGGCGATCGAGCGTCGTGGGACCTTCGTTGTGGACTACGTCGGAGGCGATCGAGCGTCGTGGGACCTTCGTTGTGGACTACGTCGGATCTTTATAATAAAGATGGAGTCCGAATTTTGTTTGTGTTTTTTTTTCAAATAAAAAGATTTTTCTCTGTGTGTATTTTCTGACTATTTACCAGAGATTCCTAATGGCGGGTCTAACATTGGCCCTATATTATGAATCTCGGGCTTAGTGCCAGCTGCCAATAAAAAGCTGGCATTAACCCCTTTATTACCCAGTTCGCCACCGGCACCAGGGCAACTGGAAGAGTCTGGGTACAGCGCCAGAAAATGGCGCTTCAATGAATGCGCCATTTTCTGGAGCGGCTGCGGGCTGCAATTCGCAGCCTGGGGGGCCCAGAACGCTTGGGCCTCTCCATGCTGCGGATTCCAGCCCCCAGCTGCCTAGTTGTACCTGGCTGGACCAAAAATATGGCGGAGCCCCACGTAATTTTTTTTTCTAGAATTAGTTCTAGAAAAAAAAAAAAAAGGGCTTTGCTGTATTTTTGGAAGCCAGCCAGGTACAACGAGGCAGCTGGGGGTTGGTGGCAATCCGTAGCTGCCAAGTTGTATCTGGCTGGACCAAAAATGTGGTGGAGCCCCACGCCATTTTTTTTCTAGAATTTAGTCCTAGAAAAAAAATAAAAATGGGCTTCGCTGTATTTTTGGTTGCCAGCCAGGTACAATGAGGCAGCTGGGGGTTGCTGGCAGTCCGTAGCTGCCAAGTTGTACCTGGCTGGACCAAAAATATGGCGGAGCCTCACGCCATTTTTTTTCTAGAATTAGTCCTAGAAAAAAAATAAAAATGGGCTTCGCTATATTTAGATGCATAATGAACACTTTGAACCCTCAGGTGCTTCACAAATTGATCCGAAAAAAGAAAATTTGTGTGAAAAAAAGTACTTTTTCCTTATTACGGATCAATTTGTGAAGCACGTGGGGGTTGAAAGTGCTCACTATGCATCTAGATGCATTCCTTGGGGGGTCTAGTTTTCAAAATGGGGTCACTTGTGGGGGAGCTCCAATGTTTAGGCACACATTGGCTCTCCATATGCGACATGGTGTCCGCTAATAATTCC
Source organism: Allobates femoralis (assembly GCA_033576535.1). Lineage (NCBI taxonomy): Eukaryota > Metazoa > Chordata > Amphibia > Anura > Aromobatidae > Allobates > Allobates femoralis. The sequence continues at coordinate 358,266,043 of JARQOC010000006.1, forward strand.
AATTGTTAGCGGACACCATGTCGCGTATGGAGAGGCCCTGTGTGCCTAAACATTGGAGCTCCCCCACAAGTGACCCCATTTTGGAAACTAGACCCCCCACGGAACATATCTAGATGCATAGTGAGCATTTTGAACCCCCAGGTGCTTCACAAATTGATCCGTAAAAATTATAAAGAAAATTTGTGTGAAAAGAAAAGTACTTTTTCCTTCTTACGAATCAATTTGTGAAGCCCATGGGGGTTCAAAGTGCTCACTATGCATCTAGATGCATTCCTTGGGGGGTCTAGTTTCCAAAATGAGGTCAATTGTGGGAGAGCTCCAATGTTTAGGCACACATGGGCTCTCCATATGCGACATGGTGTCTGCTAATAATTCCAATTGTTAGCGGACACCATGTCGCGTATGGAGAGCCCCTGTGTGCCTAAACATTGGAGCTCCCCCACAAGTGACCCCATTTTGGAAACTAGACCCCCCAAGGAACATATCTAGATGCATAGTGAGCACTTTGAACCCCCAGGTGCTTCACAAATTGATCCGTAAAAATTAAAAAAGAAAATTTGTGTGAAAAGAAAAGTACTTTTTCCTTCTTACGGATCAATTTGTGAAGCCCATGGGGGTTCAAAGTGCTCACTATGCATCTAGATGCATTCCTTGGGGGGTCTAGTTTCCAATATGAGGTCAATTGTGGGGGAGCTCCAATGTTTAGGCACACATGGGCTCTCCATATGCGACATGGTGTCCGCTAATATTTCCAATTGTTAGCGGACACCATGTCGCGTATGGAGAGCCCCTGTGTGCCTAAACATTGGAGCTCCCCCACAAGTGACCCCATTTTGGAAACTAGAGCCCCCAGGGAACATATCTAGATGGGTTGTGAACATTTTGAACCCCCAAGTGCTTCACAAATTCATCTGTAAAATTGAATAAGTACTTTTTTTTCCACAAAAAAATTCTATTTTCATTTGTACAGATTATGTTGTGAAGCACCGGGGTGTTCAAAATGCTCACCACCCATCTAGATAAGTTCCCTGGGGTGTCTAGTTTCCAAAATTGGGTCATTTGTGGGGGAGCTCCAATGTTTAGGCACACAGGGGCTCTCCAAACGCAACATGGTGTCCGCTAACAATTTGACTGAAAAATCAGCTCAAATTGTTAGCGGACACCATGTCGCGTTTGGAGAGCCCCTGTGTGCCTATACATTGGAGCTCCCCCACAAGTGACCCCATTTTGGAAACTAGAGCCCCCAGGGAACATATCTAGATGGGTGGTGAGCATTTTGAACCCCAGGGGCTTCATAAATTAATCCGTAAAAATTAAAAAGTACTTTTTTTTCCATAAAAATTTTCTTTTTTCATTTTTACAGATTAATTTGTGAAGCACTGGGGTGTTCAAAATGCTCACCACCCATCTAGATATGTTCCCTGGGGTGTCTAGTTTCCAAAATGGGGTCACTTGTGGGGGAGCTCCAATGTTTAGGCACACAGGGGCTCTCCAAACGCAACATGGTGTCCGCTAACAATTTGAAAAATCAGCTCAAATTGTTAGCGGACACCATGTCGCGTTTGGAGAGCCCCTGTGTGCCTATACATTGGAGCTCCCCCACAAGTGACCCCATTTTGGAAACTAGAGCCCCCAGGGAACATATCTAGATGGGTGGTGAGCATTTTGAACCCCCAGGTACTTCATAAATTAATCCGTAAAAATTAAAAAGTACTTTTTTTTCCATAAAAATTTTCTTTTTTCATTTTTACAGATTAATTTGTGAAGCACTGGGGTGTTCAAAATGCTCACCACCCATCTAGATATGTTCCCTGGGGTGTCTAGTTTCCAAAATGGGGTCACTTGTGGGGGAGCTCCAATGTTTAGGCACACAGGGGCTCTCCAAACCCAACATGGTGTCCGCTAACAATTTGACTGAAAAATCAGCTCAAATTGTTAGCGGACACCATGTTGCATTTGGAGAGCCCCTGTGTGCCTACACATTGGAGCTCCCCCACAAGTGACCCCATTTTAGAAACTAGTCCCCCCAGGGAACATATCTAGATGGGTGGTGAGCTTTTTGAACCCCAACGTGCTTCACAAATTCATCCGTAAAAATGAAAAAGTACTTTTTTTTCCACACAAATTTTTTTTAGCCTAAATTTTTTCATTTTCACATGGGGAACAGGATAAAATGGATCCTAAAATTTGTTGGGCAATTTCTCCTGAGTACAGCGATACCTCATATGTGGTCATAAACCACTGTTTGGGCGCACGGCAGGGCTCAGAAGGGAAGGAGCGCCATTTGACTTTTTGAATGGAAAATTAGCTCCAAAAGTCAAATGGCGCTCCTTCCCTTCTGAGCCCTGCCGTGCGCCCAAACAGTGGTTTATGACCACATATGAGGTATCGCTGTACTCAGGAGAAATTGCCCAACAATTTTTAGGATCCATTTTATCCTGTTGCCCATGTGAAAATGAAAGAATTGAGGCTAAAAGAACATTTTTATTAGAAAAATTAAAATGACCATTTTTTCCTTCCACTTTGCTTTAGTTCCCGTGAAGCACCTGAAGGGTTAATAATCTTCTTGAATGTAGTTTTGAGTAGCTTGAGGGGTGCAGTTTTTGGAATGGTGTCACTTTTGGGTGTTTTCTGTCATGTACACCCCTCAAAGGGACTTCAAATGTGATGTGGTCACAAAAAAAATGGTTTTGTAAATTTTGCTGGAAAAATGACAAATTGCTTATGAACTTTGAACCCTTATAACGTCCGAACAAAAATTTTTTTTTTTCCAAAATTGTGCTGATGTAAAGTAGACAAGTGGGAAATGTTATTTATTAACTATATTGTGTCACATACCTCTCTGGTTTAGCAGAATAAAAATTCATAATTTGAAAATTGCAAAATTTTCAAAATTTTTGCCATATTTTTGATTTTTTCACAAAGAATCGCAAAAATTATCGACCTAAATTTAATACTAACATGAAGCCCAATATGTCACGAAAAAACAATCTCAGAATCGCTAGGATCCGTTGAAGCGTTCCAGAGATATAACCTCATTAAGGGACACTGGTCAGAATTGACAAAAATGGCCTGGTCATTAAGGTCAAAATAGGCCCGGGGGTGAAGGGGTTAAAGGGAACCAACCAGCAAAAAATAGCTATCTAACCTATAAATATCTGTCCCTGGAGGGTTAAATTACTATTGTAATCATCCCTGACTGACTAAATCTAACTAAGTACACCCACAATAAATGACTTTTTATACTTACCAAATTCTTGTCGGATGGGCGTTCCACCAGGCTCTTTGTCAGTGAGGCGGGTCTCCTCGCTGCTGTCCATCTTCTTGCAGGATTCAAATTACCCGCCCATTGTGTCCTCGCAATGGGCGGGTCACGTGCTGCAGGCCCCGCGTCACTTCCAGCCGCCGTGTCGCTGGGTCTATGACGCGACCAGCCCGGCTTCAGCATGCCATCTGCGCATGCTCAGAAGCCAGCCTGGGTGTACCAGTGACGCGGCGGGCGGAAGTGACACGGGGCCTACAGCACGTGACCCGCTCATTGCGAGGACGCGATAGGCGGGTAATTTGAATCCTGCAAGAAGACGGACAGCAGCGAGGAGACCCGCCTCGCTGACAGAGAGCCTGGAGGAACGCCCATCCGACAAGAATTTGGTAAGTATAAAAAGTAATTTATTGTGGGTGTACTTAGTTAGATTTAGTCAGTCAGGGATGGTTAGAATAGTAATTTAAGCCTCCAGGGACAGATATTTATAGGTTAGATAGGGATTTTTTGCTGGTTGGTTCCCTTTAACCCTCCCACCCTTCTTAAAACTCCCCACAGTATAGTAAAGTATACGGCATTATAAACCCAGTCTTACATTTTATATCTATTGCATATCTTAAATCTTCCCTTTATACCTCCTCTCTATCAAAGACACAAACAGTTGAATATCACATCACTAGCCAACTCCTCTGAAACCACAGTTGTGCAATTTAACAAGTCCACCCCATTGCCTCATGAACCTTGGAACTGCTCCCCTATTTATATAGATCCCTGTTTCCATGACTATTGTGCTATTTAAAAAAAATATTTCCTCTATCTCCGGTGGATGCGTATCCAGCCAATACTTGGCAATAATGTTCCTGGTCTGGTAGAGTACCGATGAGATGGTAAGTTTATTTGAGGGGGCCCCAGCTGCCTCCCCCACTAGACCTAAGACACCTATCTTTAGGTTCATTGGTAATCTTACATTAAATACTCTATGAACAATATTATTATTAGACTGATGTATTACTTTTTATTCCCATTCTGTGTATAAGGCACACCATTTATTCAATATATATATTATTTTTGATAAATAAATTAACTTTTTACTAGATTCTCGCTATAATCCTCCCAAGTTGCTGCACCACACCCTGGCTGTCACCCTTTCTGCCAGAAAAAAAAGACTAGTCCCTTACTTTTTTACTAATAAAATTAGTTTATAGAGGTGCGTTACTTTCACTGCTCTGTATCTCGTTTCAATATGCAGGTCAATTTAAAAGAAACCTTCCAAGCAAAGACAGTTACAATTTATGAGCTACAAAAAAAATCATATTTTCTTGGGGAAATGTCTTTATATATTTTCTGTATGAAATATAATTTTTTATAGTATTTTTATATATTTTTTTCACATATGTGTTTTATGTGTGCTTTCTGTGTAGTGGAAATTTGTGAACAATCCTGCAGCTCCATGGCCAGGATCTGCAGTTTTGGATGCAAAATGTATATAATGTATAGGTTTTGAATAAATTGTAGGTCATAAATTGTAACTGTCTGTACTTGGAAGATTGGAAGATTTCTTTTAAATTGATCCACATATTGAAACGAGATATAGAGCAGTGGAAAGTAGCGCACCTCTATAAACTAATTTTATTAGTAAAATAGTAAGGACTATTTTTGATAAATAATTTTTAATTAAATCATATCTAGTGTAGTCTATTGTTTTAGGTTGTGTAACCTCAATGCATGGTAATTCAGAACTGCTTTTGAGAAGCAAAGGACTACCATATTGGACTTCAAAATTTGCTGTAATGTTTCAGAGGTGTCCTGTCACACTGGCAGCGCCATTGAGGTGCCAGAGAATTAGAAATCTCCTACAAGTGGCCACATTTTACACGTTTTACCCTTAAATGAATCAATTAGGTGTGCAGTGAGTATATTGACACCACAGGTGTGTCACAAAATGTTATACTATTGGGCAGTGAAGAAAAAATAATTAAATTTTTACAACTAACATGTTGTTTTAGACCCAGATTTCCAATTTTCTTAGGTAAAATAGGTACAAAAGACCCCATAATGTGTTGACCAATTTCTCCTGAACATAGCAATACCAAGCATGTGACTGTACAGTACTATTTGACCTCACCGGAGGACTTGGCAGGGGAGAAGTGCCATTTGACTTTTGGAGCACAGACTTTCCTAGAATAGTTTGCAGACTCCATTTGCAAAGCCCCAAAGTGCCCCAACAGTAGAAACCCCCACAAGTGACTCCAGTTTGGGAATTACACCTCTCTGGGTATTCATTTCGGGTGTAGTCATGAAATCATAGAAAGGCAGAGTTGGAAGGGAATTCCTGGGTCATCTGGTCCAACCCCCTGTTCAAAGTAGGATTCACTAAATCATCCCAGGCAGATGTCTGTCCAGCCTTTGAATGAAGACTTCCATTGAAAGAGAACTTACCACCTCTCATGGCAGCGTGTTCCACTGGTTGATCACCCTCACTGGCATAAAGGTTTTTTTTAATATCTAATCTGTGTCTTCACCCATTCTGTTTCATCCCATTGCTTCTAGTCTTTCTTTGAGCAAATGAGAATAAAACTGATCCATCTACAGTGTGACAGCCCTTGAAATATTTGTAAACAGCTATTAAGTTTCCTCTCAGTCTTCTTTTTGGCAAGCTAAATCTTTCCAAATCCTGTAACCGTTCCTCATAGGTTATGGTTTGCAGACTGGTCACCATGCTGGTCGCTCTTCTCCGAGCTAACTCCAGTTTGTTGATGTCTTTTTTAAAATGTGGTGCCCAGAACTGGACACAGTATTCCTGATGAGGTCTGACCAAAGAAGAGTAGAGGGCGATATTGGCTTCACGTGAACTAGACTGTATGCTTCTGTTAATACATCCCAGAATTGTGTTTATCTTTTTTGCTGTTGCATCACACTGTTGACTTATGTTCAGTCTGTGATCTATTAGTATACATAAGTCTTTTTCACACGTGCTGTTGCTTAGCCCTATTTCTTCCATTCTGTATATGCTTTTTTCATTTTTCTTGCTCAGATGTAGGACTTTGCATTTCCCCTGTTATAAACCACTAGATGGTGGCCCGATTCTAATGCATCGGGTATTCTAGAATATGTATGTAGTTTATTTATGAAGATTTAAGAAGAATGCAATGAATACACAATATCTATCTATCATCTACCTATGTGTCTAACGTCTATGTATGCTATATTTATTTATCATCTCTCTATGCATGTTTATGAGTGAAGTTCGTGACACTGACTGACAGCCTTGTTGACAGGAGTGAAGTTCGTGACACTGACTGACAGCCTTATAGACAGGAGTGAAGTTCGTCTCACTGACTGACAGCCTTGTAGACAGGAGTAAAGTTCGTGACACTGACTGACAGCCTTATTGACAGGAGTTAACTGCGTCACACTGACTGACAGCCTTGTAGACAGGAGTGAACTGCGTCACACTGACTAACAGCCTTGTATACTGGAGTGAAGTTCGTCTCACTGACTGACAGCCTTGCAGACAGGAGTGAAGTGTGTCACATTGACTGACAGCCTTGTAGACAAGAGTGAACTGCGTCCCACTGACTGACAGCCTTGTAGACAGGATTGAACTGCGTCACACTAACCGACAGCCTTGTAAACAGGAGTGAACTGCGTCACACTGACGCAGCATTCAAATTGTGTGCCAAGCCGCGCGCCGCGTCTATAGATGCGTAATTCAAACCACGCGCCAAGCCGCGCCACTTCTCTGATTGGTCGCTGCGGCGACCAATCAGCGAAGCGGCGCAGCTTGGCGGGAAATATGAATCCTGTGCCACTGATTGGTCGCTGCTGAAAGCGGCAACCAATGAGAGATGCGGCATTCAAACCGCGCACCAAGCCGTGCTACTTCTCTGATTGGTCGGCGAGGACGCTGAGAGCAGAGACCAATTAATGGCGGGAAATTCATATTTCCCGCAAAACCTTACCGCTTCGCTGATTGGTTGCTGCTGCCGCGGTTGATTGGTCGCTGCTCTCAGCGTCCGCGCTGATCAATCAGTGAAGTAGCAAGGCTTGGCGCGTGGTATGAATCCCGCTCGGGTACTACCGCAGTGAGCAGCTGGGAGATGACAGGCTGACGCCGGTCATCTCCCAGCTAGCTCACCTAGGACCTCTGTGAGCCAGGTAGCCACGGCTCAGCTACTGCTGCACAGAGATCAGCGGCTAACCATCCGGGAGATGACAGGCTAACGCCGGCCTTCTCCCGGCTGGCTCGCCGCGGACCTCCACGTGCGGCTGTTTTGCATATGCTGCGCTCATTGGTCGCCGCGGTTAGCAGCGGCCAATGAGCGCTGGCGCGCGATTTTGGCCTTGGACGGAAGTGGCCACAAGGCAATTATATAGTAGACTAGCTGTGAGCCCGATGCAAATGCATCGGGATTCTAGAATGTGCATTAATTTGATTATAGTAGTTATAGCTGGTGTGAGGACTTTTCGGGGGGGTGTGAATAGTTTTTGGGGAGTCCCATACTTTTTTTGGGGGGTCCCATACTTTTTTGGGGGGGGTCACATACTTTTTTGGGGGGGTCACATACTTTTTTTGGGGGGTCACATACTTTTTTTGGGGGGGGTCACATACTTTTTTTGGGGGGGTCACATACTTTTTTTGGGGGGTCACATACTTTTTTTGGGGGGTCACATACTTTTTTTGGGGGGTCACATACTTTTTTGGGGGGGGTCACATACTTTTTTTGGGGGGTCACATACTTTTTTTGGGGGGTCACATACTTTTTTGGGGGGGTCACATACTTTTTTGGGGGGGTCACATACTTTTTTGGGGGTCACATACTTTTTTTGGGGGGGCACATACTTTTTTGGGGGGGTCACATACTTTTTTGGGGGGGTCAGATACTTTTTTGGGGGGGTCACATACTTTTTTGTTTTGTCACATACTTTTTTGGGGGGGTCACATACTTTTTTGGGGGGTCACATACTTTTTTTGGGGGGTCCAATACTTTTTTTGGGGGGTCCAATACTTTTTTTTGGAGGTCACATAGTTTTTTTTGGGGGTCACATACTTTTTTGGGGGGGTCACATACTTTTTTTGGGGGGTCACATACTTTTTTGGGGGGGTCACATACTTTTTTGGGGGGGGTCACATACTTTTTTTGGGGGGTCACATACTTTTTTTGGGGGGTCACATACTTTTTTTGGGGGGTCACATACTTTTTTGGGGGGGTCACATACTTTTTTGGGGGTCACATACTTTTTTTGGGGGGTCACATACTTTTTTGGGGGGGTCACATACTTTTTTGGGGGGGTCACATACTTTTTTGGGGGGGTCACATACTTTTTTGTTTTGTCACATACTTTTTTGGGGGGGTCACATACTTTTTTGGGGGGTCACATACTTTTTTTGGGGGGTCCAATACTTTTTTTGGGGTGTCCAATACTTTTTTTTGGAGGTCACAGTTTTTTGGGGGGTCACATACTTTTTTGGGGGGGTCACATACTTTTTTTGGGGGGTGACATACTTTTTTGGGGGGGTCACATACTTTTTTTGGGGGGTCACATACTTTTTAGGGGGGTCACATACTTTTTTGTTTTGTCACATACTTTTTTGGGGGGGTCACATACTTTTTTGGGGGGTCACATACTTTTTTTGGGGGGTCCAATACTTTTTTTGGAGGTCACAGTTTTTTGGGGGGTCACATACTTTTTTGGGGGGGTCACATACTTTTTTTGGGGGGTCACATACTTTTTTGGGGGGGTCACATACTTTTTTTGGGGGGTCACATACTTTTTTGGGGGGTCACATACTTTTTTGGGGGGGTCACATACTTTTTTGTTTTGTCACATAATTTTTTGGGGGGGTCACATACTTTTTTGGGGGGTCACATACTTTTTTTGGGGGGTCCAATACTTTTTTTGGGGGGTCCAATACTTTTTTTTGGAGGTCACATAGTTTTTTGGGGGGTCACATACTTTTTTGGGGGGGTCACATACTTTTTTTGGGGGGTCACATACTTTTTTTGGGGGGGTCACATACTTTTTTGGGGGGGTCACATACTTTTTTTGGGGGGTCACATACTTTTTTTGGGGGGGTCACATACTTTTTTTGGGTGGTCACATAATTTTTTTTGGGGGGGTGACATACTTTTTTGGGGGGGTCACATACTTTTTTTGGGGGGTCACATACTTTTTTTGGGGGGGTCACATACTTTTTTTGGGGGTGCAATACTTTTTTTGGGGGGTCTAATACTTTTGGGTGGGTGGTCCAATACTTTTGCGGGGGGTCCAATACTTTTTGGGGCGCGTTCAATACTTATTGGGGCTGAGTGCTCGCAATGGCCGCTTATTATTAGCATTAATCTTATTATTATTAGCATTAATAGCATAATTATTAGCATTAATAGCATAATTATTAGCATTATTAGCATTATTATTAGCATTAATAGCATAATTATTAGCATTAATATCATTATTATTAGCAGTAATATAATTATTATTAGATTTTTTTTTTTTATTATTTTTTTGTAATATTTTATAATTTTTAATTTTTTTTTTTTTATTATTTTTTTTATATTTTTTTAATTATTTTTAAATAATTTTATTATAAAATTTATTATTTATTTTAACTGAGACACAGTTCTCCTTCTGGTCCGCTAAAAGGGCTGGGCTGATTAGCATATATTTATTTTTTTTATTATTATTTTTATTTAATTTTTTATTATTTTTTTATTATTATTTTTTATTATTTTTTAATTCTTTTTAAATTATTTTATTTATTATTTAATTTATTATTTATTTTAAGTGAGACACAGTTCTCATTGTGGTCCGCCAAAAGGGCTGAGCTGATTAGCATATATTTATTTTTTTATTATTATTTTTATTTAATTTTTTATTATTTTTTTATTATTATTTTTTATTATTTTTTAATTCTTTTTAAATTATTTTATTTATTATTTAATTTATTATTTATTTTAAGTGAGACAGAGTTCTCATTGTGGTCCGCCAAAAGGGCTGAGCTGATTAGCATATATTTATTTTTTTATTATTATTTTTATTTAATTTTTTATTATTTTTTTATTATTATTTTTTATTATTTTTTAATTCTTTTTAAATTATTTTATTTATTATTTAATTTATTATTTATTTAAAGTGAGACACAGTTCTCATTGTGGTCCGCCAAAAGGGCTGAGCTGATTAGCATATATTTATTTTTTTTATTATTATTTTAATTTAATTTTTTATTATTTTTTTATTATTATTTTTTATTATTTTTTAATTCTTTTTAAATTATTTTATTTATTATTTAATTTATTATTTTTTTTAAGTGAGACACAGTTCTCATTGTGGTCCGGCAAAAGGGCTGAGCTGATTAGCATATATTTTTTTTTTTTATTATTATTTTTATTTAATTTTTTATTATTATTTTATTATTATTTTTTATTATTTTTTAATTCTTTTTAAATTATTTTATTTATTATTTATTTTATTATTTATTTTAAGTGAGACAGAGTTCTCATTGTGGTCCGCCAAAATGGCTGAGCTGATTAGCATATATTTTTTTTTTTTTATTATTATTTTTATTTAATTTTTTATTATTTTTTTATTATTATTTTTTATTATTTTTTAATTCTTTTTAAATTATTTTATTTATTATTTAATTTATTATTTATGTTAAGTGAGACAGTTCTCATTCAGGTCCGCTATTTTTCCCATTGACATACATTAGCGGTGTGTCGGCGATTTTATGGCCGGCCACCTGGTTCTATTTGTCGGCCGTAAAATCGCGGACACACCGCTAATACATGTCTATGGGCAGTGAGCCCGATTTCGGATTGGGCGCCGACCAATCAGAATTCGAGCTCAATGAGGGGCTCTTCTGATTGGCTGAGGGCAGTACACAGCGACCAATCAGAAGAGCCGCTCATATCTCATTGAGATACAATGGCGGATTTGTCGTCCATTGTACCTGAATGAGAAGAGAAGAGGACGTCGGAGCTGGAAGAAGACAGAAGATCCCCGGGGCCGGACGAAGAGGACGCCTGGCCGGACGGACGATCAGATGACTAAGAAGACATGTAAGTATGTGCGGACATGGGGGGGGCTGTGTGGACATTAGTGGGGGTCGGCTGTGCGGACATGGGGGTTTTTCGGACATTGATGGGGGCGGGCTGTGCGGGCATGGGGTGGGCTGTGCGGGCATGGGGGTGGGCTGTGCGGGCATGGGGGTCGGCTGTGCGGGCATGGGGGTCGGCTGTGCGGACATGGGGGTGGGCTGTGCGGGCATGGGGGTCGGCTGTGCGGGCACGGGGGTCGGCTGTGCGGGCACGGGGGTCGGCTGTGCGGGCACGGGGGTCGGCTGTGCGGGCACGGGGGTCGGCTGTGCGGGCACGGGGGTCTGCTGTGCGGGCACGGGGGTCTGCTGTGCGGGCACGGGGGTCGGCTGTGCGGGCACGGGGGGTCGGCTGTGCGGGCACGGGGGTCGGCTGTGCGGGCACGGGGGTCGGCTGTGCGGGCATGGGGGTCGGCTGTGCGGACAGGGGGGTGGGCTGTGCGGACATTGATGTGGGCGGGCTGTGCGGACATGGGGGTCGGCTGTGCGGGCATGGGGGTCGGCTGTGCGGACAGGGGGGTGGGCTGTGCGGACATTGATGTGGGCGGGCTGTGCGGACATTGATGTGGGCGGGCTGTGCGGACATTGCTGGGGGTGGGCTGTGCGGACATGGGGGTCGGCTGTGCGGACATGGGTGTCGGCTGTGGGGACATTGATGGGGGCGGGCTGTGCGGACATGGGGGGGGGTGGCGAATTGTGTGTAGCGGGGAGCGGAGGCGGCAATGCCGCCTCGGCTCCATGGTCCCCGGGGAGCGAATTGCGGCTCAGGCAGCGACTCGCAATGGCCTCGCGGCCATTGCTCGCGCTACCTGAGCGGTAAATCGCTAAGGTTGTAGCCGGGGCTGTGGATGGATTTTGGGCCAGCGGCTCGCAATGGCCTCGCGGCCATTGCTCGCGCAGCATTGGGCGCTTCGCGCCCAATGTTAAATTCGTATCCACATGACCACGCCGGAAGTAGCGCGCGGGAGGGCGCTTTTCCGATTCGCGATTATATAATAGATTCCGTTAGTTACTGTCCATTGTTCCAGTTTATTTGGATCTTTTGGAATCATCTCTTTTCCTTCTCTAGTATTAGCTATCCCTTCTAGCTTTGTGTCATCAGCAAATTTAATCAGTTTTCCCTCAATTCCATCATCCAAATCTTTGATCAAGATGTTGAACAACACAGGGCCCAGGACAGAGCCCTGTAGTAACAACAGTTCAGCCATTTATGATCCCTCTTTGGGTCCGATCACTAAGCCAGTGGTGAATCCACCTAAAGGTTGCCTTGTCCATTCCATACTTAGTCATTTTTTCAATAAGGATGGTATGAGATAATTTGTGAAATGCTTTGCTGAAGTCAAGATATACTATATCTACTGCATATCCCTGATCTACCTAGTCACTGATTCTGACATAGAAGGAAATTTAGATAGTCTGACTTATTAATTACAAACCCATGCTGGCTTTGGTTAATCATTTCATTCTCATCCATTACTTGCATATATGTTGTTTAATAATTTGTTCTAAGATCTTTCCTGCTATGGAAGTCAGGCTCACAGGTCTATAGTTCCCTGGGTCCACCTTCTTACCCTTTTTAAAGATAGGGAAAACATTTTCTCTTCTCCAGTCTTCTGGGACATCTCCTATTCTCCAAGAATTTTCTAAGATTACGTAGAGTTGTTCAAAAATTTCCTCTTCTATCTGTTTCAGTACCGTGGGATGTAATTCATTTGGACCTGGAGACTTGAATTTATTTATGTTAACAAAGTATTCTTTCACAATCTCTCTGTTTATAGATAGCCTGGATTCTTCTATTCCTTTAGTAGTACAGTGAAGTTCAAAGATAAAATATCCCCCAAAAAAATCCAAAAATTTCTTTTTTTCAAAAAACGCATGTTTTTATATTTTTTCTCAAATGCATAGGTGTTTTACTTCTACCTATCCATATGTGTATATACACACATGATTGGTAGTGATTAAGAGCTGCTGTGAACCTTTTTTTGTAGATAGATAGATATAAAAAGATGGAGAGATATAGGTAGTTGGATAGATAGATAGATAGATAGATAGATAGATAGATAGATAGATAGATAGATAGATAGATAGATAGATAGATATCAAAATATTAGCAGCACCCTGGTAATGCCAATCACATGCAAACACTGATGTTCCCAGAAGATGGACAAACAGTAGTAAAAGTGCTAACCGTACAAGGACGTAAACCTGTGATGGAGCCTGTTTTCTACTATACAGCTTTTCTATTATACAGGTTATTTTATTTTATCCAGAACCAAAACTCACCAAGCGCAAGAAAATATGTCTTCACCCAATGAGTGTTCAAAGACAAATGATTGATAATGACACAGCATGGTCTTTTACAGCCACTGTTCCATGACATCACATAAGCCATTGTGACATCATCCTATGCAAATGAGCACATGACATAACAGGAAGGCCATAGCCACAGAGCAAGTCACATGATCAGCTTGACTGATAGGCCTGACTTTGACAACAGTTCTAAAGTCTGTATATTTATATAAAGCTGAATGTATGTGTGTGTATCAAAGCTCCGCCCCCGGTAGTGGCATGATAGGACAGGGACCCATCAGATCTAAGCTCATCTTGTCATGATTTATGGGCAAACAGTTACTGGCCATTACGTGTACTAAGAACCTTACTTTACAAAGATAAAACATCCAAAAAAAAGCCAAAAATTTAGTTTTTTTCAAAAAACGCATGTTTTTATATTTTTTCTCAAATGCATAGGTATCTTACTTCTATCTATCCATATGTGTATATACACACATGATTGGAAGTGATTGAGAGCTGTTGTGAACCTTTTATTGTAGATAGATATAAAAAGATGGAGAGATATAGGTAGTTGGATAGATAGATAGATAGATAGATAGATAGATAGATAGATAGATAGATAGATAGATATCAAAATATTAGCAGCACCCTGGTAATGCCAATCACATGCAAACACTGATGTTCCCAGAATATGGACAAACAGTAGCAAAAGTGCTAACCGTACAAGGACGTAAACCTGTGATGGAGCCTGTTTTCTACTATACAGCTTTTCTATTATACAGGTTATTTTATTTTATCCAGAACCAAAACTCACCAAGTGCAAGAAAATATGTCTTCACCCAATGAGTGTTCAAAGACAAATGATTGATATTGACACAGCCTGGTCTTTTACAGCCACTGTTCCATGACATCACATAAGCCATTGTGACATCATCCTATGTAAATGAGCACATGACATCACAGTAAGACCAAGACCACAGGGCAAGTCACATGATCAGCTTGGCTGATAGGCCTGAGTTTGACAACAGTTCTAAAGTCTATGTTTATATAAAGCTGAATGTATGTGTGTGTATCAAAGTTCCGCCCCCGGTAGGGGCATGGTAGGACAGGGACCCATCAGATCTAAGCTCACCTTGTCATGGTTTATGGGCAAACAGTTACTGGCCAAAATGTGTACTAAGAACCTTACTTTACAAAGATAAAATATCCCCCCAAAAAATCCAAAAATTTAGCTTTTTCAAAAAACGCATGTTTTTATATTTTTTCTCAAATGCATAGGTGTTTTACTTCTATCTATCCATATGTGTATATACACACATGATTGGTAGTGATTGAGAGCTGCTGTGAACCTTTTATTGTAGATAGATAGATATAAAAAGATGGAGAGATATAGGAAGATAGATAGATAGATAGATAGATAGATAGATAGATAGATAGTTATCAAAATATTAGCAGCACCCTGGTAATGCCAATCACATGCAAACACTGATGTTCCCAGAAGATGGACAAACAGTAGTAAAAGTGCTAACCGTACAAGGACGTAAACCTGTGATGGAGCCGGTTTTCTACTATACAGCTTTTCTATTATACAGGTTATTTTATCCAGAACCAAAAGTCACCAACTGCAAGAAATAATGTCTTCACCCAATGAGTGTTCAAAGACAAATGATTGATATTGACACAGCATGGTCTTTTACAGCCACTGTTCCATGACATCACATAAGCCATTGTGACATCATCCTATGCAAATGAGCACATGACATAACAGGAAGACCAAAGCCACAGAGCAAGTCACATGATCAGCTTGACTGATAGGCCTGAGTTTGACAACAGTTCTAAAGTCTCTATATTTATATAAAGCTGAATGTATGTGTGTGTATCAAAGTTCCGCCCCCGGTAGTGGTATGGTAGGAAAGGGACCCATCAGATCTAAGGTCACCTTGTCATGGTTTATGGGCAAACAGTTACTGGCCAAAATGTGTACTAAGAACCTTACTTTACAAAGATAAAATATCCCAAAAAAAATCCAAAAATTTAGTTTTTTCAAAAAACGCTTGTTTTTATATTTTTTCTCAAATGCATAGGTGTTTTACTTCTATCTATCCATATGTGTATATACACACATGATTGGAAGTGATTGAGAGCTGTTGTGAACCTTTTATTGTAGATAGATATAAAAAGATGGAGAGATATAGGTAGTTGGATAGATAGATAGATAGATAGATATAGATAGATAGATATCAAAATATTAGCAGCACCCTGGTAATGCCAATCACATGCAAACACTGATGTTCCCAGAAGATGGACAAACAGTAGTAAAAGTGCTAACCGTACAAGGACGTAAACCTGTGATGGAGCCTGTTTTCTACTATACAGCTTTTCTATTATACAGGTTATTTTATTTTATCCAGAACCAAAACTCACCAAGCGCAAGAAAATATGTCTTCACCCAATGAGTGTTCAAAGACTAATGATTGATATTGACACAGCAAGGTCTTTTACAGCCACTGTTCCATGACATCACATAAGCCATTGTGACATCATCCTATGCAAATGAGCACATGACATAACAGGAAGACCAAAGCCACAGAGCAAGTCACATGATCAGCTTGACTGATAGGCCTGAGTTTGACAACAGTTCTAAAGTCTGAATATTTATATAAACCTGAATGTATGTGTGGCGCCCCGCAACGAGTGCGTCACAAGAGGGTATTGCAGCCATAAATGCAGCCGCAATATTCTCTGACTCAGCAATGATCCGGTTAACATAGAGATCCAACCCTAAATGCAACACCTAGAACAGAGGGCCAATCATAGGTCCTGGGGGGTGGAGTGTTAGGGTAGTAGAGTAGAACACACAATAATCTAGACAGAGAGAGAAGAGTCTAGAACTCGGAGAAGAAGGGTCTAAGACTAGAACTTGGAGAGGAGCGGGGGCTCCGCACCCCGTGCGGGCCCCTGGGCCGTCACCGGTCGGGTGTCAGCACCTGAGGCCTTAACCACCGGGATTGGGCATTATCTACACGGGTTCCCAAAAGACTCCCGTGCCCACAACTCACAGCCGGTTCACTGGTACCGAAGCTGGCAGCAGTTCACCTCTGCCACGCGAACCAGAAGAGTGGAGGAGCAGCTTTACAGGAGCACCCCACCACCAGCCAACTTCCAGTCGTCTAACCAGCGGTGTACCCACTGAGGGATCCAAGGCTCCCCAAAACATCCAGAACGTACATCATGGATAGGGCATTGAAGCAGCCTCCCCGTACCCGACCTGGTATTCCTGGGCGACACTGGCAACCAAATAGGTAGAAAGGAGGAACACTGCGGATCTCTAAGGGACACCATCACTGCTGAGTCCACCTGGTCTACTACTCAACCACTGTATGCCATGTACTGCCTGCTGGTTACAGTCAAGACCCGTTGCAGAGACTTTCTGTGTCCGTGCTTCCTTATGAACTGTCCGTCCGCACTACAAGGTAACCGCAGCTGCCGCACAACATCTTGAGCAGCTCCAGTCTCCGGGGATCACCGCTCAGCCTGTGGGGAGCGTAACATCTTGCTGCTATCCATCCCCCGGGGGCTCCGCAGCGTCGGTAGTCTTTACCGAAACTACTCATAGGTGGCGTCACGAATAAATTAAAACCCCTTTAATCTGTTCCACCAAGACGTCTTCACTTTTGATCTGCACTACACCGAGCCCCACTACCGGCAGGCGCGGTCCACCCGTGACAAGGAGGAAGGAAGCATCGCCTGTCTAAACCGGAGTCCCGGCCGCGGTGAGTCAGAAAATGGCGTCACGAACAGGATACGAGCAGGCCCGTTACCCAACGGGTATAATGTGCTTAAACTGGACTTTATTATCTACAATTTGGACTTTGTTCGTCCCTAAAAGAACTTTCCCGCCTTTTTACCATTGGGTCAAGATGGCGTCCAAGATGGCGTTCCCGCCACAAGAAGCCGCCACGTGCAAGCCCAGGAGTGAGTCAACCCCCACCTCACCGTGGGAGGGCTAAAGACAAAAGGCGCCAAACTCTTTGTCCGCCCTGATTGCTCGAATCAACCATGGGGGCGGACCCCAAAGACTTTTCCCACGATTGGACTACAAAAAGCCCAGAGGAAATGGGAGTGTCAGGCAGACTTCTTCACCAGCTCTACCAGAACGCTTACCGGTTGAACGGTGTGGTTTCCCTCCAAGAAGAGAATGGCCAGCATGAGACTCCAAGACCTGATGCGGGAGGTCGAGGCGGAGGCTAGAGCAGCCATAGGCCAACCGGGTCCGGGTTCTGCCCTTACCATAGACGGCAGCCCCGACTTCTGGCTAGAGGCTCTACAAGACCTCCGGGTGCGACTACTTGAGACTGTGGAATGGACGATTCGCAGCTGGAGCGCGACCCAAGGCAGACGACTACAGCATGCGATGCAGCAGAGCCGACCGGGTACAGCTTCTCCAAGCCCAGACGACGTCGCCAGTTTTTCAACCACCTCACCGTCGCCTACCACCTGTCCTGCTTCGTCACCGGAGCCCATAGACTGTGTCATTCCAGTGAGAGTTACCCCTCGACCCGTTCCAGCGGATGAAACCGCAGCCGATTCCGTTCCAGAGCCGGAGCTTCCAGTACGCTCCCACGAAGAAGCTGACACATACCTGGTTCCACCTGCGGAACACGCGACTAGTTTCTACAATACGGAGACTGTCGCTTGTTTCTCTCCCTGAACCGGAGGCCTCCTCTGCAAATACAGAGGCCTACCTGGTGACCGGGATCGAAACACCACTTCCCGCTGCTACAGAAGAAGAGGCAGGCAGCCTGGAAGTCCTGCACAACGACCCCGAGGAGAACTTTGCAGCACAGCCACCCACCGATCTGGAGGATTCCATCCCATCGTCTTCGTCAGCCGAGCAGCCCGACGTAGTCATCGAAGGAGAGATCGAGGAGGATGACGATGTTCTGTTCCCACTTAAAGGCGATAAAGGCAGTTTGGTTGTATAATGGGGTGAGAGTTCTTTCTTACGTTTGTACTTCCAGTAAGAGGGGCAGACAGGACCCGGAGCAGCATCTCAGATAAGCGTACACACGTTAGGGTGAAAACAATGCTGGTTTATTCCGTAGATGAATGATCCAAAACATGGCATTGAGATCTTGTATGAAGCTTGTCTCTGCAGTCGCTACTTGTGGGTCAAAAACTTTGCTTCTCTAGCTCCATGAGGATCGAACTCTCTGCAGTAAAGATGTCTCCTAATGACTGGGCAAAACAGGAAGAGACAAACAGCACGTGCAGGAGCCACACCCCCATAGGCTGGACAAGGAAAGGCAGAAAGAAGTGAAAGGTCTGGCCAGCAGGTGGCAGCAGAGACAAGCATCAATATAACAGATTAAACTATAAAACAGGATTGAAACAGCACAGACGACGAGACCTACAGTCCAGCTGAGGATCTCTACACCGGGTTCGCCTGGGGAGACACAAAGAATCCTTCTGCCGGGCGATCAGCTCGGGTGCACTGGTCGGGTGCCGCCGCAACAACATCTTCTCCGGTTCAGTTGAACCGGGCTCCACTCCAGACTGCCCACCAAGCTCGAGCGGTTCAACAGCCAGCACGCCATAGTGACTTTATCCACACGCCGCACCACTCCGACGAAGAGGTACGTCGTATCCGGAGAGACGAGTGGCACACTCGACTGCAAGCCAACATGCAGGCTCGCGCCGAGGCCCGCCGCCAATCTCCATTGCCTGAACAATTCCGAAAAACCGGGCGGGTAAGCACCTTTAACTTGTCCACCGGGTGGGGATTCGTAAGGGAGGAGGGTGTGAGTACTGAAGTATTTGTGGGGCGTCGTGATGTGGAATCGCACCTACCGCGAGGTCATCCAAACCGAGACTTGTATAGAGGGGACATAGTAACCTATGAGCAACATATATGCTGTGACGGGTGGTTCGCTATACGAGTCCGGAACACTGCCCTCCATAAGTGACTGTTGTTGTTTGAACTTTGCTACTAAAAGAGACTTCTTCCTGTTTGCACCGTAACACCGCGACTTGGCGGCTACAGCCTGAACTTTTATTCTAAGGACAGCCGACCGCCCGCCGGGTCCGCGCAATGGGTTAACCTGTTATTTACCTCACTTTTATGCATACAATGACTTGTCATTAATAAAAGTGTATTACCTGTTATAAAATATAAAAACCTCTGTAATGTGAGTAGTGTGACGCTTGGGGACAAGCGTATTCAACCAAGGGGGAGTGTGGCGCCCCGCAACGAGTGCGTCACAAAAGGGTATTGCAGCCATAAATGCAGCCGCAATATTCTCTGACTCAGCAATGATCCGGTTAACATAGAGATCAAACCCTAAATGCAACACCTAGAACAGAGGGCCAATCATAGGTCCTGGGGGGTGGAGTGTTAGGGTAGTAGAGTAGAACACACAATAATCTAGACAGAGAGAGAAGAGTCTAGAACTCGGAGAAGAAGGGTCTAAGACTAGAACTTGGAGAGGAGCGGGGGCTCCGCACCCCGTGCGGGCCCCTGGGCCGTCACCGGTCGGGTGTCAGCACCTGAGGCCTTAACCACCGGGATTGGGCATTATCTACACGGGTTCCCAAAAGACTCCCGTGCCCACAACTCACAGCCGGTTCACTGGTACCGAAGCTGGCAGCAGTTCACCTCTGCCACGCGAACCAGAAGAGTGGAGGAGCAGCTTTACAGGAGCACCCCACCACCAGCCAACTTCCAGTCGTCTAACCAGCGGTGTACCCACTGAGGTATCCAAGGCTCCCCAAAACATCCAGAACGTACATCATGGATAGGGCATTGAAGCAGCCTCCCCGTACCCGACCTGGTATTCCTGGGCGACACTGGCAACCAAATAGGTAGAAAGGAGGAACACTGCGGATCTCTAAGGGACACCATCACTGCTGAGTCCACCTGGTCTACTACTCAACCACTGTATGCCATGTACTGCCTGCTGGTTACAGTAAAGACCCGTTGCAGAGACTTTCTGTGTCCGTGCTTCCTTATGAACTGTCCGTCCGCACTACAAGGTAACCGCAGCTGCCGCACAACATCTTGAGCAGCTCCAGTCTCCGGGGATCACCGCTCAGCCTGTGGGGACGTAACATCTTGCTGCTATCCATCCCCCGGCGGCTCCGCAGCATCGGTAGTCCTTACCGAAACTACTCATAGGTGGCGTCACGAATAAATTAAAACCCCTTTAATCTGTTCCACCAAGATGTCTTCACTTTTGATCTGCACTACACCGGGCCCCACTACCGGCAGGCGCGGTCCACCCGTGACAAGGAGGAAGGAAGCATCGCCTGTCTAAACCGGAGTCCCGGCCGCGGTGAGTCATATGTGTGTGTATCAAAGTTCCGCCCCCGGTAGGGCATGGTAGGACAGGGACCCATCAGATCTAAGCTCACCTTGTCATGGTTTATAGGCAAACAGTTACTGGCCAAAATGTGTACTAAGAACCTTACTTTACAAAGATAAAATATCCAAAAAAAAATCAAAAAATTTAATTTTCTCAAAAAACGCATGTTTTTATATTTTTTCTCAAATGCATAGGTGTTTTACTTCTACCTATCCATATTTGTATATACACACATGATTGGTAGTGATTGAGTGCTGCTGTGAACCTTTTATTGTAGATAGATATAAAAAGATGGAGAGATATAGGTAGTTGGATAGATAGATAGATAGATAGATAGATAGATAGATAGATAGATAGATAGATAGATAGATATCAAAATATTAGCAGCACCCTGGTAATGCCAATCACATGCAAACACTGATGTTCCCAGAAGATGGACAAACAGTAGTAAAAGTGCTAACCGTACAAGGACGTAAATCTGTGATGGAGCCTGTTTTCTACTATACAGCTTTTCTATTATACAGGTTATTTTATTTTATCCAGAACCAAAACTCACCAAGCGCAAGAAAATATGTCTTCACCCAATGAGTGTTCAAAGACAAATGATTGATTTTGACACAGCCTGGTCTTTTACAGCCACTGTTCCATGACATCACATAAGCCATTGTGACATCATCCTATGCAAATGAGCACATGACATATCAAGAAGACCAAAGCCACAGAGCAAGTCACATGATCAGCTTGACTGATAGGCCTCAGTTTGACAACAGTTCTAAAGTCTGAATATTTATATAAAGCTGAATGTATGTGTGTATATCAAAGTTCCGCCCCCGGTAGGGGCATGGTAGGACAGGGACCCATCAGATCTAAGCTCACCTTGTCATGGTTTATGGGCAAACAGTTACTGGCCAAAATGTGTACTAAGAACCTTACTTTAGAAAGATAAAATATCCAAAAAAAATCCAAAAATTTAGTTTTTTCAAAAAACGCATATTTTCATATTTTTTCTCAAATGCATAGGTGTTTTACTTCTACCTATCCATATGTGTATATACACACATGATTGGTAGTGATTGAGTGCTGCTGTGAACCTTTTATTGTAGATAGATAGATGTAAAATGATGGAGAGATATAGGTAGTTGAATAGATGGATGGATAGATAGATAGATAGATAGATAGATAGATAGATAGATAGATAGATAGATAGATAGATAGATAGATAGATAGATAGATAGATATCAAAATATTAGCAGCACCCTGGTAATGCCAATCACATGCAAACACTGATGTTCCCAGAAGATGGACAAACAGTAGTAAAAGTGCTAACCGTACAAGGACGTAAACCTGTGATGGAGCCTGTTTTCTACTATACAGCTTTTCTATTATACAGGTTATTTTATCCAGAACCAAAAGTCACCAACTGCAAGAGAATATGTCTTCACCCAATGAGTGTTCAAAGACAAATGATTGATATTGACACAGCATGGTCTTTTACAGCCACTGTTCCATGACATCACATAAGCCATTGTGACATCATCCTATGCAAATGAGCACATGACATAACAGAAAGACCAAAGCCACAGAGCAAGTCACATGATCAGCTTGACTGATAGGCCTGAGTTTGACAACAGTTCTAAAGTCTCTATATTTATATAAAGCTGAATGTATGTGTGTGTATCAAAGTTCCGCCCCCGGTAGTGGTATGGTAGGAAAGGGACCCATCAGATCTAAGGTCACCTTGTCATGGTTTATGGGCAAACAGTTACTGGCCAAAATGTGTACTAAGAACCTTACTTTACAAAGATAAAATATCCCAAAAAAAATCCAAAAATTTAGTTTTTTCAAAAAACGCATGTTTTTATATTTTTTCTCAAATGCATAGGTGTTTTACTTCTATCTATCCATATGTGTATATACACACATGATTGGAAGTGATTGAGAGCTGTTGTGAACCTTTTATTGTAGATAGATATAAAAAGATGGAGAGATATAGGTAGTTGGATAGATAGATAGATATAGATAGATAGATATCAAAATATTAGCAGCACCCTGGTAATGCCAATCACATGCAAACACTGATGTTCCCAGAAGATGGACAAACAGTAGTAAAAGTGCTAACCGTACAAGGACGTAAACCTGTGATGGAGCCTGTTTTCTACTATACAGCTTTTCTATTATACAGGTTATTTTATCCAGAACCAAAAGTCACCAACTGGAAGAAAATATGTCTTCACCCAATGAGTGTTCAAAGACAAATGATTGATATTGACACAGCA
The DNA here is from genome assembly GCA_033576535.1 of Allobates femoralis. NCBI lineage: Eukaryota > Metazoa > Chordata > Amphibia > Anura > Aromobatidae > Allobates > Allobates femoralis. The sequence goes on from JARQOC010000006.1 coordinate 358,289,329, forward strand.
TGGTCTTTTACAGCCACTGTTCCATGACATCACATAAGCCATTGTGACATCATCCTATGCAAATGAGCACATGACATAACAGGAAGACCAAAGCCACAGAGCAAGTCACATGATCAGCTTGACTGATAGGCCTGAGTTTGACAACAGTTCTAAAGTCTGAATATTTATATAAAGCTGAATGTATGTGTGTGTATCAAAGTTCCGTCCCCGGTAGGGGCATGGTAGGACAGGGACCCATCAGATCTAAGCTCACCTTGTCATGGTTTATGGGCAAACAGTTACTGGCCAAAATGTGTACTAAGAACCTTAGTTTACAAAGATAAAATATCCAAAAAAAATCAAAAAATTTAGTTTTTTCAAAAAACGCATGTTTTTATATTTTTTCTCAAATGCATAGGTGTTTTACTTCTACCTATCCATATGTGTATATACACACATGATTGGTAGTGATTGAGTGCTACTGTGAACCTTTTATTGTAGATAGATATAAAAAGATGGAGAGATATAGGTAGTTGGATAGATAGATATGATAGATAGATAGATAGATAGATAGATAGATAGATAGATATAGATAGATATCAAAATATTAGCAGCACCCTGGTAATGCCAATCACATGCAAACACTGATGTTCCCAGAAGATGGACAAACAGTAGTAAAAGTGCTAACCGTACAAGGACGTAAATCTGGCGTGGGCTTTCCAGAACCCACCTCACTTTCCTTTATAGGTATGTTACTATACGAGCGATAGAGCACCTTATGGGTGATATCTCCCTAATACGATGGCACATACCAGACTCACCAGATCCCACTTACCTGTGGACACTCCTAGAACAGAATCACCTGTCACCTTTTGAAACCCTCCACCGTAAATTCACTCTCCCCGCAAACTCACTGTTCTCATATATACGTTTACGACATTTTATAAACACCATTGATATCCCCAATATAGACCCGCCAAATTTGTCACCTTCTTTGCAAGTTCTATTCAAGCAATCGGGGTACGTTACCAGAGGAGTCTCTATTATCTACAATGCAATCCAATTTACACTCTCCTCTGAGAAACTACCTTATATGACTAAATGGGAAGACAGACTCAACTTTACTGCATCTCTGGAGGAATGGCATCTGGCTTCAGCCCATGCCGCTAAATTCTCTAGATGTACTGCTCATTTGGAGCAATCAAAAAAACTGATGCTCAACTGGTATCTAACTCCTAACAGATTAGCCAGTTTTGGGACCACGGACTCTCCCTCGTCCCCCAACTGCTGGAGAGGATGCACGGACTTAGGCTCTGCGGTCCGCATGTGGTGGTCGTGCCCTCATATACGTCACCTATGGCTCCAAATAGAATCTCTGCTTAAGGAACTGCTGAAGGTTCCCATAATCGTTACGGCGCCTCTGGCTCTTCTGGGACTGGGTGTTGAGGATCTTCCCTCATTACTGAGACCAACTCTTACCAATGTCCTGATCGCATCTAGACTCGCGATAGCGGCTCACTGGAGATCACCATCTCCACCCCCCATATCAGAGATCATCTCTCGCATCAATATTCATTACATGTACGAGCTTATGCTAGCTCACGACCTCCCAAGACGAACGAAGACCCTGCGCTGGTGGGACCCATGGTCTACATCTTCACATAATACAGTACAGACCTAAGTCACACTAAGCTATACTAAGTTGATAGGCTTTAATTTGAATTTGATTTACCTGCACTTTCTGTTACAACTCATACCTACTATCAGAACAAATGTTAAACCTTTGGATATGTCATTTACGAATGATTGTGACCTTATTTCTTACATCTACTATGGTTTCTTTAATGTGGGTACTCAGACTATACCCCTTTTGTATTGCTGCTCTGCAACCACCCCTTCCTTCCCCTCCCTCCCTTTTCTCATCTCCATGTTTTACTTAGTTTTATAGTAAACCCCACCTCAAATGTCATTTCTATGTATGTGAAACTTCTGAATTTTTCAATAAAAACTAAGTGGTTAAAATAAAAAAATTTAAAAAAAAAAGGACGTAAATCTGTGATGGAGCCTGTTTTCTACTATACAGCTTTTCTATTATACAGGTTATTTTATTTTATCCAGAACCAAAACTCACCAAGTGCAAGAAAATATGTCTTCACCCAATGAGTGTTCAAAGACAAATGATTGATATTGACACAGCATGGTCTTTTACAGCCACTGTTCCATGACATCACATAAGCCATTGTGACATCATCCTATGCAAATGAGCACATGACATAACAGGAAGACCAAAGCCACAGAGCAAGTCACATGATCAGCTTGACTGATAGGCCTGAGTTTGACAACAGTTCTAAAGTCTGTATATTTATATAAAGCTGTATGTATGTGTGTGTATCAAAGTTCCGCCCCCGGTAGGGGCATGGTAGGACAGGGACCCATCAGATCTAAGCTCACCTTGTCATGGTTTATGGGTAAACAGTTACTGGCCAAGATGTGTACTAAGAACCGTACTTTACAAAGATAAAATACCGTATATACTCGTGTATAAGCCGAGTTTTTCAGCACATAAAATGTGCTAAAAAGTCCCCCCTCGGCTTATACACGGGTATATACGGTACCTATGTATGTATAACAGCCCCCCCCCCGTGGTCTCCCCCCCCGCCGTATATACAGCCCCCCCGTGGTATCCAGGGCCCCCCTTGCTGCACCTGTAAAGGAAGATGTCGGTATACTTATCGCTGCTGCCGCCGCCGCCGCGGCTCCGCTTCTCGGTCACGCGCTGCTCCGCCGGGTCTTCATGCTTCCTGTTCCTTCTCCGGCGCTCAGGAAATGACGTCATTGTTCGAGCGTCGGAGAATGAACAGGAAGCATGAAGACCCGGCCGGAGCAGCGCGGTGACCGAGAAGAGAGCGGCGCGGCGGCAGCAGCGATAAGTATACTGACATCTTCCTTTACAGGTGCAGCAAGGGGGCCCTGGATACCACGAGGGGGCTGTATACAGCTGGGGCTGCTGTATACAGCTGGGGCCCTGTATACTAATGGGGGGGGGTCTGTATACCCCTGGGGCTGCTGCTGTATATACCCCCTGGGGCTGCTGCTGTATATACTCCCTGGGGCTGCTGCTGTATATACCCCCTGGGGCTGCTGCTGTATATACCCCCTGGGGCTGCTGCTGTATACTACCACTGGGGCTGCTGCTGTATACTACTACTGGGGCTGCTGCTGTATACTACTACTGGGGCTGCTGTATACTACTACTGGGGCTGCTGCTGTATATACCCCTGGGGCTGCTGCTGTATACTACCACTGGGGCTGCTGCTGTATACTACTACTGGGGCTGCTGCTGTATACTACTACTGGGGCTGCTGTATACTACTACTGGGGCTGCTGCTGTATATACCACTGAGGCTGCTGTATACTACTACTGGGGCTGCTGTATACTACCTCTGGGGCTTCTGTATACTACCACTGGGGCTGCTGTAATATCTCTGGGCTGCTGTATACTACCACTGGGGCTGCTGCTGTATATACCACTGGGGAGGCTGCTGTATATACCTCTGGGGCTTCTGTATACTACCACTGGGGCTGCTGTATATATCTCTGGGGCTGCTGTATACTACCACTGGGGCTGCTGCTGTATATACCACTGGGGAGGCTGCTGTATATACCTCTGGGGCTGCTGTATACTACCACTGGGGCTGCTGTATATATCTTTGGGGCTGCTGTATACTACCACTGGGGCTGCTGCTGTATATACCACTGGGGAGGCTGCTGTATATACCTCTGGGGCTTCAGTATACTACCACTGGGGCTGCTGTATATATCTCTGGGGCTGCTGTATACTACCACTGGGGCTGCTGCTGTATATACCACTGGGGAGGCTGCTGTATATACCTCTGGGGCTTCTGTATACTACCACTGGGGCTGCTGTATATATCTCTGGGGCTGCTGTATACTACCACTGGGGCTGCTGCTGTATATACCACTGGGGAGGCTGCTGTATATACCTCTGGGGCTTCTGTATACTACCACTGGGGCTGCTGTATATATCTCTGGGGCTGCTGTATACTACCACTGGGGCTGCTGCTGTATATACCACTGGGGAGGCTGCTGTATATACCTCTGGGGCTGCTGTATACTACCACTGGGGCTGCTGTATATATCTCTGGGGCTGCTGTATACTACCACTGGGGCTGCTGCTGTATATACCACTGGGGAGGCTGCTGTATATACCTCTGGGGGCTGCTGTATACTACCACTGGGGCTGCTGTATACTACCACTGGGGCTGCTGCTGTATATACCACTGGGGAGGCTGCTGTATATACCTCTGGGGCTGCTGTATACTACCACTGGGGCTGCTGTATATATCTCTGGGGCTGCTGTATACTACCACTGGGGCTGCTGCTGTATATACCACTGGGGAGGCTGCTGTAACACTGCTGGGGCCTGTATGTACCACTGGGGAGGCTGCTGTATACCACACTTCTGGGGGCTGTATACTACCACTGGGGAGGCCTGTATACCACTGCGCGGGCCTGTATACCACACTGCTGGGGGCTGTATACCTGTGCTGGGGTCCACCTCGGCTTATACACGAGTCAGTAGTTTCCAGATTTTGGGGGCAAAAGTAGGGGGGTCGGCTTATACACGGGTCGGCTTATACACGAGTATATACGGTATCCCAAAAAAAAATCCAAAAATTTACTTCTTTCAAAAAACGCATGTTTTTATATTTTTTCTCAAATGCATAGGTGTTTTACTTCTATCTATCCATATGTGTATATACATACATGATTGGTAGTGATTGAGTGCTGCTGTGAACATTTTTTTGTAGATAGATATATATAAAAAGATGGAGAGATATATAGATAGATAGATAGATAGATAGATAGATAGATAGATAGATAGATATCAAAATATTAGCAGCACCCTGGTAATGCCAATCACATGCAAACACTGATGTTCCCAGAAGATGGACAAACAGTAGTAAAAGTGCTAACCGTACAAGGACGTAAATCTGTGATGGAGCCTGTTTTCTACTATACAGCTTTTCTATTATACAGGTTATTTTATTTTATCCAGAACCAAAACTCACCAAGCGCAAGAAAATATGTCTTCACCCAATGAGTGTTCAAAGACAAATGATTGATTTTGACACAGCCTGGTCTTTTACAGTCACTGTTCCATGACTTCACATCAGCCATTGTGACATCATCCTATGCAAATGAGCACATGACATAACAAGAAGACCAAAGCCACAGAGCAAGTCACATGATCAGCTTGGCTGATAGGCCTGAGTTTGACAACAGTTCTAAAGTCTGTATATTTATATAAAGCTGAATGTATGTGTGTGTATCAAAGTTCCGCCCCCGATAGTGGCATGGTAGGACAGGGACCCATTAGATCTAAGGTCACCTTGTCATGGTTTATGGGCAAACAGTTACTGGCCAAAATGTGTACTAAGAACCTTACTTTACAAAGATAAAATATCCAAAAAAAATCAAAAAATTTATTTTTTCAAAAAACGCATGTTTTTATATTTTTTCTCAAATGCATAGAGTTTTACTTCTATCTATCCATATGTGTATATACACACATGATTGGTAGTGATTGAGTGCTACAGTGAAACTTTTTTTGTAGATAGATAGATATAAAAAGATGGAGAGATACAGATAGATAGATAGATAGATAGATAGATAGATAGATAGATAGATAGATAGATATAATAGATAGATAGATAGATAGATATCAAAATATTAGCAGCACCCTGGTAATGCCAATCACATGCAAACACTGATGTTCCCAGAAGATGGACAAACAGTAGTAAAAGTGCTAACCGTACAAGGACGTAAACCTGTGATGGAGCCTGTTTTCTACTATACAGCTTTTCTATTATACAGGTTATTTTATCCAGAACCAAAAGTCACACACTGCAAGAAAATATGTCTTCACCCAATGAGTGTTCAAAGACAAATGATTGATATTGACACAGCATGGTCTTTTACAGCCACTGTTCCATGACATCACATAAGCCATTGTGACATCATCCTATGTAAATGAGCACATGACATCACAGAAAGACCAAAGCCACAGGGCAAGTCACATGATCAGCTTGGCTGATAGGCCTGAGTTTGACAACAGTTCTAAAGTCTGTATATTTATATAAAGCTGAATGTATGTGTGTGTATCAAAGTTCCGCCCCCGATAGTGGCATGGTAGGACAGGGACCCATTAGATCTAAGGTCACCTTGTCATGGTTTATGGGCAAACAGTTACTGGCCAAAATGTGTACTAAGAACCTTACTTTACAAAGATAAAATATCCAAAAAAAATCAAAAAATTTATTTTTTTCAAAAAACGCATGTTTTTATATTTTTTCTCAAATGCATAGGTGTTTTACTTCTACCTATCCATATGTGTATATACACACATGATTGGTAGTGATTGAGTACTGCTGTGAACCTTTTATTGTAGATAGATAGATATAAAAAGATGGAGAGATATAGGTAGTTGGATAGATAGATAGATACCGTATTTTTCGCTTTATAAGACGCACCTGATTATAAGACGCACCCCCAAATTTGGTGAAGGAAAAGAGAAAAAAAATTATTTTTAATGTTAAACGGGGTCCATCTTATAATGCCAGTGTCCGTCTTACAATCACTTTATATGTACCCTATTCTGGTATATTTGTCTCCATTCTGATATATGTGCCCCCTCCTAATATATGGTCCCCCACCTGGTATCCATGCCCCCATCCTGGTATGTGTCCACCTCCTGATATATGGCCCCCCTCCTAATATATGGTCCCCTCCTGGTATCCATGCCCCAATCCTGGTATGTGTCCACCTCCTGATATATGGCCCCCCTCCTAATATATGGTCCCCTCCTGGTATCCATGCCCCAATCCTTGTTTATGTTCCCCCTCCTCATAAATGTCCCAAAATGGGGGACATGCATCCTGCTACATAGCCCCCCAACTCTTACCGGTGGTGCTCTGGGGCCATGGAGGTTGGGTCCTAAGCAGGAGCTGCGCGGGTGCCACAGATGTTGGGGGCTAAGGAAGAGGCTGCGGGGGTGCCACGGTGGTTGGGAGCCAAGGCACAAGCTGTGGGGGTGTTGCGCCAGTCTCCGGTTGGCGCCGCCATTATTATTTATCAGCATGCATTGCCGGTCTGGCAATGCACGCTCTTGTGTCCAGAATTGTCTGCGAATTGCAGTCTGCGCATGCGCCGCGGCCATTTTATTGAAGACTGGAAAACAGTACTGGAGTACATAGAAATGGCCGCGGCGCATGCGCAGACCCCATCCGCGGCCATTTACAGACACAAGAGCATGCATTGCATTGCAAGACCGGCAATGCATGCTTGTAAATAATAATGGCGGCGCCCACCGGAGACCGGCGCAACACCCCCACAGCTTGTGCCTTGGCCCCCAACCTCCTTGGCCCCGTAACAACCGCATCAGGCACCTCCGATCCATCCCATCCCACATCCCCCTAGGTAATATTTTTTTTTTTACATTTTTTTTTATATTCTCTTTTTAAGACGCACCCCCGTTCTCCCCCAGTTTTGGGGGAACAAAAGTGCGTCTTAAAAAGCGAAAAATACGGTAGATAGATAGATATCAAAATATTAGCAGCACCCTGGTAATGTCAATCACATGCAAACACTGATGTTCCCAGAAGATGGACAAACAGTAGTAAACGTGCTAACCGTACAACGACGTAAACCTGTGATGGAGCCTGTTTTCTACTATACAGCTTTTCTATTATACAGGTCATTTTATCCAGAACCAAAACTCACCAACTGCAAGAAAATATGTCTTCACCCAATGAGTGTTCAAAGACAAATGATTGATATTGACACAGCATGGTCTTTTACAGCCACTGTTCCATGACATCACATAAGCCATTGTGACATCATCCTATGCAAATGAGCACATGACATAACAGGAAGACCAAAGCCACAGAGCAAGTCACATGATCAGCTTGGACTGATAGGCCTGAGTTTGACAACAGTTCTAAAGTCTGTATATTTATATAAAGCTGAATGTATGTGTGTGTATCAAAGTTCCCCCCCGGTAGGGGCATGGTAGGACAGGGACCCATCAGATCTAAGCTCACCTTGTCATGGTTTATGGGCAAACAGTTACTGGCCAAATGTGTACTAAGAACCTTACTTTACAAAGATAAAATATCCCAAAAAAAATCCAAAAATTTAGTTTTTTCAAAAAACGCATGTTTTTATATTTTTTCTCAAATGCATAGGTGTTTTACTTCTATCTATCCATATGTGTATATACACACATGATTGGTAGTGATTGAGAGCTGCATGTGAACCTTTTTTTGTAGATAGATAGATATAAAAAGATGGAGAGATATAGGAAGATAGATAGATAGATAGATAGATAGATAGATAGATAGATAGATAGATATCAAAATATTAGCAGCACCCTGGTAATGCCAATCACATGCAAACACTATGTTCCCAGAAGATGGACAAACAGTAGTAAAAGTGCTAACCGTACAAGGACGTAAACCTGTGATGGAGCCTGTTTTCTACTATACAGCTTTTCTATTATACAGGTTATTTTTTTATCCAGAACCAAAATCACAACTGCAAGAAAATATGTCTTCACCCAATGAGTGTTCAAAGACAAATGATTGATATTGACACAGCATGGTCTTTTACAGCCACTGTTCCATGACATCACATAAGCCATTGTGACATCATCCTATGCAAATGAGCACATGACATAACAGGAAGACCAAAGCCACAGAGCAAGTCACATGATCAGCTTGACTGATAGGCCTGAGTTTGACAACAGTTCTAAAGTCTGTATATTTATATAAAGCTGAATGTATGTGTGTGTATCAAAGTTCCGCCCCCGGTAGGGGCATGGTAGGACAGGGACCCATCAGATCTAAGCTCACCTTGTCATGGTTTATGGGCAAACAGTTACTGGCCAAATGTGTACTAAGAACCTTACTTTACAAAGATAAAAATCCCAAAAAAAATCCAAAAATTTAGTTTTTCAAAAAACGCATGTTTTTATATTTTTCTCAAATGCATAGGTGTTTTACTTCTATCTATCCATATGTGTATATACACACATGATTGGTAGTGATTGAGTGCTGCAGTGAACCTTTTTTGTAGATAGATAGATATAAAAAGATGGAGAGATATAGGTAGTTGGATAGATAGATAGATAGATAGATAGATAGATAGATAGATAGATATCAAAATATTAGCAGCACCCTGGTAATGCCAATCACATGCAAACACTGATGTTCCCAGAAGATGGACAAACAGTAGTAAAAGTGCTAACCGTACAAGGACGTAAACCTGTGATGGAGCCTGTTTTTTCTATTATACAGGTATTTTATCCAGAACCAAAAGTCACAACTGCAAGAAAATATGTCTTCACCCAATGAGTGTTCAAAGACAAATGATTGATATTGACACAGCATGGTCTTTTACAGCCACTGTTCCATGACATCACATAAGCCATTGTGACATCATCCTATGCAAATGAGCACATGACATAACAGGAAGACCAAAGCCACAGAGCAAGTCACATGATCAGCTTGACTGATAGGCCTGAGTTTGACAACAGTTCTAAAGTCTGTATATTTATATAAAGCTGAATGTATGTGTGTTATCAAAGTTCCGCCCCCGTAGGGGCATGGTAGGACAGGGACCCATCAGATCTAAGCTCACCTTGTCATGGTTTATGGGCAAACAGTTACTGGCCAATATGTGTACTAAGAACCTTACTTTACAAAGATAAAAATCCAAAAAAAATCCAAAAATTTAGTTTTTTCAAAAAACGCATGTTTTTATATTTTTCTCAAATGCATAGGTGTTTTACTTCTATCTATCCATATGTGTATATACACACATGATTGGTAGTGATTGAGTGCTACAGTGAACCTTTTTTGTAGATAGATAGATATAAAAAGATGGAGAGATATAGGTAGTTGGATAGATAATAGATAGATAGATAGATAGATAGATAGATAGTAATAGATATCAAAATATTAGCAGCACCTGGTAATGCCAATCACATGCAAACACTGATGTTCCCAGAAGATGGACAAACAGTAGTAAAAGTGCTAACCGTACAAGGACGTAAACCTGTGATGGAGCCTGTTTTCTACTATACAGCTTTTCTATTATACAGGTTATTTTATTTTATCCAGAACCAAAACTCACCAATGCAAGAAAATATGTCTTCACCCAATGAGTGTTCAAAGACAAATGATTGATATTGACACAGCATGGCCTTTTACAGCCACTGTTCCATGACATCACATAAGCCATTGTGACATCATCCTATGCAAATGAGCACAAGACATACAGAAAACCAAAGCCACAGAGCAAGTCACATGATCAGCTTGACTGATAGGCCTGAGTTTGACAACAGTTCTAAAGTCTGTATATATTTATATAAAGCTGAATGTATGTGTGTGTATCAAAGTCTCCACCCCCGGTAGGGGCATGGTAGGACAGGGACCCATCAGATCTAAGTCACCTTGTCATGGTTTATGGGCAAACAGTTACTGGCCAAAATGTAACTAAGAACCTTACTTTACAAAGATAAAATATCCCCCAAAAAAATCCAAAAATTTAGTTTTTTCAAAAAAACGCATGTTTTTATATTTTTTCTCAAATACATAGGTGTTTTACTTCTATCTATCCATAAGTGTATATACACACATGATTGGTAGTGATTGAGTGCTGCTAGTGAACCTTTTTTGTAGATAGATAGATATAAAAAGATGGAGAGATATAGGTAGTTGAGATAGATAGATAGATAGATAGATAGATAGATAGATATCAAAATATTAGCAGCACCCTGGTAATGCCAATCACATGCAAACACTGATGTTCCCAGAAGATGGACAAACAGTAGTAAAAGTGCTAACCGTACAAGGACGTAAACCTGTGATGGAGCCTGTTTTCTACTATACAGCTTTTCTATTATACAGGTTATTTTATTTTATCCAGAACCAAAACTCACCAAGCGCAAGAAAATATGTCTTCACCCAATGAGTGTTCAAAGACAAATGATTGATATTGACACAGCATGGTCTTTTACAGCCACTGTTCCATGACATCACATAAGCCATTGTGACATCATCCTATGCAAATGAGCACATGACATCACAGAAAACCAAAGCCACAGGCAAGTCACATGATCAGCTTGACTGATAGGCCTGAGTTTGACAACAGTTCTAAAGTCTGTATATTTATATAAAGCTGAATGTATGTGTGTGTATCAAAGTTCCACCCCCGGTAGGGCATGTAGGACAGGGACCCATTAGATCTAAGTCACCTTGTCATGGTTTATGGGCAAACAGTTACTGGCCAAAATGTGTACTAAGAACCATACTTTACAAAGATAAAATATCGCAAAAAAAACCCCCAAAAATTTAGCTTTTTCAAAAAACGCATGTTTTTATATTTTTTCTCAAATGCATAGATGTTTTACTTCTATCTATCCATATGTGTATATACACACATGATTGGTAGTGATTGAGTGCTACGTGAACCTTTTTTGTAGATAGATAGATATAAAAAGATGGAGAGATATAGGTAGTTGGATAGATAGATAGATAGATAGATAGATAGATAGATAGATAGATAGATATCAAAATATTAGTAGCACCCTGGTAATGCCAATCACATGAAAACACTGATGTTCCAAAAGATGGACAAACAGTAGTAAAAGTGCTAACCGTACAAGGACGTAAATCTGTGATGGAGCCTGTTTTCTACTATACAGCTTTTCTATTATACAGGTTATTTTATTTTATCCAGAACCAAAACTCACCAAGTGCAAGAAAATATGTCTTCACCCAATGAGTGTTCAAGGACAAATGATTGATATTGACACAGCATGGTCTTTTACAGCCACTGTTCCATGACATCACATAAGCCATTGTGACATCATCCTATGTAAAAGAGCACATGACATCACAGTAAGACCAAAGCCACAGGGCAAGTCACATGATCAGCTTGGCTGATAGGCCTGAGTTTGACAACAGTTCTAAAGTCTGTATATTTATATAAAGCTGAATGTATGTGTGTGTATCAAAGTTCCGCCCCCGGTAGGGGCATGCTAGGACAGGGACCCATCAGATCTAAGCTCACCTTGTCATGGTTTATGGGCAAACAGTTACTGGCCAAAATGTGTACTAAGAACCTTACTTTACAAAGATAAAATATCCCCCAAAAAAATCCAAAAATTTAGCTTTTTCAAAAAAACGCATGTTTTTATATTTTTTCTGAAATGCATAGGTGTTTTACTTCTATCTATCCATATGTGTATATACACACATGATTGGTAGTGATTGAGAGCTGCTGTGAACCTTTTATTGTAGATAGATAGATATAAAAAGATGGAGAGATATAGGAAGATAGATAGATAGATAGATAGATAGATATCAAAATATTAGCAGCACCCTGGTAATGCCAATCACATGCAAACACTGATGTTCCCAGAAGATGGACAAACAGTAGTAAAAGTGCTAACCGTACAAGGACGTAAACGTGTGATGGAGCCTGTTTTCTACTATACAGCTTTTCTATTATACAGGTTATTTTATCCAGAACCAAAAGTCACACACTGCAAGAAAATATGTCTTCACCCAATGAGTGTTCAAAGACAAATGATTGATATTGACACAGCATGGTCTTTTACAGCCACTGTTCCATGACATCACATAAGCCATTGTGACATCATCCTATGCAAATGAGCACATGACATAACAGGAAGACCAAAGCCACAGAGCAAGTCAAATGATCCGCTTGACTGATAGGCCTGAGTTTGACAACAGTTCTAAAGTCTGTATATTTATATAAAGCTGAATGTATGTGTGTATATCAAAGTTCCGCCCCGGTAGGGGCATGGTAGGACAGGGACCCATCAGATCTAAGCTCACCTTGTCATGGTTTATGGGCAAACAGTTACTGGCCAATATGTGTACTAAGAACCTTACTTTACAAAGATAAAACATCCAAAAAAAATCCAAAAATTTAGTTTTTTCAAAAAACGCATGTTTTTATATTTTTTCTCAAATGCATAGGTGTTTTACTTCTATCTATCCATATGTGTATATACACACATGATTGGTAGTGATTGAGTGCTACAGTGAACCTTTTTTTATAGATAGATATAAAAAGATGGAGAGATATAGGTAGTTGGATAGATAGATAGATAGATAGATAGATAGATAGATAGATAGATAGATAGATAGATAGATATCAAAATATTAGCAGCATCCTGGTAATGCCAATCACATGCAAACACATGATGTTCCCAGAAGATGGACAAACAGTAGTAAAAGTGCTAACCGTACAAGGACGTAAACCTGTGATGGAGCCTGTTTTCTACTATACAGCTTTTCTATTATACAGGTTATTTTATTTTATCCAGAACCAAAACTCACCAACTGCAAGAAAATATGTCTTCACCCAATGAGTGTTCAAAGACAAATGATTGATATTGACACAGCATGGCCTTTTACAGCCACTGTTCCATGACATCACATAAGCCATTGTGACATCATCCTATGCAAATGAGCACATGACATCACAGAAAGACCAAAGCCACAGGGCAAGTCACATGATCAGCTTGACTGATAGGCCTGAGTTTGACAACAGTTCTAAAGTCTGTATATTTATATAAAGCTGAATGTATGTGTCTATATCAAAGTTCCGCCCCAGGTAGGGGCATGGTAGGACAGGGACCCATCAGATCTAAGGTCACCTTGTCTTGGTTTATGGGCAAACAGTTACTGGCCAAAATGTGCACTAAGAACCTTACTTTACAAAGATAAAATATCCCCCCAAAAAATCCCAAAATTTAGTTTTTTTTAAATATTTTTTTCTCAAATGCATAGGTGTTTTACTTCTATCTATCCATATGTGTATATACACACATGATTGGTAGTGATTGAGTGCTGCAGTGAACCTTTTTTTGTAGATAGAAAGATATAAAAAGATGGAGAGATATAGGTAGTTCGATAGATAGATAGATAGATAGATAGATAGATAGATAGATAGATAGATAGATAAATAGATATCAAAATATTAGCAGCACCTGGTAATGCCAATCACATGCAAACACTGATGTTCCCAGAAGATGGACAAACAGTAGTAAAAGTGCTAACCGTACAAGGACGTAAACCTGTGATGGAGCCTGTTTTCTACTATACAGCTTTTCTATTATACAGGTTATTTTATTTTATCCAGAACCAAAACTCACCAACTGCAAGAAAATATGTCTTCACCCAATGAGTGTTCAAAGACAAATGATTGATATTGACACAGCATGGTCTTTTACAGCCACTGTTCCATGACATCACATAAGCCATTGTGACATCATCCTATGCAAATGAGCACAAGACATCACAGAAAGACCAAAGCCACAGGGCAAGTCACATGATCAGCTTGACTGATAGGCCTGAGTTTGACAACAGTTCTAAAGTCTGTATATTTATATAAAGCTGAATGTATGTGTGTGTATCAAGCTCCGCCCCCGGTAGGGGCATGGTAGGACAGGGACCCATCAGATCTAAGGTCACCTTGTCTTGGTTTATGGGCAAACAGTTACTGGCCAAATTGTGCACTAAGAACCTTACTTTACAAAGATAAAATATCCCCCCAAAAAATCCAAAAATTTAGTTTTTTTAAAAATATATTTTTCTCAAATGCATAGGTGTTTTACTTCTATCTATCCATATGTGTATATACACACATGATTGTTAGTGATTGAGTGCTGCAGTGAACCTTTTTTTGTAGATAGATAGATATAAAAGATGGAGAGATTAGGTAGATAGATAGATAGATAGATAGATAGATAGATAGATAGATAGATAGATATCAAAAATTAGCAGCACCCTGGTAATGCCAATCACATGCAAACACTGATGTTCCCAGAAGATGGACAAACAGTAGTAAAAGTGCTAACGTACAAGGACGTAAACCTGTGATGGAGCCTGTTTTCTACTATACAGCTTTTCTATTATACAGGTTATTTTATTTTATCCAGAACCAAAACTCACCAAGCGCAAGAAAATATGTCTTCACCCAATGAGTGTTCAAGACAAATGATTGATATTGACACAGCATGGTCTTTTACAGCCACTGTTCCATGACATCACATAAGCCATTGTGACATCATCCTATGCAAATGAGCACATGACATACAGAAAGACCAAAGCCACAGGGCAAGTCACATGATCAGCTTGACTGATAGGCCTGAGTTTGACAACAGTTCTAAAGTCTGTATATTTATAAAGCTGAATGTATGTGTGTATATCAAAGTTCCGCCCCAGGTAGGGGCATGGTAGGACAGGGACCCATCAGATCTAAGGTCCCCTTGTCTTGGATATAGGTATTGATAGATAGATAGATAATAGATAGATAGATAATAGATAATAGATAATAAATAGAAAAATATTAGCAGCACTGGTAATGCCAATCACATGCAAACACTGATGTTCCCAGAAGATGACAAACAGTAGTAAAAGTGCTAACCGTACAAGGACGTAAACCTGTGATGAGCCTGTTTTCTACTATACAGCTTTTCTATTATACAGTTATTTATTTTATCCAGAACCAAAACTCACCAACTGCAAGAAATATGTCTTCACCCAATGAGTGTTCAAAGACAAATGATTGATATTGACACAGCATGGCCTTTTACAGCCACTGTTCCATGACATCACATAAGCCATTGTGACATCATCTATGCAAATGAGCACAAGACATACAGGAAAACCAAAGCCACAGAGCAAGTCACATGATCAGCTTGACTGATAGGCTGAGTTTGACAACAGTTCTAAAGTCTGTATATTTATAAAAGCTGAATGTATGTGTGTGTATCAAAGCTCCACCCCGGTAGGGGCATGGTAGACAGGGACCCATCAGATCTAAGGTCACCTGTCTTGGTTTAGGGCAAACAGTTACTGGCAAAATGTGCACTAAGAACCTTACTTTACAAAGATAAAATATCCCCCAAAAAATCCAAAATTTAGTTTTTTTAAAAAAGATTTTTTATATTTTTCTCAAATCATAGGTTTTACTTCTACTATCCATATGTGTATATACACCATGATTGGTAGTGATTGGTGCTGCAGTGCTTTTTTGTAGATAGATATAAAAGATGAGAGATATAGTAGTTGGATAGATAAGATAGATAGATAGATAGATATCAAAATATTAGCAGCACCTGGTAATGCCAATCACATGCAAACACTGATGTTCCAGAAGATGACAAACAGTAGTAAAAGTGCTAACCGTACAAGGACGTAAACCTGTGATGGAGCCTGTTTCTACTATACAGCTTTTCTATTATACAGGTTATTTTATTTTATCCAGAACCAAAATCACCAACTGCAAAAATATGTCTTCACCCATTGAGTGTTCAAAGACAAATGATTGATATTGACACGCATGGTCTTTTACAGCCATGTTCCATGACATCACATAAGCCATTGTGACATCATCTATGCAAATGAGCACAAGACATACAGAAAACCAAAGCCACAGAGCAATCACATGATCAGCTTGACTGATAGGCCTGAGTTTGACAACAGTTCTAAAGCTGTATATTTATATAAAGCTGAATGTATGTGTGTGTATCAAAGTCCCCCCCGTAGGGGCATGGTAGGACAGGGACCCATCAATCTAAGGTCACCTTGTCTTGTTTATGGCAAACAGTTACTGGCAAAATGTACACTAAGAACCTTACTTTACAAAGAAAAATATCCCCCAAAAAATCCAAAAATTTAGTTTTTCAAAAATTTTTATATTTTTCTCAAATACATAGGTGTTTTACTTCTATCTATCCATAAGTGTATATACACACATGATTGGTATGATTGAGTGCTGAAGAACCTTTTTTGTAGATAGATAGATATAAAAAGATGGAGAGATATAGGTAGTTGGTAGATAGAAATAGATAGATAGATAGTATAGATAGATAGATAGATATCAAAAAATTAGCAGCACCTGGTATGCCAATCACATGCAAACACTGATGTTCCCAGAAGATGGACAAACATAGTAAAAGTGTAACGTACAAGACGTAAACCTGTGATGGAGCCTGTTTTCTACTATACAGCTTTTCTATTATACAGTTATTTTATTTTATCCAGAACCAAAACTCACCAAGCCAAAAAATAGTCTTCACCCAATGAGTGTTCAAGACAAATGATTGATATTGACACAGCATGGTCTTTTACAGCCACTGTTCCATGACACCATAAGCCATTGTGACATCATCCTATGCAAATGAGCACATGACATCACAGAAAGACCAAAGCCACAGGCAAAGCCACAGGGCAAGTCACATGATCAGCTTGACTGATAGGCCTGAGTTTGACAACACACACATATTGGTAGTGATTGATGTGCAGTGAACCTTTTTTTGTAGATATAGATATAAAAAGTGAGATATAGTGTTGGTGAGATAGAATAAGATAGATTGAATATCAAAATATTAGCAGCACCCTGGTAATGCCAATCACATGCAAACACTGATTTCCAGAAGATGGACAAACAGTAGTAAAAGTGCTAACGTACAAGGACGAAACCTGTGATGGCTGTTTCTACTATACAGCTTTTCTATTATAAGGTTATTTATCAGAACCAAAATCACAACTGCAGAATATGTCTTCACCATGAGTGTTCAAGACAATGATTGATATTGACACAGCATGTCTTTTACAGCCCTGTTCCATGACATCACATAAGCATTGTGACTCATCCTATGCAATGAGCACATGACATCACAGAAGACCAAGCCACAGGCAATCACATGATCAGCTTGACTGATAGCTGAGTTTGACAACAGTTCTAAAGTCTGATATTTATAAAGCTGAATGTATGTGTGTGTATAAGTCCGCCCGGTAGGGGCATGTAGGACAGGGACCATCAGATCTAAGTCACCTTGTCATGGTTTTGGCAAACAGTACTGCCAAATTCTAAGAACCTATTTACAAAGATAAAATATCCAAAAAATCAAATTATTTTCAAAACGCATGTTTTTATATTTTTTTCAAATCATAGGTGTTTTACTTCTACTATCCATATGTGTATATACACACATGATTGGTAGTGATTGAGTGCTGCTGTGAACCTTTTATTGTAGATAGATAGATATAAAAGATGAAGATATAGGTAGTTGGATAGATAGATTGATAGATAGATATCAAAATATTAGCAGCACCCTGGTAATGCCAATCACATGCAAACACTGATGTTCCAGAAGATGGACAAACAGTAGTAAAAGTGCTAACCGTACAAGGACGTAAACCTGTGATGGAGCCTGTTTTCTACTAACAGCTTTTCTATTATACAGGTTATTTTTATCCAAACCAAAATCACCAAGCAAAGAAAATATGTCTTCACCAATGATGTTCAAAGACAAATGATTGATATTGACACAGCATGGTCTTTTAAAGCCACTGTTCCATGACATCACATAAGCCATTGTGAAATCATCCTATGCAAATGAGCACATGACATCACAGAAAGACCAAAGCCACAGGGCAATTCACATGATCAGCTTGACTGATAGGCCTGAGTTTGACAACGTTAAAGTCGTAAATAAACTGATGAGTGTTTTTCATCCGCCCTAGCAGGTTGATGACCACAATCAGACGCAGTATGGAACATTGCAAAAAAATTATTTACAAATCATCCAAAATACTTTAACCTTTTAATATCCATAATAAGAAACAGTTATTTTATTTCCAATCAAACTGAAATATGTTATCAACTGGAGTGGTTAAAGACAATGATGATATGACAGCATCTTACATCACTGTCCTGATCAAAGCATTACATCACTTGTAAACTACATTACAAATCAAAAAACAAGCCAAACAATATCAAAATATTTTATTTTAAGCAAGTGTATATACCATTTGATGTCATATTGGATGAATTCTTGAAATTTATGAAAAGATAAAAACGGATTGGTAGTGACATAGGTGTAAGATATGTGATAATGAAATAATATTAACAAGCAAGCACCATAATGATAAGCACTTGTTTCAAAGTGCAAAATGTTAGAATTAACCTACAAGAGTACCTTTAATTTTTTTTAAACATTTTATTAATATAGTTATTTTATCACAAAAATACAATGAGAATTGTCTCAACTGAAAAATAATTAAACAAGGTATTTTACAGCATGTTCATAATAATAAATTGTACTAACTAAATGATCACATGTACAAAGACAAAAGATCCAATCACAACTATAAGACATGTCAGATACAGAGCTGATTTTTAAAATCTAAGTATGTTTGTATAACAACCCCCGAGAATGTGCAGACCAAATAAGATTATTGATGGTTTTTCAACGTTCTGCAATCTAAGAACTATTTCAAGAAATCAAAATCAAAAAAGTTAAACATTTTATATTTCCAAATGCATAGATTTTTTATTAATATGGTTATCTCAAATGTAGTTAGCGCCATGACTTTATGAGCTATG